>CP142452.1:43868750-45235000 GCA_038049695.1 Cinnamomum chago | reverse complement strand
TTATGATTCGTGTTATGCATGTGATCCCAGTGGTGGAGAATGAGAAGATAGGCAAGCCTATGGTAGATCATTTCTATTGGAATGAATTTGAGCGAAACACCTAACCTTCAAACAGATGAGAGTCGAGTGTTTATATCCGTGAGGGTCTATGTATTTAGTCTACTCAATAGTCGAGTGAAAATGCTTACTAAGTAATTGCACTTTGTTTAAAAATGTTTGCTCATGAAATGTTATGAGTTTTGAAGAGTTTGGTTGTTCTTAATTGATGGCGTTCAGCCTTGGTATTTTTGAAAAAAAAAAATATTTTATTTGGAGTTTTGCCCGAGGACGAGCAAAAGTTAAGTGTAGGGGAATTTGATAAGAATGAAAAATGTTATATTTTTCTCCATTAATGTTTAGTACTTTATACATATTTGATGCCTAAATGTACTCATTATTCTTATATTTTGATTTAGGATGCAATTGGAGGGCTAAGTGCTAAACGAAGCTAATTGGGCGATTTTAGACATTTTCACATCGCTTCGCAAGTTGGGCATAACTCTCTCATCTGAGCTCCGGTGGAGACAATTCAAGAGACCGTGGAACAACAAAAGAAGGTGATCATATTTGATGCTGAATGAACGGAGTTGATTCGGAACCGGATTTTATTTAGATGAAAAAAATCAAGCAGAAGGGCATTATGGTAAATTTGAAGAAATTAGAAGTTCGTTGAAACATATCCAATATTGGGCTCATATTATGCAGAACGAAAAATAGTGCAACTTTGATTCTTGGGTCGAGTCCAACAGAAGCCCGAATGAGAAGATATGGTCAAAAAGAAGATTTTTACCAAATTAGAATTTAATTGATTATTTTATTGTTTCCCATCTTCAATCCCACTTCACTTGAAATTCTCTCAAAACATTCAACGTACAGCACCCATCTTCTACAGCAACTATGTCTCTCACGTCACTCTCCTCCTTTGTTTAAGAGTTTCTCTCCTAACCCATCTAAAATTCTCAAAGCCATCTTCAACGTTTACAATCCATCTGGTGGGCCCACTTAGCAATTTTCTCTCCTATTCCAACTCCAACCCACCTCTCTATAAATTCAAGCAAACACACCATTCACAGAGGAGCTTGGACAGCAACGATCTCTCTCTCTCTCTCTCTCTTCTTTCTCCATTCTTTTTCCATTCTTTTTCCATTTAGATTATTTTATTTTGCAAGTTAGCATGCCCTGCGTGGCTAATTTTTTAATTGGTTGAAGGAGACTGAAGCCTCGGAATAAATACTGTGAGATCTAACTTATTTTTATTGTTCAATTTATGCTTTGAATATGAGTGTTCTTCTATGCTTAATTTCTTATGATGATTGTTTCGTTTAATGGCTAGGATGCATACTAGTTTATTTTTCGTTGCAATCTAATGCTAAATTAGAGATCAAATCCGTAATTGTTTGATCCCTCTAATTTGTGAAGCAACTGATATTTAATAATTTACTGCGTTAGTAATTATTAGATATTAGGAAGAACACTTGACTAAATTAAATGCAACCGCTTGTGCTTGTGTTATTTGAGTTCATCGATCTCTCTGATTTTAATGCTTTTGCTAAATTAAATCTATAGCGCTTGTCTTAGGTTGTTTAGTAAATAGGGTTAATTAGAGCGCGTGTTTTCTAATTAACTAATTAAGGAGGTAGGAATTTAATTCCAACGATGAATATTCAAAGTGTTAATTGATTTATTTTTGCATCAATGATCAGTTCTGAATTTCCGATGGTGGATGTTAACTTTGACCAATGCTTGCCCATTTGATTGATTTCGTTACTTTACTGCTTTTTATTTGCTTTTATTTATTTTTGCTTTCAGTATAATCAAAACCCCCATCTTGATCACATAGCATAAAATTTGACTAAACACTCTCCGTGGGAACGATCCTTACTCATGATACTACATATATTTTTTGGAGTAAAGGTTTTATTATATTTGGGTGCCGGCGACAGCACGACCAAATTTTGGCGCCGTTGCCGGGGAGTGATTATAGTTGATTTTTTTTGCTTCTTGTGATTTAAAAAAAAAAAAAAAAAAAAATCTTCCCCAGCACGTTTTCTCATTATAGAATTGTCTGGGTAGGAGCCTCCTTTTCAATCCATCTGTCTCTTTGTTTTCTCCACTCAGTAAGCAACTATCTCTTTTCTTTCTTTTATACATCTCTTTATCATCTCATCTCTCTTTATCATCTCATATCATCCCAAATTCTCTCTCCATCTCTCTACTACCTACTGCTCTGTTTTTTTTTTTTTTTTCTCTCCTCTTCGTTCTCTGTTTCTCTCTGAATTCATCTCATCTCTTGGTCCAGCGCCCCTCGTTTCAACCTATCTCTCTGTCTCTTCGTTGCTTGCTTCATCTCTCTGACTTCATATCTTCATTACATTTTTTTTCCCAGGGACGCTGCGCATAAAGGGGGCACTGTTCCGGACTTTACGGACCGGATTTCTGAAGATCCGGACTCGTCCAATTTTCTGCCCTCGGACTTCCCGTTTTCATCACCAGACTGAACGAAGAAGACCTGCAGCAGTTGCCTCAAGATTTCGATTCTGGTTACAGAAACCAGGAGAAGACGACGAAGAAGAAGAGGTCCAGGTCCATATTGGGCTTCATCCCGAGGAGAGATCAGGGACGGGCTCTGGTGGGACACGGCAATAGAAGACTGATCAGAGAAGGGGTTGTTGTTTCTCATCGCTGGGATCGGGCTGGAGAAGAAGAAGAAGAACGGCAGCAAGCTATCCTCCGCAGGTTGCTGGTTCTTTCACTGAACTGTGGAATTTTGAATCATTGGGAGGAAGGAAACCCAACCTTGGGTTGTTTTTGGGTCGGTTCAGGTTAGGCCCAGCCTGACTCACTTCACAGACGCCCAGCAACATCTCCCTGCTGACATCAGCCATCATCATTTTTTTTTTCTGCTCTAAAAAAAAAAAAAAAAAAAAAATTGCGTAGAAATTTTATTTTAGCACTTTTTGTTTTTATTTTAGCATAGATTTGTTATTATTACTCCAGTTTTTTTTTTCTGATTTATTTTTGTGGTTTCCTTGATTGCTTATGCCTGTAACTCGATTGTCTAATCAAGGTGATTTACAGTACGATCCAGAAATAGAAAGAACTTTGCACAGATTAAGGAGGGCAGCTCAAAGAAATTCTGAAGAGAACGATTTAGCTCTTGACTCCCTATTTGCTAGTGATTCTGATATAGAAGAGGAGGAAGTTATGGCTGGAAACCGAACTTTGAAAGAGCTCGCTGCCCCAGATTTGAATCAACAACCTTTATGCATAACTTTTCCTAATTTAGAGGCTACTACTACTTTTGAATTAAAATCTGGGCTAATACATCTTTTGCCTACTTTTCATGGACTTGCAGGTGAAGATCCTCACAAGCATTTAAAGGAGTTTCATGTGGTATGCACAAGCATGAAACCCACGGGGGTGACTGAAGAACAAATTAAGTTAAGAGCCTTTCCGTTTTCTTTGAAGGACTTGGCTAAGGATTGGCTCTATTATCTACCCTCCGGGAGTATTACCACATGGAACGAGATGAAGAGGTTATTTCTAGAGAAATATTTCCCAGCTTCAAGGGCGGCCAACATTCGAAAAGAAATTTGTGGTGTAAGGCAGCACAATGGAGAGTCCCTACACGAATACACCACTACCCGGAACTCCTGCAAGCCCAGGCCCACCTTTTCTTCTTTTTCGTTTTGTTTCAGAACCAGAACAGAACTTCTGCAAGCTTCTTCCGTTCTTCCTCCTTCCACGACAACGGGACAACAACAGAGCGCTGCGGAACCAGCGGTGGCAGTGCTCTTCTCCGGAGATACGCAGCGACGACGACGATGTAGGACCCAGCCGAAAACCACCCACGAGGATCACAAAACAGTGATCATGCACGATCAACGACAGCGGTGGCAGTGCTCTTCTGAACTTCTCTGCGATGGAGTTCAGAAACTGGACGCCTTCTTCACCGGTTTCCTTCTTCTTCCACGGTAGCGCGCAGCAACAGAACAAAGAAAACCGATCGCCCCTGCCTTCTTTCCGGTCAGAAACAGAGACAATAGATTGTTATATCTTCTTTTTCTTCGATCTTGACGCACCAACAGATCTTTTGATCTTCCCACAATCTGCAGCCCTTTCGAAGTCCGATTCAACGGATCTCGTCTGATCACGTCAAATCGCTCTGATACCAGTTTGTTGTGATTTAGGGCCTATGAGAGGAGATCAATCACGCACAAAGAGAACACATATTTACGTGGTTCGGCTTTTAGCCTACGTCCACGGGAAGACGAGAGAGTTTACTATGTAATCAGAATAGAGGTGTACATCCTAGAGACTCTGGGTCTCTGTTTATAATATCAGCCCCAAACCCTGTTACAACTAAACCCTACTTCTAATCATAGTACAACTTGGGCAATTCAGGGGCCTAGTTAACCAAGACTTATTAACTTATATTGAGTCATACCAATTAATAGAATGATATACTTATTTTAAGAAAAATAAAAAATAAAGAGAAATTAGAATTGATTTTGGAACTAAATTCCAATCCTCTAGGTGGACCTGATTTTGGAACCGGATCCGAGTTTTCCTATCGAAACTGGGTCTAGAACCAACAAAACCGGTTCCAAGTCAAAACCGGAATCATTATTTAGAAACGAGTTCGGGTCCACCATGGTTCCGATTCGGAACTGTCCCGTTTGTAACCTTAGTTGAGATCACTTACTTGACCAACTGAATACAAAAACAAGTTCATTGCAACAGTACATTTATTTATAAATTAGCGTTGTTAGGAACTTTTTGATGGTTCCAAAATTCAATATGTATAGGACAAAATGTATTGGATTTTAAATAATCCCTACATAATGTGAATAAGAAAAATAAGATAGAAAAAAAAAAGAATTTAACAGTAATATCAAAGGTTCTAACACATATTATGAACATGGGATAATACGAGAACGGCCACTTACCTCACTGGTAAGTGGCGGCAGTTCTCACCATGCGGTTGGCTAGGGTTCGGACCCTAAGTATGTCATCTTTTTCCACTTGTGTAGGCCTTCCCTCGCTTGTGGGGGCAATCTTTCTGTATGTGTGAAGTGTCCCTCTTGGGTTGGGATGATACAAGTTGATGTAGATAACCTTTGGGGTAAAAAACCTTTAGACCAATGTACTTGAGAAATTGATACAGGAAGCTGATGAAACAGAAGATAAGTACTGTTTTTTGCCGTCAGTATGAGGTCCGATGCTCGGGGCCCATTTGCCTACTTCGTATAGTTAAGTAAGTTCCATTGAAACACTATTAAAGAGGAACCTTCACTTTTTAAGGGATTTGATCTACTAGGATGATAGCCAGTAATTATTTAGGTGGAGAATATTATTTGATACATTTGAGATTTTTACCTTCTTCAATTGTAACCCCTTTGATAGGGAAATATTACCTGGTATTTTTAAAAATTCAATAATGAGCAAACAAAAGGGCCATTATATTTGAATTTTGATTTTGATATGGACAAGAGGTTGGGTATCAAAGGGTTGAGCTAATAAGAAGAGGATTGTGAGCATGAGAATGTTTGCAAATTATTATTTTCGCATGTAATAATTCACACCCATAATGGTTACATATCATCACTTTTATTGATGCTCATCTCTTGCGTAAATGAGGTGTGAAAATGGTGTATGAACAAGGTCATTTACCAACAAAATTTCAACACCTAAAGATGTGTGAAAATCACTTTCAAGCCTCTTGCAAAAGGCACTAGTACAGGTTTTATACGGCGATGACATTTATGTGGGCCCTGTCAGCGACTGTTATTTTTTTCGTTCCTATGGGTCGCATGTTTCTAATCAAATTGTTCAATTCTTTTATTGAACTGGTAAACCAAAGACCTTGAAGCTAAAAATGAATGGAATTCCATTCAATTTGTTCAATTTGTTTATTAAACAGGTTTTACACGGTAATGACATTCGTGTGGGCCCTACCAACCATCATTATAATGTTCATTCCTACGGGTCACATGTTTGTAATAAAACCGTTCAATTTATTTATTGAATTGGTAAACCCAAGACCTTGAACCTCAAAATGAATGGCATTCCCTTCAAGACTGAACTAGTAAATCCATCAGTATGGCATATCTAAAAAATGCAGGCTTCTCAAAATCTTTGCAGTGCTATTTATTAATACTAGTCCATATTTAACTCCAAACAGTCACCTCCGCCTTAAGATTGATCACTATTAAAGCATGAAATTCTACTTCAGTTTCTATAGACACCTTGTATTTTATCCATCATTAATTTGATGGTGGTGCCAAGCCTAACTGAAATAACATTTCGTCTATAGTAAATGTAAAGAAATCTTAGTTTTCTTTTTTTTTTAGGAATCTGGATTTTAGATGTAGGCTGTAGTGGTTGGCTTGTAGCGTGAATACATATGAATTAGTACACGGACTTTTGGAACTTGAACTTTCAATAAGGTGACTTGAAAAGCGGATCAAATGAACCACTGTTGAAGTTTTTTTTTTATCAAGCCTAATCACGAATTATAAATTGCAAATTTGAATGCGAATTAATCGAAATACAAACTGGATCAATATAGACGAGACTTTTAAAATTCCTAGGTTATGAATTACTAGGGGCGACGACTAGTATTCATTTGTCATCTTTTCTTGAATCATTTGGTGGTTAATTTTGGATATTCACCTTTTTTCTTTATTTTATCTTATCATGGAAAGCAAGGCATCGCTAAGCATGGAACAGCGAAGTTTTTTGGAACTTATCTAGTTGTTATGATCCCTTTAATATCTAGAAGATTTCCTCAGTTGTTGCCTTGGTATTGATTAGATTTACTTAGTTGTTTGCCTTTGTATTGATTAGATTTGCTTAGTTATCTCTCTATATTAAGAGATTCTGTCCAATCTATGTAAGGAAGTTGCTGTGTTAAGAGGCCATATATATGATAGGGCTGCACAAAAAATCCGGTATCACCGCAAAACCGAACCGAATCGACCAAACTGTGTGGTTCGGATCGGTTTATAATAGATCGGTTTGGTTAACGGTTTGAAAATTCTAAAAACCGCTTACAATGGTCGGTTATCGGTTTGAGCCCACGGTTAACCGCTTAAACCGAACTGACCGTATAGTATTACTTTTTTACAAATTTAGCCTTAGGGTTTTCTTTACCACTTTTATAATTAAATTTGACAGACTCCATTCTCAAGTCAAAAGTCTAACACTGCCTCATAAGGTTATTGCCATCGGTTCTTCCTTCTCAATTCTCACGACCATCGATCGTCGCCGGAGGACTCCACTGCTACAGTCCCTTTATTCAATCTTCTCCGACACCGACGAAACAGAAACCCTCTCTTCTTCTCCATTTTGCTGTTTCAAGAATCCAGAGGCCTGAGCCCTAGTTGACCTAAAGAAGAGATTGGCGGGATCCCCCCATTTGTGGTGCCTCTACCCAACGACTCTCTCCCGATTCTTGTTTCCCCTCTCCAAACCCCAGTCCTAAACAAGAGATTGGCAAACCCTAGAAGAAAACAAGAAGAAGGAAGGAAAGACAGCAGTTTGGTGGTTTGTAGACCCCATTACTCAAGGTGAGTAGACATGCAATTCTACTTGTGAATCCCTAGTGTTGATAGTTGATTTGGTCTCTCATTAGATGTGTGGATTTGTAGCATCTGAAATGGCCGTGTTTCGATGTCTAGAACTACGTTGTTTTTTATCTAGTTTTATCTTTACTCTATAGCCAAGTTTTCTAGTCTCAGATTTAACATGAAATACTATCATTATAATCTGCTTCAGGTGAGCATTTGCCTGCCCCCTTGTTTGGGATTTAAGTGGGTGGTCCTTATGAGTTTTTTTTCCCAGCCCCATGAAGGCATGAACTGCTATAGAGGCAGAGTGATTAAGCATTTGGCAAACTTAGGGCTGATTAAAGATTTAAGAGGGTTGGTTACATTTGATTTTAGTCTCCAGCAAACACCCAAATCTTTTTCTTAGGAATTTCAGAGTCAATATCCTTGGGTGCAGTGTTTGAAGTTTGAACCCAGACACTTGTGCTAATTGGCTCAAAGACAGACAGGGTCTGTCTGTTTCACATAATTGAATACCTGTATGGTATTTTAAAGTGGTTGAAAATGAATAAAATGACCATCAATTAACCACACCTTTAATGAAAATTGAATCAGGGCAAGATGGGGAAATAAATATATGCTCATATTGTCAGAAACAAACTACCTCATGTGAGGTACAGGATCTGCTCAAAGCTGTATCAAGCCTTCAGATATCTGCCTTCCATTCTAGGAGAAATAAAAAAATGTTTTAAATTTTCTTTTGATTCTTCAATATGCAATTAAATGAAAGTTTTCTGTTATTTTCACTTTTAGCTAATGGAGTATTGACTGTAAATTAGGATAAGATTGTGAACTTCAGCAACTAACCATGTTCTGTTTTTGAATCTCAATTACTAGATGGAAGTGGAACATATTGGAGATGCAGCTGAATGTGGTGCTAGTGCTACTGAGCCTTCTTAGCAGAAGCAACAGACGACTAATGATACTGAGAACTCTGGGGTGAAGGTGAAGGTATGCTCTAGTTCTATGAAAACAAGTAGTGTTCCTATTCCTTCTGTTTCTGAAGCATGCAGTCCTAAAAAAAGGGGTAGGGAATCCGATGTATGGGAGTATTTTACAAAAATTTATAAGAAAGACTCTAATGTAGTGGATGGTGCACAATGTAAATATTGTCCTCGTAAGTATTCTTACAAAAGTAAGAATGGTACTAGCACTTTGAGAAGTCATGTCGGAGTTTGTCTCAAGAATCCCTAAAATATTCAAGAGAAAATGAAAAAACAAAAGGTTTTGACATCATCTCAAACCAAATTGGGTGAGAATAGCCTTGGTATGTGGAAATTTAACCAAGAATTTTGTAGAGATGCACTTGTTAAGATGGTTGTGACGGAGGAATTGCCACTTAAGTTTGTTGAGCTTAAAGGGTTTCATTTATTTTGTGCTGCTATGCAACCTAATTGGAAGCCAGTGTCACGTATGACTGTTGCTAGGGATTGTTTGTCTTTGTATGGTAGTGAGAAAATAAAATTGAAGCAAATATTCATGAAATCAAATCAAAGAATTCGCCTCACTACTGATACATGGACCTCAGTGCAAAATCTATCTTACATGTGCCTCACAGCTCATTGGATTGATAAAGATTGGAAATTGCATAAAAGAATCATAAACTTTTGTGTGATTTCCAGTCACAAAGGTGAGGCATTAGGTAAGGAATTGGAGGCATGTTTGGTTGATTGGGGTATAAATGAATTATGCACTCTTACTGTAGATAATGCATCTGCAAATGATGTTGCTACTGGATATTTGAGAAGAAAGTTTTCTAAGAAATCTGCGAGTTTTATTTTAGGTGGTGAATGCTTTCATATGAGATGTTGTGCACACATTATTAACTTGATTGTGAAGGAAGGCTTAAGTGAATTAAAAGCTCATTTGGCTCGAATTCGTGCTGCGGTGAAATATGTTAGGGGTTCTCCACAAAGAGAACAACGCTTCAAGAAGTGTGTGGAGATGGAGGGGTTGGCATGTAGTAAAAGTGTGATATTGGATGAACCAACTAGATGGAACTCAACATATCTCATGCTAGACATTGCAATAAAATATCAAAAAGCATTTGAGAGATTAGAGGAGGATGATCCATTATTTGTCAGTGAAGTTGTTGATTTTGGTGGACCTCCTACCCTTAAGGATTGGGAAGAAGCTCATTTCTTATTACAGTTTTTGAAAAGATTTTATGATGCAACTATTTGTTTGTCTGGCTCTTTGTATGTGACTGCTCATTTGTACTTTACTGAAATTCTTGCCATTGAAAGTTTCTTATATGATATGTCATTGAGTTTGGAAGAGTCTTTGAGTAACATGGCTAAGAAAATGAAGGTTAAATTTGAAAAGTACTGGGGAAGGATTGAGAAAGTGAATATGATGTTAGTGGTTGCAGTTGTGCTTGATCCTCGTTTGAAATTGGATTATGTGAAATTCTCTTATTCTGAAATTCTTACACCTGCAGCAGCGGAAGAGCTCACTAAAAAAGTAAGAAATGCATTGAATCGGCTTTATGATGAGTATCAAAAGTTTGAATCTGAGCCATTTACTTCATCTTTAGAAAGCTTTGTTGTTGATGTGGATGGAAGTAGTTCAAGTGCTACTACCACAAGTACAAGTGTAAGTGCTACTAGTCATATTTCAAAGTTTCAAAAGTATATGAAAGAAGCTGTTAGTGACGAAGGGAGGTCTGAAATCGACAAATATTTGGAGGAGACAGTTGAAAAGATAGATCCAAACACAAGTTTTGATATTTTGAATTGGTGGAAGGTGAATTCCCCAAGGTATAGGGTCCTTTCTCAAGTTGCCCGGGATGTATTGGCAATTCCTGTCTCAACAGTTGCTTCTGAGTCCGCATTTAGTATAGGAGGTCGTGTTCTAAATAAATTCCGTAGTTCTCTTACCCCTAAGCTTGTGGAAGCCTTGATTTGCACAGAAGATTGGTTGCGTGATTTAGTAGTCTCCAGTGATGTGGAGGAAAATATTGAGGAAATTAAAGTTATTGAGTCCGAGGTAGTTAGTCAGGTAATTACATGCTTTATGTTTATTTGTTTACAAGCTTAAGCTACGGTTTGAATCTTAATTTTAAGGCTACATTAACGCATAATGTTTAATGCAGCCTATTATTCATTGTGAGTTGTGACTGAAGTGCTATGGCTTGAGCTTTGCGTCGTTGCGATGGTTGAGGTGGATCCATTTGGTAATACTTGTTATTCTTGTTAATTTTGTTGTCCACTAATTTTGTTATTCATGCAAATTTGAGTAATATCCACCTCTGAAAGACTGGAGAACCAAGCTAACAAGCAACAAAATAATTATCTAAAAGAACCCACATCTCAAATCAACATGAAATCCAAATGAAAGGACATGCCATCTATGGTAACACAGCCCACTTCCAGAAACCTAACAAACAACAGCACCCTAGTTCTCCAAATTGGATCCCAGTTCCTAACATAAACTATATGCTTAAAATGTCCCATCAGGTGCTATGGCTTATGGAGTTGAAGTGCTATATAGAGTTGTTGCTGGAGTGCTGGTAGTTTGGAGTAAAGTTGTTGCTTCTTTGGTTATCTATTTTAATTTTCTTTGGGATGTAATGAATTTAAATATTTATTATGTTTTATGTTGGATTTGCTTTGGGATGTGATAACTTTAAAGTTTAAATATTTCTACTTGGTTGTTTGGTTAAGACTTAGTGAGTACTTTTGTTACTATTATTTGCAAGTATTTTGATGATTTTTGTGTCACTTTTTTTCTTGCTTTATTTTCAGCTTTTGAGATTTTCTTTTCTTGGTTACATAATTCACTATTGATGTCATAGAGAAGAACCACTAAGGCACGTAAATGGTTCTGGTCTTTTCGTACTTGTATCTTTTTGATGTTTTGGACTTTTTCTTGGTGCTGCCCTGGTGCTGCTGAAAATTCAATTGGAACCACTAAGCCAGTAGAGCCTAGCCTTTTGATGGTTGGTTTTGGTCTCACCTAACCAATGTGTTAAGAAACCTCCATTTCTGAAAAATACAGTGGGTTCTGATATAGATTCCGTTTGTCTGACTTTTCATTACATGAACTATTATTCTATTGTAATTCCAAATGGTTATTATGTGGAATGAATGTTTTACTACAAGCTGGTTATTATTATTATTATTTTTTGGCTTGCTTGTAGTCCAAATTCTCTTTTTGGAGTAGAATTATTTTTTATATGCGTTTAGGCTAGTCTGAGATGTTGGATTCTTATGTTTGCACTAAACATTGGAATAAATGCAAAAGATGGAGTATCATCATTTTGAAATTTTCAATGTCTGATTTTCAAAAAAATAAAATAAAAAACAATGGTTTAACCGACTGAACCGAACCGAACTGTTTGGTTTGGTTTAAGCCCTTTCCATCGGTCGGATCAGATCGGTTAATTAAAAAATCGATAGGTTCGGTTTGGTTATTGGTTTTAGTGTTAAACCGATCCAAGCCGCTCATGTGCAGCCCTAATGTATGAGCCTGTAACTGCTCAATGGGATAAGAAAGAAATTATTATTCTCTTAGTTATTGCTTTTAGCTAGGTAATTAGATTTCCAATATTTCCACCAACCCGGGCTCTATCATCTGGTTCAGAGAGATCATTCTGCAACCATGTCTTTTGCTGATGGGAACACCATTCCAGTCACCAAGGAAGCTAATCACATCCGTAACAGCATTGCTGACTTGAATACTCAAGTCACCGCGCTAACTGACGCCATCTTGAAGATCCAAGAGACCTTGGCTAATAAACTACCAACACCACCACCACCTCTTTAATTTCAGGGTTTTCAAGGGAGGCCGAATCGACTTTGAAAGTCCTTGGGATCCTAACCCTAGAGGGGGGGGGGGGTGAATAGGGTGTGCTACAACTAAGACCAATATAAACAAATTTTAACTTCTTAACATAAACTAGTCACATGTGATGATAAACAATCAAAATGCGGAAGCTAATAAAACAATCATCACAAAGCAAACACCACTACACAAAGATTTATAGTGGTTCGGCCTCAATGCCTACGTCCACTACCGGCTTGTGATCTAATCACCCCACCGGATTTCCACTAATTATGCTTTTTACCAGGCTAAGCAATAACCTATACAAAGTTATTTTTCTAGGCTAAACAACAACCTCTCAATGTGCTTTTCTAGGCTAAGCAATAACCTTTACAAAATGCTTTTCTTAGGCTAAGCAATAACCTTACAAGATGCTTTTCTTAGGCTAAGCAATAACCTTACAAGATGCTTTTCTTAGGCTAAGCAATAACCTTTACAAATAAAGATTTCTCTAAGAAAGTGTCTTCACAAAAGATCACTCTAAGAGATACAAATTAAGCTCAATGAAAATGCCTCTTCAATAGGCTAATATGAAAGTTTAATTCAAATTACAAACATACACTAAAACAAGTTAAAGTGTGTGCACAAGTGTATGAATGCTTTTCTTCAATCAAGTTTAACAATGAAGCTCCTAAATGAATGCATGATGCATTTTAAAATCAAAGCTTATAAAATGATGATTGAAGATAAAACTAATCACATAAAAGATTCAAACAACTTTGAAGAAATGAAACAAACAAGTTGTATGAATGTTAAAGTCTAAGAATACATGTGATTAGGATAAGAGAGTTAGCAAACCAATCTAATTTACCAAAGATGATATTGAGTTTGCAACACAACTCTTTAAAGGCTTGAAATCATGCATAAATGAAAATACAAAGGATTTGAACATGCATGGATTTCATTTGAATGGAAATCAAAATAACTATAAAGATGTACCTTTTAAAAAGTCATGAATTTGATTTCCAAAAAGCCCTCTAGCCTTTCCAACTTCTTCCCCTTTCTTTGGCTCCAAAATGCTCTCAAAAGTTCATGTGTCAAGCCTTGAAAAAGGTTGGAAATGAATGGACTTTGTAGTGAAAAAGTGTCCAACGGCTAGTCCTCGGTCGACCTGCAAAGAGGTCTCGGTCGACCGAGAAAGCACAACGGTCATATTTCTGACCGTTGGCAAGTTACAGTTCAGAAACTGCCCACTCGACCGACAGTGTTCTCGGTCGACCGGGACGCAGGTCTCGGTCGACCGGCGACACTGCACAGGCCAAAATTTCCACTTTTGCAAGTTTCAAAGTATTTCTTTGTGGAACTATTTGGGCCAATAAATCAAGCTTAAAAACATGTTCTAAGTCATTCTAAGATGTTTAAAAACATGAAACACACAAAGCCTAAAAAGATTCAAAAGTTTAAAACCAAAGGCTAGCTTGATTTGATAAAACTCTATTCAAATGAGAAATGCATACAAAACTGATTCTGAAAGTGATGAATGTATGCAAGGCTCAAACCTAAATTCACAAAGTGATTTTCCAAATGTAATGCATAAAGAATTAGGTTTTCAAAAGAGTTTGTATTCGAAAACCAATGCATCCAAGTTTAGAAACAAAACATGCATAAAACAAGTACTTTTCCAAATTTAAAAACCAATGCATGTAAAAATCAATATTTCAAGATTTTCTAAATCAATGCAAGTGTGTGAATCAAATGATGCTAGAATGATAATGCATCCATCAAATTGCAATCTACAAAATTCCTAACAATCTCCCCCTTTGCAATTTGATGGCAACTCACTCATCACACTCACCACTGAATAAACACACTTAGTCTTCAGCTCCCCCTAAGCTGGACAAGTCTTGAAATCTTCTTGGATGCTCCTTCTCTTAGCTTGATCTCTTGAGCTCTTTTCTTCAATCTTCTTGATGCTTGGTGCTTGATCAATCTTCAAGCTTTCTATTCATCTTCCTTTCTTTGGCCAAGCATCTTCTTTAGCTCCAAGCTTTCTTTCTTCTATAAGCTCTTCCCCTTTGACCATGCCTCTCTCTCCCTTTGGCAAGGTATGCATTCTCTCCCTTTGTAGAAGATCATACACAACTCTCCTTAGGAAGCTTGGACATTCTCTTCACCTTTAGAGAACTTTGAAAGCTCTCTCCCCCTTTGAAGAGTAGGAGATCTTTGAGTACTTGAACTCTCTCTCCCCCTTTGCCATTAAATTGCAAAAATACCTACACACATGAAATAAGGAAGATACCTTTAGTAGCACCTGTTAACAAAAGAAATCGAAAGTGAAATATATAACAGGCTATCATGTGTGGAAAAAGACTCTAAGGGTTCAAAGTCAATCTTAGGGTGAATTTGATCAAAACTAATACTTCCTATGAAGGTTTACACTCCCCCTCAATCCATTCTCTCCTTTTGTCAACTTTTGACAAGATTTAACTATTAGATGCAAGAAGAAGATGGTTTAACCAATTGAGGGTCAACTTCAAGAGAAGGATTAGATTCATTTAACTATAAAGCTCAATATGATCAAATTACCAAAAGAAAGCAAGGTCTAATGGGAAAAGCAATCATGGATATCAATTGGAAAAATAAAGAATACCAATTGAGATTTAAGGATATGACTATTTAAACATAATCACTCTAAGATGGATTTAAAAATATAACTATTAGGAAACATCCAAATTAGAGCTATCCATGATGAAATGGGGTTTACTAAACATAGCATCAATCAATATAACTATGAAAATCATATGCTATGTAAGTTTTGAAATCATTTCATTCAAACAATAAATGTGACTATTAATGTGCAAGAATGAGTGAAATGAAATTCAAGCATGAAGCCAACCTCAACTAATAACCAACCACTATTATGAACACATAAACATGGTGGTCATAGAGTTATTTTGGTTCCTTAAGATCATGTTTTCCATGTTTACAAACCCTTTTGTTAAAATGGGTTCTTTGTTTTCATTTGTGTGGAGTTTGAGTGGATTTTCCCTTGGGTTTCTTGTAGTGTTGGAATAGCTTGAGTGAAGTGCTTGAAGAGGATTGTTTAGCATTGGTCAAGCAATAAATCTCTATAGGAAATGATGCATGTGTATTTGATTACATTGTTATTTTAGAAATTGTGCATATGAATTTCTTTTAAATTTCATGATCTTGTTTTCATTTGGATTGAATGTTTGAATTTGTGAAAAATGAACCCTTGGTGAGCATGAAGGCTCAAGGGATTGTATGTGACTTAAGGAGGAGAAGAAGGAGTGAAATGTGTTAGAAGTTGTACAAGAGAAAGGCATTTTCTGCACTCAGTGAGCACAGGTAGAAGCTTGTCCGCTCGAGCGACCCTTGGGTCCGCTCGAGCGACCAAGCCTCTGTTTGGTCCGAGCGCAGACAGAGAGCAGTCCGTTCGAGCGACCTTATTGTCCGCTTGAATGAACTGTCTCGCTCGAGCGAAGTGTCAACACCTTACAAAGTCCGCTCAGCGAACCTGCCAGATTCAGGAAGAAGAATTATTTCATTGTGTCTTTTCTTGAAGGTTGAAAAACTAGACTATGTTAAGGGTCTTAACTTGACATTGTGTAAATGGAACTTCGAAATGCAACCCAACTTCGGGGACACCAATTTTTGTGTATTCCGACGTTTGGGTTCTAATTACACAAAGGTCAATTAGTAGCCTTAACACATGCTTGTTAGATTTCGTATTTTGAATGTCCGTCTTGGTACGATAAGTACCATCGTGCACTCATTTTGAATTTCAAGTATAAGCTTGTTTTGAAGATTTGTTTCAAGAAAAAGGGAATCACATCCTAAGCGTGTTATGCATACAATTATGCCTTTGGCTAGTCGTGTTTGTTGTGTTTTGATAAGTGATTTTCCCCCTTTTTATCTCGACATGTTTAGACCGTGTTTTGTGCATTCATGAATTAAGTGAACACCACTGAGCTTGGACTGCCCTTTCAGTTTGATCCACTGTCTGGGGGTCCTTAAACATGTGGACTGTCTGCAGACTGGTCGTGTATTTTATTACACATCGTGTGTGTCCGGTTCCGTGGCTGGAAACCCCCGTATATGTGGGAATCGTGTCGTGATTATATTATGTATATCGTGCTTGTCGTGCGTGCTTGCTCTTTTCATTATATATATGATAGAGAAAGGATGGGCTCTTTGTGGATTGTAACTATTCATGATATTATACGTACTCATGCTAGCTTGTTTTAGTATCTCAGCTTCGTATGTATTCTCGAAAATGTATCTCAGTCATTGTAGTATTTTAAATCAGGGATTTGCTTATATGTTTTCTAAAACGTTTATTGTTTCATGCTTGCACCTAAATTGATTACCTGCCAAACCGTTGTGTTTGACCCTTGTTTGTTGGTGCCCAGGTGCAGGAGACGTTGCCTTGGAGGACGAGCGTCAGGAGGAGGCTCTTGAGCCACCCCCAGTGAGAGAGTGGCAGCCCGACGATGTCATTTAGACATCGGGCGAGTTTCTTGAGTTCGTCATTTTGTCATGGGGTTTCCTTTTCAATTTTGAGAATTGTATGGCCTGTGTTGGCCTCTTATGGGTTGTAACAAAAACTTAACTTACTTTGTGTAACCTCATAACTTGAATTATATTGGGAATGCCATGTTAACTTCTTCCTTTAATACTATGCCTTGTTATTATTTTGTTATAGCACTTAAAGATTCATTGGTGCTTATCTTGATGTGTTTTGCTATACGCTTCCGCAAACTTGATCGTGTGAGTCAGATTCCGCGTGTCTTTGGGAATCCTCACCGTGGGAACCTGTGGGAAGACAATGTAACAACGCGTCGCGGGCCCGGGGTTCCGTTCCGGGGTCGCGACATGTTACATATAATTTCAAAGATTCTTTCATTAACATGATCTACTTAGATTTACCAATTAAAGTACTACTTGGATTGAATCAAGGTGATGCATCCAATACAATAGATCAATTCAAAACATAAACATGTTAAGGACACAACAAATCATAGTTTATCATGCTAGAATAGATTTACCAATAATTAAAACAAAGCATGAAAACATATGATTAAGAAAAGTAAAGCTTACTTAGAGATCTAACTTCATTAATCCAAGCTTTAGCTTTCCTAATGACCCCTTTCATTCCTTAGCTCATTCCCCTTTCATTCGCCTCAAAACCTCTCAATGAGGGCCTTAAAATTGCTCACTATTGGGAAATGAATGAACTAGTATTTATAGCCAAAAAGTGCCCAACGGCTCTTCCCCGGTCGACCTGGCCTTACCCCGGTCGACCTGGCCTTCAACTGTCATAAAACTGACCGTTTGAAAAAGGCACAACGGCTCTTTCCCAGTCAACCTGGTCCCCTATTGGGCTGGTCGACCTGGCCTTCCCCGGGTCGACCTGGGACCAAAATCCCCTAATTTTGCATTTTTCAAAGTATTTTCTTGAGGGAACTTTTGGGCCATTAAACCAAGCTTGGAATCATGATTTAAATCAAACTAAGAGGCTTAAAATCATGAAACACAAAAAGCCTAAAATGATTTGAAAGATTTAAAACATAGGCTAGCTTGATTTGGTAAAACTTCTTTTAAAAAACAAATGCATCCAAGTTTAAAAAACAAAACATGCATAACTCAATACTTTTACAAATCTTAAAAACAATGCATGTATAAATTAAGATTTCAAGTTTTTCTAAATCAATGCTTATGTTTGTAAATCAAATGATGCTAGAATGATAATGCATCCATCAAATTGCAATACACAAAATTCCTAACAGCTTCGGTCCATTTAACAGGTGAAGTCATTCCTTGTTAACATTGGTTAAGCAAGACTTTTGGACGACCTATGTGGGGGACATTCATCCAAGCTTTATGTACTCGCTTTTGCATTCCCGAGGATGAGGATCCTGAAGGGTCATTGTCTATGCTGCGCAAACAACAATGGTACGAGACTATCAGGTTAAGTATGAGCGGTTGGCCAACAGATCCCAAATACTTCCTGAAGCCTTCCTCGTTCGCTGCCTTATTTTCGGACTTAATGAAGATATCTGGCACGGCGTCAAACTTCTCAACCCCCTGACATTGTCCCACACTTATATCGTTGCTACACGATAGGAGGAGGCTATTACCTCTATTATAGCTTCAGTCAATCGACGCTTTTCAATCAAGGCACCACCTTTACAAACCCTTCCTCCTCTCCCAGCCTCACCATCAACTAGTCAACCACAACCTACACCACCACCTAAGTTTGCTCCTCCAAGGCCCCAAGCAGCTTCATAGTCATTTTCTATGCCAACTGTTGTTCGTCGATTGAGCTTGGCAGGACAACAAGAACGTCGTGATAAAGGGTTGTGTTTCAATTGCGATGAGTAGTTTAGACCAAGGCACGGGTGCAAACGCCCTCAATTGTTGCTATTGGAGACTGGTGATGGCTTAGAAATTGAGCCTTGCTTGGATAACCACAACACCTCTTCCATGGAAATTACTCTAAATGCCCTCAGTGGTACCCAAATCTTGAGACAATGCGGCTTTTCAGAATGATTAAGAAGCGGCCAGTAACAATCTTGGTTGATTCTGTAGCCACCCTCAATTTTTTGCATCTCACTGTCGCTAAGCAATGTGGACTTCCAGTCTCACTAATGTCACTGCTGCTAATGGTGGTATCATGCAAAGCCTGGGACATTGCCATGACATTATCTTGTTAATACAAGTTTATACATTCACTAGTAATTTTTTTCTACTACCCATCTGTGGATACGATGTGATATTGGGGGCTGAATGGCTCAAGACACTTGGCACTTATCATTGGGATTTCAAGGATTTGCAAATGCAATTTCGATTGGGCATGGAATTAATTCAACTAAAGGGTGTTACTTCTGTTTTTGGCATATTCAAAGGAGCATGGGAGTTTAATCGACTCTTCTTCCAACAATGTCAGGGTATTTTCGTCTATTTATTGCAATCTACAACTAGGTCTGATCCGCCTTTGGACCCCTCTATTGGGTCTCTGCTCGGGCAGTTTGCAGATATATTCGGTGAACCACAAGGACTTCCGCCATCCAGAAGTCATGACCATCGCATTCCATTGATTCTAGGCAACATGCCCACCAATGTCCTACCATACTGCTATCCTCATTTCTAAAAAAAAAAATTGAGATTGAGTGATTGGTATGAGAAATGCATGATTCAAGTATTATCCGCCTTAGCACCAGTTCATTTTCTTCTCCAGTTTTACTTGTAAAAAAAAAAAGAAAGAGATGGTAACTGGCGTATATCGGTATGTGTGTCAATTATAGAGCTCTTAATGGAATAACAATCAAATACCATTATCCTATTCATGTTACCAATGAATTATTGGATGAGCTTCATGGGGTTACTGTTTTCTCTAAACTTGATCTACGCTCGGGATACCATTAAATTCAGGTCGTCAAATCAGGCATTCCAAAGACAGCATTTCGAACACATGAAGGCCACTACGAGTTCCTCGTAATGCCTTTCGGTCTATCGAATGCTCCAACCACTTTTCAAAGCCTTATGAATGAGACCTTTTGGCCTTATTTGTGGAAATTTGTCTTGGTATTCTTTGAAGATATACTTGTTTATAGCACCACCTTTGCAGACCATTTGGATCGTCTCACGACAATCTTTCGGCTTCTTCACTCTCATCACCTGTTTGTCAAGATAAACAAATGCATGTTTGGTCAACAGTCAGTCGAGTACCTTGGGCATGTCATTTCAAATGAAGGTGTTCAAGTCGACCCCTTAAAAATGGAAGGAATGCAACAATGGCCAAAACCCTCTTCTCTTAAAGGCCTTAGGGGTTTTCTCGACCTAACAGGGTACTACCGCAAGTTCGTTAAATACTATGGCAAAATTACGACACCACTAACAAATATGCTTTGAAAAGACTCCTTCCACTAGTCACCTGAAGCCGAGACTGTATTTGAGAATCTTAAAAGGGAGCTCACTACTACAACCCCTGTTTTGGCCTTACCAAATTTCTCCCAAGAATTTGTCTTGGAGTGTGATGCATCCGGATCCGGCATCAGGGTTGTCCTCATGCGAAATGGTCATCCATTGGCTTATCTTAGCTAGGCTCTCTCTGTTAGGAATTTTGTAGATTGCAATTTGATGGATGCATTATCATTCAAGCATCATTTGATTTACACACATATGCATTGATTTATAAAAACTTGAAATCTTGATTTACACATGCATTGTTTTTAAGATATTGATTTATGCATGTTTTGTTTTTAAACTTGGATGCATTTTAATTTGAAAAGAGTTTTACAAATCAAGCTAGCCTATGATTTTATAATTTCGAATCTTTTTTGGCTTTTTATGTTTCATGTTTTAAAACCCTTAGAATGATTTAAAACATGTGTTCAAGCTTGGTTTAATGGCCCAAATATCCCCACCAAGAAATACTTTGAAAATATGCATTTTTGGGAATTTTGGTCCCAGGCCTGACCCGCAGTGTACCAGGTCGACCTAGCCAGCAGTGTGCCAGGTCGATCGGGGAAGGCCAGGTCGACCGGGTAAAGAGCCGTTAGGCTATTTTTTCAAACGGTCATTTTTATGACCGTTGAAGGCCAGGTCGACCGGGGGTATGGCAGGTCGACCGGGGGGGCGCAGGAACCCTCTTTTTGGTTATAAATAGTGGTTCATTCCTTTGAAAAGTTTGATGATCAAGAGGCCCTCCTTGAGAGGTTTTGAGGCCAATCAAAGGGAAATGAACTAAGGGATGAAGGGGATCATTAGGAAAGCTAAAGCTTGGATTAATGAAGTTAAATCTCTAAGTAAGCTTTACTTTTCTTAATCATATGTTTTCATGCTTTGCTTTATTTTTGGTAAATCTTTTGTAGCATGATAAACTATGATTTGTTGTATCCTTAACATGTTTATGTTTTGAATTGATTTATTGTTTTGGATGCATCACCATTGATTCAATCCAAGTAGTACTTTAATTGGTAAATCTAAGTAGATCATGTTAATGAAAGAATCTTTGAAATTATATGTAACATGATTCCTATACTTGGTTGAATCTTTAGTTGTTGTTTTTCATCATAAGAAAATCTCTTTCAAAACTATCTTATGTTTTGGATTCAATAACTTCACAAATCATATGTAGTTTTTTTTTAAAGTTTCACAAATTGCTTTGCTTTGATAGGTATATCATTTTCAAGTTGTATTCTTAATTACATATGATTTGTCCCTTATTTTCAATCAAATCTATTTTTATGTTTTATGAGCTACATTGTTGATTTGATTGTCATCCCTATGCATCACATGTTTTGTGCTTAGAATTTCACAACTTGTTTAGGATACAAATGTATATCTTTTACAAGTTATTTTTAACATGTGACTTGCATCATTTCCTCAATCATAAATGTTTTATGAGCTAAAACTTTCAAAAGCCTTAGGCATACATTTATGAGCTTTCATTTTCAAAATGATTGAGGACATCACACACACACATCATGAGCATACACCTTTGAATTCATTTAGTGTTTGTGTGAGTTAGATTTTCATTTTCATATCCGCCTATTTTAGAGGCAAATGTAATGAGCTAAATTGAATCTCCATCAAGTGTATTATAGACACTAATTAGATAGATAACCAACCATTGGTTGGAGAGGTTATTGCTTAGCCTAAGAAAAGCATAATGTAGAGGTTATTGCTTAGCCTTGAAAAGCATATTGTAAAGGTTATTGCTTAGCCTATTGAAAAGCATAAATAGTGGAAATCTGGTGGGGTGTTGGATCACAAGCCGGTAGTGGATGTAGGCATTGAGGCCGAACCACTATAAATCCTTGTGTGATGGTGCTTGCTTTGTGGTAATTGTTTTTATTAAGCTTCCGCATTTTGTTTGATAATCATCACTTGTGACTAGTTTAATTTAAAGAAGTTAAAATTGATTAAAATTGGTCATAATTGTAGCTCACCCTATTCACCCCCCCTCTAGGGTTCGGATCCCCGGACTTTCACTCTCTGGCCGCAATCTCACTTTATCTGTCTATGACAAAGAAATATTGGCAATCATATTTGGAGTTTCTAAGTGGCGGCCATACTTGTTGGGAAGACATTTTAAAATCCTTACGGGTCATCGGACCCTCAAATACTTTGTGGAGCAATGGTTGACCACTCTGAAACAGCCAAAGTGGCTTACCCAACTAATTGGATATGACTATGAGATCATCTACTGCTCAGGTAAAGAGAATACTGCAGCCGACACACTCTCCCGTCTAGGCGAATATGCGGCATTGTTTGTCACGACCCCGGACCAGGACTCGAGGCCCCGAGCTGGGCTCCACGACGTGTTATAAATTTTTTCTTTGGTTTCCCACAGGTTCCCGTGATGAGGATTCCACACAAATCATCTCACGATGACACATAAGGATTGAATTGTGGAAGCGTGTAGCAAACACACAAGTAATATCTCACATGAGAGAGAAAAAGAGAGTGTATGCATATAGACTCATGTCACAGAGAGAGAGAGAGAGAGAGAGAGAGAGAGAGAGATAACTAGCAAGCCCATAGTTAGACTTTAAAGTTGTACAACAAACCAAAAGACAAAAAGGTTAAGTTTTACATTTCCCAAAAAGAATAGCCAACAAAGGCTAATAACAAGGTTCCCAAAAGAATAGATGGTTAATCCCCTAAAATGTTACGCATCTCAAGACCCAAGCTGACGTCTAGAACACATCGTTGGGCTGCCACTCTCGACCAACAAGCGGCTCAACCGCTGCCTCCTCATGCTCCTCCCCAGGGGTATCAAAACCTGGATCTGAGAACAAAAAACGAAGGGTCGGACACGATGGTCTGGCAGGCAATTGAATAAAGTACAATCATGTTATAAAACAAGTACTTTTGCAAGTAATAAACAACATGTATGATGGGGCTGGCAAACAGGCCGGGTCAGGCTAATTCAGGTCGGGCCATAGCTGGATCTGCTCTTTAGACCCCCAACCCGCAACCAACCCATTTTCTAAACAGGTTGCAGGTTTACAACCCGCACCCATGATACTTCGGGTCGGGCTAACCCGCCTAACCCGCAATAAATATAGGTCAGGTCAGGTCACCCCGGCCTGACCCAACCCGCGTCGCTCATCTTTAACTAATTTTGAGTTTTGTAAAATAGTAAGGCTCACGAGAATCAAACACAAGATCCATTCTGTTTTAAATGACAACTTGACTAGTACACCAACCCACTACTCTGTGTATTGTTTAATCTAAAAGCTTATAAATAGAAAAAGAGAGGATGCTAGTGGCCACCCTTTAAAACCTGTAGTTGTAGAGAAACCTGAAGACTATGAGTTGAGTTTGAAGATGCAGAACTGAAACCTCTACACAGACGTGTAAAGAAGATTATATTTGTAGCCGGAAGGATTCTTTTTAGAGATTAAGATTTGCTAAATGCTAATAATGAAAACTGCTAATTATCGAAAAAGTAGGAAACTAGAACGTCAAGATTGCATACCTTTTGCGATTTCTTTTTCACTAAAATCAAGGAAAGTCATTAAGATTTGAAATGGAAAAGCTCCACATATTTCTCAAGTCGATAAGAATTAAGTTAAACGGTCAATTGGATTAGGCGGGCCAACCCTAACCCGACCCGTTTCTATATGGGTCAGGAAATCCAGGCCTGTGGCCGACCCTTATATGTGGCGGGTTGGGTTTGGCAGGCCAGAACTAGGTCGGGTTAGGGTCGGGCCACATTTTGCCAGCTCTAATGTATGATAAAGAGAAGTCGAATAAAACAAAGCAAATCAAAGTCAATATCATTTAGAAGATCAGATGATAAATCAAGATGACCATTCGAAAATAGTACCTTGGCAACCACATAAGGCTATATTCTCCATCACACGAAGTAACGAGAGCACTCACGATAATAATTCTCCGTCACACGAAGTAAAGGGAGACACGATCATATAATTATAGTAACCCAGTATAGCTGGGCATCACACACGAGTCCCGCCGTGGAACGGTCTAAATAAACACACACGATATTCCAAGCTACAGTTGGCATGAAGATTTTAGGACCCAAGGCGGTTGATCAAACCGATAAGGTCGTCCAAGCTGAGTGGTGCCGACAAGAAAAATACACACGAACTTTCGAAACAAATACTTGATACATTTAAATTCTGGAACTACTCACACTATATCATGGACACACGCACTTGCTCACAAAAATTTACGAAATAGTAGTCTCGACACGAAGTGTATGAAAACACGATTCACACAATGTTTCCCAAACGGGGTTTAGATCAAAACCTTGGAAACATTCTTTTCAAGATGATACGAATCGTAAAACAAGGTTTTGGTTTAGAAATCACAAGTCCATGTCACACATCCTCATCAATACTTTGAGACCATAACCGTCGAGTTAGTATACACTTTGAGATACCATGTTGCTCATTTGTTTAGATGGTACCCATTTTTCAATGACATTTAAGATATCAAGATGTACACATCGACCATCAAGAGTCCAAAGGTGATTGGGATAGAAAACCCCACCTTTCTCTTCATTTCTAAAAATCTGGGTAACATTCGGTCACCTAACGGTTGGCCATTAGTTAGCCGACTAGGGTCAAGTCAGTTAGCCAACTACTGACCGACAGCTAGCCAACCCATTAGGAACAGGGAAAACAACTTACTTGAATTGGAACCAAAATGGTGTCAGTCACCTGTCGGTTAATCGACACTTCAGAAACAGAAATTTGCACCTCTTTGGAATTAGAACCGAACTGGTTTGGTCACCTGTCGGCTAGCCATCGACCCTAGTTAGCAATGGAGATCTCAAGGTTGGTGGATTTCTTAACAAATGGTATCAAAAGAAAGCTTGCAAGGTGGGGAAAAGAATGATAACCTCCATTCCTTGATTGATGCAAGTTTGGTGTGGATTGGAGGTGAAGAGAGCAAGAGGAAGAAGAAAAGTTGCCAAACAAACCCTAGACTCTCTTTTGTGCTGGAAAAAAGAAAAATGAGGAAGATGGGTCTCCTTATATAAGCAAATGGAGATGGGTCCCACTACTTAAGACATTCAAGGGCTGAAATCTTGGCTTTCGGGGTCTCGGATGAATTCGACGAAGAAGGAAGAAATGATCGTCGAAATATCTAGTTTCCAAAAAGTATATGTTTCGCGGGTTTCGGGAATATCGAGTTTTGGGTACAGATATTGAGCACAATGACTGTTTTGCCCTCAGGCTATGAAATCGGGTTTCGGGGTCTCGAACAGGGACGGGATCAACATGAAAGTTGTAGGGATTAACAATACAAATAAAATGGGATAAAAACAATGAATGCAAAAATCTCCGATAAATCCTCAAGCACATGCAAAGTCATAAAGAAGGAACCCCCAAAGGGCCCCACTAAGCACAAGCAATCAAAATTCCCCAAAACTATATCAAAAGCTATTCCAAACCCAACCTAACCAAAATCCACTAAACACGCTTAGAACTAACACACAACTTAATCAATACTAATCGGGTTCCTCCACCCCTTAGGGCATTTGGTCCTCCAAATGAAATATAAAACTCACCTCAAGTAGTAGATGTGGATATTTCTTCTGTACTTGGTCTCGTAATTCCCATGTGGCCTCTTCCGGTCCATGATTCTCCCATAGTACCTTTACCCACTGTATAGTCCGTGTCCTCAACTCTTGTTCCTTCGTATTGATGATCTGAACGGGCTTCTCAACATAGGTAGCATCCTCTCTGATCTCTAATGGCTCATGCCGGAGTACATGTGAAGGATCGGGGACATACTTCTTCAACATAGACACATGGAAGACGTTGTATACGCCAGATAGCTCAGGTGGTAAGGCTAACCTATAAGCCAGGTCACCGACCTTGCTAACAATGTCATATGGTCCAATGTACCTTCGTGATAGCTTGCCTTTCTGTCCAAATCTCAAAGTTCCTCTCGTAGCTGACACCTTTAGGAAAACCTTGTCTCCTTCTTTGAACTGTAAATCCCTTCTATGAGAATCTGCATAGTTTTTCTGTCTACTCCGGGCTACTTTCAGTCGTTCTTGGATCAACTTCACTTTGTCGCTGGTTTCACTTACTATAGTCGGTCCATGGAAACTGCGAATTCCGACCTCTTCCCAACACACAGGTGTCCTACACCTTCTGCCATACAAAGCCTCAAAAGGCACCATCCCAATGCTCGAGTGGTAATTATTGTTGTAAGCAAACTCACACAACGGTAGAGTCTCATCCCACTGAGTCTTGAAATCTAACACACAAGCACGGAGTATATCCTCAAGAGTCTGTATTGTCCTCTCTGACTGGCCATCTGTCTGAGGGTGATAAGCCGTGCTGAACTATAATCTCGTGCCCATAGACTCATGCAATGTCTTCCAGAACCTCGAGACGAATCTGTTGTCTCTGTCAGAAGTGATAGAAACTGGTTGCCCATGTCGACTGACAATCTCATTGACATACAACTCTGCTAAACGTAACATGTGCATTTTCTTCCCTGTCTTCATAGCAATGAAATGCGCTGACTTGGTGAGACGGTCCACAATGACCCATATCGCATCGTTGCCTCTGTTGGTCCTCGGTAATCCCGAAATAAAATCCATAGTAATATGCTCCCACTTCCATTCCGGGATCTCTAACGGTTGTAACAATCCTAGAGGCCTCTGATGTTCTGCCTTAATCAATTGACAGGTCATGCAACGGGAGACAAACGCTGCAATCTCTCTCTTCATATTATTCCACCAAAATCTTCCCTTCAAATTCTGATACATCTTCGTGCTGCTTGGATGCATAGATTACTTCGTACTGTGAGCTTCAGTCATAATATCATTCCTCAAATCTTCAATGTTAGGTACACATAGACGGTCACGGTAGTACAAAACTCCATCAATAAAACGGAAGTCAGGACGTTCTGCTATGTGCTCTGAAATCTTGGCCAACTCTGGATCTTGCAACTGACTATCCTTGATCTTCTGAATAAAAGAAGGCTCTGAAACTGACATGTTCGCTAACAAAACACCCTTCCTTAGTGGCTGTAGATCTATACTCAACTCTTCAAATTGTTCAAAAATACAAGTGCCACTTAGGTTTACCAAGCCTACTAATTTTCTGCTCAAGGCATCGGCAACTACATTAGCTTTCCCCGGGTGGTACTTGATTGGAAAATCATAGTCCTTGATATATTCCATCCATCTTCTCTGCCTCATGTTCAATTCCTTCTGAGAAAATAAATATTGTAAGCTGCGGTGGTCGGAGTGGACTTCGAACTTCTCTCCATAGAGGTAATGTCTCCACATTTTCAACGCGAAAACAATCGCTGCTAACTCAAGATCATGGGTGGCATAGTTCTTCTCGTGATCTTTCAACTGTCGGGATCCATATGCAATCACTTTTCCTTCTTGCATCAATACACAACCAAGTCCAACATTCGAAGCATCGGTAAAAATGGTAAAACTGCCGCTTCCGGATGGTAAAGTAAGGACTGGTGCTATAGTCAATCTCTTCTTCAGTTTTTGGAAACTCTCTTCACATTGATCTGTCCACACATATGGCACATTCTTCCTTGTCAACTTCGTCAACGGTGACGCAATCGACGAAAATCCCTGCACAAACCTCCTATAATAACCTGCTAAACCCAATGGTTCAAAGCCAATCCAATGGTCAATTTGATCAAAACTAATACTTCCTATGAAAGTTTACACTCCCCCTCAATCCATTCTCTCCATTTGTCAAACTTTTAATAAAGATATAACTATTTGGTTCAAGAAGAAGATGGTTTAACCAATTGAGGGTCAACTTCAAGGAAAGATTAGACGCGTTTAACTATAGAGCACAATATGATCAAATTACCAAAAGAGAGCAATGTCAAGGTGATCATGGATACCAATTAGAAATACAAAGAATACAAATTGAGATTCAAAGATAAGTCTATTAAAACAATCACTCTAAAATGGAGTTATAAAGAATATACCTGTTAAGATAAATCCAAAATAGAGCTATCCATGATGAAATGGGGTTTACTAAACATAGCATCAATCAATTTAACTATGAAAAATATATGCTATGAAAGTTTTGAAATAATTTCATTCAATCAATAAATATGACTATTAAGTGCAAGATGAGTGAAATGAAATTCAAATATGAAGCCAACCTCAACTAAAAACCAACCAAGATTATGAAAACATAAACATGGTGATCATGAGATTTACCTAAATGAGCAAGAGAGGTGACAAACATGAAAATTATGATGCTAATGGAATGTGACATGGAATGAAAACATATAACTATCAAGTTCAATCCAATGTACACAAGGTCTATCACATACACAAGATAAGACATCAATTGGATATGAAATCAATGGAAGATTATACCAAATGAAACCAATTGAATATGACAACATGATTAATAGCAAGGATGTGACAAACACAAAATTCCATCAAGCATCATAAAAGGATATTCATCACTTTTAAATATATAACTATTGAGCATAGTGATGAACAAGAGAAATTGCAATGCAAAAGGATATAACTTGGTAATGCATGCAATTTTCAAAGTGTCAAAATCATATGAATTCAACGACTAAGATATCCATCAAACATATAGAAATACGAGGAATGGATTTCAAAGAGTTTTATATGATCAAGATCACTACTATGAAGTTGAAACATGTACAAGGATGACATCACTAAGAGAATATACATGAATCAACATCATAACCATCCATTAAAAAAATGACTAGAAAGCATAAAGGATGGATTTGAGTTCTAGTATGGTATCTACAAATACAAATAAGATCACAACCATACATGGAACCAAATGACAATTGCATATAAAAAAGAATATAACTAAATAAGCAAAGATGCAAATGGCTTATAACAACAATTGATCATGAATAATCTAGCTTAGAAAGCTTTTGTAATCACAATCAATTGAACATCAATAGAAATGCAATGCAAGAGATATAACTCAAAGAGAGCAAAAAGCAAATCTAACATGATGAAATTATAATCAAATGATTTTGAAAACCATGATATGTAACTAGAATGGTGCATGAAGACAAAATCAATTGATCATAAATAAACATTGCATTTTAAGAAATATAACTATGAAAGAACAAAATCCAAATGTAACATGTAAGACCCCGACCCGAGTGAACCCGATTAGTACTAATTAAGTTGCGTGTTAGTTCTAAGCTTGATTAGTGATTTTGGCTAAGTTGGATTTGGAATAGCTTTTGTTATAGTTCTGGGGAGTTTTGGTTGTCTTGTGATTAGTGGGACCCTTTTTGGGGTTTTCCTTTTTATGGCATGGCATGTGCTCGAGGATTTATTGGAGATTTTTACATTCTTGGTTTTAATCCCGTTTTATTGGTATTGTTATTCCATACAACTTTCACGTTGACCCCGTCCCCGTTTGAGATCCCGAAACCCGATTTCATAGCCTTGAGGGCAAAACAGTCATTGCACACAAAATCTGTACCTCAAAACTTGATATTCCCGAAACCCGCGAAACATATACTTTTTGAAAACTAGATATTTCGACGATCATTTCTTCCTTCTTTATCGAATTCATCCGAGGTCCCGAAAGAGATGATTTCAGCCCAACTAGTGCCTTTAGTAGTGGGACCCAACTCATTGTTAACATAGGGAAGCCACTCTTCATTCCATTCCTTCTTCATGTTCCAGCACAAGAGGAGAGCTTAGGGTTTCCTTGCAACTCTCCTTATTCTTCTTGCTTCTCCATCTCCAACCCACACTAATCTTGCACCAAACTTGAAATGGAAATCACCATCTTCTTCCTCATCTTACAAGCTTCATCTTGATATCATTTGTGGAGAAATCTTACAACCTTGAGACCTCCCTAGAGCTAGCCTTCTTCATTTGAAGGTCATCCAAGTAAGTAACCCCCCCCCCCCCCCATCTCCTAGATTAGTGTCCCTCTAGCTCTTGATAAGCTCCATTTGCATTATTGAAAGTTCTATCCTTTTCATTCTTTGTTTGACCCATTTTAGGGTTTGTTTTGGGGATTTTTTATTGTAGCTTGGAAGTGAGATTAAGAAGTGTTTAGAGGCTTGATTTTTGGCTAGCTTGGACCTAAGGCAAGTGAATGATTGGGGTGTTTTTGAGTTTTACATGGTTTGGTGAAACATTAATGATCTTCTCATGCTTTTATTGATTTTCATTGTGGAAATAAATGTTCTTGATGGAGTATTAAAGGATGCATTTATGGTCATAAAGATATGTTAGCTCATAGCATTTAATTCTTCTTGTTTGGTTCCAAATGTATCTTATGTGAAATGGTGTCCTTCTTCTTTCCTTCTTATATTGAATGTGTTATTGATGGAGGAGAGAATGGGATGAAAGGACTTGATGTAGTTTACTTGAAGTATTAGGCTCCTCATTTGATGTAGAAAAGGGGCTAAAAGGGAGTTGTAGAAGGAAGGGATAGATGGGAGCTGAACTGGTCCGGAATCAGTTCCTGGATAGTTCGCTCGAGCGACCATGACACTTCGCTCAAACGACCTGTCCAGAAAAGGGTTCGGAGCATTCCAGTAGCTGGGTCACTCGAGCGCACCCTTGGTCGCTCGAGCGGACATCCCAGAACTCATTCTAGAGAGTTGTTCGTTCGAACGCATTTAAATATTCGCTCGACCCAATGAGTTCGATCGAGCGACCTCAACTTCACTCGAGCGAACCCACCCAGACAGCCATTCTAGAGAGCGACTCGCTCGAGCGAACTCTCCAGTCCACTCGAGCGAGGGGCCCCGTTGGGCAGGGCTATGTTTGGGACGATGTTTAACTATTTCAATGTTTGGGTGTATTCTCTAAGAACCCCGCGATGGCAAGGAGATTTGCTAAATAATGTATGAGGCCATTCGTGGAAAGAAACCATATCACAAAGATTTCATTCGAAGTGTTGAAACTTCAAGGTGCATAAGGAGCCTGGAATGTCTTCTAACTCGAGGAGTACCAAGTCTTTATTATAATCGACATACGGGACCCCTATACACTAAATAGATCTTGAAACCAGTATTTTACCCGAAATTGTTATAGTTCATTGTTTCACTTCATTCCAAGATTTATATTATATGATTTGTTTTCCCGAAGGCATGATAGTTACACTAGTAACATGGACTTGTCCCGAAGAGTATTGCCCGACATGAAATGAAAGTTATGCATTTGAGTATTCTTGCCCCGTCCATTTATTTACTTGAACTTGATGTATTTTGCATATGTCTCGATTTGTTGGTTAACCTATGAGTCGGCATCACTAAGCTTGGATACCTTATCGGTTTGATCCACCGACTTGAAGATCCCTTTCCCGTCCCGCCAGCTGCAGTTTGGATCCCGATACCCGGTCTATTACCGTGGTCCCGTCCCGACACCCTGTTCGCTACCGTGGTCCCGTCCCGTATATTTATATTGTACAAATGATTTGCGTTGAACCTCCTCACTTTGTGTGACTGAGATCAACGTCCCGTTATACTGTTGTCACTTTAGTGACAGAGGACTTAGCTTTATGTGATTGTCAGCTTGTTAGTTTCCGATTCCTTGGATACCTTATGTGTTTTATCTTGTTTACTTGTTTTCTAGCAAATGATTTATCTACTTTATGAGAGTTCTTGTTTAAACAGATTTCTATGCTTTTCAAGATATTTCCTTTATTATATGTTGTTATATCTTTCACTCTCTTGCCAGACCGTCGTGTCTGACCCATTTGCTTTTGTACTCGGTCCCGTTGCCGGCTACCTTGAGGAGGAGCCGGAGGAGGCGGTAGGTGAGCCGCAACCTCTAGTCGAGTGGCGTGCCGACGATGTCATGTAGACATCGGGTTGCTAAGAGAGGCGTAATATTTTGAGGGGTTCTATTTAACCATTCTTATGGATTACTGTTTTGTTTATATTGGCCTTTGTTGGCCTCTAATTTTTGGGGATGTAACTAAATGATCTGTTGTTTAAACTTTAACTACTTTTGGGGAACATGCTATAGTTCATTGCTCATTCTGATACAGTATTTTATACTTGGTGTTATTGTCCTTATGACTAAGGATAGTTGACTATTTGATTTGCTACACGCTTCCGCACTTAAACATAAATATTCATTTATGGTTGTGATATCCTCACCGCGGACACTTGTGGGAAATTAAATAAATGTATGTCATCATTTAACATATGTTATGGTTGGTTCTATTTTCATCACCACCAATGTCCCGATCCCGGATCAGTCACGTGGGGCCCGGTCCGGGGTCGCGACATAACATGACCAACAAAAATATTTAACTATAAAGGATAGGTTGGTCAATGAGGTTCAAGGCCTTAAGGTCTGTCTAAGTATCTAACTTTAGGAATCCAGCTAAGGTCTTGAGAGAGTTGATCTTTGAGGTCTAGTTTGGAAGTCCCACCAACTATAGGAGATTTGACTTGATAAATTTTCAATTTGGACTTATCACTATGATATTTAGATTTTACTAAATTTAGCTTAGATTGGTGATTAGTCTTTTGAGGTTGGTGAGTTTGTTTCTTAGGGGATTGATTCATCTTTCCTTTCTTCTTATTTTCTCCCTTTATTTGACTTTTGAATTTTAAATTTAACTTGGTTACTTTCTTCAAAAGTTCTTTCGTGTGTTGATTTAAGGGAGATAGGTTTAGAAGCTTTTTGTTTATAGATTCTTTTAAACTTGGTTTAACTTGTTTAAACTTTTTAGAATCTATCTTAGGAGACTCCATTTTAATTGATTTTTAGTATCTTACCCTTCATAGATTTAGATTCTACCTTTTTGGGCTCAAAGATGGGTTTAGACACATGGCTTCTTCTTAGTTTGCACTCAAACCAAAAATGCCCTTTAATGCCACAATAAATACATTTAGATTTGGGCAATGGAGAAAGAGTGCTAGAGAAAGAGAACTCACCTTTCACAAATGTGTTGGTGAATTTAGGGTCATGTGAAATATTCCTATCAAATCCAAGACCCGTCCTATCTCTTTGAGATTTACCCAATTTAAATAACTTTTCAAATCTCTCTTCACCTTGGGTAAACTTGCACTTATACTTTTGTTTGTAGCTTTCAAGTTGAATGACTTTGTTTATAAGGATTGAATTTTCATTTTTAACTTTTGATAGTTCATTTTCAATTTCCTTATAGTTGATTAGTTCTTCATGGGCAAGTTTCAAATCAAATTTAAGTTCATTTATAACATTAGATCCAAGTTCTAGAGTTTTTATCTTATTTTGAGCATTAGATAAATTTTCCTTAGTGATAGTCAACTTGGATTCTAAATTGTTAATGTCTTCATCTTGCCTTTTTAATTGATCTCTTAGTTTTGAATTTTCCTTTTTAAGATCATCATTTCCTATCTTTAATTCATTTAGATCTTCTTTAATATTAGATAGGTTATGCAAAGAGATCATAAACTTAGAGTCTAAGCATTGTATAACTTCTTCTTTTTCTCTAAGTTAATCTTTTGAAGAAACTAATTCTTTGTTTAGATTTTTAGATTCTTCTCTTAATTTTTTATTTTTCTTATTAAGCTTTAAGGACAAAGTATATAATTCCTCATAGGCTTGTTGAAGTTCATCTTCATTATAATCATTTTCTTCTTCTTTTAAATCAAATTGAGATTCATTAATTTGAAGGTTTGAATCTCCAATAGAAGGAAGAATGAGGGGTCTAGAAGAATCTACACAATCTAACATGGTGGAATCCATTCTAATGATTTTCATGAAAGCACAACGCTAGGGTTTTAACTCTAGGTTTTTACACCTAATCAAGAGTTCCAAAACACTTGATCCTAATATAGAGCATGAGGATCTAATACCAATTAAAAGTCCTGGGATCCTAACCCTAGAGGGGGGGTGAATAGGGTGAGCTACAAAATGTGACCAATTATGACAAATTTTAACTTCTTAAAATAAACTAGTCACAAATGATGATTAATCAAACAAAATGCGGGAGCTTAATAAAAACAATCACCACAAAGCAAGCACCATCACACAAAGATTTATAGTGGTTCGGCCTCAATGCCTACATCCACTACCGGCTTGTGATCGAATCACCCCACTAGATTTTCACTATCTATGCTTTTTAAAAAAGGCTAAGCAATAACCTTTACAATGTTGTTTTTCTAGGCTAAACAACAACCTTTACAAGATGCTTTTCCAAGGCTAAGCAATAACCTCTACACTAATGCTTTTCTTAGGCTAAGCAATAACCTTTACAATAAAAACACTCAAAGAGATACAATTTAAGATCGATATATTTGCCTCTAAAATAGGCGGATATGAAAGTGAAAAACTAACTCACACAAACACTAAATGAATGCAAAGATGTATGCTCATGATGGTCGTCGTTTCTCGGACATTTTTTTATCCTTTTTTATGTCATTCTCTCCTGTATTTTTCTTGACATTTCTCCTCATTTATTGACTTGATTCTCCTGAAGAGAACCTGACAAGAAGCCGTCCAAATCGGAGCACAAAGTTTCATATTTTTTGGAAAAGCCGAAGACTTTGTAGCCGATTTTCCGCAAAGTGTTGAAACTAGGTCAAAAGATGTCGGAATGACCTGAAATTTGAGGTGAAGCCTCCTGAGTAGTAGATAGGACCAGCCATGGGCTTTTGTTTGAGTTTTGAAGCCGTTTGGGGTCCCGTCGCCAATAGGCTTGATTTTGCCGCGAGGAAGATGTTGTGCTTTGATGTGCGGTCAATCGATGTCCGATTGACTTAAAATTTGACAAGGAGCCTATTGGAGTAATTTTGAGACGATCCGTTGGCTCCGATTTGGATGTCATGGTCCCGGGGTGCTCCGCCGCCGGTAGCCTTGATTTTGTTTTGGAGCGTCAAAGTCGGGTCAAACGTTGTCGGAATTACCTAAAATTTGACGTGCAGCCCTTTGGAAGCGTATTGAAGCCATCCATGTGCTCCATTTGATGAGTAATAGTCTTGGTGGTTCTCGCCGCCGAGAGGCTTGATTTTACTGCTCAAGGGTTGATGGAGGGTCAAACGTTGTCGGTTTGACTTGAAATTTGGCATGGAACCCTTTGGAGGTATTTTGAGACCATCCGTAGGCTCTGATCGAAGTTTTAATGTCTTCGACACCGTTGACGTCAGGAGCGTCTGTTTAGCTGTCGGAGGAGTGAAGTAGGGTCAAATGATGTTGGAATGACCCGAAACTTCATGTGAACCCTTCTTTTGGCTGTCTTGAAGGATTTTGCAGTTTTTGTTTGATTCTGACAAGATCTGATCCTTGAAGCAGCATTGCCTGTTTTGTAGTAGGATGCGGCTTCATGTGGCTTCTTGATGTTGAAAAGGCAAAGTGACTTTTTTTGGTGTCAACAGTAAAGGTGAGATGTAGAGATGCCAAACGCCACCTTAGTTTTGGTAGTTTAGGAGGTTATTTATAATTTTAGATTAGTATAAGGGGTGTTTTGTAATTTTAGAAAGTATAGGAAGTTAGGCCTTTGGGTGTGAGTTAGGTTGACTTAAGGTCCTTGGGAGAATTAGTGCTTTTGCTTAGTTTTCCAAAATACACTTGAGGTTCCTTTTATCTCATATTACTTAAGTGAGGATAGTTTAGTCATTTTCCCTCTCATTGCAAAACCCATATGTGTGGGGTGTTTTCCTAAGAGTAGGATTACGCTAGTCTCGGTAGCAGTACCAGCTCAGCTCACCTCGATCTCGGTATCCAAGTTCTGCCAGAGTGCCAAGGCCTGGGATCCTCTAGGTCATCCAGTTTCGTTGGGACATCCTCTGGGATCCCGTACATCTCCCTGAAGCAGGCCATGGCCTCAGGGGTCTCCGCCCAACTCTTATAAGATCGCATTCCTCTACGGGTGGTGATACCGGAAAAGGGGCAGGAATAGAAACCCAAAACCCTAGAGCAAAACCCCTAAAATGGAGAAAGGCGGTGCGCAAAGACAGGGACAGGGAAGAAGACTCACAGAAAAGGAGACGGATTCCAGGCTCCGGTTCGCAAAGTCAAACTTCCAGCAAAGCTCCGGCAGGGTTCTCTTCTCTCTTGCAGCAGAGCTTTCTCTGATAAAATGCCAAAGTGAAAGAGACGAAGGAAGAAAAACCCTATTTATAGACGGTATGTCGCCCGTTCAAATTCCTAAAGGCAAGCATTGCTTCAATTTCGTTGAACGACCAACCAGATGGAAACACGTGACATTGCCAGTTAATCTCGCACAGAGATTCAGACGCTACATTTATTGCCTTGGGAAGGCGAAACATCAGTGTGATATTTATTGCCTCGGGTTGATAAAGCGTCACCTACCTAACATTTGTCACCTCGGGCAGATGAAGCGTCACTGACGTGCTGTTTATTGTCTCGGAAAGGCAAACAGACTTCATGATAGAGATCAGATGTCATCAACCAACACCGAGATAGAATTCAATTGATACCTCAGAGCCTCTCAACACTATACTCAACTCCAAAAGGTTGCGAGCTGGGGGGCAATTGTGTGGGGTGTTTTCCTAAGAGTAGGATTACGCTAGTCTCGGTAGCAGTACCAGCTCAGCTCACCCCGATCTCGGTATCCAAGTTCGGCTAGAGTGCCAAGATTCCTCTAGCTCGGTAACGGTACCAGCTAGACATCTCTTCTCAGCTTGGCAGACAGTGCCAACTTGTGCCAAGCTTAAGCCAGTCTCGGTAAGAGTACCGACTGGACTCATCTCGGCCTCGGTATAAGGTACCTCGGCAATAGTGTCAGGATACATCCGAATCTGGCATTAGTATCATCTTCAGCTCAGTCCGTCCACAGAGATGAGTACTAGGCCATGATTGTACTTCCATAAAGTTATGACTACGTTGCAGAACGTGCTGATACACAAGACAGGTGCCGGATAGTGATCAGGTGTCGTCTTGATCAATCACATCCACATTAATACCGAAGGTCATCTCTTGATTCGACCAGACAGTATCTCCACCTACCCTCACTAAGGGTGCGCCAGGTGAAATCTCTACTTATAGAGGGATACCAATCCCTTCTAAGGTACGTTGAATAACACGCCATTATTACATATTGCATAGCACGTTACAGAACGCCTTGCATATTAGCATACTTGCCTCTCATCTCCATCCTTTGTTCAGTGATAGCACTAACTCAGGCATCGGAGAGCCTTCGGCTGACGGCAGTCAGGGTCTCTGATCTCTATTTCTCTTTTCCTTTCAGGTCCTAAGGCGATCCATCGTCCCGAAAGAAGGTTAAACAACAAATCACGAGTCTCACACTAACCTAATCTGAGTCCTTAACTTTTAGGTACTGACACCATATAACCACCCTTCCTTCATAACGATATTTCATTTCCTCATTTCCCTCCCATTTCTCTCTCTTCTCTCTCTCTTACCTTTTTCCCCTAGCCACGGCAAGGATCTCAAACCCTAGGAAATTTCTCATTAAAGATCATTGAATTGCAGGGACTTCAAATCTTCTCTCATAGATCTACAAGCTCCATAATCTAGACCTCTCTCTTCTCTCTAATACATGGTAAGTTTCCAACCCTAATTCTGTCTTTAGATTTCTCTAGGGTCCTCTTCTTGAATTATAGTCCTAATGCATGATTCTCCCTTGGATTTGGGTGTAAGAGTGGTAAATCTTGGATTCTTGAGGTTTTTGTAGAGATTTGGGTTTTCTTCGGCTTCAGAGAGCTTAGATAGAGGAGATTCTCTTAGCTTTGGATCAAGAAAAGTGCAGTATATGTGATTCATAACATGCATGTGTATTTTTCATGATTCTTATGATGAATGAGATTGATTTCCACTGAATTTTGTAGAAAACCTATGATCTAATCTTTTTTCCAATGCTGAAACCCCTTTACTTTATATGTTTGGAAACTTAATTGAAGATGAAAAGCCTTAAACACATGTGTTTTGACATTGAATTATGGTGCATTAGATGGAGGCAAATGTGTATCAGGTGTTTGGACTGAATTGGAGGAGATTTTGGATGGTTTTGATGGGATCTCGAATCATAGGGGTTGAATTTTAGGAACCCACATTCGACTATGAGAGGTTCCACGGTCAATCGTGGAGTCCGAGAAAGCTCACCATAAATGTTCTATGGCTAGATTTTCCAGAGAGCTGAAAAATGGCCAAAATACATGTCGGCGACCTTATTAAGTGTCGTAGGTCGTCCCATGGCGAGTCGTAAATCTCATCGTAGTACATCCACAGTCGACCTTGAGGGATTCCACGGTTGATTGTGAAGCCCTTGTATCACCTATGGGTTTTTTCATCCTTTCACTTTTGGGACCCCAAAACCTATCTATTAACTTGTAATTGGATGCCCTAAGGTGCATAGATGGTGGAGCTTAGCGTCTAATCATCGGTTTCTCAAAGTAGGGTATGGTATGCAGAGTTAGACCAAGAGGGTGGTCCATGAGAGGTCTTAGGATGTTGAATACCAGCAGGGCGCCAATTATGATTTATTGGACATCCTAAGTTGAATTTGGCCATTGCGTTGGATGATTTAACACTCCTAAAGGGGTGACCTTTGACCTAGGGCGGTTAGCTTTCTTCCGTTCTTTAATGGATATGGTGGATGGATTTCTAGATATTGCTTCATATATCATTTGATCTTTATTCCTTATGTATGGTGGTGTGATGTTTACGTATGAATGGTTAATGATAATGATGTGGGCATTCGACTTAGGGCTTACCTAGAGAAGATTCGGTTATATTGATTGAGATAAATTACCCGTGTCTGAGGCTAGGTGGGCTATTCAATGACATTATGGATTGGGATATTTTGTCATGGAACCTTGGCATGATACGGACAATTGGTATTGATGGTTATAATTTGATGGATTCTTTATAAGGGATGGGTTGTTTGATGGTATATGGATTATCATGATATAATGGATAACTTTGATGGGTCCAGTATCATGGCATGGGATTGGTGATGGTTTGATGGATGGAACCCTATATTTTTTTGGTTTTGTAGACCTTGCTCATGCTGGATCATAGCCAGACATTGTCGTTTTGTTTGATCCTTCAAATTAGACATTGACATCCACTCGGTTGAAGAGTCTAGCCAATGGACTGATCACATCTTGTAGGTCGGCGGGGCCATTCTGAAGGAGGCCGAGATCTTTGATGCCGTTCGCGCTTTTCGGCAAACCATGGTTTTCTCCGATGAAGCCTTCATGGCCATGTTGGAGTCATTCCTTCCACAAACCAACACCTTCATTGTCACGAATGGTGAGATTGGTTTTTCTTTGAAGGAATTGAGCGCCATCACCAGGTTGCCTGTCCTCGGCAAACTTTATGAGGAGTTTATGCCTATTGACAGCGTCCTTAAGGAGCAATCTACGGATTTCAGGCTCTTGTACTTTCAGCTTGTCGCCTTCTATGATTTTTTGAAGGAGAAGGAGGGCTCGAAAGTAAGGTCCAGCAGTTGGAGGAGTTTTGGCTCCTTGTTTCCCAACTTCTTTGACAGTAGAGAGTCGTCTGGTAGCACGACCTAGGAGGCCAGAGCTAAGACTCCAAGTTTAAAGAAGACTTCTGTCACGCGAGGAGACTTGAAGGACTTCTTCATGAGCACAAATGCCATTTATTTAGACATTACGCTGCGGAGGGATCTCGCTATTTACCTCACTTACTGGCTGAGTGAGGCTGTTTTGTTGGAGGAGATGGTACGCACATCAGGCCACGTTATATTTTTTCAGCTTGTCAGATGCGTTCGGAGAGCAGCTTGCTTTGGTGTCTGCTCTTTACTCCTATTTGTGCACCGAACTGCAGGTTGTTGCTTTTCTAGTTCGGCTTGGGTTCCCTATGAACAGGGTATTTTCAGCCCATATTTTCTATTCATGGTATGTATACCACTGTCCCGGCTTCCATCGATTAGGAGTTGCATAGGATGATGACCCTTTCATGATTCGATTGGCTAGAGGGACAACAGTTTCCGAATCTCTTTTGTCTGCCTGTTTAAGGATCAGACGGTTCATGGACGTCAAGATCGGGCAATCTTCAGTGAAGCTCTCTCCAGGTTTGCGGAAGAAGGCTTTTGATTTTGGTGTCTCCTGTGATTCCACTAGAGCACGGTCGAGAAGACACTATTCTTTGACAAACGCAGAAAAGATGTGGCTTTTCAACATACGCGTTGGTACGATGGTGTACCATACACATCTTTTTGTTGATCGTATGTCCCCTCGCGTTTTGCGTTGCAGTTGGGCTTCTCTCAAGGCGTTGTTGGAGCGCCTTCAAGCATGGTGAAGCGTTTTGGAGGTTTGCAAGATCGGAGGAATGCATGGGCTTTTTATAGTGCGGAGGGCACTATTGCCATGATTTCCTATCCTGGGTTGCCCACTTTCCGGACTGCTGGCTTTACGAAATGGTTCGTAGAGAGCTTTTTGGTGTACCGGAGGCTTTCCAAGAAAGAGCTTGACGTCAGATGGAGTCCGTTGAGAGGAAGTTCTGGCTTTCCTTGCTGGAGAGAAGCATAAGATAGGCTTTCTCGGTGAACAGGACATCATCAGATCAAGAGTTGCACAAGAGACACCTTTTGAGGTCTTAGAACAGCTAGAAGAGGAGGAGGCCGAGATCGACCCTTGGATGCAAGCGGAACGAACGAAGGCTTCCTTGGAGTCCACAAGGAGGATCAGTGTTGGAAACTAGGTGGGCCTTTCAGATAGGTTTCAAAAACTTTTGACCCACTTGATGCAGGGATCAACTATCTAGAAGGCAATAAACCCAATCCAGGATGTAATCCCTCAAACTCATAAATCATGTACAGCAATATATACTATCTAGAAGATAGAAAATAACACCTAAACATGCAACCACAAAATCCACAACATACAAGGATGTAGATTTATACCTTTGGAGCTTTGTAGTGCTCTAATGGAGAATTTGAGTTCTTTCTTTGATGATGAACACCTTCACTATCCAAATCAGAATCTCCAACACCTTTTGATCTTCCACGCTATGACCCGTATTAGATCTCTTTGCTCAAGAAGATGGTGGAATCTCCAAGAGAAAATCGAATTAGTAACTCTAAGGAACTAGAGGAGAAAGAGAAGAGAACTTAGAGAGGAAGAGAACTTGTGCAACACTTGCACAAAGGGGCTAGAATTGCTCTATGTATTATTGACGTCCAAGAGGGGTTTGTTCCTCTTTATATAGCCCTCCAATCCACCTATTTTCCAATTTGAAATAGAAGTTTAACTCCCATTACAAAATAGTAAACTTCTCCCTTGCTAGTTGCCATAGAAGTCTTACTTCCACAACAATTAGTAGCTTTCTCCTTTCTAATTAAAATAGAAGTCCTACTTCCATTAATAATTAGTAGCTTACCATTACCACTATTAGAAGTCTCATTTCAAATAGAAATAGTAACCTTCCTTTTAGAGTTCAAGTAGAATTAGTATCTTTCTAATAACTTGGGCTAGCGTGGGGACCACTAGGGATTCCTTAGAAAGCTGACTCCAACTGGGACACGCGACCCCACATCTCATGTGCAATCCGGGCCCACAGTTAATTGCAAATAACTCCACTATATAAATGCAATTGCACTCCAGTCTTAGGAATAAATTACAATGAAGACCCTAAACTTCCTCAGTACCACAAGTAAGCCCCTCCATCTATATCCATGGATCAATTGGACCTGTCCACCAAAATAGATCCATATATTATTATCCTTGAGCCCCAATTAATTATAATGATCATTTGGTACCGATCCAATTAGCTCTTAATTAGAATGGGTGCGCACTTACCAATGATAAATCCATTAATTGGCACAAGGGGATATTAAAGATAGATTCCATCTTGACCATTGAATGTTCACAAAGCTCTACTACCACGTACCCAAATCACCGAGGTGTTGACCTACAATTGGCCTCACTCATTGGTGACTCAAAGCAAATGAATAGAAAGAAACTTGAGTTCATTAATGTCTCAGTATTATGAACCTATTGCTAGGGAATTATGAGAGCAAACCTTAAAGTAAAGACAATGTATATAAGGTGTTTCTCATAGTCCTTCAATACATCTAATGTACCAGCACCATGATCCAGAATCTTACATTCTGATGATCGAGACAAATCACACTATCTTATAGTGATCAAAGTGCTGCAACCTTGTCAAATGAGATGCCCAATCTCATTACTGGTTGTGAAGATATTTAAGTATTAGATTTGCAATACATGTCTCTTGTATGTGGATCTCATCCATACACATGTATTACATCTAGTATACTTGTGGACTCCGGTTCATCTCATGAACCATTATGTCATCCGTGTTGGTTATGTGCAAGTATTAAACACCATTCATCTCATGAAAGGAAAGCATGATTGAATAAAGAAATTAATCAATTTATTACATCACACTCTTGGTATTGAGACCATAAAACTAACAATCTCCCACTTTGGCTCAATGCCGTCAGGATTGCATCTCATGCCCATCCCGTCTACATGCTGCTCAAAGACTTTGGTGGTCAAAGGCTTAGTAAAAGGATCTGCCAGATTGTCCGCAGAAGCTATCTTGGTGATAGCAATATCACATCTCTGTACAATCTTTCTGACCAAGTGATACTTCCTCTGTACGTGCTTTTGGCTTTTATGGCTCCTGGGTTCCTTGGACTGAGCGACTGCCCCGCTGCTGTCACAGTAAACTGTGAGCAGCTGTCGTGCCAAAGGTACCACTCTAAGTTCCAAAAGGAATCTTTTGAGCCATATTGCTTCCTTAGCTGCTTAACAAGCCGCCACATATTCAGCCTCAGAAGTGGAATCAGCGGTACATTCCTGTTTAATACTCCTCCAGCTGATGGCTCCTCCGCCAAGCATAAACACATAACCAGAGGTGGATTTCCTGAAATCCTTATCTAACATAAAGTCAGAATCTGTGTACCCGACTGAAATTAGCTCATCACTGCCGTAAATCAACATGTAATCTCTAGTTCTTCTCAAGTACTTGAGGATACATTTTACAGTAGTCCAATGGTCAGGACCTGGGTTACACTGATATCTGCTGACTAAGCCCACTGCATGACAGATATCCGGCCTAGTACATATCATAGCATACATGAGGCTACCAACAGCCGAAGCGTATGGAATTGCTCTCATTTGCTCCTTTTCCTCCGGGGTCTTGGGACCCTGATCCTTGGAAAGGTGCACTCCATGCCTGAAAGGTGTGATACCCTTCTTGGAGTTCTGCATAGCAAATCGTACCAATACCTTATCTATGTAAGCAGCTTGAGATAAGCCAATCATCCTATTTTTCCTGTCACGATGGAGTTTGATCCCTAGGATGTAACTAGCTTCTCCCAAGTCCTTCATATCAAAAGTCTTTGCCAACCAAACTTTTACTGTTGACAACATTCCTATATCGTTCCCAAGGAGAAGGATGTCGTCGACGTATAAGATCAGAAAAACTACCCTATCACCTTCATTTTTCATGTACACACATGACTCATCCGGATTTTGACTAAAACCAAATGATTTGATTGCCCGGTCAAAATGGATGTTCCAGCTTCGGGATGCCTGCTTCAGTCCATAAATGGACTTCTGCAGTTTGCAAACTCTTTGCTTTTGGTTACTTGCTATAAAACCATCTGGCTGCATCATATACATATCTTCCTCAAGATGGCCGTTGAGAAACACCGTCTTGACATCCATTTGCCAAATCTCGTAACCGAGATGAGCCGCAATGGATAAGAGTATCCGGATGGACTTGAGCATGGCTACCGGCGAGAAGGTTTCCTCATAATCAATACCCTCTTTCTGAGTATACCCTTTCGCAACAAGCCTGACCTTAAAGGTCTCAACTCTTCCATTTAGTCCTCTTTTTCTCTTGTAGACCCACTTGTACCCAATAGGTTTGATATTGGCAGGCAAGTCCACAAGTGTCCAGACCTGATTAGAGTACATAGACTCCATCTCAGCTTTCATAGCATCTTGTCAATGTCCCGAATCTATGTCATTAATTGCTTCATCATAGTTACAAGGATCCTATTCCAAATCTTCCAGGATTGCCTCGTAAGACTCTCCCAAGAACGAGAGCCTATCAGGGGGCTTGATTATTCTCCCACTACGACGAGGCACTGGTGTAACTATTGGGTCTGGTAAGGGCGGTTCTTCCTCAAGTTCGATCATACTTGGATTTGGAATTGATTGTTCTTGAATCTCTTCCAAGATCACATGTTCTTGAATACACATGAATCAACATCATAACCATCCAAAAAGAAATGACTATAAGGCATAGAGGATGGATTTGAGTTCTAGTATGGTTTCTACAAATATAACTAAGATCACAACCATATATAGAACGATTTGACATTTGCATAGAGAGGATCAATCAACACTCAAGATCTAACTCATACCATATCATCAATAAAGAATTTAACTATGTAAGCACAAGTAGGTATGAAGTTAAAGGGACCAATCTATCATGCAACATCTCCACTCTTGGCAAATGTACTAAGCTTACAACACAATGGAAAAGGATATGTGGTTTATACCAAATGAACTTAGCACATTAAATCACATATGTACTTATTGTTAGGGATTTTGTATTTTCAATTTGATGGATGCATTAACATTTGAGCATCATTTGATTCACACACTTGCATTATTTTAGAATATCTAGAAATCTTGTTTTATACATGCACTGGATTTTAGACTTGTAGAATTTATGATTTATGCATGTATTGATTTTAATCTTGGATGCAATTGTTTTTTAAAAGAGTTTTATCAAATCAAGCAAGCCATTGGATTTAAAGTTCCGAATCATTTTAGGCTTTTTGTGTTTCATGTTTTTAAACATGTTTCCAAGCTTGATTTATTGGCCCAAAAATCCCCTCCAAGAAAAAACCTTCAAATATACATTTTTGGGATTTTTTGGTCCCAGGGGGTCGACCTGCTGTGTGGCCGATCGACCGGCCCAAGGGACTCGGTCGACCGGCCACACTGCAGGTCGACCGGGGCAAAGTGTCGATGGCTCTTCCAACGGTCATTTTTCTGACCGTTTGAAGGCCAGGTCGACCGGGCACTCGTAGGAACCCACTTTTTGGGTATAAATTGTAGTTCATTCCTTTTCAAAAGTTGGAGATTTTGAAGACTCTTTTGAGGTGCTTTGAGACAAAGAAAAGGGGATGAACTAAGAGAGACCAAAGAGTCATTTGGAGAGCTAAAGCTTTGATTAATGAAGTTAAATCTCTAAGTAAGCTCTACCTCTCTTAATCATAGTTTATATGCTTTGTTTAAGTTATTGGTAAATGATTTTGAGCATGATAACTATGATGTGTTGAATCCATTCTTCTCTTATTCTTTGATCTAATTAAGATTGGATTCTTCACTTTGTTTTCAATCCAAGTTGTTTGTAAATCTTCCTTAATCATGCTTAGCCTAAATCTTTGATTTCTTTTATATAGCATGATTCATTTTCTTGGTTGAAACATTACTTGTTGTTTTCATTCATTTAAACCTTAGTCAAATTTATTTGTTTTTGAAAACAACATTGCACATGCATCACATGTTCTAAGTTAGTCATTTTCATACAACTTGTGAAGCTCTTGATTTTCATGTCATTAACAAGTTGATTTTCATACATGTGATTTGCATTAGACTTCAATCAAATCTTTTATGAGCTTTAAACTTTGAATTGCTTTAAGCAATATATTAATTGAGCCTTCTTTTTAAACTTGATTGAAGTTATCACACACACACATCATGAGCATACACATTTGCATTCATTTAGTGTTTGTGTGAGTTTGTTATTCGCTTTCATATCCGCCTATTTTAGAGGCAAATACATTGAGCTTAAATTGTATCTCTTAGAGTGTTCTTTTGTGAAGACACCTTCTTAGAAAAATCCTTATTTGTAAAGGTTATTGCTTAGCCTAAGAAAAGCATTGTAAAGGTTATTGCTTAGCCTAGAAAAGCATTGTGTAAAGGTTGTTGTTTAGCCTAGAAAAACAACATTGTAAAGGTTATTGCTTAGCCTATTGAAAAGCATAAATAGTGGAAATCCAGTGGGGTGATTAGATCACAAGCCGGTAGTAGATGTAGGCATTGAGGCCGAACCACTATAAATCCTTGTGTGATGGTGCTTGCTTTGTGGTGATTGTTTATATTAGCTTCCGCATATTGTTTGATTAATCATCACCTGTGACTAGTTTAGTTTAAGAATTTAAAATTGTTCTAAATTGGTCATATTTGTAGCACACCCTATTCACACCCCCCCCCCCCAGGACTTTCACTTATTAGGCTCAAATGATAATAAAACAAAAGATTTTACTATAAAGCACATCAACAATCATCAATTTGCATTAATGAAAATATATACCAAGTTAGGCACAACCATGCAAATCAATGAAACCATATCCAACCAAGCAATGTAAGACATCAAAATCAATTTGCATAAAGAATGTAACTAAATGAGCAAAGATGCAAATTGTTTGTAAAAATTATTTCCTTCCAGATGATATAATCATAATTAAGCACAAGGAAATAAATTCAAGGAAAATGCTTCTAAGAATACAACCAATAAAAGCTTAGAACATTTTCCAAAGTTTTTCAAATCACTTCAATATTAAAAATTCAAACAAAGAATCATTTATAGAATTAAGAGCAAGCGATTTTCAAAAACAAGTAGCGTACTACTATAAATTTTCAATTTGTATTCTAAATATGGCAATAGACTTTCATACAAATTGAACACATATTTTCCATATTGTCACGCCCCCGAACCGAAACCTCGGGGGCGGGAGATGGGATTAAGCATAAATGTATTTTACTTCTCCCAAGATCCGCGTGTGTGAAGACAACACATTCTGAATATTTTGCGGAAGCATTTGTGGCGTTGCGACCCGAAGTCCGTGGCCATCGGATTCCGCGTCGCACTCAACCTTTAGCACATAGCTATTATATCAAGAATCATATCAGACTGGAGTAACCATCACAATGAATTACAGAGCTGACGGTAACAGGATATTACATTCCCAAATATGTTCAAGTTACAATTATCAATGTACATTAATTAAGAATCCCAAGGAAAAGGGCTAACAAAAGCCATACAACAATAAGCTATAAACTACTACCCAAATGTGACGTAGCTCCGATGTCAAGCTCAATGTCTACACGACATAGCCGACAAACTAACCTGCAAAGCATGGCTCTACAGCCAACAAAAGCACTCAACTCGAGGCGAAGAAATCTGAACCTGAGTACCAAGAGTAGTGGGTCAGACACGACGGTCTGGCAGGTGGATGAAAAGAACACAATATAGCGAATAATAATACAAATGATAAATCATTCTATTTGCTCAAAATGCTGCATATAATTAAACGGGTGAAAACTCAGGAACCTCGGACAAAACATGTATTCTTTTCAAACATGGTTAAAACAGGAAGATCTAATAAAGCATATGTTCATTTACATCATCTATAAAAGCATAGATATTTGACAATCGGGTGTTCGTGGAAAACATGTATGAATATGGAAGTTTGGCAAAACCACGTTCATTTAAACATATTTCAAAGCATGGATCTCCAACAGATCGGGCATTCCTTTAAAACAGGTATAACATAGGGATCTGGCAAAACGCGTGTCATTTAAAACATATTCTTAAGCATGGATGTTAAATAGCTCGGGTAATCATTTGAAACAGGTATAAACATAGAAACCTGACAAAACACGTGTCATTTAAAACATATTTCAAAACAGGGATATTTAACAAATCGGGTATTCATTTGAAACCGGTATAAACATAGTGATCTGGCAGAACTTGTGTCATTTAAAACAAAGCACGAATGTTTAGCAATTCGGGTATTCACTTAAAACATGTATAAACATCGGGATCTAACAAAACGAGTGTCATTTAAAACGCATTCCAAAGCATGGGCATTTAATAACTCGGGTATTCATTTTAAAACATGTGTAATCATATAACTCTAGCAAAAACCATCGACCGTTAGAAACATGTGTAAAAACACGGGTATTCACCCAACCGGCATTCATGTAAAACATGTACGTGTGCAAAGGACATAAAACAATATAATAGTGACTGAATTTACAATAGAGAGCATTAACACTTATCTAAATAAGAACTTTCATAAAAGCAATGAATCATTTATCTGAAAACAAGTAAGCAATATAAACCATGTCGGGTGTCCAAGGAATCGGGAACTGGCAAGATGGCAATCACAAGAAGCTAAGTCCTCTATCACCGAAGTGACAAGAGCGGGACGTTGGTCTCAGTCACACAAGGTGAGGAGACTCAACGTAAATCATATATACAATAATAAATATACGGGAACGGGAACGGGACCACGGTAGCGAACCGGGTATCGAGACGGGACCACGGCAATAACCGGGTATCGGGATCCAAACTGCAGCTGGCGGGACGGGAGAGGGATTTCCAAGTCGGTGGATCAAACCGACAAGGTATCCAAGCTTAGTGATGCCGACTCATAGGTCAAAACCAATTGAGACATATGCAAGTAAATCAAGTACAGTAAATAAACGGGTAAACCGGGGGTGCTCAAGGGCACACTGTCACTTCATATCGGGAATACATCTCGGGACAAATAACTGTTACTAAAGTAACTTCAATGCTTTCGGGGAAACAAGTAAATCAAGTACAATAATTAAACGGGTAAAACGGGGTGCTCAAGGGCACACTGTCGTATCATGTGATGCAATGCACTTCGGGACAAATGACTGTTACTAGAGTAACTCCAATGCTTTCGGGAAAACAAGTCATGTAATGCAAATCTCGGGAAAAGAGGTGAAACAATGAACTATAACAATTTCGGGTAAAAATATCGGTTTCAAGATCTATTTAAGTGAATAGGGGTCCCGTATGTCGATTATAACAATTACTTGGTACTCCTTGAGTTTAAAGACATTCCGGACTCCTTATGCACTTTTACTATTTTAAAAACTTAAAATGAGCTTATGGGTAGTACTAGATGTCACAATAGCAAGAATCAAGATTATAAACAGTCCATCCTAGGCATGACATTAATCCGGAAACATCGAGCAACCTACTCAGTCATCGAAAGGAATAGAATTAGCGATAACCAAGGAAATAGACTTGTGTTTAGATATAAAGAAGATATCGCGTCGTTCCATCCCGTTCAAGATTGAAATGGATTAACTCCGATGCCACCGAACCAACCGTGAGGCGTGTCTGCTCGAGACATTCTCACACATGGTCCAAACAGTCCAAAGAGGGTAGCCAGGGTCCCATCTAAAACCAAGAATTAGTGTCTAATCAACACCATTCTTTTCTTTTAGTTCTCTAGTCTTAGAGACCTTAGATTAGGGTATAATTGGTCTTAACACTAAGGTATATACCCCTAGGACTCATAGAAAGCCCAAAGGTTTCCAAAAAAACACAATATCAAATTTCACTGGACTCAAACTGAGTCCTCCGATCAATCGGTCCGAAGGGCCGATCGATCGGTCGAAATTTCTGTACCAGAAATGTACAGGGTCCGATCGATCGGCCGATCGATCGGCTGAAAAAGCCTTACAGTTAAAAGTCAGTCCGATCGATCGGTCTGAACGTCCGATCGATCGGACCTGGGCGCAGTGCAGGTCCGGGAACTTGATTTTTTTCCTTTTTGTTTCCTTTCCTTCCAACATATAATCAATCACATAGAATTATACATAAGGAGACTTAAACACATGTTTCCAAGACATTAAAATGAGCTAAAGAGCTCCTCATTTCAAGTTCCTCCATTTCCATCCTTTCCATTCACAATAAATCTCAAAAGTGGAGAAAACTCATTCATGTGAAACCATTTGAAATCTTGACACTATGATACATACATTTCCAAGAGATTAACAAGGGAGAAATAACTCATCAATAAGCACATCTTGAAATCAATATTAATCATATTAAAGACAACTATTAAAATCACCAAAACCATTAATGAATCAAGATTTTCTCACAAAACATGTTAATAATCAAAACAATCCATTCATCCACTTGCCTTGGGTTCCAATCTCACAAACCAAGCTCCTAATCCCTTCTTAAGCTCACTTCCAAGCTACAATCAAAAACCCCCAAAAACAACCCTAAAATGGGTTACACAAAGAATGAAAATGAAAGAGCTTTCAATAATACAAATGGAGCTTCTCAAGAGCTAGAGGAACACTAATCTAGGAGATGGGAAGAATCACTTACTTGGAAGGTCCTCTAATGGACAAGGTAAGCTCAAGGAAAGTCTTGTGATGGAGGGTTCTCTTCACAATTGGTACCAATGGAAAGCTTACAAGATGAGGAAGAAGAAGACGGTCTCCATTTCGAGTTTGGTGCAAGATTGGTGAGGATTTGAGATGGAGAAGCAAGAAGAAGAAGAGGAAACACAAGAGCAAACCCTAGGCTCAGCTGGAACAATGGTGAAGAATGAGCAATGAAGGAGATGGGTTCCTCTTATAAACAAGTGAGGTTTGGGCCCCACAACTTAAGGGACTTGGGTGGCTGAAATCATCTAATTCGGGACTTCGGATGGATTCGACGAAGAAGGAAGAAATGATCTTCGAAATATCTAGTTTCCAAAAGGTGTATGTTTCACGGATTTCAAGAATATCGAGTTTTGGGTACAGATTTGGTGTGAAAAGACTGTTTTGCCCTCAAGGCCAAGAAATCGGGTTTCGAGTTCTCAAATGGATACGAGATCAACATGAAAGTTGTAGGATTCCTCAAGATGAATGTAACGGGCCAAAAACACAATATGAAACAAATCGGGAAAATCTCACAAGTAAAAGCAAAGCCGAAAAGGGAACCCCCAAAGGGCCCCACAAGCTACCAAAGCACTCAAAAGCCCAAAACTAGAAGAAAACCCATTCTAGCTCACAAACTCAACCCAACAAATACTAATCCCACTAAAAGAACTAATCCACAAATAAAACAACACTAATCCAAGAGATTAGGGGTCGGGTTCTCACACATACCAAGAGATATAACTTTGAAAAATCAATGGAAAATATAAATTGCTTCAAATCATTTGATTTACAAAAAAGATCTAATTATGACATTCATCAAATGATTTTCCAACATCAATTGATCATGAAAAATCTAGCTATGAAAGCTTTTGTAATCACAATCAATTGATCATGAATAGATATGCACTACAAGAGATATAACTATATGAACAAAATGCAAATCCATCCTGAAAATATTGCAATCAAGGGATTTTGAAAACCATGAGATATAACTTAAAAGTTCATGAAGACAAAATCAAATGATCACAAAGAAACATTGCATTTTAAGAGATGTGACTATAAAGAAACAAAATGCAAATGTAACATGACCAACAAAAGGATTTAACTAAAAAGGATAGGTTAGTTTAGAGAGGATCAAGGCCTTAAGGTTAGTCTAAATGTGTACCAATGAAGATTCACCTAAGGTCTTGATAAGGTTGTCCTTGAGAGTTCACTTGAGGACTCACCAACTCTTGGAGATATAACTTGAAAAAGTCTTAGAGTGGTGCAAAGATACTATGGGGAAGTTTCATTTACAATCATAGTGGAAATCATCACAAAGATATGCAATAAATCACAACACTAGGGTTCTAATCTAGAAAGGATCAACTCCGGGTTGTGAAGCCCTAAAATGGAGTAACCTCGCTCTAATACCAATTGAAAGTCTGGGGATCCGAACCCTAGAGGGGGGGTGAATAGGGTGAGCTTCAATTATGACCAATTTTAATCAAATTTTAACTTCTTAAAAATAAACTAGTCACAAGTGATGATAAACAAACAATATGCGGAAGCTAAAAAGAATCACCACAAAGCAAGCACAATCACACAAGGATTTATAGTGTTTCGGCTTCAATGCCTACATCCACTACCGGCTTGTGGTCCAACACCCCACCGGATTTACACTATTTATGCTTTTCAATAGGCTAAGCAATAACCTTTACAATGATGTTTTTCAAGGCTTAACACCAACCTATACATTATGCTTTTCTAAGGCTAAGCAATAACCTCTTCAACCAATGGTTGGTTATCTCTCTAATTAGTGTCTAAAATACACTTGATGGAGATTCAATTAAGCTCATTACAATGCCTCTTAATTAGGCGGATATGGAAGTGAAAAACTAACTCACACAAACACTTAATGAATGCAAAGATGTATGCTCATGATGTCTGTGTGTGTGATGTCCTCAATCATTTTGAAAATGAAGGCTCATAAATGTATGCCTAAGGCTTTTGAAAGTTTTAGCTCATAAAAACATTTATGATTGAGGAAATAATGCAAGTCACATGTTAAAAGTAACAACTTGTTAATGATATCAAAGATTCACAAGTTGTATGAAATTAATTAGCTCTAAACATGTGATGCATAGGGATATCAATCAAATCAACAATGTAGCTCATAAAACATAAAAATAGATTTGATTGAAATTAGGGGACAAATCATATGTATTTATAAATACAACTTGAAAATGATATACCTATCAAAGCAAAGCAAGTTGTGAAACTTTCAAACAATAATACATATAATTTGTAAAGTTTGTTGAATCCAAAACATAAGATACATTTGAAAGAGATTTTCTTATGATGGAAAACAACAACCAAAGATTCAACCAAGTATAGGAATCATGTTACATATAATTTCAAAGATTCTTTCATTAACATGATTTACTTAAATTTACCAATTAAAGTACTACTTGGATTGAATCAATAGTGATGCATCCAAAACAATAAATCAATTCAAAACATAAAACATGTTAAGGACACAACAACTCATAGTTTATCATGCTACAAAAGATTTACCAATACTAAAACAAAGCATGAAAACATATGATTAAGGAAAGTAGAGCCTACTTGGTGATTTAACTTCATTAATCCAAGCTTTAGCTTTCCTAATGACCCCTTTCATCCCTTAGTTCATTCCCCTTTGATTTGCCTCAAAACCTCTCAAAGAAGGCCTAAAAATCCTCAACTTTTGGCAAAGGAATGAACTAATATTTATAGCCAAAACAGCCCAACGGCTAGTCCCCGGGTCGACCTGGCTCTTCCCGGGTCGACCTGGTACACACAACGGTCAAAAAACAGACCGTTTGATAGAAGGGCTAACGGCTCTTTCCCGGTCGACCTGCAGTGGACCCGGTCGACCGGCCACACTACAGGTCGACCCCCTGGGACCAAAAATTCCCCAAAAGAGCATATTTGAAGGTTTTTCTTGGGGGAACTTTTTGGGACATTAAATCAAGCTTGAAAAACATGTTTTAAAACATTCTAAGGGTTTTTAAAACATGAAACATAAAAACCCTAAAATGATTCAAAACTTTAAAACCAAAGGCTTGCTTGATTTCTAAAAACTCTTTTCTAAAACAAATGCATCCAAGTTTAAAAATAAAACATGCATAAATCAATACTTTAACAAATCTAAAAACCAATGCATGTGTAAAACAAGATTTCAAGATTTTCTAAATCAATGCAAGTATGTAAATCAAATGATGCTTGAATGATAATGCATCCATCGAATTGCAATCTACAAAATTCCAAACAACATCCACTACCGGCTTGTGATCCAACACCCCACCGGATTTCCACTATTTATGCTTTTCAATAGGCTAAGCAATAACCTTTACAATATGCTTTTCAAGGCTAAGCAATAACCTCTACAATGATGTTTTTCAAGGCTTAACATCAACCTATTACACTATGCTTTTCTTAGGCTAAGCAATAACCTTTTCAACCACAAGGTTGGTTATCTCTCTAATTAGTGTCTATAATACACTTGATGGAGATTCAATTATGCTCATTACATTTGCCTCTAAAATAGGCGGATATGAAAATGAAACTCTAACTCACACAAACACTAAATGAATGCAAAGATGTATGCTCATGAAGTGTGTGTGTGATGTCCTCAATCATTTTGATAATGAAGGCTCATAAATGTATGCCTAAGACTTTTGAAAGTTTTAGCTCATAAAAACATTAATGATTGAGGAAAGAATGCAAGTCACATGTTAAAAATAACAACTTGTTAATGATATGAAAATCAAAGACTCACAAGTTGTATGAAATTAATTAGCTCCGAACATGTGATGCATAGGGATGTCAATCAAATCAACAATGTAGCTCATAAAACATAAAAATAGATTTGATTGAAATAAGGGGACAAATCATATGTACTGATAAAACCAACTTGAATATGATATACCTATCAAGGAAAAACAAGTTGTGAAACTTTAAAACAAAGTTACATATGATTTGTAAAGATGTTGAATCCAAAACATAAGATATATTTGAAAGAGATTTTCTTATGATGGAAAACAACAACCAAAGATTCAACCAAGTATAGGAATCATGTTACATACAATTTCAAAGATTCTTTCATTAACATGATCTACTTAGATTTACCAATTAAAGTACTACTTGGATTGAATCAATGGTGATACATCCCAAAACAATAAATCAATTCAAAACATAAACATGTGAAGGACACAACAAAACATAGTTTATCATGCTACAAAACATTTACCAATAATAAAGCAAAGCATGACAACATATGATTAAGGAAAGTAAAGCTTACTTGGAGAGATTTAACTTCATTAATCCAAGCTTTAGCTTTCCTAATGATCCCCTTCATCCCTTAGTTCATTCCCCTTTGATTTGCCTCAAAACCTCTCAAGGAATGTCTAAAAATCCTCAACTTTTGGCAAAGGAATGAACTAGTATTTATACCCAAAAAGTGGGTTTTTGCGTCTCCCCGGTCGACCTGCCAAACTCCCGGTCGACCTGGCCTTCAACGGTCATAAAGCTGATCGTTTGAAAAGATCTCAACGGCTCTTTACCCGGTCGACCCTCAGTGGGCTCGGTTGATCGGGCCTCTGGGCCGGTCGACTGAGCCCACTGCGGGTCGACCGGGCCTAGGGCCAAAAATTCCCTAAAAAACATATTTTCAAAGAGTTTTAAAGAGGGGATTTTAGGGCCATTAAACCAAGCATGGAATCATGTTTTAAAACACACTAAGAGGGTTAAAAAACATGAAACACAAAAAGCCTAAAAGATTTGAAAGATTTAAAACATAGGCTTGCTTGATTTCTAAAACTTCTTTTTCAAAAACAAATGCATCCAAGATTAAAAACAAATCATGCATAAATCAATATCTTAAAAACAATGCATGTGTAAATCAAGATTTCAAGTTATTATAAATCAATGCATATGTGTGTAAATCAAATGATGCTTGAATGATTAATGCATCCATCAAATTGCAATCTACAAAATTCCTAACAGCTAATACTTTCCTTACAATGGACCTATGGTGAAAGCCATGGGGATTTATAAATTTAAATGCCCCGCTCCCACTTAATATTTTAGAATTGAGGATTTTCTTTTAGGTATTAGGGCCCACATGTATACATATGAACATCAAATCATCTCATGATATGATTAAAGATTGGTTCCAAGTCAAGTTATTTTAAAGAAAGTCCAATTTCTTAAATTAGTGTTACCAATGTGTCCATCTCATGGGTCATCAACACTAATTAGAACTCTTTCCAAAAATTAATTTGATTTGACCAACTTTAGTAACTTGCTATGTTTGGATCAGATCTGGAAATATTCTAAATTAAGCATTCATCCATAAATAGAAAGTGCTAAAATTAGAAACTAGTCCTCTCCTCCACATGGCCCTAGCAGAATAGACTTCTTGGACTTCTAGACTTTCCAAAACCTTGGAATTCCTCAAACTCTTTGGGCAACTCCAAAACACTTTTGGTAATCTTCAAACTCTTTGAATAGGAATCCAACATCGCTTTCCTTCTTCGTCTCGGACATCGCCAGAATTTACAAATTTAGAAAATTACATAAATTCCTATGCCTCAATTATGAGACTTACATGGTAATCTAAACATGGAAATAAAAGGGTTGTAGGGAAATTCACCATGCCTTGCCCTTTCACGGGAAACCAAGGAAACCATGATGCCCATTACACTTAGCCTCAAATAAACCAATAACCACAACCATATGGAGAGGACATGATCATGTGCAAGTTAATATCTCATACAACCATACAAATAAAAAAAATAGGCTGCCAAATAATGCTGGAAAAATAGGATGTAAGAGAAGACCCGAAACTGGAAAAACCAATTTCTACAGCATGTTGTGCAGTATGCTCGGTCGACCAGCCAGGGGGCTCGATCAACTGACCTGTAAGTCACCCGGTCTACCAAACACGGGCCAGGTCGACCGGACTGACGAAAACCTGCAACATGGGTTTTTCTGTTTCGTGTACATTCTTCACCAAATCACTTCCAAAGTGTTCCAATGGGTTCCTACCATCCTACCATATTATTAAACCCTTTTGTGACTATCCAAACATCAATCTACTATCAAACCAAGTAAATTAATCAAAATTGATCCTTAAAAAGCCCTTGCTTCATCTGCTTCGCATCTCATGCAAAGATTAGAGCAAGCTTGCTGATCTAACATGATTGGAGATGAGGTATGGTTTTTTTTCCAATTGTTGGAAACTAGGTGGGCCTTTCAGATAGGTTTCAAAAACTTTTGACCCACTTGATGCAGGGATCAACTATCTAGAAGGCAATAAACCCAATCCAGGATGCAATCCCTCAAACTCATAAATCATGTACAACAATATATACTATCTAGAAGATAGAAAATAGCACCTAAACATGCAACCACGAAATCCACAACATATAAGGATGTAGATTTATTCCTTTAGAGCTTTGTAGTGCTCTAATGGAGAATTTGAGTTCTTTCTTTGATGATGAACACCTTCACTATCCAAATCAAAATCTCCAACACCTTTTGATCTTCCACGCTATGACCCGTATTAGATCTCTTTTCTCCAGAAGATGGTGCAATCTCCAAGAGAAAACCCAACTAGTAACTCTAAGGAACTAGAGGAGAAAGAGAAGAGAACTTAGAGAGGAAGAGAACTTGTGCAACACTTGCACAAAGGGGCTAGAATTGCTCTATGTATTATTGACGTCCAAGAGGGGTTTGTTCCTCTTTATATAGCCCTCCAATCCACCTATTTTCCAATTTGAAATAGAAGTTTAACTCCCATTACAAAATAGTAAACTTCTCCCTTGCTAGTTGCCATAGAAGTCTTACTTCCACAACAATTAGTAGCTTTCTCCTTTCTAATTAAAATAGAAGTCCTACTTCCATTAATAATTAGTAGCTTACCATTACCACTATTAGAAGTCTCATTTCAAATAGAAATAGTAACCTTCCTTTTAGAGTTCAAGTAGAATTAGTATCTTTCTAATAACCTGGGCTAGCGTGGGGACCACTAGGGATTCCTTAGAAAGCTGACTCCAACTGGGACACGCGACCCCACATCTCATGTGCAATCCGGGCCCACAGTTAATTGCAAATAACTCCACTATATAAATGCAATTGCACTCCAGTCTTAGGAATAAATTACAATGAAGACCCTAAACTTCCTCAGTACCACAAGTAAGCCCCTCCATCTATATCCATGGATCAATTGGACCTGTCCACCAAAATTGTAAGACCCCGACCCGAGAGAACTCGATTAGTGTTAATTAGGTTGCATGTTAGCTCTAAGCTTGATTAGTGATTTTGGCTAAGTTGGGTTTGGAATAGCTTTTGAAATAGTTTTGGGGAATTTTGATTGCTTTGCGATTAGTGGGGCCCTTTAGGGGGGTTCCTTTTTATGACATTGCATGTGCTTGAGGATTTATCGGAGATTTTTGCATTCATTGTTTTAATCTCGTTTTATTGGTATTGTTAATCCCTACAACTTTTATGTTGATCCCGTCCCCGTTCGAGATCCCGAAACCCGATTTCATAGCCTTGAGGGCAAAACAGTCATTGCACACAAAATCTGTACCCAAAACTTGATATTCCCGAAACCCGTGAAACATATACTTTTTGGAAACTAGATATTTCGACGATCACTTTTCTCTTCTTCGTCGAATTCATTAGAAGCCCTGAAAGCCATGATTTCAGCTCAATTAGATTTCTAATGGTGGAGCCCTCTCCCCACTTGTTTATAAGGAAACCCTTTCCCTTCCATTTCCTTTTTCCAGCACAAGAGAGTGAACCTAGGGTTTCCATTGCTTTCTTCTTGCTCTAGCCTCCTATCACCAAATCCATCATCAAACTTGCAACAATAGGAGATTTGAGGCCATTATCTTCTTCACCTCCTTGAGAGCTTTCTCTTGATAGTTTTGTCGAGAAAACCTCCCATTCCAAGATCTTCATTGAGCTTACTATTGCCATTAGAGGACCTTGCAAGTAAGTAATCCTTCTCTTCTTCTAGATTTGTATTCTCCTAGGTTAAGGGAATCTCCATCCTTGTTATTGAAGCTTCTTTCTTCCTATTCTATGTTTGACTCTTTAGGGTTTTATTTTGGGATTTTCCTTGTAGCTTGGACCTTTGAATTGAAGAACTTGTTAAAGCTTGATTTGCTTGAGTAGAGACCTAAGGCAAGTGGATGATATGATCTTTTAAGAGCTTTCAATGTTTTTATGAGAAATGTGGTTGGTTTTATTAAATTTCACCCATGCCTATTTATTGTCTTACTTTGGAATAAATGCTCATGAAGAGCCTTGTTAGTGCATTTATGGTCATAGAGAAGTGTTGGTTCATAGCATTTAATCCCCCTTGTTTTGTCTCAAATATATCTCATGTGAAATGGTTTCCTTCTTCCTTTCCTTGTATTGAATGTGTTGTTGATGGAGGAAAATGGGATGGATGTGATGAAAGATTTGATGTTATTTGAATGGATTTTTAGACTCCTCATCTTATGTATAAAAGTGGCTAAAAAGGGATTGTAGAAGGAAGAGATAGAGAGGAGCTGAACTGGTCCGGAATCAGTTTCTAGACAGTTCGCTCGAGCGAACATGACACTTCGCTCGAGCGACCTGTCCAGAGAAGGGTTCGGAGCATTCCAGTAGCTTGGTTGTTCGAGCGGACCCTTGGTCGCTTGAGCTGACATCCTAGAACCTGTTCCAGAGAGTTGTTCGTTCGAACGTATTTAAAACTTCGCTCGACCCAATGAGTTCGCTCAAGCGACCTCAAATTCGCTCGAGCGAATCCACCCAGACAACCATCCCAGAGAGCCACTCGCTCGAGCGAACTCTCCAGTCCGCTCGAGCAATGGGCCCTGTTGGGCAAGGCTACGTTTGGGACAATGTTTAACTATTTAAATGTTTTGGGATTGTCCATTGAAAACCCCTCTATGTCAAGAGGATTTATTAAGCAATATATGAGGCCATTTGGGAAAGAAACCATATCACGAAGATGTCATTGAAGTTTTGAAAATTCAAAGTGTATAAGGAGCCCGGAATGTCCCCAAATTCAAGGAGTACCAGATTGTTATTAGATTGACATACGGGATCCCTATTCACTTCATATAAGTTTTGAACCTCATACTTTACCCGAGATTCCAATTGTTTATTGTACCTTATCAATCCCGAGATTTATACTACATGCCCTGTTTTCCCGAAAGCATGGAATTACACTTGAAACAGTTACTTGTCTTGAAGTGCATTGCACCACATGATATGACAGTGTGCCCTTGAGCACCCCCGTCTTGCCCGTTTGTTTATGTAGTTGTACTCGATTTACTTGCATATGTCTCGATTGTATTTGACCTATGAGTCGGCACCACTAAGCTTGGATAACCCTATTGGTCTGATCCACTGACTTGGAGATCCCCCTCTTGTCCCACCAGCTGCAGTTTGGATCCCGCTACCCAGTTATTACCGTGGTCTTGTCCCGATGCCGCAGATTGCTACTGTGGTCCCCGGTGCCCTGCTCGCTACCGTGGTCATGTATAGTATATGTATATGTATATGTATTTATAAGATCCACTGTTTCTCCTCACCTCGAGTGACTGAGATCAGTGCCTAGTTATTGCTCTATTGCTTTAGTGATAGAGGACTTAGCTTCGGGTGGTTGCCATCTTGCTTGTTTCCCAGTTTCCTTGGTTACCTTTTGAATAAATGTTTTATCTCGTTCATAGAAATTGTTATTTAAACAGGTTTACATGTTTTGAAGGCAAATTCATTTATTATCATATTGTCAATGTATTTTACCCATTTGCCAAACCGTCGTGTTTGACCTACTCTTTGGTATTCAGGTCCCGTTATTGGTTATCCCGAGGAGGAGCACGAGGAGGTGGTCGTAGAACCGCAACAGTTAGTTGAGTGGCGTGCTGATGACGTCATGTAGACGTTGGTTGCTATGAGAGACTTTATATTTTGGGAAACTATTTAACCATTCTTTGGATTGGTATTTTGGTTATATTGGCCTTATGGGCCTTTATTTTTGGGGAAATGTAATTAAATGACAATTGTATAAACTTTAACTTACTTTGGGTAACATGCTAATGATCATTGCTCATTCTAATACGGTTTACACTCATGCTATTATCTTTATAATTTGAGATGGATTGAATATTTGATTTGCTACACGCTTCCGCACTTAAAAGAAATATTCATTTATGGTTGTGTTATCCTCACCGCGGACACCTGTGGGAAATTAAATAAATGTATGTTACTATTAAATCGATGTGGATCATCATTCATATAGTCCTGATCCCGGATCAGTCACGTGGGGTCCGGTCCGGGGTCGTGACAAAAATAGATCCATATATTATTATCCTTGAGCCCCAATTAATTATAATGATCATTTGGTACCGATCCAATTAACTCTTAATTGGAATGGATGCGCACTTACCAATGATAAATCCATTAATTGGCACAAGGGGATATTAAAGATAGATTCCATCTTGACCATTGAATGTTCCCAAAGCTCTACTACCACGTACCCAAATCACCAAGGTGTTGACCTACAATTGGCCTCACTCATTGGTAACTCAAAGCAAATGAATAGAAAGAAACTTGAGTTCATTAATGTCTCAGGATTAGGAGCCTATTGCTAGGGAATTATGAGAGCAGACCTTAAAGTAAAGACAATGTATATAAGGTGCTTCTCATGGTCCTTCAATACATCTAATGTACCAACACCATGATCCAGAATCTTACGTTCTGATGATCGAGACAAATCACACTATCTTATAGTGATCAAAGTGCTGCAACCTTGTCAAATGAGATGCCCAATCTCATTACTGGTTGTGAAGATATTTAAGTATTAGATTTGCAATACATGTCTCATGTATGTGGATCTCATCCATACACATGTATTACATCTAGTATACTTGTGGACTCCGGTTCATCTCATGAACCATTATGTCATCCGTGTTGGTTATGTGCAAGTATTAAACACCATTCATCTCATGAAAGGAAAGCATGATTGAATAGATAAATTAATCAATTTATTACATCACACTCTTGGTATTGAGACCATAAAACTATGCGCCGTCACTGAGTTTCCTGGTTTCCCTGAACCGCTGCAATAAATTACATATGAACGAAGGCTTCCTTGGAGTCCACTAGGAGGAGAAGACCATCCGGCGAGGAGCCAAGCAAAGGTCATGACTTTGATGATGGGATGGGTACTTCGAGTAAACCGGCCCATAGAAGCAAGAGGAAGAGAGGGCAGCGTCGTAATAAGAGACGACACGATGACTCTCTTGATTCAGAAGTACCTCCTGCTATTGCCGAAGAGATGTCAGGGGACGCTAATGAGCCTCCGGAAAAGAGGAGCCGAGAGGAAGAGACCGTTAATGAAGGTATGATTCCTCCTCTTTCTCTTTCCATTTCTTTCATTGAGGTTTCTTTTGTTTTTTGTTTTCTTTCTCTCCCCTTTTTAGTATGAGATGATGATTTGGTGATGCCTGAGGTTCCGACTGATGAAGCAGTGACGGATCCGATTGCGGCATCTGAAGAAGAACCAATGGGCTCTGGTGTGATTCCAGAATCTTCACCTGGTACGACTTCTTTGTGTTTTCTTTTCTTTTTGTCTGTGTTTTCATTTGCTAACATGCTATTTGTTTTCTTATCAGCTGACTTGCCATAGGATTCTGACAATTTCGAGCCACCTATGGACGCGACCTTTGACGATGTTTCGGATGAACTTATAGAGGCAGAAAGTATTTCGTCGGTCATCAAAGAAGGTATTTGTAGCAATAACCCTGATGATAATGATTTTTTTTTCAACAGGATCATATTCATACCCTTTTTTGTTTTGTTTCGCTGGCAGGTTGTGAAGTAACAGGAGAAGTTCCTCCATCTTTCTCAGTGCCAGAGCAGGGGATGCCTGCAGTTGGTCCGAAAGTAGGGACTTCTTCTTCCAGTTTCAATGCGGCAAAGATGAAATCTTCTGAGCTGATTCCTTCGCCAGTGTCTCCAATTAGAAAGAGTTTGATGATCACTCCTCTAACAGGGCATGACACGGGCAGTCGACCAATGGAGAGGGGTGAGCCTTCATCCGGGCCATCTCTTGAGTATGCGAAGAAAGTGTGGAAGAGTGTTTTGAGCTCATGGGTCGAAACTCTTTCTTCTGTCCATTTGGAAGCTGGCTTTGGCATGACTAAGCATGTACAGGACATCCTTGTTGATAGCGAAGAGGTCGGTCTGGACATTGCAGATGTGGAGGCTTTTGTTGATGAAGTCATAGCTCTAGGCAACAAGTGGAATAAGACCAAGAACTTCCCAAGTGATGACTTCTTCAATGAGATCTTTTTGAAGCCTTCTAGCGAGATTAAGTCTGAGCTGAACGAGATCTCCCGGACTCAGAAGCAATTCTTTCGGGAGAGGAATGTCACCGAGTTGGCTATCATTGAGCTAACATAAGACCTGTGCCGTGTTGATAGGGAGGTCGTTAAGACCAGGCAGCATCTCGAGCTATTGGAAAAACAAGCTGCTGCCAAATGGACTGCCATTGTGGAAGTTCGTGCTAGAGAAAGGACGCTGATCCGCCAAGTCGAAGAGGCTGAGAGCAATCTCCAGAGGAAAACTCAAGAGTACGAGTAATGGCAGATTCTTTGGGAAGAACTTCCCCGTGCTGCAGATGGGTCGGGCATTCTACCGCATTTTATGAAAAATTTTTGAATAAGCATGGCCTGGAAGCTTTAGAGACTAAAGGCCAAGAGTCTGCTTTAGGAGTTGAATCTTTGGTTGAATACCATGTTAGACTAAGCTCCAGATTTTTGTAACAAACTCTCTTTTTTTCTTCTTCTCTTTTGGTACCCCCATGTAAAAAACATTTTTGGTACTTTATATACTTTTTACTCAAATTCTTTTTGATGAAAATAAGCAAAAGTTGGATGAGAATGTTTGTTTGGAAATTTGATCAAAAGGTTATCATTTTGTGCAAGTCTTTTGTCGAAGGGTTGTTTTGGGCATGAAAGCTAGATTTTGTGGCAAAAGCCCGGTTTTTGATAGCCTGAAAGCTAGATTTTGAGATGGCATGGGAGCCGAATTTTGTGGCATAAGAGCCAAAATTTATTTGTGGCATGGAAGCCAAGGTTTTTGAGATGGCATGAAAGCCGATTTTTTTGAGATGGCATGAGAGCCAAATTTTGTGGCGTAAGAGCCAAAATATGTTTGTGGCATGAAGCCAAGGTTTTTTTTTAGATGGTATGAAAGCAAAATTTTTGAGGTGGCATGAAAGCTGAGCATGAAAGCCAATTTTTGAATTGGCATGAAAGCTGGGTTTTTTGAATTGGCATGAAAGCCGAATTTGGGTTGGCATGAGAGCCAAGTTTTGCGGCGTAGGAGCCAATTTTGTTTGTTGCCGTGAAAACCGAAATTTTGGGATGGCATGAGAGCCGATTTTTTGTTCTTGGCGTGAAAGCCAATTTTTGTTTTTGGTATGAAAGTCAGGTTTTAGTTTTTGGCGTGGAAGCCAATTTTGGTTTTCAAAAAGGCAAGTATCGACTAAAAAGTCGTCTCCCTGCTGAATGGTATTGCAAGTATCGATGGAATGTCGCCTCCTTGCTCATTCGGTTTGCGAGTATCGATGGAATGTCGTCTCCTCGAGAATTAGGGCGCAAGTATCGACCGAACGTCGCTTCCTTGCTTTTCAAAAAGCTTGGTTTTGTGGGTATCGAATGAATGTCGCTTCCCCACGATTTTTGAAATTTGAGGTCCCCCTTTTTTTTTTTTTGGGACCACGGCTTTTGTTTGAATTTTGGGTTTGTGGATATCAATTGGAATGTTGCGTCTCCACGATTTTTTTGAGATTTTACAAATATCGACAAGGTGTCGCTTCCTTGCGATTTTGAAATTTTGGAAGTATCGATGGGGATCGCTTCCTTCCGATTTTTGGGTTTTGCGAGTATCGATTGAGCGTCGCTTCCTCGCGGTTTCTAAAAAACCATTTTTGTTTAAAGACACGAGAGTCATAAATTTTGACTCAAAACCATTTTTTGTTGTAAAAGTCGGGATAGACTAGGGTGGAAATTCCTGATTTTTGCTTCAAACCATGAATTTTGGGTTCAAGTATCAAAAGTTTTGGTCAAGTCCGGGAAAAGACTCCTAAACTTGGATTTTTGGATTTTTTTTTTTAACAATGAAACTATGAAACTAAGCATTGTTTTGAGAGATTCTTTTTTTAGAAATTTCAACATAAGGATGAAAATTCCAAAAGGAGTGGGTTTGATGAGCAAATACCTGGGAATAGGCTTTTACCGTGCAGGCATTGCTCTGACCCAGTGGCGTAAGTCTTCAAGGGTAGTACCGCTTCAAGAATTTTTCATTGATGGGCAGTATACATCTATAGCCCTCCATGTTTAGAAGAGCGTATGCGCCGTTGGAGAAGACTTTGCGAGTGACGAAGGGTCCCTCCCATTTTGGTTCGAATTTGCCTTTGGTTTTGTGGACGAAAACCATTGGCCTTTTTACTGCAAGAACCAAGTCACCCTTTTTATAGGCTCGTTGCCTGACCTTTTTGTCGAAAGATCCTACCATGCATGCTTGGTACATGTCAATGCTTTGTAGAGCTTCAAGCCGTTTTTCATCGAGATTATCCAGTTCTTGGAGTCTCAATTTGACATTGCTTTCTTGGGTAACTCATCATCCTTTATATTCTTACTTATGAATACAGGACGTGGGTTATCAGGTGTGCCCAAGTCTATCTTTTGAACAGGATCTTCCGTTGGAAGGTTTGAAAGTGGTTCCTCCACAATGTTTTCGAAGGCTTCCAACTTAACTAGACCTTCTGAAGTTTCAAAGGCATTTACAGACCAAGGCTTTGATTTTGTCCATGGGTCTTCTTGATTGGTATTCTTGTCAAGACTAGCAACGAGATGATCCCAATCACCTGTTGAAACTGGGTTGAAGTAGGGTACTTCTTTTGGAGACGATGGTTCTTCTTGGCAAGAAAACCACGCATCTGTGTCATCAGACAATTCCTCTTCATCGTCAGAGAAATCGTACCAATTGGAAGAACTTCCTGAATCCTTGACGGGTGATTCCTCGAAGAGATATTCAGGGAGATCAATGTCTTCATGGACACGAGATGTTGAGGCTTGGTCGACAAAATGACTTTGTAGCCTTTGTGTCAACTATCTCATGGGAGTGTCAGGATCATACCCCAACCCGTACGAAGACTTGTCTATGTGACAACGGAGTTTCCAATCCTCCAGTTGACTTTTGGTCAGGGTGGGTTCCAATGGTGTGAGAATACTACGGCCACCTCCCAAACCGATTGGATTTCGAGCATCATAGCCCATTTTCTTAATGATAGCTTGTGCCATTGGACTATACAAGAATAGTTGAGGCATGCCTTCATTTTGGAAAGGTTCAAGAGAAGATTTTGGTGAAAATGCTTGCAATTTGTGGAAGAAGATTGTCTTTTCTTCTGCCAAAGTTGTTGGAACGACGAAGGAAGAAGACGTAGGGTCTTCTACGTCGACAAGTGTCTCCAATGGAGTGAGAACGGGCTGAACTTGCTGAGTATCAGCTTGGCTTGACGATGTATCGTCTTCTGGCTCTGAATCCGAGTTCGTGTCTTGCATAATAGACACGAAGGAGACAACGAACTTTCCCAATATCTTTTGTTTTGTCTTCTTTGCTTTGGCGGTGATTGCCAAAGGCTTTGAAGGTTTTAGGGAGACAATGAAGGGAGAATGAATGCTCTATTCGGTTTTGTTGAAAGGTTTGTTTCCTTCCGATGATTGTTGAGGAGCCTTGCCTTTATCTTTCTAGAGATTTTTGGCAGAAGGCGTTGTTTCTTCCTCCTTTTCTTTTTCTTCATCTTTGTACATCTGAGCGTTTGCAAGATGGACGTCTTTGTCTTTGAAGGGCTTTTTATCTGCAAACACTCGATGTATTAAGCCGTCATTGCCAACGAACTCGAGGGGACGACACCATTCTCATGTATCCAGGGGCGTCTAAGGAGGATATTGTAGCATGAAGGGGTTCTTATTGCGTACACAGTGACTTCAAAGATAAGATCATTGATTTGCAACTTGAACCTGATTTTGTCGATAGGCCTTTGAGTGCTCCCATCGTATCCAAAGATGGATACAAACGTGTGACTCAGCTTGCTAGGTGGGACTCCTAACTCTTCAAGTGCCGAAGTAGAGATGAGATTGAGTGCAGAACCTGGGTCGATCTGGACTCTGTGTATTGGCATTTCTTTGATGTAACCTGTGAAGTACAGGGGTCGGTTGTGCTTTGTCTCGCCTAACAGGAGGTCATCCTTATCAAAGGCAATTGTTGCACTTGCTGCTTTTTTTAACGAGAGGCATTCGATGATTGATCTCTCAATTTTTTTTCTTTTCTCCCCTTGAGGAAGTATTTGATTTGTTTGACCCTATAGTCCATTTCAATTTGCAGGAATTGTGGGGCATGTTTGTCGACATCCGCATTCAGCCTTTGCAGTTCTGAAATGAGACTATTACGAGTTTGTGGAGACATACGCAATAAGTCAAGGATGCGCAGTCGTGTAGGTATGTGTTTGAAGTGCTCAATCAAGTCGTACTTGAAAACCTCCTTCGGGCCTGCATTTTCATTATTGTTGCCACTTGGGGCGTTTACAATTTGTGTTCCCCGAAGGATTTATATAGGAAGAAGAAGGTTGGTTGTATTTTTTGTGGTAATCCAAGAGTGGGTACCTCTACTAACTTCAAGAGCTTCTGGAGAAGGGTCTTCTTTTGGAAGATTACTCTCGGGATCAAGGGGTCGGTCCTTGTCATTTGTTGAAGACGTCTCTATAGCAGTATTGTCGTCTTCAGTAATCGCATTGTACGAAGCATTTTTCGGAAACAAGTCCTGAACAGCATCCAGCAACTTCTCTTCTTCATTGAGTAGTTTATCGGTCCAGACATCGCCTATGAGGTCAGGTATCTGTGACCAGTTGACCAGATTTTCATTGAAGAAGACTTCATTGGCAGGAGCTTCTTCGAGATGATCAGCCGGAAGAGGCTTGAGTTCTGACGTCACAGTTTCAGGAGACGAAGGCTGAGAAGATGATATCTCGATGGAAGTCACCTGAGGAGATGTAGCTTCAGAGGATATGCTACCAGATGTAGTCTAAGAATCTGAGGCCTTGCAGATGAAGCTTCAGAGGCATGATCATCCCGAACTATCGCATTGCAAGAAACGCACTGTTGAGATTCAGACTCGCCTTCAAATGTGAGGGGATTATTAATCCAGCAGTTTTCTTCATTTTTCGGGGTTTCCGGTTCTGGATTTTGATTTTGATGAAGCTCATCGATGCGGTCTTGCTCCCGCTCTATGGCAAGACATTGCAAGATTCTTGCATATTCTTCAAGATCGGGCATAGGGGCTAAATCTTCTTCCTCATCTACTCCCTGTGGTTCATCAATGTTGGGTTCCACTGGAGCGTTTGCTTGTCCTGGATCAACAGCACTTTCCTGAACATCTTCTTGGTCTTCTTCATCATCAGAACAGGATCCTTGTGCCTGTAATGGGTTACACCAGATTACTGGCATAAGATGAGAGTCGGGAATCCATTCCTCATCGGAGAGGTATTCTCCTATTTTAAGGGATTCCTCCTACTCATCGATATCACTGGCAGTATCACTGGACTCGTACCCATCCATGGAGAATCCAATTACTGAGTTGCAAGAGTACTATGCCCCCTGCGTAGTTTCATTTCTGTAAAGAGGTGCCATGAAATCACCAACGGTGAATTTTCTTACCACCTTTGAAGTCTTGGATTCTTCCGTTGCCCCCAGTGAAGCAGTGGAAAAAGTCTCCGCTTTTTCAGAGACTTCTTGCTTTGATTGAGCCTTCTCCTACTGTTTGAGCTTGCGGAGTTGTCTCTTAGCTTGCCTTCGCTGTTGAACGATAGGCTTTGTTTTGACGATCTTCTAATTTTCATCTTCTAGGAGATCGGGATGTATCCATATGGGTTGTCCGTCTGATGTTGGATAAGGAACCAACTCTTGGGACGACTGAGTCATTTTTATCAACTTGAAGGAAGTAGTGATCTTCTCCTTTGGTGACTTGGAAGTTTGTCCATATAATACCATGTTGACGGAGGTAGACTCATAGTTTTTGTCAAAGGTGATGACTCCACTTATCCACATCTCGTTGATCTTCTCTCTCACAACGAAGCATTGATTGAGAGGATGTGAAACCATATGGTGGTATGGACAATACCGGGGATCATTAGTTTTGCCAACATCTCCTGGTCTTTTGGACTCAGGTAAGGTAAGTTTACCATTTGCTATGAAAACCACGAAGATTTCTTCAACATCTTCATCGAATGGGTATTTCTTCTCTACTTATTCTTTGAATGCTTCAGAGATTTCAGGTTTCTTACCTGCAGTTTTGTTTTCAACTTTCTTTGGCTGCTGAAGAGCTGACTTGGTTTGTACATTAAGAACCTCCTTTCTCTTTGGTTTCGAGTTTGTAATGGCAGTTAGCTCTTTCTTTGATGATTTCTAATTGTTGAGGTCTTTGATCACCGTTTCAGCCTCCATTATGAGTTCTCCCAGGTTTTTTGATTTGTTGCCGATAATCATGGAGCGGATTCTTGCTCTCATGTTGTTACAGCAGATATCGACCAGCGACGCTTGTGGTAGTACATCTGAACACTTGTACGCCATCGCCTTCCACTTGTGAATGAAGTCATATGTTGACTCATTCTCTCCCTTTTTTAGACTACTGAAAAGTACCATAGTAACAAGGTGATCTTCACCTTTGAAGTGGGACAAGAAGCGTGTCTCCAGCATGGCCCAATTTTGGATGGAGTCCTCTGACAGAGTGGAGTACCAATCGAAGGCTGTACTTTTTAGGGTACTTGCAAAGAGACAAATCTTGAGGGCATCTTGATCCGCAATAGCTCCCGTCATGATCTTGAAGTGGATGATGTGTTGTCTGGCTGAACGTTTCCCGTATATGTTTAGAGAGTAGGTTGTTTAAATTTTGCAGGGAACAGAATTGAGTCCATCCATAAGGGATATGGTGGCTTAATCCCATGTTCCTTCAGTGTATCCTCTTCTTTTACTTTAGCGAGGATATCGTCAACGTTCTTTTTGGTAAAGGCGCGTGACTCATTGTTTTCCTCGTTGTCTTGATGACTCGGAGGAGTTTCACTATTTGGCGGACGCTAGAAAGTGAGGAGGAGGTTTTCCATCAGAACATTTATTCTCTGCTATCCTTGCTCCAACTAATGGATGCGTGCTGCTACGTCATCATGCTGTGGAGGTTGCTCAGCATTTGTAACCAGGGCGTTCATCCTTCGAGAGTCGAATGAGGATATCGTCTTGGTGACTGAGCTGGGGCTCATTCTTTTGGATGAAGAGTCGAAGGAGTGGTTACTCTGATGTCCTTGGCTTAAAGGAGCGGGAGAATCCTCCTGATGTCTTCGCGTCCGGGAGACTGTGCGAGTCATCGGTCGTCTGACATGAATTTTGGTTGGCGACTTCTAGCGTATTCTGGTTTTGCTAATCATATAGACAGCAACAACTTGGTCGAGTCTTTCTTTTTCGACCCATTTTTTAGAGACCTGATGGGTAGAATGCTGGGTTCTTTGCTTCTCTAGTCTCTTTTGTCGATATGTCGCGCAATGATGCATACGACGAACAATTTGAGCTTCAGTTAGCTCTGGTTGTGCCCTGGCAATGAAGGATGTAGTCCCTCGTGCACAGCAACCGAGCTTGTCTTCTTTGAAGCTAGGCATGGACAGGATCTGGATGCGGTCCTTTGCCTGTCGTAGTGAGGCTTTGAATTTTGCAAGTTCGGCCCCTGTTGAGATGAAGGGTCGACTCGCAGGAGTGTAGGCCTTAGCAGGTTCTTGTAGTGGCCTGGTGATGCATGACTTGATTTTGGGCTTGGAGGAGCAAGCCGGCTCATGCTGTGTTGATTTGTTTGTTTGGTGGAGGGTAGGTTTCTCCTCTTTCATGTGAGAGAGAAGGTAGAACCGGTTCTCCTTGAGAGGGGCTAGGTACGCTGGCTTTGCAGATGTTCAGGACCTCCTTTGCTTTAGGGAAGGTCTTGGGGACCAGGTCTTAGGGAAGACCTAGTTTTTTCCAAGTTGAGGCTTCATGGGGTTGCCACGGGCTTCAGACTTTTTCATTGTTACCCTTGGTGTCGGAGCAGCAACATGTTTAGGGGCGGTTTTCTGCTTCTTGGCAGGTATAATTTTTTCTGTGGGGAGTGGGAATGGTCCCAACAACCCGAAGACGATGGTCCGGGGAGTAGAGGTCGACCCGGTTTGAGAGTTACCGAGGGAGGTGATGCTTCGGCAGCTGCTAGGGCGCTTGTGAGTGCGCTTGTTTTGTTTTTCTTGAAGCAGGAGTTGGTGCTTGTTCTCATCGAAATTGATGGTCAATGAAACTGCCATTGTTAGTTTGGAAAACTTCTGAAACAAGACCAGATCCATTAGTAATCACAAGAATGTAGTGATCATAAATGGAAAAAAACTATGGTTTTGTCTTTTCAAATCGCTTGAGGGGACATGGCCCAACCCAAGCAAAATGAAAGAGGCAAAAATTCATAGAGGGTACAATTGTTCAGAATGCAAGTATGGTAGGCTCAGGGCGAGCGTTCCAGTGACTGCTAGAAGTAATTGTGAACCTTAATTCAAATTACCGAGAAGCAAGGCTCACTCGAGGTAAGATAATATAAGGTTAGAGATACAAATGTATCGGTCGCGAATGCAGTAGACTTGAAAGGGCATACTAGCACCGCTAGGCACAAATGTTGCAAATCACGTCCTTGAAAAGGACACGAGATGGGATTTTGAAGGTCAAGATTGGATTCATAAAGGAGAGCAAATGGTATTCCAATCCGAACACGGCTCAAACATTTCTGCGAGCACTTGGTCCGAAAGGGAAAGAACCAGAATTTCTTGAATCTAAATCCAAAAGTGACGGAAGTTTTTTTTTCAAAAGGTCAAGATTGAATTCATCAAAGGAGAGCAAATGGTATTCCAATCCGAACATAGGCTCAAACATTTCTGCGAACGCTAAATCCGAAAAGGAGAAAACCAAGATTTCTCAAATCTGAATTCAAAATGATGGAGGGTTTTTTTTTTTTCGAAAGGTCGAGATTGAATTCATCAAAGGAGAGAAAATGGTATTCCAATCCGAACATAGGCTCAAACATTTCTGCAAGCGCTAAATCCGAAAAGGAGAGAACTAAGATTTCTCAAATCTAAATTCAAAATGACAGAGGTTTTTTTTTTGGTTTTTTTTTTTTATCAAATCCGAATTCGTCAAAGAGAGCAAATGGTGTTCCAATCCGAATAAAGGCTCAAACATTTCTGCGAGCACTAAATCCAAAAAGGAGAGGACTATGATTTCTCAAATTTGAACTCGAAAGTTATTTTTAAAGGGTTTTTTTTTAATTATTTTGAAGATTTTTTTTAAGATGCTTTTTTTGAAGTTTTTTTTTTTTGAAGACTTTTTTTTTTAATTTTTTTTTTAAGACATAGGTCTCCAATTTGGTCTTATGAAACCTTAGTAGATAGATCAGCCCCTAGGTAAGGGTAGGATTACTTAATGAACCCGTTTGAAGGACCCTTGCCTCAAACAGTCTAGCTGCCTCCACACTCTGGACAAGGCTTTTCTTAGATCCACTTTGGTCAAAGAACGCAATTGGTGCAACCTTAGTGGGTTTGAACTTTTTTTTTTCTTTTGAGATTTCTAATGGACCCATCAAAGAGAGCGAATGGTGTTCCAATCCGAATAAAGGCTCAAAGATTTATGCGAGCACTAAACCCAAAAAAGGAAGAAACCAAAGTTTCTCAAATCTGAATCCAAAAAAAAAAAAAAAGATTTTTTTTTGAAAGAATCCTATCGGACTCATCAAAGAGAAATGATGGCCCATTCCCCGATAAGAACAATAGCTCTGCGAAAATTTCTGTGAGCTATCAAGTTTGAAGAGGAGAGGATCAAAGTTTCTCAAAATTGAATCCAAGAAAGAGAAATCTGATTTTTTTTTCTTTATTTTTTTTTTTTTGAAATGAGAAAGAGTGGTAATAAATTCAAAGGTAGAAATTTCCAAAAATCCCATCTCATTTTTTTTTTTGGATGCATGATTCAACATAAGCCACCAAGTAGAAAGGAGCCTAAGAATTCAAGCATCGCGTTCTCAAACGAAGGTGTCCCACCGGGTGTGCCAACTTGATGGGGGCTCCGACCTTTCGTCCTCTCCTTCCCACCCCTGAGGCTGCTGGGAGTATGGCGGAGGAGGAAAAACGAGTCATCAACACTTTTTGTACGGGTATGCCAGATTTTCTATTCTGCTTTGAAATTTGAAGCAGTGATCCGGAGATTCACCTTCACAAGTAGAAAGGAAATCAACTCTTCTTTCTAACTTTCCATTGCACATATATTTTAAGAAAGAGACAAATTTTTAAATGCCGTGAGAGTCTATTTCATTTTGTTTGCCGTGGAAGGCGATTTTATACCGTAAAAGGCGATTTGTGCTGTGAAAGGCGATTTACAAATCTTATCCATAATGAAAGACAAGAAATGTGATTTTTTGTCTCTTTACAAATAATACAAAATACAATAGAAAAGTAAGAAAAGGTATCTGACTTCTCAGGAGATTGTGGGGACTCGTTCAAATCGATGGTCGCAAGTCATGTATGGACTTCGCCATCGTCCTTCAAATGAGAACGCTTGATGCTTTGAATCTTTGTCGTAGCTTGGACCTCAGTTTTTTAGAGGATAAAGACCAAAGAGAGGTCCTATATCTAACGAAAATCTGAGTAAACGGGTTAAATAGCCGCGTTTAGGCCATGTTGGATAGAAGGAGGGAAGAGACCTAGGGGGGCCACTTCGATCACCTTGTGGTGTTTCAGCAGCAGAGTGGCATGATTTCTTCAGAGTTTTTCTTCCTTGCCAGTGAGTATGGTTCTCTCTCTCTCTTTGTGTCTGTGTATCTCTCTCTATTCATGTGTATATGTCCGTCTCTGGATCTCTTGGAATTACCCCTTTTTTATAGGCTCTTGGTAGCCATGGGGTGATTTATGGGATTTATGGGGTCAACCGATGTCCGATTGACTTAAAATTTGATAGGAAGCCTATTGGAGTCATTTTGAGACGATCCGTTGGCCCCATTTTGGATGCCATGGTCTCGGGGTGCTCCACCGCCGGTAGCCTTGATTTTGTTTCGGAGCGTCAAAGTCGGGTCAAACGTTGTCGAAATGACCTGAAATTTGACGTGCAACCCTTTGGGAGCATGTTGAAGCCATCCATGTGCTCCGTTTGATGAGTAATAGTCCCGGTGGTTCCCGCCCCAAGAGGCTTGATTTTTCTGCTCATGGGTTGATGGAGGGTCAAACGTTGTCGGTTTGACTTGAAATTTAGCATGGAGCCCTTTGGAGGTATTTTGAGACCATCCGTAGGTTCTGATCGAAGTTTTGATCTCTTCGACGCGGTCGCCGCCAGGAGCGCCTGTTTAGCTGCCAGAGGAGTGAAGTACAGTCAAATGATGTTAGAATCTACCGAAACTTCATGTGAACTCCTCTTTTGGCTGTCTTGAAGGATCTTGCAGTTTTTGTTTGATTCTGACAAGATCTGATGCTTGAAGCATTATTGCCTGTTTTGTAGTAGGATGTGGCTTCTTGATGTTGAAGAGGCAAAGTGACATTTTTGGTATCAACATGCCCCTCTTGTGGCTTTGCATTAAAGAGTTCGGGAGAAATACCTGTTGACATCAAAAGAGTCACTTTGCCTCTTCAACATCAAGAAGCTGCATCCTACTTCAAAATGGGCAACGCTACTTCAAGCATCAGATCTTGTCAGAATTAAACAAAAACTGCAAGATCCTTCAACACAGCCAAAAGAGGAGTTCATATGAAGTTTCGGGTCATTCCAACATCATTTTACTCAACTTCACTCCTCCGACAGCTGAACATGCGCTCCTGGTGGCGACGGCGTTGAAGACATCAAAACTTCGATTAGAGCCTATGGATGGTCTCAAAATACCTTCAAAGGGCTCCATGTCAAATTTCAAGTCAAATCAACAACATTTGACCCTCCATCAACCCTTGAACAGCAAAATCAAGTCTCTCGGCAGCGAGAACCACCGAGGCCATCACTCTTCAAAAAGAGCACATAGGCAGCTTCAACATGCTTCAAAAGGGTTGCACGTCAAATTTTAGGTGATTCCGACAACGTTTGACCCAACTTTGACGCTCCGAAATAAAATCAAGGCTACCGGCGGCGGAACACCCCATGACCATGACATCCGAATCGGAGCCAACGGATTGTCTCAAAATGACTCCAATAGGCTCCCTGTCAAATTTCAAATCAATCGGACATCGATTGACCGCACATCAAAGCGCGGCATCTTCCTCGCGGCAAAATCAAGCCTATTGGCGACGAGACCCCAAACGGCTTCAAAAACTCAAACAAAAGCCCATGGCAGGTCCTATCTACTGCTCAGGAGGCTTCACCTCAAATTTCAAGTCATCCCGACATCGTTTGACCTAGTTTCAATTCTTGACGGAAAATCGGCTACAAAGTCTTTGGCTTTTCAAAAAAATAGGAGACTTTGTGCTCCGATTTTCACGGCTTCTCGTCAGGTTTTCTTCAGGAGAATTGTCGCGACCCCGGACCGGGAATCCCCAATCCGGGATCGGGACACTTGGTGAATAATGATTAAAGAGGATTATCTACATCCACACTATACAACTTATTTAATTTCCCACAGGTGTCCGCGGTGAGGATATCACAACCTTGCATGAATATTTCTTTTGAGTGCGGAAGCGAGTAGCAAATCAAATAGTAGACTATCTCTAATCATGCAAGCATTAATATCAAATATTAAAACTGGATCAGAATGAGCAATGATCTATAGCAAGTTTCCCAAAAGTTGTTAAAGTTAGACAAAATATCATTTAGTTACATTTCCCAAAATTAGAGGCCAACAAAGGCCAATATTACAAAATAATAACCCAAAAGAATGGTTAATAAGTTCTCCCCAAAATGTTACGCCTCTTGCAGCAACCCGATGTCTACATGACATCGTCAGCACGCCACTCAACTAGAGGTTGTAGCTCACCTACCGCCTCCTCCGGCTCCTCCTCAAGGAAACCGGCAACGGGACCTAAGTACCAAAGCAAAGGATCAGACACGACGGTCTGGCAAGAGAGTGAGAAGATACAACAACATATAATAGATGAAATATCTCGAAAAGCAAGGAAATCTGTTTAAGCAAGAACTCTCATAAAATAGATAAATCATTTGTTAGAAAAACATGTAAACAAGATAAAACTCATAGGGTATCCAAGGAATCAGGAACAAGCAAGATGGTGACCACACGAAGCTAAGTCCTCTATCACTAAGGTGATAGAGCAATAATTAGGCCCTGATCTCAGTCACTCGAGGTGAGGAGAAACAGGGGATCTCATATAATTACATATACATATACTATACATGACCACGGTAGCGAGCCGGGCATCGGGGACCACAGTAGCAATCTGCGGCATCGGGACAAGACCACGGTAATGACCGGGTAGCGGGATCCAAACTGCAGCTGGCGGGACAAGAGGGGGATCTCCAAGTCGGTGGATCAAACCAACGAGGTTATCCAAGCTTAGTGGTGCCGACTCATAAGTCAAATACAATCGAGACAATGCAAGTAAATCAAGTACAAATATATAATCAAACGGGCGAGACGGGGGTGCTCAAGGGCACACTGACATATCATGTGGTGCAATGCACTTCGGGTCAAGTAACCATTTCAAGTGTATAACAATGCTTCGGGGAAAACAAGTCATGTAATGTAAATCTTGGAAATGAAGAATATAATGAACTATACCAATTCGGGAAAGATAATGGTTTTAAGATCTATTTGAGTGGATAGGGGTCCCGTACGTCGATTATGGAAATGACTTGGTACTCCTTGAGTTTGAAGACATTCCGGACTCCTTATCCACTTTTACGATTTTCAAAACTTAAATTGAGCTTATGGATAGTACTAGATGCTATGATAGAAAAATCAAGACTATAAACGGTCCATCCTAAGTATGATGTCAACCCGGAACCATCGAGCAACCTACTCAGTCACCGAAAGGAATAGAATTCGCGATACCCAAGGAAATAGACTTTGCATTTAGGTATGAAGAAGATATCGTGTCGTTCCATCCCGTTCAAGATTGAAATAGATTGAACTTCGATGCATCCGAACCAACCGTGAAGAGCATCGGCTCAAGACGCTCTCACATATGGTCAAGTGAGTCCAAGGAGAGTAGCCAAGGTCCACAAAAAAAATATATCAAAACCCATTGGAGTCAATCCGAAATTTCTGTCCCAGTTATGCACAGAGTCCGATCGATCGGCTCAAAAAGCCTCTCAGTTAAAAACAGACCGATCGATCGGCCTGCATGTCCGATCGATCAGACCTGGGCGTGTAGCAGGTCCGGGACACTGATTTTTCTTCCCTTTTTCCTTTCCTTCCAACACATCAACAACCACTTAGAACTATAAACAAGATGACTTAAACACATGTTTTCCAAGGCATTAAATGAGGCTATCAAGATGCATTATGAGCATTTATTTCAAATAAAAACACATTAATGAAAGCATGGAAAGTCCATAAATACTTCACCAAACCATTTCAAACTAAAAAAAAACATCCAAACATTCACTTGCCTCAAGTCCAAGCTAGCTGAAATCAAGCCTCTATTCACTTCTATTGCTCAAAGCCAAGCTACAATAAAAAAACCCCCAAAAACAACCCTAAAATGGGTTACACAAAGAATGAAAATGAAAGAACCAACAATAATGCAAATGTAGCTTCTCAAGGGCTAGAGGAACACTAATCTAGGAGATGGGGATGATTACTTACCTTTAAGGTCCTCTAATGGCAAGAGTAAGCTCAATGGAGGTCTTGGAATGGAGGGTTTTCTCCACAAATGGTATCAATAGGGAGCCATGGTGAAGAGGAAGAAGAAGATGTTCTCCATTTCTTGGTTGATGCAAGTTTGGTGTGGATTGGAGATGGAGAAGCAAGAAGAAGAAGAGAAAAGCAAGGAAACCCTAGGCTCTCCTCTTGTGCTGGAATATGAAGAATGAAATGAATGGGAAATGGCTTCCCTTGTTTACAAGTGAGTTGGGTTGGGTTGGGTCCCACAACTAAAGGAGCTACATTGGCTGAAATCATCTCTCTCGGGTCCTCGGATGAATTCGACGAAGAAGGAAGAAATGTTCGTCGAAATATCTAGTTTCCAAAAAGTGTATGTTTCGCGGGTTTCGGGAATATCAAGTTTTGGGTACAGATTTGGTGTGAAATGACTGTTTTACCCTCAAGGCTATGAAATCGGGTTTCGGGATCTCAAACGAGGACGGGATCAACATGAAAGTTGTAGGATTCCTCAAGATGAATGTAACGGGCTAAAAACACAATTCACAACAAATTGGGAAAATTTCTCAAGAAAACGCAAAGCCGAAAAGGGAACCCCCAAAGGGCTCCACTAGCCATCAAAACACTCAAAGTAGCCCAAAACTACAATCAAGGTTATTCTAAACCCAACTTAACCAAAAACACTAATCAAGCTTAGCACTAACACGCAACTTAATTAGCACTAATCGGGTTCACTCGGGTCGGGGTCTTACAAGAATCAAGTCAATAATTGAGGAGAAATGTCAAGAAAACCACAGGAGAAAATGGCATAAAAAAGGACCAAAAAGAGGGTCGAGAAATGGCGACCAAAAGGGGAACAATCCCCATATGGTCACCGGCGACCTTGGCCCATGGTCGCCGCTGGAGACCCCAGCCCATGGTTGTCGGCAACCATGGAAATCTGGGTCGCCGGATTTGTCTCCGGTTGGCCTGTTTCCGCCCTTTTCGCATTTCGAGAGTTCCAGCCCTTGTGGTTTCATGAAAATCTGATTTTTTATGCTCGAAATCGACTGATCTTCATCAACATCTCGGATCCGCCGTCAAGAGCATTAGATCATCATTGATCGCTCCAAGATCGTCAACCGGCTGACCAAGAAAATGCACTTTTTGTCCGACCGATCGAGAAATCGACAAGACAGATGTCACCGGCTGGTATCAACCAATGTCTGAAGTTGCATCACCATCCGACATCAAACAACATGCGGATCCATCGGTGATCATCACAAGAAGAATTTCAAAAGACGCGGCACGACCCGCTACTCTTCAAATGCCCTGGCGACCACTTAATGTCGTTAATTGTTCAGTTTTATGACAACTTAATGCGGTCATTAACCCATTATTTTGGACGTCCCAATCAAAATCAAGCAAATGGGAGTTACAAATCCAAGTAATCATGGCATTAAAACCGTGAAACTCCCCTCATCATGGAGATTAAGGGTGATTAAATGCTCATCATTCTCCACCAGCCAATCACAAGCCAAGAAAAAGGAGTTACAAAATCTAGAAATAAAAACTTACAACTCCTCTCATCCTGGAGCATCAATGCCATCAATGCTCATAAACCCACCCTATGGCCACCAAAAGCCTATAAAAGGGGGGTCATTCCAAGGAAGAAGAATCTCTGATCCGCCCCAGAAAATTTCAAGAAAAATCCCGAAGAATTTTTGAAAAAACTCTGCTACTCTGCTGCGGAAGAGACACCGCAAGGTGATCGAAGTCCCTTGGGGGGCCACCCCCCCAAGGTCTCCTATCTCCTTCTATCCAACATGGCCTAAACGTGGCTCTTCAGCCCGTTTACTCAGATTTTCATTGGATATAGGACCTCTCCTTGGTCTTTATCCTCTAAAAAACTGAGATCCAAGCCAAGCCAAAGAATCAAAGCATCAAGCATTCTCATCTGAAGGACGATGGCGAAGTCCATACATGACTTGCTACGGTCGATCTGAACGAGCCCCCACAATGTCCTGAGAAGTCAGATACCTTATCATACTTTTCTTTGTATTTTGTATTATTTGTAAAGAGACAAAAAAATCATATTCCCTGTCTTTCATTATGGATAAGATTTGAAATCGCCTTTCACGGTACAAACCGCCTTTCACGGCATAAATCGCCTTCTACGGCACAAAACCGCCTTTCACGGCAAACAAAATGAAATCGCCTCTCACGGCATTTAAAAAAACCATCTCTTTCTTAAAATATATGTGCAATGGAAAGCTGCAAAAAAGATTTGATTTCCTTTCTACTTGTGAAGGTGAATCTCCGAATCACCACTTCAAATTCCAAGTAGAATAGAAAATCTGGCATACCCGTACAAAAAATGTTGATGACCTCGCTTTTCCTCCTTCGCCATGCTCCTGAAAGCCCCCAGGGGTGGGAAGAAGAGGGCGAAAGGTCGGAGCCCCCATCAAGTAGTCTGTAATCTGAGTTCCTTTCCGTTTTCGATTTCGTGGGGTTTTTCTGATATGGGTCATTTTCGATGGGTCTGCGTTTGTTGTTGTTGTTGGGTTGGTCGGTTTTGATTGGCTTTGTTCTTCTCTATTTTTGACTTGGTGTTTTGTGTGATGTGGGGTTTCATCGTTTCTTGATGGCGTTGGGTTTGTCTTCTGGGTACGTTACATAGCAAGGTATCTTTCATGGGTCATCTTTTTTTTATTTGTTTTAGAGTTTTTGCTGGTGTTTGATTTGGTTTTTCTCTTTCTTGTAATGGGTTTGTATCTGGTTCGTTAGTTTTTGCTTGTTGATTTTTCCTTTTTTGGCATGGTTTTTTGTTTTTAGGAAAACTTTTTTTTTTTGTTCTTGTTTAGTGTTTTGATGATCTTATTTATGCTTCTCTGTTTTATGTTTGGTATTGGTTTTGGTCTTTAGATCCATTTGATGGGCTCTCTGTGCTCTGTTTTGTTTAAGCTTTGCCTTTTTTTCTTAATATTTGGAACTTCTTTCACAATGGTATCATCTGTGGTTATTCGTTTTCTATGTTTCCTTTTTTGCATGCCTTTTTACTTGATGTACGCTTTCACTTAACGTTTTCATCTTTGCCCCTCTTCTCTTTGAATTGTGACTAGATTGGTTTTCTGTAACCTAGCTATGCTGGCCAGGTCTGTTATATGATGGTTTTGCATGTGAGTTGTTCTTATCTAGCTGTTGATCTGTCATTAATGTAACATGGACATTATCTTTACTGACCTTCTTTGCCCAAATATTGCAGCTTAAATTAGATATGGTTTCCTTGTTGATTTTTCCTTTTTTGACATGGTTTTTTGTTTTTAGGAAATTTTTTTTTTCTTGTTTAGTGTTTTGATGATCTTATTTATGCTTCTCTGTTTTATGTTTGGTATTGGCTTTGGTCTTCGCAAAGTGAATTAGCAATTCTCAAAAGGATTGTGATTGTGATTTGTGAATATTGGGAGTTCTCTAGCTACAGGTCTTAGTGGAAGGTTCATGATCATTGAATCAGAAATATCTTTGATGTTTGATTATACATGCTTGATAGGGGCCTCTCAAAATAATGGCCTATCTGAACTGTTAAAAGATTGTCCCATCAAAACAATGGCCTCAGGAAATTCTTTGACACGGTAGATAGACATTCAAATAGAAGAATAATTCCATGATTCAATCAAATTAAGATTTAAGTGAAAACAAGCATAACATAAATGGTACTCAATCCTCACATCAAACATAGCAATTGGGAGCTACTCCCTTCAAGAGATGATATCAACAACAAAGCCCACAAATTCAGCTTGATCTTCTGAACAGTGGCAACATTAGTTTTGAAAAGTTAGTATTTTTGGTATATAGTGGAGATGCATTAGAATATTTTAATTGTATATCTTGTTTTCATGGTTTGACAATCATCCAAACATTTACAGGACAAAAGGTGGTGACCATTTTTAGTGCTCCTAACTATTGCTACCATCAATATAATTTACAAAAATAAAAATCTATCATTTTCACATGTAGTTCAAACAAACGTGGTAAAATGATTCACATGCGTAAATGATATGAAAATGAAAACAGTACACAAACGTTGTAAACTGAAACGCATGTGTAAAGCTTACATATGTGAAATTTACATATGGAACATTTCCATATGTAAACTGCATTTACGCATCTCATGTGTAAAAGGCAAACGCCCCCTTCCAGCGGACAAGAATCCTAACGAAGGCAAGCTCGCACCAAACTGGCTTGGACCCTTTAAGGTGATCTCGGCATCCGGGAAATCATCTTATAGACTTGAGAGCATGGATGGTAAAGAATTACCACGACCGTGGAATGCCACGCACCTCAAGAAATACTACTTTTGAATGTACTCAAATGATAAATCAATAAAAGAAGGATCTTATGGAAGACGTGTCCCTTGTCTCTTTCAAGTTATGAATCTTGGCTTCGGTCACAGGACCAGCCTCCTCGAGTTCGGTTCTTGAACCAACTCCCAAGGCTCCGGTCACAGGACCAGCCTCCTTGAGTTCGATTCTTGAACCAACTCCCTAGGCTCCGGTCACAAGACCAGCCTCCTTGAGTTGGTTCTTGAACCAACTCCCCAGCTCCGGTCACAGGACCAGCCTCCTTGAGTTTGGTTCTTGAACCAACTCCCTAGGCTCCGGTCACAGGACCAGCCTCCTCGAGTTCGGTTCTTGAACCAACTCCCAAGGCTCCGGTCACAGGACCAGCCTCCTCGAGCTTGATTCTTGAACCAACTCCCTAGGCTCCGGTCACAGGACCAGCCTCCTTGAGTTCGGTTCTTGAACCAACTCCTAAGGCTCCGGTCACAGGACCAGCCTCCTCGAGTTCGATTCTTAAACCAACTCCCTAGGCTCCAGTCACAGGACCATCCTCCTCGAGTTCAATTCTTGAACCAACTCCCTAACCTCCCATGGGTCAAGTACGAAATCAGCTGTCCAATTATAGAGTCACGGAACTTGGTTTGCTCTTAGGCCCAGCCGAACTCCCCGAGTTATCGAAATCGGCACTGCAGCCCCAATTCGATTAGGCTAACTTGCTTCAAGCAGCATGGTCAAGTTCGAGCTAACCACAAGGCCTTTCAGTGAAACAATCCCTTCAGAAATGTATTGTTAAGTCCCGGTCTTGTAGCTAGAAAATTACCGATCTCAGCCACTTAAAGAAAGGGTCAGGGACAAGGGGCTTCAATTTCGTTCAATAAAGGTGGCCAACATGATTCTTCTCAGGGATAAAGGATTAAACACGCGTATATTATTGCCAGAAAAGATGGAAGAACAACTGAAGAAGTAAAAATTGATTTTTTCATTAATGGAGGAAATGATTACACAGTTCTGTACACCCTTTGTAAAAAAAAAAAAAAAGATACATTATTTGTCTGACGCCGCGGTTTTATCGGTAGATGGGGCAGATGGAACAGGGCCAGGAACGCCTGGGGTCTCGAGCAGAGGAGCCGCGGAAGAAGGTTGAGCTTGGGTGCCTTTAGCAGGATTCGGGGGTGGAGGATTAGGGCCCAAGGCTTCAGGAAGGGCTTCCGGAGGGCTGGAGTTGGGCTCTGATTTGGGACTGGGTATGACGGATTGAAACTGGGGGAGGTTCGCAAATATAAGGTCGTTCTTAGGGACCTCATATTCCCGAAGCACTTCCCTACACCCCCATCTCATACAGAACTGGGCTCACGTCCTTAATCTGAGCCACATACTCCGCCGAGGCCCAATCCACTCCTTCTTTATAAGCTTTAGCAGCCTGGGCCCGCAGAGAGGATTCGGCCTTGGCCCGCTCCTATTTAGAAGACTCGAGCTCGTCTTCCTTCCCAGCCAGGTCAGTCTCCTTCTTCGCGAGCTCGGTCTCTAGCTCATCCACCCTCCTTGCCTTAGCCTCAGTCGCACCCTTCAAATGCTTGTTCTCAGCTCGCAACTTAATGATTTCGGCCTTCGCCATTTGTTGCTCTGTTGCGAGCTTAGCGATCTTCTCCTCTGCCTTCTTTAACTCCCCCGCTTTGGCTTCCAGGGCCTCTCCCATCCTCCTTTTCTCGGTGTCCATTTCGATGACCCTTGAAGCCGTCTTCTCCGTCCTCTCCAGGATTACTTGCAGCCTTTGCACGTTCTGTAAAGAGAAAGGGCGTCAAAACAAGCGACCAAGGTATAATGCTTAAAACGACAGAGAGAGTTGAAAGTCACCTCGATCGACGCCTTCATCGTCGAGTAAATCAGGCTCAGCTGCCCGGCTTTATTATGCTTCTCCATATCCCTGGGGAGAGCACAGGCCCTGGCAACTGCCGAGATCGTCCCAGCGGTGGTCCTCATCCGGTCTTCCACATTCAGAGGATGGCCGGGGTTGACCTCGAGGTCGGGCCTAAAGGGGGGCGGCTTAACAAGCTGGAGTTGCGGGACCATCCCAGAAGCCTGCTCCTTCTCGCCCTCCACGCGAGGCCTATATTCAGGAGGAGGCCTCTCACCCTCCTTCCCAGTCTCGGCCACCCGCAGCCGAGTCTCCTTGGTCGGCTCCTCCAACCTCCCCCTCTTCTCCTGGTGAGGGCCTCGCGCGCCTTTATTTTTTGCGGAAGAAGATGCCCCTGCTGCGCCCAAAGGACCGGAGGGGGCGCTGGCCGAGGACCCCGGGGCGGCACCGGACCCGTTGGGGGCACGCCTTGGAGCAGGAGGGGCTCGACCTTTGAGAACCAGGGCTCCCAGATCCTTCAAAGGAGGTCGCTGCCCATCCATTTCTTCTTCTCCTTCTTCTGGGTATGGAGAGGAAGGATGGTCTTCACCAACCCGGGTCGGACTGGACGACTGAGGGACTTGACTACCGGTCTCGGCTAGGGCAAGCACTATCTGCCCTATCGGCTATGAGGGGATCTCAGCAGTCTTCTTGGTGTAAGACTGGTACCTCGGCTTCTACTACAGCAACGAGAATGCGGCCCGGTCGTTATTGTCACGTCCCCCGAACCCGATTAAAGAATAAACCGGATCCGGGGAGTGAAATTTAGGGCTAATTAAAAAAAATTACCCTTTAGGCCCAATGATCGCAAGTCCGCTGTGAGGATATAATATTTCAAGCCTCAAATAAAATAAGGATTTGCGAACTCATACAATTCTAGGCATATTTGGATATCAACAATGAATAATGAATCTCAATATAAATTAAAGTTGAACAAATAATAAAATAAACTTAAACAAGGAAATTGATTTATTCAATGGCCATCCCACTAATGAAGGCCATTTAAAACAATAGTGAGTCAATAATGTGAAAGTTCAACGAGAGATAATAAACGAAGAAATAAAATCTAGGGGAGTCCCGATGAATCGCTCTCGTGCCGGGAATGATGACGCTACTCTACGTCATCTGCACGCCACTCTCGTTCCTCCTCAACCGGTTGGAGATCCTCTGGGATCTCCTCACCTGATTGCTCCTCGTAATAGTACTCACCTGAGGAGTCTGCACACCAAAGGATAGAGTCAACGACATGTTGAGCAATAGATAAGCAATATATAAATAATCATGACATGTTTCAAATATAAGAGTAATGATAGGCATAGTAATCAAGAGAATACAAGGAATCGAATCTAGGCATAAAGCATGAGTAAATAACCATCAGGATCATAAATAGAAATCCAAGCAATACTAACAATCACCACTACCAATATAATGCAATGCACAAGAGGGAGACTCCGTGGATGTCCTAGCCACCTCACGGGGTACCAGTAACAATCCTATCCGGACTACTGATACCAAAGCCCGGCTCCAGGGGGATCCCAGCTCCCGGTCCTGGGAATAGTAGCACGGTCCCAGCCCGCTCCCAACTATTCAACGCCATGGACGCCGTCCAAAGCCGACTACCCACCCCGATGTCCGAGTAACCGGCCCATCAATAAACCCCCAAACTGCAGCTGCCCATGATATGCAAACAATAATAATAATAATGTGGTGTTGACACGAGAATAGACCAAGACAAACAAGTCTGGCTAGCTCAATTTACAAGACATGATCATAGGGATTATCTCATTCAAATCAACACAAGACAAAACCAATCACATGGTAATCCCTTCAGTCTAGCCAGTCATGTTCATCAATTACATAACACGGGGTCCTAAGGTACACTCTAAGTCAGGTCCAAGTCCAAATTCTACAAGGGATTATGTTTCATAATTAATTAGGTGTTTTATGCCAAGAGAGTGTACAAGGATACAAAATCAACGGATACGATTAACAAATCAAGGAGAGATTACAACCCAATCCTAGGCAAGTGTTGTCATCCATGTACCATGTGTTTTAACGGAGTGCTTGGGGAATTCGAATAATCAATGCTTATAAAGAATTTCCTTGGTGTACAATCATGTTGAGCATCGATTGATTCAATTCCATACGCATTCGGTTAACCATACACAATACACGAATACCTAGACAACCCATCGAAGCACACCAAGCCACGTGCTACGATTTCAAACCCCATTAATGGTCACGTGAGAGTGGTTTCATGGTTTCCAATGTCTAAGGGCCAAACCTAGGCTAACAATCTCGTTACTAACAAGAAAGTGGTCTAATAATTAATCTCCTTAACTACTTCCCTACCTGATCCCCAATCACCACGAGACATGTATCATTGGATTCTACGCTCAAAGAACTTTCCAACGGTATATGACTCGCGAAATTCCGACGTATGGTTCAGAAGTTATAGCCCATAAAAGTTTAACCCTTTATATATATATATAAAAGCGCGACGAACCAACACGAGTCCGACTCATCGGATGGAGGATCCAACATTACCCACATGCATGTCAGGTAGTCAGGCCAGCCAACGTTCTTTTCCTTTTTTTTTCTTTTTTTTTTCTCATCTTCTGTGATGATGTCATGGCCATCAATGTTTCCCATTCTTTTTTTTTTTTCACTCATCCTATGCGCAGGTGTGGCCACTGAACATTCATCAGTCAACGTCTTTATCAAAGCTGTCACAACTTACCAAAAAAATTTCCCTCCGATCGATCGGACAAGAGGTCCGATCGAACGGTCTGAGATTTGTCTCAGTTAACTGAGAGCAATTTCAGTCCGATCGATCGGTCTGAAGGCCAGATCGATCAGCACTGTAGCTGAGCCCGAAAATGGGTTTTTCTTCTTCCTTTTTCCTGCATAAAACGAGCCTCCATGCTCCCCAATCATTTTAATCATCATTTCCATCCATTCTATCAAATTAAAAACTTCCAAAGCTACCATTATAACATTTAATCCAATCCAAACCACAAATCTAACCTAACATGTCAATCCCAATAAAATACCCACAATAAGCTTGGAATTTGGATAATCTAGCAAGAGTATCATTGCAATCAAAAGAAGACAATACAGACATGATTAAAGATAATTGCATATCTACTTGCCTCAACCAAGAAGATGATTAAAAATTGGAAAAGCTTGAGGAGGAGCTCTCTTTCGCAAAACCCACAATCTAATCCGCCCAAACGCAATCTAGAACGCAACGGAGAAGAAAAGAAAGAAAATGATCATGATCCAACCTATTCTAAACAAAAGAGAAAACGAATGGAAAAGTTGATGATGGGAAAAAGGCTTACCCACTAGTATCAATGGAGAGAGGAGATCGAAAGGAAGAAGATGTGCGGTCCGGATCGCAAAGATGATCTCTTCCGGAGGGAGATCTGGGCTTGAGAAGAGAAGGGGAAGAATGAGGGCTGCTGTAACTCTCGTTGCAGAAGTGATAATAAGATTAGGGCTAATCCCTGTTTAAGAAGAAGAGAGGGAGGAAAAGACCGAATTGCCCTCTAAGTGGGTCCAGTGAAAGAATGGACTTTTTGAAGGGTTTTTGATCGTCGGATCGCGACAAGCCAAGAGACAAAAAGGATCAGCGCGACGAGACCTTTCTAACGAACCCAAAATCACTGTGATAGGAATTTTTTCGAAAAGCACTCAATTTTCCCTAATTTGCAAACTACCCCCCTTCTAGGATCAAACGAACTCGAAATCGAACGAAACTTCACAGACACTATCCTAACACTAAAAGAAACTCACTCCAAGACTAAACCCACTTAAATATCTAAAATACAAATAATTATAATAATAATAATAATAATATATGGGTCAACGGGCCTGTTATTGGGCCCAACTGACCCAGTAAGGTCGCGGACCTTACAGTTATGACCGTGGTACTGATATATCTTCTCGAGCCAAACGTCGTTCCTCTTCTAACGATCGAGGCCGGCGTCTTTCCTCCTTCGCTGGACACCTGCACAAAAGACAGAAAGAAGAAATCATCTCAGCGAATCAATAATAAAGCAACACAAACAGCTCGGGGGAAGTGAGTATTTACTCGGGGGGTCCCAGGTCTCCGTGGAACCTGGATTCTCCGCGCCACCTCGGTCTCGGTCGCCCCGAACTCCCAGTTCCCCGAGACGAGCAGGCGGTCCTCCCCAGCATACTTGCTCGAGTCCTCCAAAGCGTTAATCAGAGGCCGGCGTCTCGCCTTCACCTATGTATCTTCACCCCCCGTGGATATACAGATGTCATACACATCCTCTATATCGTCCACACCGAGGTTAATGTCAAGGATTTGGTTCAGCTCAGCGACGCCCATGATTATTTTGAACCCGTTCGGCATTAACTGGAAGGGGGCAAAGCCGCAATGTGCTGAGGCAGGAACGGAGAAGGGAATGAACGGGGAACCTCACCCCGCCTTCGATTACGACCACCAGAGGAAAGGGCATCCATTTTTTGAAACGGGTAAGGCCGTCAAAGAGGCCCTGGAGATCATCAGGCTTCACCAGAACGTCGTCTGGTACCTTATATGCTTTCCTGAGCCCCTCCAGAGCTTGGGAGCTCCCTAACTAGTGACTGTAAATCCCCATTTCCTAAAAAACTAGAAAGGAACGGAGAGCAAGGGGAGACGAGATCTAAAAACCCTAGGGGACAGAAACCCTAGACAAAAGGCAGAAGATGTGAGAGGAGGATAAAGAAAGAGAAAACTCACAGAGAGAATATAAAAGGTTTCGAAAACGAAGGTCTCCGGATTTGTTGAGGTTCTGATCTCGGCAGAGCGTCTTCTTCAGCAGAGTCTTCTTCCAAGCGATAACAGAGGTAAGAGAAGAAAGAAGAGGGGGCATCCCTATTTTATAGAGGGACGCACCTCTTAAATGTCGCGCATGCGAAACGACGCTTCGGACTCTCAACGCGTCGCTTCGATTCCAACAACAACCAAACTAAAGGTGACACGTGGCACCACCAATTCATCTCCCACCATAACTCTGGCACATTATTTATCACCTCGGGCATATGAAGTGACATCCGCGTGCCCGCCTTGGTAGAATAATAATGATATCTCATTTATTGCCTAGGGTAAACAAAACGGCATCATAATGAGGATCAGACTTCAGCAAGAGGCATCAAGACAGAGAGAGTTCTAAGAGGTCAAGAGCTAGGGGCAATTGTGTGGGGTCATTTCCCAATGGCAAGATAATCCCTAGCCTTGGTATTACCCAGCTCGGTAGAAGCGCCAAGCCGGGAAAGTCCCGAAGCCCATCTTGGTGGCCACGTCTGTAAAGGCCCACCTCGGTCTCGGCCTTAGCTTGATCTCGGCCCTCCTGTCATTCAGCCATAAATGCGACCATAAATGCACTACTATGGCGGTAAACGGCGAACTGACAAATAGAGTGGGCGTCGGATCTAGATAAGTGGCAAGCCTTATCTCGAGGTCACATCCGCAGACATAGGGGAATGGCCCGATGGGACGTCCCATTTTTATCTACCCCCACTTAGGAGATAAAGGACAAGCCGATGGGACCTTCATCTCCCCCTAAGGGGCCCAGTCCGACGATGACCCTCACGTCTATATAATGCATTAAGAAAAATTATAGAGGTATGCAAGAAATCAGATCTCTATACTCTTCCTGCCTCATTTTCCCTTAGTTCAGTTACAAAACTAACTCAGGCATCGGAGTGCCTTCGGCTGCCTGCAGCCAGGGACTCTGACCTTTGTTTTTCCTTTCAGATTCCTGGAGGCAAATCCTTTCCCAAAATCATCAAATCAAGAGTCTAACTCTCTCCTAACCAAGTCCGTAAATTTTAGGCACTTACAAGTTGTTTCTCTCTCTATTTACAATTTGGATTTGAAAATGGTGTTGTTCGGTTTTATAATGAGATTTGTGATGTTTTGTTGGTTGTAGATCCTTATTTGGATGCATAATAAGCTGACAGGGAGACCAGCAGAGAAGAAATCAACCTTGGGTTCCAATAATAGTAAGGGCATGTTTGTGTAGCCCATTTCCGCGGAAAAGGTTGTAGTTTTCTGCGGAAAACTTCTTTTTCATGTGTTTGGTGCGGCAGTTTTCCGCGGAAATGTTTTTTCGCCACGTCAGTTTTTTCCTTCCTAACCATGGAAATAGACTTCCTATGGGGGGTATGGGAAGTCCATTTCCACGAAAAACCGACCCCCCAATTTCATCTCTCTCACCCTCACTCCACCCAACCACCCTCTTTCTTCCTCTTCCCCTCCAAACCCCACCCACCCCACACACATACCAACCCACCCACCCAATAGTTTTCACTAAAAATGGTTTTCACTAAAGAAATCCATAGTTGCACCAAACAACATTAGCACTAATTCATCGAGGAAAACTTTTTTGCACCAAACATAAAATTTTGACTTCCACGGAAAAACTTTTCTAAAGAATTTGAAACCCATGGATTTTGCTGATGTGGCAATTTCCAATTTCCACGGAAATTACATGTACACAAACGTGCCCTAAGTGTTCTTGATTTTTCTTCGACCTTTCTCTATTTCTGATTGTCTTTGTTGACAGCAAATGGGTGTTTGGAATTACGTACGGGTGGCTTTCTCTTTTTGTAAACCGCTAAAGAATTCGCAAATCTGTTTCAATTGGTTTTCAGGAGTTGAATTAATAAGCTTAAGAAACTTCTCTTTTGATTCGTTTAGCAGAAGGGTTGGTGTCATCTGATTTGAGCGTCTTCTGATCTAGTTTTTCCCAGTTTGAATCATTAGTGACATTCCCAACTCTCTCTCTCTCTCTCTCAAAGTTTTAAACCCAATTTTCCAACCAAAGGTCAGTTTTATCATTAGTGCTAATCCCAACTCTCTCTCTCTCTCTCTCTCTCTCTCTCTCTTTTAAAACCCTATTTTCTAAGACAGAAAAGTCAGAGCCAAAACCGATTTATAGGCCTGGTAATGCTTGGACCTTACATATTTGAAGTGTGTCTTAGAGCTTGTTTGCCAACGTACCACTGAGGCCATGTCGGAATAAATGAGGTCGTCCCATCATTTTTTAGTAAATTTCTTACGGGAACCTCTTCTATTAGAAAATTTATATAGCCACTTACCTTGTACTTTTATGAAGTGTTTGGACTTCATTATTTGATAAGTGCAATTTTAAAAATCTGTCACTCTAAAATGTCATTTTGGCCTTTGGTTTCAATTCTAGCTTTTCTTAATAATGGATTGTACTTTAGCATTTAAGGGTTTTTTTTTTTTTTTTTTTTTTTGTGTGTGATAATTTGAGAGATGCTAGGGACAAGATTTGTAGAAATTGTTATTCTCTACAACAAAACCTCTCAGAATTTTAGCAAAGAAACAAGGCCTTATGGACTGATCTTTTGCAAGATTCTTGAGAATTCTTCTTTGAAAATTTTTGAAACCCTCTAATTGCAATCTCCCACATGGAATTCCAAAATTCTCAAGGCCCACCTAGCATTTCGAAATGCTAAGTGGGTAGAATTATGAAAATGTTAAAAGACATTTATGACTTTTCATGTGGGATAGAATTCAAAATTCCAGCTATAAAACATAATAATTTGAAATGCTAATAGAACAACCATCATATCAATATCATAACGTCTCAACATTAGAATTTCTTATTAAAAATACCTCTTAAGAAACATGGCCTTATTAATTTCTCCTGTTATACTAAACACACGTCTCATCTCACTTCACAATTTCTTCCATTATAGTTACAAGCCCTCAGAGCAAATAATACAATAGTGGAAAATTGTGGTTCTATTTTTAACATTAGATTCCAAACTCCATGTGGATTCATCTTTAGTGCAAAAAGGGGTGCTTTTTTATGCATTTTCTTCGAAAAGAGACAAATAAGTGTACTAGTTTTTTGTGGATTTCATTTTTCATCATTCAGTGTAGATAATTTTTTACGTGGAGAAATAATTTTTTGGCTTTACTTTTTGCAAATCCGTAAAAAGGCATTTTAATTGAGGATATAGGAAAGGGCTCCGTTCAGCTAAAGCATTTTCACCCTATACAAACGTGGCCTAAATGGATTTTATGCACTTAAGAAAATTATAGCGTCTTCTCAACAAAATGAAATTCTGGGCCATTTACAGAGTGTGAAGATTCTACTATTGTCACTGTCGAAACCCCTATTTAACAGTGATTGCCGTTAAAATGCTTGATCCACAAGTAGTCGATACTACCTTGAGTGATCATCTAAGACATATTCTTCAATCTCAAACCATTGGTTTTAGATCAATGAAAGGTTCCGATCAAGCTGTCCAAGGTCAAACATTTGGGCCCTCTGTTGGTTTGTCGGTATGGAATGGAAGTCCTACAAATTCATGGTGAAATAGATACCAAGTACCAACAATGAAAGAATATTTAAGAGGTGAGAGGTGACGATATAAGATGAAGTTTAGATTGGATCCTGATTTTCTTGGGATTTGAATTCCACAGGAAAAGATATTATTCCATGGTGTTTGTGGATCTTCATCTTTGTTTCTTGGATGAAAGGAATAATTTTTTTCTTAAAATTGGTCAACAAACAGACCCTTACATAAGCAATTTCTTTAAAGAACTATTCCATGTTGCCTTCAATGTCGTAGTTAATGCCTTATTTATCTGGTGTGGGGTCCACTTTTGTGATCAAATCTAGCTTCGTATAGAATTCAACCCAAATTTCATTTCAGTCAAAGATAAATGAACGGATAAATTGATCATGTGTGAGCTTGAGAACTGTTTTCCGCACATAATCAATCCAAATGCCTATCAAACTCCAATTGGGGTGAAACTTTGAAATAACTCTTACACATGGTGATCAATCCTAAAACAGGGTTGCAATTATCAATTATTCTCCGCTACTACCTCTGCTTGCAAAAGCAGAGATGTTAACCGAGTATCGTATCCACTGGGACAAAAAGGCTAAGTTGTGTTGCTTCCTAAATTCCTAAACTAATCCTAGTAGAAGACAAAGTTCTGATTATTAAACTAATCCTATTAGAAAATGAAGTAATGGGTTGAATGGTTTTGATTAACAAATTAATAATTTCTAAATTAACAAATTAAAGACAAGTTCTTTATCCAATTAGAGAAAAGTCTTAGGGTATGAATCCACCGTAGCCTCGTGCAATGGCGAATATAGGTCTAGGGTTTCACTGTCAATGCTTTCCAGACTCGTTCTGGTTACAAACCTTCACAGAGTCAACAAATAAGGGATGCGGATGCAAATCGGGGCATAACCTATCTCTATGGCATAGATTATCCTAGATCTAACAAACACATTCATTCAAGCATCATATTATATGACTTGGTATTTCAAACTACAAGAATAAAACACCAAGAGAGATATTGCATTAATAAACGAATCCAATCAATGGATTAAATCAATGTCATATAATCAAAGCATTTAAAATAAAACCCTAGAACCTATACATTGTCATAAACACAAAACTAAAGTTTCATAACAACCCTAAGATGGAGATTTAGTTACTCATGGAAGACGATTGACGAAGAAGTCTTGACGAAATCCCCATTGATGCTCTTCCCCAAGCTCCAAGAAAGCCTCCCAAAACTTCTCCCAAGATGTGAATCTCCCCAAAAACGAGTTTGGGCTCTTATTTATAAGTTTTGGGGTGAAAAGGGTCTTTAATTCGTGCAGGAGATGGATTCCCGTCGGGTCCGGGCCCACTGGTCATCACAGCGACTTCGCGAGGTCATATCTCCCTTGATATAGCTCCGATTTATACAATCTTGGACTCCACGGATATCTACTCAAAAAGATCTTTCCAACGGTACGTAGATTTCACGAATCCGACGCTCGAGTTGAAAGTTATGACCATTTCAAGTTGCTGCCCCTGAAAATTCCGAGAATAATGGTGCAATTAGAAGACCTTCCATGTTGGCATGCTATGGGGTGAGTGGGACCCATGTTGGACATCCAAGGCATGTTTGGACTCTTGCTTTGCTTTCTTATTTGAGTCTCTTCCCATATTTGGCATGCTTTCTTACTTGCAACTCCGGTTTGTCATGCTTTGTGAGATTTCTTCCATTTTAGCTCTGAATTTCGCTCATTGCATTTGTAATACCTACAAACAATAAAATAACAAAAATAAGCTAATTAATCTCTTTCGACGGTATAACCAAGTCCTCATTAAGGGGCCTAAAATGTATCTTTTAGGCTCTCATCACACCCCCCAACTTACACTTTGCTAGACCTCGAGCAAAGCTAAAACAAAAAGAAAACTAACTAAGGCCACTTTCGTAGGGAGCACGACTGCACTTAGCATGTGCAGCAAGCCTTTAAACCTCTAAGTTCCCCCTAGAGGACGAGTTATAGTCTCGTGAGGGTTTGTAGTGAATCTACCCACAAAATTCCCAAAACATAAAAGAAAAACAGGGAGAATTTTCCGCCAAGGTATCGACGAACACCGGATATTCCTGATTTTTGGGGTTTTCCATACACACTCAAATGTGGTTCACAAATCCTATCTTTTGGTTAGAAATCCTCAAAATCATGCTGGAAAAATTAATCGTGCACGGTGAAAATTGTGTACATATAGAAGCATGAAAGCATAAAACGATCCACTAATAATTTCCGTGAAAACACATCTTTTTCTTTCAAAATGCTGGGCCACCGAACCTCAGTACCAGTTATGAATCCTCTCAGGGCATTTGTGGTGGCTTTCACACTATTGTTTTTCAAAGGACAACACTATTTTGATTTTTATTTTTATTTTTATTTTTATTTTTTTTAAAGAAATGACCGTGCAATGCCTAGGTCCCTTAAGCTTTCTAATTAACCCATGTAACGAGCATTCAGCCAATGATTCCCAAGACAGATGTCTTTAGGACACTAGGTATGGCAATACCCCTATGGGCTTACTGGCTCGAGTTAAAAAGGCTACGAACCCAAACTAGTCAAGTTTTTTTTTTTTTTTTATAAAAAGGTCCGTAACAATAGGTAGCCCTTTCCATATGCCCGATTTCAGTATGACCGAGGGTCAGCTTTCCATCATAATTGCTCTGAAGTTTTCACTGGTATGGAAATCATAGTTTCACATTTCAAATTTTCTATATGATACGTGTCAATTGAAAGATCAATAATTCAACAATTTCTCAAAAACTCTTTCCTAAAACAAGATAGTGAACCATTTCTCTCTTTTTCCTCACAAAAAGTTCCAAAAACAGGGTATCTTCGTTTCAAAAAAAAATCCGGTTAGAAATCTCCCGAAAGACTAACAACACTAGCAAAAACTCTTTTTTTTTCTTTTTTTTTTTTAAACACCAAAAGAAAAGACAAGGAAAAGGAAAAGGCAAGGAAAAGACAACAAGCAAAAAGAACTACAGCTACTAAAACTACTCCTAGACTACTCCCAAGGTCAATACCCCACCCCCCAACTGAACGTAACAGTGTCCACAATGTTAAAGATACAATAAAAGATAAAGGACAAGAAGAGTAAAAGAGAAGGATGGATATCACCTGGGTGGTGCTGACCAAAATGATGCACAGTAAAGAAAAGTTGGGTAGACCCCCCAACTTGCACGAAAGAACCTGCAAAATGTTAGCACCAATGACCCACCCCGCAGGAGGGTGTACACTGAAATAAGGAAAAACAACCTAAACTACCTCAACACAAGTGCAAAAGAATTAAGAAAAAGAACAGTAAGGAAAACAAGTAAAAAAAAAAATTTGTTTTTTTTTTTTTTTTTAGCCCTCATGGCTAGGACTCACTACCTAAAGGTATCCCCCTCCTCCATCTTGGGTACCCAAAATGGACTCAATTGTAACGACAGAAAGGGCGAAAAGACACTACACCTATGCTACGACTCTATCTACAATCGGGTTTCCTCCCGCAAGAGCTTGGTTTAACGTCGTCAGCCAGACATCAAGTATTTTCAGCCCATAGGATAGGACGGGTCCATTAAAGCAATGGACTCCACCACACCCCCCAACTCAGACCAAAGTACCTACGGAATGTTAGCGGCAAGCACAATAAACAGAAACAAAGAAAGCCTAAGAAGTACAAACCAAACTTGTAAAAAGACATGACTCAGCACTTCCTTCATGTCTACCTTCTCCAGGTTAGGAACTAAAAATCTCTGTATATCTCGAGAAAGTGTAAAATCAGCAATGCAAGGGGGACAAGATATGCAAATGGAGGAATCAATATCTTTCAACTCGGCAATTGAACAGCCGAGTGCACTCTTGTGCATTTCCAACACATCCAAAATTTGAGCTTCCCGGCCATCAGACAGATCAGGAGCAATGACAGCCGACAAAGTATCCTCAGGGTAAAGAGCGTTTTCTACAATCTCATCAACAACATTGACTGCAAAGCAGTCATCTTGGTCTGAAGGTTGATGAGAGGCCCTAAAAGCATTCAGCCTCACTTTCATGTTCCCGAAGGAAACATCCATAACTCCGGTTCCGCAATTAATGTTCGCATTGGCCGTGGCCAAAAAGGGCCGTCCAAGAATGACAGTAGTGTGTTTCCGTGAATTCTGCACTGGTTCAATGTCAAGGACGATGAAATCGACAGGGAAAAAGAACTTGTCGACCTTGACCAGAACATCCTCAATTATTCCCCGGGGCACCCTAACAGACCTATTAACCAGTTGTAAGGTAACCGGAGTGGGCTTTAAGTCCCCTAGCCCAATCTGCTCATACACCGAGTAAGGCAAGAGATTGATACTCGCTCCTAGATCCAATAATGCATGCTCAATAACGTGACTCCCAATTGTGCAGGTAATGGTGGGAGTGTCAGGATCTTTCAGCTTGGGAGGAGTGTCATTATGGAGAATTGAGCTCACTTGCTCGGTAAGTAAAACCTTCTTTGGCACATGAGATTTAGATTTGCGTTTTTGAGTGCATAAATCTTTCAGAAATTTAGCATAAGAAGGAACCTGCTTGATAGCATCTAGCAAAGGCAAATTAATCTTTACTTGCTTAAACACCTCCAACATTTCATCCATGGTTGCTTTCTTCTTACTAAAGGGAGAAGGTGTGTCAAGACAAGTGGGAAAAGGGGCTTTAGGCACATATGGGGGTGCCTCGTTTCCCTTAGAAACCATTTCAGCCTGAGAGCTCTTGGGATTTGTTATGGGCTCTTTCACACCGTGCTTAGGCTCCTCAGGCCTAGTCTCAACCTCACGCCCATTCCATAATGTGACAACCATTTTCGCTTGCTCATGATAGGTATCATTTTGTTGCGAGCCACTACCCACATCAAAAGAATTCTTAGGGTTAACCGTGGGTTGGCTAGGCAAGCGTCCCTCCTCTCTTTTGTTAAGAGCATTAGCTATTTGCCCGATCTGGACCTCTAGCTTAGCTATGGATTGAGAGTGGGAATGGACCAGCTGAGTGGTTGCTTTGAGCTCTTTGAGCTCTTGCAACACTGTCTCCTCAAATGATGGAGTTCTTTGAGGTGGTTGAGGGTTGGGTTGCTGGTAAGATTGTTGGGAACGATAGGCCGCAGGATTGTATTGAAAATTTGGCCCATTTCCCAGTTGAGAGAATGAAGTGCCTTGACTGGGCGACTTCCATGAAAAATTGGGGTGATTGCGCCATCCCGGGTTAAAAGTATTCGAAAATGGATCATTACCCGGTTTGGAGAACCCCTGTGCAGCATTCACTTGCTCTTGCACAAACTCAGGAAATTAGGGTGCTGCAGGACAATTGCTCACAAAATGAGCGGGACTAGAGCACAAAGCACAACCACCTTGAGAGGGTGGGGATTGGAGAGTTTGACCCACAGATAATAGCTGATCCAATTTTTGGGTCAAGGCAACCACTTGAGTGGTGAGTTCATTAGATGGTTGAATTTCAAACACACCTCTAGGTTTTTGCAAATTAGAGGCTGCCGGCCTCTCTAATCTAGCAGTGGAAGCATGGTGCTGAAAGGTCTCACTCATGTTCTCAAAAAGCTCCCATGCCTCATCTTCATTTTCAGCATAATTGATCCCCCACTGGCGGTGACTACCATATTCCGCCATTCAGGAGACAATCCATCATAAAAGAACTGAACCAATTGCCACTTGGCAATTTGGTGATGAGGACATTTTCTAATGAGATCCTTGAATCTATCCCATGCCTCATGAAATTGTTCATTATCAGTTTGGGCAAAGGATATGATAGATCTCCTGTACTGATTTGTTTTACCCACAGAGAAATATTTATCCAAGAATTTTTGTTGCAGTTGGGCCCAAGTAGTGATAGAGTTTGCAGGTAAAGTACTCAGCCAATACTTGGCTTTGTCCTTAAATGAAAACGGAAAGAGAAACATTTTCAAGGCCTCACTACTGAAATTGTTGATTCGCACCGTAGAGCAAATGACCAAAAACTCATCAATGTGGTTGTACGGGTCCTCATTGTTCAAGCCATAGAAAGAAGGGATCAGATTGATTGTGCTGGGCTTGATTTCATATTGAGCTGCATGTACTACAGGCAACTGAATACACGATGGTGATGCGTATTCTGAAGGAGTATAGTGCTCCTTCAAGGGTCGGAGAGGTGGAGCCTCTTCTTCTTTTCTTGCCTTAGCCATTAGTGGATTTGTGTGTGAGACAACAGAATGGTGTTTAGATGATCTAATTTTTCTAAGGGCTCGCTCTAAATTTTGGTCCAAAGAAACCAAATCCGGATGACAAGAGCGACGACCAAGCATGCACACACAAAAACTTACTGCAATTATATGAAAAGAATCAGAAAGTCTATGCTTACAGTGCCCTTGGGAGGAGAGGAGAGATTTCTTTTTGAGAAAAACTTTGTCCTTTGCGAATTCTCTTGGATCCCTGTACAAATTCTAGGATTCTGTGTTAAAATCAATGCCCTGCAGTAAGGATAGTAAACAATGTGAATAAAGCTGAAAAAAAATAAAATAAAATAAAAGCTAGAAAAGGCGAAACTAATATTAGAATTAAAAGAAACAAACAACCGTGCTAATTGTCCCCGGCAACGGCGCCAAAATTATGACCAATCCTAAAACAGGGTTGCAATTATCAATTATTCTCCGCTACTACCTCTGCTTGCAAAAGCAGAGATGTTAACCGAGTATCGTATCCACTGGGACAAAAAGGCTAAGTTGTGTTGCTTCCTAAATTCCTAAACTAATCCTAGTAGAAGACAAAGTTCTGATTATTAAACTAATCCTATTAGAAAATGAAGTAATGGGTTGAATGGTTTTGATTAACAAATTAATAATTTCTAAATTAACAAATTAAAGACAAGTTCTTTATCCAATTAGAGAAAAGTCTTAGGGTATGAATCCACCGTAGCCTCGTGCAATGGCGAATATAGGTCTAGGGTTTCACTGTCAATGCTTTCCAGACTCGTTCTGGTTACAAACCTTCACAGAGTCAACAAATAAGGGATGCGGATGCAAATCGGGGCATAACCTATCTCTATGGCATATATTATCCTAGATCTAACAAACACATTCATTCAAGCATCATATTATATGACTTGGTATTTCAAACTACAAGAATAAAACACCAAGAGAGATATTGCATTAATAAACGAATCCAATCAATGGATTAAATCAATGTCATATAATCAAAGCATTTAAAATAAAACCCTAGAACCTATACATTGCCATAAACACAAAACTAAAGTTTCATAACAACCACTACACCAAAAATCGGAAATTGGAACGGAAAAGCGTTCCTAATCCTCCCGTTCCTAATCCGTTAAACCGTTCCAATTTCCGTTCCAATTTGGATTAGGAACGGTTGGTACCAAATTGGAACGGAAATTGGAACGGTTTAACGAATTAGGAACGGGAGGATTAGGAACGCTTTTCCGTTCCAATTTTCGATTTTTGGTGTAGTGAACCCTAAGATGGAGATTTAGTTACTCATGGAAGACGATTGACGAAGAAGTCTTGACGAAATCCCCATTGATGCTCTTCCCCAAGCTCCAAGAAAGCCTCCCAAAACTTCTCCCAAGATGTGAATCTCCCCAAAAACGAGTTTGGGCTCTTATTTATAAGTTTTGGGGTGAAAAGGGTCTTTAATTCGTGCAGGAGATGGATTCCCGTCGGGTCCGGGCCCACTGGTCATCACAGCGAACTTCGCGAGGTCATATCTCCCTTGATATAGCTCCGATTTATACAATCTTGGACTCCACGGATATCTACTCAAAAAGATCTTTCCAACGGTACATAGATTTCACGAATCCGACGCTCGAGTTGAAAGTTATGACCATTTCAAGTTGCTGCCCCTGAAAATTCCGAGAATAATGGTGCAATTAGAAGACCTTCCATGTTGGCATGCTATGGGGTGAGTGGGACCCATGTTGGACATCCAAGGCATGTTTGGACTCTTGCTTTGCTTTCTTATTTGAGTCTCTTCCCATATTTGGCATGCTTTCTTACTTGCAACTCCGGTTTGTCATGCTTTGTGAGATTTCTTCCATTTTAGCTCTGAATTTCGCTCATTGCATTTGTAATACCTACAAACAATAAAATAACAAAAATAAGCTAATTAATCTCTTTCGACGGTATAACCAAGTCCTCATTAAGGGGCCTAAAATGTATCTTTTAGGCTCTCATCACATGGGATTCCATGTGATATGAGCAGGTTTTACCATGAAGAAGTCATGAACCCCACTGTGTGGGGTGTTTTCCTAAGAGTAGGATTACATTGGTCTCGGTAGCGGTACCAGCTCAGTGCATCCCGATCTCGATATCCAAGTTCGGTCACAGCGCCAAGATCCATCAAGCTCGGTAACGGTACCAGCTAGACGTCTCATCTCAGCTCGGCAAATAGTGCCAGCTTATACCAAACTTGAGCCAGTCTCGGTAAGGGTACCAATTGGGCTCATCTCGGTCTCGGTATAAGGCACCTCGGCAATAGTGCCAGGATGCATCTGAACCCGGCTTCAGTACCATCCTCAGCTCGATCCGTCCACAGGGATGTGTACTAGGCCATCATTGTACTTCCATGAAGTTATGACTACGTTGCAGAACGTGCTGACAGACAAGACAGGAGCCGGATGGTGGTCAAGTGTGGCCTTGATCGATCACGTTCACATTAACGCCAGGGGTCATCTTTTGATTCGACCTGACAGTTTCTCCACCTACCCCCATTAAGGGAGCGCCAGGTAAAACCTGTACAAGAACAAGTGTAAGAATCCCTTCAAAGGTATGGAAATATAGACTATGAATTCATGAATTCATGAAAAAATGTCATGTTCATGATACATTGCATAACGCGTTACAGAATGCCTTGCATAAGAGCGTACTTGCCTTTCATCACCATCCTTGGTTCAGTGATAGCACTAACTCAGGCATCGGAGAGCCTTCGGCTGACGGCAGACAGGATCTCTGACCTCCATTTCTCTTTTCCTTTCAGGTCCTAAGGCGGTTTATCTTCCCCAAAAAAGCTTTAACAGTGAAATCACCAGTCTCACGCTAACCTAATCTAGAGATGTCAAATGGGCCGGGCCGGGACGAACAGTCAACGGCCCGTGGCCCGGCACGGCCCGAGGTGGCTGGGACCGTTGGCCCGCTAGGCCCGTGGGCTGGTGCCTCCAGCCCGCTGGGCACACTAGAATTGGCCCGCCAGCCCGCTGGCCCGCCCAATGGCTTTTACACCCCCCCCCCCCCCCCCCAACAACCATAAAACGGTCATATAAGGGGGTATTTTGTGTCATTTGTCATTTTATAAAGTCTATAAATACCTTAACTCTCCCATTCTCATTCCTCACCAATTTACACAACTCTTTCGTTCTCTTTATACATTCTCTAGTTCTATCTCAAAGCATTCAACTCTTTCATTCTCTCTAAGAAGTTTTTTGAGGGCCAAAGATCAATTCATCAAGAGACAAGATAAAGGGGCCTTCAAAGATTTAGAGGTATTTATATTATTTAAATTTGAGATTCCATATATATAAGTTTATATTATATTATATTAACTCTCATTTTCTCCCCTTTCTTATATTAATTATCACAAAAGAAGGCTATTGGAGCCTATTACTGTTATTATTTATAAAATTTATTTTTTGAAATATGGCTAGAAGACTTCCCACAGAATCTTCTTCTATTAATTTAGGGGGGGGGGGAACAAGAAAATTTTATTGAATTAGAAGATGAAGTAGGTGATTTACCACCATTTCCTCAGAGTTCCCGTAAATCAACCAAGAGAAATAGAACTTCAGCAGTTTGGAAAATTTTACAAGGTTTGAGGTTATTGAAAATGGAAAAACAGTTGAAAAGGCAAAATGCAAATTTTGTAGTAAGATTTATGGTGCCTCGTCAAAAATGGGTACCGGCCATTTGACAAGACATAAACAAAAATGTCTTGCCTTACATAAGCCGGCTGATGCAGGGACAGGGAGGCCTAGATCACAGACCCAAATTTCTAGTACTGGTGGTGATAGTAGTAGTATCAGTTTAGGTCTTTTTTCTTTTAATGCACAAAGTTGTAGACAAAATCTTGTTAAAATGATTGTGTTATCCGAATTACCATTTTGTTTTGTTGAAAATGAGCTTTTTGAAAAATGGGTCCAAGAATACTGTCAACCACAATTTCACAGTATTTCAAGAAATACAGCTAGAAATGATGCTATTAGACTCTGGCAGGAAGAGAAAATAAATATAAAAAATTATCTTGCAGAAATTCCTGGCAGAATAGCCATAACCACAGATATGTAGACATCTCAAGGGGGTGACAGTTATCTTTGTATTACTGCACATAACATAGATTCAAAATGGATTATTAATAAACGTATAATTAGTTTTAGTACTCTTGAATGGCCACACAGTGGCACTAGAATAAGTACATTTATTTTGGAAAAAACTAGATGAATATAATATTAAAGAAAAAGTATTATCTGTAACTTTAGATAATGCCAGTAATAATACAGTGGCTATTGAATTAATGAGAATGCAGATGTCACTTGCAACTTTGATAGATAGCTCTATCTTTCAAAATAGATGTGTATGTCACATCTTAAATCTCATTGCAAAGGTTGGTTTAAAGCATATTATAACTTACACAGATTCTATTAAAGACATTGCTAGATTTATTTTCACATCCGCACAAAAAAGACAATTGTATGCCCAAATATGTGCGAGGCAAGGTGTATCAGCTATTAAAATACCCAAGGAGGTAGAACATAGATGGAATTCTATGTATGATTTGTTAAACAATGCACTTGACAGGAGAACTGTTTTGAATGAATTTTGTGCTTTTCATGCACAACATTTGATGATTAGTGATGAACATTGGGAGTTATGTGCACATATAAGGGATTTATTAGAAGCTTTTTATACTTCAACATTATTTTTTTCCGGGATATATTATCCACATCTAATGAAGCTTTTTAAAATTACTGTACAATTCTGTAGATTTAGAAATCATGATTTACTGAGTACCCCCGTTAAAAATATGGAAGAAAAATTTAATAAGTATTGGAAAGAGGCTCCAATGACATTTTCTTTAGCTGCCGTATTTGATCCTAGGTTAAAATTAAGTGGTATACAGTTTTTTATTGATGAAATAAATAAAAATATGAATTATATAAATTTAAATACTTTTTCAACTATTAAAACAAATTTACAAGCACTTTTTCAATTTTACTGTGAGCAAATGGGTACAGATGGGCTTAATATGGGTAATTCAGAAGACCAGCAAACAGGTGTTGGTGAGTGGGATGTGTGGTATTCTTCCTTGTCTACGTGCATGGCATCCGGCTCAAGTTCAAGTAACACTGTGACGGAGTTATCATCGTATCTTGACGTCGATGTAATACGGATGCAGGATGCATCTAGTTTTGACCTTTTAACTTGGTGGAAGCAACAAGAAAGCGTTTATCCGGTGTTAGCCGCCATGGCTCGTGATCTATTGACTATTCCAATGTCTTCTATAGCATCAGAATAGGCTTTTAGTGCAGGTGGACGTGTGGTGGATGACAAAAGAACCAATCTGACTGAAGAAACGGTGGAGTGTTGTGTTTGCCCACGAGACTGATATTTGGCAGATAAGAGGAAGCAACAGTTAACATCAATGGAAGATTATGATCCAGTAGAATACTTCAGTGGACTACACGTCTGATTTTTTACTTTTTCCTTCATTGTAATTTTTAAATTTATAAGTTTAACATTCTTTTCTTTTTTTTCTAAAAAGATTGTAAGGTTTTGAAGGTAATCCTATTTAGAAACCTTCAAGAAGTTAAGATCCAAATGGTTTTCTCTTCTCAGTGGAGTAGGTCGAGTTTGACCGAACCACTTAAATATCTGTCATTCTCCGTAATTGTGTATTTGTGTTCTATTTTTTTTTAATACTGAAAAAAAAACAGAGCAGGCCCGCCTGGCCCACCAGGCCCGGCCAGCTCCAGCCCGCCCCATGGCGGGTCGTGCCAGTGGGCCGTGCCGTGCCAGGGGTTTTCCCTGGTGGGTCATGCCGGCTCGGCCCGCTAGCTGGGGCGGCACGGCCTGTTTGACATCTCTAACCTAATCTGGGTCCTGAACTTTTAGGCACCCACACCCACATAGGATAAATTAGCTATTAATTTCCACATGGGATCGTTCTTATTTCTCATTCAATTTTTTCTCTTTTTTTTTTTTTTTTTTTTTTTGGTCCTCTTTTCATATCTAGTCCATTTCTCTTTTCTCCATAAGCAAAATGCGATATACAGTATGTTTCCATTGAAGAAAAATCTGAACTTCAAGGCCCACTTCTCAGAAGGAATTACTGTTCGATCAAAATCATCTATAGCCCAGATTGAAGTTCGCCGAAATCCCACTGGGATTAGATCGAAATTCACCGAAGGATTAGAATTATCTCCACTCAAATTAAATTCGACCTGATTAACACAAGTTAAAACCAATGGACTAAAAACACAAGTTTCAAAGAATTTGAAAAGAGATCCTCATGGTTAGACTTTGTTTATTTTTAGGCATTTTAATTATATTTATTTGATTGGTCCTTGGAGTTACCCCACCGAGTGGCCCACTGGTCACCACACATGCTAACATGGCATATGGCCTCAAACTCGCCCGTTTGCTGATTGGGCAGGTCGCGGTCATGAGTGCATTGTGTTGGTTTTAGAAATCAACGGCCCAGATCGCGCAAGGATGTGGATGTTACCACATGGGTAATTGAATAACATAATTCAATTGTTAGCTCGCATAGTTTAGTTTGTTCTTAGCTAAAAGTGATTAAGAAAAAAACACGTAGAAGTTTACATTGCAATTTGTGGTTGCCTTTTGTTCATGTGCAGGATATCACATTACAATTTGCGGTTGCCTTTTGTTCATGTGCAGGGTATCCAATGCCAGAAGCCCATAAAGAGGAATTCAGTGACTGGCCACAAGGACTACTAGCAATTGGTACCTTTGGAAACAACCAATTGAAGGAAGAATTAGAGGAAAATGAATTACAGCAAGATTTAGAGACAAATGATAAAGCAGAAAACTCAAATTCATCAGAAAATTTATCAAATTTTACAGAGGAAGAAGTGGGGAAATTACAGAAGGAATTAACAAAGCTATTAGCACTAAAAGGAAATCGTAGCACCACTGAATCCGGTAGAGAGAAGGCCAATCTACCATTGGATACATTTCTAAATTGCCCATCAAGCTTGGAGGTCGATCGAATAAATTGTTTGGAGTTCTGCGAGGATTTAGTTGATAAGGAGGGTGACCTTACACGAAATAGCAGTGTCATCTTGACTAAAGGAAAAGATGTTTATGCTGATAATAAAAAGGCGACTAAGCAAAAAAAAAAAAAAAAAAAAAGCTCTCCTTTCTTCCCAAAAAGATGTTTGTTTGTCAAAGGGGATGTTCCCCAACCCGCAGTTTAACCCTATGTTTGGGAAGTGGGGAGGGGAGGGGAGGGAAAATTTGAGGGGAGGGGAAGGAAAATTAATTTTCCCTCCTCTTGTTTGGGAAGTCAAAAAGTAGGGGAAAGAAAAGTGAAGAAGTAGGGTTTTGTTTGTTTGTGGGATAGAGAGAAAATTATCATTTTGTCCTTACTTTTATAAAACTTCAAAATTATATTTTATAGACAAAGGGTAGTTTTATAATTTTTCAACCCCCCCCCCCCCCGTTTTGGAATTTTCACCCATTCCCCCCCACACACACTTTCCTCCCTTTCCATACATGTATTTATTATCAATCATAATCATCACCACCACTGTGGCCTATGGGGTTGGCTCTAATAACATGTTCTCCGTAAATCCCAAGGCAAAATTTTTCTAGTTTCACCCCGGTCATGTAATTGATACTTCACCTTGCTAATAATCCTTCGGTGGAGTGCTTTTGACCATGATTTTTTATGGATTGACTTCCTATATCATCTAATGCAAACAAAGAGGCCATCATTTTTGTTTCCATAATGACCCAAGGAAATTTTTTTGGGTCTGTCCCTTGCCCACACCATCTCAATGGCATTTGACTCCACACATCAATCTTAACATGCCCATCTTATACACTGAACATTTCATGTATGCATTAGTTTTTTTTTTTATTTTTTATTTTTGTTCATTTGAGTTGATTGACAAGCTAAATTCGCGTACAGCTTCTCAAGGCAATCCTTCAAAAGAAGATAAACACTCAAAATGCTGGTTCAACATCAGCCAGAAAGAAATATTTGGCGAACAACCATACACCAAAGAAAATAAAAGAAGATTATCAAGCGCAAGAGAAAACCAACGATGGATATAAATGGGTCAAAACAGATTCTGATTGTAAGCTCTCAAAATACTCTTTGTTCTTTGTTCTTTGTTCTTTGTTCTTTGTTCTTGCACCAAAGCTATTGTTGCACAATTAGCAATTTGTACACACAATTCATTTCCATTTATAACAACGTATGTATATTTATATTAATGTAAATAAAGAGTAAGGAGATTGTGTTGTATTGATGGGATCTTCTTTGTTTGTGCAGTTATTGTCCTAGAGATGTAAACCTCTCCATTTTGATCAGTTGAGGTGAGCTTTCAAAATAACAGCCCTTATTTATTAGTAAAAGAAGAACAATTTATGTTGGACACTGTTCATAAATCTAACTCCTCATCCTGTTCATCCTGTTGACAGGCCAACTGATCTCAATGGGCCAAATTTCACTCTAATAGGACCATGCCTCAACATTGTGCTTGTCACATGTTAATCACTTATTTTACAAATAATTCAACTAGAACCCACTTGGGTTGGCATGAAATTCTCCCATTGACAACTCATGAAGGGCATAGCAATTGAGCAGTTTGGATTCAGAAATAGTGAGCCCCATGAGAAAATTTATAGGCAGCATGGAGGAGTTGCAAGTAAAAGTAGTAGTTAAAATATTAATTTCAAAATAAAGGTTTTATAGATAGATTTTCATCTTGGTGACATGTATTCTATGAAAAATAAAGTAATGTTTTGATGATAACATCCGTTTTGCAGGTTATATATTATGTTCATGTCAAGCTGAAAGCCCATGCAAATTACCATCGTCTCAAATCACAATTCAATAAAACTCAAGGCTTCAAATGCAGATGTGTGTGGACAAGCAAATGATCATACACAAATGAAGGAAATGTGAGTTTGGAATGATACAAACTACTGTAGTTTGTGATGATCAGAGAGCAGTGGAAGTGCAAAAATGGACATATGGATCCTGGGTATGTATTTGGTAGTCGTGGGTGCAATGGTCCAAGGTCACATACAAGCCATTGCAAATGTTCTCTCACTTTCACTGGAAGTTTTACTATGCATGGGGCCAAGAGGCCAAACACTCATATACATGTACATTGCATGGAATCAAACATTTAACACTCTTTCTTCTCCCCCTATTTACAATTTGGGCCATTATTAACTACTAGGTGGGTTTAATTTTTTATTAAGATACCAGGAAACTCAGCTCAACTTGGAAATGTTGGAAATTAGGTGGGCCATTCCAGATGGGTTTTAAAAACTTTTGATCCACTTAATGCAGGAATCAACTATCTAGAAGGCAACAAGACCCAATTCAGGATGCAATCCCTCAAACTCATAAATCATGTACAGCAATATATCATATCTAAAAGATAGAAAACAGCACATAAACATACAACCACGAAATCTACAACATTCAAGGATGTAGATTATACCTTTGGAGCTTTGTAGTGCTCTAATGGAGAAGTTGATTTCTTTCTTTGATGATGAACACCTTCACTAATCAAATTAGAATCTCCAACACCTTTTGATCTTCCACGCTATGACCCGTATCAGATTCTCTTTTCTCAAGAAGATGGTGGAATCTCCAAGAGAAAACCTAACTAGTAACTCCAATGAACTAGAGGAGAAAGCGAAGAGAACTAGAAAAGGAAAGGGATGAAGAGATGCAACACTTGCACTCAAATAAGGGGCTGGGCGTGAATCCCTAAATGGAATAGCATGGAGGACGTCCAAAAGGGATTAATTCCTCTTTATCTAGCCCTTAAGCCCACCTTTTTTCCTATTTGAAATAGAAGTTTAACTCCCATTACAAAATAGTAACCTTCTCCCTTGCTAGTTGTCATAGAAGTCTCACTTCCACAACAATTAGTAGCTTTCTCCTTTCTAATTAAAATAGAAGTCCTACTTCTATTAATAATTAGTAACTTACTATTACCACTATTAGAAATCTCACTTCAAATAGAAATAGTAACCTTCCTATTAGAGTTCAAGTAGAATTAGTATATTTCTAATAACTTGGGCTAGCGTGGGGACCACTAGGGATTCCTTAGAAAGCTGGCTCCAACTGGGACACACGACCCCACATCTCATGTGCAATCCGGGCCCACAGTTAATTGCAAATAACTCCACTATATAAATGCAATTGCACTCCAGTCTTAGAAATATATTACAATGAAGACCCTAAACTTCCCAATAACCACAAGTAGGCCCCTCCATCTATATCCATGGATCAATTGGACCTGTCCACCAAAATAGATCCATATCTTATTATCCTTGAGTCTCAATTAATTATAATGATCATTTGGTATCGATCCGATTAACTCTTAATTGGAATGAGTGCGCACTTACCAATGATAAATTCATTAATTGGCACAAGGAGATATTAAAGATAGATTACATCTTGACCATTGAATGTTCCCACAGCTCTACTATCACGTACCCAAATCACCGAGTTGTTGACCTACAATTGGCCTCACTCATTGGTGACTCAAAGCATATGAATAGATAGAAACTTGAGTTCATTAATGTCTCAGGATTATGAGCCTATTGCTAGGGAATTATGAGAGCAGACCTTAAAGTAAAGACAGTGTATATAAGGTGCTTCTCATGGTCCTTCAATACATCCAATGTACCAGCACCATGATCCAGAATCTTACATTCCGATGATCGAGACAAATCACACTATCTCATAGTGATCAAAGTGTTGCAACCTTGTTAGATGAGATGCCCAATCTCATCACTGGTTGTGAAGATATTTAAGTATAAGATTTGCAATACATGTCTCCTGTATGTGGATCTCATCCATACACATGTATTACATCTAGTATACTTGTGGACTCCGGTTCATCTCATGAACCATTATGTCATTCGTATTAGTTATGTGCAAACAAGTAATAAAACACCATTCATCTCATAAAAGGAAAGCAATAATATATATTGATAAATAAAGAAATTAATCAATTTATTCATCATATACTGGTATTGAGACCATAAAACTAACAATCTCTCATTTGGGCTCAATGCCAATCAGGATTGCATCTCATGCTCATCCCGTCTACATGCTGCTCAAAGACTTTGGTGGTCAAAGGCTTAGTAAAGGGATCTGTCAGATTGTCCGCAGAAGCTATCTTGGTGATTGCAATATCACCTCTCTGCACAATCTCTCTGACCAAGTGATACTTCCTTTGTACGTGCTTTTGGCTTTTATGACTCCTGGGTTCCTTGGACTGAGCAACTGCCCCGCTGCTGTCACAGTAAACTGTGAGCGGCTGTCATGCCAAAGGTACCACTCCAAGTTTCAAAAGGAATCTTTTGAACCATACTGCTTCCTTAGCTGCTTCACAAGCCGCTACATATTCAGCCTCAGAAGTGGAATTAGCGGTACATTCCTGTCTAATACTCCTCCAGCTGATGACTCCTCCGCCAAGCATAAACACATAACCAGAGATGGATTTCCTTGAATCCTTATCTAACATAAAGTCAGAATCTGCATATCTGACTGGAATCAGCTCATCACTACCATAAATCAACATGTAATCTCTAGTTCTTCTCAAATACTTAAGGATACATTTTACAGCAGTCCAATGGTCAAGACCTGGGTTGGACTGATATCTGCTGACTAAGCCCACTGCATGACAGATATCCGGTCTAGTACATAACATAGCATACATGAGGCTACCAACAGTCGAAGCATATGGAATTACCCTCATTTGCTCCTTTTCCTCCGGAGTCTTGGGACCCTGATCCTTGGAAAGGTGCACTCCATGCCAAAAAGGTGTGATACCCTTCTTGGAGTCCTGCATAGCAAACCGTACCAGTACCTTATCTATGTAAGCAGCTTGAGATAAGCCAATCATCCTATTTTTCCGGTCTCAATGGAGTTTGATCCATAGGATGTAACTAGCTTCTCCCAAGTCCTTCATATCAAAAGTCTTTGCTAACCAAACTTTTACTATTAACAACATTCCTATATCTTTCCCAAGGAGAAGGATATCGTCGACATATAAAATCAGAAAAATTACTCTGTCACCTTCATTTTTCATGTACACACATGACTCATCCGGATTTTGACTAAAACCAAATGATTTGATTGCCCGGTCAAAACGGATGTTCCAGCTTCGGGATGCCTACTTCAGTCCATAAATGGACTTCTGCAGCTTGCAAACTCTTTGCTTTTGGTTACTTGCTATAAAATCATCTGGTTGTATCATATAGATGTCTTCCTCAAGATGGCCGTTGAGAAACGCCGTCTTGACATCCATTTGTCAAATCTCATAATCGAGATGAGTCGCAATGGATAAGAGTATCCGGATAGATTTGAGCATGGCTACCAGCGAGAAGGTTTCCTCATAATCAATACCCTCTTTCTGAGTATACCCTTTCGCAACAAGCTTAGCCTTAAAGGTCTCAACTCTTCCATCTGGTCATCTGTTTCTCTTGTAGACTCACTTGCACCCAATAAGTTTGATATTGGCAGGCAAGTTCACAAGTGTCCAGACCTGATTAGAGTACATAGACTCCATCTCAGCTATCATAGCATCTTGCCAACATCCCGAGTCTATGTCATTAATTGCTTCATCATAGTTACAGGGATCCTGTTCCAGTTCTTCCGGGATTGCCTCGTAAGACTCTCCCAAGAACGGGAACCTGTCAGGGGGTCTGACTATTCTCCCACTACGACGAGGCACTGGTGTAACTACTGGGTCTGGTAGGGGCGGTTCTTCCTCAAGTTCAGTCATACTTGGATTTGGAATTGATTGTTCTTAAATCTCTTCCAAGATCACCTTTCCCAAAGATTTTCGGTCCATCATATAATCTTCCTCCAGAAAAACCGCATTGGTGCTCACTAGCACTTTCTGCTCTCTGGGATTATAGAATAACCAACCTTTAGTTCCTTTAGGATATCCTACAAACGTGCATACTTCCGACTTCGTTTCCAACTTATCCATCTTTACCTTTAGCACGTGTGCCGGACATCCTCAAATGTGTAAATGTTATAGACTACGCTTTCGCCCAGACCACAACTCCCGGGGAATCTTAGGTATAGACTTAGATGGTACGAGGTTTAGTGTGTACATCGCAGTATCCAAGGCGTATCCCCAAAAGGATATAGGTAATCCTGAGAAACTCAACATAGACCTAGTCATATCTAAAAGAGTCTGGTTCCTTCTTTCCGCTACTCCATTCTGTTGAGGCATACCAGGAGCAGACAACTGGGATAGAATCTCATTTTCTGACAAGTGTCCCATAAAATCAGCGGAGAGATATTCTCCTCCTCGATCTCATCGAAGAGTGTTGATACTTTTACCTAAATGTTTTTCCGCTTCCGCTCGAAACTCTTTGAACTTTTCAAAAGCCTCGGACTTGCGGTGCATAAGGTATATGTATCCATATCTTAAATAATCATCTTTGAAAGTGATGAAGTACTCAAATCCTCCTCTGGCTCTGACATTAATGGGTCCACACACATCAGTATGCACTAATTTCAATAAATCTTTGGCCCTATTGCCCTTATATGAAAAGGGTCTTTTGGTCATTTTGCCTTCCAGACAGGACTCACAGACAGGCATTGGTTCTACAACCAATGAAGGCAAGATACCATCTTTCACTAGCCTGTCAATCCTATTTACGTATATATGACCTAGCCTTAAGAGCCAAAGTTTTGTTGGATCAGATGAAGGTGATTTCCTCTTTAATGATGGTCTATTAATTGTTTCAATATCATGTATCTCATCTATTGTGGGATTAACAAATAAATTCCATTGATTACCTTGTCAGAATACATAAAAGTACCGTATCTCTTTATGACAATTTCAGTACCAAGAGTAATAGAATAACTCTTATTCACCATACTAGAAACTGAAATTGAATTCCTCCGTAAAGACGGTACATATAACATGTCTAACAAAACCAATTTATCATTTGAAAAACATAATGTAATAACTCCCACTGAAACATCCTCTGCCTTATCATCAGATCCTAGGTTGACAATGATTTCTCCATCACTGAACCTCCTGGTTTCCCTGAACCCCTGCAACGAATTACATATGTGATCAGTTGCCCTGAAGTCCATACACCAAGATTCTGAAGTACCAGTTGCAAAACTAACTTCAGAAATAAGCGACTCAATCATACCTGAGGTCTTCTTCTTAGACAGATATTCTGGACAATTCATTTTCCAATGTCCTGTCTTACCACAATGGAAACACTTTCCTTTTACTCCTGTACCCTTAGCCTTGGCCATACTACAAGTAGAACCATTCTCCACCTTAGGACCCTTGATGACTGATTTCTTCTTGTCTTTCCGCCCTTTGCCTTTCGGTTTGGACTTGGCAAATGACTTTTCTGTCATCAGGACAGTTGACTTCTTCTTCATAATCCCTTCAGTCACCACCAGCTGGCTAGAAAGCTCAGCTAGAGTCAAATTCATCTTATTCATATTATAATTGACCTTAAAATTGTTGAATGACTCTGGTAGTGACTCAAGGATTATGTCAATCTGCGATTCTGCATCAATCGCAGCCCCCAGTACATCTAACTCATTCAATGAGTCCATCATTTTCAACATGTGGTCCTGTACTGGTGTGCCTTCAGCCATCTTGGTGCTTATAAGCACCCTCATAGCAGCCTGTCTAGTAGGCCTGCCCTGTTCCGCAAACATCTCCTTTAAGTTTGATATAATATCATATGCAGTCTTATAGGATTGAAGTTGGTGTTGCAAAACACTAGACATAGATGCTTGTATGTAACAACTGTCCATCTCATTGTCTTTTGCCCACTTGATGTAAAGTTCCTTTTCTTCCTGTGATGCTTCCGACATTGGCTCATCAAGGGGGGGTTTGGTAAGGACATATTGATATCCTGAAGCTGTCAGGACTATATCCAGGTTCCGTTTCCAGTCTACATAATTGGATCCCACCAACTTATTCTGGTTGAGGATGGTCGCAAATGGATTGAAAGTATTTGAATTCATGCTTGAAATACTGTAGCACATAACCATACATTCAATTAATGAATTTAAATGACATTAGGGTTTAGTATTTTACCATATTTATATGGAATCCTCATAACCACTAAATTCAGAATACATCCGAATCCCAATCCCCGGGGTATGCCTCCTTGAGGAGTGCGAATACCACCTAGATTGGTGCGGATCAAAGTTGGTCAAAATTAGGATTAAGACTAACTTTCCATGATCCCCTTCATTCATTATTACCTAGGTATCTCATACCAAATAATGAATGACTCCCGATTAGCTTCGGTTTCTAAAATAAATTAGGCAAATCCTTAGGAATACTACATCATCATTTTAGTTAAGTGTGACCCACCAACTAGCATTGCATGACAACCGTTGCGAGCAGCTCCTCCTTGGGAAGTGGGCCCCCGCCCCGTCTCACCAACACTATTCATAGGAGATCCATATCTAGTAACCAGACAAGTAAAAGCCCTCCGTGGGGAACGGCCATTCTCAAGATGGCGCGAGGCTAATACTTTCTTTGCAATGGACCTATGGTGGAAAATCATGGGGATTTCTAAATATAAATGCCCTGCTCCCACTTAATATTTTAGAATTGAGGATTTCCTTGTAAAGTATTAGGGCCCACATATATATATGAACATCAAATCATCTCATGATATGATCAAAGATTGATTCCAAGTCAAGTTATTTTTAGGAAAGTCCAGTTTCTTAAATTAGTGTTACCAATGTGTCCATTTCATGGGTCATCAACACTAATTAGAACTCTTTCCAAAAATTAATTTGATTTGACCAACTTTAGTAACTTGCTATGTTTGGATCAGATTTGGAAATATTCTAAATTAAGCATGCATCCATAAATAGAAATTGCTAAAATTAGAAACTAGTCCTCTCCTCCACATGACCCTAGCGGAATAGACTTCTTGGACTTCTAGACTTTCCAAAACTTTGGAACTCCTCAAACTCTTTAGGCAACTCCAAAACTCTTTTGGTAATCTTCAAATTCTTTGATTAGGAGTCCAACTTTACTTTCCTTCCTTGTCTCGGACATCGCCAGAATTTACAAATTTAGAAAAATTACATAATTCCTATGCCTAAATTATGAGACTTACATGGTAATCTAAACATGGAAAGAAAAGGGCTATAGGAAAATTCATCATGCCTTGCACTTTCACGGGAAACCAAGGAAACCATGATGCCCTTTACACTCAGCCTTAAATAAACCAATAACCATAAATAGAAAGCAAGAGACTTGTGGGCCATATGGAGAGGACATTAACACCTGCAAGTTAATATCTCATACAACCATACAAATCACAAAAATAGGCTGCCAAATAATGCTGGAAAAATAGGATGTAAGAGAAGACCCGAAACTGAAAAATCCAGTTTCTGCAACCTGCTGTGTAGTGTCCTTAGCCGACCGACCAGAAGGCTCGGTCGACCGACCTGCAAGTCACCCGGTCGACCGAGCATGGTGCCAGGTCGACCGGACTGACGAAAACCTGCAACTTGGGTTTTCTGTTCCATGTCCAATATTCACCAAATCACTTCCAAAGTGTTCCAATGGCTTCTTACCATCCTTCCATCATTATTAAACCCTTTTGTGACTATCCAAACATGAATCTACTATCAAACCAAGTAAATTCATCAAAATTGATCCTTACATAGCCCTTGCTTCATCTTCTTTGCATCTCATGCAAAGATTAGAGCAAGCTTACTGATCTAACATGATTAGAGATGAGGTATGACTCTGATACCAATTGTTGGAAATTAGGTGGGCCATTCCAGATGGGTTTCAAAAACTTTTGATCCACTTAATGAATGAATCAACTATCTAGAAGGCAACAAAACCCAATCCAGGATGCAATCCCTCAAACTCATAAATCATGTACAGCAATATATCCTATCTAGAAGATAGAAAACAACACCTAAACATATAACCACGAAATCTACAACATTCAAGGATGTAGATTATACCTTTGGAGCTTTGTAATGCTCTAATGGAGAAGTTGATTTCTTTCTTTGATGATGAACACCTTCACTAATCAAATTAGAATCTCCAACACCTTTTGATCTTCCACGCTATGACCCGTATCAGATTCTCTTTTCTCAAGAAGATAGTGGAATCTTCAAGAGAAAACTTAACTAGTAACTCCAAGGAACTAGAGGAGAAAGCGAAGAGAACTAGAAGAGGGAAGGGAGGAAGAGATGCAACACTTGCACTCAAATAAGGGGCTGGGCGTGAATCCCTAAATGGAATAGCATGGAGGACGTCCAAGAGGGATTAATTCCTCTTTATATAGCCCTCAAGCTCACCTCTTTTCCTATTTGAAATAGAAGTTTAACTCCCATTACAAAATAGTAACCTTCTGCCTTGCTAGTTGCCATAGAAGTCTCACTTCCACAACAATTAGTAGCTTTCTCCTTTCTAATTAAAATAGAGGTCATACTTCCATTAATAATTAGTAACTTACTATTACCAGTATTAGAAGTCTCACTTCAAATAGAAATAGTAACCTTCCTATTAAATTTCAAGTAGAATTAGTATCTTTCTAATAACTTGGGCTAGCGTGGGGACCACTAGGGATTCCTTAGAAAGCTAGTTCCAACTGGGACACACGACCCCACATCTCATGTGCAATCCGGGCCCACAGTTAATTGCAAATAACTCCACTATATAAATGCAATTGCACTCCAGTCTTAGAAATATATTACAATGAAGACCCTAAACTTCCCAATAACCACAAGTAGGCCCCTCCATCTATATCCATTGATCAATTCGACCTGTCCACCAAAATAGATCCATATCTTATTATCCTTGAGTCTCAATTAATTATAATGATCATTTGGTACCGATCCAATTAACTCTTAATTGGAATGTGTGCGCACTTACCAATGATAAATCCATTAATTGGCACAAGGAGATATTAAAGATAGATTACATCTTGACCATTGAATGTTCCCACAGCTCTACTATCATGTACCCAAATCACCGAGTTGTTGACCTACAATTGGCCTCACTCATTGGTGACTCAAAGCATATGAATAGATAGAAACTTGAGTTCATTAATGTCACAGGATTATGAACATATTGCTAGGGAATTATGAGAGCAGACCTTAAAGTAAAGACAGTGTATATAAGGTGCTTCTCATGGTCCTTCAATACATTCAATGTACCAGCACCATGATTCAGAATCTTACATTCCGATGATCGAGACAAATCACACTATCTCATAGTGATCAAAGTGCTGCAACCTTGTTAGATGAGATACCCAATCTCATCACTGGTTGTGAAGATATTTAAGTATAAGATTTGCAATACATGTCTCCTGTATGTGGATCTCATCCATACACATGTATTACATCTAGTATACTTGTGGACTCCAGTTCATCTCATGAACCATTATGTCATTCGTATTAGTTATGTGCAAACAAGTAATAAAACACCATTCATCTCATGAAAGGAAAGCAATAATATATATTGATAAATAAAGAAATTAATCAATTTATTCATCATATACTGGTATTAAGACCATAAAACTAACAAGAATGTCACTGAACCTAGTACGTTGGGTGATTCTGGCCAAGAAACTGCTCAGGCTCATTCGACTTCGAACACTACCGATTCCTGCAAAATATCCTGGGGTTCAGCCATTGCTACCCCCAAAATTTCCTGGTGACCGTTTATGGTTTGGGGTTTGGCTATTATTCACATTTCTGACCCAATTAGTAAATGGGGTGTGTTCAGATTGAGACCATTCTTGTTGCCATTTGACCAACGGGTTTGAACTGAGCCCAACTAATTGCACTATGGCCTGTCAACCTAACCCCAATCCGAACTGTTAAAGGTTAGGGTTGACTCTTGTAATGTCCCGATTGGGTTCAAGTTGACAATTTCTACCCAATTTAGAAGTGGGTTTGGGTTGACCCTAGTCACGTTACCAACAATGCTCGACCAACCCAACCCCTTGCCAACCCAATGTCCAGCTAACAGGCTAAACTTAGAATGGATGCATTGGACAACACAAAAAACAGCTCTTACCTTTAAAGTGTTAAGGGGTTGTAATGGGTCGGGTTTGCAAATTCTCAGCAGAGAGTAGCAAATAAAGAATCACCGTATCTCTATTCCTTTGAGCCTGTTTGGTTTTCATCATACGCAAAGGCTCTAAATTTAGTTGGACTTCATAAACCAATGTACTCTTACAATAACCATAATTTGAATAACTAGTATTGATCCCTAGCTTTTAATGGAAATGGTAGTCCAATCAGGGGGTGCCACATGGGGAAAGATGTCACATCCCATTTCAAAAAAAAATGATCTCCTACAAAAAAACTCATTTCCCCATGTGGCACCCCCTGATTGGACCAAACAGGGGATCCGGATCCCTTTCAATTGGAGATTTTAATAGTATCTGTGGGGCCTATGAAAAACGCTTTAAACCTTCTATGTTCAGGTTTGAAAACATGTGGGTTATACAACTCGGGTTCCATGAAACAACTCAGAAGGCATGGGCAAGGCCCAGTGATTGCATTGGGACCTTCTCCCATAAGCTCATTGACTTACAGGAAAAGAATAACTTCTCTAAATAAATGCAATTGCATTCCAATCTTAGATATATTTACAAGAAAACTCTAAACTTTTCAATTACTGCAAGTAGTCCCCTCTATTAATTATATCTAGGGATCATTGGGAATTAAACTGTTCAACTAAATTTGATCAATCTCTTATTATCCTTGTGACTCAATTAATCATACCAATCATCAATACCAACTAATTAACTCTTAATCAAGACAGGTGCACAATTACTAATGATAAATTCTATTAATTGACATAAGGGGATATTTCTCACTTATAGGATAGATTCTATCTTGAGAATATATGTTGTCACAGCCCCATTACCATCTACCCAAGATACCGAGATGTTAACATACAATTGGCCTCACTCATTGGTAACTTAATGTAAATGTATAGCAGAAACTTGAGTCCATTAATATCTCAGGATTAAGAGCATATTGCTTAAAAATATGAGAGCATTCCTTAACCAAAGACAACTTTTCATAAGGTGCTACTCATGGTCCTTCATTACATCCAATGTATTAACATAACAATCCAAGATTTTACACTCGGATATTCACAGTAGCTGAAAATGTCTCAAGATCCGACCCAACAGCTGAAAGCTGAGAACTGGTAATAATCAGACACAGATATTCGCAATATCTTAAAAATGCTGCCGAGTAATTTCATAAAAATATAGATTTTTACCAAAAATATAAATAAATTCACTAGTTGCTAATTAATATAGGGATTTCAATTTTTACCAAAAAATGATTACTGTTAATAGTAGTATGTCTTTTTGACAAATTTGCCCGCTGTTTGCCATATCGCAACCATTGTAAATCCTATTAGCCCTTAACCCTCAATCTTCTCCCCCCTTCATTAGTCTTTTACCTAAAAACCCTCATTACCTCTTTTACAGACCTAAAAACAGTTGAAATGCAAACTTGAATGCAGCCAATAAATAGAATTCTAAGGTTCCAATTTTCCAAAGAATCTATTTTCTCCTTTTACTTTATTTTTTTCTTCCATCTCACAGGACCCTCTTTTCGGCCGTTGCAATCGAAGCCAACAAAAATGAGATTTCAATGATGTTTCGGTAAAACTAGTTACAGTGGTATTGATGGTACCACTACCAAGCTAGTACGTGAAGGCCATCATTTTCAGCCATGCACATAGAAAGAAGATAATATAATGCTGCTAATGTACTTGCTCTTCTAACATTTTGCAATAGACTGTGCATTGTAAAAAACTTACAATATAATGAAAATCCTTTGGAGGGAGATCGGAGAGTGGAGAATTTAATAGCCTTTCTTAAAGTTCTTTCAAAATCTGGGTTTTTTTTTTAACTCTAATAATCGGAAAAAAAAAAAAAAAAAACTCACATTAACGTCCAATGTAATCCAAAATGAGAATTTTTTTGAGACCTATACTCAAGAATCAAAATAGCGGTCGCGATAGACGTAGTGGTTAAGGGCCAAAATGCTATGTAGCGGTTGCGGCGATACGTAGTAGTGTGAATTTTTTAAATGGCTAAGTTTTTTTGAATATTTATATAGCAACCGAAATTGTATTTTTTTATTGATTTGAAACTATATAAGAGTAGAGACAACATTAGAAAATGCTATTGAAGAGAAGAAATAGGAAAAATAATATTTAAAACTAAAATGACTTGACTCTACTAGGTTTTAGACCATAACGCTACTATTTTCAAAATAATGTAGCGGCCTCGACCGCTAGGGCTGATAATGCGAGTGTTATGCTATACATAGTGGTCATTATTTTAAACAACACCTATACTTATGATTAAGTCCGGTGTCTAGTCATTATAGTAAGATCCAAGCCACAATTTTCATTTGATGACTACTCAACCATTGTGCTACCCAAATTTCAGATGGTGTGAATTCAATTTTGGATGAACTACATGAAACTGTGATTAATCAACATTCATATAAGGGGAGCGCTAAATAGGGCCTGAGCATTTTTTTAGGAGAAAATGCCCGTCCTAATTGAATCCACTGGAATGCATGATGATCATGAAAGTCTATTGGATAGAAAGATTCATATGAAACCTACCTATGTGCAAAATCACAAGTCCATAAGATCATCCTAATCTTTTGATCCATGGCCCTAAAATTTAATGATTTAGAGAATACCATTTTATCATGATTTCAATCCAACAGTGAGGAAAAGTTGGATAAGTGTTAAGCTCAGACTTGTTACTATTCATGGGGGGTAGTATGTGTAAAAAGATTAGATTGACTCAACATGGGCCCCATGACAAAAAATAAGAAGGTTTTGAAAGTGGACGCCGTTTTGAGAATTTCCCTTCATATAATCCCCTTTTAGATGGACATTCAAAATTAAATACTCAAGATTGAATCCAATATCATGACAAGGATCATCTAGCCCACGTTATTCTTCTCACAGTCCCAATGTAAGGGTCTGTTTGGATGCAGGGATTTCAATGAAAATTTACAATTATCTTTATTATGATTTTATTACCAAGGACTCGTTCATGACGAGCTCATGACCCAGTTTAAGGTGCTCACATACATGCTGGGAGAATGCAAAAGAAGACTGTACTTTGCACCATTTGCAATGTGAAGCAATTAGAGGTACTTGAAGGCAAAAGAAAAGTTTAGTAAGTATGATGCTTTACTTCTTCAGGACATTGACTGGATTCTCCTTTTCAACGAAAGTGGAGATATCAAACAGATTGATGAGATGAGATCAGCACAGTAAAACTTCGATTATTTTTTTACAAACAGTAAAAACTGAAAAGAGGCGGAAACGACAAGTTAACCTGTAGCTAATTTTGTCAAAAAAGTTTCAATTGTTAATATTTATCATTTTTTTGGAAAAATTTCATATTGTTTTCATTAGTTACCAATTAGTAAATTTCTTTAGAACTTTTTGGTAAAAATCCCTACAAAATCTCTCTAACATAGAAAATATAAGAAAATTGTGATAACAATTAAAATGAAACAATGAATAGAATAAAAGAATCTAGAAATAATAGCTTCTTTCATATTTTTTGGAATGGTGATTTTGTATTAATTATTTTTAAGTATATGAAACAATTTATTTTCCACAGTTTTCTTTCAAATATCCACAAAAATGAACCCAAATCAAGCATCCTGACATTTTCTCAGAGCAATAATTTCCCCTGAACATCTGCCCCTGTTACCGATATCACCAAATCCTCAGTTTAGTTCAGGGGGTCGAAGCCAAATAGGAGTTAAGATCACTGACCAAGCTTGCATTCGAGAAAGACAAGTGAGGCCTTCCAATTTTAAACGATGTTTGTTATAAACTCTAAACCCAATCAGGGGAGTTCAAAAAAAGAAAACAAAACTAGATATACACTGCACAGTAATCTCATCCCACCATTAACATAACACCCGAATCTAAAGAACCCCCACCAGTTGAATAACCTTCAAATAAGATGGTCACATAGACAATCATGAGAAGATTACTGTGAAGATCTGATTTTTGAAGATAAATAATGGAAAGAACATAGACACCCCCCCTGCTGCTCTCACTGATACACCAACCGCGAAAATATTTGCGGATAACATGGCACATAACTTATGATAGCAGCAGGATCTCTCGTGTATAGCATCCATCCATATCAATCCAAATCAAGGAACTCCATTCTCTTTCTCATCGAGCCTTTCAAATCCGTGGCATCCCTCTCCGCTTTCTGGGCCTGTTGAAAAGATGGCACTCGCATCACTTAAGGCAAGGGAAGTTGTGGAGAAGCATTCAACTTGAAGAAGATTTAGGGAATTGATTAATGATCACATCAACCATATGGTATCCATTTTAAAAAGGGAAAAATATAATAATGTAGAAGTGATGCACTCAGGAGATACAAGCTTAATGCCTTTTATATGATGCTCTCCCACACCAAACCATAAAAAGAGAGCACCACTGATATCTAGGCAGTTAATTAGTTGCACCACTCATGGCTGAGATATTCGTGTTGGTCACTATTTCGCTTTGGCCTCCAAACCAAAATGTTTCCGCTGATTTCGGATTTCGGCAAAACATTTTAAGAACTAAGTTTTTTTTTTTTTTAAGATAAAAATCAGAAAGAAAATATTTATTTACAGAAAAATATGATTAATATTATATTGGGGTGTATACCAAAAAAATCCCCATACAACTGGGAACTACAACGGAGGACCCAAACAATTTCTAATATCAAAGGAGCAACTCCCACCCAAATTCTCATTTTTTCCCCTCATTCACGGATGTCAACAAATCCCCCCAAAACCCAATTCGACTGGAGAGAAAAAGAAACTTGTCGCATTGCAGGAAAGAGGAAAACGAAAATACCATGGGCAAAGCAGATCTCCATCTTCCAATCTCATCTCCATTGCCAATTTTCATCTCCACAAACCTACCTCCACGTCTTCTTCTCCATCTCCATTGCCGATTTTCTCCTCTTCTTCCCTGCCTCCATGTCGCCTTCTCTCCTTTTCTCCTCTTCTTCCCTAACTCACTGCATCCTTTCTCTGCCCCCTTTTGCTTGATTCTATTTGTTTCCCTATCTCCCTACACCCTTTCTCTTTGCTGAAGCATATATTCAAAGTAATTCTTGATCTTCTCCATTTCGATTCTCTCTCCTTTTGTTCTTTATCTCCCATTTCAAGGATACCTCTTCCACGCACCCGGTCAGTTAAAACCCTCGACATTTTCTATGCAAGACAGATTTACTTTTTTTGGTTTTTTCGTCTTTTTGGTGCGTTTGGAAATGCCTAGGTTGCAATTTGATAGTTTGGCAGATAATGTGAACGTAGTCTATGGATATACAGCTGTGAAATAGTGTTAGATTCTACTCTACAGTAGTCTTAGATTCTACTCTACATTTTCTAAGCGGTGTAGGTTTACCTTTTTCCACCACATCCTTGAAATAGTGTATATCAACTGTTGTATCTATATATGTTGGATCGAATATTCATTGATCTATGAAACTTCTGCAACCGTGGAGTATTTTTTATTTTTCGTAAATGCAACTGCGGAGTATTATGTGAACAGTAGCCTCTCTCTTTGATCTTTTGCTACTGGTTATAGATTAGGTCAAGGAACAAAAAAAGAGAGAATAATCAGATTGGGGTTTGATTGAGAAAAGTCCATGTAGTTGATTCTCCAAACATCCAGAGAAGGGCTGAGAGTGAGGCAAGTTCCATAGATCAATCTAGTAGAATATGTGTTGCAATCATGGTTCAAAATCGCGGTATCAGTCGTGGTATCAGCCGGGACAAAAAACCGATATGATATCGGTATCGGTCGCGGTTATCAATCTGTCGCGGTCGTTGCAGTTTGATTTTTTTTTTTAATCCAAAAAAAATCGCAAAAATATCCAAAAAAACCCAAAATATTAGAAAATGCTGAAAAACAATATTTTTTTTCCATTAGTAACAACAATAAATCAAAATATCGGTCACCTTAAGTCATGAGTCCCGTTTGTGTCACTGACTCGCTGTCTTCTCCAATATTTCATATAATGCAACCACTATTTTGGCCTATGGTCAATTTATTAGTGTAAAATATATGAAATTAAAGATAACACATCAATTATCATTTAATACTAACTCAATCATCAAATAAGTTGTGAAATTCAAAACCATGAAGATAACATATTAAAATCTGAAGCATGATAGTGCGATAGATAAATCATAAAGCACTTGGACATTAAAAAGTTTATGATTTACCTAAAATTAGTGGGGACTAGAGAGAGAGAGAGATTGATGAGTATGTATGACACCCTAACTCCAAGTGGAGTTTCGCCCAGGCTCGACATCATCATCGTCGTCATTTTTTTGGTATGGTTTAAAAAGATATGCTCCAAAAAAATTATTTATTATAATTCAAATATTAAAAAATCTAAAAATAATAAAATATCATCTACACACTATTAATAATCCATTAAAATAATTGTTCTCCTCTTATATGAATTTTGGCTAAACTTTATTCTAATTAGAGATGTGGTTCAATGAAATCGATTGATGTTTTAAAATTAATCAATCGATCAATTTGACTGTACACCCTTTATCTATTAAAATGAAACTTGTCCAAGGGCCCACATATCTTGATTTTCTATGGGTGGGCCCACTGTGGAGCCCACAGTTTGACAAGTTTCATAAGGTACACACGTGATGGCCATTTCAAAAAAATGGTAAACACGTGATGGCCAGCTGATGGAATCATGAATAAGAGATAACCCTAGGGCCTTGCCCTTTTGTCGTTTCAGTTGGGCGGTTGGCGCTCAGCAAAACAGAGAGGGAGGGAAAAGGAAAAAAAAGGAAGAAAAGGGAGAGGGCAAGAAGAGGAAGAGGAAAATGAAAATGGAAAAGAGGGAAACACGTCAAACGAGAATAAGAAGAAAGAGAAGAGGAGAAGAGGAGGACGAAGGAGAGGAAAAGGAAACAAGAAGAGGAAGGAGGAAGAGGAGAAAGGCCGAACCTGTAGAGCGCCGATCCGCGACGAGTGTAACTACAAATGGGGATGGAGCATCCCCCAGGTACGCCCATCTCCTCCCTGTCTCCTCTTCTTTCTTTCTTTTTTTTTTTTTTTTATTCAGTATGTTTGTGGATGGAATTGTGTTGAAATCAGGTTTTTTTTTTCTTTTTCTCCACTGATGTGTGTTTTTCTAACCCCATATCTCCTTCTCTCCCTCTCACTGTTTTTCCAGAAATTTCTGCCATTAAAAAAAATTAAAAAAAAAAAACAGAGACCGTTACGACCAATATATCGGTCTCGACCGATATTTTGAAAATACCAGCCGATACGGTCCGATATTTTGGCGATATATAGGGTGCCCGAGTCCGATACCGATAAGTTTTCATTTATCGGACCGGTGCCAACCGATACCGGTTCGTATCGGCCGGTACCGGCCGATATTTTAAACCATGGTTGCAATCCCTTTGATGGTTGCATACGTTAAAAGGCAAATTAACCTCTGCAACTCCAGAAATCAGGGGCTGGTAACAGGGCTTTTATGTGTTTCTGTGAATGACTAAATAAAGTTCCATGTTAATCATATAACTAGTTGATTTCTAGAAATGTTTGATTAACAGAATATTATCTATTAATTTTAGAGCATTTTAAACAATTAAATCATGCTTAAATTGAATATTAGAATTAGGAAATGAAAACCGGTGGTTCCCTGTAAAACTAAAGCTAAAGTGTGTGAAGATTTTGTGCTAAATTTACACCGAGGAAATGCTGGGGTTTTGTGAAAAGCTTACCTACCTAAATGTTCAGTATTGAATTAGCTCTCCAACGAATGTAAGTGTGCGTGATTCAGAGTAATAGTGAGAAAGTTACGCTCGATTTAGCAGTCAAGGGTCAGGTTTTTGTTTTTTAGTATAGACACTGTTTTCAGGTGATTTTTAGGTGGAGGGAAATCATGGTTACAACATTTAATTAACATCCGATCTTTGCTACATTCATTCTCTGATACTTCGACTTCAAAACCTGTCTGGAATCACCAGATTAGGAATTTTACTTTAGAAGACGCGCAATTTAGAAAATGGGTACTTCACATAATTTTGCAGCTCATCAGAATTTCTGTGACTAAGATCAAAGTTTTAGGGAGTACTTATTTATCTTAGAAACCTCCGTCTTCTGTAGTAGTTTCCGGAATTAATGTTGGTAACATGGAGAGACTAATCTCTTTGGTTTCATCCAATTATCTTATAAGATGAGAAATTGATAAAGTGGGTAAGATGGTTAGTTGGTTTCAATTTGTTGCTGAAGACTCTTTGAAATCACCATGAAAAAGGACAAGTCATTCATTATACAGTACGGTACAGCTTATTATTGTTATCTTTATACATGACAGATACCAAATTATCAAGATGATAGGCTGCTGTAAAAAGGAAAGAGCAAGAATGATGTTATTAAGCTAAGGAATTCGTCAACAATACTACTTCATTTCTTGTCCAAAACAAAAAAAGGTTGTACTCTCTTTAAGTTGTATAAAGAGGAATTGTACATAGATTATGACACTTGTTGGGTTGCATTATTTGAGAGTGAAGTGCAATTTCACAATTTTAATGCCTAAAGAAGAGGAAAAAAAAAATTGAAAGTCAAATGTTGCATCTGAAGGGATGAGAACAGTAGCAACTGATTCAGTTTGGATTTGTGTCATGCCTTTTCTTTTCTTTTTCTTATTTTTGATGCATTTTTTAGTGGATAGAGGAACCGTGTTTTTTTGGGGGTTCAGTCTGCATTTTGGTGAACATTGGAGCCATGTTTTCTTCTAACGGATTGTGATTAATGTGCATCCTGTTATAAATGTAGACTTATAGCTAAGCAAAGACATGAATAAAAAATTGAAATTAAGGGGTCATTTGTCTTTTATGCATGGGATATGTAAATACAATTTACAAATGTAAATGATGAATATTCAAATTTTAAGTACGGAACGTTTACAAATGCATTTCTTTTTACAACGTTTGTCTAATAGCACCATTTTCGCATCATTTCCACAAGTGATTCAGTGTACCTTGTTTGTTTCAATGATATGTGTAAATGTACTATATGATTTTGTAAATGATATGACAAAGAGACAAAAAAGGCACATTTTATATCAATGTTTTCATTTGCATTTTAGATCCTTCAAAAGGAACAAGTCTTTCAACATGAAATGTACTTTTCAAAAATATACATTTCTGTCAATGATCACCTTCACAAAAATGCATTCCAACATGTTTGGTTAATCAAATATGAATTTATATTCCGATGGCTAAGCAAATAGGATTTATTATTAATATTTTTATTAATTAATATTTAATTCAATATTGATTTTAATCCATTATTTAATTTGCATAAAACTTATCCCACGCATCTCACAGGCTTTATGTTAATACTAATCAATTATGGAAAGCTCTTAAAATGAGTGTTTTTTTACTAAGTTCAATCATATTAAAAGTGTCACAAATTTGTTATGTTTAGATAAAATCGTATTTATACATAATGCCATGCTATATAAAACAAATTCTTCCTTCTCTCTTGCATTCATTTATACATGTTTAAAGATTCTTAAAGTATTGCAATAGCAAATAATTTTAGAAAAATTATTGAGATATTGGAAGAAAATTGAAACAATAAGGTAACTGTTCTAGTTAAGAGTTGATTGATAATTTTAGAAAAAATCATTGAGATATTTGTCCTCCAATTATCCCTTAAAAATCTTACTATCAATACGTTTTTTGTTATAGATTTTGTCCATTAAAATCATGGGAGCCACTTGCAAGCTCCATCATCCTAAACTTACAAAAGAGAAAATCGGAAAGGGGAAGGGAAGATAGAGAATCAAACGTGCAAAAAGAGAAAATCGTAAAGGGGAAGAGAAGATAGAGAATCAAACCTCGAAGAATCTATAAGAAACAAAATTCTGAAAGAATAAGCCTACAAAATAAATGTGTTTTACAGAGTAGTTTTTTTTATACCAAGGCAAGAGAAGGAAAGAGAGAGATTACCTTTACGAAAGGGATGAGACATGCATTGAGGGTTTTGTTCGTGGGTTTTTTCTATTTTGAGGCCTTTTTTATTAACTTTTTTTTTCCATGCGTTGGAGGGGGTTTCGAACCCAAAACCCCTTTGACGAAAATGCCCAACACAAATCATCCGCCTCCAATGGGTCTTCTTTCATATTCCACGCGTTTTGGTATTCTTTATTCCCCACCTCAACAAGTGTTCAAATCGTGGTGTGAAAATGAGTCATTTTCACGCCATTTACACACAAGATGCGTAAATAATTGTATACAAACATGACTGATGCGTAAATATTACGCATATTCTCCATTTACATATCTTCATTTGCATATGTAAGATGTAAGTGGGTGTATTCAAATGACCCATAAGTGACAGAGAGAAACTAAGAGATCCTTTGTCTACACTCATTTGGTGAATATGCGTAAGATTTACGCATCAGTCATGTTTGTCTACAATTATTTACCCATCTTGTGTGTAAATTAAATGTATAAATGGTGTGAAAATTGGCTCATTTTCACACCAAGATTTAAACACCTGTTGTTGTGGGCAATGATGAAAATAGCGGTAGCGACAGGCGTAGCGGTGCGATTTGGAAAAAACGTCAAAAATATGAAAAAATTCTAGAAAATCTAGAATATTGGAAAATGAGATAAAATGTTTTTTTTTTTTTAAGTAAATAAGGTAAGGGGGCGTAGCGGTCCCCTCACTGTATGAGGTCCTGTATCGCTGTATAAATAGAAAATAATAGTAATGATCATTTTTTTTATATGTGTTCATGTTGCTTAGTTATGATAACTTAGAAACTAATGAAAGGCTTATCAAACTATTTCATGAAGTCAAGACTTGAGTACCTAGAGAAAAAAATACATCTACCAAAAGGGGTGTCTTATTGGATGTACTTAGAGAAGAATCATTGAGAAGAACTCTGTATCGACTATAATTCGGCGAGATCATGTGCTTTTTGGTGTTCTTTTAAACATAAAAGGGTAGAAGAATTGTGTAAAAATGTATTTCAAAAAATAATAATAATAATAATAATAATAATAATAATAATAATAAGGCCTCAAAACCGATGAATCTCATCTTCTACATGTTGTCCTGCATCTCATCTCCCTTTAATGAAGGTAATCTCTCTCTCTCTCTCTCTCTCTCTCTCTCTCTCTCTCTCTCGCCTTGTTATACCAAAAAAAAAAAAACCTCAATAAAACCTATTTATTTTCTAGGCTTATTCTTTTAAAATTTCAATTCTTACAGATTCTTCTGGGTATGATTCTCTATCTTCTCTTCTCCTTTTAGTATGATGGAACTTGCAAGTGGCTCCAAACATTTTAAGGGAACTTTTAACTAGAACAATTACCTTACTGTTTTAGATTTCTTCCAATATCTCAATGATTTTTCTAAAATTATTTATTATTGCAATACTTTAAAAATCTTTAAACATGTATAAATGAATGTAAGAGAGAGGAAGAATGTATTTTATATAGAATTATGGCATCATTCAAAAATCATGTATAAATGCGATTTTATCTAACCATAACAAATTAAATTTGTGACACTTTTAATGAGTGAACTTAGCCACAAAATACTCATTTTAAGAACTTTCTATAATTGATTAGTATTAACATAAAGCCTGTGAGATGCGTGGGATAAGTTTTATGCAAATTGAATAATGTATTAAAATCAATATTGAATTAAATATTAATTAATAAAAAATATTAATAATAATCCTATTTGCTTAGGCATTGGAATATAAATTCCTATTTGGTTAGCCAAACATGTTGGAATGCATTTTTGTGAAGGTGAACATTGATAGAAATGTATACTTTTGAAAAGTATATTTCATTTTGAAAGACACGTTCCTTTTGAAGGATCTAAAATGCAAATGAAATCTCATTTCAAAAAAAAAAAAAAAATTGCAAATGAAATCTTTGATTTAAAATGGGCCTTTATTGTCTCTTTTTCATATCATTATAGTAGAATTTAATTTAATGATTACTAATTACCATTTACAAAATCATTTAATACATTGATGCAGATGGACCTCAGCCCACAGGCCCAAGTAGATTTAGGTTTTATTTGTTAGATTTCTAATTTTATTTAAGAGTTGTAATTAGGATTTAGTTTCCAATTCCATTAGGATTCTTATTTTATTTCCTAAGATAGGTTATTAGGTTTCTTAGGCCCTAAGTTATGTTTCTTATTTATATGACATTGTAGAGAAGAAATTCTCAAAGAGTATTAATTGATTTTGGGTTTTCTCATTGAGGCGCATCCTCGTTTATCGTCTCTGTGGAGACTTTTGAAGTGTTTTTGGACACGCGCTTCGGCGTCTATTGTGCTTTGGCACTTCCATGCAAGCCCTAACCCTAGGGCCTGCATCATTTGGAATCAGAGCGAAGATCCATATTGCCGTCTCCAATCCATCAGCGGCCAGAGCCCATCCATCATCCACCATCATCCATTGTCACCCTCTCAATCCATTTGCTGCCATATCCCAAACCGTCACCATCCCTGTACCGTCATCCTTCCATTGCCATCACCACTTCTCTAGAAAGCACCTCTGTCGATCGTCCAAAATCTCAACCACAAGACCCCTATCCCCATCATACCATCCCGATTAATCTCCGATCACTGATCTGACCCTATCCATCCCATCATCCAGCCATCTCGTACCCTTTCAGCCAAAAAGCGAAATCCCTTCTAACCCCTACCCAATGCACTGCCAACCTAGACAATCGAAACCCAACAGAAACCCAGCCACCAGCCAAGCCCCATTCTCAGCATATCCATCCCTTCATATCAGTCGAACCCAAACTTCTCCCAAAATAAAAAAACCGAACCCATCTCTACAGAACCTCATCACCTTTCGTTCCCTGTCGGACTTCCGCACCTCAGAACTAGGGCTGTCAATCAAGTCGTGTTAACGAATTCGTGTTAGAATCACCTCAACCCGCACACGACCCATTAAATAAACAGGTCCAAAAATCAAACACGAACACGACCTACTTATTTAACAGGTTATACGACACGACCCATTAACCCGTTTAAAAAAGAACGAGTTGTGTGGCTTTTTGATAGCCCTACTCAGAACCTAGCCAATAAAAAAGACCCTCCAGCAGAATCCAGCCCCCATCCTCACCCTCCTCCGCCCCTCCCAGCCACAACCGAACCCAAAACTCCCCACCCCTATCTCTCTCTCATATCCTAGCCCAAAGGAGGGGAAACAAAACCACTAAAAGAAGAAGTAGAGGAGAAGAGGAAGCTACTGTGCACTGAGGTCGTCCTTGTAATAAACCATATACCAACCCAAAAGCTTAAGCTTATAGGTGGAAGGCCCATACAGGTATATTAAGACATGACAAGCATATTACTTAGGCGATGTGGGATGTGGGACTTTCCAACACTCCCCCTCACGTGCAGGCCCAACAGATTTCATGGGCGGGCCTGTCACGTGGGCCATGCAAGAAGAACGGGATCGAAACCCGCTCTGATACCATGTACTAAACCATATACCCTGGGAAGCATGGACACCTCTCCGGGGCCGGAGTGTCGATGTCCGACACGGACACGCTCCGACATGTGTCGGACATGCAAAAAAGAGTGTCCAGTTTATTTTTTAATTTTTTATATTTCGGACATGCTGGGGACACGTTCTGGACACATCCGGACAAGTGTCGGACACGCTGGGCCTCTTTTTAATTGAAAAAAAAAATAGAATAAAAGGGCCATCCTTAAAAAAAGAAAAGCAAAGGGGGCTATTTGTAAAAGGAAATTGATGATGCTCCCTTTTTCTTTGTATGAATTTTATGGAACTATGGATATTTCATGTTTAATGATTATTAATTATGTTTCAATTTTGTATTGCTATTTGATAATTTGATTTGTTTGTTAGTTGGTACAGTGGTACTTGATTTTTTATTTATTTGATTGCTAAATTGATTACAAAGTTAAAATGATAGTATCTTTTAATTTTGTATTGCTATTTGATAATTTGATTTGTTTGTTAGTTGGTACAATGGTACTTGATTTTTTATTTATTTGATTGCTAAATTGATTAAAAAGTTAAAATGATAGTATCTTTTAGTATATTATTAGATATATTATTATTATTATTATTATTATTATTATTATTATTATGTCCCCGATGTGTCCGTGTCCTACTTTTTTTAGAAATGCCGTGTCGGCGTGTCCGTGTTCGTGCTTCTTAGCATATACCAACCCAAAAGCTTAAGCTTATAGGTGGAAGGCACATACAGGTATATTAAGACATGACAGGCCTATTACTTAGGCGATGTGAGATGTGGGACTTCCCAACAATCCTCTCCGTCGCGCCGCCCTCATCGTCTTGTCGCACCGTTTGGGTGGAACCGGCCACCATCTCTCCATCACTCTCTACAAACAAAGGCGAGAGGGAAAGGGCTTCAAACACTTTTCTGTTCCTTGTAGGCACATAAATCGAAGCTAGAGTGAGATAGTACACGTGTGCTAGTGGCCTGTCTTCAAGTCGGTGCCTTATTTCCAAACCCAGGTCAGTTCAGGTCAAATCCGACCCAACAAGAAGATTAAAAAAAATACAGAATTGCTGACAAAATCCTGACATCAACAACTTCAATCAAAGGCATTCATATCGGGCCCATCTGCTGTCAGATTTTAGATCCGTTTTCTCCAGGGTAATCATGGAGAGCCGATTTACACATCAGGTCCTATTATGAAATTCCATATAAGTAAACTCCACAATGCACTTCAAAGAGTCAAATATGTGGGTAATAAATATGAAATATGGTATTTTGAGAATGAAGTCTATTTTATGCAATTTCTTGATCTGAAACAAAGTGAGTTGTCTGTTTTGCAATACTCCGACCAATTTTTAAGGCTTCAAAATGCATGTGAAATGGAGGATGATAAAGAACATGATTTAATTAGTTCTGTAAGAAGCTTGAGACAAGATATGGTGAAGAGAATGACTAACTGCAAGACCATTCACAAGGCATATTAGGAAGCAATTCATGTGGAGCACATGCTTAAACAATCTCGCATGGGTAAAGTTACGCCTCAAGATGGACACTTCAAATAATAGCGGACCACCATACTGAGGAACCAGCGGCAGAAGATATTTAGACTGAGAAGGTGGAGGAAGACACTTCTATGGGTAATGGTAATATACTGGCGGCTAGAGAAGAAGCATCAGTTGTTGAAATTCCCCCACATTAATTCTCATTTTGATTGTCTATGGGGATCAACAATCTAAACTGGGAGATGACCAGCGGTTAGTAGAGATTGTGGTCTGATGGTGCGACTTCCACATGTTATACATCCAACGGCTCGATTGCACATCCACATAGAATTCAACTTCCAAGACACATGATGCACCTTGCACTTTGGGTAGCGATCATAAGTAGAATTTGAACCTACTAAAAACCCCCCAAAAAAAAAAATTTAAGTAAATTTCATTAAGAAAAAGTAATCAGTACAAGAGAGATATACTGATAAGCTTACAAGGAACACCCGAAAAGCAAACAACCAAATAGGACAAAAGAAAGCAAGAACTGAAAGGAATAGGAGCTAAAAAGAGCTACTAAGACAGGGAAATTTCCTTCCAGTTCAGCAACACTTGATCCAACAAAATCCCTTGAAAATTTGGGTTAATAGACACCCAAAAAGCTATAGAAAGCTTTATCTTATCGGTAATTGAATTCACACAAGAAGCGATTCCTTTGAAACACCTGCCATTTCTCTCCTTCCACATAATCCATATAACAGCAAGGAAGGACAGCTTCCACATTTCTTTTCCCCTAGGCACCAAAGACAGAGAAATCCAAGCTTCAAATAGGTCTCAAAGAGAGTTAGGGAGTACCCAACTACACCCAAACCAAACCAAACCAACCCAACACCACATTCCACGTCCTATGGGCGACGCTACACTTAAGAAGAAGATGATCCACAGACTCATCCTTAAGACACAAAGGGCAAGCATTCACCACAACCATACCTCTTCTTAAATTATCCACAGTTAGGATTCTTTTTCGGAGAGCTAACCATCCAAACACCAAAATTCTCGGTGGAGCTTTAAATTTCCACAGCCTTCCCAAGGCAGAACTAGTCCCTCCCTCTCTGACAAAGCCATAAAGAAAGAAGTGACTGAAAAACTACTGTCACGAGGGAATCCAAATTCTTTCATCTTGTCCCCCAGGGATATAAACCGAGCTTATAAGATTAAGAAGCAGCAGCATCTGACTCTCCTCATTCTCCTTTAGAGTTCCTCTAACGATAGGGCTCCTAATTAAATGGTTTTCAGACCTGATTCTTTCCAGGTAACTAGAAACCGCAGCTTTTTTGTCCCTAGCACAATTCACCAATTCTGGAAAATGGGCGGTCACCAACCCAGTTATCAAGCCAAAACCTAACTTTCTCCCCCGAGCCTACCCGATACTTCAAATTTCTTCTGTACTTAAGTAATCCCTTAAAATATGTTAGAACTTCTGTAGGACGCAGAGTGGAAATCTCAATCATCCCTCGAGCCACCATATTTGGCTAGCAGAATGTCTCTCCCCAACCCTTCAGATTCATTCCCAAGCCTCCATAGCCACTTGCCTAGCAATGCTCGATTCATCTCCCTAAGGGGTCTTATACCCAAACCACCTTCTGGTTTTGGTTTACAAACCGAAGCCCAATCCACCAGGTGAAACTTCTTCCCACTACTTCTCCCATGCCACAGAAAATGAAATCGTAGCTTCTCTATACGATTGATGACCGAAATTGGACATTTAAATAATAACATGAAGTACACCGGTAGATTAGATAAGACTGATTTTATGAGAGCTAACCTTCCTCCAATAGAGAGATAATTAGCTTTCCACAAAGCTAACTTGCTTTCCACCCTCTCCACAATTGGATTCCACAAAGATTTATTAACCGAGCCTTGACAGAGGGGAAGTCCCAAATAGGAGGGAAGGTGACCTACCTTACACCCCAAAATATCCGCATAGTAGGTCAGCAAAGCCTCCTCAACTCTTATCCCAATCAATTCACTCTTAAAGAAATTAATCTTTAAGCCAGACACTGCTTCAAAGCATAATATGGTAGCTTTCACATTTTTTATCTGATCTTTATTAGCTTCACAAAGGATAATAGTGTCATCTGCAAACTACGAGAGAAGTAGGAGGAGCGCTATCACACAACTTGAAGCCACTTATCAAGGCTTTGGAGACTACAGCCTTTATCATCCTATTCATAGCCTCAGCCACAATAACAAAAAGGAAGCGGGAAAGGGGCTCCCCTTGTCTAATACCCCTCTGCGCTGGAATGAACCCTTTTGGCGACCCATTAATTATGATTGAAAAGCAAGCGGAGGACACACATTCCTTAGTCCATTTTCTCCGTTTTACTCAAAACCCCATTCTAAGCATGAGATAGATGGTCCAAAAAATCCCAATCCACTCTATCATAAGCCTTTTCCAAATCCAATTTACAAATCAGCCCCGGAAGCCTCTCTCGATTTATTGAATGCCAACATTCGTTAGCAACGAGCACCCCGTCCAAAATTTGCCTCCCCTTCACAAAAGCTCCTTGCTCATTGGATATGACGTTCGGCAACACCTTAATTCTTCCGGCCAACACCTTCGCCAAGATCTTGTAAATACTTCCAACTAGACTTATAGGTCTGTAGTCTTTGATTCCAAGCTGTCCCTTTCTTTTTGGAATAAGTGAAATAAACAATGCCCCCAAACTTTTAAGAAGCTTCCCTCTTGAGTACAACTCCATAAAACCCATTATGTCCTCCTTTACATCAGCCCAAAAGTGCTGGAAGAAGGCCATAGGAAAGCCATCCGGACCCCTGTGTATCTCCTGCAAGTGCAAAGATTGCAGCCCGAACCTCATCCTCCTCAAACCTCCTTTCAATCCATTGAGCTTCCTCAGCCTCCAACGTAGCAAACTCCAAATTGTCTAAAGACGGTCTGTTCCAATTCTCCTTAGAGTAAAGGGAAGAAAAGTAATTCAGGATGTACTGGAAAATTTCATCCCTGCTTTCCAATCTTACATTCCCTGCCATAAGAGAAGAAATCCTATTGACTCTCCTCATAGAGGAAGCCACCCCATGAAAGAATCTAGTGTTTTTATCACCTTTGAGGCATCTACATCTTGACCTTTGTCTCCATTTGATTTCCTCCTATCTCAACTTCCTATGGAAGTTATCTTTCAAAGACAATTTTCTATTGCAGTCCTCTGATGATAGCTGCCCCAACTCCTACTTATTGTCAAGAATCTGAATTTCCTCAAGAATGGCATCTTTTTGAAGTTCTAAGTCTCCAAAGTTTGTTTTAGCCCACTCTATTAATTTAAGAGTCTTCAACTTCACCGCCAATCTAAAACCAGCCCAACCCTCCACTTTCATCTCTTTCCACCATCCCTTAATTACAGGTGTCAGATGCTTTTCTTCCAACCACATTAGCTCCAAAAATAAAGGGGCCGGACCCCATCTCTCACATTTTGAGTCTACGATAATTGGGCAGTGATCAGAAACTGGTTTGATCACAGGCCCAAGTACAACCTGTTTAGCTGTTCCATAAATTAATCCCAAGAACACAGCTTTGGCTCCTTCATATGTGGTCCCCAAATACATAGATGAAGCCCCCATAAAACTGAACCTTGATCCACCCATTTATGGAAAATGTACCAGCTCACAAGCAGTCCTTATTTTGATCCATAAATAGTTCAACCCAACCAGCCTATTGATGTTCCTAATCGGACCTCAATTAGGGCCCGTTAGATAGCCATAGTTTAAAATCGTGGATGCAGTTGCCTTCTTGGTCAACTTTAAAAAATGATACAATGCAGCATTTCGTTGCGATTGGTGGCCATTGCGGCCTGTTGTAGAATGAACTTATTTCGACCCTAGCAAATTTGAAAAGAAATCCTGAATATTAAAAAAAGCCAGAAAACAATGTTTTTTTTATTAGTACACACTACAAACCAAAATTTAGGTCCCTATAAGTTATAGCATACTATATTGCTATTTTTCTCTTTAGGCCCATCTTTATAATTTAATATTCCTTACTATGGCCCATATCTAAAATCCATGCCTCTCAAAATAACCATGATCCCTATTCACTTTGGGAAAATTTTCACTCTAACCAAAGTTGGGCCCACCATCAAATCTAGAGTGCCACTAATGCAGGACAAACCCATGGTACCCTTGGGTCAACCAGTCCTTTGGGCACCCAGCCCACCCACTAGCCTATCTATTATATTTTATTTAGAGTTTATTTATGTTTTAAGTTATTTTTAAGTTTATTTATGTTTTAAGTTGTTTAGTTATGAGTTAAGCGCCTAGACCTCAAAGAGCCAAATTGCCATGCCTTGGCAATTGGGTTACAAATCTGAGAACCTGCGCAAAAATGAGTATGTGCAGAAGGACATGAAATTTTAAACAATTAAAAAAAAAAAAAGTGCATAAGAGAAAGCAAATGAGAGATGCTCATTTACAAGAACAAAAGGAGACCCAAAATAGCACTAACCCTTTTTATCTCTGCAGCTGAAACACAAGTCATATTTGCCGGAAGCTCCTCTCTTTCTAGATCCTGTCAATTAGCCAAAAAAAGTACGAATTGGATCTATTTGAAGAAAAGCTCTTGCAGGGTAACAAGAGAATATTTTATGACACCATTTTCTTGTTTTTCTAAAGTTCGGTGCAACAGCTTTTTGGTAATATAAACCTTCATATAACAAGCCCGTCTGTAAATAGAGGAAAATTCTGGTAAATGAAATCCTTTAATATTTATAGTACTGTATAGTCATAACTATCTATTTGCCCATTAAATGTAGCTAGATCACTAGGGCACATATTAGGGCATGATCATGTGCATCCATCACCTGATTGGGGTTAACATCTGATCATCCTTCAAGGAGTTGTTTGTTTGCACCCATAACCATGCATAACATTATGCATACACAATTTGTTTGTGCTCGGTATGTATTGAAATGAGGCCATTTTCAGACCTTTCAAGGTGTGAAACCATTACACAACTCACACCTCAAGGAGGGGCTAGTTCATTTACTGTCTGCAATGGATCACAGGATCAAATCCCATCAACCACCTTTTTTTTTCAATCCTGGGGGACCATAATTTGAAATTTGAACCATTCTGATTTTCTTTTACAGAACTAATAATCCCCAAGACACTTAGATTTAAATCTTAAATCCTTATAGATTTTAAGAACGTGTGAAAAGGGACCAAAAAAAAAAAAAAAACCCAAACCATAGATCTGCACTTGTATTGGGCACAATTCATGATCCGAACCGTTTAGTATTCTCATATAAATGACACCCTCAAGATGTGGAGTTCCATATGTTAAAAAAAAAAAAAAAAAAACCATATCATTTACTCATTAAAATGATGCTTGCAAACAAACATTACAATAATTTTTTTTTTTTTTTGAATGATAACATTACAATAAGTTTCACATACGCAACTCTCATTTTCACATCCCATGCATAAAAGAAGAATGACCCCTAAGTACCAGATAGTTGGCCCAAGAGAACATTGCTATTTGGACCCAAAAAAAATTGTTTTTCTAGTTCAAGAAACATATAATACTTGACAAATTGACTGAAAAAAAACAAAATGGTCATACATACCAGCTCGCCAATCAAGACAACATTCTCCCCACGAATTACATAAAGACCTAAGGGGATATCGCAATACAGATCTCCAACAATCACACGCTCACAAGCACCTTCAAGAACAGCATTTGCTGTGAACATAAACAAATTACATGATTTGACAAGCATGCAAAAGGAAAACATAAACACAAAATACAATATAAAAAGATGAGAAATCAGTACCAAATTGGTCAAAGGAACGAAGGATCCCCAAAAGCTTTCTCCCATCTCGCAGCAATACAAGTAGCTTCTCTGTGGAGTTTGGAATGAACAAACTATTAGTCAAAAAAAAAAAAAAAATGTAAATCAGTGCAACAAGTAACCAGGGGATAGGAGAAGAGGCCAACAAAATGTCGGAAAGAAATAATCAGAAGTGCCATGTTGGATTTTGAGTAACAAAAGTAGTCCTAATTAGGCATGAGTAGAAAATTAGAATTCATAAGGTTGACCCAGATAAATGGAATGATAAAAACTGGACTAGCACAAAATGAGCAGAATTATGGTCAATTTTCTTCAAAAGAGAATAAAATAAGGCAGAAATGGAGAAAAATCGATACACATTTGTAAAGAACATTCTAAATAAATTAAAAAGTAAATTCCCTAGAGTTCATGCTATGCAAAATGACAAACTTTGCATACCTTGCTTTCTCACAATCTCACTTCCACTCAAACAAATTTAATAAATGCTGTACCACTATAACTAAAGCATTTAATCTAAAACAACTATCAAAATATTTTTTAAATGCCTATTAAGATACCAAAACCCAACTCATAACCACTGGAGCCTATCCGATTTTTATTTTTATTTTTAAAAACTAGCAGTAAAATTTCATCAGAAAGGATTAAAAAATTTGAAGCAAGAGATAGGTCATTGAAAAATAAGTCATAACTTCCTCAATACTTGTCAAAGTTCCACCATCTTGGACTCATTACAAGGTAATTAATAACCTACAAAAGATGACAATTGGACAAAATCTCAAATCGGCAACTAAGAGGAGAAGACTCAAGCCCAAAGTCCTAGCTCAGTGAGAGAATCTGCCTCTTTTGGTCCCCCCTGAGGAATATGAACAAAGGAAAAAGAGAATACAAAAGAAAAAACTCTCTTGAATGTTCAACCCACAAGTGATAGATTTTGTTAGTGTCATAGTTAAATCTGCCCTTCCCTTTGATTGTCAATTCTGTGTCAAGTCTGAGACCACATGCCTTCGGAAGCTACATCAAGGAAGATCAAGTTCAAATCCAAAAGCTCAAGTCTTGGTGGGCCATGCTCCATCAAGTTGAATCTCCAATTTGTGCCAACCTATTAAGGTATATTGGACCTTAGGATAACCAAGAAAAGGCCCTTAAAACCCTCATCCAAACTGGTAAATTTAATGGGGTTTAATTGGCAGAACTGACCAAGGAATTTGTTCAAGTTCCAAACTTTGCGGCTAGATGAAACAGGGGTTTGACTAACCAACAGCATCTTAAAGCGGACCGTGAGTTCTTCATTGATCACAAATCCAATCCAGAAAGCTGTATTTCAGCCCTAATGCTCATCGGTGAGCTGCTGGCTAACCGATGGCCAACTTCAGCTAACCGTTGAACAAATTTGTTCAATTTGACTGAAAGAAACTAGCCATTGCTTGTGATCGTTGGGATAACAGCTAGCCAAAGAGTGTCTTCGGCTAATCGAAGACTAGCCATCATGAGCTCCTCTATATATTTCGAGCTCATTTCAAAGGCTGCAATGCAACTAATGAGATTTTTTTAGAGCACTCTTTGACCACGAACGAACACATAGTCCCACACCTTCAAAGACCTCAAAATCATCTTCCACTCACACTCTAAGTACCTCATAGGCAAATCCAAGAACATTCAAAGCTCATATTGAGTGTGATTAGTGGAAACACATCTTCAAGGGATTGGATTAGATCCTAAGTAAAACCAATACTTACCCTAGACCATTACCTCCTACCTCACTTGGTTGTGCACTGCATTGGACTATTGGAGCATCTCAACAACAAAGAGCTAAAGCTAGGAGTAAAGCTTCAAGTACCATTTCAAAGAATGCATCAAGTTAGATTCATCTACAAAGAGGCAAGCCTTCTTATTTTTGTTCTTACTTTTCAAAATCACATTGTAAAGCAGATTAGTCTTGTGTGATCAAACCACTATAAAAATAAATAGTGTGGTGAAGTATTACCTATGTGATTGAACCACCGTATCAAAAAAAAAAAAAAATGTTAAGTGTATAAGGTTAGTGGTGAGCCTATTGGAAACCTCAAATAGTGAATACCATAGACCGAAGGAAAGGTCAAATCGGGAGAGGACATAGGTCATGTTGACTAAACAACTATAAAATTGAGTGCAAATCTATCTCTCTTGCCTTGCTTTTATTTCTATATGTTATATGACATAGGCATGTCTTGACTGATTTAAAATGTGCAATATCTCTTTGTGAATTACATTGGCATCTCTCTATTCTTTGAGCACTCTATTGGCACATCATTATTGAATTATTTTGAAACTGCACATTAGATCATCACTTGATAGCTTCTCACTAAGTTATATCTTGTATGATCATCACTTGATAGTTGTCATTTCCGAAAATTTGGGTCAAATTTCGAAGTCCTCGAAATATATCAATTTTGGTCTCGTTAGAAAATAGATTTAATTTCATGAACTTTTGTCTCCTGCGTCGACTCCATTCAAGGTCTCGATCTGAAGTTATTGAGCCATCTTCAACTTTAAGTTGTGGGCCCCACCTTTACTAATATATATAAGCCCATTCCTCTCCTTCCCATTTCACCCTCTCCCATTCCAGAACGGGTAGCAGCCCTACCTTCATTCCTCTTCCATTTTTCCTCCTTTTTCCTTCCTTGGAAGCTCACCAAATCGACTGTCGTTTCAAAGACAGACTATGACCGTGTTCCTCTCACTCTCCTCTTCACGCAGACCCCATTTTCACCCCATTTCCAAGTTGGCTGCCCCTCTCATGACTGAAATCTCCTTGATTGAAGGTCCCACAGGTGATATCTCTTTTCCATCTTTTAACATGTGCCAGGACAGCCCCTAAGGATCCATCTCTTCCCTTGCTTTTCAAGTTTTGGGTTCTCTAGGGTTAATTTGGGGGTTTTGATGCTTAGGTGGTTCCCAGCCTAATTAATGAGTTAATAAGTGTTTTTGGGAATGCTAGAGGCCAAGTGATTAATTTCGAATCCATTATGTATTTTGTTTGTCTTTCCTTTCATTACATGTTCTACTCCATGTTATCTTAGAGTTTTACCCATGTTTTATTTTATTATTTTGCAAATTAAATGTAGTAATTGGAGGCTTGATTGAGTGTAAAGTAGGATGCATAATGATCCCCGAAAACTGGTGCAAAGGCCCCAAAAGATTGGCCAAGAGAAAGGAGGAAAAACTTAGAAATCAGCATCACTGCCAGCTTGTATCCGGGAAAAATCTGAAATGGGCGGGGTCAACACCGGGGTTCCCGCGATTGACCGTGGCCATTTCCGGGGAAGACTGCAATTGTCAAAGTTGACCTCGAGGTTTCCTCGGTCGACCACGGCCATGTCCAACAACACACATGTGCTATGTCAGGTAATGCAGTTTTGGGGGCATTTCAGCCCGGATTCCTTTCCTTTCTTTTCGATTGTCTTGGGAACTTGTAAACCATATTTAGGGCCATTGTTTGCCCCCTCTAATGAACCAATTAGAGGAAAATAAATCCCGATTCTATGAGCTAGAATCTCATACCTTAGGCTTAGTATTTTGGGACCTTAACCTGGACTTGATCCTCGGACTATGAAATGGAGTAGTTTGAGTTACTTGCGTAACACCTCTTGTATTGTCCAGAGGCACATTTGAGACATTAGTGAACCAAATATAAACTCATTTAAGGCCTAGAGATGTGTCTACAACTTCCGGAGCACCAATGTCACTTGATACCTGACATCCGGACCTTATATGCACTTAGGGCATTTCGTAATGTTTTAGCACGTCAATGGAAATCCCGGACCTGAATTGGACTTCTAGGAGGTATTCCTCGTTCATTTAGTCAATAAACCTCAGTCTTTATATTGTTTACACTTGTTTACTTGCATGCATGCACAACCGTTTCCTTACCCGGCCTTAGAATGGATGGTTAGGCTCGGAAGTCGTGCCTAGAGGCTTAATGAGCACCGGCTGCCTTTAAGATCCTCCGGGGTGACAAGATCCTAGGTTAGGGTTTAGGGGGTTTGGCAGGGGTGCGATTATGCACCGCATCAATCCTCGTGCACCGGATCCAAAATCCAAATTATACTTTTCTGCCCATTTGGGACAACCCATTCCCTGCCGGAATGTTGACCGATTGTTTCCAGGCCATAGGCTTTATTTTATCACAGTTTTTAACTTAGCAGTTGTACATGGTTTTGCTCAAAAATGCCCGGTTTGTGAGATTTGGACTCTAGAAGCCCTAGTTAGCAACTTATGACTCGGGTAGGACTACTCAGTATGATTAGCTTGACTTTGATAGACTTTGCATGTATCTGAGAGTAGTTCCTTTACCCTAGCTACCACCTCTAAGGTAGTGCCCAGTTAGTCAGTTTTGTCGTGAATCCCCGAGTCGGCACCACTAAGCTACGACCCTTCCTTGGTTAGGCCAATCTAAGTTGGGGTATGTATTTATTTATGCCACTGCAACTGGTTTTCTCTGTTTGCCACTTCGGTCACGCGCAGCAACCGACAGTTGGATCTTTCTCTGAATTTGTATTTGTTCTCTACGTTGTCACGATCACGCCGCCGCAACCATGATGGAGAATATAGCCTATGTGGTTTGCCATTTTGCTAGGACATGCTGGATAGTGGACTTGTTTATTATTTTGATTCTTTTACATGCTCATTAGTATCTGCTTATGCATGATCTTCCTAGCTTTACTTTTATTTGCACTCTGTGCATTATTATTAGCTCGTTAATATTCATATTTGATGCAAACATGATTAAGCTTTCGATATTAATCACCTTCCAGGCCATCGTGTCTGATATACTACTTTTGGTGCTCTATGTCCCAGGACCCTTGCCCTGAGCTGGAGTGCGAGGAGACGGTTGTAGAGCCATAGGTAATCTGAGAAGTGTAGTGTCGACAATATCATTTAGATGTCGAGCTTGACACGAGCTATCGTCACATTCTGGGGTAGTAATTGTACTTGTATTGGCTTCTATTAGCCTTTTCTTTCGGGTTGTAATTAACGCACTTTTATAATTGTAAGTTGAACACATTGGGGTAATGAAATATCATGGTTATTGTCATGCTCTGTATTTTCTCATTTGTTTCTTGCACCAGGCTGATGATGCATCATATTATGCCGAAACAGTTGAGTGTGACACGGAATGTGATGGCCACAGACTCCGGATCACAACGCCATGTAAGCTTCCGTGAAATGTTCATGCAAGTTAAAAAAAAATACCCACATGTGCGGATCCTAGGAAGAACCACGCTTTTTCCATAATTCCTAAACTCGCACCCCAAGATCGGATAGTTGCAGCAATCCGGTTTGGGAATGCGGCAACTACTTCCTCTTTCGAAGTAACTACTTTTCACTATTTTCAGCAGCTGGCTTTTCATTTTAGAGTTTCTTCACAAAAAAGGCCCCTATATTTTCGTGAAACCTCAAAAAGGCCCCTGTATTTTTTGTTTTTATTAAAACCCCCTCGACTAACAGCCAAACCGTAAAGTAACTATTACATTTCACGCACTCCCTTTTTTGTTTTTGTCCTACTTACCCCTAAGTGCTTGTTGGGTAACTTCACTTTACTAGTTTAGTGAGGTAGGTGAAGGGTCAACTCAAGAGAGAAGAGAAGCGGGGTCAAATAAAAAAGTACCAATTTCAAAAAAGCTCTCCTTTTTACCTAAAAAGAAAAGTTTCAAAATCTACTTTCTCATGCCAGTAAATGACAAAAGGCCTTCTTGTTTTAAAAAAAAAAAGGTCAAAAAACTACATTCTCATGCCACTAACTGACAAAAAATCATGACATTTGGCACTTTTTTTATTTGACCCCTCTTCTTTTCTTGTCTCTTAAATTGAACCCCACCTCACTTTATTAGTTAAGTGAAGTCACCAAATAGGCCCTAAGGAAATAAATTATACCCTCATTAAAAGTAATAGACAATTTTGCCCATATAGATCAATCCTATTGAAGACATGGATGGGCAGATTGAACTGTTGTCAGCCAGTGCCCTCCTTTTTTTTTATACTTGTTATTTTCCAGCTGAGGCCCACTTTGCTGGATGAATTAGTGTAGGTGGGTCCCATCGAAAAAAGGTGGACAAAACTACATACAAGTGCCAACATTGAACACGAGTGAACTATCTAGCATGGTCATATGGAAGGCCTCACCATCAATTTGTTGTTCATAATAGTTAGGTCTACTCATTGGTAGGTGTCATTGGTAGGTGCCAACCAAAAACATGCCAAAAGAGAACTATAGGCCACACAGCCATCTTTTACTATACTTAGTTTAATCATCAGTTTCTCATCTGTTGCTTTTAACCATTTGAAGAAAAAAATCGTCAACAGCCATCTTAAACTTTTCTTAAGCAGGGCCCACCTAGAAGGGGTGTGACTAGGAAAATGGGCCACACAGCTGAAGAAAATCACATTTATGCCTGTAAATAACAGGCTGGGTGTGGGCTGATGATAACCTATTCTGCCCATAAAATTTATAGGGGTTCAATTTTTTTTTTTTTTTTTTTTTTTGCTTTCTTTTAACTCAAGGAATAATTCATTTGAGTTTTTCTTTGGGGTAAATAAGTCAAAAACAAAAAAGGGAGAAGGCAAAGGGAAGCAGTTACTTATTGTACAGCTCAGACCGTTGGTCAAGGGGGATTTTAATAAATAAATAAATAAATAAAGGGGCCCTTCTGAGATTTCATGAAAATACAGAGGCCTTTTCGTGAAATAAAAAATATTCATTCTATGATGATGATATATTTCCAGAACCTCTTGATAGAAGTGAGGCACTATCAAATTGCTTTAATGGAATGATCCAAAAGCCATGACCTCCAAAAGTGTTTATCACATGAAATTTCTCAGTAAATTTTTTTTTTTTAGAAGAACATTTCTCAGTAATTTCAGTTCACCGAAATGGCATATTTAATAACATTCCAACATAATCAAATCAATTAACTATAAGCAAATGAAAGTAATATAAGATTTAATTCGTAAACTACTAATGGGGAAAATCCATTTTATTTTAAAAAATTTCTAAATGCATCATTCTTCCTCCCTCAATTCTAACCATGTCCTTAAGATGGCAGTCAACAAACTCTGGAAATTTCTCTTTTGAGGAACAAAATGCTTCTCAAGTAGCATCATCCACTGTCAGATAAACCCACTGTACTGGAACTCAGTCACTGCCAAACTATGTCGTCTGACAAGTGCACGATTAGTTAAATTTTACTTGCTCTATCAGTGTTGCCTGCCAGTTGGCTTTGAGCAAGACTATCTCCTAGCTTCTTCTTTAGACATGATAAATGAAACATATGATAAGACTTTGGAATTTGAATCCAGCAGGAAGATCCAATTGGTAGGCCCATAGGTTTAATAACCTTTCATCAGCCATAGAAGCGAGGGAAGCACTTCATGGAAGCACAGACATTAATTGATGCTTGCCAGTCAGGCTTCAAGGGTAATAAAACTCAATCACTAATTTGAACTCCCGTTCAATATGGTTTTTGTCTACTCGGTCCAACCGTACTTGATCTCCTTGTAGATTATCTTTCAAGAGTTGAAAAACACAATCTATATCACATAGATCGTAATCAATGAAGACTCGTAAGAATATGATCGTCGCTGTCAATTTTGTTTCGGTCCCGATTTGGTTTGGCCCTATAGTGGAATATTCCAGTGTGCCGGTCAATTCCAGTGTCTCATTCTGGAAAAGATGCAATTGAAAAATGAACAAAAAAATACCTTAAATTGAACATGGTAGAATTTGGTTACCCTGACCCGTTAATCGCGATTAGAACTAATTAATTGTGTTGTTAGCTCTCTAAGCGGGTTTAGATGTTATTTGATTAAGTTGGTGTGTTAATAGTTTTTCAATAGCTTTGGGAAGTTTTGAGAGCCATTGAACTTAGTTTGAGACCTTTAAGGTCCTGTGTATTTTCGGGAAAGTGTGGGGGCTATTCGCAAATTCGGAAAAAAATTAAGTTCTTAAGCTCATTTGATAGATAATATTATTTTCAACAACTTTTGTGTTCACTGCATGCCCATTCGAAGCTCTGAAAACCCCTATTTCTTCAGAGGGCCAAACAGTCTTCACTTTGAAATCTGAGCCCAAATTTTGATGTCCCCAAACCATGTCAAATTTATAGTTTTCAGAAAGTAGATTGAATTTGGAACATATCTCTCTTCTTCGTCGAGTATCTAAGGCCCGGAAAACAGTGTTTTATGCCCAACAAGTGTCATTAGTGGTGGGGCCCACACCCCACTCATATGAGACCAGTCCCTTCTCTTCTTCATTTCATGTCAAGCAGAAAAATTCAGCAACCTGAAGCTTTCTTTCTTCCTTCTTCTTGCTTCTCCATCATCAATCTAAGGGAAATCAATATGGGGAGGCTCAATGATTTGATCTTCCTTCAAAACCAATGGAACAGTGAAATTGTCTTCTGATGATTTGCAAGGAGTGTTTGTAACAACCGTTAGATCTAATGGATTATTTGGCTTGTTTCTCATTAGATCTACATCTTCAATTGTTTTTTTTTTTTCTTTTTTTTTTTTTTTTTGGTTCTTCCTCTGCCTACACCATCTTCTGATTGATGCTATCAATAGAAAGAGACTCGTCTTTGTTTTGTCTCCCAATTCTTTTGTTTTTTTTTTTAATGCTGGAGTCTCCCAAATCATATTTAAGTATGACCTTCTTCACAAGTTTACATGCTGCTTTATCCGAGGTTGTCATGGAATGTTCTATTGCTTGTTCTTGCTTCTCAAAGTCAACTTTGATATTCTCTGTCACAAATTTCACAACATAAATTATCATTGTTCGCTGAGACTTTCTTTCTTAAGACTTAGATTTTCACATGCAAGACCATTTAAGCATTTACTCAAAACGGATTGATTCTCTATATGCTCCTGCAATGGTGCAATGGTGTTGTAGTCTTTCATGATCTCCAATATGTTCTATCTCAAACCTCTGATATAACTAATGAAATATGTTCCTCGCTCTCCACTGGTTGACATAAATACTACAACTTTGCAAATTGGTGTTCACATTCAGCAGCCGTCAACTCTCCTTGTTTAAAGCTAAGAAATTGCTTAAAATAGACTCCATTCTCATAGTATCATTTTCCATATGTAATCTCATACAAAATTCTTTGAAGTTCATTGTAGAATTCACTGATTTGCAATTTCATATTGACTTGGAAGGGAATAGAACAAAAAATTATAACTCCCTTTGAAGAATGAACTAACCTACTGTTTAGGGATCTAATTGCCAAGAGTATGCAAACAAATACAGATCCTCAATCATATTCCAGATGGTCAAGATATCAGTGATCAAAGATCCATGCCGTGGATATAATCAAATTGCTTTGGCCCCAAAGCCCACTTGCACTACTTTGGCAGCACACACGTGGAGGCTAAATCGTCACCTTGTTGCTGATGGGTTGCTGGGAAGTACCACAGGTCAGGTAGGGAATAGTATGGGTCAGCTCCACCCGACCTGTTCGGCAACCAAAGGTAGGAAAACCCACCTATCAAGTTTTTTTTGTTCTCGTTCATGCATGTTGAAAGAGGAGAAAAGAAGGGTTGAAGCCCCATTTTTTTACATTCATCGAGCACCAAAGACAATGAAGCCCTCTTACTTTGATCTTCTCTCTTTCTTCGGGCGATTCAAGAAGAATAGAACTCCTCCTCAAATTTCTCAACTCCCTTCTCTGGGATCTTCCTTTAGGTCTTCCCGCAGTAGCCTTGGCAAAGTCGATTTTTGAGGTTCTGAAAATAAAGGGGAAGGAGGACTGGAGGAGGTGACCATGGGGTAACAATGGCCGAAGATACCAACTGTAATGGAAGAGTCATAGTGCAGAGAGAAATTGCTAGTTACGCCCCTCTCTCTCTAGCTCTAGCTCTATCTCTCCCCCCAGGGGATGTGGTTTTGGGAAGGTCTCGGTTTAAATGGAGGGATTTGGATGGGATCAAAGGGTGGAGTGCCCAGGATTCGACAGAGGTGGGGTTTGAGAGTTTGGGGCGCCCAGTGGCAGGATTGCAAGGGTATGGTTGATGTGGTGTTGGTTTAGGGATTTATGGTTTCAATTGGGTTTGAGCTCAACTGGTTTTGGGCATTTTGGGGAATTGGGGTTTAGTATTTTAGATTTGGGGTATGTGGGTTTGAATTTATGAAAAATTGGGGAACTTTGAAATTAGGGCTTAGAGATTTCTGAGATAGGTTTCACCATTAGGAAATAATTGCTTCTTTCGAGCATGCATGATAGGCATTCCCTAGAAACAAATGCTAAGTAACCAATATGATAGAACCAATGTTCTATAAGCTTCTTTTGCAATGGAATGATGCAAGCAAAGGAGAAAAAATGAGTTGTTTCATGAAATCCCTAACCTTCAAATGCATTGCTTGGAAAAAAAAGTCTCATTAAGCTCCACTCTTCAAAATCACATATTGATAACATTCTAAATAATAAATAAAAAATCAAATAAGTTAACTTTCCGCAAAAGACAGCAACAAAAGATTTATTTTACCAAAAGAATAATGCGAAAAGATAAAAAGATCCCATTTATTTTAAAGAAAGAAAGGTTCCGAATGTATGGCCTTCCCATCTAAAGCAAATTAATCTACTTAACACAGTATGATTCATTTTCCATCCCAATCCCTCAAAGCAATAAAACTAGAAGCACTCTCTGCAAAATACAAACTTTAATACTAAAAGGATTCATCTAGACTTCCTAGCCACATCTATAAAGCCATCAACAGGAAACGGTCGAGAGATTCAAAAGCTAATACCAAACAGATCCATGCATCATTGATCATACAAAAAGAATGATATAAAAAATAGATATATATATATATAGAGAGAGAGAGAGAAAGACAGAAAGAGATATTACTGTCGAGATAGCTTGCAAGAGAGGTAGAGAGAAAGATATCATCCGGTCCAGCCCAAGACATTGAAGCCTTCTACCCTGGTCGGACTATCAAAAATCACGGAAAATTCTTCTGAAACCAAATCAAATGGCATTGGCAGCTCAAACTCCACTCTTCTGCACCAGATCAAAACCCTAACAAAAGAACAACAACAGTAAAACTCAATAGAACAAACCTTGATCCAAGAGAACCCTAATTCGAGACAAAATACGAAACCCTAGAGCTGAAATCCTCGGATCGAAAAGGATTTTTACTTCGAGAGAATGAGAAAGAAATAAACGAAACTATGAAATCCAATCGGGGCTCTTTCCGCCTTGTATTAGGCCTTTTTAGGGGTTTCCAATCTCCCTCCTTGTGAAGGAAAGATGTCCCAGAGACTTGGTGGTGAAAAGCCTTTTGACCCGCCCAAGATGAGAAAGATACGATGAGTGCGTTAACTAATTATCTGATCATTATCATTGTGAGGAATAATGCGCATGATCGATGAAAATATCCAGGTTCTGGGGCCCATCTGGCTCATGATCAATCCGTAAGTTACTTTTTACCTATTTTAAAAGTGAATCTCTCTCTTTCAGTGGGGAAAACCTCCATGAACTTGTGGACCACCTTATGATTCATCCGTGGGACCGTAAAATAGGGATCTCCTAATAGTCACTTATCCCCAGCTTGGCATCCATCCGAATGGATTGGACCCTTGGATCAACTATGTACTTGTTTGAATGGTAAAATTTTATGGGAATTGATCAACTGGTTACTGTGATGATTCGAGCCCCTGTTATCGTTCACAGGTCCATGGGGAGATTGAAACCCCCGTCCCATCCCAATGTAGGCCTCAAGTGAACCGCACAAAGACTGGTGCTCAGCATAAGATGGTGAACACATGTGCTCAATAGAGTGGGGCCCTATAAGTGACCATCAAATCACCTTTCCTTCAATAAAAAGGGGATTGAGGGGAAATGGAAACGGAATGGCCAACCGCCACCTTGCGAGCCTGTTATTTTCTAGAGTTTTGGAGAATTTGAAATTCTCCAATAGCCTTGAAGAAATTAATGATGGAATTCAAAGTTGGATTATAAAGGTTTGCCTTCATGAAATGAAGCGACCACAATCTTTAAGGAATGGCAAATCAGCATACCAATCTTGATTGACGAAGATGTATTATTTTATCCATAATTGATATTATTACGAAAACTAACATCCTATTACGTTATTAATCCACATGCTTTGTTTCTTCAATGCAGGGGACAAAAATATAGACAACGATTTTCAATGCTGACATCGATATATTTGTTTCAACAATAAAAAAGCATTGTACATAATACATATCAAATGGTGTCATTAAAAAATATTACAAAAAAGTGACCTTTAGCGGCGATTTTTTCAGCCGCTAAAGCTCATTTTTTACGGCAATAAATTTTTTCCGCCATAGAGAGTGTCGTGTTAGGGTCACAAGATATTCAATAGGACATATAGACAGAGAAAACATTTCAGCCACGAAATAGTAACATTAGCGGTGGTTTCTTTTGTCGTCAAATACCATCATATCCACTACTAAAAGTCAATATTTGTAGTGGAAATTCCACCGCAATATAAACTTTTTGAGCATGACTATCAAATGATCATAAACAGTTATACAAAAGTGAAAACAGTTGAAGAGGCTTGCACCATCACCACGCAAAATAAGTAGAATTTCACTCATCTCAAACTCACCTTCATTGATCCTTGCTCAACAACACTGAGTGGTATAAATCTCTTTAATATATCTAATATATATAAGTACTTTTACTATAAAAAGCATCAAATCCTAACAATAATTATTATTTTTATATTCAATTATTGGCGTTGTCTTGGCTATTCTCCAAAAACAAAATTCTAGAGGAAATGGGACAACCAAGATTCAATAGTTCGAGAAATAGTTGTGGTTGATTCAAAGTACATTTTCTTGCACATTCTCAAAGTCTTATTATTTCTCAATCAATACATGATCGATACTTAGATTGCAACATTTAACCGCAAGACTACGGTGTTGTCAAGTAGTAAATGACTAAAGAGTCCGGATTATCAATCCCATGATGAGATGATAGAAGAAGCAATGAATCCAATTTAAGTAGAATTGAACTAAGATATAGCTAATATAGACAAATGAAGTGAAAAACTAAAACTAATAAACTATACAATGTAAACAACTAATTACAACAAAAAAATATGAATTTAATAAGATCTAAGTTAATCTAACAAACTACACTAAACTAGTGGATGAATAGTGGTGAAAATGGAGGATTTAAGGTGAAGATGTGGTGTGAAATGTAGGAGTTTAAAACAAGTTGTGTGAAGTATAGATCTAGCAATCTAAAAGTAAAAATAACAAAGATTTAATTAACAATAATAAAAAGTAGAGATTAGGCAATCCAAAATCCACTAAGTATGTAATTAATTCAAACAATGCAAGTTCTAATTCAATTCCCAATTCTACAACCAAATTAGCAATCTCTTGCCTAATTGGATTGGATGATATAGCAATAAATATTAAAGTAAAAAAGTCAAGATCCTAAATCATAACCTAACTACCCTAACAATTAATCATCAAAATCAAATATAAGGGCTCTAGAGCATGCTATGTGAGAGAACTTAATCCAACTACAAAGCATCAATTGAGATTTGACAGTCCAAGATCGAATCCTAGAGGGGGGTGAATAGGGTGAGCTCAAATAACTAGACAAATTTTAATTCTCTTTGCTTTTAAGTTTCTTATGCTTTGAGGAAGAATAATAGAATCAAACAAGAGAGCAACATCCATGAAAAGTAAGCAAAAAGACAATTATAATAACACAAGCATTTATAGTGGTTCGGTGAACATGCCTACATCCACTTCCGGTGTCCCTACCGGATTTTCACTAACTCAAATTAAGGTTTAGGTTCACCTTCAACCTTACAAATACATCACTATGCTTTTCAAAGGCTAAGCATAAACCTTTACAACACTATTCATGCTTTTCAAGGCTAAGCACCAACATTTACAACAAGAAGATTTTCTCTTAGGAAAAATGCCTATGAATGCATGGATTAAGAGAACAATCTAAGTGCAAATGATTGCCTCTAAAAAGGCTTAATATTAAATGAAATCTCAACTTCTAGAAACATGCATATGAATGACAAAGTCCATGAATAATGCATATACTAGAAATCACTCTTTCTCTTTTTAAAAGGATGAAACTTTGAATGATGCAAAGATTATAATCATATGTATGAGAAAAAGTTGTTTGACAAACACTTCCAAAAAGATCAAACTTGAATAACAAAAAAGATAATCTTAAGATTAACAAGTTAGATTTGAAAACAAAGATTCATAACTCATGTGAATGATAAATCATATGTTGATGTCATAAGGCTAAGATATTTCAAAGTTCAAAGCATGTTATGAAAGACAACATTTCAAAAGATAAGCATCTATTTAATCATGCATTGAAGAAAAACAAAGATAAAGAGATAAAGCATGATTTTAAAAGTCTTAGGATAAAGAAAGCACACCCATTAAAAGATCAAAGGTTGAATCAATGGAATGGCTTCATAATCCCTTCAATAATGCTCTAGAAAAGTTGTAAGTCCTTGGCCTCAAAAGTCCTTGAAAGTTCAGCAACTTTCTCCAAACAAAAAACCACTTTTTATAAAGAAAAAGTTCCCAACGGCTAGTGCCCGGTCGACTTGGTACAGGACCGGGTCGACCGGGTACACACAACGGCTATAAAAATGCCCGTTGGAGAAGCTAACAGCTCAAAATCCCTGTCGACCCTGAAGACTGCCCAGAAATTCTGAATTTTTAGAAACTTGCAACTAAGAGGGCATCTTCCGATGGGACTTTGAGGCACATTTCTCAAGCTTGGATTCATGACTGAAAAAGGATGAAAATTGATTTTCTAAAGACATGAAACTCCAAATCAAAATACGGATTTAAAGAAGAAAACTTTGGAAAGCTTGAATGATTTTTGAACTTAAAGACTAAACACTTAGAGGCTTGAAAATCTAAACTCAAAACTTCATGAACTTAAGTGACATAAAGAATTTGAAAACCATGCATAACATATGATAAAAACAAAGATTATGAATGAGAAATATGCATGAGGATCCTAAGATTAAGAACATGAAGGAATGAGAGGTCAAGAAATGAAAATGAATGCATCCTATCAAATTGCAACAAAACAAAAACTCTAACAATCTCCCCCTTTGCAATTTGATGGCAACTCTAGAAGCTTGAACTCTCTCTCAATCTCCTTTGAATCTTGAACAACAACTTCTTTGGATATTTAAGGAGCTTTGGATATTCGGGAGCATTTGTATATTTTGGAGCTTTGGATTTTCCTTGCAAGAGCGACAACCTTAGACGACAAACTTAGAAGCTACACAAATAACACTCTAGGCAAAGTTACTCCCCCTCAACATTAGCAACCCTTAAATCTTCTACCCCTCAATTGGTGAACACCTTGAGGAACACTTGATATTTCTCTCCCCCTTTGACATCTAATTGCAAAGGAGCCTGCCCATCAATGAGAAAACATACAGCCTTGTTAGTAGCACCTGTTTATAAGAGATATGATAAAAATAAAATGTGGTAACAGGTGATTAGCCAACAAAAATTTAGAATTCAGGGCAAGGGCCAATGCCCAATTAATGTCTCAATTTTATGAACCGATCATTTCCAAGGGGTTTAGTAAATAAGTCAACCAATTGGATATCTGTAGGAACAAAAATTAACTCAATAGTGCCTTGGTCAGCATGATCACATAAGAAATGATAGCGAATGTCAATGTGCTTAGTGCGAGAGTGTTGAACAGGATTTTTAGAAACACTAATGGCACTAGAGTTGTCACACATGATAGGCATGCATTGTTGTGGAACATTATAATCTAACAAAGTTTGTTTCATCCACAACAGTTGAGCACAATAGCTACCTGCAACAATATATTCAGCTTCTGCAGTAGACAAGGATACAGAATTTTGCTTTTTGCTATGCCAGGCTACTAAGCAGTTCCCTATGAAATAGCAGCAGCCACTAGTGCTTTTCCTATCGTCTATTGATCCTGCCCAATCTGCATCACTATATCCAATTAATTGCAGAGTTAAGTCATGAGGATACCAGATACCATAATGAGAAGTCCCATTAATATATTTTATGACACGTTTAACAGCTTTAATGTGAGACTCTCGGGGATCAGATTGATACCTAGCACATATTCCAACACTAAAAGAGATATCAGGTCGTCTAGCAGTGAGATATAGAAGGCTTCCTATCATGCTCCTATAAAGTTTCTGGTCAGCTTTCTTACCCTGAAGATCACTAAAGATTTTAGTAGTAGAGCCCATGGGATTGCAGCTAGTCTTAGATTCTCCTAAGCCAAACTTTTTCACTATTTCTAGAGCAAACTTGGATTGACTAAGAAAGATACCATGATCAGTCTGACTAACTAGTAATCCTAGAAAGAATTGTAAGGGTCCTACCAGACTCATTTCAAAAGTGGAGCTCATCAATTTAGAAAATCCTTGAGCAAGTTGATTAGATGTGGATCCAAAAACAATGTCGTCAACATATATCTGAGCAATGAGAATATCTTTATCAACCTTTTTAATGAAGAGAGTCTTGTCCACATTTCCACACTCATATTCATTTTCAAGTGAGTGACTTGTAAGCTTTTCATACCAGGCTCTTGGGGCTTGTTTCAATCCATAGAGAGCCTTCTTCAACTTAAATACAAATTCCGGGTGATGAGGATCCTCGAAGCCTTGAGGTTGAGTAACATACACATTTTCCTCAATTCCATCATTTAAAAAGGCACTCTTCACATCCATTTGAAACAGTTTAATCTTCATGCTACTGGTATAAGCCAATAAAATTCGAGTAGACTCCAAACGAGCTACAAGAGCAAAGGTTTCCTCAAAATCAATTCCTTCAACTTGAGCATACCCTTTGACTACAAGTCTAGCTTTGTTCCTTATCACATTTCCTGATTCATCCAGCTTGTTCTTGAAAATCCATTTGGTGCCAATTTGACTTTTGCCTTCAGGATGAGGTACAAGATTCCACATATCATTCTTTTTAAACTGATTTAATTCTTCTTACATGGCATCAATCCATTCAGACTTGGTTTCTGCTTCAGAGAAGTTCTTGGGCTCAATTTGTGAAACAAAAGAATAGTGAGCACACAGATTATGAACCTGTCTTCTTGTCATGACTTCTTTTGTGATGTCTCCAATGACATTATCCAAGTTGTGATCTTTTAATAACTTTGTGGGCATAGTAGGGACTGAGGGGATTTCTTCTTCAATTTCAGATGGAATAGGTTGCTCAACTAAGGTCTCTTCTTCATCATGAAGAGCTTTCTTAATTTGATTAGTCTCGTCAATGACAACATGAGCTGATTCCATAACAATCATTGATCTGAGGTTGAACACTCTATATGCCTTGCTTTTATCAGAATACCCTAAGAATATCCCTTCATCAGATTTGGAATCGAACTTTTCAAGCTGCTCTCTATCTCTTAAAATATAGTACTTACTACCAAACACTTTTAGATATCCCAGATTTGGTTTTCTTCCAAAATACAACTCATAAGGGGTTTTGTTAGTGTTCTTTGTCAAATAAACATGATTAATAAGATAACAAGAGGGAGGTTTTTCTCATTAAGTAGGGTTCTAGCCATTTCTTGAATAACTCTATTTCTTCTTTCAGCTACTCCATTTTGCTGGGGAGTTTTTGGAGCAGAAAATTGATGACTGATCCCATGGCTTTCATAGAAATCTGCAAATCTTTCATTTTCAAATTTGCCTCCATGATCACTTCTTATCTTCTTAATTTTGTAGTCCTCCTCAACTTGAGTTTTCTTGCAAATCCTTATAATATTATCTACTGCATCAGATTTTGCATGAAGAAAGGTTACCCATCCAAATCTAGAATAATCATTAACCATAACTAGGATATACTTTCTCCCACCAATACTCTGTACAGGTGCAGGTCCAATGAGGTCCATATGAATGAGTTCAAGAGGACGAGAAGAGGATATATCTTTTATACCTATAAAACTTTTCTTGATTTGTTTACCCATTTGACAAGCTTTGCACAATTCATATTTGAATCATCTAATTTGGGTATTCCTCTAACAATTTCTTTCTTGGATAAGATCTTCATCAGTTTGTAATTTATATGACCCATTCTTTGATGCCACAACTGATTTTCTTGAACTTTTGTCCTTAAACACATGGATTCATTTTCACAACATTCTTCTATGGTGTAGATGTTATCTTTAGTACGTAATTCAGTGAGTAGAACTTTGTGGGATTTCTCATCCAGAACTTTGCAAGATTTGCTATAAAAAACAACTTTGTTTCCTTTATCACATAACTGACTTATACTCAAGAGATTATGCTTTAAGCCATCCACAAGGAAAACATCTTTTAAAGTAGGCATTTGATCTCCTCCAACACAGCTTTTTCCAATAATCTGAGCTTTCCAATTATCTCCAAATGACACATTTCCTCCATCATAGTTCTCAAGCGTGATAAATCTAGAACAGTCTCCAGTCATATGTTTGGAGCAACCACTATCCAAAAACCATCTAGAGTTTTCCTTAACTTTAAGAGCGGTTTGAACTAGAAAGTTCTTGACACTTTTCTCTTTTTCAATCCAAGTAGCCTTAATGAAGGTAGAGGTAGTGGTCTTGGGAACAAACTTAGAAGGAGCTCTAGAAAGATGATTTTGAGACAACCTAAACTTAAAGGGACAATTTGGAACTAGATGACCTATTTGATTGCAAAAGTGACAAGTCCATCTAGAGGAAAAGAAGATTTTATCTATAGGTTTGAGATGAGTCCTAGTAATATGTTGAAAGTTATTCTTCTTGCTACTAGAGGAGCATTCAAAACCTATACCATTCTTGTTACCAAAATTTTTGTTCATACCTAACATTTGATAGAATTTGTCATTTCCCAAGGTAAGTTTATCAACAACATGTTTTCCCTTTTTAAGTTTCATTTGTAGAGATTCTGATTCTTGTTGACTAGATTCTAGCAGACATTGTAATTTATGAATTTCTTTTTCAGCTTTAGCTAGATTGTCATTAAAGGTACAACTTAGATTGAACATTTCTTATCTCATTGTCTTTCAAGATTAATTGATCTTTTAAAACATTTAGATCATTCACAAGCCTTTTAGATTCAATTTTTAAACTTTTATTCTTCTTGGTTATGACTTCACATAGTTCATATAGTTCCTCATAGGCTTGATGAATATCATTTTCACTATTCTCATCATTTACTTCTTCTATTAAAACATTATGATCATTGTTTTCTTCAATGGGAGTAAATAGAAGCCAAGAAGTGGAGTTATCATTATCTTCATCATTTTGAAGTTCATTATTGTCACTACTTTCATCTTCATCATCATCCCAAGTTATGTTCAAAACTTTCTTTCCTTTCTTATCTTTCTTTGATCCCCTTGAGTTCCTTTAAAATTTTTCATTTCTAGAATCCTCAGAATTTTTATAGATCTTATTGTTTTTAAGGAAAATTTTAAACTTCTTAGCAAGCAAGATTGTGTTTTCATCATCACTCTCACTCTTATTATCATTTTCTTTATGTTGGGAGCTAAGAGTTACACCTTTCTTCTTGCTAGGGACTTCAAAATCTAATTCATAAGTGAGAAGATTTCCTCTAAGTTCTTCAATTTTGATCTTGTCAACATCTTTACTCTCAGTTATAGCTACAATCTTGGGTTTGAACCTTTTGGGGAGAGATCTTAAGATTTTTCTAACAGCTTTGGATTCATCCATCTTTTCTCCTAGACCTATGAGGGAATTAACAATCTCCATGAGTTTTGTATAGAACTCGTCAAAGGTTTCTTCCTCTTGCATTTTGAGTTCTTCATACTTTGTTGTCAACTTTTGGATTTTAGTTACCTTGACTTGATTAGTCCCTTCATGAGTGGTCTCTAAGGTATCCCAAACTTCCTTAGCAGTATTACAATTAACTACCCTGTTGAACTCTTCTTGAGACAAGGCACAATACAAGGCATTTTTAGCTTTAGCATTTGGATTTGTCCTATCTTTCTCTCCTTGAGTCAGTCTTTCTTAGGCTTAGGCTTGATAGATATAACATGTCATTCTGAATGTTGTTCAGTGATAGTGGGGTATGATACCCTTCTTCAATGATATTCCAAACATCTAGACTTTGAGACTCTAGAAAGACTTGCATCCTAATCTTCCAATACCGGTAATGAGAATCATTAAACAAGGATGGTCTATTAGTGGCATGACTTTCTCCTAATTGGGCTTGCATTGTGACCACAAAAGCAAAAGCTCACTCTAAGGATTCTAACTCTAGGTTATTAGACCTAAACAAGAGCACCTAGGCTCTGATACCAATTGACAATCCAAGATCAAATCCTAGAGGGGGGGGGGGGGGGTGAATAGGGTGAGCTCAAATAACTAGACCAATTTTAATTCTCTTTGCTTTTAAGTCTCTTATGCTTTGAGAAAGAATAGTAGAATCAAACAAGAGAGCAACATCCATGAAAAGTAAGCAAAAAGACAATTACCATATTACAAGCATTTATAGTGGTTCGGCCAACATGCCTACATCCACTCCCGGTGTCCCTACCGGATTTTCACTAACTCAAATTAAGGTTTAGGTTCACCTTCAACCTTACAAATACATCACTATGCTTTTCAAAGGCTAAGCATAAACCTTTACAACACTATTCATGCTTTTCAAGGCTAAGCACCAACCTTTACAGCAAGAAGATTTTCTCTTAGGAAAATGCCTATGAATGCATGGATTAAGAGAACAATGTAAGTGCAAATGATTACCTCTAAAAAGGCTGAATACTAAATGAAATCTCAACTTCTAGAAACATGCATTTAAATGACAAAGTCTATGAATAATGCATATACTAGAAATCACACTTTCTCTTTTTAAAAGGATGAAACTTTGAATGATGCAAAGATGATAATCATATGTATGAGAAAGAGTTGTTTGACAAACACATGGTTTTCCAAAAAGATCAAACTTGAATAGCAAAAAATATAATCTTAAAATTAACAAGTTAGATTTGAAAACAAAGATTCATAACTCATGTGAATGATAAATCATATGTTGATTTCATAAGGCTAAGATATTTCAAAGTTCAAAGCATGTTATGAAAGACAACATTTCAAAAGATAAGCATCTATTTAATCATGCATTGAAGAAAAACAAAGATAAAGAGACAAAGCATGATTTTAAAAGTCTTAGGATAAAGAAAGCGCACCCATTAAAAGATCAAAGGTTGAATCAATGGAATGACTTCATAATCCCTTCAATAATGCTCTAGAAAAGTTGTAAGTCTTTGGCCTAAAAAATCCTTGAAAGTTCAGCAACTTTCTCCAAACAAAAAACCACTTTTTATAAAGAAAAAGTTCCCAGCGGCTAGTGCCCAGTCGACTTGGTACAGGGCCGGGTCGACCGGGTACACACAACGGCCATAAAAATGCCCGTTGGAGAAGCTAACAGCTCAAAATCCCTGTCGACCCGCAGTCTGCCCAGTCGACCAGCCACACAGGCAGGTCGACCTGAAGATTGCCCAGAAATTCTGAATTTTTAGAAACTTGCAACTAAGAAGGGCATCTTCCCAGGGGAATTTGAGGCACATTTCTCAAGCTTGGATTCATGACTGAAAAAGGATGAAAACTGATTTTCTAAAGACATGAAACTCCAAATCAAAATATGGATTTAAAGAAGAAAACTTTGGAAAGCTTGAATGATTTTTGAACTTAAAGACTAAACACTTAGAGGCTTGAAAATCTGAACTCAAAACTTCATGAACTTAAGTGACATAAAGAATTTGAAAACCATGCATAACATATGATAAAAACAATGATTATGAATGAGAAATATGCATGAGGATCCTAAGATTAAGAACATGAAGGAATGAGAGGTCAAGCTATGAAAATGAATGCATCCTATCAAATTGCAACAAAACAAAAACTCTAATAAGATTATCAAAGCATCAAGTGTAGAAATAGAGCATGAGAAATGAGAGAGATTAGCATAATTAGATCTAAAATCTACGAATCAATCAAGGCACAAGTAGGAAATTTAAACTAAAACATGCATGTAATTGAACAAATCACATTACTTAGCATCAAAAGGAGAGCCTAATTCAAGAGCTTTAGCCACTAAACATCAAGAAAGAGTTCCAAATCTTCATTAATGATCTTCAATTACACACACTCTCTCTAGATTAGTTACAAGGAAGCTCCTAATTACAATCTAAAAGTAAAAATAAAATTGCAAAAATACTAACTTGCCAAAAATCTCTTTCTTTTCCAAAAGATTTTCTTTCTCCCTACAAAAACATTCCAATTTATAGAAACATTGAAGACATTTGATTGATTCATTTCCTTTCATAATGATTGCTTCCGTTTGATTGGTTGCAAATTGAAGGCTTTTGATTGGCTCATTTGCTTTCACATGGATTGCTTCAATTTGATTTGGGGGCTTTTCATTGGCTCTTTTGCTTTTACATGGATTGCTTCAATTTGATTGGTTACAACAAACTTCACTTCCAAAAGCATATGTGCTTTTGCTTTATGCGGTCCTTCATGTTGGAAGCTTTTGATTGGCTCAAATCCTTTCACATGGATTTGTGCCATGGCAAGCTTTGATTAGCATATCAACCTAAGTTCTAATCAATACACCAACCAATCCTTTGTATTAGAAAATGACTTCTTTTATCAATAAAGTCTTCTCCTTTTATTTTGGATTTCTTCAATACTTCACCAAGATTTCTTTATGTAACTTCTTTATTGAAATCTCTTCTTGATGCCTTGGAACACTACCTGGAAGTTTGGGGTTGTCGCGGGGTCCACATACGCAAGAGAAATTACATAAAAATGCTCTATAAATAATCGGATTTATGCATGATAATCTGATAATCCGTTAATGTGATAGAAGGATAAAATCTTTGTATAAAGCAAATGATATGCATATGAGATGCTGATAAAATTCAGACTAATGAGGGGTAAAATATGCAATATTTAACACTCATCACACCCCAAAACCTACATTTTCTAGTCCCGCGCAAAAACTATAAAGAAAAACTAAACTATATATAAGAAAACAAGGTAAAAATCCCAACTCACTTTCGTAGGAATCACGGATGCACTTAGCTCGTTTAACAAGCCATTAAAACCCCTAGGTTTCCCTTAGTGGACGAGTTTTGTCTCGGGAGGGTTTTCAGCGAATAAATCCCACAAAATTCTTTTTATTTTGGAAAAAAAATATTTTTGATGTCCAACAGTCTTTAGCAAGCTAATAAGAATGAGTACTAAATTAGGAATACTAGCCTACTCCTGAAGATATGCCAGTCAATACCTAAGTCCCACTATGTATGTGTGTGTATTTAGCCAATAATCATGCAATCTTCAGGTCGAAGCTCACACAACCTTAATCTCCTTCGGAATACATTTCACCTTGACTACAGCCTTACAGGTCATACTCTCAACATTGGAAGCACACCGATTGTACTGACTAATTCTCAATATGTGAGTATGAACAAGGCTAAGGACTCACATAATTGATGAAGAACGGAGCTTATGTATAGAAGGATTGATCTTATAAAACAAGATATAACCAATAGAAGGTGGAAATGCGCACTCAACTTCTCACTCATTCAATACCAAACCTTTCTTAGGATCCAATAGGTCTTTCATAGGTTATAATGGGATTAGGGTTAATAGGCAAGATAATGGTTAAATGTGGCTAAGGTTTTTTGAGAAGGTAAGGGTCTTCAAGTCTTCATAGGAAGTGTTAGGAATTTTGTAGGTTGCAATTTGATGGATGCATCTTCATTCAAGCATCATTTGATTTACACACTTGCATTGATTTTAAATAAACTTGAAATCTTATTGTTTACATGCATTGTTTTTAAAGAGTTGTAAAAGTATTGTTTTATGCATGTTTTGTTTTCAATCTTGGATGCATTTGTTTTAAGAAAGAGTTTTCAAGAAATCAAGCAAGCCTTTGTTTTAAAAGTCTTTGAATCCTTTTAGGCTTTTTGTTTCATGTTTTTATACATCTTAGAATGATTTAAAACATGTGAAAATGCTTGATTTTAAGTGGCCAAAAGATCCCCAAAGAAAATCTTCAAGAAACCCAAAAAAATGGGGAATTCTGGGCAGGCCCGGTCAACCGGCCATGTGTGGCCGGTCAACCGGCCAAGAGGCCCGGTTAACCGGCCACACAGGGCAGGTCAACCGGGATCCTGAGCCAACGGCTCTTTTTCTGACCGTTGGCTTACCCGGTTAACCGGCCTGTCATGGGGTTAACCGGGTAAACTAGCCGTTGGGCTGTTTTGGCTATAAAAATGAGTTCTTTCCCTTGCCAAAAGTTGGGATTTTTAAGCCCCTCCTTGAGAGGTATTGAGGCATATCAAAAGGGAAAAGAACCAAGGGATGAAGGGGATGATTAGGAAAGCTAAAGCTTGGATTAATGAAGTTAAACCACCAAGTAGGCTCTTCCTTTCTTAATCATATGTTTTCATGCTTTGTTTTATTTTTGGTAAATCATTTCTAGCATGTTAAACTATGTTTGTGTTGTGTCCTTAACATGTTTTATGTTTTGAGTTGATTTATTGTTTTGGATACAACACCATATGATTCAATCCAAGTAGTACTTAACTTTGGTAAATCTAAGTAGATCATGTTAATGGAAAAACCTTTGGAATTATATGTAACATGATCCATATACTTGGTTGAATCTTTGGTTGTTGTTTTCCATCATAAGAACATCTCTTTCAAAACTAACTTATGTTTTGGATTCAACTTCTTTACAAATCATATGTTTTCATGTTTTGTTTTATCATTGGTAAATCTTAGTAACATGTTAACCTATGATGTGTTGTATCCTTAGCATGTGTTATATTTTGAATAGATCTATTGTTTTGGATACATCACCATTGATTCATCAAAGTAGTACTTTATCTTTGGTAAATCTAAGTAGATCATGTTAATGAAATATGTAACATGATTCATATACTTTGTTGAATCATTGGTTGTTGTTTTTCCATCATAAGAAAATCTCTCTCAAATGTATCTTATGTTTTGGATCCAACATCATTACAAATCATATGTGTATTGTTGTTTTAAAGTTTCACAACTTGCATCACTTTGATAGGTAAATCATTTTCAAGTTGTATTTATAATTACATATGATTTGTCCCCTAATTTCAATCAAATCTATTTTTATGTTTTGAGCTTCATGTTGATTTGATTGACATCCCTATGCATCACATGTTTAGAGCTAATCCATTTCATACAACTTGTGTATCTTTGACATCATTAACAAGTTGTTACTTTTAACATGTGATTGCATTCTTCCTCAATCATAAATGTTTTTGAGCTAAAACTTTCAAAAGCCTTAGGCATACATTTATGAACTTTCATTTTCAAAATGATTGAGGACCACACACACACACTTCATATGTTTTCATCTTTGCATTCATAGTGTGAGTGTGTATTAGACTTTCACTTCCATATCCGCCTATTTAAGAGGCAATGTAATGAGCTTAAATGAATCTCCATCAAGTGTATTATAGACACTAAATTAGTGAGATAACCAACCTTGTGGTTGAAGAGGTTATTGCTTAGCCTATAAAAGCATAATGTATAGGTTGATGTTAAGCCTTGAAAAACATCAATGTAAGGTTATTGCTAAGCCTTGGAAAGCATATTGTAAAGGTTATTGCTTAGCCTATTGAAAAGCATAAATAGTGGAAATCCGGTGGGGTGTTGGTTCACAAGCCGGTAGTGGATGTAGGCATTGAGGCCGAACCACTATAAATACTTGTGTGATGGTGATTGCTTTGTGGTGATTATTTTGTTAGCTTCCGCATCTTGTATGATAAATCATCACATGTGACTAGTTTGTTTTAAAGAAGTTAAAATTGATAAAATTGGTCATAAAAGGAGCTCACCCTATTCACCCCCCCCTCTAGGGTTCGGATCCCCATGGACTTACAGGAAGGTCTTCCACCGTCTTCACTTCTTTCATTTGCTTTGTGTTCTTTATTCCACTCTATCTTTCTTTTTTTTTTGCTTGCTTTTCTTTGGTTTCCCATATCTTTTTTTTATCCTTTAGTTCTCATTTCTCTCTTTTTTTTTCGTCTTTTCTTTCTACTTTTCTCTTTGATTCAACTTTCAAATTCCTTTATTCCTTTGTCATCCCTTTGTAGAACATTTATCTTTTGATAGCCTATGTGAAGTCTTCATCGCTAATGCTCAAGTCTTTCCTTTCTTCATGTATCATTACCCTTCTAAAAAACAATAGGTCAAAAAGGCTATATATATGCGGGTGATGAGGCTTGGGACGATGAAGGAATGTTTCTTGTAAAATAGGTTCAAGATAGCTACTAAGGGTATAAAATGTAATAGGTGGATTCAAAATTTGGCCATTGGTTTCTTTTCTTTTAGAATGACTATCATCTGCCACTTGGTTTGGAAAAATTCATCATAAGCTACAAGTCAAGGTTTCTTCGCATTTTGATGTCACCTCTATGGTTAGAACAAGAAATAACGCTTATGAGATTGGAAATGCTGGACTAAGAAGCTCTAGGAGTAGCTCTTCATTCTAATCAGGAATAGCGCAGAAAAGTCCCCACCTAAACGGATATAGATAGGTTTAATCGCTCAATGAGTTCTAGTCTCCACTAATGATTATTTCGGGTCTCTCAGAAGTGATTTGCTCTTCTTTTGGACTACACTCATGTGGCTAAATGTGTAAAAAGGTTATAGGACTTGTATCTATGACAACTCTTCAAGCTAAAATCCATGGACGATTTTTTAACATTTTTCAAATTTTCAGTGATTTTGAAAAATTTTGAGTTTTTAAGGTTTTTGGTAAAAAGGACAACCAAACAACTTATGTACATACAAAATGTAATAAAATGTAATGCATGAAATGCAATGCCTCACCCCCAAACATATTCTAAACATTGTCCCCAATGTTTATGCAGAACAGAAATAAAATAGGACAAGGAAGATAAATTGGAATTTCTCACCATAGGATGCCGACACATGGGTATATTGGGTTGCCTCCCAACAAGCACTAAGTTTAATGTCTTTTACCAGACACAACTAACATGGTATGAAGCTAGTTTATCCAGGGTCCACAAGAAGGACCTCCTTAACAACATTCTCATAATCCACAAACTTAAGGGACTCTTTTAATCTGTGTCCGTTCACTTGAAAGGTCCTACCATCTCTGGGATTCAAAAGTTCAACTGCACCATGGGAATGGACTGTTTGAACGACATAGGGTCCCGACATCGAGACTTCAACTTGCCTGGGAACAAGTGCAATCTAGAGTTATATAGTAAAACTTTCTGGCCAGGATGGAACTCTTTTCTTAGAATTCTCTTATCATGAAACATTTTGGTCCTGGCCTTATAACTCTTCGCACATTCATATGATTCATTCATTATTTCCTCCAGTTCAGCAAGCTGAAGTTTCCGTTGGATCCCAGCCTTTTTTAAGTCAAAGTTTAGGCGCTTGATCGCCCAATATGCTCGATGTTCTAGCTCAACCGGCAAGTGACATGCCTTGCCGAAGACCAATCGGTATGGAGACATTCCGATAGGTGTCTTGAAGGCTGTCCAATATGCGCACAGTGCATCATGCAAACGCAAAGACCAGTCTTTCCGATTTGGATTGACTGTCTCCTCTAGGATGTTCTTGATCTTACGATTGGAAATTTCTACTTGCCCGTTAGTCTGGGGATGGTATGGTATAGTGTGGCAACTTTGTGCGTGATGTGGTACTTCCCCATTAAAGCGTGAAATACTCGGTTTCAAAAGTGCTTACCACCGTCATTGATGATTGTGCAGGGTATACCAAAGCGAGCAAAAACTTGTTTTTTCAAAAATTCAACCACAACCTTGTGGTCATTGGTCTTGCAAGGAATGGCCTCTACCCATTTAGACGCATAATCAACCGCAACAAGAAATACTGATAACCAAAAGAAATGGGAAATGGTCTCATAAAGTCTATACCTCAAACGTCAAACAACTCAACGATCAAGATAGGTTGTTGGGGCATTTCATTCCTCTTAGAGATCCTCCCTAATCATTGACACAGGTCACAATTCCTATAGTGCTCATGTGCATCCTTGAAAAGGGTAGGCCAAATAAATCCATATTGCATCACCTTTGCTGCTGTCTTTTTACTAGAAAAATGTCCCCCGCAAGCATGGTTATGACGGAATTCAAGTATGCTCTTCTGGTCCATATCGGGTACACACCTCCTAATGATTTGGTTAGGGCATTTTTCAATAAATAGCGATCATCCCAAAAATAGTATTTAGCCCTAGACAAGAAGCGAACTTGGTCATTTTTTAACCAATTGCTTGGTGTTTTCCCGGTCACCAGATAGTTAACTATATCTGCAGACCACGGGTTTTTACTATCAATCAACAACAATTGCTCATCTTGGAAGGTTTCTAAAATCAAATAGTCGTCAGAGGAATTGACAATCAAACGTGAAACATGGTCAGCTACCACGTTTTCAGACCCCTTCTTATCCCGTATCTCAAGATCAAATTCTTGCAAAAGCAGTATCCACCTGTTCAGCCGAGCTTTGGCATCTTTCTTGCTTAACAAATATTTCAATGCGGCATGATCAGTGAAAATGATGACTTTTGACCCTATAAGATAGGATCTGAACTTATCCAATGCAAAGACGACAACCAGCAATTCCTTCTCAGTGGTGGTATAGTTAAGCTGTGCGTCGTTAAGGGTCCTACTAGCTTAGTAGATGACGTGAGGCAATTTGTCTATCCGTTGTCCCAGTACAACTCCAAGAGCATAATTGGAAGCATCGCACATCAATTCAAACGGTTTTGTCTAATCAGGAGGACAGATAATAGGTGAAGATGTCAACTCTCATTTCAAATGATCAAATGATTCTAAACATGTAGCAGAAAAATAAAATTGGCATTCTTTGCCAAGAGATCACAGAGAGGGCGAGCAATTTTGCTTAAGTCCTTGATAAAGCATCGATAAAAGCCTGTGTGGCCTAAAAAGGCTCTCACCTCTCGCATAGTTTCAGGAGGGCGCAGGTTCACAATCAAGTCAACCTTGGGTTTATCTACTTTAATGCCCTTACTTGACACAATATGACAAAAAACAATGCCCGACTTGACCATAAAATTACACTTCTCCCAGTTCAAAACCAGGTTCTTTTCCTCACATCTTTGCAATACCAAAGTCAAGTGTTGCAAACAACTATCAAAACTTGAGCCAAAAATAGAAAAGTCATCCATGAAGACTTTCCACCATGTATGAGAAAGTGCTCAACATACACCTTTGAAAAGTCGCAGGTGCGTTACATAGGCCAAATGGTATACGCCTATAGGCAAATGTCCCGAAAGGACAGGTGAAGGTTGTCTTCTTTTGGTCCTCGGGGAAGATATGGATCTGGTTATACCCTTAATAACCATCCTAGAAGCAATAGAAAGCATGGCCGACTAATCTTTCTAACATCTGATCAATGAAGGGTAATGGAAAGTGGTCCTTCCTGGTCATTGAATTCAATTTTTTGTAATCAATACAGACTCTCCAACCTGTTTAAACACGGGTTGGGACCAATTCATTGTCCTTGTTGGCGACAATGGTTACGCCAGATTTCTTGGGTACTACTTGGACAAGACTCACCCATTAACTGTCAGAAATCGGGTAGATAATGCCAGGGTCTAAAAGCTTGATTACTTCTCACCTCACTACTTCCTTTAGGACCGGATTCAGTCACCTCTGCGGTTCATGAGATGGTTTGGCACCTTCTTCTAGATGAATCTGGTGCATAACTATAGAGGGACTGATTCATTTAATGTCCGAGATGGTCTAACCTAGGGCACTCTGATGGTCTTACAGCATATCCAGTAATTTCTTTTCTTGCTCTTCCTCAAGGTCTAAGGCAATAATTGATGGGGGCCCGGCCTTTCGTCCTCTCCCTCCGCCCCGGGGGGCTGTCGGGGTCCGGTGGAGGAGGAAAAGCGAGTCATCAACAATTTTGTACGGGCATGCCAGATTTTCTATTCTGCTTGGAATTTGAAGTGGTGATCCGGAGATTCACCTTCACAAGTAGAAAGGAAATCAATTCTTCTTTCTAACTTTCCATTGCACATATATTTTAAGAAAGAGACACAATTTTTTAAAATGCCGTGAGAGGCAATTTTTCTTTGTTTGTCATGAAAGGCGATTTTTGCTTGCCGTGGAAGGCGGTTTTGTGCCGTGAAAGGCGATTTTTGCTTGCCGTGGAAGGCGGTTTTTGCCATGGAAGGTGATTTTGCCGTAGAAGGCGATTTACAAATCTCATCAATAAAGAAAGACAAGAAATGTGATTTTTTAGTCTCCTTACAAAGAATACAAGATACAATAGAAAAGTGAGAAAATGAATCTGACTTCTCAGGAGATTGCGGGGACTTGTTCAGATTGATGGTTGCAAGTCATGTATGGACCTCGCCATCGTCCTTCAGATGAGAACGCTTGATACTTTGATTCTTTGGCTTGGTTTAGACCTCAGGTTTTTAAAGGATAAAGACCAAGAGGAGGTCCTATATCCAATAAAAAAACGAGTAAACGGGCTGAAGAGCCGTGTTTAGGCCATGTTGGGTAGAAGGAGAAAGGACCTTGGGGGGGTGGCCCCCCAAGGGACTTCAATCACCTTGTGGTGTTTTTGCAGTAGAGTAGCAAGATTTCTTCAGAGTTTTTCTTACTTGCTTGTATGTATGGATCTGTGTGTGTGTGTGGTAGCCATGGGGTGATTTATGGGATTGATGACCCATGATGAGTGATGTGAATTAAATCAATCCATTAAAATTATTGCAAGTGCACAGTCATCTTGTTGAGATAGTGGCAATTACAGGTTGATCCCACAAGGAGCACTACTAAGTTAAAATTTAAAAATCTGAAATTTTTTTTTATAATGATCAATCAAGATTTAAATGAGAGATAAGGCTACTATGCAAGATGAACAGATAACAATAATGGTAAAGGTAGATAAGAGCAACAAAGAATCCATTAATTAATTTTAATTCTCAAACCACAAACTTTAATTTTGTCTTTTGCCTTGCAAATAACTCAGATCAGAAACAACTCAATGTTTCTGATCCGGAAAATATTCTTTTTAAAAAAAATCAATTCTTAAGCAGAAGAACCCAAGATCTCCATCACCTCATAAAAACATAAATTACTTTGAGCGTCAGTTAACAAATTAAGTATAAAATATCAAAGGTATAAGAACCTAAGTATATCCTATCAAAAAAAGATTAACTGATCAAAAAGAAATTTATTTAAAAATATAAAGAGGAGGTTTGCCTGTGGCACGAAGGCAGATCTAGTATTCTATTAAATAATGCATCATAAGGACAAAAGAATTAAATTAAAGACATAGAACGAAAATAAAATTACTTAACTTCACTTTGTGCTCCGATCCAAAAGAATTTACTCCTCCATTGCAAAAGATATGATTTTCATTGAATACTTCATGGCAATTACAACTTCTCCTTCACAAAGATTCTCCTTCAAAATAAATCCTTGGACATGGCCCAAGGCTACCAAAAGAATAAAAGAGAAAAGAAACTAGCTAAAATGGAAAAGAAGAAAGAAAGAAGGGAATATATGAGAGAGAGAGAGAGAGTTCCACGTGAGACAATTTTTTTGGAGAAGGGGGTTGCTTTTTTTGGACATCCAAAGCCTTCTTTAAATAGGGCATGAGCTCCCTATTCTTTCTCTCTAGATCCTTTTTTTTAGCAAAAGAATCTTCCTTCTTTGGTAAGTCTTCTTCTTGCTTTCCAAGTTAAGGTGAGTTTCTTAGTAACTTTTGGAGAGATGTTAACTTTTTGGACAAGACTTGCTTAGTTAGATTCCCTAGCCAACAAGGACTCCCTCTTAAATTCTCTTCACTTGGGCCCACATTCTCTTTAATAAAAATCTTAAATTTGAAACTTGGATTTCTCTTCAATCATGAAACACATGTGGGTCCCACTAGATATGTGCAACCTTGAAACATCCCAACTTGGGCATGTGGTTCTTTCTTCTTCTCTTACTTGGAAATTTCTCATGCTATGGCCCACTCTCTTTGATAAGTTCAAATCTGAAATTGAATTTGTAGCAAAGCTTTGGCAAATGGTGTGGGACCACATGGGTAGTGCAAACATCTTGAAGTGGTATGGCTTGGAGATTCTGTGTAAATTTCTTCTCTTAATTTCTTTTCAAGGCGGGTCCCAATTAACTGAAGATTCCCTACAAAAATAATAATTCAGCCATAATATGTATAAATTAAATTCATAAATGGCATGCATGGGACCCAAATGAGATCAAGCACATAAATGCACCACTAGATGATTTTTGATGCAAGAATCAAAAAGCTAATTGGTGTGACACTAAGATGATGTAAACCAAAGATTTCATAAAATTCATGCAATATTGATGATTTTGACTAAAATTCAACTTTAATGCTCAAATGCATGGAATTATGAAATTGAGTGCAAATTATCCTAATTAAGTCCACAAAGTAACATAAAATGATGATAAATACTACAATTTTGTGGACTTATCACACCCTCAAACCAGCTTTTTGCTAGTCCTCGAGCAAAATAAGTGAAAAAGGAGAAGTTTACTATCCTAACAAATGCAAAGAAGAAAAGAAAAATGCCACTTTTGCTGGCCCTCTCGACTGCATTTAGCGTATGCAATAAGCCCTTAAACCCCTAGGTTCCCCCTAGTGGACGAGTTGTGCCTCGTGAGGGTTTGCAGTGAATATACCCACAAAATTCTTTTTTTTTTTTTTTTTTTTTTTGCAAAAGATATGATTTAAAGCTTAACAAAATCTAGGGAAATTTCTTCCAAGAGTAAGTCTATTGACACTGACTATTCTCGGTTCACGAAATTTTCAAAGAAAAATCTTAAATTCGGTTCACCAATCCCATCTTTTGGTCAGAAATTCTCGAAATCATGCTAATTGATCGTGCACGGTGAAAAGCATGTTTACATACAAAGCATCAAATGATCCACCAATAATTTCCAAATTTTTTTTTCAGGGCCGCCTAAATGTAGCAAAGAAAAACAGTCTTCCACTGAAGGTGGTAATGACGGCTTTCGCACTACTGCTTTTTCCAAAGGACGCTTTTTTTTAACACACACATGTGACTGTGCAATGCCTAGGTCCCTTAAGCTTTCTAATTAACCCATGTAACGAGCATTAGGTCAATGACTCCCAAACTAGATGATTTTAGGGCACTAGGTATGTAAATACCCCTACGGACTTACTGGCTCGGGTTAAAAAGGCTACGAACCCAAACTAGTCACACAATTTTTTATTCTTTTCAAGACTTTTAACTAAACACTTTTTTTTTTTTTTTTTTGCGGTCCCCCAACAATAGGCCGCCATTTTCATGTATCCACCCATCAAACTAGGAAGCTCTGTGCACTAAGGGTCGATTTTCCATTTTTTTCAATCATCAAAGAAAAACGGAAATCATAGCTTTACATTCAAAACCTTGAAAACGTATAAACTCTGTGTAAAAGTGAGGGATCAAAACTCAGCACTTTTCCAAAAACTCTTTCCGTAAATAAAATAGTGAACCATTGTTTTCTTTTGTCCAAAATAAATATCTTCTACCAATAAAAATTCTCTTGAAAGTTTCCCTCTAACCTAACAGTAGCAAATTTTTTTTTTTTTTTTTTAGTCTCCTAAAAACCAAAGCAAAGCGAAAAAGAAAATGTAGAATGAAAATTGAACAAATGATCACATGTTATGTTCTAACTCACACCCCCAAACCTAAATTCAACATTGTCCTCAATGTTATGAATGCATGTGTAATGTGAAAATGAACAATAAGGAAAATTGGAATATCTTACCATGTAGGGTGATTTCAAAAGAATGTGATCAACCAGCTCAATTACCTTCCAAATTTGGGTTGCCTCCCAATCAGCGCTAAGTTTAATGTCGTCAGCCCGACGTGACCAAAAATGTTTAGTCCTGGTACATTGAGTCTTCCAGAAGGATATTCTCAATGTTCTTATCCTTCAGTTCCAGAAACGGTTTCAACCGTTGACCATTCACTTTGAAAACATCCCCATTTTTGGGATTTTCAATTTCTACAGCACCATGAAAGTAAACAGTTCTGACAATGAATGGACCAGTCCACCGGGTTCGTAACTTCCCTGGAAACAGGTGTAACCGGGAATTATACAAAAGGACTTTCATACCTGGTTCAAAGGATTTTCTTAGAATTGACTTATCATGGTTCAACTTCATTCTTTCCTTGTAGATCTTGGCATTCTCATAGGCATCATTTCGAAGTTCTTCCAACTCATTGAGTTGCAATTTGCGCAGAGTGCCCGCAGTGGGTAAGTCAAAATTAAACTTCTTAATGGCCCAATAAGCTCTATGCTCCAATTCAACAGGCAAGTGGCAAGCCTTACCATAGACCAACCTATATGGGGACATCCCAATAGGTGTCTTGTAAGCGGTTCGATAGGCCCACAGTGCGTCAATCAATCGCAAAGACCAATCTTTCCGAGTGGGATTGACCGTCTTTTCCAGAATTTGTTTAATTTGCCTATTTGAAATTTCCGCTTGGCCACTTGTTTGTGGGTGATAAGGTGTAGCAACCTTATGGGTGACAGAATATTTTTTCAACAAATGCTCAAAGGGACGGTTGCAAAAGTGAGTGCCTCCGTCACTAATGATCGCTCTAGGTGTACCAAAGCGAGAAAAGATATGATCTCTCACGAACTTAATCACTACATGGTGGTCATTCTTCTTTGTCGGTATGGCTTCTACCCATTTGGAAACATAGTCTACTGCCAGCAAAATGTAAAGATTTCCAAAGGAATGCGGAAATGGCCCCATGAAGTCAATTCCCCACACATCAAAAATTTCCACCACAAGTATGGGATTCAAGGGCATCATGTTCCTTCGATGGAGCTTGCCAAGCTTTTGACACCTCTCACAGTTCAAACAGAAGGTGTGACAATCTTTAAAGATAGTGGGCCAGTAAAATCCACACTGCAAAACTTTTGCAGCTGTCTTTTTCGAACTAAAGTGGCCCCCACAAGCATGATCATGACAGAAGGAAATGACCGAGTAATGGTCATGATCAGGAATGCATCTCCTGATGATCTGGTCCGGACAGTACTTAAAAAGATACGGGTCATCCCAGAAAAAGTACTTGACCGCAGCTAGAAATTTTGATCGATCCTGTTTTGACCAATGGGTGGGCATCTCCCCTGTAACAAGATAATTGATTATGTCTGCAAACCAGGGGATTTGAGAACAACTGAGCAATTGTTCATCAGGAAAACTTTCATTCAGTGGGACCTCATTTGATGGCTCTAAAGGTATCCTCGAAAGATGGTCTGCTACAACATTCTCACATCCTTTTTTATCTCTTATTTCCAAATCAAACTCTTGTAGTAGAAGGATCCATCGGATCAATCGGGCTTTTGCATCCTTTTTGGACAGAAGGTATCTCAAAGCTGCATGGCCTGTGTAGATGATGACTTTGGACCCTATCAAGTAGGACCGGAATTTCTCCAAGGCAAAAATCACAGCGAGCAATTCTTTTTCAGTGGTTGTGTAATTTAGCTGTGCATCATTGAGGGTCCTACTTGCATAATAAATCACATGAGGTAGCTTCCCAACCCGTTGACCCAAAACAGCTCCAATAGCTGTATCGGATGCATCACACATTAGCTCAAATGGAATGGTCCAGTCAGGTGGCTGAATTATAGGGGCTGAAGTTAGTTCCTTTTTTAGTCTTTCAAAGGCCTTTAGACACTTCTCATCAAATTCAAACGGGGCCTCTTTTGTCAGCAATTGGCACAAAGGTTTAGCAATTTTACTAAAATCCTTGATGAATCGACGATAAATCCAGCATGGCCCAAGAATGACCGAATCTGCTTAACTGATTTTGGTGGTGGCAATTTGGAGATCAAATCAATTTTTGCTTTGTCCACCTCAATTCCATCATCAGAAATAATGTGTCCCAGAACTATGCCCCTTTTTACCATAAAATGGCATTTCTCCCAATTTAAGACTAGATTCTTTTCTTTGCATCTTTTAAGCACAAGGGACAAATGATGTAAGCACTCCTCAAAAGAATTGCCAAAGACTGAAAAATCATCCATGAAAACCTCAATGAATCTTTCCACCATGTCAGAAAATATGCTCAACATGCACCTTTGAAAGGTGGCCGGTGCATTGCATAGCCCAAAGGGCATGCGTCTGTAAGCAAAAGTGCCAAACGGACATGTGAAGGTGGTCTTTTCCTGGTCCTCGGGTGCAATTGGAATTTGATTGTAACCTGAATAACCATCAAGAAAACAATAATATGCATGACCGGCTAGCCTTTCGAGCATCTGATCCATGAATGGGAGGGGAAAATGATCTTTCCGAGTGACAGAGTTCAACTTCCTATAATCAATGCATACCCTCCATCCAGTCTGTATCCGAGTGGGGACCAATTCATTGCCCTCATTTTGAACCACTGTTATACCAGATTTCTTTGGTACCACTTGAACTGGGCTCACCCATGCACTATCAGATATGGGGTAAAGCACCCCTGCATCAAGTAATTTTAAGACTTCTGCCCTGACCACTTCCTTCATTGTAGGGTTCAGTCGCCTCTGTGGTTCACGAGAAGTTTTTGCATTTTCTTCCAAATGGATTCTGTGCTGGACCACAGATGGGCTAATTCCTTTGATATCTGCAATGGACCACCCTATAGCTTCCTTATGTATATCGAAAATTTTCACGAGTTTTTCCTCTTGGACAGGGTCCAAGTCTGAAGCTATAATCACTGGAAGGGTTTCTAGCGGGCCTAAAAACACATATTTCAGGGTATCTGGCAACTGCTTGAGTTCTAACTTAGGGGGCTCTACAATTGATGGGACAGGTGGGGAAGCAGATGGAGTCAAAATCTCATGCTTCGGTTGCCACCTGGAGCAATCCATGGATGGGGTTGAGTCTAAAAGTGAATTGACTTCCTCAATATGTCCATCTACATCAAAATCACTTCCAAAGTGGGTCAGACAAGCCTCTAGTGGATCTTCAAGTTTCAAATGGGGTAAGTGATTTTCCACCAATTCATGAATGTAACTAACTTCAAAAATCCCATCATCCTCATGAGGAGGTTGCTTACTGACATTAAAAATGTTTGCTTGAACTGTCATGGTCCCAAAAGAGATTTGCATCACTCCATTCCTACAATTGATCAAGGCATTAGAGGTGGCTAGGAATGGTCTTCCCAAAATTACTGGAATTTTGGGTTCAGCCCTAGATGTGTGTTTGGTATCCAAGACAACAAAATCGACAGGAAACACAAATTCCCCGACTTTGGTAAGAACGTCTTCGACTACCCCCTTGGGGTATCGAATCGATGCATCAGCCAATTGCAAGGTTACATGGGTCTTTTTCAACTCTCCCAAACCTAATTCTTCATAAACAGAGTACGGAAGAAGGTTCACACTAGCACCCAAGTCTAGCAATGCTTTCTCTATGTGATGGTCCCCTATCTGGCAAGAAATGGTAGGACACCCTGGGTCCTTATATTTGATCGGGGTTGGACAGGAAATGATTGAGCTAGCTTGTTGAGCTAGAAAAGCCTTCTTGGGCACATTAGTTGTCCTTTTGAAGGTGCAAAGGTCCTTCAGGAACTTGGCATAGGCAGGAATTTGTTGGATTGCATCTAAAAGTGGGATGTTAATCCTGACTTGTTGGTGATCTTGGAGCGATCAATGATGACTTCATGCTCTTGACGGCGGATCCGAGATGTTGATGGAGATCAGTCGATTTCAAGCATAAAAAATTAGATTTTCGGAAAACCACAGAGGTTGGAATTTCTGAAACGCGAAAAGGGTTGGAAAATGGGCCACCCGGAGGAAAATCCGGTGACCCGGATTTCCAGGGTCATCGGCGACCATGCACACATGGTCGCCGGCGACCATAGGGTTTTTCCCCTTCCGGTCGCCGTTTCTCGATCGTTTTTCGATTTTTATGATTCATTTTTTCTCCTGTGTTTTTCATGACATTTCTCCTCATTTATTTGCTTGATTCTCCTGAAGAAAACCTGACGAGAAGCCACGCAAATTGAAGCACAAAGTTTCCTATTTTTTGGAAAAGCCGAAGACTTTGTAGCCGATTTTCCGTCAAGAGTCAAAACTAGGTCAAACGATGTTGGAATGAGTCGAAACTTGAGGTGAAGCCTACTGAGCAGTAGATAGGACCAACCATGGGCTTTTGTTTGAGTTTTGAAGCCATGTGGGGTCCCGTCGCCAGTAGACTTGATTTTACCGCGAGGAAGATGCCCCGCTTTGATGTACGGTCAACATATATCCGATTGACTTGAAACTTGATAGGGAGTCTATTGGAGTCATTTTGAGACTATCCATTAGCTTCGATTGGGATGTCATGGTCCCAGGGTGCTCCGCCGCCGGTAGCCTTGATTTTGTTTCGTAGCGTCAAAGTCGGGTCAAAGCTGTCGGAATGACATGAAATTTGACGTGCAGCCATTTAGAAGCATGTTGAAGCCACCCATGTGCTCTGTTTGATGAGTGATGGCCTCGATGGTTCTCACCGCCGAGAGGCTTGATTTTACTGCTCGAGGGTTGATGGAGGGTCAAACGTTGTCGGTTTGACTTGAAATTTGACAAGGAGCCCTTTGGAGGTATTTTGAGACCATCCGTGGGCTTTGATATAAGTTTTGATGTCTTCGACGCTGTCTCCGCCAGAAGCGCCTGTTCATTTGTTGGAGGAGTGAAGTTAGGCCAAATGATGTCGGAATGGCCTAAAACTTGATGTAAAGCCTCCTAGTGGCATCTTGGGGCCAACTGTGTGCTCTGTTTTATGTGTCAGGGTCTCTGGCTTCACCACCGCCGGGAGCGCCTACTCAGCTGTTGGAGGAGTGAAGTTAGGCCAAATGATGTTAGAATCACCCCGAACTTCGGATGTACCCCTCTTTGGGCTATCTTGAAGGATCTTGCAGTTTTTATTTGATTCTGACAAGATCTGATGCTTGAAGTAGCATTGCCCGTTTGCAGTAGGATGCGGCTTCATGTGGCTTCTTGATGTTGAGGAGGCAAGGTGACTTTTTTGGTGTCAACAAATGCCCCCTCGAGGTACAACGACGAGTGGCTTTTGGAGTCGATGTGCCTCGAAGAGAAACTTAAAGGAGAGTTTTTTATTTGACCAAGAGTCTTGGAGCATTCTTTTTTTTTTTAAATAGCCTTCTGAGTTTCCAAGGGGATTTTATGGTAGTGAGAGGAATCACGTACCGTCTCAAGGCAAAGTTTTGAAAATGACATGAGGGATTTGGATTTGGGTTTTGGATTTTGGATTTTCCTTTTTGACCTTGTGAACCTAAGGGCTTTATGTGGCACATTAGGCGGTCAAGAGGATTTTTTGGTTTTTGACCTTGTGACCTAACAAGCTGTATGTGGCAGGTTAGGGGGTCGGGGTTTGATTTTTGATTTCGACCTTGTGACCCAACAAGCTATATGTGGCAAATTGGGGGGTCAGATTTGGTTTTGGTTTTGACCTTGTGAATTAACAAGCTGTATGTGGTGAGCTAGGGGGTCAGGATTTGGTTTTTTTTTGTTGTTGCGGCCTTGTGACCTAACAAGTTGTATGTGGCAAGTTAGGGGACTGGAGTTTGGTTTTTTTTATGGCATGTCAATTTCAAGATTTTGGCTTAATTTGGTTCATGAGGTTGGATGGTTTGGTTTTTTGAAAACTCATGAGGCTTTTTTTTTTGAATGGTTCAATAACTCAAAAGAGGCATGAAACCATTTTGTATGCTCTTGGTAAATGAGGTTTTCAAAAGGAATCCCCTTTTAGTGCCTAGGTGGTCAAACCTGGCTCATGCGGGCTAACCCATGGGATCTAAAGCTTTAGAAGATGGCTTAGATCTCATATGATGTCATCTTATAAAGAATATCTAAAAATATCTCCTTTGGGTAGAGAATATCCAAAAATATGCTTACTTGGAGAGAATCTCTCATATTTCCTTGAAGTATCTTTCTTTGGGAGAGAATATCTCTCATTCCCTTTCTTTTCGGAGAGAATTTCTCAAAGAATCTTCTCTTTAGGAGAGAATATCTCAAATCCCCTTTCTTTTGGGAAAGTTGCTAGTTTTTAGCACTTACCTCCTTGGTGTTCTCCTTGTTTCCTCTATAAAAGCAATGGAGGTTGGATCTCTTGCCTTTATTGCTTTCTTTTTGCAAAAATCTTCAAGAGTGCTCTAAGCTCAATAACTTTTCTTCTTCTTCAAGAATCTTCAAGTTCTTTCTTCTTCTCCATCCATGGCTTCAAGTAAGTTTTCTTCCTTCACAAGAAACTCCATGTAGAAGTAGAAAAGTTATTTCTTTCTTTTCTTTTTTTTTACTTTTTTTTCTTTTCTTTTTATTTTTCCACGTGTTTTTTTTTCTTACATGTGCTTTTTTTAATCTTTTTTTTGCTCACGTTTTCTTTTCTTTTTTTTTGCACTTTTTTTATGGTTGTACGGACAGGTCCGTACGGACTTGGTCGTACTGCCATGTGGCAATGGGCCAGCCCAGAATTTTTTTTTTTGAAGAGATTTCTATCTTTTTTTTTTGTTTTCCATGATAATGAGGTTTATGCAATCCAAGATGTTCATGCATTTTCTTTTTTTTTTTATGCATCAAGATAGAAGGCTAGAATCTCTAGGTCAAGTCAACATGATTTTTGACTTCGACAAAGTTTGATTGGTTTTGACCAAGTTGGGTTGGAAATGGTCAAACTTTGGTTAAGGTTTTCCTAGCATCTAATGCATGATGATTTTATTTGATGCACGATTTTTAGTAAATTGATTTGGAAGCATGATATGCATACCTAGAAATCTTTTGCAAGTTTTGAGATTTGTAGCTCACAGCAATGTTGAGCCCTTTGTTAAGCTTGCGGAGATTTGATAAGACTGGTTTGATCTCGCAGCAATGTTTGAGTTCAAACCTTCTTTGAGCTTGCAGTGGTGTTGAGCTCATCTTCAAGCTTTCTATCTTTTTCGGGATGTTTCCCTTTTCTTCGGAATTGTCCCGAAACCATGCCAAAATTTCGCTAGAAATTTTTTAGCAAAACTTTGTCACTTTGGTGGTGATTGATCTTTTCTTTTCTATCCTTTGCAGGTAGTTCCTCCAGAACGAACAAGGGCAAAGAGCTTGTTACTGATGCACCTCGCCGGTCTTCTAGGTCTCCTAATGTGGCCGTACAACAAGCCTGGGAGAAGGTCCAGTTTGTGGAGAGAAACTTGGAAGAGTGCGACTCCCTCAATCGTGATGAGATGAGACAACGATTAATTGTTCTCAAGGATGAGGAGTTTTACAAGATTATGGTAAGCAATCGTCCTTGGGTCATGGATGATCGGAGCATTGTGCTTAAGCCTACCTTCTTTTTTGTTGACGCAGTCCCTGACGACTTGACATACCAAAGGAGATTTTTTCAGTTCTCTTACACAACAGATGGTGATGAGAGAACTATTTCTACCGGGTCGACCTTTGATCGCACTATCTCGATCATGAGCCTTTTTCCTACATGCCCTAAGAGGGAAGATCCTCCGAGCTGGGTGAATAGGACTAATGTGATCAAGACCGGGGTTTTTATTGGCGGCTCTTCTGGATATGTAGAGAAGTCGCCTGTCCGTATGAACATGTTGATGCCGGCCAGCGGCTACCAAGGTTCCGATCATCCATCGTTCGATTTGAGATCGGTGGGCCTTGGCATTTTCCAAGGTGATGGCAGCAATTGGGTGAAGCCTTTTCGACTTCGTGGCCGTTTCAGCACTGACGCAAGCTGGGAGTCATAGACTGCTCACATCCTGCAGGTCGGCAGGCCATTCTGAAGGAGGCCGAGATTTTTGATGCAGTTCGCGCTTTTTTGCAAACCGTGGTTTTCTCTGATGCAGCCTTCATGGCCATGTTGGAGTCATTCATTCCATAAACCAACACCTTCATTGTCACGAATGGTGAGATTGGTTTTTCTTTGAAGTAATTGAGTGCCATCACCGGGCTACCTGTCCTCGGCAAACTTTATGAGGAGTTCATGCCTATTGATAGCGTCCTTGAGGAGCAGTCTGAGGAGTTCAGGCTTTTATACTTTCAGCTCGTCGCCTTCTACGATTTTTTGAAGGAGAGGGAGGGCTCAAAAGTCAGGTCCAGCAGTTGGAGGAGTTTTGGCTCTTTGGTCCCCAACTTCTTTGACAATAGAGAGTCTTCTGATAACATGGCCTGGGAAGCCAAAGCTAAGACTCCAGATTCGAAGAAGACTTCTGTCACGCGAGGAGACTTGAAGGACTTCTTCATGAGCACAGATACCGTTTATTCTGACATTGTGCTGCGGAGGGATCTCGCTGTTTACCTCATTTACTGGCTGAGTGAGGCTGTTTTTCCTGGAGGAGATGGAACGCACATCAGGCCGCATTGTTTCTTTCCGGCTTGTCGGTCGGGGGGCTGCCATTGGTTCGGTATCAAGAACCACAAAATCAACTGGAAAATAAAAATCATTAACATTCACGATCACTTCTTCAATCACACCTTTCGGACACTTGACTGACCTATCAGCAAGACAAATGGTAATATCAGTGTTCTTCAATCCTTCCAGGCCCAACTGCGTGTACACGGAGTACGGCAGTAAATTCACGCTTGCCCCAAGATCAAGGAGACAACTCTCTATCACAGAGTCTCCTATTCGAATGGTAATGGTTGGGCAGCCAAGGTCTTTGTATTTGGGTGCAATGGTCTGCTGGATCAACCCTGATGCTTGGGCTGCCATCACAGGGGTTCTGGGCACTGAGGTTTTTCGCTTGACAGTGGTCAGTGTTAGAAATTTTGTATATTGCAATTTGATGGATGCATTAACATTTTAGCATCATTTGAATTTTCACACAAGCATTGATTTAAAAAATTGAAATCTTGATTTACACATGCATTGGTTTTTAGACTTGTAGAAATATTGATTTATGCATGTTTTGATTTTAAATTTGGATGCAATTTATTTTGAAAAGAAAATTTACCAAATCAAGTTAGCCTATGTTTTAAATCTTTCAAATCATTTTAGGTTTTTTATGTTTCATGTTTTTAAACCTCTTAGTTTGATTTAAATCATGATTCCAAGCTTGATTCAGTGGCCCAAAAGTTCCCACAAGAAATCACTTTAAAATATGCATTTTTGTGGATTTTGGTCCCTGGGCCTAGGTCGACCCGCAGTGTGCTCGGTCGACCGAGCCCATGGGCCCGGTCGACCGAGCCCACTACAGGTCTACCGAGAAGGGTGTAGGTCGACCGAGGAGACGCAGGAACTCAATTTTTGAGTATAAATACAAGTTCATTCCTTTGGAAAAAATGTGGATCAAAGAGGAACTTTTTAGCAACTCTTGAGGAGTTTGTATACAAAGAAAAGGGGATGAACTAAGAGAGACCAATGGGTCATTAGTGAAGCTAAAGCTTGGATCAATAAAGTTATATCTCTAAGTAAGCTTTGTTTTTACTAATCATATGTTATATGCTTTGTTTAGATTATTGGTAAATGAATTTTAGCATTATAACTATGATGTGTTGAATCCATTCTTCTTTTAATCTTTGATCTAAGTTGGATTGGATTCTTCACTTTGATTTCAAACCAAGTTTGTTTTAAAATCTTCATTAATCATGCTTAGCCAAAATCTTTGATTTCTTTTAGCATGATTCATTTACTTGGTTGAAACTCTATTTATTGTTTTCTTTCATTTAAACCTTAGTTAAATTTATTTGGTTTTGAAAACAACATTGCACATGCATCACATGTTTAGAGTTAATTAGTTTCATACAACTTGTGAGCCTTTGATTTTCATATCATTAACAAGTTTGTATTCATGCATGTGATTTGCATTTCACTTCAATCAAAATCTTTTATGTGCCTTAAACTTTTAAATGCTTTGAGCATATATTGATTGATCTTACTTTTTAACTTGATTGAAGTTATCACACACACACACGCACACATCATAAGCTTACACATTTGCATTCATATAGTGTTTGTGTGAGTTAGTTTTTCAATTTCATATCCGCCTATTTTAGAGGCATTGTAATTGAGCTTTAATTGTATCTCTTAAAGTGTTTGTGTAGACACTACATTGAGAGAAAATCTTTCTATTGTAAAAGTTATTGCTTAGCCTAAGAAAAGCATAGTGTAGAGGTTTTTGCTTAGCCTAGAAAAGCACATTGATAGGTTATTGTTTAGGCTAGAAAAACAACATTGTAGAGGTTATTGCTTAACCTATTGAAAAGCATAAATAGTGGAAATCCGGTGGGGTGTTGGATCACAAGCTGGTAGTGGATGTAGGCATTGAGGCCGAACCACTATAAATCTTTGTGTGATTGTGAATGCTCTGTGGTGATTGTTTTTATTAGCTTCCGCATTTTGTTTGATAATCATCACTTATGACTAGTTAAATTTAAAGAAGTTAAAATTTGTCTTAATTGGTCAATAATTTGTAGCTCACCCTATTCACCCCCCTTCTAGGGTTAGGTTCCCGAGCTTTCAGTCAGGTCTTTCAAAAACTTGGAGTATGAAGGGATTTGCTTTATGGCATCAAGGAGGGGTATGTTTATTTGGACATTTTTTAAAACTTCTAAGATTCCCTCAAAGTGATCCTTCTTCATAGTCTCTTTCAATCGGTGTGGGAATGGTTCTCTAGGTACCCCTTCTGAGGATGATGGGTTAGCTACAATGGGCTTCTGAATCTGCTCTCTCTGTGGGTCTCCTCTTGGTATGGATTTTCCTCTCTCTTTCTCTTTTTCTCTTTCTGAATTCTCTTTCAAATCTTTCTTCAAATTCTCTCTCTCGCACTACACCATAATAATCAATTAGTAACGGATCTACAGCCGTTACAAAAAATATTAGTAACGGTTATTTTACGTTAACACAATTGCGTCACAAATGAAAAGTAACGGAAGTTAGTAACACTTAATAACCGTTAGAAATATTACTAACGGTTATGAATTGTGACTGAAATTAATTTCAGCAACACATCTATAATCGTTACAATTTATTAGTAACGGTTATTAATTTTGTTCATAGTTTGTTCCCAACAGATAAAACTGTTGGTAATTCCCACTTTCTGACGCATATATAACTATTTGGTCAACCTATTTGTAACGGTTGATATCTATTACGAAGTATTCTATTTGTAACGGTTGGAGTCCGTTACTAAGTATTATATTTGTAATGGTTTATATCCGTTACTAAGTATTTGTTGTTTTAAAAAAAAATGGAATTTCCTGATCAATTTCTGACAGGCCACCTACAGTACTTCTGACTACATAGATACTAAATGCTATATTGCTAAATGACTACATAGATACTAAATGCTATATTGCTTTATGATATATTCATTTTTTACCGACTGTATTTATTTACAAAAAGAGGCTCATGAGGCATATGCCCTATGCATTGAGGCTTACACCCCGACTCGAGCAATTGGAACACCTCATGCTAATGCAAAGTATTGAAACATTGGATCAGACAAAATCAACTTATCCATGTTTTCACATGTCCAATCCTATAGTTAATATTATTCTGATTAACCTGAAACTAAGGTCATGTATCAAAGGAGTTAAGATTTAATTGACTGTAAGGAGTAACTTACATTTTTTGGAAATGCTTTGCACAATGCCTTAATGGTAGAATTCTGTATCCAGGAGCTAACATTTGAAGAGGCTACTCCCCCAGCTTTGGCTGCTTCAGCATGGGTCCTGCCACAATTCACCATTATACGCCCATGAGTCATCAACTTTTCATTAAGTTCCAACCATGTTGCAGCCTTAGATGTGCAATCAGAAAACACATACAAGAATATGCAGCAACAAACTTTAGAGAAACGATCGATCTTTTAAACATAGTTAAGCAAGGTAAATAGCATTAAAATATAAAAGGTAGCTGAATAAACAGAGTAGAGATGCATAAATAAACAAAAAACACATGAGGATTAAACAAAATGTAACTTTAAAAGAACCAGCATGATAATCAAAAGAGGACAAGAATAAATAGATCCTAGAATACCATTTATTTATCGATACTAATAGCCATGCTCATGTAACCCAGAATCATGAATTGTTAATGAAACTGAAACTAAAACTGATCAAATACATAGTAGGTTTTGTTGGTTTTTTTTTTGGGTATTGGTAACAATAAAAATTTTAATCAATAAAAAGGATAAGAGTATTAAATAGGACCCAAAAGATAAAACATCAACAATAGTCAAAGGAATTTGACCTAATCATGTTAGACTGTCCACTTCAATGGAGAACTGGTTGATAAAGAAGATTTCTTCTATATAAATTGATAATCAAAACCTTTTGGGATTTGATCATGCAGTTAGTTTGTAATGATACTATTTCATAGGAAATACCATATTTAAACTAAAGGAGACCTAACACAAGCATATGATCTGTATGGTTAATCAAAATTCAGTAATGCGCACCTCCTGCAACTGTGGTAAGACTTTTCTATCAGAAAACAAGTCCACAACGATGCTTGGATGATTGACACAAGTCACAAATTGAAAACAGTGCAATAGAAACAAATGCATTGAATCCATTTATGAGCTATATATGTGTCCAAAAAAAAAATTCAGTTATGGTATCTATGTTGCTCTAATACAGGCATCTAATGAGACAAACCCTCTAAATTCAAAGTAAATTAATAAAATACGCAGCAAAGAATTCATGTATCTAAACATCCTAAAACTCACCAGCATATCCCCCTGGAACCATGACTGAAGGAGAAAGGGCATCACCCACATTAACATAGAGAACACCACCCTCTTGGTTACATTTCTCTAGCTCAGATAATCCTAGATATTCTCTGGCTTTATAAATTAATTGCAAAGCAGCACAAACAAATGTCTCATAGTAAGGATAAAGTTCCTATAGATGAATACATGAAATTCTGCATTGATTATAAAAGTTTCACAAATGGTTTGAATAAGATTTCAAACAGAAATATTAACTTCCAAATAAAAGTGACAGTATTGCGTTAACAAGGTGTAGTAACATATGCAGTTAGCAGTGAATGGACAAGGGAATCACATTCTGAATTTACTAAATGCCATCGTCTCAGTCCCTGTTGGCTGATCTGGTATTCTGGTTTCATTTCATGCAACATTGATTTTGATATTACAAATTATGCTACACACTGAACTTACATCATCATAATTAAAGTCTCATCCCAACTCTGCACCTGCATGTGAAAATATAAAATATCTACAGAAATATTCAGATGAGAACCATCCATACGAATATGATTCCCATGTGGGTTCACAATTTCTGATCCGTACCATCTAACATCAACTGTGAAACTTCCAACTACTTTACAAATGAGGTCGAATATGTATTGATCTAAATCTGCATCCTCCTCTGACTATCCTCTCTGTTATTTCCCTGCATATCACAAAAGAATTAAATTGTTTCTCAACTAACTGGCACATAATGTAAAAACGCAAACCTGTCATGCCTCTCTTTTGGATGGTGGTATTTGCAGGTTGACCCATATTGCATCTTTTTGCAACAAGTATCAAACGTCAGAAGATGAATTGAAGAAGACAATGGAGAAAGCTAACAATTTAATTGTTGACATTTTGAAGAAAAAACCACAATTGGCCTCTGATTGTAAATCAGATAACCTATGAACTTATCAATACATGTATATTTTAATGAATGATGGATGTAAAAAATGAAAAAAGAAGAGAAAAATGGATATTGTTCAACCTTTTTGTGGTGGTTGAACCCAGGTCTCTTCTCCCTGGAGACATATACCAAGCGTGGCAGTTCATTGCCTTCTGTATCATGCCCACCACTTTGGCCTAAAAAGACCTGAATTCCAAGGGTAGCAGAAAATTAGCCATAAAAAAAATGCTGGAAGAAAAATAAAGTATTAATAGTTAAACATAGTTGACTTGAAATTATTACCTGAATCATCCTAGGATGATCTCGGACATTATTCCCAGGCCACAGAGTGCCATCTTGCATGGTCCATCCTTCTTCTGGAACCTTCTGAGCCTTCGCAACCAGAGCATTGATCCGAACCTTAAATTCCTCATACTCTCTTTGCACCAATATCACTTCAGATCACAGAACAAACACAGTAAATTAAGTTGTCATGGACAGAAGAATGTCTGCAATTACAATACCTTCATTGCCCTACGTTCCTTAACGAATGAAGGCAAGACCTTATCCTTTAGATAATCTATCTTTTGAGCAAAATACCACTCTGGCGCTCGCGGCTCAATATTGAACTTCTTACTGAAAGGGACCCATTCCCTTGCGAACTCTGAGGTTTCTGATAATGCTTCAAATGTCAGCATTGTAGCACCATCATCAGAAACATAACAACAAACTTTGTCGACATGGTAGTCCACAACCAGAATTGAAAGAACTGTGTTGGCAGTGACCAGAGGTGGCTCCTTTAGAGGATCTACTGTACTCACAAAAATATCAACTGGAGACAGTTGAGATGGTTGCCCTTCCTTCTCATACCTGTACGGACAAATAGATAGGATTTAAGAAGGCTCCTCATTTGAACTGGAAAAAAAAGCAAAAAAGCTTTAGTAAAGTCGGGAAAAAAACAAACCTTAAGGACAGTCTATCAAGATAAGTCTCCATGTCAATTGGTAACCACTTTGGGAACTGATCAAGAATCCATGAAATGGCAAACCAGATTTCGCAGATGACAGATACGAGCCACAGTGCATAGGCATCATTCACGGGATGCATTACTCGATAATGAAAGAAGAACCCAAGGACTACAAGCCGAATTATAATAATCATTCTGTATGGGTTGATTTGGCTGGATGGAATAGGCGTCTTTCTTGATAAGGGCTGTCTAGCCTCATCCATTCTAATAAAGAAAAGGGACTGATATAAGAATCCCATGACTAGCAATTAAGTAGAGATACAATAGGCAGTTAAATTAATTAAATTATTGAAATACTTGGAGGCAATTGTAAGCAGTAATACCAAAAATAGTAACTCCATGAGCATCATCCTAGTTGAAGAATGCTTTCAACTAAAAATGTAAGCTTGTATGGCTAATCCATCAGAACATCCCAAGCAGTTGAGTAATTCACTACCATATCGGAAAGCATCATTTCCATTATCACTATCATGAACACATTAACTATTCTAGATTCTGAAAGAAGATTTCAAGAGCTTGGGGAGATAAGTGACAATTAAAACGACTATACTATCAAAATGCACTAGAATTAGGAACTATTTATAAAATGCAATATCGTTAGCAAAGATGGCCCACCATCAACTCTTGCTTATAAAAATCAGTCACCACAAGTTTCCTCTTTGTTTTAACTTTTATCTATCAAGGTATTGCACTCCAGAGTTGTCCCCATTCTGTAAGGGCTCAGAAGAGAGAGAGAGAGTGTGTGTGTGTGAGAGAGAGTTAAAATGATTAAACCGCCAGAAGAGCAGATGACTTGACCTATGGAAGGCGATTAACATAAACAATCCATGGAAGGCTATTAACATAAACAATCCACCCAAATATCAAGAACTGCACAAGTGAGTTGTCAACTTGGACAACATAAAATCATTGTTGGGACAAATACCGTCACATCATCCATGAACTAGATTTTAAAGAGGTTTCAACAGCTTACAGGGGTAGATCTGGTCCATCGCCATCATTATCCCAATCCTTGCCACCATTTTCACTTCTCATCACCTGCAACTTTTCTTGCTTTTGCTTCCAGCTCTCCATCCTCTCCTTCCAAGCAATGCTTCCATAACCACATGCAGCTAGGTCTTTGGAAGGGTCCATGGATCTGGGTTGCACTGCACGAGAATGGGAAAGAATCAACATTGGGTGCGAATCACTGGACCTCTCAAAGAAAAAAGGGAAACTCAATGGTAAATTCCTTTATAATAAGTAACTACATTTGAGGGGAGATGTGTAAAAACCTGGAAGACTCGGATCTGCAAAAGGAAGTGGATGAATTCCTTTTCCTCCACCACTCATGAAAGAAGGTACCAAAGCATGCTGTTCAGGAGGGATGTCATCCACCTGCCATCAAGAAGATCATCATCATCATCAACATCAACTACAACGATGAGAAACAGAAACAAATGTATGCAAGAAGAGAAGAGAAGAAGAGCAACCAGGTTTTTTTTTTTTGTTGTTTATTTTCCAACAGAACAGTTTAAGGCATAAAAAAGTACCATCTGGCCGTTGGTGAGCAAAGGAACTTGAGGGATTGTATGGAAGACTTGAGGCACGTCGGAGGCATCACCACCGCCTTGTCCATAGCTCATGTGACCCTGAAGCATAGCCTCCGTGAGATACTGCATATCCTGTTTGTCCCTCCCCACAAAATTAAATTCATTCTCGAGATCATCGATGCCATCTTCTTCTTCATCGCCTGCAACTCTGGCACACCCTGGAGAAGAAGAGGAGAAAACAACATTTCATATTCATATTCAGTAACAGACATAGACAGGAAAGAAAGAGAGGAGAGGAGAGCAGAGTAGCAAGCAAGGGACTGTAAGATGTTGGCCAAATCCTTTGCCGACAACAACAATTCTCAGTAACTACACGAGAAAGAAATACAACGGAAATTAAAAAAAAATCTTCTTCTTCTTCTTCTACCCTTATTATAACAAATGGTAGAGAAATTCAAAGCGATTCATCAGAACACGTTGCCAAAAAGAAATTACCCAAAACTATAAGAAAACGAAGGGGAGGGGGAAGCTCATAAATTTCGATTTGAAGAAACAGGACATGGATTTTTTTTTAAGATCTGGCAAACAGTAACAGAGAAAGAGAACACAATTAAATTACTTTACCCTTGAGGCGTTTGAACCTGGTCTTGCACTGAGGGCAGACCTGATTTCCTTCTCTACGCTCGTACTCATAAAAAGTCCTGCAAACTGGGAATGCACACTCATTACAGGCAACGAACAACTCTCCATCCACGGTTAGCCCGACGTCATCCCCACAAATCTGGCAGATTTGGCCATTCAGCTGTTGCAATGGCTTCGGCTGCAACCATAAACATAACAACCACAACAACCAAAAAAGGGATGATAATAAATCATAAATCCAATCTCCATGAATTCTCTTAACAGCAGAGCACAGAAAGATCCCTCCCTCCTAAAATTTAAAAAGAAGAAGTAGAAGCAATGTAGAAATGGAATTACTTACACCAGATTCTCCTTCCCGACGGATGACAACGAGCTCGTTCCTGTTGTGAGAGCATGCAACTAAACCAGCACTCGCCTCCATTTTTATCTTTTAGAACAAGACGCTCGTTTGAGAAGAAGAAGAAGAAAGAAAGAAAGAAAAAAACACGGTTCCTCCTCAGCCAGATCTGGTCACGTCACCCCCACCCAAATGGCGCTGCGATCTTAAAAGGAAACTCAGTCCCACTTTCACTTCAGAGATTAAAAAAAAAAAGCAGCAGCAGTTGTTTACAGTCATAGGCTCTGAACTGCCTTGGATTATTCCTCATGCTGGGAGGGATCTGCGTGCGTTGATGGAGAGGGTGAGGTCTGCGTGAGTGGTGATGGAGGTGATGCCGATGAGGGAATGGAGATGGAGATCGTGAGGGAGATGAGGGAAAAGAGCAGAGAGAGAGAGAGAAGAGCAGAGAGAGAGAGAGAGTGCGAGAGAGAGAGAGAAAAGCAGATCGAGATCGACAGAGAGAGAGAGAGATGAGTAGAGAGAGCGTGGAGAGAGAGAGAGACAACAGAGAGAGCGCCGATCGAGCTTCGGGTTTGGAACTGGCGAGACTCGATGTCGCTTCGAGCGCCTGCTGCGATGGGGGAGATGCGGTGACTCGGTCTCGCTCTCTCTGTCTTGGACGACTGAGCTGGCGTCGAGTGCGAAGGAGAACTCAGGGTCGGCGAATTGGAAGCTCTTTTGGGGGTTTTCTCTAAGGCCATAGTTGGGTGGTTTGTGATTCTCATCTTCTTCTGAAGAGGAGGAAGAAGAAGATGAAGATGGGGAGTCGTTTTGTGGTTGTTGGGGCTTTTGAGAAGGAGAGAGAAGGGTCATGTGAGATCTCATGTGACCACCCAGAGCTCTGCCATTAGAGAAAGTCCTGTTGCAGAGCTTGCAAGTTCGTTTTTCCATTGAAGGAGGAGGAACAGGAGATGGAGATGGTGGGAGAGACTGAAAGTTTCTCTTTTTTTTTCTCTCTCTCTCTCGGTCTGCTGTCTTTCTCTTTTCTTGTTGGGAAGAGTTCTTTGGAAGTTGAGGGAAGATAGAGCGAGAGCGAGAGGAGCAGAGAGCGAGAGTGAGATAAGAGCAGAGTGAGAATGAGAGAAGAGAACAGAGGAAAGAGGGCTTTTTGGAGGGAGAGAGTTAGTGGGAGCGAAAATAGGGATTTGGAGGCAGGAGAGGGAAAAAATAAGGAACTTTACCGACGTTTTTATTCGTCGACAAAATAAGAAAAAAAAAAAAAATATCAAAATACATTTACCGACGTTTTTTTCGTCGGTAAAATAAAAATAAAAAATATAATACCTTTATCGACGTTTTTTTTCGTCGGCAAAATGATAAATAAAAATAAAAAAAATATAACAACACTTTTACCGACGTTTTTTTTCGTCGGTAAAAGACTTTTTTTCGTCGGAAAAATGATAAATAAAAATAAAAAAATTATAAAAATACTTTTACCGACGTTTTTTTTCGTCAGTAAAAGTCCATGTTTTTTATTTTTCATAAAAAATAAGCTAATGCTAAATTTGGACTTTTACTAACGTTCTCTTGGAAAACGTCGGTAATAGGTAACCTTTACCGTCATTTTTTATAAAACGTCGGTAAAAGTCTAGTCTTTACCGACGAAATGATATACGTCGGTAAAAAGTAATCTTTACCGACGAATTTTGAAAAGCGTCGCTAAAAAACGTCGCTAAAAGTGCAGATTGTTGTAGTGGAAGAAGAAAATCACCTTCTGAGTTGTACCCATGGACAACAAATCAATCAGAGATGACCGTTGGAAGATGCCGGACTTATATTGCTCATCGTCATGCTCACCGTCAAGATTTCACTCTTTTCCCCCTTCTCACTTGCTTCTTATGTTCTGTCTTCTCTTTAGCGCGGGAACTAAAATCACTCCTGCCCCCTGTTTTCATTTTTATTTTGTAATGTGATTTTTCCTCTTTTTATTATTTTGATACCATTGTAACACATTACTAATCGTCACAAAATATCCAATAAATGTTACAAAATAATTCAAGTATTTGCAAAGATATTTACTAATGGTTATGAATATTGCTAACGGATAATAAATGTGACAAATTACCTAACGGAAATATTTGCGTTACTAATAAGAAATCTCAAATGTTGCAAAATCACCCAAATGGTGTAGTGTCGGGTTCGACAACTTTCCTCGAACTCTCTAGTTTTCCTAAAAAAATCTTTTCTCTTTGATCCTCATCAGGAATCTCAACTCTTTTGTCTACAGTCTTTCCTGATCTCAGTGTATGGATCGCCTACACATGCTCATTACTATTTACTGAACACTGGCCTATGGGCTGATTGGACTGTCCTTTCGGATTAGGAATGGTTTAGCTTGGGAATTGGTCATTTTCTTTCTCGGACAACTATAACGTAAGCTGACCTAATTGGGCCTCTAGTTTGGCAATGGACTGGTTAGTCTGCTCTTGGATTTGAATGAATCTGGTAAAGAGGTTCTTTAGATGAGAGGATTGCAGAGGGGCTTGTGCTGGTGTAGAGTAGTTAGGCATCTGATCTGGGACTAGTGTCCTACACTGGTTCTGTGGTTGGAATTGATGCTATTGGTCAAATTGATTATGCTGTGTGGGCTGCTGAGGATAAGGAGCCATGGAATGATTAGTTTGAGCAGGTTGCTACCTAGGATACTGCGACTGGAAACCGAGTTGACCTCCGTGGGACTGAATAGGCTCTGACTGACTATACGAAAAATTGGGGTGGAACCTACTGTGTGGGTGGTAGGTCTGACTGAAAGTGTTAATAGTTGGTTTCCGAAAGTTTTCGTAGGAATTAAGCGCATTAGCTTGCTCGGCCTTAACAAATGGCAGACTAGGGCAACTCTCAACAGTGTGCTCACAACTATCGCATAACACACAAGCATGATGCGGTTCACATACTTCTCAAGGTGGGCTCCTGTTGCTGATGAGTGGTTTGACATGACATTACATACATAGATCCTATCTTTTTGCTCAGATTTTCCACTTCATACACTAAACTGGTTATCACATTTTTCAACTTAGGTTCCTTTTTGATGTTGTACATTATAGGCTTCTGGATCCCTGTCTCATCTCTCTCTAAGTCTTTCTTATTACCGCTCCAATTTTGTGAGTTTTCCACAAGCTTGACAAGGAATTCGCATGCTTGATCGGCAGTTTGATTCATGAATTCTCCTTTGTGCATTGATTCAATCAAGTTACGCTGGGGGTTCGTCAGACCTCTATAAAAGAAATGTATTAACTCTCCTTTGTCAATCCCGTGATGTGGGCATTTGATCAATAGGTCTGGAATCTCTCTCAGGTTTCGGAAAAATCTTCCTCGAGTCCTCCCCTAAAGTTCCTGATGGCACTCCTATATTTCTCAGTTTTGCTCACTGGGAAAAACTTGGACATAAACTTTTTGACAAGTTCATCCCAGGTGTTGACACAAAAAATGTCACTTTGCCTCTTCACACCAAAAGCTACATGGAGCCGCATCCTACCCCAAATAGGCAGGCGCCACTTCAAGCATCAGATCTTGTCAGAATCAAACAAAAAATGCAAGGTCATTCAAAACAGCCAAAAGAGAGGTACACATGAAGTTTCGGGCCATTCCGACATCATTTGGCCTAGCTTCACTTCTCCAACAGCTAAGCAGCAGCTCCCGGCGGCGACAGTGTCGAAGACCCCAAATCTTCGATCAGAGCCTACGGATGGTCTCAAAATACCTCCGAAAGGCTACATGTCAAGTTTCAAGTCAAACCGACACCGTTTGACCCTCCATCAACTCTCGAGCAACAAAATCAAGCCCTTAGGTAGCGAGAATTACTGAGGTCGTCACTCATCAAACAGAGCACATGGGTGGCTTCTACATACCTCCAAAGGGCTGCACAACAAATTTCAGGACATTCCGATGACGTTTGACCCAGTTTCGATGCTCGGAAACAAAATCAAGCCTACCAACGGCGGAGCACCCCGGGACCATGGAACCCAATTCAGAGCTTGTGGATCATCTCAAAATGACTCCAATAGGCTCCCCGTCGAATTTCAGGTCAATCGGACATCGTTTGACCAGAAGTCAAAGCTCGGCATTTCCCTCGTGGTGAAATCAAAGTCAAGCATTTGCGGGACCCCAAGCGGCTTCAAAACCTGAACAAAAGCCTATGGTTGGTCTCGTCTATTGCTCAAGAAGCTACACGTCGAATTTCAGGTCATTCCGACATCGTTTGACCTAGTTTCGACGCTTGACAAAAAATCGGGAGTTCTCCACAGCAAAGTCTTCGGCTTTTCAGAAAATGGGAAACTTTGCAATCTGATTTGCACGGCTTCCCATCAGGTTTTCTTGAGGGAAATTCAGCCAATAAATGAGAGGAAATTCCAAGAAAAATGCAGGAGTAAACAGAAGAAGAAAAGGCGACCGGAAGGCGGCTGACCATGGGGCACAAACCCCATGGTCGCCAGCCCCATGGTCGCCGGCGACCATGGAGGTCCGGGCCGCCGGACCTCGCCCAAAAACCCCGTTTTTCGGGTATCTTTCGCGTCCCGAGTTGATTGGCCCCTGTGATTTGTCCAAATTCTGATTTTTTGAGCATGAAATCCGTCGATCTTCGTCGACATCGTGGATCCGCCGCTGGAATCATGGAATCATCATCAGACACCTCAAAATTGTCAACCGACCGATCAAGAAAATGCACTTTCTGCCCGACCGATCGAGAAATCGACTGGACAGATGTCGTTGGCTTGTTGATATTAATCAAAGTCTGAAATTGCATGATCATCCGATGTCGATCAACATGAAGATCCATCGATGATCATCGCCAAAAGAATTCCAAAGGACGCGGCGCGGCCCGTGACTCTTCAAGCGACCGGGAGACCATTTAATGCTGTTAATTGACTTGTTTATGGCAACTTATTACAGTCATTAACTCATTATCTTGGACGGCTCAATCAAAAGCAAGCGAATGGGAGTTACAAATCCAAGTATTCATGGCATTAAAACCATGAAACTCCCCTCATTATGGAGATTAAAGGCAACTAAATGCCCATTATCCTCCACCGGCCAATCAAATTCAAGGAAAAAGGAGTTACCAAATCAAGAAATTAAAAACTTGTAACTCCTCCCATCATGAGCATTAATACCATAAATGCTCATAAACTCTCCTAAATGGCTACCAAATGCCTATAAATAGGAGGCCATTCCAAGGAAAAGGGGGGCCAAGGGGAAAAATTATCCAAAAACTCTCCGAAAAATCCAAGAAAAATCCAGAACCTCTGCAACAAACTCTCCTCTATTGAAGAAAACTCTGCTGCAACAAGCACTACAAGGTGATCAAAGCCCCTTGGGGGCCACCCCCCCAAGGCCACCTCTCCTTCTATCCAACATGGCTAGATGCGGCTTTTCAGCCCGTCTACTCAGCTTTTTACCGGATATAGGACCTTACCTTGGTCCTTATCCTCTAAAAATCTGAGGGTGGAGCCAAGCCAAGAAATCAAGCATCAAAGTTCTCATCTGAAGGACGATGGCGGAGTCCATACATGACTCGCGACCGTCGATCTGAACGGATCCCCCCACAATCGCATGAAAAGTTAGATTCCATTTCTTTCTTTTCTATTGTATTGTATTTTTTCTTAAAGAGACACAAAATTCACATATCTTGTCTTTTCATTATTGATGAGATTTGTAAACCGCCTTTCACGGAAAAATCGCCTTTCACGGCAAACAAAGAAAATCGCCTCTCACGGCATTCAAAACAAACTTGTCTCTTTTCTTTAAAATATGTGTGCAATGGAAAGTTAGGAAAAAGTTGATTTCCTTTCTACTTGTGAAGGTGAATCTCCGGATCACTACTCTAAATTCCAAGTAGAAAAGAAAATCTGGCATACCCACAAAATGTTGATACCCGCCTTTCTTTCTTCCCTCTCCCTCCTTCCGGACCCCGACAGACCCGGGGCGGATGGCAGCGGAGGAGGAACGGAGGGGCGCGGTCCATCAAGCTGGCACACCCGGTGGGACCCGTTCATTTGAGAACACAATGCTTGGATTCTTTGGCTCAATTCTAGTTGGTGGCCTATGTTGATCTTGCACCTAAAAAAAAACATGAAATGGGATTTTTGGAAGTTTCTTTCTTTAAGTTTATTTCCAGCCTTTCCCGTTTCTAAAAAAAGAATCTCAAAAAAAAATTTGATTTAATTTTTTTTTCAGATTTCCCTCTTTTGGGTTTAAGTTGAGAAACTTTGGCTTCTTCCTTTTCGGATTTCGAGATCGCAGAAATGTTGGACTCATTTTCGGAATGGAACACCATTTGCTCTCTTCTATGAATCCACAAAAAAATCTGATTTACAATTTTTTTTTTCAGATTTCTCCCTTTTGGGTTTAAGTTGAGAAACTTTGGCTTATTCCTTTTCTGATTTCGAGATCGCAGAAATGTTGAACTCATTTTCGGAATGGAACACCATTCGCTCTCTTCTATGAATCCATAAAAAAAATCTTTCAAAAAAAAACCACTAAGGTTGCACCAATTGCGTTCTTTGACCAAAGTGGATTTAAGAAAAGCCTTGTCCAGAGTGTGGAGACAGCTAGACTGTTCTAGGCAAGGGTCCTCCAAACGGGTTCATTAAGTAATCCTACCCTTACCTGGGGGCTGATCTATCAACTGAGGTTTCATAAGATCGAATTGGAGATCTATGTGAACTCTTAAAAAAAAAATCTTCAAAATTTTTTTTTTCTAAAAAAAAAAAGAACAAAAAAACAAAAAAAAACTTCTATCACTTTTGGATTCATATTTGAGAAATCCTGGTTCCTTCCTTTTCGGATTTTCGAGCTTGCAGAAATGTTGAGCTCATTTTCGGATTGGAATACCATTTGCTCTCTTCTATAAGTCCAATCTTGACACTTTAAAAAAAAAAAAAAAAAAACTTCCGTCACTTTTGGATCCACACTTGAGAAATTTTGGTTCCTTCCCTTTCGGATTTCGAGCTCGCAGAAATGTTGAGCTCATTCTCGGATTGGAATACCATTTGCTCTCTTTTATGAATCCAATCTTGACCTTTCAAAAATCCCATCTCGTGTCTTTTCCAAGGACGCGATTTGCAACATTTGTGCCTAGCGGTCCTAGTACGCCCTTTCGGGTCTACTGTATTCGCAACCGACACATTTGTATCTCAACCTTATATCATTTTACCTTGAGTGAGCTTTGCTTCTCGGTAATTTGAATTAAGGTTCACAATTGCTTCTAGCAGTCACTGGGACGCTCATTCTGAGCTGACCCTACTTGCGTTTAGAACAATTGTGCCCTCTATGGCTTTTCTGCCTTCCTCATGTTGCTTGGGCTGGGCCATGTCCCCTCGGGCGACTTGAAGAGGCGAAACCATAGTATTTTCCATTTATGATCACCATATTCTTGTGATTACTAATGGATATGGTCTTGTTTAAGAAGTTTTCCTCCAAAAGCTAACAATGAAAACTTCATTAACCATCTCCTTTGATGAGAACAAGTACCAGCTGATGCTTCAAAAGAAGTAAACCAAGCGCACCTACAAGCGCCCCGCCAGTTGCCAAAGCATCACCACCCTTGGCGACTCCCAGAACACCGGGTTGACCTCAACTCCCCGGACCATCGTCTTCGGGTCACTGGGACCATTCCCACTTCCCGCAGAAGAAACCGCAATGCCAAGAAGCAGAAAACTGCCACCGGACATGTCGCTGCTCCGACACCAAAGGCGGCCATCAGAAAACCTGAAGCCCGTGGTAACCCCACGAAGCCTCAACCTACAAGAAACCAGGTCTGCTCAAAGATTTGGTCCCCAAGACCTTCACCCAAACAAAGAAGGTCACAAACACCTGCAAAGCCAGCATACCTGGCCCCTCTCAAGGAGAACCGGTTCTACCCTCTTGCTTACATGAAAGAGGAGAAACCTACCCTCCGCCAAACAAAACCAACTCAGCACGAGCCGGCTTGCTCCTACAAGCCCAAAATCAAATCGTGCATCGTAAGGCCTCCGTAAGAACCTGCAAAGGCCTGCACTCCTGCGAGTCGACCCTTCCTCTCAACAGGGGCTGAACTCGCCAAATTCAAGGCTTCGCTGCGACAGGCAAAGGACCGCGTCCGGATCCTGTCCCTGCCAGTCTTCAAAGAAGACAAGCTCGGCTGCTGCGCACCAGGGACTACGTCCTTCATTGCCAGAGCGCAGCCAGAGCTAACTGAAGCTCAAATTACTCGTCGTATGCGCCGCCGCGTGGCATATCGACAAAAGAGACTAGAGAAGCAAAGAACCCAGCATTCTGCACTTCAGGTCTCCAAAAAATGGGTTGAAAAAGAAAGACCCAATCAAGTTGCTGTTGTCCATATGGTTGGAAAAACCAAAAGACATCAAAAGTCGGCAACTAAAATCCATGTCAGACGACCGGTGACTCGCAGCGTCACTCGGACAAGAAGACATCGAGAAGATTCTCCTGCTCCTTCAAGTCAAGGACACCGGAGTAATCACTCCTCGAGCTCTTCATCTAAAAGAATGAGCTCCAGCTCAGTCACCAAGACTGTATCCTCTTTCGACTCTCGAAGAGTGAACATCTTGGTCACAAATGCTGAGCAACCTTCGCCACATGATGACGTAGCTGCACGCATCCAGCAGCTGGAACAAGGACAGCAGAGAATAGAGGCCCTAATGGAAAACCTCCTTCTCACTATCCAACGTCCGCCAAACAATGAAGCTCCTCCGAGCCATCAAGGCGACGAGGAAAATGCGGAAAACAGTGAGTCACGCGCCCTTACCAAAAAGGACGTTGACGATATCCTCGCCAAAGCAAAAGAAGAGGATACACTAAAGGAGCATGGGATCAAGCCACCATATCCTTTGTGGATGGACTCGGTCCCGTTCCCTACAAAATTCAAGCAACCTACTCTCCAAACATATACGGGGAAAGGTTCAGCCAGACAACACGTCATCCATTTCAAGATCCTGACAGGAGCTATTGCGGATCAAGATGCCCTCAAAATCCGCCTCTTTGCAAGTACCCTAAAAGGTACGGCCTTTGATTGGTACTCCACTCTGCCGGAGGACTCCATTCAAAATTGGGCCATGCTGGAGACACGCTTCCTAACCCACTTCAAAGGTGAGGATCATTCTGTTACTATGGCGTAGCTCTGCAGCCTAAAACAGGGAGAGAGTGAGTCAACATATGACTTCATTCATAAGTGGAAGGCAATGGCGTACAAATGCTCAGATGTATTGCCACAAGCGTCGCTAGTCGACATCTGCCGTAACAACATGAGAGCAAGAATCCGCTCCATGATCATCGGCAACAAATCAAAAAACCTAGGTGAACTCCTAGAAGCTTCTATGGAGGCTGAAACGGTGATCAAAGATCTCAACAGTCAGAAATCATCAAAGAAAGAGCCGACCAACATTGCAACCTCAAAGCTAAAGAAAAAAGAGGTTCTCAATGTGCAAACCAAGTCAGCTCCTCAGCCGCCAAAGAAAGCTGAAAACAAAGCTGCAGGTAAAAAGCCTGAACTCTCTGATGCCTTCAAAGAACGAGTAGAAGATGTTGAAGAAATTTTTGGGGCACTTCTCGCAAACGGTAAACTCACCTTGCCTGACCCTAAAAGACCGGGCGATGTTGGCAAAACCAACGATCCTCGGTACTGTCCATACCATCAGATGGTCTCGCATCCTCTCAATCAATGCTTTGTTGTGAGAGAGAAGATAAATGAGATGTGGAAAAACAGAGTCATCACCTTCGACAAGAACTATGGGTCTGCCTCCGTCAACATGGTGTCGTGTGGACAAAAACAAAAATCACCAAAAGAGAAGATCACTACTTCCTTCAAGGTGATAAAGATGACCCAAACGTCCCAAGAGTTGGTTCCATATCCAACATCAGACGGACAGCCCATATGGGTACACCCCGATCTCCTAGAAGATGAAAATTGGGAGGTCGTCAAAACAAAGCCAACTGCTCAACAGCGAAGGCAAGCCAGGAGACAACTCCGCAAACTCAAACAGCATAAAGCTCCGAAAAAGCAAGAAGTCGCTGAAAAGGCAGAGACCTCCTCTACCGCTTTACTGGAGGCAACAGAAGAGTCTCCTCCCAAGACTTCAAAGGCGGCAAGAAGATTCACTCTTGGTGATTTCATGCCATCGCACCTCAAAGATGAAACTACGCAGGGGGCATCATACTCTTGCAACTCGGTGGTCGGATTCCCCATGGATGGATACGAGTCCAGTGACACCGCTAGCGACATCGATGAGTGGGAGGAATCCCTCGAAACAGGAGAATATCTCTCCGACGAGGAATGGATCCCTGAATCTCATCTTATGCCAGTAATCTGGTATAACCCATTACAGCCGCAAGGATCCTGGTCTGATGATGAAGAAGACCAAGAGGTTGTCCAAGAAAATACTCCAGTGGAACCCAACCATGTTGAACCACAAGGAGCAGACGAAGAAGAAGATTTGACCCCCATGCCTGATCTCGATGAATACGCAAGGATCTTGCAGCACCTTGCTATAGAGCAAGAACAAGGTCGCATCAACCAGCTTCGTCACAACCCAGCACCGGAAGTTCCTGAAAATCTACAGGAATCTCCTCCGGTAACCCCGGAAAACGAAGAAAGCTGTTGGATCGATGATCCCCTTACATCTGAGGACGAATCTGATTCCCAACAGTTCATCTTGGAGGCATCTTCCGTCAAAGTTACTTGCAATGCAATAGCTCAGGATGATAATTCCTCCGGAACCACACCTTCTCAGGCTTCGTCTCCTGGAACAGTGACATCGGAACTCAAACCTCTTCCGACTGATCACCTTGAAGAAATTCCAGCCGGTGAAATCTTCTTCAGAGAAAATCCGGTCAATTGGTCCCAAATGCCCGATCTCATCGGTGATGTCTGGACCGACAAAATATTCGATAAAGAAGGAAAGTTGCTGGATGCTGTTCAGGACTTGCTCCCGGAAAATGCTCCATGCAACACAATTACTGAAGATGGCAATGCTGACACAGAGACATCTTCAGCAAATGAGAAGGAACAACCCCTCGATCTCGAGGGTGATCTTCCAAACAAAGACCCTTCTCCAGAAGCTCTTGAAGTTGGTAGAGGTACCCGTTCTGGCCGGGATTACCACAAAAACTACAACCAACCTTCTGCTTCTTATGTAAATCCTTTGGGAAAACAAGCTGTAAACGCCCCTAGTGGCAAGAATAATGAAAATGCAGGCCCCAGGGAGGCTTTCAAGTACGACTTGATTCAGCACTTCAAACACATACCTGCACGTCTGCACATCCTAAACTTATTACGAGTGTCACCACAGACTCGTGATAGTCTCATTTCAGAACTACAAATGCTGGATGCGGATGTCGACAAACATGCCCCACAAGTCCTACAAATTGAAATGGACTATAGGGTCAAAAAATAAAAAACTCCCTCAAAAGGAGAAAAGAAGAAAACTGAGGGATCCTGCATCGAATGCCTCTCGGTTCAAAAAGCAGCAAGTGCAACCATTGCCTTCACCAAGGAAGACCTCCTGTTAAGCACAACCGACCCCTGTACTTCACCGGGTACATCAAAGAGGTGCCAGTACGCAGAATCCAGATCGATCCAGGTTCTGCACTGAACCTCATCTCCACTTCGGCACTCGAAGAACTGGGCATTCCGCCTAGCAAGCTGAGCCACACGTCTGTGTCCATCTTTGGATATGATGGCAGCGCTCAAAGGCCGATCGGCAAAATCAGGTTCAAGTTGCAAATCGGTGATCTTATCTCCGAGGCCACTGTCTATGCAATAAAGACCCCTTCATGCTACAACATCCTTCTCGGACGCCCCTGGATACACGAGAATGGTGTTGTCCCTTCGACTTTACATCATTGCATCAAGTTCGTTGGCAATGACGGCTTGATACATCGAGTGTTTGCAGACAAAAAGCCCTTCGAAGGCAAAGAAGTCTATTTCGCAGATACTCAGATGTACAAAGATGAAAAAGAAGAAAGGGAGGAAGAAACAACACCCTTTGCCGAAAATCTCCAGAAAGACAAAGGCAAGGCTCCTCAGCAATCACCGGAAGAAAACAAACCCTCTATCAAAACCGAAGAGAATAATCAATCTCCTTTCATGGTCTCCCTCAAGTGTTTAAAGCCTCTGGTGATCACCACCAAAGCAAAGAAGACAAAACAAAAGGCTGGGGGCAAGTTTGCTGTCTCCTTCGTGTCTATCTTGCAAGACACGGATTCGGACTCAGAGCCAGAAGACGACACATCGTCAAGCCAAGCTGATGATCAACAAGTCCAGCCCGCTCTCACTCCGATGGAGACAACCGTTGACATAGATCCGGCATCTGCTTCCTTCGTTGTTCCAGCAACATCAGCAGAAGAAAAGCCAATCTTCTTCCATAAATCGGGAGTTTCTTCATCAAATTCTTCGCTTGAACCTTTCCAAAATGAAGGTATGCCTCAACTATCCCTGTATAGTCCAATGGCACAAGCTATCATGAAGAAAATGGGCTACGACGCTCAGAACCCAATCGGTTTGGGAGGTGGCCGTGGTATTATCACGCCATTGGAACCAACCCTGACCAAAAGTCAACTGGAAGGTTGGAAACCCCACCGCCACATAGAAAAGTCTTCACATGGGCTGGGGTATGATCCTGACGCTCCCTTGAAACAGTTGACACAAAGGCTGCAAAGTCGTCTTACCGACCAAGCCTCAACATCTCATATTAATGAAGACATCGATCTCCCCGGATATCTCTTTGAAGAGTCACCCGTCGAAGATTTAGGAAGCTCACCCAATTGGTATGATTTCTCGGATGATGAAGAGGAATTGACCGATGATACGGATATACGATTTTCTAGCCCAGAAGAACCATCATCTCCAAAAGAAGTGCCCTACTTCGACCTAGTTTCAACAGGTGATTGGGACCATCTCATAGCAAATCTTGAGAAAAGTACCAATCAAGAAGACCCATGGACAAAAGCAGAGCCGTGGTCTGTAGATACCTTTGGAACTCCAGAAGGCTTTGTTGGGCTGGAAGCCTCCGAAAATATTGTGGAGGAACCACCTTCAAACCTTCCAACTGAAGATTCTGTTCAAAAGATAGACTTGGGAACACCTGATAACCCACGTCCAGTATTCATAAGCAAGAATATAAAGGATGATGAGTTACCCGAGTATATCGCGTTTCTTCATGAGTTCGTTGATTGTTTTGCATGGTCTTACGCTGAGATGCCTGGCTTAGACCCCAAAATAGCAGTCCACAAACTCAATCTTCAAAAAGATATCAAGCCTGTCAAACAAGGCCAAAGAAGGTTCCGTCCTGACGTGATGGACAAAATTGAACAAGAAGCTCAAAAAGTCAAAAGCGTTGGCTTCATCCGTGAGGAACAACATCCTGAATGGTTGGCCAACATCGTCCCCGTGACAAAGAAAAATGGGCAAATAAGGGTCTGCATTGATTACAGAGACCTAAACAATGCATGCCCAAAAGATGAATTCCCGCTCCCTATACCGGAGGTGATGATCGACAACACCTGTGGGTTCGAGCGAATGACATTCATGGATGGCTTCTCTGGCTACAATCAGATAAAGATGCATCCTGAAGATGAAAAACACACAGCATTTCGGACCCCGTTTGGCGTGTATTGCTACACTGTCATGCCATTCGGTCTGAAGAATGCCGGCGCTACATATCAGAGGGCTATGATGAAGATATTCCAAGATATGCAGCACAAGACGGTCGAATGTTATGTCGATGATCTCGCCGTCAAAAGCAAAAGAAAAGAAGACCATCTCAAAGATCTTCGAGAAGTCTTCCTTCGACTTCGCAAACACAAACTGCGAATGAATCCCCTCAAATGCTTCTTCGGTGTTTCATCGGGTAAGTTTCTCGGATTCATAGTACGGAAAGCTGGCATAGAGCTTGACCCCACCAAGGTCAAGGCTATCCTAGAAATGCCATCTCCAAGAACCCTAAGACAATTAAAAGGGCTCCAAAAGAAGATTGGCATACATTCGACGGTTCATCTCCAACCTATCAGGGAAGTGCCGTCCATTCTCTCGGTTAATGAAGAAAGGTGTCGATTTTGTCTAGGATGCTGAATGTGAAGCAGCGTTCCAGGACATCAAGTCATACCTGACTAAACCTCCAGTGTTGGCTGCCCCCACAACTGGAAAACCATTCCTCTTGTACACAAGAGCCCTTGACTGTTCTTTAGGCGCTCTACTCGCACAAAAGAATGACGAGGGAAAAGAAGCTGCTCTATATTACCTTAGCCGCATGTTGGTAGGTGCAGAGCATCGCTACTCTCCAGTCGAAAAAGAATGCTTGGCAGTGATGTTCGCCATACAAAAACTGCGTCACTACCTGCTAGCCAACACAGTGTACCTGATTTCGAGGATCAACCTCCTAAGGTCCTTGTCACAAAAGCAGGTTCTCTCAATGCCCGACTAGCAAAATGGTCCATCCTCCTGTCACAATTTGACATTAGGTATGTACCACAAAAAGCAATCAAAGGTCAAGCTCTAGCAGACTTCCTCGCGGAGCATCCATTGCCTAAAGATTCTCCACTTAGGGATGACCTCCCAGACGAACCGGTCTACAGTGTGGAGACTTCCTTATCAAATGCTTCCTGGCACATGTACTTCGATGGCGTAACCAGGACAAATGAAAAGGGAAATCAAATATCGGGAATTGGCATTCTCTTTGTTAGTCCCGATAAATACATGACTCCGCATGCATTCTCGCTACTGGAACCATGTTCAAACAATGCAGCTGAGTACCAAGCCCTGATCATAGGATTGGAACTCGCCCTCAAATCCGGCATCACTACGCTGGAAGCTTTTGGAGACTCTCAACTGATCGTCAACCAGATGAATCAGAAATTTGAAGTCAGAAAGCCCGATCTATAGCCTTACTACAACAAGGCACAATCGCTTCGACAAAAGTTCGACATCTGTCACATCACCCACATCCTCAGAGGTGAAAACATTCGTGTAGATGCCCTGGCTGGACTTGCTGCGTCTATGGCAATCCAAGAAGGGGAAAACATGCAAGTTACAGTGTGTCAAAAAAGGATTCTCCCTCCTCTCAACACACATCAAGCAGTTGCTGAATGCCACCAAGTGGTTAGAAGTCGGATCTCCGTCCTTAAACCTATGATCGGCGACTGGAGGGATCCGTTCATTGATTACATAATGTTAGGAATCCTACCTGAAGATCCAAAATAACGGGTAAGCATCCAAAGACGAGCCCCGAACTTTCATTTGGATATTCCTTCAAAAATGCTTTATAGGAAATCCTACAATGGAGTACTTCTACGCTGCTTGTCACAACAAGAAGCTGAAGAAACACTCAAAGAAGTACATGTTGGTCTTTGTGGAGCCCATCAGGCTGGCCCTAAGCTCTACGATCAGATAAAAAGGTTAGGTTATTATTGGCCTACCATGGTGGCTGATGCAATGCAATTTGCTAAGCGCTGCCAACAATGCCAAATTCATGGAGACTATGTCCACATGCCTCCAGAATGGCTGCATCCTACAGCGATCTCATGACCTTTTGAATCCTGGAGTATGGACATCATAGGTCCTATCTCCCCTCCATCGAGCAAAGGTCATCGCTTCATCTTCGCCGCTACGGATTATTTCTCCAAGTGGTCAGAAGCATTCGCGCTTAGTGAAATGAAGACCTCATCAGTCCTTCAGTTCTTACGCACCAACATCATTTGTCGCTTCGGCATACCTAAAAGATTCGTCCATGATAACGGACCGCAATTCCGGGATCACAGATTCTACAGGTTCTGCGACAAATACAAAATCCAAAGTTGTCCTTCAACTCCGTACAATCCGGCAGCGAAAATCCTCAAGAAAATGGTCTCTAGTCACAAAAGAGATTGGGGCGACAAACTGCCTGAAGCTTTGTGGGCCTATCGAACCACCGTTCGAGGACCAACCCATAGCACACCATTCTCCTTGGTCTATGGATGCGAAGCTGTTGTCCCTTTGGAAGTTCAAATTCCTTCCTTAAGGGTATCTCTACAAAATGACATGACGCAAGAAAGCAATGTCAAATTGAGACTTCAAGAGCTGGATAATCTCGATGAGAGACGGCTCGAAGCTCTACAAAACATTGAACTCTACCAAGCACGCATGGCAGGATCTTTTGACAAGAAGGTCAGGCAACGCGCCTACAAAAAGGGAGACTTGGTTCTTACAGTAAGAAGACCTATGGTTTTTGCTCACAAATCCAAAGGCAAATTTGAACCAAAATGGGAGGGACCTTTCGTCATCGACAAAATCTTCTCCAACGGCGCATACGCTCTTCTAAATATGGAGGGTGACAGGTGTATGCTGCCCATCAATGGAAAGTTCTTGAAGCGGTACTACCCTTGAAGGCTTTCCCCACCGGGTCAGAGAAATGTCTACACGGCCAAAGCCTATTCCTAGGTATCTGCTCGTCAAACCCACTCATTTTGGAATTTTCATCCTCTTGTTGAAATTTCTAAAAAAAACCCCTCAAAACAATGTTTCTTCCATCGTTTCATTCTTAAAAAACAAAAAGCAAATCCAAAAATCCAAGTTTAGGAGCCTCTTCCCAAACTTGACCAAAATTTTCGATCCTTGAACCCAAAATTCATGGTTTGAAACAAAATCAGGACCTAGGGATTTCAGCCCTAGTCCACCCCGGCTTTTACCACCAAAATGGCTTTGAGTCAAAATTTACGACCCTCATGTCTTTAAACAAAAAATGGTTTTTCAAAAACCGCAGGGAAGCGACGTTCAGTCGATACTTGCAAAACCCAAAATCGGAAGGATGCGACACCCATTCAATACTTCCAAAACCCCAAAATTTCAAAAATCGTGGAAACGCAACGTTCCAGTTGATATCCACAACCCAAATTTCAAAACAAACAAAAAAACAAAACAAAGGTTCGAAAAAACCTCAAAATTCAAAAATCGTGGGGAAGCGACATTCCATCGATACCCACAAAACAAAATTTTTGAAGAAAAAAAGCAGGGAAGCGACGCTTAGTCGATACTTGCAACCAAATCCGCGGGGAGGCGACATTCCATCGATACTCGCAACCGAATGAGCAAGGAGGCGACATTCCATCGATACTTGCAATACCATTCAGCAGGGAGGCGACTTTTAGTCGATACTTGCATTTTTGAAAACCAAAAACCTGGCTTTCACTCCAAAAAACCCGGCTTCCATGCCAAAAATCCGGCTTTCACGCCAAAAAATCAAAAATCCGGCTTTCATGCCAAAAATCAAAATTCGGCTTCCATGCCAACAAAACAAAACTCGGTTTTCAAAAAAAAAAAATATCTGGCTTTCATGCCAAAAACAAAAAATCTGGCTTCCATGCCAAAAAGAAATTTCGGCTTTCATGCCAAAAACAAAATCTGGTTCTTACACCAAAAACAAAACCGGCTCTCATGCCACAAACCAAATCTTGGCTCTCATGCCACAAAAAATCTTTGGCTCCCATGCCATCTCAAACTCGGCTTTCATGCCATTTTAAAAAAAAAATCGGCTTTTACGCCACGAAAACCGGCTGTCATGCCACCCCAAAAAAATCGGCTTTCATGCCACCTCAAAATTCGGCTTTCATGCCATCTCAAAATTTTTTTTTGGCTCTCATGCCATCCCAAAATTTGGCTTTCACTCCACCAAAATCGGCTTTCATGCCACCTCAAAATTTCGGCTTCCACGCCATCCAAAATTTTGGCTCTCATGCCATAAACCCAAATTTCGGCTTTCATGCCATCTCGAAATTCGGCTTTCAAACCACACAAAAAAAAAACCCTGGCTTTTGCCGCAAAATCTGGCTTTCATGCCAAAACAACCCTTTTGACAAAAGATTTTCACAAAATGACAACCTTTTGATCAAAATTCTCAAATAAACATTCTCACCCAACCTTTGCTTATTTTCACCAAAAAGAATTTAAGTAAAAGGTACATAGAGTACCAAAAATGTTTTACATAGAGGTACCAAAAAAGAGAGAGAGAGAAAACCTCATTAAAAAAAAAAATTCTGGGCTGGCCCGCAGCCCATGGCCCACAAGCCACGTGGCTATACGGTCCAGGCCGTACAGCAGCAAAAAAAAAAAGAAAAAAAAGAAAGAAAACATGCAAAAAAAAAAGAGAGAGAAAAAAAACAGTACACGGTAAAAAAAAAAAACCGTGAGCAAAAGAAAAAAAAAAGAAAGAAAGGAAAGAAGAAAAAAAATAAAAAATAAGAGGAGGAAAAAAAAAGCGTGAAGAAAAAGAAAAGAAAAAAAAAAGAAAAGAAACTTTCTTTCTACTCCTACATGCAATTTCTTGAGAAAAAAAAAACTTACTTGAAGCCATGGAGGAAGAAGAAGAAAAGCTTGAAGATCTTTGAAGAAAAGAAAGTCTTGGAGCTCTCTTGAAGACTTTTGCAAAAAGAAAGCAATAGGAGCAAGAGATCCCACCTCCCTTGCTTTTATAGAAGAGAGCAAACCAAAAGAGGAAAGAGGAGAAAAGTAAGGAGGTAAGTGCTAAAAATTGGCAACCTTCCCAAAAGAAAAGGAAACTTGGGATATTCTCTCCCAAAACAAAGATTCCTTGAGAAATTCTCTCCAAAAAGAAAAGGAATGATAGATATTCTCTCCCAAAGAAAGATATTTTGAGAGAATCTCTCCCAAAATCAAAGAAACTTGAGAAAATCTCTCAAAGTAAGGATATTTTTAGATATTCTCCACCCAAAGGAGATATTTTTAGATATTCTCTACAAAAACGACACCATGTGAGATCTAAGCCATCTTTCAAAGCTTAAGGTCCCATGGGTTAGCCCATATGAGCCAGGTTTGACTACCTAGGCATTAAAAGTGGCTTTTAGTCAAAATTCCTCTTACCAAGAGCAAAAAATAAAAAATAAAAAAAAATGGTTCCATGCCTCTTTTGAGTTGATTGGGCCATACAAAAATTCCAAGCCACATGAGCTTCCAAAATTCAAACCATCCCACCTCATGAACCAAATTAAGCCAAAACCTTGAAATTGACATTCTTCCAAAATCCAAAACCACTCCAATGGACTCAAAAAAATTGTCCCAAAGAGTAACCAAAAAACCAAACCATGGTCCCCTAACTTGCCACATACAGCTTGTTAGGTCAGAAGGCCAACCAAGAACCCACTTTCGGTCCCCTAACTTGTCACATACAGCTTGTTAGGTCACAAGGCCAAAATCAAAAAACCAAAAACCCGACCTCCTAACCTACCACATACAGCTTGTTAGGTCACAAGGTCAAAAACAAAAAAAAATCCTACTTGACCGCCTGATGCGCCACATAAAGCCTTTAGGTTCACAAGGTCAAAAAGGAAAATCCAAAACCCAAAAAATCCAAAACCCAAAATCCAAATCCCAAATGTCAATTCTCAAAACTTTGCCTTGAAATGGTACGTGATCCCTCCCACTACCATAAAATCCCCTGGAAGCTCAAAAGGCTACTCTATAAAAAAAAAAAAAATGCTCAAAGACTCTTGGTCAAGTCAGAAGCTCTTCTTCAAGATTCTCTTCGAGGCACATCGACTGCAAAAGCCATCGTCGCTGTACCTCGAGGGGGCATTTGTTGACACAAAAAATGTCACTTTGCCTCTTCACACCAAAAGCTACATGGAGCCGCATCCTACCCCAAATAGGCAGGCGCCACTTCAAGCATCAGATCTTGTCAGAATCAAACAAAAACTGCAAGGTCACTCCAAACAGCCAAAAGAGAGGTACACATGAAGTTTCGGGCCATTCCGACATCATTTGGCCTAGCTTCACTTCTCCAACAGCTAAGCAGCAGCTCCCGGCGGCGACAGTGTCGAAGACCCCAAATCTTCGATCAGAGCCTACGGATGGTCTCAAAATACCTCCGAAAGGCTACATGTCAAGTTTCAAGTCAAACCGACACCATTTGACCCTCCATCAACTCTCGAGCAACAAAATCAAGCCCTTAGGTAGCGAGAATTACTGAGGTCGTCACTCATCAAACAGAGCACATGGGCGGCTTCTACATACCTCCAAAGGGCTGCACATCAAATTTCAGGACATTCCGATGACGTTTGACCCAATTTCGATGCTCGGAAACAAAATCAAGCCTACCAACGGCGGAGCACCCCGGGACCATGGCACCCAATTCGGAGCTTGTGGATCATCTCAAAATGACTCCAATAGGCTCCCCGTCGAATTTCAGGTCAATCGGACATCGTTTGACCAGAAGTCAAAGCTCGGCATTTCCCTCGTGGTGAAATCAAAGTCAAGCATTTGCGGGACCCCAAGCGGCTTCAAAACCTGAACAAAAGCCTATGGTTGGTCTCGTCTACTGCTCAAGAAGCTACACGTCGAATTTCAGGTCATTCCGACATCGTTTGACCTAGTTTCGACGCTTGACAAAAAATCGGGAGTTCTCCACAGCAAAGTCTTCGGCTTTTCAGAAAATGGGAAACTTTGCAATCCGATTTGCACGGCTTCCCGTCAGGTTTTCTTGAGGGAAATTCAGCCAATAAATGAGAGGAAATTCCAAGAAAAATGCAGGAGAAAACAGAAGCGAAAAACGACGAAAAACGAAGAAGAAAAGGCGACCGGAAGGCGGCCGACCATGGGGCACAAACCCCATGGTCGCCAGCCCCATGGTCGCCAGCGACCATGGAGGTCCGAGCCGCCGGACCTCGCCCAAAAACCCCGTTTTTCGGGTATCTTTCGCGTCCCGAGTTGATTGGCCCCTGTGATTTTTCCAAATTCTGATTTTTTGAGCATGAAATCCGTCGATCTTCGTCGACATCATGGATCCGCCGCCGGAATCATGGAATCATCATCCGACACCTCAAAATTGTCAACCGACCGATCAAGAAAATGCACTTTCTGCCCGACCGATCGAGAAATCGACTGGACAGATGTCGCTGGCTTGTTGATATTAATCAAAGTCTGAAATTGCATGATCATCCGATGTCGATCAACATGAAGATCCATCGATGATCATTGCCAAAAGAATTCCAAAGGACGCGGCGCGGCCCGTGACTCTTCAAGCGACCGGGAGACCATTTAATGCTGTTAATTGACTTGTTTATGGAAACTTATTACAGTCATTAACTCATTATCTTGGACGGCCCAATCAAAAGAAAGCGAATGGGAGTTACAAATCCAAGTATTCATGGCATTAAAACCATGAAACTCCCCTCATTATGGAGATTAAAGGCAACTAAATGCCCATTATCCTCCACCGGCCAATCAAATTCAAGGAAAAAGGAGTTACCAAATCAAGAAATTAAAAACTTGTAACTCCTCCCATCATGAGCATTAATACCATAAATGCTCATAAACTCTCCTAAATGGCTACCAAATGCCTATAAATAGGAGGCCATTCCAAGGAAAAGGGGGGCCAAGGGGAAAAATTATCCAAAAACTCTCTGAAAAATCCAAGAAAAATCCAGAACCTCTGCAACAAACTCTCCTCTATTGAAGAAAACTCTGCTGCAACAAGCACTACAAGGTGATCAAAGCCCCTTGTGGGCCACCCCCCCAAGGCCACCTCTCCTTCTATCCAACATGGTTAGATGCGGCTTTTCAGCCCGTCTACTCAGCTTTTTACCGGATATAGGACCTTACCTTGGTCCTTATCCTCTAAAAATCTGAGGTTGGAGCCAAGCCAAGAAATCAAGCATCAAAGTTCTCATCTGAAGGACGATGGCGGAGTCCATACATGACTCGCGACCGTCGATCTGAACGGGTCCCCCCACAATCGCATGAAAAGTTAGATTCAATTTCTTTCTTTTCTATTGTATTGTATTTTTTCTTAAAGAGACACAAAATTCACATTTCTTGTCTTTTCATTATTGATGAGATTTGTAAACCGCCTTTCACGGCAAAATCGCCTTTCACGGCACCAAAATCGACTTTCACGGCAAACAAAGAAAATCGCCTCTCACGGCATTCAAAACAAACTTGTCTCTTTTCTTTAAAATATGTGTGCAATGGAAAGTTAGGAAAAAGTTGATTTCCTTTCTACTTGTGAAGTTGAATCTCCGGATCACTACTCTAAATTCCAAGTAGAAAAGAAAATCTGGCATACCCACAAAATGTTGATACCCGCCTTTCTTTCTTCCCTCTCCTTCCTTCCGGACCCCGACAGACCCGGGGCGGATGGCAGCGGAGGAGGAAAGGAGGGGCGCGGTTCATCACCAGGTGGTAATGGAGTTTGAAGTTAAGGAATTCAGTCAGGCAGCTGCATAATCTTCTAGCGAGAGGGGAAACAACCTAAGCTTCACGACTTCACTGTCAAGATTATGATTCTTAAACGTGTGGCAGATGGTCAGGAATTTGTTCAAATGAATATAGGGCTGCTCACACTCGGATCAATAGAATTTGGGTAACATGTTGATGGTAGCGGGCCGGATCTCAAATTGGTCCGCATTATTCTTTGGCAAAACTATACAGCTAGGTGAAGTGGATGAAAATGGTGTAAATAGTTCATTAAGGGTCCTTTGCTGAGGGTTTTGGGCAGCCATTGTGGGCACTATGGGTGGGGCGGGTAAAGCAAGGTAATCAATCCTCACTAATCGACCTTGATCACATATCCACACTCGCATACAACTGTGACTAACGTAGCAATGCAATAGTCCGCTCAATGAAATGAATGCAACATAACAAAAATTTTGAAAACTAAATGAAAAGCTAACATAAACTAAGGTTACCTAAAAGAATTCTAGACAGCTCCTAACTGTGAAGATGACACTCTGGCCTCCAACCTGGACCTATGAAACGGAAATTCTGACCAGTTGACCCCCAGATAGTTGGTGGGATCTCGACGCGCTAGGTGAAGGCTCCTCTTAAAAACCAACTCCTCGACCAACAAAATTGTCTCCCTATATGGCAAGATCTTAGCCAAGGGACAAGGCTTGCTTAAGCACCGAAAATTCCACCAAGGCACACAATTGGCACAATCGCGGTGGTCTTCCCTAGTGAGCTTGTAACATAAGGTCACGTTTCTACTCAATTTTATTATGGTTTATTGATCCTAAACTAAGTGAGAATTAAAATGAAATCCTAAGGGCAAGGAAACGGTGATGAAATTTGAATCCTTATCTTATTGGGGTAATTTGTCCTTTACTAATAGTGCACTAAGTTACAAGTGTATTTGAAAAAAATTACACTGTAAAGCAAGGAACAACCAACAAAGTAAACCCACTTGCAAGGGGTTCACGGGGGTTAGGAAATGCAAACCTCCCGATTTATTTTGGGGGACGAATCGGTTGTCGTTGACTCACACCAAGGACACCAATTTCCATGTACAAATGTGAGGAGCCGCGACAGTATAGTCCAACTGTCCTCCTTCCCTACAAGAAATTTATTGCAATTCTACTAAAAAGCTAACTACTTAAACCAAGTAAAGTGCGCAATGTAAAGTAAATCGATCACGGGCCGACCTGCAACCAAAATTATTACAACTTTGATAATAAATACATAATACAACCAACTAAGAAAGAAAACAAATGTCTAACCTAATTCTAAAGTAGAAAAGCAAATAAAATCTTCAAGTTCTTCGATGCACTTCTCCACTTTCTTTTGCTCCAAGCGAGGAATTCCTTACAAAAGAAACACAAACAATGTGTAAAACCCGCAAGGAAAATAAAGGAAAGATAAAAAGAACACTAAGCTAAAAATGAGTTCAACTCTATGGAATGCAAAGCTTTCCGATGCCTCTCCCCAGTAACGGCGCCAAGAACTTGATTGACACTTAGATGTGTAACATTTAATCACAAGACTATGGTGTCGTTAAGTAGTAAAGAACTAAAAGACTAATGAATCCAATTTAAGTAGAATTGAACTAAGATATAACTAATATAGACAAATGAAGTGAAAAACTTGTTAGGTTTTTTGTTTATTGCAATTTTGATGGATGCACATTCACATTCACTGTCAAATGATCACACACATGAGCTCTTAGTTTTGACTTTGGAATCTTGGATTCTACTTGCATTTGCACATGTTTTTGAAATGAATCTAATTCATGCATGTTTTAGAATCCAAATACTTTTGAAAACCCAATTCTTTGTGCATTAATTTTGGAAAATCAAATTGAGAATTTAGGTTTGTGCCTTGCATACATATTTCATTTTTAGATTCATTTTAGTATGCATGAAGCACTTTGGCCTTGAGTTCCAAGTTGCACCTTTGGAATTTTGAAAACAACTCAGGAACTCAACCGAGGCCAGTTTGGTCGGTTGACCCACCCCTGCCCGGTCGACCAGCCCAACTGGCCTGCTGGAAAAATGGCCAGTGTACCCGGTCGACCGAGCCAGGCCCAGGTCGACCGGGCAACTAGCCGTTGGGCCAAAATAGCCATTGGGCCAGGTCGACCCGGGGGTCATGGGGTCGACCGGGCCAACTAGCCGTTGGACTGTTTTTTCCTTTAAAGTCCATTCTATTCCATCCTTTTTGGAGGCTTGATTTATGAATCTTTGAGACTCCATTGAAGCCAAAAGAAGTGGAATAAGCCAAGAGAGGTAGAAGACCATTGGAAATCAAATGTTTGAGTTTTTAAAAGGTATATCTTACTTGTCATTTTGATTTCCATTCAAATTAAAATCAATGCATGTTTAAATCTTTGTATTTTCATAAATGCATGATTTCTAGCTTTTAAAGAGTTGTTTTGCAAACTCATTTTCATCTTTGGACTATTAGAATGGTTTCCAATCACTCTTGTCTACATCACATGTGTTCTTAGACTTTAATATTCATACAACTTGTTTTAGTTCATTTCTTTAAGTTGTTTGAATCTTTCATGTGATTAGCATTTATCTTCAATCAACATTTTCTAAGCTTTGATTTTAAAATGCATCAAGCATTCATTTAAGAGCTACATTGTAGAAATTGATTGAAGTAAAACATTCATACACTTGTGCACACACTTTAGCTTATTTTAGTGTATGTGTGTAATTTGAATCACACCTTCATATCAGCCTATTTAAGAGGCATTTTATTTGTGCTTAAATTGTATCTCTTAGAGTGTTCTTGAAGAGACACCTTCTTAGAGAAAATCTTCATTTGTAAAGGTTATTGCTTAGCCTTAGAAAAGCACTTTGTAAAGGTTATTGCTTAGCCTTGGAAAAGCATCTTGTAAAGGTTGTTGTTGAGCCTAGAAAAACAACTCTGCAAAGGTTATTGCTTAGCCTAGAGAAAAACATAATTAGTGGAAATCCGGTGGGGTGATTGGATCACAAGCCGGTAGTGGACGTAGGCATTGAAGCCGAACCACTATAAATCTTTGTGTAGTGGTGTTTGCTTGTGGTGATTGTTTTCTTAGCTTCCGCATCTTGTCTGGTAAATCATCATATGTGACTAGTTTATCTTAAAGAATTAAAATTGGTTTAAATTGGTCATATTTGTAGCACACCCTATTCACCCCCTCCTCTAGGGTTAGGATCACAGGACTTTCAATTGGTATCAGAGCCTCGTGCTCTATCTTTTAGGATCAAGTGTTTGGAACTCTTGATTAGGTGTAAAAACCTAGAGTTTATAACCCTAGATTTGTGTTTGAATGAATACCTATAATATGGATTCCACTAAGCTAGATTGTTTAGACTTTTGTGTAGATTCTCCTAGAGCTCTCATTCTTCCATCTATTGGAGATTCAAACATTTAAATTAATGAATCTCAATGTGAATTAAAAGAAGAAGAATATGATGAAGATGAACTTTAACAAGCCTATGAGGAATTATATACATTATCTGTAAAGCTTGATAAGAAAAATAGATGTTTAAGAGAAGAATCAAAAAGACTAAACAAAGAACTAGTCTCTTTAAAAGATGAACTTAGAGAGAAAGAAGAAGTAATACAATGTCTAGACTCTAAGTTTATGATCTCTTTAAATAACTTATAAAATATCAAAGATGAACTAAATGAAATTAAGATAAGTTATGATGATCTTAAAAAGGAAAATTTAAACCTAAGAGATCAATTAAAAAGGCAAGACAAAGACTTTATCAATTTAGAATCCAAGTTGACAATTTCCAAGGAAAACTTGTCTAATGCTCAAAGTTTTGTAAAAAACTTAGAACTTGGATCTAATGTTGTTAATGAACTTAATTTCAAATTAAAACTTGCCAATGAAGAGCTAAATAAATATAAGGAAATTGAAATTGATTTATTAAAAGTCAAAAATGAAAATTCAATCCTTATAACCAAAGTCACTCAACTTGAAGGATACAAACAAAAGTATGAGTGCAAGTTTACCCAAAGTGAAGAGAGACTTGAAATGTTATTTAAATTGGATAAACCTCATGGAGATAGGACGGGTCTTGGTTTTGATAAGTATACTTCACATGACCCTAAATTCACCAACACTATTGTGAAAGGTGAGTCCTCTTTCTCTAGCACTCTCTCTCAAATGTTCAAAACTAAATGTCATTATTGTGGTAAAAAAGGACATTTCAAATTTGAGTACAAATTAAGGAAAAGTCATATGTCTAAACCCATTTTTGAACCTAAGAAAGTTAAATCTAATTCTATGAAGGGTAAGACTTTGAATTCCAAGAAAGACTCTAAGAAATTCAAACAAGTTAAAACAATTCACAAAGAGTCATCCAAGATAGATTTTAAAAAGACTAAACATCAAAATAAATCTATCAAAAAGAATCTTTTCACTTTCCCTCCTTTAACCTTTGAAATGAAAGAATTCTTGAAAAAGTTTGAAAAGTTAAAATCAAAGTTCAAAAGGCAAAAAGAGGGAGGAAAAGCTAAAAGAAATGAGAAGAATAAGAAGAATATGAAACACCAACTTCCTAAGACTAATCATCAATCTAAAATAGTCAAACCTCAAAGATTTGATGTTAAGTATAAAAGAATTCAACCCTTATCTCCTTTAGTTGGTGGAATTTCCAAAATAGTTTCCAAAGCCCAAGACCTTAGATGGATACCTAAGGTTAGACCTTTAGAAGATTACTAAGATTTCTTAGATAGATAGGACCAACCCTTTTCTCTTAGTCATATGATTAGTTGGTCTTGTTTCTACTCTCTTAGTATTTCTTTAGGCTTTTAGATTCATTTAATTGAGTCTTGTTTGTTGATTATGCATTTTGAATTTAAAATGGTATATTATGATTAAATGCATGATTTTGGATCAAATTGATTTGAAAAAGCTTTGAAAAAGTTATATCTTCTAAATCAATTGATTTGTTTTTCAAATTGTTTATTTTTGAATGATTTCATAGTCACATTCTTGGTTTGTCAAAATTTAAATGAATTTGAAAAATGATTTTCATCATACAAGTCTTCTTTTCTTCAAAAGGAAATTTTTTAGAATTGATTTTTGAAAAATCTCTTTTCTAAAACTTTTTAAGTTTGTGTGATAACTGGGGGTCAGGGTTTACTGCTTTCAAATTGAATCATTTTTTTTTCCTGTTTTCTCCTGATCTGATCAGAATTTCATTCTGACTCAGTTAGCCCTGCCGACCGGGCTAAGTGGCCGGTCGACCGAGCCTGCAGTTCAGCAACATAAACTGATGCGTGGTTTCAGTTCTGTTTTAAACAGAACCTGTTCCCTTCTTCTGCAGGTCGACCGCGCTGAGCTCTTCTTCCTTCTGTGTTTCTTCTCCTCAGTCAATCCCCTGGATCATTATCTTCCTCTCTAGATCTCTCTCTCTCTCTCATTTCTCGTGTTCTTCCTCATCTTCTCCTCTGCCTAGGCGTCATCCTCTCACTGTGCATTCTCTCCATTCACTGCCTCTTTCCCAACCTTGGTTTTCCTTTCTCTGTTTTGTCTGTTTCTTTGGTTTTTGTGTTGTTTATGTTTTCTTCTCTGCATTAGGATTTGTTGTAGCCATTTGGACACCCTTCTTGGCATCATTCAACTGCAATTCTTCCAGCTCCACAGTCTGCACGCCAGGTGTTTGTCTAATTGCCTGAACCACATTTCTTTTCTAGATTCAGCTGCAGTGCCTATTTTTAGCCATCTGTTCATTATCTTGAGCATTTCTTCCTTGTTTTCTTTCGATGGCTCGAACAAAACAAACATGGAGGAGATCTTCTAAGAAAGCCAAAACCGGTGAAGCTACTACTTCCCATAGATCTCCCTCCACCTCTCCGGAGCTTGGTCCACCTCCTGAGATTAAATTCAATCCCCTTCGTTCCCCATCTTCTGTTGTGAAATTGTTTAGGAACAAAGGGATCATAGTTGAGAAATTCTGTGTTGTTAGTGACCTTGTGGACTACCAAGTCCTTGCCATCTTAGAGGCCATAGGTTGGGGAAATATTCTGACCTAGAGTGGCAAGACATATGCCTCATCTGTCCATGGCCTATACGAATCTATTTGTGCTACATCTGCAAACTCCTTCACTATTAGATTCGTTCACGGTGAGGAGACAATTTCCATTGATTCGATCTCTTCCATCATGGGGATTCCTAGGTCCAATGGACCAAAGTTCATTTCAGAAGTCCTTCCACTCAATGAGAGAGAATTTGTCACCACTACACTTTATGGCCACCCTGAAGAATGGTCAGCCAAAAATTGTCTCCAGGCCTCCTCAATGATTCCCTCCATTCGGATTATTCATATCATTTTCACTCACTCTATATATCCGAGGAAAGGGAATAGGACAGAAGTCACTCCTTACATGGCAAATCTTCTTCACAATGTGATTACCGGGGTGCCCATGTGTTTACCGTCCATCATCATGCACCACATCATTCGTGTGATCACTGGCTCCCAGCCATGTGCTGCTCCATTTGGATATCTTGTCACCCAGATTGCCCGTTCCTTTGGAGTGATTCCTCCTGACTCAGAGGGACCAGAGCCAACAACAGTCTTCAACAAGACCAACATTCTTCTGATGAGGCTTCCTCCACCACCTCGGGCAAATCCTGTAGCTGAAGGAGACGAAGAGGTAGAGGCTGCAGATTTAGAGATTGCAGATCAGCAGCAGCCTCAGCCACCTCAGCCTGATCAGCCTGCTCAGCCTTAGGCCCCTCCTCGGCGTACTATGGAGGAGCGCATGACATCCTTGGAGCAGGTGGTTGCTACCATGCGGACTGAGTTTCATAAATTTCGTCAAGAGGCCTCAGGGATGATGCACAAGACTTTGAAGTATTTATCGAACATCTCCAAGGCCTGCAGACGACTCGATGACACCATGCCTCCTACCCCTCCAGATTCTGCTTAGACCCTTTAGGAGTGTTTTCTTTTTTGTTTTGGGGTTATTTTGGGTAGTGATAGATTGCTTTTCACTTGTTGTACTCTTTATCTATCAACTAACCTATTGTTTTGAGTACTGACCATATTCTTTTGTTCTGTAATGGTCAAGTACTTAGTGAATCTTGTACCGAACTTATCTTGTTATAAAAAAGAAAGTACAGTTTCACATTTCTTCTATTTTCTCCTTGTTGATTCTCTTAATGGATGCTTTATGTTGTTTTGAAGCTTTAATATGTTAAATCAATTTATATCTGTTATCGTAACTTCATTCAAACAATGCATACACAAATCTATATACATGATAACTTGTCCTGCATTACATTTGCAATTTCTTTAGGTAACAGGTGCTACTGAAAGGTATATGTTTTCTCATGTATACAGGTTCCTTTGCAATTCGATGTCAAAGGGGGAGAAAAAGATCAAGATCTATGTACTGTCATAGGGGGAGGAAAAGATCAGATCTATCTATTGTCACAGAGGAAGAGAAGAATAGAAGATCTGAAGATCAGAAAGAAAGGAGACCAAACAAAGGGGGAGAGAAGAACAGATCTAACTGAGGGGGAGATCTGCTTCAAGAGCTAAGGAAGATTGCTTGGTTGTTAAGAGCAAAGGAGAGCTCTAACCAAGGGGGAGAAATCAGCTTGGAAAGATTAAAGTCAAAAGCTCTCGACGAGTCGGTCATGCGGTCGAAGCTACATTCAAGTGATTTCTAGATCAGAGTTGTCAAGAAGATCCAAAGTCCTTTAAGTGTTTTGATCATAGGAGTTGCCATCAAATTGCAAAGGGGGAGATTGTTAGGTTTTTTGTTTATTGCAATTTTGATGGATGCACATTCACATTCACTGTCAAATGATCACACACATGAGCTCTTAGGTTTTGACTTTGGAATCTTAGATTCTACTTGTATTTGCACATGTTTTTGAAATGAATCTAATTCATGCATGTTTTAGAATCCAAATACTTTTGAAAACCTAATTCTTTGTGCATTAATTTTGGAAAATCAAATTGAGAATTTAGGTTTGTGCCTTGCATACATATTTCATTTTTAGATTCATTTTAGTATGCATGAAGCACTCTGGCCTTGAGTTCCAAGTTGCACCTTTGGAATTTTGAAAACAACTCAGGAACTCAACCCAGGCCAGTTTGGTCGGTCGACCCACCCCTGCCCGGTCGACCGGCCCAACTGGCCTGCTGGAAAAATGGCTAGTGTACCCGATCGATCGAGCCAGGCCCAGGTCAACCGGGCAACTAGCCGTTGGGCCAGGTCGACCCGGGGGTCATGGGGTCGACCGGGCGAACTAGCCGTTGGACTGTTTTTTCCTTTAAAGTCCATTCTATTCCATCCTTTTTGGAGGCTTGATTTATGAATCTTTGAGACTCCATTGAAGCCAAAAGAAGTGGAATAAGCCAAGAGAGGTAAAAGACCATTGGAAATCAAATGTTTGAGTTTTTAAAAGGTATATCTTACTAGTCATTTTGATTTCCATTCAAATTAAAATCAATGCATGTTTAAATCTTTGTATTTTCATAAATGCATGATTTCTAGCTTTTAAAGAGTTGTTTTGCAAACTCATTTTCATCTTTGGACTATTAGAATGGTTTCCAATCACTCTTGTCTACATCACATGTGTTCTTAGACTTTAATATTCATACAACTTGTTTTAGTTCATTTCTTTAAGTTGTTTGAATCTTTCATGTGATTAGCATTTATCTTCAATCAACATTTTCTAAGCTTTGATTTTAAAATGCATCAAGCATTCATTTAAGAGCTACATTGTAGAAATTGATTGAAGTAAAACATTCATACACTTGTGCACACACTTTAGCTTATTTTAGTGTATGTTTGTAATTTGAATCACACCTTCATATCAGCCTATTTAAGAGGCATTTTATTTGTGCTTAAATTGTATCTCTTAGAGTGTTCTTGAAGAGACACCTTCTTAGAGAAAATCTTCATTTGTAAAGGTTATTGCTTAGCCTTAGAAAAGCACTTTGTAAAGGTTATTGCTTAGCCTTGGAAAAGCATCTTGTAAAGGTTGTTGTTGAGCCTAGAAAAACAACTTTGCAAAGGTTATTGCTTAGCCTAGAGAAAAACATAATTAGTGGAAATCCGGTGGGGTGATTGGATTGAAAGTCCTGAGGATCCTAACCCTAGAGGGGGGGTGGGGGGGGGGGGGGGGGGGTGAATAGGGTGAGCTACAATTATGACTAATTAAGACCAATTTTAAATCTTAACTAAAACTAGTCACATGTGATGATAAATCAATCAATATGCGGAAGCTAAAACAAAAACAATCACCACATAGCAATCACCACAACACAATATTTATAGTGGTTCGGCCAACGTGCCTACATCCACTACCGGCTTGTGAATCCAACACCCCACCGGATTTCCACTATGTATGCTTTTTACTAGGCTAAGCAATAACCCTTACAATGTTGTTTTTCTGGGCTAAACAACAACCTCTCAATGTGCTTTTATAGGCTAAGCAATAACCTTTACAAGATGCTTTTCAAGGCTAAGCAATAACCTTTACACAATGCTTTTCTTAGGCTAAGCAATAACCTTACAAGATGCTTTTCTTAGGCTAAGCAATAACCTTACAAGATAAAGATTTCTCTAAGAAAGTGTCTTCACAAAAGATCACTCTAAGAGATTACAATTTAAGCTCAAATAAATTTGCCTCTAAATAGGCGGATATGAAAGTTTAAAACAAACTCACACAAACACTCTATGAATGCAAAAGTGTATGCTCATGATGTGTGTGTGTGATGACTTCAATCAAGTTTAAAAAAAAACTTATTCAAATGTATGCTCAAAGCATTTCAAAGTTTAAGACATATAAAAGACTTGATTGAAGTTTAATGCAAATCACATGTATGTTTAATAACTTGTTAATGATATGAAAATCAAAGAATCACAAGTTGTATGAAAATGACTAACTTAGAACATGTGATGCATGTGCAATGTTGTTTTAAAAAACAAATAGATTTAACTAAAGTTCAAATGAAAGAAAACAACAAATTAGGTTTCAACCAAGACAAAGAATCATGCATTAAAGGAAATCAAAGACTTTGGCTAAGCATGATTAAGTAAGGTTTAAAAACAACTTGGATTGAAACCAAAGTGAAGAATCCAATCTTAATAAGATCAAAGATTAGGAGAAGAATGGATTCAACACATCATAGTTATCATGTACAAAACCATTTACCAATAGCTTAAACAAAACATGAAAACCATGATTAACAAAGGTAGAGCTTACTTGGTGGTTTAACTCATTGATCCAAGCTTTAGCTCTCCTAATGACCTTCTAGCCTTTCCAACTTCATCCCCTTTCAATGGCTCCAAAATGGTCTCAAAGGTTCATGTATCAAGCTTTGAAAAAGGTTGGAAATGAATGGACTTTATAGCCAAAAAGTGTCCAACGGCTAGTCCTCGGTCGACCGGTAAAGGGGTCTCGGTCGACCGGGAAGGCACAACGGTCATATTTCTGACCGTTGGAAGGTTACAGCTCAGGTTCTGGAAAAATGACTTCCACTTGTCTCGGTCGACCGAGACCTGTGTCTCGGTCGACCGGCGACACTGCCGGGACACCCCTTTTTTGCAAAAAATGCAACTTTTGCATATTTGAAGGTTTTTCTTTGGGGGACCTTTTGGCCACTAAATAAAGCTTGGAAAACATGTTTTAAAGATTCTAATGGTTTTTAAAACATGAACATAAAAAGCCTAAAAAGATTTGAAAGTTTAAAACCAAAGGCTAGCTTGATTTGATAAAACTCTTTTCAAATGAAAATGCATACAAAAATGATTCTTTTTGTGAAGAATGTATGCAAGGCTCAAACCTAAATTCTCAACAAGATTTACCAAACATAATGTACAAAGAATTAGGTTTTCAAAAGAGTTTGGGTTCTAAAACCAATGCATCCAAGATTAGAACCAAAACATGCATAAAACAAATACTTTTCCAAAACTTAAAAGCTATGCATGTATAAATCAAGATTTTCTAAAACAATGCAAGTGTGTGTGAATCAAATGATGCTAAAGTGCAAATGCATCCATCAAATTGCAAATACAAAATCCCTAACATGGATCACAAGCCGGTAGTGGACGTAGGCATTGAGGCCGAACCACTATAAATCTTTGTGTAGTGGTGTTTTCTTGTGGTGATTGTTTTCTTAGATTCCGTATCTTGTCTGGTAAATCATCATATGTGACTAGTTTATCTTAAAGAATTAAAATTGGTTTAAATTGGTCATATTTGTAGCACACCCTATTCACCCCCCCCCCCCCCCCCCTTAGGGTTAGGTTCCCAGGACTTTCAAAACTAACACTAATAAACAATGCAATGTAAACAACTAATTACATTCTAAAATATGAATTTAATAAGATCTAAGTTAATCTGACAAACTACACTAAACTAGTGAATGAATGGTGGTGAAAATGGAGGATTTAAGGTGAAGATGTGGTGTAAAATGTGGGAGTTTAAAATAAGTTGTGTGAAGTATAGATCTAGCAATCTAGAAGTGAAAATAACAAAGATTTAATTAACAATAATAAAAAGAAGAGATTAGACAATCCAAAATCTAGTATGTAATTAATTCAAACAATGCATGTTCTAATTCAATTCCCAAATCTACAATCCAATTAGCAATCTCTTGCCCAATTGGATTAGATGATATAGTAATGAATATTAAAGTAAAAATAAAATAAAAAAGCCAAGATCCTAGATCATAACCTAACTACCCTAACAATTAATCATCAAAATCAAGTTACAAAAGATCAAAGATAAGAGCTCTGGAGCATGCTATGTGGGAGAACTTAATCCAACTACAAAGCATCAATTGAGATTATCAAAGCATCAAGTGTATAGATAGAGCATGAGAAATGAGAGAGATTAGCACAATTAGATCTAAAATCTACTAATCAATCAAGGCACAAGTAGGGAATTTAAATTAAAACATACATGTAATTGAACTAATTACATTACTTAGCTTCAAAAGGAGAGCCTAATCCAAGAGCTTGAGCCACTAAACATCAAGAAAGAACTCCAAATCTTCATTAATGATCTTCAATTACACACGCTCTCTCTAAATTAGTTACAAAGAAGCTCCTAATTACAATATAAAAGTAAAAATAAAATTGCAAAAAGACTAACTTGCTAAAAGATCCCCTTCTTTTGGTGATTGTGAAGATATTTAAGTATAAGATTTGTGACACAAGTCTCCCGTATGTGGATCTCATCCATATACATATATCACATCTAATATACTAATGGGACCCGGTTCATCTCATGAACCATAATGTCATATGTATTGGTTATGTGCATTATGTAATAAAACACCATTCATCTCATGAAAAGAAAGCATGATTTTATTGATAAATAAAGAAATTAATTAATTTATTACATCATCTGATGGATTGAGTCCATACAAACTAACAACTATCATATTTTATTTGTTCCTTCATGTGTTTTTTGGTTCATTACTGCCGTTGTTGTTTTTTTTTTCATTGTTGTTGTTGTAAACACTTGGATCTTGTTTTTCTCTTCATAAGACGCATTGAACTCTCTTAATATTATTAGATTACAATAAAGTAGCACCTTTAAAAATAATGTTATAATAGAACAATGAGAACCATAAATCTACACTACAAGAAAAATTACATTTAGCGGTACATTTAGCGGCGGTCTATATATATGAAAATCGCCGCTAATATCTTTGCGGCAGAAAAATGTCTGCCGCCACTTTTGTCGTAGAAAATTCCATTGCCGATTGTATTTGCAGCGGAATAAGGCTGCTGCAAAAAAATTATCAATAGCGGCGGCTATAAACCGCCACCAATTATTATAAACTGTAGCTACTGATTCATAACATTTTCACTGTTATATATATAACTGTCTGCTGCTATTTGTATCTTATACCAGTAGGCAGACATCACAAACTGCTGCTGAAAACCCAATAAGCAAGTCAGTTTATTATTTAGATAAATGGCATGCTGTTTAAGATTACAAAAAACTAAAATGACCTGATGCATCCCATAAAATCTGACAAAATCCAATCATCGATTGATCCACATGATATTATCAATCATCAGAAACACCGTGTCACATTGGAACTTCACCTTGCTCTATTTTAGAATCTATAAAAAAATAGACACCTGTACAATTTACCGACTTGCAGACAAAGAACACAATTACTCTGACATCGTTTAATGAATTGCTTTGCATAATCTTACTGGATGAACTGATACAGACACCTAAAATCAAGTCAGCATCATTGTAAAGGATGACAGAAAGAACTTACTCATGTTGTTGCTATATTATTTGTTACAAAAACACTGGAGAACTGTCCATCCAATGATGTGACTGACAAAGTACGGACTAAAAGCATTCACAAAGAATCAGCAGCATAAAGAATTTGCATGACAACTGATGAAAACAATATGAACTCATTCCTAAAAGCAGCAGGTGCCTATGCTCAGCGATAATGGATATTTACAACAAAATTCATACATGATGCAGTATGAAGAAATGGATGCCCTGGTCGTGGAATGCCAATCACCCATTCACGCTCCACCTTTCCGTGACTAAAAAATGGATGGGCCAACTTTACATACTCTCTTCATGGACTAAATGCAACTTACTCAAGTCGTTGATGACATGTGAAGAACTGCCTAGGTGTTGAAAATCAGATTGGTGTAAAAGAATGGGTCGGATTCTTCCAGAACTAGCTTTTGAGGCACTGCATGTAGTCTCTAAAACATAGTGGCGCACACGGACTCGATGAGTTCTCGTATCAGTAGAGAAACATCCGCCAGTTTTTACTTCCAATAGAACTTCCTTGTCTCTGGTATCTTCACACCAACAATTTTGTGGAACTCCATCAATGAACTCTTTTAGTGTATGGAACTCCTCATGTCGGACCAAGACTTCCATAATTTGTCCAGGTTTAATTACACCAGCCGCTGGAGTCACCTGGTGAGAATAGGACTCTAGATAAATAGGCATGCCCAAAGAGCCATGACTAGAAAGAAGGGAATTATAAAGTGAATGTAAATTGCCCTTATTGTATATAAATCTCTACCCATCTGAAGGCCATCATGTAGTGCTTCATATTTAATCTGATGGCTCTGCAATGGATGAAGAGAATACATCATCAGCCCATAAAATAGGCTAAAGGATAGGTCTATGATATTGACAGTATTGATACTTTCAAATTTGGGAGACTTTTGACTTTTGAGAAGTCCCGGCATCCAAGGTAGGTCTATCAGAATGGTGGTATGGATCAAATCACCGTCTATCCAGTATCTATAAAAAACAAATGCTTCAACAAACTCCCAAAGTTCAAGACCCTCCACGGGGGACCCACACTTTTTAACATGAACAAGCATAATCATACTCATCCTAAAAACATATTACTTGAGTGAAGTTACCTCGAGCCATTAGGGCAAGCCAAAGGAACCTCTAGGCCGCTGCTGCTTTGATGCAAGTCCATCCTTGATAGTGGATTGGCCTTCACAAATTATTTTAAATATGGCTTTGTCCTTCCCACACTTATTGGTAATTCGGAGAATGGAAGTGTCCTCATTTTGAAGGATTATGTTGTTTGTGCTAATAATGGTTTCTGGAACACTGCATAATTCCTTCAGCAATGACCTGATTTTCTCATTTGACTTGACTACTTCTCCGAATTCTTGTCTCCTTATTGATTCATCCACATGTGCAATGTCAACACTGATTATGCACCTAACAGGCTTGTGATCATTGTCCGTGACATCCATGCAGACATCATACCTGAAGCAAAAGTTGTACCAAAATATAGGAGACTAATGGAGCTGAAATAGCTTCCTACCACAGATAACATCCATAGAGAAGCAATTGCCTGAAATAATAAGAAGATAAGGGTGATGGGAGATAAACCCATGGATGTAAGAATTTATGTAAAAGGACGAAAAAAAGTAGAAATACCAGAAGGAAATGTATCGAGTTTTCTCCTCTTGCAATGTCATAGAGTATGGTAATGAACACATGTAGTTTGCCATGGAAAGCCATAGCAACTTCTTTAAAATAGGATTCCGACAAGATGACCTCTGGAATATTGGGAGCAGGTCTAAAGATGAAAGTCAATAAACAAAACATCAATTTAAACATAAGATGGAGTACAGTTCCATAATAAATCCATAATTAGGAAAAAATAGTGAAACGAACGTAGCCATCTTGACTATAGGTGAATCCTGTCACCATAAGTCCAAGACCAAATAGAGATGGAAAATGGGCCCACTTGACTCATTACCCAATAAGAAAGTGGCTCACTTTTCTATCAGCGTGTGATCAGGGAAGAGTCCAACCTTCCCAGTACATAGTTTGAGACCACAAAAGCCATTTGATTAATGAAAAACAAGAGATTTCCTATCAAGTAAACAACCAAAATTTTCTTAAGTTGCACATTTCTTCCTGCAATCTTAGCAGGACTTTGTTTTCATTACTTTCAGTAGTAGTAAGGGTCATCCATATGAGCATGTTATATTACCTGTTGAAGAGTGGAGCGGTATTACACCAAATGAAAATGCTGAGCATGGTTGTAATGGAGATGTGGCACAGAAGAGTGAGGAAATTATATTCCACAATTTCGAACACAAACCATACCACAGTCACAGCGGCCAAAATCGCACTAGATAAATGCTTGTTTTGCCATAAGACAATGTCAGCAACTGTAGACATCATACCGTTAAAACAAATTTAAAATATTAAATCAAATCTGTAACTTGATTTTCTTGACCGTTGCTAGGTTAGTCCATGAGTCTAATCTTACAGGCCATGGTTTTAGAACTCACCCGAAATTGACATAGCCTCCACTACATAAATGTTTCACTATGACTTACATTGGTTTTATATGGTTTTACTCTGAAACTTAAAATGGATGGGAACTCCATTCTCAATGCTTGCATAGTTTATTTTGTTATTTTCTATATTACATTTTCTGACTTAAGTAGCTTCTTCTTTGGACCTGCCTTAGACAACTTTATCTAGTGTGCTTCATTTTTTGTTACAAAGAAGAAAAGTAATGAATCGTTAGACAGGACGACACAGTATAGACAGTAGAGCGATAGATTTTTAAGACTGGGAATGTCTTTCCCAAGTGAACAAGATGAAAGGATAGTCTTTCTAAAAGAATGTACATAACATTCTGGAAACACTGATTTGAATGACCACATACGAACCTTATTACCAATCGCACATGGTACTGCTGCAGCATCAACATCCCCAATGTATGGCTTAAGATTCTTCATGGCCCTGTAAAAGAATGGTTAAACTCATAATATCAACGTGTCACCAGAATCACAGCAAGAAAGAAAGAAAAAAGGAAGTTAACCATATGAATTTGTATGTTCTTCAAGAATATGGATATAGGGATTGAATCTTTTTTATGCTCTCCACACTTGAATACCTACCATAAAGATATCAGCAATCCTGCCAACTGCCTAGATCCTACACGTTCAAAAGTTGTTCCCTCATCTAATGTCTTGCCAATAGCATCCAACCACCATTGCCCATTGGCACTTCCTTTTAGTCCCACCTAATCATTATAACAACCATCCAACAAATGTTAAGTAGACACAAATAAAAAGCGAATGTGACAAATTTCATCAAAAAGAATCTTGTCTTCACAGGAATGATCTTACATCAATATAAGACATGCTTATGTAAATGTGGCAGATGTAGATGTCAAGAATTAATGCAAACCTAAGCATAAAAAATAATGGCATATCACGCCAAGCAGCAGCATACGGAGTTGGATGGATGAAAGAGAAGCAAAAAAAAAAAAAAGAAAAAGAAAAACTAAGGAATTGCAAGAAGAATATATTCTTACCTTGAAGATGTGGTTATCAAATCGGCCCGGTGAGATCTAAAGAGCATGGTGAGTTCCATCATTGAAAGCCCATGTCCTACAGACAGTGAGGCCCATCTTGGCACCAGCTTGAAGCATAGTTCTCACCCTGGGCCTGCTGAACTCCTCCACAGCCTGATACATCAACTGGTAAGTATTCCACCCATTCACATAGAATGCCTTCCCATCCACAATGAATTGAGTCCCATTCCTCTCCACAAAACCCATATTCGGCTGTTGAACTTAAGACCTCAAGTCCCCCAAACTCATGTAAATGAAGGCAACACATGAAGTAAAACCAAGAAGAGGAAACAGCAAAAGTCCATTGCCTGCTACCATTGTACCATTGTATCGGGAGGATCAAAACGTCCCCAGAAAAACAGCTCAACAGCCACTAAAATTGAACTCTGAAAACCTGTATATAATGTCTCAAGAAAGTGAAAAAAATAAAAAATGAGCCACTCAAATGGGATCTTGGACAACCTTTAGCTGTCACAATGAAAGTTGTTTTAACAAGGTCCTCTTATCTGACATGTACCTCATTTGATGCCCAACATCAGGCTTGTATGTCCAAGTTGCATAGACTATGACAATAAAAAAGCCCACCTCTTTGCCCCATTTTGTCTTGGCCTCATAGCCACAGCTGATCACATGGATGACTTCTTCCAACAACATTGTTGTATTTGTTGACTGTCGTATCCTGTTCCATGAAGGTGGGTGCAATAAAGACCGGAGAATGAACAAATCATTTCTCCAAGCTTTTCAGTTACATTAGCAGCGGCCTCTCGTCTTCATAACCTAGACATAAAATAAACGAAGTTAGCTCTCTCTCTCTCACACACACAACCCGCTGGGTGGAAAAGAGTGACATCTCAGTATGTTCTTGGCTTTGTACCAAATGATGAGAACCATTTCAACTTCCATCAATGGATGTCCATTGAACATCAAATAATAGTCCCAAGAGGCAACGGGAGGTTGATACAAGGATAGCAGCAAAAGTAGAAAACAAGCCAACCATAACAAAATAAGAAATTGTGCAGCTACAGAAGACCATCACATGATCATAAGTAAATTTTCAGTAGGATAAACTGCAAGTCCAGAACCAAACCCTAGATGGGGGGGGGGGGGGGGGGGGGGTTGAAATAGGGTACACTCAATTACAATACCCAATTCTTCTTTAACCCAATATCAATTATGTTTTGAAAGTTCATTAACTTGATTATTGATGAAAGATCTAATACCAAGTAAAGAACCAATGAATACAATCAAAATTGACATTGATAAGAAAAGAATAAATTTAAGTGCATCATCCACACAATCACCATAACAAGAAAATTTATAGTGGTTCGGTCAATCATGCCTACATCCACTCTCGGTATTTTTACCGGTGTTCTACTATCAATTTTAAGGTTTAAGCTAACCTCCAACCTTACAACCACAAATGCTTTTTACTCAAGGCTAAGCATTAACCTATACAACCTCATATACTTTTCAATAGACTAAGCATAAACCTTGACAACAAGATTTTTAATCTAAAAACCTATGCCTAAACTAGCATACAATGAGATGCAAGTGAATACAATTAAATGCCTCTTAACATAGGCTGATATGAAAGTTGTAATCAAACTAAGGCATATGCATGATAAATGCAAAGATCAATAAATGATACATATGCCTTAAAACTACTTCTATCTCTTTTGAAATTCAATGCTCATAAATGATGTAAATGAGAGATAGAGTAACTACACGTCTTTTGAAATAATGAACAAACTTGTTTTTTAGAAAGTTTAAGATGAAACTAGCAAGTTTGAAATAAACATTAAATGTCTAAACATGTGAGATTACTTATCAAATGATGAAGTTAAAATGATAAACATATTTTAAAATCAAAGCATGTTTAAGCACTCAACATTTGAACATTTTGAACATGCCATTTGAAGAAATCAAAGATTTGAAAGTAAGCATGAATAAAATAAGATAAGAGGAGCAAACCCATTGAAGAATCAAAGGTTTGTCATGATGATTTGCCCTCCTAACTTCCCTCTAGCTTAGCATGAATGTCCCATCTTCCTTGGCCCTCAAAAGTCTCAAAAGTGTTGGCACAAAAACCAAGGACATATTCTTTTTATAAGAAATACGTCTCCAACGGATCTATTGTACGGTCGACCGACAAATGGAGTTCGGTCGACCGAACTCAACGGTCATAAACCAACGGCTATATTTTTTGAAATTTGCGGACCTTTGTAAAGTTGTCGGTTCACCGAACAATAGTTCGGTTGACCGACATCTGACCGACAATAGACCGACAAGCTGACCGACATTCCCTGATACACAGATTTTACATTCTGGATCCGGAACTGACAGGTTGACCGAACATAGTTCGGCTGACCGAACTTTCCCTATTTTTAAAGACTCGAAAAATGATTTTAAGAGGAAAGTTTGGTCTTGGAGAACTAGGCTAGAATAAAGACTAACATGTTTGATAAAAGAGTTTTCTTTTAATTTAAAATAGCAAGTCAAAAACATGTTTGTGCAAAAACCTTTGATTCTAACCTAAATATAATGCTAGAAGATTCCAATAAAGAAGTATGAGAGATCAAACTTATGAAAATTAAAGTATCCAATCTAATTGCAAACTAATGCAAACCCTAACATAAACAGATGAAGTTTTTCTAAAACTTGAAGAAGCATCAATAAGCACCATGAAAAAACATAAAGAAGATGACAACATCACCAGGCTGACACATCCAAAGATTCTTAATCTATCTGAAATATCTGAAGTAGCGATGTGCGCTTAAGAAAACAGGTTTTTTTTTCCATTTTGCATAAACTTGTGGTTGAACATAGGGTCATTTCAATAATTTAATACGGTATAACTATCAGAATCACCTTGAACTTCAAAGCAGATTCCACATCTTCTTTTTCTGGATAAAAATAAGAGTGAGCACCATTCAACTGTGTTGCGGCCCTTGTCACAGATTCCAGTGAGAATCTTCTTCCTTTTGCTTCATCTTCCTTTCATTAGTTACAAAGTTCTTGTAGATGGAACTTGTAGTAGAGTTTTGGGTTAGATTTAGCCATGAGTTTGTCTAGTTGCTGACTTGATGCTCTAAAAATCAGACATGCAAGTTGTAAGGTCCGCGACCTTACTGGGTCAATTGGGCCCAATAGCAGGCCCGTTGACCCATTTATTTTATTATTATTATAATTAATTATATTTTAGATATTTAAGTGGGTTTAGGCCTTGAGTGAGTTTCTTTTAGTGTTAGAATAGTGTCTGCGAAGTTTCGTTCGATTTCGAGTTCGTTTGATCCTAGCAGGGGGTAGTTTGCAAATTAGGAAAAATTGAGTGTTTTTCGGGATAAATTCCTATCACCGTGATTTTGGGTTCGTTGGAAAGGTCTCGTCGCATTGATAATTTTTGTCTCTTGGCCCGTCGCGATCCGACGAACAGAAACCCTTCAAATGGTCCATTCTTTCACCGGACCCACTTAAAGGGCAATTCGGTCTTTCTCCCTTTCCTATCTTCTTAATCAGGGATTAGCCCTAATCTCATTCTCACTTCTGCAACGAACGAGAGTTACAACAACCCATCTTCTTCCTCTTCATCTTCTCAAGCCCAGATCTCCCTCCGGGAGAGATTGCCTTCACGATCCGGACCGCACATCTTCTTCCTTTCGATCTCCTCTCTCCATTGATACTAGTGGGTAAGCTTTTTCCCATCATCAACTTTTCCATTCGTTTTCTCTTTTGTTTAGAATAGGTTGGATCATGATCTTTTTCTTTCTTTTCTTCTCCGTTGCGTTCTAGATTGCGTTTGGTCGGATTAGATTGTGGGTTTTGCGAAAGAGAGCTTCTCCTCAAGCTTTTTCCAATTTCTAATCATCTTCTTGGTTGAGGCAAGTAGATATGCATTTTATATTTAATCATGTGTGTATTGTTTCTTTTGATTGCAATGATATCCTTGTTAGATTACCCAAATTCCAAGCTTATTGTTGGTATTGCATTGGAATTGACATGTTATGTTAGATTTGTGGGTTGGATTGGATTAATTGTTAAAGTGGTACCCCTTTTGATGTTTTTAATTTGATAGAATGGATGGGAATGATGATTGAAATGATTGGGGAGCATGGAGGCTCGTTTTCTGTAGGAAAAAGAAGCAAAAAACCCATTTTCGGGCTCAGGCTACAGTGCCGATCGATCAGGCCTACAAGCCGATCGATCGGACTGCAATTTGGTCTCAGTTAACTGAGCCGAATATCAGTCCGATTGATCGGATGGCATTTTCGTAAATTTTGACAACTTTGGAAAAGGACTTAAAACACTTATAACTTTTAATCCGTACGTCGGATTTCTACATATTATATACCGTTGGAAAGCCCTTGAGATGTAGAATCCAATGGTTCTAGTTTCATCACGATCGGAGGTCGGAAAGTGATGTAAAAACTTAGATTATTGACCCAGCCTATATTTTATTAGAAATGAGACCAATAACTTAAGTTTGGGCCTTAGATGTTGGAAACCAAGAACCTACTATCAGTTGACTATTAATGGGGATTAAATCATAGCACGTGACTTGGTGTGCTTCGATTAGATGTCTAGGTATTCGTGTATTAAACATGGGATAACCGAATGCGTATGAAATTAAATTAATGGATGCTTAACATGATTGTATACCAAGGGATTTGCTTAGAACCGTCGTTGATCCAATTCCACACGTACTCCGTTAGAACATGTAGGATACATGGATGACACCACTTGCCTAGGTTTGGATCGTAATTCCTCCTTGACTTATTTAATCGTATCCGTTGTTATAATTCGTTGTACACTCTCTCTTGGCATAAAACACTTATCTAATTATGAAACATAATCCCTTGTAGAATTAGGACTTGGACCGGACTTAGAGTGTACCTTAGTACCCCGTGTTATGTAATTGATGAACATGACTGGCTAGACTGAAGGGATTACCATGTGATTGGTTTTGTCTTGTATTGATTTGAATGAGATAATCCCTACGAACATGTCTTGTAAATTGAGCTCGCCAGACTTGCTTGTCTTGGTCTATTCTCGTATCAACACCACATTATTATTATTATTATTTGCATATCATGGCCAGCTGCAGTTTGGAGTTTATTGATGGGCCGGTTACTCGGACATCGGGGTGGGCAGTCAGCTTTGGACAGCGTCCATGGCGTTGAATAGTTGAGAGCGGGCGGGGACCGTGCTACTATTCCCAGGACCGGGAGCTGGGATCCCCCTGGAGCCGAACTTTGGTATCAGTAGTCCGGATAGGATTGTTACTGGTACCCCGTGAGGTGGCTTGGACATCCACGGAGTCTCCCTCTTGTGCATTGCATTACATTGGTAGTGGTGATTGTTAGTATTGCTAGGATTTCCATTTATGATCCTGATGGTTATTTACTCATGCTACATGCCTAGTATTGTTCCTTGTATTCCTACGATCTTATACTTGTCATTACTCTTATATTTGATGCATGACATGATTATTTATATCTTGCTTATCTATTGCTCAACATGTCGTTGACTCTATTCCTTGGTGTGCAGACTCCTCAGGTGAGTACTACTACGAGGAGTAAAGGGTGAGGAGATCCCAGAGGATCTCCAACCGGCTGAGGAGGAACGAGAGTGGCGTGCCGATGACGTAGAGTAGCGTCATTGATCTTGGCACGGGAGAGATTCATGAGGACTTCATTAGATTCTTTTGTTCTTTATCATCTCTCGTTGAACTTTCACACTATTGACTTCACTATTGTTTTAAATGGCCTTGATTAGTGGGATGGCCATTGAATAAATCAATTTCCTTGTTTAAGTTTTATTTTATTCTTTGTTCAACTTTAATCTATATTGAGATTCATTATTCCTTGTTGATATCCAAATATGCCTAGAATTGTATGAGTTCAGTAAATTCTTATTTTATTTGAGGCTTGAAATATTATATCCTCACAGCGGACTTACGATCCTTGGGCCTAAAGGACAAAATTTTTAATTAGTCCTAAATTTCACTCCCAGGATCCGGTTTATTTTCTAATCAGGTTCGGGGGACGTGACACAAGTGTTAGTGGTTTCTCTGAATTCCTATTTATGTTGATGATACTAGCAGCAAATCTTGGACACCAGCAATAGGACTGCAGAATCCTGGCCATCTAATTGATGAACCTTATACTTAAGGAGTTTGATTAATGGGAAAGGTTGGATCTGGTGGACATGGGCTAACGGTCCATTAAACAGGACCATCACGCTGGATGTCATTTGTAGCAGCACCGGAAATCTAGTACAAGAAAATAGTCATTTGAGTATGAATTTTAAAATGAATTAAATCCAAATATAATTGATTTTTAAATCTATGGTATGCTACCCACAGGCACAGACGAAGACGATGACGGGCCACTCACAGTGAAGCTTTGCATCCATGTCATCAATTGGTTCAATTTGGTTCGCATCTGGACTACTTCCTCTTACAAGACTATCCTCTTTGCTCTCTCCATCTCTGCTATCCTCGCCGATTCAACAGTTTTAGCTCGTGCTTCAGCAATTGAAGCTCGTGGGCCATATATATCAGAGGGAGTGACACCTAACCCAAACGTACGAACCCAATCACGTCTATCTACTCCTATCACTTGGGTGAAGATGTCATCTCGTGTTGTCCTACTTTGTGAGCTTTCCGGAAGTTGGCTAAGTCTTTCATTGAGCTGTCTCTGCAATTCAAAACACTTTGTTATTAGAATTTCATTTTCTTTTATTTTGGAAAAAAGAGAGAATGCAATTGGTTTTTAAACCCAAATAATGATTTTAGCATGTTCAACAACGATTAAACATACCATCACGTCCTCTGATGCTCGATCCACGAGCTGCCCATCTCGGCGTGTATGAGTAATTAGGAACACTTTCATCCGGTCCGGCACCTGCCCATTGGGATCTTGTGCCCGCTATAATCATTTAAAATAGTTAGATTAAAAACATTGAGATGGATATCCAAAGTATTATATTATCAAAAATGATTTAATTAAATAAGAAATTACCGCTTCATCGTGCATTCGGGCGAAACTTTTCGTTCCAACCGTATGATTCATCGTCTGTGCCTCGTGATTTATAGAGTATCTCTTGCTTCAGGCGAAACTTTTCGCGCCTATTTATGATAATGCAAACATTAGTTTTTCGAAGAAGATAAACAAAAGTAAAAGCAAAATAAAAAAAAATCGTCTTAGAAATCATGAAGTTCTTATTTATTTCATACCATCCCCTCCTGAGACCCCCAAAATGTAATGAGTGAGCCCATTGGTTCGGATTCACTCTAGTAGGACAGTGCTGCAACCGCTCACAAATGGTATGATATGGTTTATAATATTTCTTTTTCAATGAGGCTTTTCAATTCCTCCAGCTGCGGCTTATCGCAAAGGAAACCCATCTCTTCGATTTCTCGTTATTGCCCAAATCAAATCTTGCCTGTAAGACATGCATGAAAAACTCGACATTATTACAAATAAAACACATGCTATCATTATAATTGAATCAATTACATTAATACATGTATAGCCTGCCACATATCCATTGTTCGCTCTGTAGGCATTCTCCTCCAATCAGAATAATTGAGGGGAGCTTTCTGCCCATCTCTTGCAATGACGCCAAGATATGAAGACAAAGGTCTCTCATTCCTTCCAATGGGCTGCCCATATTCATTACATTCTACCACGATGCACTCTCATTGATTAGTGAGAGCAATGCATCGATTTGGGCCTCTTGTCCTCCTTGCTTGAGTCCCTGTTTAAAACACAATTCAATAATTAAAGGGAAATGAAGGTAAAAAATTTCAAATGATATCTATAGATTTTGAAAGTGAAAAAGAATTTCATATTTTGAAGCTGAACCTAACTAATATCAGCAAAGGAAGACTAAATTTGACAATCCTGCATAAATTTTAGTTAACAATAGACCTAATGCTCCAGAACAAACATAATCCAAATTGCATGTAAACAATCATCCTATTTAGTAAGCCAAAGTTTGGGGATATACCATTCGCACGTGTAGGTTCCGCATGTTGGTCAAGCAAGTCTGGGGCCGTAGAAAAAGTGGGATCCTGTGAGCTTAAATGTTCCAATCAAAGTCGAGAATAAAGCCCTAGACCATACACAGTAAGGACATTCATCTCAAGCGCCTCTGATTTTCAATAGGTGGTCGTGGACACCACTACGGAGTTTCACTTCTTTAATTCAAGAATTCTCTTCTAAAGTTGGAGGCAAAGGATCTGGACAACCTGTTGGTACAGTATTCTGCATGTACACAAACATCCAACCTACCTGTCACGCCCCGAGACCGAGGCCCTGATAATCAAGTCCTTAATCCAGGGGACGTGGCGCAACGGGTCAGAAAACTCCGCCCGCATACGCTATTTATTTTCCCACAGGATTCCGAGGTGAGGATTCCAGACGATCCATCACAACCAATTAATCGAATTCACAACAAATAATAATATGTGGAAGCTTGTAACAAAATAAAAACCAAATGAGATATAAGATAATAGCACAAACTCTATATCAAAAGAGAAATATATAAAAGGTATAACCCGAAGTTAGTTAAAGTTGTGAGAATCACAAAAGTATATTTAATTTATACATCCCAAAAGAAGACCGATGAGGTCATAAACTAAGTTCCCAAAATGTTATCCCAACTCAAATTCCAACACGACGTCTACATGACATCGTTGGGCTGCCACTCGCGCTCCACTAGCGGCTCTACCGCCTCAACCGCGTGCTTCACCTCAAAATCTGCGGGTCCGACATCTGACACCAAACAAAAGAGTATCAGACATGATGGTTTGGCAAGTGAATAAAGCAGATAAGGTATACAAGTTTTATAAATGTCATATTTAAAATCATAAAAATACAATTGAAATGAAACATATGTAAAGAGTAAACCAAAAGAACCAAATCTATACAAATGAAAGAATTTCATAGTTTAAATGTTTCAAACTAACTGATAAATAATCGAAATATTGGCAAACCACATGTAGCTATATTCTCCTATTACTGAAGTAACAAGAGCACACAGACAAATAACCGTTGCCATATAAAATGGCCGGAACAGACAGATCTAATTTATACAAAACCAAAACCTGAATTAATACAAATCAAATCATAGTAATACATTTCCAAAATCGATAAAAGGAACTACTCTAGACAAATACATACTGACAAATTCGAACAAATCAGATGAGTAGCCTTACCGATGTTTCCAAATGTGACAAACCACTCAAATCTATTTCAAAACAATTTGTAGAAAGTATACAAATTTTCTTAACTTGGAATGAATTAATGTATAGTGATTTAATGGCTTACCACGGGTCGTCTTGACATACACTTAGTCCCTTAATGTCGATAATATATGCGGAGCTTGGTGCCACTGAAGATCTCCGACAATTAAGGATATAAAGTGTATATTAAGACTTGAATAAATTTCCCGGGTAATTCTAACATCAAACAATTCCATCATTTTTCCCATTTAAATTCCATGATTTACGGTAATTTGATTCAATGTATACATCTCATACTACTATGCTTCGATGGGTTTAAATGGGCTTCAAATAGTGGGGAAAAAGGGTTGGAAAAAGGGCTGAAATGGGCTGGAAAACAGCCCTGAAATGGGCTGAATTGGGCTGGAAAACAGCCCAGAAACTGGGCCTGAAATGGCCTAGAAAATAGCCCAGAAATTGGGCCTGATATGGGCTGGAAAACAGGCCTGAAATGGGCTGAAAACTGGCCTGAACTTGGGCCTGAAATCAGCTTGAAAACTGCCCAGAAATGGGGCCTGAAATTGGCCTGGAAACTGCCCAAAAAAAGGGGCCTGCAATCAGCTTATAAAATATAAACTAACCCAGAATTGGGCCTGAAACAGGGGCCAGGCCCGCTCAGCGGACTGGGCTCTGTCCAGTCCGGTTCAGTGCAGGAAATCTGCACTGTTTCTTCCTCCCTCTTGCTTTTGTTTTTTAATTTCCCTCCTCCTTCTTCCCATTCCTTTGCAGTCCCATCATCCAACTACAACTTTCTACACTTCTATCAACATTCAATCAACTCCATCCAACCACATTAATCATTTTCATTCCAATGACCATCACCAAACAAGAGTTCAAGACGAAATGTGTTAAAAAAAAACAGAGCTTGGAGAACCCATTTTTCAACATTGTAAAATAGTGACAGATCATGACTTTATGCACTAAAATTGTTACCATTTCCTGCATGAAAATCACATACAATCTAATTCCAAATCATGGAGAGAAAAACCATTCCAAATCTAAGATAATAATTCAACAAAACTTTGAGAAGAAGACCCATTTGTTTGCATGCATTCAAATCTAATTTATTCACTTGCCTCTAGTCCAATGGAAAGGTCTCAACACACTCTAAAGAAGCTCTCAAACACAGCAGCTCCAATCTACACCAAAATCCATGGAAAAACCCATTCAAGAAATTCATTATTTGAAAAGGGAAGGAGCTCTCAAAGAGCCTCCTTGCATGCATGAAGAAATGACTCTAATGGCCCATTCAAAACTAGAAATTCAAGGAAGAAGTCATTGCTAACCTTGAGAAGTTCTAAAGAAGAAGGAGAGCTTGAAGAGGATGATGAACACAACTGAAATCTCTTGAAAATGGTATAGTTGGAAAGCTTGAGAGATGGGGAACACAATGGTGTGGTTTGTTTTTCACTTGAGCATCAAAAGCAAGATATGCAAAGAGAGAAAGTGTGAAGAACAAAGAGGCTCTCTCTCAGCTACAGCCGTTGCTGGAAACAAAAATGGAGGAAGAAGACTGTAACATGGTTTTTGACTTGGGTTTAAGTGAGTGTGGGCCCCATGGGCCCCAAACCTTCCAAGGGCTGGAACTAACACTTGTGGGTCCCGTATGAAAACAACGAAGAAGACAAAAATGATCGTTGAAAAATCTAGCTTTCAAAAAGTATATTTTTCTCATGATTTTCAAATTTCAAAATTTATACACAGATTTGGGTGTGAAAAGACTGTTTTACCCCTTTTTCTCGAAAAACGCGATTTCTAGGTTTCAAATGCAAACGGAGTGTTAGACCCCGACCCAGACCAAGTCGATTAGTGTGCGATTAGTATGTGTTTAGTTCTAAGTGGGTTTAGTCGTGGTTGGGTTGGAAGTGATTAGTTAGTTTTGGACATAGCTTTGGGAATTTTGAGAACGTCTAGTATTAGTCAGACACACTCAGGAAGGCCTGAGTGCACGTGTAAGCTTGGGAAGATCGTATCGGTTTTCGTGTGAGTGTGATTTTGATTTCATTTGAATGATCTTGTTATGTGTTACAACTTTCGTTTTAAGCCCATTCGTGTTCGAAGCCCAAAAACCCATGTTTTGGCCCAAAGAGGGTAAAATTGTCCTTTATGCACAAATCTGGACACAATTTTCGAGATCTCAAAACCATGTCAAAAATATACTTTTTGGAAAGTAGATATTTCGACGATCGTTTTATCCTTCTTCGTCGAAGTCATCCGAGGCCCACAAGATCATGTTTTAGCCATTTCAAGTTCAAGCCCAATGGGGCCCATGAGTCATCACTTAATCCCCCTTTCCCTCTTCTTCCACTCACTTTACCAAAATCCTGCAACTTCTTAACCTAGGGCAAGGAAGAGTCTCTTTTTCTCTCCATCTTCCCCATCTTGTTTGATCTAGCTAGAGAGCTCCAAAGAAGATTCTAAGACTACCATTTTCTTCATCTCCTTGCAAGCTCTCCATTGATACAATTTTCTTAAGGTTTCAAGTTGGGAAAGCTCTCCATTCTCTTCCATCTCTCTTGTTTGACTTTCTCTAGGTAAGAGCTTCAAGCCATGTTTTCCATAAAGTCTTTTTAGCTCCTTAAGATTGTGTTTTTCTTGTTCACAAACCCTTTTGTTAAAATGGGTTCTTTGTTTCCATTTTGAGTGAGTTTGTGTGTTTTCTCTTGGGTTTTTCTTGTAGTGCTTGATAGCTTGAGTGAAGTGCTTGGAGGAGTATTTTTAGCATTTGGGCAAGGCAAGTAATCTCTATAGGATCATTGTGCATGTTATTTTAAGCTACATTGTTGTTTTGGAAACTTTGCATATGAATGTGTTTACAAGTTTCATGATGGTGTTTTGTTGGTTTTGGATGTGTGTTTTACCCTTGAAGAGCCTATATGCTCAGGGAATACAAGAGGAATGAGAATGAATGGAAAGGAGGAAGGAAAAATGTGAAAATCTGCACTGAACCGCACACCCGTGCATTGGCGGTCAGCTCCGCGGTCAGCTCGCGGCTAGCCGTCTGTGTCCACTGCGGCTAACCGCAGGCTGACCGAACTCAGCGGTTACTTTTCCAGAAGCTAGCATTTTCATCTGGGATCAGCGGTCAGCACCACGGTCAGCTCACGGCTAACCGCCAGTCTCACTCGCGGTTAACCGTAAGCCAACCGAAATTATTACGGTCCCTTTTCCCGAGAGCTAAGTTCGATTTGCTTTCCAGTGGTCAGCCTGGCGGTCAACTTGCGGCTTATATTATGTATATCGTGCTTGTCGTGCGTGCTTGCTCTTTTCATTATATAAATGATAGAGAAAGGATGGGCTCTTTGTGGATTGTAACTATTCATGATATATTATGTACTCATGCTAGTTTGTTTTGGTATCTCAGCTTTGTTCGTATTCTTGAAAATGCATCTCAGCTTTGATAGTGCTTCATACCAAAGATTTGCTTACATGTTTTCTCTAAATGTTATTGTTCATGTTCATGCCTACATTGATTACCTGCCAAACCGTCGTGTTTGACCCTTGTTTATTTGGTGCCCAGGTGCAGGAGACGTTGCCTTTGAGGAGGAGCGTCAGGAGGAGGCTTGTGAGCCAACTCCCGTGAGAGAGTGGCAGCCCGACGATGTCATTTAGATGTCGGTCTGGTTCTCGAGTTTCGTCACCTTTAGTCTTGGGGTTTCTTTTGGTTATTTTGAGATTGTATTGACCTTTATTGGTCTCTTATGGGTTGTACTAAACTTAACTCACTTTCGTGTTAAACTTATAACTTGAACTATGTTTGGGAATGCCATGATAACTCTTTTCTTTGATGCTATGTCTTGTTATTAAATGTTATAGCACTTAAAGATTTGATTGTGCTATCGTAATGTGTTTTGCTACACGCTTCCGCAATCGTGTACGTGTGAGTCAGATTCCGCGTGTCTTTGGGAATCCTCACCGCGGGAACCTATGGGAAAATAATGAACCATTAGGAATAAACATCATCAATCGCGTCGCGGGCCCGGGGATCCGTTCCGGGGTCGCGACACGGAGCAAACATAAAAGTTATTGGGATCAAACTAACAAATTCAAAAATGTCGAAATCCATATTTTTCATAAATTAAATAAATCAAATTCCTATACTAACACGTGACACACGGGCCACCTTGGGCCCGGTCAAACTAAACTCAACGCACTCAAAATTCCCCAATGTTATCTAAAATTCTAATCTAACTAAAAATCCAAGCTAATCGTCCCCTAATCCCACTTAGAGACTAATCACAGTTAAAATAATAATAATAATATATACTAAACTTGGGTCGGGGCCTGACATCCTCCACCCCTTAAAGGCATTTGGTCCTCCAAATGAATACTAACCTCAGGTAGCAAGTGCGGGTACTTCTTCTGAACCTGATCATGCAATTCCCAAGTAGCTTCTTCTGGCTCGTGGTTCTCCCAAAGCACTTTTACCCAGTGAATTGTCCGGTTTCTCAATTCCTGCTCTTTCGTATCAATGATTCTGACCGGTTTCTCAACATAAGTGGCATCTTCCAGAATCTCTAATGGCTCATGTCTTAGTACATGTGAGGGGTCTGAAACATATTTCTTCAACATCGATACATGAAACACATTGTGCACACCCGAAAGTTCTGACGGTAAGGCAAGTCTGTAAGCCACTTCACCAATACGACTCAGGATTTCATACGGTCCAATGAATCTTCTTGACAGTTTACCCTTCTGACCGAATCTCAATGTCCCTCTGACCGGTGACACTTTCAAAAACACCTTATCTCCTACTTGAAACTGTAGATCCTTTCTTCTAACATCAGCGTAGCTTTTCTGTCGGCTTCTCGCAGTCTTCAAACGCTCATGGATGAGTTTAACTTTCTCATTGGTCTCACCAATCAATGTCGGTCCATGGAGGCCGCGTTCTCCGACTTCCTCCCAACACACTGGAATTCTACATCTTCTTCCATATAGTGCTTCGAAAGGTGCCATTCCTATACTCGAGTGGTAGCTGTTGTTATATGTGAATTCGCAAAGAGGTTGACTTTCGTCTCACAGAGTCTTGAAGTCAAGCACACATCCCCTAATCATGTCCTCCAATGTCTGAATGGTCCTTTCTGACTGTCCATCTGTCCGTGGGTGATACGCCGTGCTGAATTGAAGTTTTGTACCCATGGATTCATGTAGAGTCCTCCAGAATCTTGAGACAAATCTGCTATCTCTGTCCGATGTGATGGAGACTGGTTGACCATGTTGGCTGACGATCTCGTTAACGAACGTTTGTGCCAGTGATAACATTTGCATCTTCTTTCCTGTCTTCAATGGAATGAAACGTGCAGACTTCGTCAGTCGGTCAACTATAACCCATATGGCATTGTTCCCTTTGCTAGTCGTCGGTAAACTCGAGATAAAATCCATCGTAAGATGTTCTCACTTCCACTGTGGAATCTCTAACGGCCACAAAAGACCTGCTGGTTTCTGATGTTCTGCCTTAATCAACTGACAGGTCATGCATCCGGACACAAATGCTGCAATTTCTCTCTTCATATTGTTCCACCAGTATATGCCCTTCAAATTATGGTACATCTTTGTACTCCCCGGGTGCATAGAATACTTGGTGCTATGAGCTTCAGCCATGATTTCATTCCTCAAATCATCAATGTTTGGAACGCACAATCGATCACGAAAGTACAATACTCCATCCTCGACTCTGAAATCTGGGCGATTTGAAATGTGCTCTACAATTTTTGCCAAGTCTGGATCTTTTAGCTGTGTCTCCTTGATTTTCTGAATGAAAGTAGGCTCAGACACTGACATGTTTGCTAGCATAAAACCTTGTCTCAACGGTTGAAACTCAACTCCCAAATCTTCGAACTGTTGGAGAATACCCATTCCTCGCAAACTAGCCATGCTCCCAGACTTTTTGCTCAATGCGTCTGCCACGACATTTACTTTTCCTGGATGGTATTTAATTGGAAAATCGTAGTCTTTAATATACTCCATCCATCTCCTTTGTCTCATGTTCAACTCCTTCTGTGAGAACAAATACTGAAGACTACGGTGGTCCGAGTGAACTTCAAAATTTTCTCCATACAGATAGTGTCTCCACATCTTTAGTGCAAATACGATTGCTGCCAATTCTAAGTCATGCGTCGCATAATTCTTCTCATGCTCCTTTAGCTGCCTCGAGCCATACGCTATGACTTTGCCATCTTGCATTAACACACATCCAAGTCCCAAAGTCGAAGCATCTGTATAAACTACAAAATTACGACTACCTGAAGGTAAGGTGAGAATTGGAGCTGTGGTCAATCTCTTTTTCAACTCTTTAAAACTTGCTTCACACCATTCGGTCCACACAAATGGCACATTCTTCCGGGTTAGTTTGGTCAAAGGCGCTGCAATAGATGAAAATCCCTGCACAAACCTTCTGTAGTAGCCTGCTAAACCCAGAAAACTCCTGATTTCTGTTACATTCCTTCGCCTCTCTCAATTGACGATTGCTTCTATCTTTGCTGGATCAACTGCTAAACCTTCTTTGGAAATAATATGACCGAGGAAAGAAACTTGTGTCAGCCAAAAATCACATTTCTCGAGCTTTGCATACAACTGGTTATCTCTTAACAACTGCAACGATGTCCTCAGGTGCTGCTCATGCTCTTTTCTGGACTTGGAGTATACTAATATGTCATCAATGAAGACAACTGTGAACTGATCTAAGTGAGGTGCAAAAATTTTATTCATTAGTGCCATGAACACTGCCGGTGCATTAGTCGTCCAAAGGGCATTACTAAAAATTCATAGTGCCCGTATCTTGTCCGGAAGGCTGTCTTCGGTATATCCGATTCTCTTACCTTTAGCTGATAATATCCGGACCTCAAGTCGATGTTCGAGAAATATTCTGCTCCCTGCAATTGATCAAATAGTTCATCTATTCTTGGCAATGGATACTTATTTTTGATGGTCACTTGGTTCAATCTTCTGTAATCTATGCACATTCTCAAGCTTCCATCTTTCTTCTTAACAAACAACACTGGAGCTCTCCACGGTGATATGCTTGGTCTAATAAAACCTTTTTCTAACAATTCTTGCAACTGTAGTTTCAATTCACCCAATTCTGTCGGAGCCATTCTATAAGGTGCAATGGAAATTGGAGCTGCTCCTGGCATAAGCTCTATGGTAAATTCCACTTCCTTGACTGATGGCAATCCTGGAATTTCTTCCGGAAATACATCTGGAAATTCCTCCACCCCATGGGACTGTTTGTCCTCTGTAATAAATGCTATGAATCCCTCGCATCCGCTTCTCAATAGCTTAACTGCTGATAATGCTGAAATAACACTAGCCTGCGAAACCCTTTTCTCCCCATGGAATTCGACCCCTGATGATGTTCCATTCCACTTGAAGGAAATAGTTTTGTTGAAACAATCCATACTGGCATGATGTCCAGACAGCCAATCCATCCCCAAAATGACATCGAAATCATGCATGTCTAACAGAATAAGGTCTGCTGGAAATGTGACATCACCTATCTGAACTGTGCAGTTAGGGTGATATGTGCTACAAACAACTTGTTTCCCTACTGGTGTTGTGACAGTTAGAATAAAGTCTAGTTCGCAAACAGGAACATCAATCAATTTAGCAAACATAGGTGATAGAAATGAATGTGTGGATCCATGATCAAATAATACTTTAGCTTCTATTCCACAAACAAGAAGTATACCTTCATTTACGTTGCCCGCTGCATCCGCGTCCACTTGGTTCAGATGATATGCTTGACCTCGCTGTTGAGGTCTGTTCCGATTCTGGTTCGGTCTTCCTTGCTGTGCATTCCTATTCTGCGAAGTGGACGAGCGTTCTGATTCTGAGGTTGTTGACGGGGCTGCTGTTGTTGGTTTTGCTGCTGTGGCTGCCTGGGTTGGTTCTGAGCTGCTTGTTGCTTCTGCTGAGGTGGCATTTTGCCCTGGTTTCTATTGTTTGGACAATCCTTCATCAAATGATCTGTACGACCACACTCCGTGACTCTGTAACATAGGTGGGAAGGATGGTTCTTGCCACAATGCTCACATCCACCTTGTCTTTGGGTGTTCTGATTTGGCCTTGACTTCTTACCTTGATAGGATTTCTGTCCTTGTTGCTGACGTTTCCTCTGGGCATCCTTAATAAACTTGTTATTGATGTTTTCAAATTTATAAGCTCGTTTGACTGCCTTTTGGAATGTAGCTGGTAGGACAACACCTGAAGCATCTCTTTCAATTATAGGGTTGAGTCCCTCTAGGAATTTGATAATCTTTTTCTCCTCAGTATTAACAAGCTCTGGTGCATACCGAGATAATCTCTCAAATTTTGTAACATATTCGAGAACCGTCATGTGTCCTTGTGTGAGTAGCTGAAACTCCACTGCCATCTGTCTCTTAATATGAGTAGGCACATACTTCTCAGTAAACTGCTCCTTGAAAGTAGCCCACGTGATATCATTAGCAATATCCTGATATCCATTCTTGAGTGTTTTCCACCAAATGTCAGCCAAGCCGATAAACATAGAGGCTGCTAGAAGAACTCGTTGTCTGCCTGTGCACTGAAAAAGGTCGAAGATGTTCTCATATTGGACTAACCAGTCATCTGCTGTCAAAGGATCCTCATTTCCAGTGAAATCTTTAGGACCTCTCTTCCGGAAGCGTTCGAATAATGTATTTGGGTTGTCATCACGGTTATTGATAATAATCTGAGGACCCATGTTTTGAGGTTGTACTTGTTCTGGTCTCCTGCCCAACACTTCTAACAATTGCCTCTGTACCTGTGTTAATTCTTCATCTTTCTTGGCCATTTGCTCCTGTAATCTGGCTTGATTCTCATTGGCTCTCCTCTGTTGTTCCATCATCATCTCATTTTTTTTCTGTTGTTGTTCCATCATCATTTGCATAAAGTTCTGAAATTGGCTATCTCCAGAGGAACCTGCAGCATGAGCATTGCTGGAAGAAGGATTTGTGTTTGACTGGTCCCTGTGTGGAGGCATTTTGCTGCAAAACCATTTGTTAGTACAATAAACATATTAAGAAAAACGCACCCATAATCCCCACGTGATACTAACTAACGAAAATTCTAACGGATCCTTTCCACGTCCCTATGTTTCTAATGTCTTTTAAGTGCCCGACATATTTCTCGCTCTGATACCAAGCCTGTCACGCCCCAGGACCGAGGCCCTGATAATCAAGTCTTTAATCCGGGGTACGTGGCGCGACGGGTCAGAAAATTCCGCCCGCACACGTTATTTATTTTCCCACAGGATTCCGCGGTGAGGATTCCAGACGATCCATCACAACCAATTAATCGAATTCACAACAAATAATAATATGCGAAAGCTTGTAGCAAAATAAAAACCAAATGAGATATAAGATAATTGCACAAACTCTGTATCAAAAGAGAAATATATAAAAGGTATAACTCGAAGTTAGTTAAAGTTGTGAGGATCACAAAAGTATATTTAATTTATACATCCCAAAAGAAGACCGATGAGGTCATAAACTAAGTTCCCAAAATGTTAACCCAGCTCAAATTCCAACACGACGTCTACATGATATCGTTGGGCTGCCACTCGCGCTCCACTGGCGGCTCTACCGCCTCAACCGCGTGCTCCGCCTCAAAATCTGCGGGTCCGACATCTGACACCAAATAAAAGAGTATCAGACACGACGGTCTGGCAAGTGAATAAAGCAGATAAGGTATACAAGTTTTATAAATGTCATATTTAAAATCATAAAAATACAATTGAAATGAAACATATGTAAAGAGTAAACCAAAAGAACCAAATCTATACAAATGAAAGAATTTCATAGTTTAAATGTTTCAAACTAACTGACAAATAATCGAAATATTGGCAAACCACATGTAGCTATATTCTCCTATTACTGAAGTAACAAGAGCACACAGACAAATAACCGTTGCCATATAAAATGGCCGGAACAGACAGATAGAAGCCGTTGCCACTACTCGTGGGACCGGAATACAGAACTGTTGCAATGGCCGGAGCAAACAAAAAGAATCCAAACTGCAGTTGACAATTAATTTTAAGATCCCAAGCGGGGTGATCAGCCCAACTAGGTGACCTAAACTTAGTGGTGCCATTCAAAACCAAAACCTGAATTAATACAAATCAAATCATAGTATTACATTTCCAAAATCGATAAAAGGAACTACTCCTGACAAATACATACTGACAAATTCGAACGAATCAGATGAGTAGCCTTACCGATGTTTCCAAATGTGGTGTCGCGACTCCGGAACGGAGCCCCGGGCCCGCGACGCATTTGTTGAATTGTACATTGGAGATATACTTTCCCACAGGTTCTCGCGGTGAGGATTCCCAAGGACACGCGGAATCTGACCCACACGATCAAGTATGCGGAAGCGTGTAGCAAAACACATCAAGATGAGCACCAATAAAATATTTAAGTGCCATGACAAATAGTAATAAAACATAGTATCAAAGGAAGAAGTTAAAATGACATTCCCATCATAGTTCAAGTTATAAGACTAACACGAAAGTAAGTTAAGTTTTTGTTACAACCCATAAGAGGCCAACAGAGGCCAATACACTTCTAAAAAATAATCAAAGGAAACCCCAAAACAAAATGATGACGAGCCTCAAGAACCCGCCCGATGTCTAGATGACATCGTCGGGCTGCCACTCTCTCACAGGGGTTGGCTCACAAGCCTCCTCCTGACGCTCCTCCTCAAAGGCAACGTCTCCTGCACCTGGGCACCAACAAACAAGGGTCAAACACAACGGTTTGGCAGGTAATCAATTTAGGTGCAAGCATGAAACAATAAACGTTTTAGAAAACATATAAGCAAATCTCTGATTTGAAATACTACAATGACTGAGATACATTTACAGAAATATTTAATCGAGCTGAGATACTAAAACAAACTAGCATGAGTACATTATATATCATGAATAGTTACAATCCACAAAGAGCCCATCCTTTCTCTATCATTTATATAATGAAAAGAGCAAGCACGCACGACAAGCACGATATACATAATATAATCACGACACGATTTTCCACAAATACGGGAATTTCAGGCCGCGGAACCGGACACGCACGATGTGTAATAAATACACGACTAGTCTGCAGACAGTCCACATGTTTAAGGACCCCCAGACAGTGGATCAAATTGAAAGGGCAGTCCAAGCTCAGTGGTGTTTACTTAATTCATGAATGCACAAAACACGCGAAACACTATCAAACATGTCGAGATAAAAAGGGGGAAATCACTTATCAAAACACGATGAACACGACTAGCAAAGGCATAATTAATATGCATAACACGCTTAGGAAGTGATCCCCTTTTTCTTGAAACAATTCTTCAAAACAAGCTTATACTTGAAATCCAAAACTAGTACACGATGGTACTTATCGTACCAAAATGGAATTCAATTACGAAATCTGACAAGCATGTGTTAAGGCTGCTAATTGACCTTTGTGTAATTGGGACCCCAAATGTCAGAATATACAAGAATTGGTGTCCCCGAAGTTGGGTTGCATTTCGAAGTTCCATTTACACAATGTCAAGTCAAAACCCTTAACATAGTCTACTTTTTCAACCTTCAAGAAAATACAGAAATGAAATAATTCTTCTTCCTGAATCTGGCAGGTTCGTTCGAGCGGACTTTATAAGGTAATGACACTTCGCTCGAGCGAGACAGTTCGCTCGAGCGGATAATAAGCGCGCTCGAACGGACAGCTCTCTGTCTTGCTCCAGATTATACAGAGGGCAGTTCGCTCGAGCGGACCATAGGGTCGCTCGAGCGGACAGCTCTCTGTCTGCGCTCGGACCAAACAGAGGCTTGGTCGCTCGAGCGGACCCAAGGGTCGCTCGAGCGGACAAGCTTCTGCCTGTGCTCGCTGAGTGCAGAAAATGCCTTTCTCTTGCACATTTTCCACTACACTTTTCACCTCCTTCTCATCCATAAATCACATACAATCCCTTGAGCCTTCATGCTCACCAAGGGTTCATGTCCACCATTTCACACATCCAATCCAATAAAAACCTAACCATGAAGCTTGTAAACAAGTTTAATGCACAATTTCTAAAATAACAATGTAATCAAAATACACATGCATCATTGAACCTATAAAGATTACTTGCCTTGCCCAATGCTAACAATCCTCTAAGCACTTCACTCAAGCTAAGCCAACACTACAAATAAACCCAAGGAAAACCATTCAAAACTTAACAAAAATGAAAACAAGGAACCCATTTTCACAAAAAGGGTTTTCCAATGAAAAACAAGATCTTTTAAGAAACTAAAAGACTTCAAGCAAAGTAGGGGTTGAAACTCTTACCTAGAAATGGTCAACAAGAGGGAAGGAAGAAAAAGGAGCTCTTGCCCAACTTAGAATCTCAAGAAACTTGCCTCAATGGAGAGCTTAGGATGAGAGGAAGAAGATGGTAGCCTTGGAATCTTCTTTGGAGTCTTCTAGCTAGATCATGCAAGGTGAGGAAGATGGACAAGAAAGAAGGGTTTTCTGTAAGACCCCGACCCGAGTGAACCCGATTAGTACTAATTAAGTTGTGTGTTAGTGCTAAGCTTGATTAGTGATTTTGGCTAAGTTGGGTTTGGAATAGCTTTGATTCTAGTTTTGGGCTACTTTGAATGCTTTGGTAACTAGTAGGGCCCTTTGGGGGTTCCTTTTCATGACATTGCATTTGCTTGAGAATTTATCGGAGATTTTTACATTCATGGTTTTAATCCCGTTTTATTGGTATTGTTATTCCATTCAACTTTCATGTTGGTCCCGTGTCCATTTGAGATCCTGAGACCCGATTTCATAGCCTTGAGGGCAAAACAGTCATTGCACACAAAATCTGTATCCAAAACTTGATACTCCCGAAACCCGCGAAACATATACTTTTTGAAAACTAGATATTTCGACGATCATTTCTTCCTTCTCCATCGAATTCATCCGAGGTCCCGAAAGAGATGATTTCAGCCCAATTAGACTTGTTAGTGGTGGAGCCCACTCCCCATTTAGGTATAAGGAAGCCCTTTTTCCCTTCCATTTCCTTTTTCTAGCACAAGAGAGAAAACCTAGGGTTTGTGAGCAACTCTTTCTTCTTCTTGCTTCTTCATCCTCAATCCACTCCCAAGCTTGCACCAAGAAGAGATTAGAGGCCATCATCTTCTTCACCTCATTGAGAGCTTTCTTTCAATAGTTTTGTGGGGAAAAGCCTCCATTTCCAAGACTTTCTTTGAGCTTATCATTGCCATTAGAGGACTTTGCAAGTAAGTAATCCCCTTCATCTTCTAGATTTGTATTCCTTTGGCCATAGAGAAGCTCCACCTTCATTATTGGAAGGTTTCCTTGTTATTTCCTTGTTTGATCATTTTAGGGTTTTATTTTAGGATCTTCCTTGTAGCTTGGACCTTTATTTTGAGAGACTTGTTAGAGCTTGAGCTACTTGATTTGAAGACCTAAGGCAAGTGAATGATTGGGTGTTTTAAGTTTTAAATGGTTTGGTGAAGCATTTATGGATTTTCATGTTTTCATTAATATGTTTATGGTTGAAATAAATGTTCTTGATGGAGTATTAAAGGATGCATTTATGGTCATAGAGAAGTGTTGGTTCATGAAAATTAATGTTTTCTTGTTTTGTCTTGAATATGTATATTGTGTGAAATGGTTTCCTCCCCTCTTTGCTTGTATGGAATGTGATATGGATGGAGGAGAATGGGATGGTTGTGGTTGGAGATTAGAGGTCATTTGAATGGAGATTTATACTCCTTATTTGATGTATGAAAGTGGTTAAGAAGAGGTTGTGAAAAGGAAGAGTTATTGTGGAGCTGAACTGGTCCGAATTCAGGTTCTGGACAGTTCGCTCGAGCGACCATGACACTTCGCTCGAGCGACCTGTCTAGGAAAGGGTTCAGAGCATTCCAGTAGCTTGGTCGCTCGAACGGACATCCCATAACTCATTCCAGAGAGTTGTTCGTTCGAACGCATTTAAATATTCGCTCGACCCAATGAGTTCGTTCGAGCGACCTCCACTTCGCTCGAGCGAACCCACCCAGACCACCATTCCAGCGAGCGACTCGCTCGAGCGAACCCTCCAGTCCGCTCGAGCGATGTGGTTTGTCTGGCATAGGCTATGTTTGGGACAATGTTCAACTGTTTCAATGGTTGGGTCTATTCTCTGGGAACCCTCTATGTCAAGGAGATTTATTAAGCATTGTATGAGGCCATTTGAGGAAGAAACCATGTCATAAAGATTTCATTCGAAGTTTTGAAACTTCAAGGTGCATAAGGAGCCCGGAATGTCTTCAAACTCGAAGAGTACCAAGTCTTTATTATAATTGACATACGGGACACCTATTCACTTAAATAGATCTTGAAACCAGTATTTTACCCGAGATTGTTATAGTTCAGTGTTTCACTTCATTCCAAGATTATACTATATGATTTGTTTTCCTGAAAGCATGATAGTTACACTCGTAACAGTTATTTGTCCCGAAATGTATTGCCCGACATGAAATGACAGTGTGCCCTTGAGCACCCCCGTCTTGCTCGTTATTTATTGTGCTTGATTTACTTGCATATGTCTCGATTTATTATTTGACCTATGAGTCGGCATCACTAAGCTTGGATATCCTTGTCGGTTTGATCCACCGACTTGGAGATCCCTCTCCCGTCCCACCAGCTGCAGTTTGGATCCCGATACCCGGTCTATTACCGTGGTCCCGTCCCGATACCCGGTTCGCTACCGTGGTGCCGTCCCGTATATTTATATTGTATATATGATTTGCGTTGATTCGCCTCACCTTGAGTGACTGAGATCAACGTCCCGTTATACTGTTGTCACTTTAGTGACAGAGGACTTAGCTTTATGTGATTGCCATCTTGTTAGTTCCCGATTCCTTGGTTACCTGATATGTTTTATCTTATTTACCTGTTTTCTAACAAATGATTTATCTACTTTATGAGAGTTCTTGTTTAAACAGATTTCCATGCTTTTCAAGGTATTTCCTCTATTATATGTGGTTGTATCTTTTCATTCTCTTGCCAGACCGTCGTGTCTGACCCATTTGCTTTGGTACTCAGGTCCCGTTGCCGGTTTCCTTGAGGAGGAGCCGGAGGAGGCGGTAGGTGAGCCGCAACCTCTAGTCGAGTGGCGTGCTGACGATGTCATGTAGACATCGGGTTGTTTCGAGAGGCGTAACATCTTGAGGGGAACTATTAACCATTCTTTGGGTTATTATTTTGTTATATTGGCCTTTGTTGGCCTCTAATTTTGGAGAATGTAAATAAGTGATTTTTGTTAAACTTTAACTACTTTTGGGAATTATGCTATAAATCATTGCTCATTCTGATACAGTATTTTATACTTGATGTTAATGCTTTCATGACTAGAGATAGTCTGACTACTTGATTTGCTACATGCTTCCGCACTTAACAGAAATATTCATTGATGGTTGTGATATCCTCACCGCGGTCACCTGTGAGAAATTAAATAAAATGTATGTTGCTATTAAACCGATATGGATCATCCTATCATTTAGTCCCGATCCCGGATCAGCCCTTTGGATTCCCGGTCCGGGGTCGCGACAGACTGGTATCAGAGAGAGACGTGTTTCAGGCAATTAAAAGAAACTAGAAATCCTAAGGACATGGCGATGATTCGTTAGATATTTCGTTAGCTAGTATCGTGTGAGCAATGTGTGACCCATTATATTATTATGTGCTAACAATTTGTTTTGTAGCATCATGCCTCCCCGTAAGAGAACAGTGAATGGTATTCCTTCTGGAAGTAACAGTGATCACACCGGGCCAGTAGAAGAGGATATGGTTGAGAACAACCCACCAAATCAGTTCCAGGAAATGATGTAAGCGATGTTCGACCAGCAGCGTCAGGCCAATGAGAACCAAGCTAGATTGTAAGAACAGATGCTCAAGAGGGAAGAGGATCACGCTAGGGAGATGGCAGAGATGCAAACGCAACTACTTGAGGTCCTACAGAGAAGACCGGAACCGGTTCAACCTTAGCCAGCAATCGTCATAAACCAAAGGTAACATGATCCCAATGCCTTGTTTGAGCGATTTCGGAAGAGAGCTCCGAAGGAATTTCTTGGGGAAGAAGACCCGTTGGCTGCAGATGACTGGTTAGAACATACCGAGAACATCTTCAAGATTTTTCAGTGTACAAGAGGAGATAGGGTAAAGCTAGCATCATCCCTTTTCGTTGGTACAACAGACAGATGGTGGAAAACGGTCAAGGAGGAATACAGGAACATGGGTGATGCAGAAGTGTGGGCAAACTTCAAGAGACAATTCCATGATAAATATGTACCTGCCCATATCAAGAGACAGAAGGCCATAGAGTTTCAGCAGTTGGTGCAGGGGAGTATGACAGTCTTAGAATATCTCACCAAGTTAGAGACTGTCAGATATGCCCCGGAGTTGGTGGACACCGTTGAGAAGAAAATTGTTAAGTTCTTTGAGGGACTCAACCCTTTCATTGAGAGGGATGCCACTGGAGTAGTACCACCTGCTACTTTCGATGAGGCAGTCAAGAGGGCATATAAGTTTGAAAACTTCCACAACAAGATCCTCAGAGTGCAAGGCAAGAGTCCAGCTCAGCAGCAGAATTTACAGTATCAGAGGAACCATCAGAATAAGAGGCAGAGGACAGGACCAAATGTGCAGAATCCAGTGGTTTACATCCACTGTGGGAAGAACCATGCTAGTACTGAATGTCGTACCATCACGGGAGTGTGCTTCAGGTGTGGTTCGATGGACCATCGGATGAGGGATTGCCCTAGGCCAAACAGGCAGAATCAGCAGCAGCAGCAAGGGCCACAACGTCCACCACCACTACCACAAAATGCATTGGTTGTCCAAAACCAGCCAAGGCCACTTCAGCAGCAAGCACCACAGCACTCAGGCCTTCCTGAGTGTGTCTGACTAATACTAAACGTTCTCAAAATTCCCAAAGCTATGACCAAGACTAAAACTAATTACTTCTAACCCAGCGACAACTAAACCCACTTAGAACTAAGCACATACTAATCGCACACTAATCGAATTGGTCTGGGTCGGGGTCTAACATCCTCCACCCCTTAGGATATTTGGTCCACCAAATAAATCAAACAATTACCTCTGGTAAAAGCTGTGGATACTTCCTCTGCACTTGCTCTCTCAATTCCCAAGTGGCTTCCTCTGGCTCGTGATTTTCCCAAAGTACCTTGACCCAATGAATAGTCCGGTTTCTCAATTCCTGCTCTTTGGTGTCAATGATCTTGATCGGTCTTTCCACATACGAGGCATCTTCCCGAATCTCCAAAGGCTCATGCTATAGAATGTGTGCAGGACTAGAGACATATTTCTTGAGCATAGAAACATGAAAAACATTGTGCACCCCGGAGAGTTCCGGCGGTAACGCAAGCCTATAAGCAACATCTCCAATCTTGCTCAAAATCTCATATGGACCAATGAACCTTCTAGACAATTTGCCCTTCTGTCCGAACCTCAAAGTCCCTCTAGCTGGTGAGCTCTTCAAAAACACTTTGTCGCCCACCTGAAACTGCAATTCTCTTCTGCGAGTATCTGCATAACTCTTCTGCCTACTTCGGGCGATCTTCAACCGTTCCTAAATCAGCTTGACCTTGTCACTTGTCTCTCCAACTATCGTCGGTCCATGAAAACTACGCTCACCGACTTCTTCCCAACAAACCGGAGTTCTGCATCTTCTACCATAAAGTGCCTCGAAAGGTGCCATACCGATGCTAGAGTGGTAACTATTGTTATAAGCAAATTCACAAAGAAGTAAGCATTCATCCCACTGAACTTTGAAATCCAATACACAAGCACGCAATATGTCTTCGAGAGTCTGTATCGTCCTTTCTGACTGACCATCGTTCTGAGGATGATAAGCTGTGCTGAACTGAAGTTTGGTACCCATAGACTCATGAAGCGTCTTCCAAAACTTTGAAACAAACCTGCTGTCTCTGTCTGAAGTAATGGAGACGGGCTGACCATGTTTACTAACAATCTCATCAACAAATAACTTCGCAAGCGGTGCCATATGCATCATATTCCCTGTCTTCATCGGAATGAAGTGAGCAGACTTTGTCAGACGATCTACAATAATCCAAATTGCATTATTTCCCTTCTTGGTATTAGGCAAACCGGAAACAAAATCCATCGTGATGTGCTCCCATTTCCACTCCGGAATCTCCAATGGTTGTAACAAACCTGGAGGCTTCTGATGCTCTGCCTTGATCAACTGACAAGTTAGACAACGAGACACAAAAGCTGTTATCTCTCTCTTCATGTTGTTCCACCAAAATCTATTCTTCAAATTGTGGTACATCTTCGTGCTACCCGGATGCATAGAATATCTCGTGCTGTGAGCTTCATTCATTATTTCACTCTTCAAATCATCCACATTTGGCACACACAACCGGTCACGAAAATACAATATCCCATTCACCATCTTGAAATCTGGACGTTCTATAATAACCTCCACTATCTTAGCCAAGTCTGGGTCTTGCAACTGATTTTCCTTGATCTTCTGGATGAAGGTAGGTTCTGATACTGTCATATTCACCAACATAGCACCCAATTTTAGAGTTTGCACTTCTACACCCAACTCTTCAAACTGTTGTAAGACACCCATTCCTCTCAAACTGGCCATGACCACTGATTTCCTGCTCAAAGCATCTGCTACCACATTCACTTTGCCTGGATGATACTTGATTGGAAAGTCATAATCTTTGATATACTCCATCCACCGTCTCTGCCTCATATTTAAATCCTTCTGTGAAAACAAATATTGCAAAATTCGGTGATCTGAATGGACCTCAAATTTCTCTCCGTAGAGATAATGTCTCCACATCTTCAAAGCAAAAACAACTGCTGCCAATTCCAAATCGTGAGTAGCATAATTCTTCTCATGGTCCTTCAACTGTCTCGAACCATAAGCAATCACCTTGCCATCTTGCATCAATACACAACCCAGTCCCACATTCGAAGCATCTGTATAGACAATAAATCCGCCGTTGCCAGAAGGTAACGTAAGGATTGGGGCTGTGGCTAACCTTCCTGTCAACTCTTGAAAACTTGTTTTACACTGATCGGTCCACACAAATGGGACATTCTTCCTAGTCAATTTTGTCAACGGGGCTGCAATAGACGAAAAACTTTGGACAAATCTTCTGTAGTAGCCTGCTAACCCCAAAAAGCTTCTAATTTTCGTCACACTGCTTGGCCTTACCCAACTAACAACTGCCTCTATCTTGGCTGGATCAACTGCTAAACCTTCTCTGGAGATGATATGACCTAGAAAAGCAACTTGCTCTAACCAGAATTCACACTTACTGAGTTTTGCATAAAGCTGGTTGTCCCTCAAAAGCTGCAACGCTGTCCTCAAGTGTTCTTCATGCTCATTCTTACTCTTGGAATACACAAGGACATCATCAATGAATACTACTGTGGAGTGATCCAAATAGGGTGCAAAGACCTTGTTCATCAGAGCCATAAAGACTGCGGGTGCATTTGTCAAACCAAAGGGCATCACTAAGAACTCATAGTGCCCATATCTTGTTCTAAAGGCTGTCTTCTGAACATCTGAGTCTCTAACTCTCAACTGATGGTACCCTGACCTCAAGTCTATCTTGGAAAAATAGGCTGCTCCTTGCAATTGGTCGAACAATTCGTCTATCCTTGGCAATGGATACTTGTTCTTCACGGTTACATGGTTCAACTTCCTGTAGTCTATGCACATTCTCAAACTTCCATCATTCTTTTTCACAAACAACACCGGTGCTCCCCACGGTGAAACACTTGGCCTAATAAAACCTTTGCTCAACAAATCTTGCAATTGGAGCTTTAGCTCACCCATTTTTGCTGGAGCCATCCTGTATGGTGCAATCGAGATCGGAGCTGTCCCTGGAAGGAGCTCAATTGTGAACTCAACTTCTCTAATTGGTGGTAAACTCGGGATTTCTTCTGGAAAAACATCCGGAAATTCACACACAATGGGGATATCCTCCACCCCTTGGGACTGTTTATCCTCCGTGATAAACACAATAAATGCCTGACACCCACTCTGCACTAATCTGCTTGCTTTCAAAACTGAAATAAACCCTGCCTGAGTTTTTCTCCTGTTCCCCTGAAATATCAATTCTGCCTGTGGTCCTTGGAATCTGAATGTGATGGTCTTACTAAAACAATCCATGGTGGCATGATATGCTTCTAACCAATCCATGCCTAATATGAAATCAAAATCATGCATGTCCAAAACTATGAGGTTGGCCGGTAAATTAACATCTCCTAACAAAACTGTACAACTAGGGTAATGGGTCCTACACACAACTTGCTTCCCTACTGGAGTGGTCACTACTAAAATGTAATCCAACTCACTACATGGTGCATCAATCATCTTAGCAAAACTAGGAGATGAAAAAGAATGTGTGGATCCGGGATCAAATAAAATCTGGGCTTCTACCCCACAGACAAGGAGTTTACCTTCTACCACGTCTCCTGCAACTTTAGCATCTGCATGGTTGAGATAATACAAACGTCCATGCATCTGTAGTCTGTTTGGTACTTGGTTCTGCTTTCCTTGGCCATGTCTGTTCTGCTGTGGAGGACGAGCATTCTGATTCTGTGCTGGTGGCCTAGCCTGCTGCTGCTGCTGAGGTGGTCTAATCTGATTCTGCACTGGTGCTTGGTTCTGAGGAGCTATTTGTCTCTACTGCTGGTTTCTGTTCCCTTGATTATGAAGTAATGGGCAATCCTTGATTGCATGGTTCATAGCCCCACATTTGAAACAGGCACCCATGGTCTTACGACATTCATGGGTTTCATGATTCTTGCCACAATGTCCACAACCCTGCCTCACATGACCTTGTTCTTGCCTTGGCTTCTTGCTCTGCTGTTGCCTCTGATTTTGCTGATGATAGTGCTGCTTCCTGTCTTGAACAATCATGTTGTTAATATCTTCAAATGTATATGCCCGCTTGACTGCCTCATCATATGTAGCTGGTGGGACTACTCCTATGACATCTCTCATGATGATCGGGTTCAACCCTTCCAAAAACTTGGTTATCTTTTTCCTTTCAGTGTCAATCAACTCGGTAGCATATCTAGCCAATCTTTCGAACTTAGTGACATAGTCTAGCACCGTCATGCTACCTTGCTTGAGCTGCTGAAATTCGATGGCCTTCTGCCTCTTGACATGAGAGGGAATGCATTTATCTTGAAACTGTGTCTTGAATGCTGCCCATGCCTCCTCGTCCCCATCACTGCATATGGGTCCTTGACTGTTTGCCACCACCTATCTGCAAGCCCGTAAAATAGTGAAGTTGTGAGGTTGACCTTCTGTATTCCCGTGCACATAAAGACATCGAAGATCTTCTCGGTATTGACTAGCCAGTCATCTGCCATTAACGGGTCCTCATTGCCCGAAAATTCCTTCGGTGCTCTCTTCCTAAATTTCTCAAACAGTGCATTAGGGTCAGGATCCCTATTTTGAATAACAATTTGCAGACCCACGGGTGGTGCTACGTTCCTGTTCTGAAGTACTTCCAAGAGTTGCCTCTGAACTTGTGCCATTTCATCATCCTTCTTTGCTAGCTGTTATTGAAATCTTGCTTGGTTTACATTAGCCTGCCTTTGTTGTGCTATCATGGCTTGCATTAGTTCCTGAAACTGTGTGGTTGTCGGTGTCTCAGATGCATCTGACTCATTCTGCTGACTGCCTGAAGCATGATGGTTTGGAGCTTTTCTTGGAGGCATATTGCTGTAAAACAAAGAGTTAGTACACAATAATCATGGTACAAGGGTTTCTAAGGTCCTATACCAACGAATCTATCGAACTCACGAATCCTCGTCACGTTCCTAAGACCTTTCTAGTTTCTTTTAAGTGCCTGAAACATGTCCCGCTCTGATACCAGTCCTGTCGCGACCCCGGAACGGAGCCCCGGGCCCGCGACGCATTTGTTGAGATACACTTTCCCATATGTTCCCGCGGTGAGGATTCCCAACGACACGCGGAATCTGACCCACACGATCAAGTATGCGGAAGCGTGTAGCAAAACACATCAAGATGAGCACCAATAAAATATTTAAGTGCCACGACAAATAGTAATAAAACATAGTATCAAAGGAAGAAGTTAAAATGACATTCCCATCATAGTTCAAGTTATAAGACTAACACGAAAGTAAGTTAAGTTTTTGTTACAACCCATAAGAGGCCAACAGAGGCCAATACACTTCTAAAAAATAATCAAAGGAAACCCCAAAACAAAATGATGACGAGCCTCAAGAACCCGCCCGATGTCTAGATGACATCGTCGGGCTGCCACTCTCTCACAGGGGTTGGCTCACAAGCCTCCTCCTGACGCTCCTCCTCAAAGGCAACGTCTCCTGCACCTGGGCACCAACAAACAAGGGTCAAACACAACGGTTTGGCAGGTAATCAATTTAGGTGCAAGCATGAAACAATAAACGTTTTAGAAAACATATAAGCAAATCTCTGATTTGAAATACTACAATGACTGAGATACATTTACAGAAATATTTAATCGAGCTGAGATACTAAAACAAACTAGCATGAGTACATAATATATCATGAATAGTTACAATCCACAAAGAGCCCATCCTTTCTCTATCATTTATATAATGAAAAGAGCAAGCACGCACGACAAGCACGATATACATAATATAATCACGACACGATTTTCCACAAATACGGGAATTTCAGGCCGCGGAACCGGACACGCACGATGTGTAATAAATACACGACTAGTCTGCAGACAGTCCACATGTTTAAGGACCCCCAGACAGTGGATCAAATTGAAAGGGCAGTCCAAGCTCAGTGGTGTTTACTTAATTCATGAATGCACAAAACACGCGAAACACTATCAAACATGTCGAGATAAAAAGGGGGAAATCACTTATCAAAACACGATGAACACGACTAGCAAAGGCATAATTAATATGCATAACACGCTTAGGAAGTGATCCCCTTTTTCTTGAAACAATTCTTCAAAACAAGCTTATACTTGAAATCCAAAACTAGTACACGATGGTACTTATCGTACCAAAATGGAATTCAATTACGAAATCTGACAAGCATGTGTTAAGGCTGCTAATTGACCTTTGTGTAATTGGGACCCCAAATGTCAGAATATACAAGAATTGGTGTCCCCGAAGTTGGGTTGCATTTCGAAGTTCCATTTACACAATGTCAAGTCAAAACCCTTAACATAGTCTACTTTTTCAACCTTCAAGAAAATACAGAAATGAAATAATTCTTCTTCCTGAATCTGGCAGGTTCGTTCGAGCGGACTTTATAAGGTAATGACACTTCGCTCGAGCGAGACAGTTCGCTCGAGCGGATAATAAGCGCGCTCGAACGGACAGCTCTCTGTCTTGCTCCAGATTATACAGAGGGCAGTTCGCTCGAGCGGACCATAGGGTCGCTCGAGCGGACAGCTCTCTGTCTGCGCTCGGACCAAACAGAGGCTTGGTCGCTCGAGCGGACCCAAGGGTCGCTCGAGCGGACAAGCTTCTGCCTGTGCTCGCTGAGTGCAGAAAATGCCTTTCTCTTGCACATTTTCCACTACACTTTTCACCTCCTTCTCATCCATAAATCACATACAATCCCTTGAGCCTTCATGCTCACCAAGGGTTCATGTCCACCATTTCACACATCCAATCTAATAAAAACCTAACCATGAAGCTTGTAAACAAGTTTAATGCACAATTTCTAAAATAACAATGTAATCAAAATACACATGCATCATTGAACCTATAAAGATTACTTGCCTTGCCCAATGCTAACAATCCTCTAAGCACTTCACTCAAGCTAAGCCAACACTACAAATAAACCCAAGGAAAACCATTCAAAACTTAACAAAAATGAAAACAAGGAACCCATTTTCACAAAAAGGGTTTTCCAATGAAAAACAAGATCTTTTAAGAAACTAAAAGACTTCAAGCAAAGTAGGGGTTGAAACTCTTACCTAGAAATGGTCAACAAGAGGGAAGGAAGAAAAAGGAGCTCTTGACCAACTTAGAACCTCAAGAAACTTGCCTCAATGGAGAGCTTAGGATGAGAGGAAGAAGATGGTAGCCTTGGAATCTTCTTTGGAGTCTTCTAGCTAGATCATGCAAGGTGAGGAAGATGGACAAGAAAGAAGGGTTTTCAGCCCTAGGTCAAGAAGTTGCAGAGATTTGGGGGAAATGAATGAAAAGAGAGGGAGAGGGAAAAGAGATGGGTTGACTTAAGACATTAGCTAATGGGGCCCAATTACTTGAACTTTGAAACGACGAAAACAAGATCTTGTGGGCCTCGAATGACTTCGGCAAAGAAGGATAAAACGATCCTCGAAATATCTAGTTTCCAAAAAGTGTATTTTTGACATGGTTTTGAGATCTCGAAAATTGTGTCCAGATTTGTGCATAAAAGACAATTTTACCCTCTTTGGGCCAAAACATGGGTTTTTGGGCTTCAAACATGAATGGGCTTAAGACGAAAGTTGTAACACATAGAAAAATCATTCAAATGAAATCAAAATCACAATCACACGGAAACCGATACGATCCTCCCAAGCTTACACGGGCACTCAGGCCTTCTTGAGTGTGTCTGACTAATACTAAACGTTCTCAAAATTCCCAAAGCTATGACCAAGACTAAAACTAATTAATTCTATCCCAGCGACAACTAAACCCACTTAGAACTAAGCACATACTAATTGCACACTAATCGAATTGGTCTGGGTCGGCGTCTAACATGTGGCAAACCACTCAAATCTATTTCAAAACAATTTGTAGAAAGTATACAAATTTTCTTAACTTGGAATGAATTAATGTATAGTGGTTTAATGGCTTACCACGGTTCGTCTTGATATACACTCAGTCCCTTAATGTCGATAATATATGCGGAGCTTGGTGCCACTGAAGATCTCCGACAATTAAGGATATAAAGTGTATATTAAGACTTGAATAAATTTCCCGGGTAATTCTAACATCAAACAATTCCATCATTTTTCCCATTTAAATTCCATGATTTACGGTAATTTGATTCAATGTATACATCTCATACTACTATGCTTCAATGGGTTTAAATGGGCTTCAAATAGTGGGGAAAAAGGGCTGGAAAAAGGGCTGAAATGGGCTGGAAAACAGCCAAGAAACTGGGCCTGAAATGGCCTAGAAAATAGCCCAGAAATTGGGCCTGATATGGGCTGGAAAACAAGCCTGAAATGGGCTGAAAACAGGCCTGAAATTGGGCCTGAAATCAGCTTGAAAACTGCCCAGAAATGGGGCCTGAAATTGGCCTGGAAACTGCCCAAAAAAAGGGGCCTGCAATCAGCTTATAAAATATAAACTAACCCAGAATTGGGCCTGAAACAGGGGCCAGGCCCGCTCAGCGGACTGGGCTCTGTCCAGTCCGGTTCAGTGCAGGAAATCTGCACTGTTTCTTCCTCCCTCTTGCTTTTGTTTTTTAATTTCCCTCCTCCTTCTTTCCATTCCTTTGCAGTCCCATCATCCAACTACAACTTTCTACACTTCTATCAACATTCAATCAACTCCATCCAACCACATTAATCATTTTCATTCCAATGACCATCACCAAACAAGAGTTCAAGACGAAATGTGTTAAAAAAAACAGAGCTTGGAGAACCCATTTTTCAACATTGTAAAATAGTGACAGATCATGACTTTATGCACTAAAATTGTTACCATTTCCTGCATGAAAATCACATACAATCTAATTCCAAATCATGGAGAGAAAAACCATTCCAAATCTAAGATAATAATTCAACAAAACTTTGAGAAGAAGACCCATTTGTTTGCATGCATTCAAATCTAATTTATTCACTTGCCTCTAGTCCAATGGAAAGGTCTCAACACACTCTAAAGAAGCTCTCAAACACAGCAGCTCCAATCTACACCAAAATCCATGGAAAAACCCATTCAAGAAATTCATTATTTGAAAAGGGAAGTAGCTCTCAAAGAGCCTCCTTGCATGCATGAAGAAATGACTCTAATGGCCCATTCAAAACTAGAAATTCAAGGAAGAAGTCATTGCTAACCTTGAGAAGTTCTAAAGAAGAAGGAGAGCTTGAAGAGGATGATGAACACAACTGAAATCTCTTGAAAATGGTATAGTTGGAAAGCTTAAGAGATGGGGAACACAATGGTGTGGTTTGTTTTTCACTTGAGCATCAAAAGCAAGACATGCAAAGAGAGAAAGTGTGAAGAACAAAGAGGCTCTCTCTCAGCTACAGCCGTTGCTGGAAACAAAAATGGAGGAAGAAGACTGTAACATGGTTTTTGACTTGGGTTTAAGTGAGTGTGGGCCCCATGGGCCCCAAACCTTCCAAGGGCTGGAACTAACACTTGTGGGTCCCGTATGAAAACAACGAGGAAGACAAAAATGATCGTTGAAAAATATAGTTTTCAAAAAGTACATTTTCCTCATGATTTTCAAATTTCAAAATTTATACACAGATTTGGGTGTGAAAAGACTGTTTTACCCCTTTTTTCTCGAAAAACGCGATTTCTAGGTTTCAAATGCAAACGGAGCAAACATGAAAGTTATTGGGATCAAACTAACAAATTCAAAAATGTCGAAATCCATATTTTTCATAAATCAAATAAATCAAATTTCTATATTAACACGTGACACACGGGCCACCCCGGGCCCGGTCAAACTAAACTCAACGCGCTTAAAATTCCCCAATGTTATCTAAAATTCTAATCTAACTAAATATCCGAGCTAATCGTCCCCTAATCCCACTTAGAGACTAGTCACAGTTAAAACAATAATAATATATACTAAACTTGGGTCGGGGCCTGACATCCTCCACCCTTTAAAGGCATTTGGTCCTCCAAATGAATACTAACCTCTGGTAGCAAGTGCGGGTACTTCTTCTGAACCTGATCATGCAATTCCCAAGTAGCTTCTTCTGGCTCGTGGTTCTCCCAAAGCACTTTTACCCAGTGAATTGTCCGGTTTCTCAATTCCCGCTCTTTCGTATCAATGATTCTGACTGGTTTCTCAACATAAGTGGCATCTTCCCGAATCTCTAATGGCTCATGTCTTAGTACATGTGAGGGGTCTGAAACATATTTCTTCAACATCGATACATGAAACACATTGTGCACACCCGAAAGTTCTGACGGTAAGGCAACTCTGTAAGCCACTTCACCAATACAACTCAGGATTTCATACGGTCCAATGAATCTTCTTGACAGTTTACCATTCTGACCGAATCTCAATGTCCCTCTGACCGGTGACACTTTAAAAAACACCTTATCTCCTACTTGAAACTGTAGATCCTTTCTTCTAACATCAGCGTAGCTTTTCTGTCGGCTTCTCGCAGTCTTCAAACGCTCATGGATGAGTTTAACTTTCTCATTGGTCTCACCAATCAATGTCGGTCCATGGAAGCTACGTTCTCCGACTTCCTCCCAACACACTGGAGTTCTACATCTTCTTCCATATAGTGCTTCGAAAGGTGCCATTCCTATACCGCGTATCACCCACTGAGTCTTGAAGTCAAGCACACATGCCCTAAGCATGTCCTCCAATGTCTGAATGGTCCTTTCTGACTGTCCATCTGTCCGTGGGTGATACGCGGTGCTGAATTGAAGTTTTGTACCCATGGATTCATGCAGAGTCCTCCAGAATCTCGAGACAAATCTGCTATCTCTGTCCGATGTGATGGAGACTGGTTGACCATGTTGGCTGACGATCTCGTTAACGAATGTTTGTGCCAGTGATAACATTTGCATCTTCTTTCCTGTCTTCAATGGAATGAAACTATAACCCATATGGCATTGTTCCCTTTGCTAGTCGTCGGTAAACCCGAGATAAAATCCATCGTAAGATGTTCCCACTTCCACTGTGGAATCTCTAACGGCCGCAAAAGACCTGCTGGTTTCTGATGTTCTGCCTTAATCAACTGACAGGTCATGCATCGGGACACAAATACTGCAATTTCTCTCTTCATATTGTTCCACCAGAATCTGCCCTTCAAATTATGGTACATCTTTGTACTCCCCGGGTGCATAGAATGTAAGTCCGGGGATCCGAACCCTAGAGGGGGGGTGAATAGGGTGAGCTCCAATTATGACCAATTAAGACAAATTTTAACTTCATTAGAATAAACTAGTCATAAGTGATGATTATCAAACAAAATGCGGAAGCTTAATGAAAACAATCACCACAAAGCAAGCACCATCACACAAGGATTTATAGTGGTTCGGCCTCAATGCCTACATCCACTACCGGCTTGTGATCCAACACCCCACCGGATTTCCACTATTTATGCTTTTCAATAGGCTAAGCAATAACCTTTACAATATGCTTTTCAAGGCTAAGCAATAACCTTTACAATGATGCTTTTCAAGGCTTAACATCAACCTATACATTATGCTTTTATAGGCTAAGCAATAACCTCTTCGACCACAAGGTTGGTTATCTCACTAAGTTAGTGTCTATAATACACTTGATGGAGATTCAATTAAGCTCATTACATTTGCCTCTAAAATAGGCGGATATGAAAGTGAAAATCTAACTCACACAAACACTTAATGAATGCAAAGATGTATGCTAATGATGTGTGTGTGTGATGTCCTCAATCATTTTGAAAATGAAAGCTCATAAAGTATGCCTAAGGCTTTTGAAAGTTTTAGCTCATGAAAACATTTATGATTGAGGAAAGAATGCAAGTCACATGTTAAAAGTAACAACTTGTTAATGATATCAAAGATTCACAAGTTGTATGAAATTAATTAGCTCTAAACATGTGATGCATAGGGATGTCAATCAAATCAACAATGTAGCTCAAAACATAAAAATAGATTTGATTGAAATAAGGGGACAAATCATATGTGATTATAAATACAACTTGAATATGATATACCAATCAATGCAAAGCAAGTTGTAAAACTTTAAAACAAATTCACATATGATTTGTAAAGATGTTGAATCCACAACATAAGATATATTTTGAAGGAGATTTTCAAATGATGAAAAACAACACCCAAAGATTCAACCAAGTATATGAATCATGTTACATATAATTTCAAAGATTCTTTCATTAACATGATCTACTTAGATTTACCAAATAAAGTACTACTTGGATTGAATCAATGGTGATGCATCCAAAACAATATATCAATTCAAAATATAAAACATGCTAAGGATACAACACATCATAGGTTAACATGCTACTAAAGATTTATCAAAGATAAAACAAAACATGAAAACATATGATTTGTAAAGAAGTTGAATCCAAAACATAAGATAGTTTTGAAAGTGATTTTCTTATGTTGGAAAACAACAACCAAAGATTCAACCAAGTATATGGATCATGTTAGATCTAATTTCAAAGATGTTTCCATTAACATGATCTACTTAGACTTACCAAAGATAAAGTACTACTTGGATTGAATCAATGGTGATGTATCCAAAACAGTAAATCAATTCAAAACATAAAACATGTTAAGGATACAACACAACATAGTTTATCATGCTACAAATGATTTACCAAAAATAAAACAAAGCATGAAAACATATGATTAAGGAAAGTAGAGCCTACTTGGTGATTTAACTTCATTAATCCAAGCTTTAGCTTTCCTAATGATCCCCTTCATCCCTTAGTTCATTTCCCTTGTATTTTCCTCAAAACCCCTCAAGGAGGGCCTTAAAATTCCCAACTTTTGGCAAAGGAAAGAAATCATATTTATAGCAAAAAGTGCCCAACGGCTAGTCCCCGGTCGACCTGGAACACACAACGGTCATATTTTTGACCGTTGGTGCTTCAGGGCAATTTCTGCCTGCAGTGTTCCCGGTCGACCGGGACCCTTGGGCCGGTCGACCGGCCGCACTGCTGGGATAAAAAATCCAACTTTTGCATATTTCAAAGATTTTCTTGGTGGAACTTTTTGGGCCAATAAATCAAGCTTAAAAACATGTTTTAAATCATTCTAGGGGTTTTAAAACATGAACCATAAAAAGCCTAAAACATTTTGAAAGATTTAAAACTCATAGGCTAGCTTGATTTTCTAAAACTCTTTTCAAATAAAATGCATCCAAGATTAAAAACAAAACATGCATAAATCAAAACTTTTACAACTCTTAAAAACAATGCATGTTTAAAACAAGATTTCAAGTTTATCTAAATCAATGCAAGTGTGTAAATCAAATGATGCTAGAATGAAAATGCATCCATCAAATTGCAATCTACAAAAATCCTAACAATCTCCCCCTTTGCAATTTGATGGCAACTCACTCACCACACTCACCACTGAATAAACACACTTAGTCTTCAGCTCCCCCTCAGCTGGACAAGTCTTGAAATCTTCTTGGATGCTTCTCTTAGCTTGGGCTCTTAGGCTCTTTTCTTCATTCTTCATGATGCTTGGTGCTTGATCATTCTTCATCCTTTCTTTTCTTCTTTCTTTCTTTAGCCAAGCATCTTCTTTAGCTCCCAAGCTTTCTTTCTTCTATTTGCTCCCCCCCTTTGACCATCCCTCTCTCTCCCTTTGGCAAGATATGCATTCTCTCCCCTTGTAGAAGATCATACACAACTCTCCCCTTAGGAAGCTTGGTGTCGCGACCCCGGACCAGGAATCCCAATCCGGGATCGGGACATTAGTGTGTAATGATAATTGGTGATGAGGATTACCTACATCCTCAAAATACAACTTATTTAATTTCCCACAGGTGTCCGCGGTGAGGATATCAAAACCTTGCATGAATGTTTCTTTTTTAATGCGGAAGCGTGTAGCAAATCAAATAGTTAGACTATATCTAGTCATGCAAGCATTAACATCAATATCAAACTGTATCAGAAAGAGCAATGATCTATAGCATGTTTCCCAAAGGTTGTTAAAGTTAGACAAAATATCATTTAGTTACATTCCCCAAAATTAGAGGCCAACAAAGGCCAATATTACAAAATAATAACCCAAAGAATAGTTAACAAGTCCTTCCCAAAATGTTACGCCTCTTGGCAACCCGATGTCTACATGACATCGTCAGCACGCCACCCAACTAGAGGTTGCAGCTCACCTACCGCCTCCTCCGGCTCCTCCTCAAGGAAACCGGCAACGGGACCTGAGTACCAAAGCAAAGGATCAGACACGACGGTCTGGCAAGAGAATGACAAGATACAACAACAATAATATAGAGGAAATCTCTTGAAAAGCATATAAATCTGTTTAAGCAAGAACTCTCATAAAGCAGGTAAATCATTTGCTATAAAACAATTAAACAAGATAAAACATATGAGGTAACCAAGGAAATCGGGAATAACAAGGTGGCAATCACATAAAGCTAAGTCCTCTGTCACTAAAGTGACAACAGTATCACGGGACGTTGATCTCAGTCACACAAGGTGAGGAGAAACAACGTATACATATATACAATATAATTATACGGGAACGGGACCACGGTAGCGAACCGGGTATCGGGACGGGACCACGGTAATGATCGGGTATCGGGATCCAAACTGCAGCTGGCGGGACGGGAGAGGGATTTCCAAGTCGGTGGATCAAACCGACAAGGTATCCAAGCTTAGTGATGCCGACACATAGGTTAAATAACACATCGATACATATGCAAGTAAATCAAGTACAAGTAAATCAATGCACGGGCAAGAATATTCAATGTATCACTTTCATTTCATATCGGGCAATACTCTTCGGGACAAGTTCATGTTACTAGTGTAACCATCAAGCTTTCGGGAAAACAGGTCATGTAAGGTAAATCATGGAAATGAAGGAATAAAACGAACTATTACAATTCCGGGAAATATTGATTTCAAGATCTATTTAAGTGAATAGGGGTCCCGTATGTCAATTATAGCCATTACTTGGTACTCCTTGAGTTTGAAGACATTCCGGGCTCCTTATGCACTTTTACTATTTTTAAAACTTAATATGAGCTTATGGTTATAACTAGATATTATGATAGGAAAACAAGGCTATAAACGGTCCATCCTAAGTAGGATGTCAACCCGGAACCATCGAGCAACCTACTCAGTCACCGAAAGGAATAGAATTCGCGATACCCAAGGAAAGAGACTTTGCATTTAGGTATGAAGAGGATATCGTGTCGTTCCATCCCGTTCAAGATTGAATCGATTGAACTTCGATGCATTCCGGACCAACCGTGAAGAGCATCGGCTCAAGACGCTCTCACATATGGTCAAGTGAGTCCAAGGGGGGTAGCCAAGGTCCACAAAAAAAAATAAATCTCAAAACTCACTTCGGTCCGATCTATCGGCCGAAATTTCTGTACCAGAAATACGCAGGGTCCGATCGATCGGCCGATCGATCGGCCCAAAAAGGCTTGCAGTTAAAAGACAGACCGATCGATCGGCCTGTAGGTCCGATCGATCGGCACTGGGCGTGAAGCATGCCCGGGAACTTGATTTTTCTCCTTTTTGTTTCCTTTCCTTCCAACACCTCAACAACCACAATTAACTATGAACAAGGAGACTTAAACACACGATTCCAAGACATTAAATGAGGCTATCAAGATGTGTAAAGATCATTTATTTCAACCATAGAAAAATCAATGAAAATAATCAATGAAAACATGAAAACCATAAATGCATCACCAAACCATTTCAAACTTAAAAACATCCAAACATTCACTTGCCTCAAGTCCAAGCTAGCCAAAACAAGCCTCAAATCACTTCAATAGCTCAAAGCCAAGCTACAATAAAAAAAACCCCAAAAACAACCCTAAAATGGGTTACACAAGGAATGAAAATGAAATAACTTCCAATAATGCAAATGTAGCTTCCCTAAGGCTAGAAGATCACTAATCTAGGAGATGAATAAGATCACTTACTTGTAAGGTCCCCTAATGGACAATGTAAGCTCAAGGGAAGTCTCAAAGTTGATGGACTCTTCTAAAAATAGTATCAAGAGGAAGCTTGAGAGATGAGGAAGAGATTGGCAATCTCCCTTTCTTGATTGATGAGCTCTTGGTGAGGCTTAGAGATGAAGAAGCAAGAAGAAGAAGAGAAACTTGCTAGCAAAACCCTAGACTCAAGTGTGCTGGAACATGAAAATGGAGGAAGAAGGGAAGGGTTCCTCTTGTTAACAAAGGAGTTTGGGTCCCACAACTTAATGGACTTGGGTGGCTGAAATCATCTCTCTCGGGTCCTCGGATGAATTCGACGAAGAAGGAAGAAATGTTCGTCGAAATATCTAGTTTCCAAAAAGTGTATGTTTCGCGGGTTTCGAGAATATTAAGTTTTGGGTACAGATTTGGTGTGAAATGACTGTTTTACCCTCAAGGCTATGAAATCGGGTTTCGGGGCCTCGAATGGACACGGGATCAACATGAAAGTTGTAAGAATCCACAAGATGAATGCAACGGGCCAAAAACACAATTTAAAACACGTCGGAAAAATTTCACGAGAAAAGCAAAGCCGAAAAGGGAACCCCCAAAGGGCCCCACAAGCTATCAATCACTCCAAAAGGCCCAAAACTAGAATCAAGGCTATTCCAAACCCAACTAGACCAAAAACATTAATCAAGCTTAGCACTAAAACGCAACTTAATTAGCACTAATCGGGTTCACTCGGGTCGGGGTCTTACACTTGGACATTCTCTTCACCCTTTTTGAGAACTTGAATGCTCTCTCCCCCTTTGACATTAAATTGCAAAGGTACCTACACACATGAAATAAGGAAAATACCTTTAGTAGCACCTGTTAACAAATGAAACCGAAAATGAAAAACATAATAGGCTATCAAGTATGGAAGTTATCTCTAAGGGTTCAAAGCCTATCCAATGGTCAATTTGATCAAAACTAATACTTCCTATGAAGGTTTACACTCCCCCTCAATCCATTCTCTTCTTTTGTCAAACTTTTGACAAAGATATAACTATTTGGTTCAAGAAGTAGATGGTTTAACCAAATGAGGGTCAACTTCAAGGAAAGGATTAGATTCATTTAACTATAGAGCACAATATGATCAAATTGCCAATAGAAAGCAAGGTCTAATGAGAAAAGCAATCATGGATACCAATTGGAAAAACAAAGAATACCAATTGAGATTTAAAGATAAGTCTATTAAACACAATCACTCTAAAATGGATTTAAAAATATAACTATTAGGAAAAATCCAAATTAGAGCTATCCATGATGAAATGGGGTTTATTAATCATAGCATCAAATAATCTAACTATGGAAAGCATATGCTAAGAAGGTTTTGAAAATCATTTCATTCAATCAATAAATATGACTTATTAAAGTGCAAGATGAGTGAAATGAAATTCAAACATGAAGCCTACCTCAACAATTAACCAACCAATATTATGAACACATAAACATGGTGGTCATGAGATATAGCTATATGAGCAAGAGAGGTGGCAATCATGAAAATTATGATGCTAATGGAATGTGACATGGAATGAAAACATATAACTATCAAGTTCAAACCAATGTACACATGGTCTATCACATTCACAAGAAATCAAATCAATCGAAAATTTTACCAATTGAAACCAATTGAATTTGACAACATGATTAAAAGCAAGGATGTGACAAACATAAAATTCCATTAAGCATCATAAATGCATATTCATCACTTTTAAAGATATGACTATTGAGCATAGTGATGAACAAGGTAAATTGCTATGCAAAAGGATATAACTTGGAAATGCATGCAATTTCCAAAGTGTCAAAATCATATGAATTCAACATCTAAGATATCCATCAAACATATAGAAATATGAGGAATATATTTCAAAGAGTTTCATATGATCAAGAACACTACTATGAAGTTGAAACATTTGTAAGGATGATATCACTTAGAGAAAATACATGAATCAACATCATAACCATCCAAAAAAAATATGACTAGAAAGCATAGAGGATGGATTTTAGTTCTAGTATGGTTTCTACAAATATAACTAAGATCACAACCATACATAGAACAATTTGACATTTGCATAGAGAGGATCAATCTATCATGCAACATCTCCACTCTTAGCAAATGTACTAAGCTTACAATGCAATGGAAAATGGATATGAGGTTTAAACCAAATGAACTTAGCACATAAAATCACATATGTACTTAAAAAGCTCAAAACAAGATTAATTTTACTATAAAGCACATAAACAATCATCAATTTGCATTAATGAAAATATATATACCAAGTTAGGCACAAACATGCAAATCAATGAAACTATATCCAACCATGCAATGTAAGTCATCAAAATCAATTTGCATAAAAGAAATATAACTAAATGAGCAAGGATGCAAATTGTTTGTAAAAATTATTTCCTTCCAAATGATATAATCATAGTTAAGCACAAGGAAATAAATTAAAGGAAAATGCTTCTATAAATGCAACCAATAAAGCTTAGAACATTTTCCAAAGTTTTTCAAATCACTACAATATATGAAATTCCATCAAAGAATCATTTATAGAATTATGAGCAAGTGATTTTGAAAAACAAGAAGTGTACTATTGTAAATTTTCAAATTTTAAAACAATAGACACTCACAAATTTTCCATACCAAGAGATATAACTTGAAAATCAATGGAAAACTTAAATAGATTCAAATCATTTGATTTACAAAAAGGATCTAACTATGACATACATCAAATGATTTTCCAACATCAATTGATCATGAAAAATCTAGCTATGAAAGCTTTTGTAATCACAATCAATTGATCATGAATAGATATGCACTACAAGAGATATAACTATATAAACAAAATGCAAATCCATCATGAAAGTATTGCAATCAAAGGATTTTGAAAACCATGAGATATAACTTTAAAAGTTCATGAAGACAAAATCAAATGATCACAATGAAACATTGCATTTTAAAAGATGTGATTATAAAGAAACAAAATGCAAAAGTAACATGACCAACAAATAGATATAACTAAAAAGAATAGGTTGGTCTAGAGAGGATCAAGGCCTTAAGGTTAGTCTAAATGTGTACCAATGAAGATTCACCTAAGGTCTTGAAAAGGATGTCCTTGAGAGTTCATATAGAGGACTCACCAACTCTTGAAGATATAACTTGAAAAAGACTTAGAGTGGTGCAATGATACTATGGGGAAATTTCATTTTCAATCATAGTGGAAATCATCACAAAGATATGCAATAAATCACAACACTAGGGTTCTAATCTAGCAAGGATCAACTCCGGGTTGTTAAGCCCTAAAATGGAGTAACCCGCTCTGATACTAATTGTAAGTCCGGGGATCCGAACCCTAGAGGGGGGGGGGGTGAAAAGGGTGAGCTCCAATTATGACCAATTAAGACAAATTTTAACTTTTTTAAAATAAACTAGTCATAAGTGATGATTATCAAACAAAATGCGGAAGCTTAATGAAAACAATCACCACAAAGCAAGCACCATCACACAAGGATTTATAGTGGTTCGGCCTCAATGCCTACATCCACTACCGGCTTGTGATCCAACACCCCACCGGATTTCCACTATTTATGCTTTTCAATAGGCTAAGCAATAACCTTTACAATATGCTTTTCAAGGCTAAGCAATAACCTTTACAATGATGCTTTTCAAGGCTTAACATCAACCTATACATTATGCTTTTATAGGCTAAGCAATAACCTCTTCAACCACAAGGTTGGTTATCTCACTAAGTTAGTGTCTATAATACACTTGATGGAGATTCAATTAAGCTCATTACATTTGCCTCTAAAATAGGCGGATATGAAAGTGAAAATCTAACTCACACAAACACTTAATGAATGCAAAGATGTATGCTCATGATGTGTGTGTGTGATGTCCTCAATCATTTTGAAAATGAAAGCTCATAAAGTATGCCTAAGGCTTTTGAAAGTTTTAGCTCATGAAAACATTTATGATTGAGGAAAGAATGCAAGTCACATGTTAAAAGTAACAACTTGTTAATGATATCAAAGATTCACAAGTTGTATGAAATTAATTAGCTCTAAACATGTGATGCATAGGGATGTCAATCAAATCAACAATGTAGCTCAAAACATAAAAATAGATTTGATTGAAATAAGGGGACAAATCATATGTGATTATAAATACAACTTGAATATGATATACCAATCAATGCAAAGCAAGTTGCAAAACTTTAAAACAAATTCACATATGATTTGTAAAGATGTTGAATCCACAACATAAGATATATTTTGAAAGAGATTTTCTTATGATGAAAAACAACACCTAAAGATTCAACCAAGTATATGAATCATGTTACATATAATTTCAAAGATTCTTTCATTAACATGATCTACTTAGATTTACCAAATAAAGTACTACTTGGATTGAATCAATGGTGATGCATCCAAAACAATATATCAATTCAAAATATAAAACATGCTAAGGATACAACACATCATAGGTTAACATGCTACTAAAGATTTATCAAAGATAAAACAAAACATGAAAACATATGATTTGTAAAGAAGTTGAATCCAAAACATAAGATAGTTTTGAAAGTGATTTTCTTATGTTGGAAAACAACAACCAAAGATTCAACCAAGTATATGGATCATGTTAGATCTAATTTCAAAGATGTTTCCATTAACATGATCTACGTAGACTTACCAAAGATAAAGTACTACTTGGATTGAATCAATGGTGATGTATCCAAAACAGTAAATCAATTCAAAACATAAAACATGTTAAGGATACAACACAACATAGTTTATCATGCTACAAATGATTTACCAAAAATAAAACAAAGCATGAAAACATATGATTAAGGAAAGTAGAGCCTACTTGGTGATTTAACTTCATTAATCCAAGCTTTAACTTTCCTAATGATCCCCTTCATCCCTTAGTTCATTTCCCTTGTATTTTCCTCAAAACCCCTCAAGGAGGGCCTTAAAATTCCCAACTTTTGGCAAAGGAAAGAACTCATATTTATAGCAAAAAGTGCCCAACGGCTAGTCCCCGGTCGACCTGGAAACAGGTCTCGGTCGACCTGGAACACACAACGGTCATATTTTTGACCGTTGGTGCTTCAGGGCAATTTCTGCCTGCAGTGTTCCCGGTCGACCGGGACCCCTGGGCCGGTCGACCGGCCGCACTGCTGGGATCAAAAATCCAACTTTTGCATATTTCAAAGATTTTCTTGGTGGAACTTTTTGGGCCAATAAATCAAGCTTAAAAACATGTTTTAAATCATTCTAGTGGTTTTAAAACATGAACCATAAAAAGCCTAAAACATTTTGAAAGATTTAAAACTCATAGGCTAGCTTGATTTTCTAAAACTCTTTTCAAATAAAATGCATCCAAGATTAAAAACAAAACATGCATAAATCAAAACTTTTACAACTCTTAAAAACAATGCATGTTTAAAACAAGATTTCAAGTTTATCTAAATCAATGCAAGTGTGTAAATCAAATGATGCTAGAATGAAAATGCATCCATCAAATTGCAATCTACAAAAATCCTAACATAGAATACTTGGTGCTATGAGCTTCAGCCATGATTTCATTCCTCAAATCATCAATGTTTGGAATGCACAATCGGTCACGAAAGTACAATACTCCATCCTCGACTCTGAATTGTGCTCCACAATTTTTGCCAAGTCTGGATCTTTTAGCTGTGTCTCCTTGATTTTCTGAATAAAAGTAGGCTTAGACATTGACATGTTTGCTAGCATAAAACCTTGTCTCAACGGTTGAAACTCAACTCCCAAATCTTCGAACTGTTGGAGAATACCCATTCCTCGCAAACTAGCCATGCTCCCAGACTTTCTGCTCAATGCGTCTGCCACGACATTTACTTTTCCTGGATGGTATTTTATTGAAAAATCGTAGTCTTTAATATACTCCATCCATCTCCTTTGTCTCATGTTCAATCCCTTCCGTGAGAACAAATACTGAAGACTACGGTGGTCCGAGTGAACTTCAAATTTCTCTCCATACAGATAGTGTCTCCACATCTATAGTGCAAATACGACTGCTGCCAATTCTAAGTCATGCGTCGCATAATTCTTCTCATGCTCCTTTAGCTGCCTCGAGCCATATGCTATGACTTTGCCATCTTGCATTAACACACATCCAAGTCCCACAGTCGAAGCATTTGTATAAACTACAAAATTACGACTACCTGAAGGTAAGGTGAGAATTGGAGCTGTGGTCAATCTCTTTTTCAACTCTTTAAAACTTGCTTCACACCATTCGGTCCACACAAATGGCACATTCTTCCGGGTTAGTTTGGTCAAAGGCGCTGCAATAGATGAAAATCCCTGCACAAACCTTCTGTAGTAGCCTGCTAAACCCAGAAAACTCCTGATTTCTGTTACATTCCTTGGCCTCTCCCAATTGACGATTGCTTCTATCTTTGCTGGATCAACTGCTAAACCTTCTTTGGAAATAATATGACCGAGGAAAGAAACTTGTGTCAGCCAAAAATCACATTTCTCGAGCTTTGCATACAACTGGTTATCTCTTAACAACTGCAACGATGTCCTCAGGTGCTGCTCATGCTCTTTTATGGACTTGGAGTATACTAATATGTCATCAATGAAGACAACTGTGAACTGATCTAAGTGAGGTGCAAAAATTTTATTCATTAGTGCCATGAACACTGCCGGTGCATTAGTCAGTCCAAAGGGCATTACTAAAAATTCATAGTGCCCGTATCTTGTCCGGAAGGCTGTCTTCGGTATATCCGATTCTCTTACCCTCAGCTGATAATATCCGGACCTCAAGTCTATCTTCGAGAAATATTCTGCTCCCTGCAATTGATCAAATAGTTCATCTATTCTTGGCAATGGATACTTATTTTTGATGGTCACTTGGTTCAATCTTCTGTAATCTATGCACATTCTCAAGCTTCCATCTTTCTTCTTAACAAACAACACTGGAGCTCCCCACGGTGATATGCTTGGTCTAATAAAACCTTTTTCTAACAATTCTTGCAACTGAAGTTTCAATTCACCCAATTCTGTCGGAGCCATTCTATAAGGTGCAATGGAAATTGGAGCTGCTCCTGGCATAAGCTCTATGGTAAATTCCACTTCCTTGACTGGTGGCAATCCTGGAATTTCTTCCGGAAATACATCTGGAAATTCGCACACTACAGGAATTTTGCTCCACCCCATGGGACTGTTTGTCCTCTGTAATAAATGCTATGAATCCCTCGCATCCGCTTCTCAATAGCTTAACTGCTGATAATGCTGAAATAACACTAGCCTGCGAAACCCTTTTCTCCCCATGGAATTCGACCCCTGATGATGTTCCATTCCACTTGAAGGAAATAGTTTTGTTGAAACAATCCATACTGGCATGATGTCCAGACAGCCAATCCATTCCCAAAATGACATCGAAATCATGCATGTCTAACAGAATAAGGTCTGCTGGAAATGTGACATCACCTATCTTAACTGTGCAGTTAGGGTGATATGTGCTACAAACAACTTGTTTCCCTACTGGTGTTCTGACAGTTAGAATAAAGTCTAGTTCGCAAACAGGAACATCAATCAATTTAGCAAACATAGGTGATAGAAATGAATGTGTGGATCCATGATCAAATAATACTTTAGCTTCTATTCCACAAACAAGAAGTATACCTTCAACTACGTTGCCCGCTGCATCCGCGTCCACTTGGTTCGGATGATATGCTTGACCTCGCTGTTGAGGTCTGTTCCGATTCTGGTTCGATCTTCCTTGCTATGCATTCCTATTCTGCTGAAGTGGACGAGCGTTCTGATTCTGAGGTTGTTGACGGGGCTACTGTTGCTGGTTCTGCTACTGTGGCTGCCTGGGTTGGTTCTGAGCTGCTTGTTGATTCTGCTGAGGTGGCCTGTTGCCCTGGTTTCTATTGTTTGGACAATCCTTCATCAAATGATCTGTACGACCACACTCCGTGACTCTGTAACATAGGTGGGAAGGATGGTTCTTGCCACAATGCTCACATCCACCTTGTCTTTGGGTGTTCTGATTTGGCTTGACTTCTTACCTTGATAGGATTTCTGTCCTTGTTGCTGACGTTTCTTCTGGGCATCCTTAATAATCTTGTTATTGATGTTTTCAAATTTATAAGCTCGTTTGACTGCCTCTTGGAATGTAGCTGGTAGGACAACACCTGAAGCATCTCTTTCAATTATAGGGTTGAGTCCCTCTAGGAATTTGATAATCTTTTTCTCCTCAGTATCGAAAAGCTCTGGTGCATATCGAGACAATCTCTCAAATTTTGTAACATATTCGAGAACCGTCATGTCTCCTTGTGTGAGTAGCTGAAACTCCACTGCCATCTGTCTCTTAATATGAGTAGGCACATACTTCTCAATAAACTGCTCCTTGAAAGTAGCCCATGCGATATCATTAACAATATCCTGATATCCATCCTTGAGTGTTTTCCACCAAATGTCAGCCAAGCCGATAAACATAGAGGCTGCTAGAAGAACTCGCTGTCTGCCTATGCACTGAAAAAGGTCGAAGATGTTCTCATTGTGGACTAACCAGTCATCTGCTGTCAAAGGATCCTCATTTCCAGTGAATTCTTTAGGACCTCTCTTCCGGAAGCTTCGAATAATGTATTTGGGTTGTCATCACGGTTATTGATAATAATCTGAGGACCCATGTTTTGAGGTTGTACTTGTTCTGGTCTCCTGCCCAACACTTCTAACAACTGCCTCTGTACCTGTGTTAATTCTTCATCTTTCTTGGCCATTTGCTCCTGTAATCTGGCTTGATTCTCATTGGCTCTCCTCTGTTGTTCCATCATCATCTCATTTGTTTTCTGTTGTTGTTCCATCATCATTTGCATAAAGTTCTGAAATTGGCTATCTCCAGAGGAACCTGCAGCATGAGCATTGCTGGAAGAAGGATTTGTGTTTGAGTGGTCCCTGCGTGGAGGCATTTTGCTGCAAAACCATTTGTTAGTACAATAAACATATTAAGAAAAACGCACCCATAATCCCCACGTGATACTAACTAACGAAAATTCTAACGGATCCTCTCCACGTCCCTATGTTTCTAATGTCTTTTAAGTGCCCGACATATTTCTCGCTCTGATACCAAGCTTGTCACGCCCCGGCATGGATGAAAATAGTGGTAGCGGCGGGCCGCTACGCCCGCCGCCAAACCGATACGAAGCGGGCGATACGTAGCGGTGTAGCGATGCGATTTTAAAAAATCGCCAAAAAAATCTGAAAAAATTTCAGAAAATCCAGAAAATTGTAAAATGAAAGAAAATGTGGTTCTTTTACAAAAGTAAGTAAGAAAAGGGGGCGTAGCGGTGCCCTCAATATATGAGGTTCTGTATCGCTGTATAAATAGAAAATAATAGTAATGATTAGTTTTTTCACATGTATTCATGTTTCTTACTTCTTAGTCATGTTAACTTAAAAAGTAATGGAAAGCTCATTAAAAAAAAATTAGAACATGAAATAAAGGCATAAGAATTAAGAAGACTTAAGAGTTAGGTTATTAGTGAACATTGAACAATCAAATATCAATACTTCAATGTTCAAGGTTCAAATTCAATCAAGTGAATGAGCTATGAAGTGATCAACAATCAACATTCAACACCAATTTAGAAATGACATAGAGAGTAGAGAGTTAGTGAAAGAAATAGGAAATTAGGAATACCTTGATCACCACCAAAAGGAATGTCTACCAAGATTCAAGGGGCTATGGTTATCCTCATCCCCATCAGTGTTATCATTTCTATTGGCACCATATTGAATTTGATATTGCTGAGTATTGGGATCCACAAATCCAAAGAAGGCAGCCGCACCCACATCATAGGAACTTGGAGGAGGTGGAGGTGGTCCAGGTGGATATCTACCATATTGCGTTTCACCATAGTCACCATATGAGTAGGACCCCGAAGTTGAAGACTGTTCTTCTCCTTGTTGTACTTGACCATATGGAAAAAAGTCAAAATACTGTGAGTGTGAGGGTCCTTGTCCACTGTAACTAGGGTTCCACGAATCAGTCCATGATGCCGCTTGTTGTCCTCCAAAATCTCCACCCATATTTCCTTGCTCAGTACTACCTCCAGCCCTAGGTGGTGAATCTCTTCGGCGCCGTTGATAACCATGGCTTGGATCAAATCTTCCAGATGGAGGTAACTCCTGTACTTCCTCTACAGGAATGATATCGTCTTCATCATGTTGATAGTATTCACTAGTACCACATGTCCCACTGTCTCCTCCTCCATCTCCTCCACCATGGCTACTTGAAGAGACTGTGGTGGAACTAGCTTTCTCAGAAGCAGGTTCTTTCCCACTCCTCCTAGTCCTACTACTGGTACCTTCTCCCTGAGGTGGCTGACCTTCTGCAGGTGCCTCACCCATGTCCTCACCTATCAACTCTTGAACCGTTTCCTGAAACTCCGGATCTGAATCTAGTAGTGGATCCTCTATCTCGGCTAGCCATGGGAGTAAGGGATCGTCGTCTCTAAATATGTGATCCAAATTAATGGAACAATAATCAGGACTATCCCTTACCCTTCTCTCCCTAATTCTATTTCTCAACTTCAGATTGTAATGACAATATATAAGCTTGTTGAGTTTCTGTATGGTAAGCCGATTCCTGACCTTCGTGTGGATCAAAGAGAAAGTGCTCCAATTTCTTTCACAGTTGGAAGATGTTGTAGTTTGACTAAGGATGCGAACAGCCGCACTCCTTAGATGTGGAGCACTCTCTCCAAAATTCATCCACCAATCAGCTGAAATGCAAAAAATAAATAAAGAAAATTAGATCGTATCACAAGATATCTACAATGTGGATATGTCTTTTGTTCATAGTCATACCAGGTGGCATCTTTCCAATCGATCATATCACAAGAGGGTCAGCAAATGTTCCTCTCCTTTGTGTATATATAGATATCTACAATGTGAAAATTAGATATAAGTCAGTAAACCCCTACAACATAATTAAATTCTCTTAAGTAACCACCCACTCACCTCTTGTATGGCATCAATTTGATCATCTGGACCTAACAATTTCTTCAACACCCCCCGTAATCCTACCCGCAAGTCCGTATCTATTGCTTCGGTGTGTAGTTCGACATTGCGGTAATAGAATTCGAGATTCAAAAAATAACCTACATTATAAATATGTAGAATGTACTGTGAGCAAGCAAGATAATAAATACATTAGTTAGGAAAACAAAAAAGCATCAAATTCAAAGATAAATATTAATTACCTGCAGCATGCAATGGATGATGCAACTGATCGTTCCAACGGGCATCAATAATCTTTATATATTTTTCGTGATATCTAACATTTTTCATAATGGATTGCTTTGCCCGATCCATTATATATAAAGCCCATTGTCAGCTTGTCATCACCATCTACAAGCCGCAACACTTTAACTAAAGGCTCAAAAACCTTTAATATCTTCTTCACTTTCTTCCAAAATTTATTGTCCCTCATCAGGTTTGGGACTTCAAACTCCGTACCACTAGTTGCATTGCCCCATTTCGAACGAAGCCATTCTTTTGATGCAAACATCTGAATGAGCTCCGTTCTAAACTTTACAAGGCTTTCCATAGCCAGAAAATGGGTTGCAAACCTAGTTAATCCTGGACGCAGCAAGGCATGGTTATTTGTGTATCTTTTCATCAAGCTTAACATCCATGAATGATCAGATATAAATCTTGTAATTCCTCTACATACCTTGATCAATGAAGCCACTTTTGACTTCCTTCCAATCTCTTCCAAGATGAGATCTATGCAGTGTGCTGCACATGGGGTCCAGAATAAATGGGTCCTCTTCTCCATTAATTTCAAACCTGCTGCCTTGAAATTGGCGCCATTATCTGTAACAATCTGTACAATATACTCTTCTCCCACACTCTCTACAACTTTATCCATAAGAGTGTATATATATGTGGCTGTCCGTCTATGTTCAGATGCATCAATGGATTCACAAAGACGGTCCCAGCGACTGAATACACCAAAAAGTTTATTAATTGTGTTTGGGTGCAGCTGGTCCACCCGTCACACATGATGGTAACACCATTCTGTTGCCACATGGGTCTAAATTTTTCCACCCAAGCCTTTACTTCTTTATATTCTTCTTCAAGATATTTAGTGCCCACATCATATACGGAAGGCGCCTGTATACCCTGCCCCAGCTTCGGCGGCAACATCAAGAATAATATGGAAATATGGGGAATCTACTGCTGTAGGTGGTATGTTCTTGTGAATTAGCCATTTTGCTGTAGCTTTGGCCAATCTATCTCTTGCAGCCTTCATTACCCCTTTCATAACACTTGATATTTTTGGTTGTTTAGCTCCCTCTTTTCTATGTGCTAGAGGATCAACAGGGGGAGGAACTGCTCTTCTTGTAGAGATAATTTCTACATCAGCATCCCATTCCCGGGTGCTAAATGCCCTACGTATGGACCCCGCAAAGCCCTTGCCCCTGCTTGGCACAGTAGACGATGATCCCCCTGCATCATAATATTTGCTTCCAGCAAATGCACGACGTTCATATTCTTCTTGTTGACTCATCAAAGACTCTCAGCGTGCAGCCTCCATCTGTGCATCTTCCTCCTCATCAAAATATTCATCCCCAAATACATCATAACGGGCAGCATCAACATCTTGCCGCCTCTTTTCTTTTATCTCTACTTTTCTAGCTTTGTTTTGGCCAACCAAAGCTTTCATTTATTCTCTTACTTCCCTCGGTACTTCAGTACAGCCAGCAACATTGCCAGATATGTGGCCCAAGTGGTGCTTGAATTTTGTAATGCCCCCATGGGTCACTTTTCCACAGAACTTGCATTTGATTTTCAACCTATTATTCTCAACTGCCTCACCAAAGCTCCATGCGGGATCAATATCACGAGGCATTTTAACTTATCAATTGGCAAAGACAGATGGACTGAAATTGAATACCTGGCTGCCTATAAATATAAGCAAGTAGTACACTAGTATGTTAAAAATTAAATAAAACAAAGAAACATGTTAGAGGAAACTTATATCACAAATATAGGAACCATTTTCAAGACATTTGATTGGTATTCAAATATTAAAAATTATTTTTATTTTAAAAAATAAATAAATCCGAAAATAAAAAAATAGAGAAAAATCAATAAACATTCAAAATGTGATGGATTGATCTATGGGAAACATAGATCTATCATTTACAAGCAATTTCCAAGTGGTTTCATGGGTTGTCCATGAATATTCACATTTTTTTTTCAAAAAATAAATAAATCCGAAAATAAAAAATAGAGAAAAATCAATAAAAATTCAAAATGTGATGGATTGATCTATGGGAAACATAGATCTATCATTTACAAGCAATTTCCAAGTGGTTTCATGGGTTGTCCATGAGTATTCACATTTTTTTTTCAAAAAATAAATAAATCCGAAAATAAAAAATAGAGAAAAATCAATAAACATTCAAAAAGTGTTGATTTGATCTATGGGAAACATAGATCTATCATTTACAAGCAATTTCCAAGTGGTTTCATGGGTTGTCCATGAGTATTCACATTTTTTTTTCAAAAAATAAATAAATTCGAAAATAAAAAATAGAGAAAAATCAATAAACATTCAAAATGTGTTGATTTGATCTATGGGAAACATAGATCTATCATTTACAAGCAATTTCCAAGTGGTTTCATGGGTTGTCCATGAGTATTCACATTTTTTTTTCAAAAAATAAATAAATTCGAAAATAAAAAATAGAGAAAAATCAATAAACATTCAAAATGTGTTGATTTGATCTATGGGAAACATAGATCTAACAATATGAAGCTATTTTCAAGTTGTTTCATGAGTTTTCCATAAGTAATAATGTTTTTTTTTTAAATAACATAAATCCGAAAATAAAAATAACAATATATAAAAAAAAACAAAAGATATGCATGCAAGATCAAAAGGAAGCATGGATCTACAATAAAACAAGACAATGATGCCATTATGTTGTGATTCATAGTAGTTAGAGAGTGATAAATGATAATCTCAAAAGTTTAAAAAAAAAATCACATATACCTTAATGAAGAATCTTGTTTTGAATCTTTAGATTTCTTTCAATAATGGATTGTTGGTGATTTGGTGGCAAGATATCTTGAAGAGAGGGATTTGGGAGACACTTGGGACCACAAAGAGGGGAAAACAACAAGCATAGAGGGGAAGAGATGAAAGAGAAGGGTAAAAAACCCTAAAAGGTCCAAAAGGGGGGTGTTTTATAACCCCCCAAGCGTATCGGCCGATACGGGCCGCCACGGGTGCGATATCCCGTGGCGTCCGATAAGTACCTCGTGGCGTGGCGGTATCAGCCGATATGATTCGTAGCGGCCGATATTTACATTCTTGCGCCCCGGGACCGAGGCCCTGATAATCAAGTCCTTAATCCGGGGGATGTGGCGCGACGGGTCAGAAAATTCTTCCTGTACACACTATTTATTTTCCCACAGGATTCTGCGGTGAGGATTCCAGACGATCCATCACAACCAATTAATCGAATTCACAACAAATAATAATATGCGGAAGCTTGTAGCAAAATAAAAACCAAATGAGATATAAGATAATTGCACAAACTCTGTATCAAAAGAGAAATATATAAAAGGTATAACCCGAAGTTAGTTAAAGTTGTGAGGATCACAAAAGTATATTTAATTTATACATCCCAAAAGAAGACCAATGAGGTCATAAAATAAGTTCCCAAAATGTTATCCCAGCTCAAATTCCAACATGACGTCTACATGACATCGTTGGGCTCCCACTCGCGCTCCACTGGCGGCTCTACCGCCTCAACAGCGTGCTCCGCCTCAAAATCTGCGGGTCCGACATCTGACACCAAATAAAAGAGTATCAGACACGACGGTCTGGCAAGTGAATAAAGCAGATAAGGTATACAAGTTTTATAAATGTCATATTTAAAATCATAAAAATACAATTGAAACGAAACATATGTAAAGAGTAAACCAAAAGAACCAAATCTATACAAATGAAAGAATTTCATAGTTTAAATGTTTCAAACTAACTGACAAATGATTGAAATATTGGCAAACCACATGTAGCTATATTCTCCTATTATTGAAGTAACAAGTGCACACAGACAAATAACCGTTGCCATATAAAATGGCCGGAACAGACAGACAGAAGCCGTTGCCACTACTCGTGGGACCGGAATACAGAACCGTTGCCATGGCCGGAGCAAACAAACAGAATCCAAACTGCAGTTGGCAATTAATTTTAAGATCCCAAGCCGAGTGATCAGCCCAACTAGGTGACCTAAGCTTAGTGGTGCCATTCAAAACCAAAACCTGAATTAATACAAATCAAATCATAGTAATACATTTCCAAAATCGATAAAAGGAACTACTCCAGACAAATACATACTGACAAATTCGAATGAATCAGATGAGTAGCCTTATCGATGTTTTCAAATGTGGCAAGCCACTCAAATCTATTTCAAAACAATTTGTAGAAAGTTTACAAATTTTCTTAACTTGGAATGAATTAATGTATAGTGGTTTAATGGCTTACCACGGGTCGTCTTGACATACACTTAGTCCCTTAATGTCGATAATATATGCGGAGCTTGATGCCACTGAAGATCTCCGACAATTAAGGATATAAAGTGTATATTAAGACTTGAATAAATTTCCCGGGTAATTCTAACATCAAACAATTCAATCATTTTTCCCATTTAAATTCCATGATTTACGGTAATTTGATTCAATGTATAAATCTCATACTACTATGCTTCAATGGGTTTAAATGGGCTTCAAATAGTGGGGAAAAAGGGCTGGAAAAAGGGCTGAAATGGGCTGGAAAACAGCCCTGAAATGGGCTGAATTGGGCTGGAAAACAGCCCAGAAATTGGGCCTGAAATGGCCTAGAAAATAGCCCAGAAAGTGGGCCTGATATGGGCTGGAAAACAGGCCTGAAATGGGCTGAAAACATGCCTGAAATTGGGTCTGAAATCAGCTTGAAAACTGCCCAGAAATGGGGCCTGAAATTGGCCTGGAAACTGCCCAAAAAAAAGGGGCCTGCAATCAGCTTATAAACTACCCAGAATTGCGCCTGAAACAGGGGCCAGGCCTGCTCAGCGGACTGGGCTCTGTCCAGTCCGGTTCAGTGCAGCAAATCTGCACTGTTTCTTCCTCCCTCTTGCTTTTGTTTTTTCATTTCCCCCCCTCCTTCTTTCCATTCCTTTGCATTCCCATCATGCAACTATAACTTTCTACACTTCTATCAACATTCAATCAACTCCATCCAACCACATTAATCATTTTCATTCCAATGACCATCACCAAACAAGAGTTCAAGATGAAATGTGTTAAAAAAAAACAGAGCTTGGAGAACCCATTTTTCAACATTGTAAAATAGTGACAGATCATGACTTTATGCACTAAAATTGTTACCATTTCCTGCATGAAAATCACATACAATCTGATTCCAAATCATGGAGAGAACAACCATTCCAAATCTAAGATAATAATTCAACAAAACTTTGAGAAGAAGACCCATTTGTTTGCATGCATTCAAATCTAATTTATTCACTTGCCTCTAGTCCAATGGAAAGGTCTCAACACACTCTAAAGAAGCTCTCAAACACAGCAGCTCCAATCTACACCAAAATCCATGGAAAAACCCATTCAAGAAATTCATTATTTGAAAAGGGAAGGAGCTCTCAAAGAGCCTCCTTGCATGCATGAAGAAATGACTCTAATGGCCCATTCAAAACTAGAAATTCAAGGAAGAAGTCATTGCTAACCTTGAGAAGTTCTAAAGAAGAAGGAGAGCTTGAAGAGGATGATGAACACAACTGAAATCTCTTGAAAATGGTATAGTTGGAAAGCTTGAGAGATGGGGAACACAATGGTGTGGTTTGTTTTTCACTTGAGCATCAAAAGCAAGACATGCAAAGAGAGAAAGTGTGAAGAACAAAGAGGCTCTCTCTCAGCTACAGCCGTTGCTGGAAACAAAAATGGACGAAGAAGACTGTAACATGATTTTTGACTTGGGTTTAAGTGAGTGTGGGCCCCATGGGCCCCAAACCTTCCAAGGGCTGGAACTAACACTTGTGGGTCCCGTATGAAAACAACAAAGAAGACAAAAATGATCGTTGAAAAATTTAGTTTTCAAAAAGTATATTTTCCTCATGATTTTCAAATTTCAAAATTTATATACAGATTTGGGTGTGAAAAGACTGTTTTACCCCTTTTTTCTCGAAAAACGCGATTTCTAGGTTTCAAATGCAAACGGAGCAAACATGAAAGTTATTGGGATCAAACTAACAAATTCAAAAATGTCGAAATCCATATTTTTCATAAATCAAATAAATCAAATTCCTATACTAACACGTGACACACGGGCCACCCCGGGCCCGGTCAAACTAAACTCAACGCGCTCAAAATTCCCCAATGTTATCTAAAATTCTAATCTAACTAAAAATCCAAGCTAATCGTCCCCTAATCCCACTTAGAGACAAATCACAGTTAAAATAATAATAATATATACTAAACCTGGGTCGGCGCTTGACACTAGCTTTATATATCTCTATGCAAGTTACATATTATATTTGTGTAATAATATCAACCAGGATTTGGCTTGGGCTTGGCTTCTCTTTAGGTTGGGAATCTGGATTTGGGCTTGGACTCAGGTTTCATAAATCATGTTTCATCTGATATCCCTATCGGACTTGGGCTCTGGCTTACCTACATACAATTCAGTCTGGATTTAGGTGGCACAGTGCCCAGTCCAACCTCCTTTAAGTTGCACCTTTTAGGCTCAACTCGGAGCCAGGAGGTTCATTTCATTTCCCAGGCCCACATTGACTTGGCCCACTCACAATCTTGCTTTAAAAGTCATAAGCTTATAGTTGTTGCCAAAAAGGCTGCGACTAGTTTGCTCACAATTCTCCCACATAAAGACAACTGGAATCCACAATGCCACAATTGAACAGACCTTACAAAAAAATGAAGCAATAGCATCTTCTCAGCTAAGTAGAAGATACTGGTTTTAGTTTTCACCATTTGACAAAACCTTATAAATATTAAGTAATATCTTTCATTTCACCACCTAATCCCATACCCATGAGAAATGATGAGGATTGGCTTAGCTAAGAAGATGCAATGAATGGATTATGAATGTAATAGCTGTTGCTATGAATGGTTTTAGTTTTCACCATTTGACTAAATCTTATAAATATTAAGTAACAGCTGTTGTTGGTTCTCTGTTATGCATGGGTCATAGCTCTGGGCAGGGTCTCACCAACAACATTGTCAACCGCAAAACGGTTTCATTTTAATGTAAGATACAAGAGTACCATAAATGTGTTGGGTCATCTGTAATCCTACTGTAGCTCCAAATATGATACCTGTAATTTTTGTGTTTGGAGGTGGAGTGGACGATGGTCACACGTTTATGCAGGTTCAAGAGGGTGATGAGGTTGAGATCATCGTCACCAAAAAAGTCTCCTTGAATACTACCATCCACTAGTTAGCTTCTCTCATGTCATTAAATTTCTTAGAATCCATGAAGTCTAGTTCTGATAAAGAATCCATGAAGGCATGGTGTAAAACAAGTGAGAACTGGGTGGGCTGATGGGCCAGCTTACATAACCCAATGCATGCAATACTGAAATGGGTCCATGATCATTTAATCACAAGATATATATATTCAACAGAAAAAGAAAGATAATAAGAAATGAAAATAAGCAACACAACAACAATAAATATAAAATCATTGCAACATAGAACAAAATAACAACAATAAGTGTTGAACACAGAAAGAATTAGCAAAAGAAGAGAATATTATCAAACCTAAAATTCCTATGAAACTATTTTTGAATATATGTAATTGCCTAAAGTGGATGCCTAGGTGTTCATCCGTGCTGGTCGGTTCCCTGTCTGTGATGAAGATGACATATCTAACATGTGCACCAATGAGCTTATATTCAATAATAGTCAGTTAGTAAATTCAATGAATTTTTAAAACACAAAAAAAAAAAAAAAAAACTTGTAGATAGCACACACATGCAGAAAACAAAGATGCAATACTTGAGAATTCAATTACATGTTACAAAAGTGGAGTCATTTATTTACGTTGACTTCCCATTTCAAAAATCTAAAATGGTGTCAGAATCTACAAACTCATTGTCATCAAATTTAGAATCATCTCCCTGGTCCTCTATCGTCGCTTGGGTGCCTAGAGGTTTGTCAATAGTTGTCCCAGGTACATTTGCCCTTACTTCACTAATATTATCAACATCAATACAAATGTCTTCTTACCGTTGAGCATCATATGACTGACTTTTGAAAGTCCAGAACCGAACCCGGGAGGGGGGCGGGGGGGGGGGGGGGGTGGGGTGGTGAATAGGGTACACTCATTTACTTTACCCAATTCTTCTTTAAACCAATATGAATTATGTTTTGAAAGTTCATTAACTTGATTATTGATGAAAGATCTAATACCAAGTAAAGAACCAATGAATACAATCAAAGTTGACATTAATAAGAAAAGAATAAATTTAAGTGCATCATCCACACAATCACCATAACAAGAAAATTTATAGTGGTTCGGTCAATCATGCCTACATCCACTCCCAGCATTTCTACCGGTGTTCCACTATCAATTTTAAGGTTTAAGCTAACCTCCAACCTTACAACCACAAATGCTTTTTACTCAAGGCTAAGCATTAACCTATACAACCTCATATGCTTTTCAATAGGCTAAGCATAAACCTTTACAACAAGATTTTTAATCTAAAAAACTATGCCTAAACTAGCATACAATGAGATGCAAGTGAATACAATTAAATGCCTCTTAACATAGACTGATATGAAAGTTGTAATCAAACTAAGGCATATGCATGATAAATGAAAAGATCAATAAATGATACATATGCCTTAAAACTACTTCTATCTCTTTTGAAATTCAATGCTCATAAATGATGTAAATGAGAGATAGAGTAACTACACATGCCTTTTGAAATAATGAACAAACTTTTTTTTTTAGAAAGTTTAAGATGAAACTAGCAAGTTTGAAATAAACATTAAATGTCTAAACATGTGAGATTACTTATCAAATGATGAAGTTAAAATGGTAAACATATTTTAAAATCAAAGCATGTTTAAGCACTCAACATTTGAACACTTTGAACATGCCATTTGAAGAAATCAAAGATTTGAAAGTAAGCATGAATAAAATAAGATAAGAAGAGAAAACCCATTGAAGAATCAAAGGTTTGTCATGATGATTTGCCCTCCTAGCTTCCTTCTAGCTTAGCATGAATGTCCCATCTTCCTTGGCCCTCAAAAGTCTCAAAAGTGTTGGCACAAAAACCAAGGACAAATTCTTTTTATAAGAAATACGTCTCCAACGGATCTATTGTCGGTCGACCGACAAATGGAGTTTGGTCGACCGAACTCAACGGTCATAAACCAACGACTATATTTTTTGAAATTTGCGGACCTTTGTAAAGTTGTCGGTTCACCGAACAGTAGTTCGATTGACCGACATCTGACCAACAACAGACCGACATTCCCTGATACACATATTTCACATTCTGGATCCGAAACTGACAGGTCGACCGAACATAGTTCGGCTGACCGAACTTTCCCTATTTTTAAAGACTCGAAAATGATTTTAAGAGGAAAGTTTGGTCTTGGAGAACTAGGCTAGAATAAAGACTAACATGTTTGATAAAAGAGTTTTCTTTTAATTTAAAATAGCAAGTCAAAAACATGTTTGAGCGAAAACCTTTGATGCTAAGCTAAATATAATGCAAGAAGATTCAAATAAAGAAGTATGAGAGATCAAGCTTATGAAAATGAATGTATCGAATCTAATTGCAAACTAATGAAAACCCTAACGACTTTCCAAGTATGTCTCCTCTTCATTTGCATTAAATGAATCCCCATGCATGTCAAAAAAATCCGTAAGTTTTGTCATAATAGCAGCGTGCCAATCGGTTTCTACCGGGTCTTCCACATGGAACACTTGCAAGGCTTGAGAGGCGAGCACAAATGGTTCATTGGTGCTTAATAATCGCTTCAAATTTACAAGCATAAACCCTAACCCATCTAGCTTGACACCCAAACCTTGGGATGTGATGTCGACCCAATCACATTTGAATAAGACCACCTTTCGCTCTTCTTAGTAATCCAATTGTATGATATTAGTCAAAACACCATAGTAGGTAATATCTCCTATGACAGGGTTCATGTCCTTAGTACTTGCAAAGCTTGATGTCTTTGCAGTAACCACAACTCCGCCATTTTGAGTCTTACTTTTCTTATCAAGATCCTTCGTGCGGAACCTAAACCCATTTATCACAAACTTGGAGAAGCTACTAGCCACCTTACTAGGACCTCTAGCCAGCAATCTAAGGTCAGTAGTAACCCCGTTTGTCACCTTCTAGTTGCAAGCAATCAACCTGTATGATTATCACATGTCAGTCACGCACCAAAATTACATGTATCACATGTGTGACACATATAGTGATGATATCTTCTTACTTTCATGAGATTCAAACCATTTCGGAAATTGATCATTGTGCATGCATTTTCTATCAATTTGTCGCTTGTGACGATTATTAGTGTAGATCCTTTTACGGTGTTCTCTGTGTACACAAAATGACCTATTAGAACAATAGGCATTATATTTGATTGCTTAAAAAGATTAATAACCAAGATGAAGTAAATGTCTTACTCGACAAATGGGGCCACTTCAGCGCAATTAAAGAGAATATATTGATGCATCTGCTCCCATGCATCGTGCATCAAATTTATCGATGTCTCCTTCCCAAGTGCACAACCTGACTTTGAGAAAATCAATGACACTTGATTTGTCTCAGTTGCACCGTGATCATAATTCCTTGGTGCACGAGTTGACTTTGTCTCCACATCATGCAAATACCTTGAACAGAAAGTCAAGCATTCTTCAGCAAGGTATCCCTCTGCTATTGAACCCTCAGGTCGACTTTTATTGCGCACATATGACTTGAGAGTAAGCAAGTACCTATGAATAATTAGAAATAAGGCATTGTGAGAACAGTTTTTATAAAAACACTATCGTTTGTACATTGACATGTTGAAACAAATACAATGACATTAACACACACCTCTCAATGGGGTACATCCATCGGTATCGTACGGGTCTTACGATCTTAGCCTCTCCTGCCAAATGAACCATGATATCCAAGAAGGCTGGTGGAAAAATAATTTCAAGATGGCACAGTGTTGTTAAGATTTGAGATTCTAATCCATTAAGAACTTTCTCTGTAGCGATTTTCGAGCATATTTCCCTAAAGAAATTGCTTAACTCAATCAAGACTGCACTGACATTCTTTGGCAAGGCCCTTTGCACTGCTAATGGAAATAATTGCTGCATTAAAATATGGCAGTCATGACTCTTCAATCTAAAGATTTTGTGGTCTTTCAAGCGCACACAACGTGATATATTAGCCTCGTAACCATCTGGAACCTTCACCCGAGATAATACCTTACAGAAAATATCTTTCTCTTTCTGAGCCATTGAGAAGCATGCGGGAGGCAAATATGTTTTATGTCCTAGTGCATATGGATGAAGCGCGGGTCTTATACCCATTTTTTTCAGGTCTAGACGCGCGTTTAAGTTGTCCTTTATTTTTCCTTCAATATTCAATAATGTCCCAATTATATTGTCACATACATTCTTTTCAATAAGCATAACATCCAAGTTATGCCATATAAAAAGATGCTCCCAATATGGTAATTTGAAGAATATACTCTTCTTCGTCCAACCAACCTTTCCGTTATCATCCCATTTTCTCTTCTTACTGGATGTATTGGAGTTATGCTTTCTGAATGTGATGTTGATGTCACGACACTGATGCAAGAGCTCCGTCCCAGATCTTGATCGAGGAGCAGATCTGAATTCCGTCTTTCCATCAAATTTTGTTTTATCACGACGAAACTTATGATCGACATTCAAAAAATGGCGGTGACTCATATAACATAACTTTTGCCCATGTGACAAGTAGTAATGATAAGTGTCCTCATTGCAATGAGGATAAGCAAAGCGACCTTTTGTGCTCTATCCTGACAAGTTTGCATATGCAGGAAAGAAACTAAATGTCCACAACAATGTTGCACGCATATGAAAGTTTTGATTGGTTGATGCATCCCAAGTGTGTAATCCACCTCCCACAACTCCTTCAACTCATCTACCAAAGGTTGCAAATATACATCTATGTCATTCCCTAGTCCACGAGGACCAGGAATAAGCAACGACATCATAAAAAATGATTATTTCATGCGCATCCATGGTGGCAAGTTGTATGGCATCAAAGCAATAGGCCATGTGCTATAGGCAATGCTCATGGTACCAAATTGATTGAAGCCATCGCCTGCTAACCCAAGTCTAACATTATGAGGCCCCGTAGCAAAATTTGGGTATCAGTCGTCCAGATTTTGCCATGCTTTGGAGTCAGCGGGATGCCTTAAGACACCGTCATTGGTGCGCCCCTCTGCATGCCATCTCATTAAGGAAGCTGTTTTATCTGACATGAAAAGTTGTTGAAGCCTTGGCTTCAAGGGAAAGTGACGTACAATCTTCACAGGGATTTTTCATTCCTTAGAACATGAAGGTGATGCACCATCATCATTGGCTTTCCACCTTGAAGTGCCACATACAGAACATGCAAATTCCTTAGCAACTTCTTTCCAATACAATATACAATCATTAGGGCAAGCATCAATCTTATTGTAACCAAGTCCTAATTCTCCAATGATCTTTTTGGTTTCATAAAAGGACTTCAACAAGGTTTCGCCTTCAGGAAATGCTTCTTTCAACAACTCAAGCAACATGGTAAAAGACTTTCCACTCCATCCATTCAGACACTTTATGTGGTATAATCGCACAACAAAAGCAAGCTTGGTGAAATTCTTGCATCCTGGGTACAGCTCTTGGTTGGCATGTTCTACCAATTTGTAAAATTTCACTGCTTCTGCGTTAGGTTCCTCTTCAGGTTCTTGTGAACTAGACTCGGGATCTTGAATTCCAAATGCCGACCATAACATTCCATGCATATCATCTACTTCATCCAAGGTAGCATTAGGAGACCTTTGATGTGGTGATGCAAAAGTTTCTCCATGAAAAACCCAAACACCATGGCCATAACCCTTTTCAAACCCATCGCATATCAGATGTTCATATACTTCATCCTGAGATCTATGATATATATTACTGCAATTCTTACATGGACATTTGATCCTTTCCCTTGATATTGCGTTAGCAAATGCAAAGTCAAGGAATAGTTTGACCCCTTCTTCATATATAATGCTCACTCTCGGCTCAAGAGTCCAACTCTTGTCCATAATGTGTTTTTTCACAACTAATGGACCGTCAATTTGAAATGAAAGAGAGTAAAGTCTAAGTAATTAAATTTAAGTTTTAAGGAAATATCTCTCGTGGCCTAATTGTTAGTACTGTGAATAACTAAAAATGAGATGAGAAATAAATCAATTACGAAAAGCCTAGAGGGAGAATCCACTATTGAGACAATTCATGAACACAAAGTCCACTCTTTTTTTACCAATGAAGAAAAATTAAATGTTTGTATTGCTAAGGTCGGTTAAAATTGTTAAAACTTGACCCAACTCAATACTTGTCTCAGTCCAAGCGAACTAAATTATTGTCCATTAATGGAATCTCTTTAATCTAGTAAATGGAAGACCAAGCACCCAGTATATAATAGATAGGTAGATTGTAAATTCTCAAACAAAAAGTTAGCATGTGCACCAATGTTGTTAATAGGGGTGGGTGGGTCGGGGTTTGGAGCAGATGCTGCATCTGAGTGTATAATCTCTCTCTCTCTCTCTCTCTCTCTCTCTCTCTCTCATTTTGATGAAAGTGTAGAGCATGCAGTTTATATATATATATATGTATAAAACTTGGTTTGCCTGCTTTGTTGTCATGGTGGTTTTTTTATCTACATATCTATATATATATATATGAATGAAGTGTAGAGCATGTAGTTTATATATATATATATATATATAAGTCTTACAGACTCTTACCAGAAAGAAAAAGAAAAGAGTAGAAAGAAAAATAGTAATACAAAACAAGGGTAACCAGATAAAAAGGGCTTTTTTGCCTGTTAGTAGATGGGTAACATAAAAATGCTGGGTGGGTTTTATGTTTCATGGACATCAACCAGTAACATAATTATTGATTGGGTGGTAGTTGCAGGGCTCTTCAATACATGTATATATATATATATATACAAACCTTATCAGATATCATCAGAGATCTTCAATCAAGAAAGGAGAAAGAAAAAGAGAAAAATGGAGCTCTGCTCTTTCTTTAGAGCTGCTGCAGTTGTTCTATCTCTTATTCTTGTTCAGTTGTTGGAAGCCCAAGCATTGCTAGCGTTTGGAGACTCTCTTGTGGATCCTGGCAACAACAACGTGCTCCCCACAGTTGCTAAGAGCAACTTCCCTCCCTATGGCAGGTGAAAACAATTCTTCATTGTAATGCAGCACAAACGGGCTCTTAAGATCCAAATCACTTAAAATCATTGTTCAAAATGTAGTTGAACTTCACCCCAATAAGAGTTGAGATTACATCAAACTAAGGGACTCCTGTATGAATGAGACTTATATATATATAAACTGCATGTTCTACACTTTATACATATATATAGATATGTAGATAAAGTAAATAAAGAAAATTCAAACAGTGTGCCTGCTTCCTAGAATATATAGATATTTTTCTCAAAAGTATATGTTTCCCTCTTTGCTTCAGAATGGTAGATCTCAGGGAAGATTTCGTATCCATAAGCATGCGCACTGAATTCCACTATCGATCTATATCTTTCAACATGGACAGTACAAATGGAAATAAAATGACCAGATGATCATTATAAAAAGGTCGGGTTTAGGTTGAGGCCACACATTCTAGTTTACCCTCTAACAGTGTTGAACCATATCTTGTCATTGTTTTTTCAATAGATATAGAAGCCATTTTGACTTAATTAAGCTGAACTAAGCAGAGGAGAAAATCTTTACCCCTGTCCCTTGTAGATTTAAGCCCCCGCTGGTTGTAATCACTAAGTATTGATTCCTAATCGTGATATCTTCAGCAGCTGCAAGTTCAAGAACACAATCTAAATCAAAACAAAAAATAAAAAAAATAAACATAAGCAATACAGGAATTGCTAGCATTCTCCACCAAACATAATCATCACAATCAGTATTTGGTGCAAGAGTACTTCTGTCCACCAAACAGTACCATGTAACATTTATTCCAGGTTCATTCCTACCGTTGGTTCTTGTATTCGTATCAAACTATACCGGCCAATGCCATGCCTAAGATTCTGTTTGTGCTTCTCCTTATTTGGTGCAAGAGACTTCTGTTTCAGAGATTCTTTAGTGCTTACATGCTTGTCTTTTGTGTATCTATTGTATCTTTAAGATATATTTCGTCTTCCTCTTAGACTATGGACATAGTTGTTAGGGCGTGTGTTCATTTACTAGTAATGTAAGGTAAAATAAATATCAAATAAGTGGAAGAGATTATCTTTTTTTACTGTAAAATGGGAAGGGTAATGGTTAGGTAAATGTGAAGCATAGTTTCTAATAAAACAAAAATGCATGTGTATTCATGGAGAAAAGTAATCTACGGTCAGATGAGAAGTCGATAAGCGGTAAAGTAATCATTTGTGTCTTATGAGATAAAGTCTTTTGGGGGGTTGGTAAAGTAATAGTATAATTTTTTTGTTGACTGGAACTTTACTTTAAAACTTCTTGTGACCAACCAAATATGTTATAATAAAATCTTTGCTGAAAGACTCTAGTGCTGGAAAAACAAACATGTCCAACTACACAAAACTTCTTGGACCTTCTGCAGTACTTTCTTTTCTCTTGTTTTAGAGTGTGGTCTCACTTATTTGTGCACTTCTCTGAATAGTACCAGCTCAACTTCTCAAGATCCAAGTAAACAGGATAAGAAATCATCAAAGGTTTATTAGACCCATGTACAAAATAAATTATGAAAGGCCCGTTAGACCGTAAAACAAAATCCATAGCTGCACTGATTAATCTATCAAAACAGTAATTATAAACTCTAACTAAAGAAGCCTAAATGAAAGTTTTCAGCTCCACTAAGGCTTTAGCCATAACCAAACTCCCAAAGAAGAGATCGATCTAACTAAGTGTGCTATTTTCTTTCTTATATGATAATTTCTTTCTGATTTTGAGAGGAAAACACCAAACAAGTGAGCCCAAATAGAAAAGAACACACAAAGATAGTTTCTTCCACAGAAATCCCCTCAATAAGATAGTAAATAACCAATCCATCCAAACTGCACGAAAACAAACATTTCATTCTACTTGTGTAATTTTCCTTGATTTCTGCCTCAAACCAACATCAAACTCTGATAAAATCCATCATTATATTATGGACCAGTCCATACAAGAGCAAAGCCTAGCCAAAACAGAGCCCTAGATAGACCCTAATATTTGCCCACAAAAGGACCAAAGCCATCCCTATATCAAGTGTAACGGTAGAAATAACATAGTACGTCCAAGTGTTTTGTATTTTTTCAAAATTTATTATTCAATTGCAAACAGAATTTTGTAAGTCTTCCAAACAGAATTATGGACTAGTCCATACAAAATCTTGCTCGATGCCGAGACCAGGTACCTTCCACTCGAGAAACTTGCGCTAGCACTCGTCAGTGCCTCTCGCAAACTCTCTCACTATTTCTAGACGTACACAGTGGTGGTTGTCACAAAGCACCCGCTCAGGTCCCTTTTTCGAAAGGCGGACTTTTCGGGGAGAATCTTCAAATGGGCCATCGAACTGAGGCAATTTGATATCCAATATCAACCCAAGACGGCGATCAAAGCACAAATTCTGGTAGACTTCATCGTCGAGTTCATCTCTCCTAGTTCGGCACCGACCTCGCTCGATACCGAACTGCGGGGCAATAAGGGTAATGAGGCAGCCGAGACCGAGGAAGACGGATCTTGGAAACAGTTCCTTGGGTCGGCCTGGAAGGTCTTCGTTGACGGATACTTGACATCCAGAAGGGCTGGCGCTGGCATAGTCGTCCAATCTCCAGAGGGCCTCGTCATCGAGCAAGCCCTGACCCTCGATTTCAAAGCCTCTAACAATGAAGCGGAGTACGAGGCACTGATTGCTGGTCTCGGTAGCGCTAAAATCCTGGGGGCACGTCGGCTAGTAGTCTTTAACGACTCCCAGTTGGTGACGAACCAGGTAAGCGGAGACTATCAAGCCCGTGACGAAAGGATGGCAGCCTACTTGACCCACACAAAGCAGCTCCTCTCCCAGTTTGAGAAAGCAGAAGTCAAGCAGATCGGCAGAGAGTCCAACTGCCATACAGATGCTCTCGCCAACTTGGCCTCTGCCGTAGAAGCCGGAAAAAGAAGAACAGTTGACGTGGAGACATTGAAGAAACCAAGTATAGAGCTTTTTCCACCTCGGCAAATCCTGTGCGTCGATCTCAGTCCAAGCTGGATGAATCCGATCATAGCATTCCTAAAAGAAGATAAACTCCCCGAAGACAAGAATGAAGCCCACAAGATCAGAGTGAAAGCATCTCGTTTTTTGCTATCCCCGAATGGAAAGCTCTATAGAAAGTCCTTCACAAGACCATATCTCCAATGTGTCCACCCAAGCAAGGTTGAAGACTTCCTTTTTGAAATTCACAAAGGAATCTGCGGAAGCCACATCGGAGGGAGATCACTGGCATACAGAGCCATCAATAAGGGCTACTGGTGGCCCTACATGCAGAAGGATGCCCAGCTCTACGCCAGGAAATGCGAAAAGTGTCATAAGTTCTCACACTCTCTACACCAACCAACAAAAGATCTGAGTCCCCTCTCCAGCCCATGGCCCTTCGCTCAGTGGGGGCTAGACATCGTGGGACCTCTTCACCGGACTCCAGGGAATAAGAGGTGGCTAATAGTGGCCACTGACTATTTCACCAAATGGATAGAGGCAGAAGCTTTATCCTCCATCACCGAGCAGGATACAAAGAATTTTGTTTGGAAGAACATTGTCACAAGATTTGGGGTTCCCCGAGCTCTGGTCTCGGACAACGGGACCCAATTCGACTCCAACTTCTTTAATTTTTTTTGCCATGAGCTCGGTATTAGGAACCTCTATGCAACCCCGACCTATCCACAAAGCAATGGACAAGCAGATATCTCGAATAAAGTGGTACTAGACGGACTCAAAAAGAGGCTCGACAGAGCTAAGGGCAGATTGGTAGAGGAACTACCAAGTGTCCTTTGGGCGTACAGGACTACCCCGAGACGATCCACTTCAGCGACTCCTTTCTCCCTAGCCTACGGGATGGAAGTTGTAATCCCTCTTGAGGTCGGCCTTCCAACCTTGAGATCGGATCTCTTCGACCAGGGGCAAAATGAAGTAAATCTGGTCAAAGAGCTCGACTTGGCCGAGGAGCGGAGGGAAGCAGCATCTGTCCGCTTGGCTTCCTACCAGCAACAGTTATCTAGAGGATACAATCAGAGGGTCAAAGAAAGAAAGTTCTTGATTGGGGAATTTGTTTTAAAGAAAACGCTTCCAGCAGACAAGAATCCTAACGAAGGCAAGCTCGCACCAAACTGGCTTGGACCCTTTAAGGTGATCTTGGCATCCAGGAAATCAGCTTATAGACTTGAGAGCATGGATGGTAAAGAATTACCACGACCGTGGAATGCCGCGCACCACAAGAAATACTACTTCTGAGTGTACTCAAATGATAAGTCAATAAAAGAAGGATCTTATGGAAGATGTGTGCCTTGTCTCTTTCAAGTTATGGATCTTGGCTCCGGTCACAGGACCAGCCCCCTTGAGTTTGGTTGTTGAACCAACTCCCTAGGCTCCGGTCACAAGACCAGCCTCCTCGAGTTCGGTTCTTGAACCGACTCCCAAGGCTCCGGTCACAGGACCAGCCTCCTTGGGTTCGGTTCTTGAACCAACTCCTTAGGCTCCGGTCACAGGACCAGTAGCCTCCTTGGGTTCGGTTCTTGAACCAACTCCTTAGGCTCCGATTACAGGACCAGCCTCCTCGAGTTCGGTTGTTGAACCAACTCCCTAGGCTCCATCACAAAACCAGCCTCCTCAAGTTTGGTTCTTGAACCGACTCCTAAGGCTCCGGTCACAAGACCAGCCTCCTTGAATTCGGTTCTTAAACCAACTCCTTAGGCTCCGGTCATAGGACCAGCCTCCTCGAGTTCGGTCGTTGAACCAACTCCCAAGGGTCCGGTCACAGGACCAGCCTCCTCGAGTTCGGCTGCTGAACCAAATCCTTAGGACCCGGTCAAAGGACCAGCCTCCTCGAGTTCGGTCCTTAAACCAACTCCCTGGCCTCCCTTGGGTCAAGTACGGAATCAACCGTTCAATTATAGAGTCACGGAACTCAGTTTGCTTTTAGGCTCAGGCGAACTCCCCGAGTTATCAAAATCGGCACTACAACCCCAATTCGATTAAGCTAACTTGCTTCCAGCAGCATGATCGCTCCCCGGGAGAACAACTTCGAGCTGACCACAAGGCCTTTTAGTGAAATGGTTCCTTCAGAGACGTATTGTTAAGTCCCGGTATTGTAGCCAGAAAATTATGATCTCAGTGTAAGACTCCGACCCGAGTGAACCCGATTAGTACTAATTAAGTTGCGTGTTAGTGCTAAGCTTGATTAGTGATTTCGGCTAAGTTGGGTTTGGAATAGCTTTGATTCTAGTTTTGGGCTTCTTTGTGTGCTTTGGTAACTAGTAGGGCCCTTTGGGGGTTCCTTTTCATGACATTGCATTTGTTGAGGATTTATCGGAGATTTTGCACTCATGGTTTTAATCTCGTTTTATTGGTATTGTTAAGCTCTACAACTTTCATGTTGATCCCGTCCCCGTTTGAGATCCCGAAACCCGATTTCATAGCCTTGAGGGCAAAACAATCATTGTGCACTAAATTTGTACCCAAAACTTGATATTACCGAAACCCGTGAAACATATACTTTTTGGAAACTAGATATTTCGACGATCATTTCTTCCTTCTCCGTCTAATTCATCCGAGGTCCCGAAAGAGATGTTTTCAGCCCAATTAGACTTGTTAGTGGTGGAGCCCACTCCCCATTTGGGTATAAGGAAGCCTTTTTCCCTTCCATTTCCTTTTTCCAGCTCAAGAGAGAAAACCTAGGTTTTGGTTAGCAAACTCCTTCTTCTCCTTGCTTCTTCATCCTCAATCCACTCCCAAGCTTGCACCAAGAAGAGATTAAAGGCCATCATCTTCTTCACCTCATTGAGGGCTTTCTTTCAATAGTTTTGTGGGGAAAAGCCTCCATTTCCAGGACTTTCTTTGAGCTTATCATTGCCATTTGAGAACTTTGCAAGTAAGTAATCCCCTCCATCTTCTATATTCGTGTTCCTTTGACCTTAGAGAAGCCCCCACCTTCATTATTGGAAGGTTTCCTTGTTATTTCATTGTTTGATCATTTTAGGGTTTTATTTTGGGATCTTCCTTGTAGCTTGGACCTTTATTTGAGAGACTTGTTAGAGCTTGAGCTACTTGATTTGAAGACCTAAGGCAAGTGAATGATTGGGTGTTTTAAGTTTTAAATGGTTTGGTGAAGCATTCATGGATTTTCATGTTTTCATTAATATGTTTATGGTTGAAATAAATGTTCTTGATGGAGTATTAAAGGATGTATTTATGGTCATAAAGACATGTTAGCTCATAGCAATTAATGTTTTCTTGTTTTGTCTTGAATATGTATATTGTGTGAAATGGTTTCCTTCTCCTCTTTGTTTGTATGGAATGTGATATGGATGGAGGAGAATGTGATGGATGTGGTTGGAGATTTGAGGTCATTTGAATGGAGATTTATACTCCTCATTTGATGTATGAAAGTGGGTAAGAAGGGGTTGTAAAAAGGAAGAGTTATTGTGGAGCTGAAATGGTCCGAATTCAGGTTCTAGACAGTTCGCTTGAGCGACCATGACACTTCGCTCGAGCGACCTGTCCAGGAAAGGGTTCGGAGCATTCCAGTAGCATGGTCGCTCGAGCGGACCCCTGGTCGCTCGAGCGGACATCCCAGAACTCATTCCAGAGAGTTGTTCATTCGAACACATTTAAATATTCGCTCGACCCATTGAGTTCGTTCGAGCGACTTCAACTTCGCTCGAGCGAACCCACCCAGACAGCCATTCCAGAGAGCGACTCGCTCGAGCGAACTCTGCAGTCCGCTCGAGCGAAGGGCTCCGTTAGACAGGGCTATGTTTGGGACGATGTTTAACTATTTCAATGTTTGGGTCTATTCTCTGGGAACCCCTCGATGGCAAGGAGATTTATTAAGCATTGTATGAGGCCATTTGAGGAAGAAACCATGTCGCAAAGATTTCATTCGAACTTTTGAAACTTCAAGGTGCATAAGGAGCCCGGAATGTCTTCAAATTCGAAGAGTACCAAGTCTTTATTATAATTGACATACGGGACCCCTATTCACTTAAATAGATCTTGAAACCAGTATTTCACCCGAGATTGTTATACTCCCGTGTTTCACTTCATTCCAAGATTATACTAGATGACTTGTTTTCCCGAAAGCATGATAGTTACACTAGTAACAGTTATTTGTCCCGAAATGTATTGCCCGACATGAAATGACAGTGTGCCCTTGAGCATCCCCGTCTTGCTCGTCTATTATGGTATTTGATTTACTTGCCTATGTCCCGATTTGTTATTTGACCTATGAGTCGGCATCACTAAGCTTGGATACCTTGTCGGTTTGATCCACCGACTTGGAGATCCCTCTCCCGTCCCGCCAGCTGCAGTTTGGATCCCGATACCTGGTCTATTGCAGTGGTCCCGTCCCGATACCCGGTTCGCTACCGTGGTCCCGTCCCGTATATTTATATTGTATATATGATTTGCGTTGATTCTCCTCACCTTGTGTGACTGAGATCAACGTCCCGTTATACTGTTGTCACTCTAGTGACAGAGGACTTAGCTTTATGTGATTGCCATCTTGTTAGTTCTCGATTCCTTGGTTACCTTATATGTTTCATCTTATTTACCTGTTTTCTAACAAGTGATTTATCTACTCTATGAGAGTTCTTGTTTAAACAGATTTCTATGCTTTTCAAGGTATTTCCTTTATTATTATATATTGTCGTATCTTTTCATTCTCTTGCCAGACCGTCGTTGTTGACACCAAGAATGTCACTTTGCCTCTTCACATCAAAAGCTACATGGAGCCGCATCCTACCAAAAATAGGCAGGCGCTACTTCAAGCATCAGATCTTGTCAGAATCAAACAAAAACTGCAAGGTCATTCAAAACAACCAAAAGAGAGGTACACATGAAGTTTCGGGCCATTCCGACATCATTCGGCCTAACTTCACTTCTCCAACAGCTGAGCAGCAGCTCCCGGCGGCGACAGTGTCGAAGACTCCAAATCTTTGATTAGAGCCTACAGATGGTCTCAAAATAACTCCGAAAGGCTACATGTCAAGTTTCAAGTCAAACCGACACCGTTTGACCCTCCATCAACTCTCGAGCAGCAAAATCAAGCCCTTAGGTAGCGAGAATTACTGAGGTCGTCACTCATCAAACAGAGCACATGGGCGGCTTCTACATACCTCCAAAGGGCTGCACATCAAATTTCAGGACATTCCGATGACGTTTGACTCAGTTTCGATGCTCGGAAACAAAATCAAGCCTACCAGCGGCGGAGCACCCCGGGACCATGGCACCCAATTTGGAGCTTGTGGATCATCTCAAAATGACTCCAGTAGGCTCCCCGTCGAATTTCAGGTCAATCGGACATCGTTTGACCAGAAGTCAAAGCTCGGCATTTCCCTCGCGGTGAAATAAAGGCAAGCGTTTGCATGACTCCAAATGGATTCAAAACTCAAACGAAAGCCTATGGTCGGTCCTATCTACTGATGAGGAAGCTACCCATCAAATTTCAGGTCAATCGGACATCGTTTGACCGAAAGTCAAAGCTCGACATTTCCCTCGTAGTGAAATCAAGTCAAGCATTTGCGGGCCCCCAAACGGCTTCAAAACCTGACCAAAAGCCTATGGTTGGTCTCGTCTACTACTCAAGAAGCTACACGTCGAATTTCAGGTCATTCCGACATCGTTTGACCTAGTTTCGACGCTTGACAAAAAATCGGCAGTTCTCCACAGCAAAGTCTTCGGCTTTTCAGAAAATGGGAAACTTTGCGATCCGATTTGCACGGCTTCTCGTCAGGTTTTTTTGAGGGAAATCCAGCCAATAAATGAGAGGAAATTCCAAGAAAAATGCAGGAGAAAACAGAAGCGAAAACGGACGAAAAACGGCGGAGAAACGGCGACCGAAAGGCGGCCAAAAAAATGGGCCAAGGCCCATGGTCGCCGGCGACCATGGAACTCCGGGTCGCCGGATTTCGCCCAAAATGCCCGTTTTTTGGGTACTTTTCGCGTTTCGAGAATCCCGGCCCCTGTGATTTTCTGAATATCTGATTTTTGGTGCTCGAAATCAGCTGATCTTCGCCAACATCTCAGATCTACCATCAAAAGCATGTGATCATCATCGCACGCCTCAAAATCACCAAACGGCTAACCAAGAAAGCATACTTTCTGCCCGCCCGATCGCGAAATCGACTGGACAGATGTTGCTGGCCCGCTGACATCAACCAATGTTTGAAATTGGATCACCATCCGACATCAAATGGTATGTGGGTCCATTGGTGATCATCGCAAGAAGAATCCCAAAGGATGCGGCATGGCCCGCGACTCTTCAAGCGCCCAGGCAATCAATTAATGAAGTTAAATGACCCGTTTATGGCAAGTTAATGCGGTCATTAACTCATTATTTTGAACGGCCCAATCAGAAGCAAGCAAATGGGAGTTACAAGTCCAAGTAATCATGACATTAAAATCATGAAACTCCCATCATCATGGAGATTAAAGGCGATTAAATGCCCATCACTCTCCATCGGCCTATCAAATTCAAGGAAAAAGGAGTTACAAAACAAGTAAATAAAAACTTGTAACTCCTCCCATCATGAGCATTAATACCATAAATGCTCATAAACTCTCCTAAATGGCTACCAAATGCCTATAAATAGGAGGCCATTCCAAGGGAAACAGGTCCAGAAAAATCGCCAGAAAATCATTCAAAAATCCTCGGAGAAATCTCTACAACTCTGCTCCTTCAAGAAAACTATACTGCAACAAGCACTACAAGGTGATCAAAGCTCCTTGGGGGGGCCACCCCCCCCAAAGGCCACCTCTCCTCCTATCCAACATGGCTAGATGCGGCTTTTCAGTCCGTCTACTCGGCCTTTTACCGGATATAGGACCTTACCTTGGTCCTTATCCTCTAAAAATCTGAGGTTGGAGCCAAGCCAAAGAATCAAAGCACTATGTTCTCATCTGAAGGACGATGGCGGAGCCCATACATGACTCGCGACCGTCGATCTGAACGAGCCCTCCCACAATCGCATGAGAAGTTAGATTCCTTTTTCTTACTTTTCTGTTGTAAATTGTATTTTTTTTAAGAGACAAAAAAATCACAATTCTTGTCTTTTCATTTTGATGAGATTTGTAAATCGCCTTTTACAGCAAAATCGCCTTTTATGGCACCAAATCGCCTTCAACGGCACCAAACCGCCTTCTACGGCACAAAAACGCCTTTCACGACATTTAAAAATTGTCTCTTTCATTAAAATATATTTGCAATGGAAAACTAGAAAAAAGTTTCATTTCCCTTTTTACTTGTGAAGGTGAATCTCCGGATCACCATTTCTAAATTCCAAGTATAAAAGAGAAATTGGCATACCCGTACAAAAAAAAAACTGATGCCCGCTTTTCCTTTCTTTCCCTCCACCGTACCCCGTCAGCCCCGGGGCGGAGGCAGCTTTGGAAAAAGAGAAAAGCCGGGACCATCAAGCTGGCACACCTGGTGGGACCCTGTTCATTTGAGAACACAATGTTTGGATTCTTTGGCTCCTTTTAGTTGGTGGCCTATGTTGGATCTTGCATCTAAAAAAAACACATGAGATGGGATTCTTGGAAATTTCTTCTTTTGAGTTTATTTCCAGTTTTTCTTGTTTCTAAAAAAAAAATTCTCAAAAAGAAACGAAATCTGATTTATAAAAAATTTCAGATTTCCCCCTTTTGGATTCACAGTTGAGAAACTTTGGCTTCTTCCTTTTCGGACTTCGAGATCGCAGAAATGTTGAACTCATTTTCGGAATGGAACACCATTCGCTCTCTTCTATGAATCCACAAAAAATCTGATTAAAAAAAAAAACTTCAGATTTCTCCCTTTTGGGTTTAAGTTGAGAAACTTTGGTTTCTTCCTTTTTGGACTTCGAGATCGCAGAAATGTTGAACTCATTTTTGGAATGGAACACCATTTGCTCTCTTCTATGAATCCACAAAAAAAAATCTGATTTAAAAAAAAAAAAACTTCAGATTTCTCCCTTTTGGGTTTAAGTTGAGAAACTTTGGTTTCTTCCTTTTCGGACTTCGAGATCGCAGAAATGTTGAACTCATTTTCGGAATGGAACACCATTCACTCTCTTCTATGAATCCACAAAAAAAAAAAATCTGATTAAATTTTTTTTTTCAGATTTCCCCCTTTTGGATTCACAGTTGAGAAACTTTGGTTTCTTCCTTTTCGGACTTCGAGATCGCAGAAATGTTGAACTCATTTTCGGAATGGAACACCATTCGCTCTCTTCTATGAATCCACAAAAAAAATCTGATTTAAAAAAAAAATTCAGATTTCTCCCTTTTGGGTTTAAGTTGAGAAACTTTGGCTTCTTCCTTTTCGGACTTCGAGATCGCAGAAATGTTGAACTCATTTTCGGAATGGAACACCATTCGCTCTCTTCTATGAATCCATAAAAAAAATCTTTCAAAAAAAAAAAAAACCACTAAGGTTGCACCAATTGCGTTCTTTGACCAAAGTGGATCTAAGAAAAGCCTTGTCCAGAGTGTGGAGACAGCTAGACTGTTCTAGGCAAGGGTCCTCCAAACGGGTTCATTAAGTAATCCTACCCTTACCTGGGGGCTGATCTATCAACTGAGGTTTCATAAGATCGAATTGGAGATCTATGTGAACTCTTAAAAAAAAATCTTCAAAAAAAAAAGAACAAAAAAAAAACTTCTGTCATTTTTGGATTCATATTTGAGAAATCCTGGTTCCTTCCTTTTCGGACTTCGAGATCGCAGAAATGTTGAACTCATTTTCGGATTGGAATACCATTTGCTCTCTTCTATAAAGTCCAATCTTGACACTTTCAAAAAAAAAAAACTTCCGTCACTTTTGGATTCACATTTGAGAAATCCTGGTTCCTTCCTTTTCGGACTTTCGAGCTCGTAGAAATGTTGAGCTCATTTTCGGATTGGAATACCATTTGCTCTCTCCTATGAATCCAATCTTGACCTTTCAAAAATCCCATCTCGTGTCCTTTCCAAGGATGCGATTTGCAACATTTGTGCCTAGCGGTGCTAGTACGCCCTTTCGGGTCTACTGTATTCGCAATCGACACATTTGTATCTCAACCTTATATCATTTTACCTTGAGTGAGCTTTGCTTCTCGGTAATTTGAATTAAGGTTCACAATTGCTTCTAGCAGTCACTGGGACGCTCATTCTGAGCTGACCCTACCTGCGTTTAGAACAATTGTGCCCTCTATGGCTTTTCTGCCTTCCTTATGTTGCTTGGACTGGGCCATGTCCCCTCGGGCGACTTGAAGAGGCGAAATCATAGTATTTTCCATTTATGATCACCATATTCTTGTGATTACTAATGGATATGGTCTTGTTTCAGAAGTTTTCCAAAAACTAACAATGGCAGCTTCATTAACCATCACCTTTGATGAGAACAAGTACCAGCTCATGCTCCAAGACAAACAAACCAAGCGCACTTACAAGCGCCCTGCCAGCTGCCGAAGCGTCATTTCCCTCGGCAACTCAGAAGACACCGGGTCAAACTCTACTCCCCGGACCATTGTCTTCGGGTCATTGGGACCATTCCCACTACCCGCAGAAGAAACCGCACCTGCCAAGAAGCAGAGAACCGCCCCTCAACGTATCACTACAGTGATACCAAGGGCGATCATCAAGAAGCCTGAGGCCCGTAGCGCTACGCAAAACCTCAACCTACAAGAAACCAGGTCTGCTCAAAGACTTGGTCTCCAAGGCCTTCACCCAAACAGCGAAGGTCACAAACATCAGCAAAGCCAGCCTACCTGGCCCCTCTCAAGGAGAACCGGTTCTATCCTCTCGCATACATGAAAGAGGAGAAACCTACCCTCCGCCAAACAAAACCAACTCAGCACGAGCCGGCTTGCTCATACAAGCCCAAAATCAAATCGTGCATCGTAAGGCCTCTACAACAACCTGCTAAGGCCTGCACACCTGCGAGTCGACCCTTCCTCTCAACAGGAGCCGAACTCACCAAATTCAAAGTTTCGCTGCGACAGGCAAAGGACCGCGTCCAGATCCTGTCACTGCCAGTCTTCAAAGAAGACAAGCTCGGCTGCTGCGCACCAGGGACTACGTCCTTCATTGCCAGAGCACAGCCGGAGCTAACCGAAGCTCAAATCGCTCGTCGTATGCACCGCCGTGCTGCATATCGACAAAAGAGACTAGAGAAGCAAAGAACCCAGGATTCTGCACTTCAAGTCTCCCAAAAATGCGTCGAAAAAGAAAGACCCGACCAAGTTACTGCTGTCCATATGGTTGGCAAGACCAGAAGACGTCAGAAGTCAGCAACAGAAATCCATGTCAGGCGTCCGGTGACTCACAGCGTCTCCCGGACACGAAGACATAAAGAAAACTCTCCCGCTCCTTCAAGCAAGGACATAGGAGTGACCACTCTTCGAGCTCTTCATCTAAAAGGATGAGCTCCAGCTCAGTCACCAAGACAATATCTTCATTCAACTCTCGAGGAATGAACATCCTGGTCACAAATGCTGAGCAACCTCCGCCACATGATGACGTAGCTGCACGCATCCAGCAGCTGGAACAAGGACAGCAGAGAATAGAGGCCCTAATGGAAAACCTCCTTCTCACTATCCAACGTCCGCCAAACAATGAAGCTCCTCCGAGCCATCAAGGCGACGAGGAAGATGCGGAAAACAGTGAGTCACGCGCCCTTACCAAAAAGGACGTTGACGATATCCTCGCCAAAGCAAAAGAAGAGGATACACTAAAGGAGCATGGGATCAAGCCACCATATCCCTTGTGGATGGACTCGGTCCCGTTCCCTACAAAATTCAAGCAACCTACTCTCCAAACATATACGGGAAAAGGTTCAGCCAGACAGCACGTCATCCATTTCAAGATCCTGACGGGAGCTATTGCGGATCAAGATGCCCTCAAAATCCACCTCTTTGCAAGTACCCTAAAAGGTACGGCCTTTGATTGGTACTCCACTCTGCCGGAGGACTCCATTCAAAATTGGGCCATGCTGGAGACACTCTTCCTAACCCACTTCAAAGGTGAGGATCATCCTGTTACTATGGCTCAGCTCTGCAGCCTAAAACAGGGAGAGAATGAGTCAACATATGACTTCATTCACAAGTGGAAGGCAATGGCATACAAATGCTCCGATGTACTGCCACAAGCGTCACTAGTCGACATCTGCCGTAACAACATGAGAGCAAGAATCCGCTCCATGGTCATCGGCAACAAATCAAAAAACCTAGGTGAACTCCTAGAAGCTTCTATGGAGGCTGAAACGGTGATCAAAGACCTCAACAGTCAGAAATCATCAAAGAAAGAGCCGACCACCATTGCAACCTCAAAGCTAAAGAAAAAAGAGGTTCTCAATGTACAAACCAAGTCAGCTCCTCAGCCGCCAAAGAAAGCTGAAAACAAAGCTGCAGGTAAAAAGCCTGAACTCTCTGATGCCTTCAAAGAACGAGTAGAGAAGAAATACTCGTTCGATGAAGATGTTGAAGAAATTTTTGGGGCACTTCTCGCAAACGGTAAACTCACCTTGCCTGACCCCAAAAGACCGGGCGATGTTGGCAAAACCAACGATCCTCGGTACTGTCCATACCATCAGATGGTCTCGCATCCTCTCAGTCAATGCTTTGTTGTGAGAGAAAAGATAAATGAGATGTGGAAAAACGGAGTCATTACCTTCGACAAAAACTATGGGTCTGCCTCCGTCAACATGGTGTCGTGTGGACAAAAACAAAAATCACCAAAAGAGAAGATCACTACTTCCTTCAAGGTGATAAAGATGACCCAAACGTCCCAAGAGTTGGTTCCATATCCAACATCAGACGGACAGCCCATACGGGTACACCCCGATCTCCTAGAAGATGAAAATTGGGAGGTCGTCAAAACAAAGCCAACCGCTCAATAGCGAAGGCAAGCCAGGAGACAACTTCGCAAACTCAAACAGCAGGAGAAAGCTCCGAAAAAGCAAGAAGTCGCTGAAAGGACAGAGACCTCCTCTACCGCTTCACTGGGGGCAACAGAAGAGTCTCCTCCCAAGACTTCAAAGGCGGCAAGAAGATTCACTCTTGGTGATTTCATCCCACCGCACCTCAAAGATGAAACTACGCAGGGGGCATCATACTCTTCCAACTCGGTGGTTGGATTCCCCATGGATGGATACGAGTCCAGTGACACCGCTAGCGACATCGATGAGTGGGAGGAATCCCTCGAAACAGGAGAATATCTCTCCGACGAGGAATGGATCCCTGAATCTCATCTTATGCCAGTAATCTGGTATAACCCATTACAGCCGCAAGGATCCTGGTCTGATGATGAAGAAGACCAAGAGGTTGTCCAAGAAAATACTCCAGTGGAACCCAACCATGTTGAACCACAAGGAGCAGACGAAGAAGAAGATTTGGCCCCCATGCCTGATCTCGATGAATACGCAAGGATCTTGCAGCACCTTGCTATAGAGCAAGAACAAGGTCGCATCAACCAGCTTCGTCACAACCCAGCACCGGAAGTTCCTGAAAATCTACAGGAATCTCCTCCGGTAACCCCGGAAAACGAAGAAAGTTGTTGGATCGATGATCCTCTTACATCTGAGGACGAATCTGATTCGCAACAGTTCATCTTGGAGGCATCTTCCGTCAAAGTTACTTGCAATGCAATAGCTCAGGATGATAATTCCTCCGGAACCACACCTTCTCAGGCTTCGTCTCCTGGAACAGTGACATCGGAACTCAAACCTCTTCCGACTGATCACCTTGAAGAAATTCCAGCCAGTGAAATCTTCTTCAGAGAAAATCCGGTCAATTGGTCCCAAATGCCCGATCTCATCGGTGATGTCTGGACCGACAAAATATTCGATAAAGAAGGAAAGTTGCTGGATGCTGTTCAGGACTTGCTCACGGAAAATGCTCCATGCAACACAATTACTGAAGATGGCAATGCTGACACAGAGACATCTTCAGCAAATGAGAAGGAACAACCCCTCGATCTCGAGGGTGATCTTCCAAACAAAGACCCTTCTCCAGAAGCTCTTAAAGTTGGTAGAGGTACCCGTTCTGGCCGGGATTACCACAAAAACTACAACCAACCTTCTGCTTCTTATGTAAATCCTTCGGGAAAACAAGCTGTAAACGCCCCTAGTGGCAAGAATAATGAAAATGCAGGCCCCAAGGAGGCTTTCAAGTACGACTTGATTCAGCACTTCAAACACATACCTGCACGTCTGCACATCCTAGACTTATTACGAATGTCACCACAGACTCGTGATAGTCTCATTTCAGAACTACAAATGCTGGATGCGGATGTCGACAAACATGCCCCACAAGTCCTACAAATTGAAATGGACTATAGGGTCAAAAAATCAAAAACTCCCTCAAAAGGAGAAAAGAAGAAAACTGAGGGATCCTGCATCGAATGCCTCTCGGTTCAAAAAGCAGCAAGTGCAACCATCGCCTTCACCAAGGAAGACCTCCTGCTAGGCGAGACAAAGCACAACCGACCCCTGTACTTCACCGGGTACATCAAAGAGGTGCCAGTACGCAGAATCCAGATCGATCCAGGTTCTGCACTCAACCTCATCTCCACTTCGGCACTCGAAGAACTGGGCATTCCGCCTAGCAAGCTGAGCCACACGTCTGTGTCCATCTTTGGATATGATGGCAGCGCTCAAAGGCCGATCGGCAAAATCAGGTTCAAGTTGCAAATCGGTGATCTTATCTCCGAGGTCACTGTCTATGCAATAAAGACCCCTTCATGCTACAACATCCTTCTCGGACGCCCCTGGATACACGAGAATGGTGTTGTCCCTTCGACTTTACATCAGTGCATCAAGTTCGTTGGCAATGACGGCTTGATACATCGAGCGTTTGAAGACAAAAAGCCCTTCAAAGGCAAAGAAGTCTATTTCGCAGATGCTCAGATGTACAAAGATGAAAAAGAAGAAAGGGAGGAAAAAACAGCACCCTTTGCCGAAAATCTCTAGAAAGACAAAGGCAAGGCTCCTCAGCAATCACCGGAAGAAAACAAACCCTCTATCAAAACCGAAGAGAATAATCAATCTCCCTTCATGGTCTCCCTCAAGTCTTCAAAGCCTCTGGTGATCACCACCAAAGCAAAGAAGACAAAACAAAAGGCTGGGGGCAAGTTTGCTGTCTCCTTCGTGTTTATCTTGCAAGACACGGATTCGGACTCAGAGCCAGAAGACGGCACATCGTCAAGCCAAGCTGATGATCAACAAGTTCAGCCCGCTCTCACTCCGATGGAGACAACCGTTGACATAGAAGATCCGGCATCTGCTTCCTTCGTTGTTCCAGCAACATCAGCAGACGAAAAGCCAATCTTCTTCCATAAATCGGGAGTTTCTTCATCAAATTCTTTGCTTAAACCTTTCCAAAATGAAGGTATGCCTCAACTATCCCTGTATAGTCCAATGGCACAAGCTATCATGAAGAAAATGGGCTACGACGCTCAGAACCCAATCGGTTTGGGAGATGGTCGTGGTATTATCACGCCATTGGAACCAACCCTAACCAAAAGTCAACTGGAAGGTTGGAAACCCCACCGCCACATAGAAAAGTCTTCACATGGGCTGGGGGTATGATCCTGACGCTCCCTTGAAACAGTTGACACAAAGGCTGCAAAGTCGTCTTGCCGACCAAGCCTCAACATCTCATATTAATGAAGACATCGATCTCCCTGGATACCTCTTTGAAGAGTTGACCGTCAAGGATCCAGGAAGTTCATCCAATTGGTACGATTTCTCTGATGATGAAGAGGAATTGTCCGATGATACAGACACACGGTTCTCTGGCCCAGAAGAACCACTGTCTCCAAAAGAAGTGCCCTACTTCGACCTAGTTTCAACAGGTGATTGGGACCATCTCATAGCAAATCTTGAGAAAAGTACCAATCAAGAAGACCCATGGACAAAAGCAGAGCCGTGGTCTGTAGATACCTTTGGAACTCCAGAAGGCTTTGTTGGGCTGGAAGCCTCCGAAAATATTGTGGGAGAACCACCTTCAAACCTTCCAACTGAAGATTCTGTTCAAGAGATAGACTTGGGAACACCTGATAACCAACGTCCTGTATTCATAAGCAAGAATATAAAGGATGATGAGTTACCCAAGTATATCGCGTTTCTTCATGAGTTCGTTGATTGTTTTGCATGGTCTTACGCTGAGATGCCTGGCTTAGACCCCAAAATAGCAGTCCACAAACTCAATCTTCAAAAAGATATCAAGCCTGTCAAACAAGGCCAAAGAAGGTTCCGTCTTGACGTGATGGACAAAATTGAACAAGAAGTTCAAAAACTCAAAAACGTTGGCTTCATCCGTGAGGAACAGCATCCTGAATGGTTGGCCAACATCGTCCCCGTGACAAAGAAAAATGGGCAAATCAGGGTCTGCATTGATTACAAAGACCTGAACAATGCATGCCCAAAAGATGAATTTCCGCTCCCCATACCTGAGGTGATGATTGACAACATCTGCGGATTCAAGCGAATGACATTCATGGATGGCTTCTCTGGCTACAATCAGATAAAGATGCATCCTGAAGATGAAAAGCACACATCATTTCGGACCCCATTTGGCGTGTATTGCTACACGGTCATGTCATTTGGTCTGAAAAATGCCAGTGCGACATATCAGAGGGCTATGATGAAGATATTCCAAGATATGCAGCACAAGACGGTCGAATGTTATGTCGACGACCTCGCCGTCAAAAGCAAAAGAAAAGAAGACCATCTCAAAGATCTTCGAGAAATCTTCCTCCGACTTCGCAAACACAAGCTGCGGATGAATCCCCTGAAATGCTTCTTCGGTGTCTCATCGGGTAAGTTCCTCGGATTCATAGTTCGGAAAACCGGAATAGAACTTGACCCCATCAAAGTCAAGGCTATCCTAGAAATGCCATCTCCAAGAACCTTAAGACAATTAAAAGGGCTCCAAGGAAGATTGGCATACATTCGACGGTTCATCTCCAACCTATCAGGGAAGTGCCGTCCATTCTCTCGGTTAATGAAGAAAGGTGTCGATTTTGTCTGGGATGCTGAATGTGAAGCCGCGTTCCAGGATATCAAGTCATACCTGACTAAACCTCCAGTGTTGGCGGCCCCCACAACTGGAAAACCATTCCTCTTGTACACAAGAGCCCTTGATTGTTCTTTAGGCGCTCTACTCGCACAAAAGAATGACGAGGGAAAAGAAGCTGCTCTATATTACCTTAGCCGCATGTTGATAGGTGCAGGGCATCGCTACTCTCCAGTCGAAAAAGAATGCTTGGCAGTGATGTTCGCCATACAAAAACTGCGTCACTACCTGCTAGCCAACACAGTGTACCTGATTTCGAGGATCAACCTCCTAAAGGTCCTTGTCACAAAAGCAGGTTCTCTCAATGCCCGACTAGCAAAATGGTCCATCCTCCTGTCACAATTTGACATTAGGTATGTACCACAAAAAGCAATCAAAGGCCAAGCTCTAGCAGACTTCCTCGCGGAGCATCCATTGCCTAAAGATTCTCCACTCAGGGATGACCTCCCAGACGAACCGGTCTACAGTGTGGAGACTTCCTTATCAAATGCTTCCTGGCACATGTACTTCGATGGCGCAACCAGGACAAATGAAAAGGGAAATCAAATATCGGGAATTGGCATTCTCTTTGTTAGTCCCGACAAATACATGATTCCACACGCATTCTCGCTACTGGAACCATGTTCAAACAATGCAGCTGAGTACCAAGCCCTGATCATAGGATTGGAACTCGCCCTCGAATCCGGCATCACTACGCTGGAAGCTTTTGGAGACTCTCAACTGATCGTCAACCAGATGAATCAGAAATTTGAAGTCAGGAAGCCCGATCTGTTGCCTTACTACAACAAGGCACAATCGCTTCGACAAAAGTTCGACATCTGTCACATCACCCACATCCTCAGAGGTGAAAACATTCGTGCAGATGCCCTGGCTGGACTTGCTGCGTCTATGGCAATCCAAGAAGGGGAAAACATGTAAGTTACAGTGTGTCAAAAAAGGATTCTCCCTCCTCTCGACACACATCAAGCAGTTGCTGAATGCCACCAAGTGGTTGGAAGTCGGATCTCCGTCCTTAAACCTCTGATCGGCGACTGGAGGGATCCGTTCATTGATTACATAATGTTCGGAATCCTACCTGAAGATCCAAAAGAACGGGTAAGCATCCAAAGACGAGCCCCGAACTTTCATTTGGATATTCCTTCAAAAATGCTGTATAGAAAATCCTACAACGGAGTACTTCTACGCTGCTTGTCACAACAAGAAGCCGAAGAAACACTCAAAGAAGTAGATGCTGGTCTTTGTGGAGCCCATCAGGCTGGCCCTAAGCTCTACGATCAGATAAAAAGGTTAGGTTATTATTGGCCTACCATGGTGGCTGATGCAATGCAATTTGCTAAGCGCTGCCAACAATGCCAAATTCATGGAGACTATGTCCACATGCCTCCAGAATGGCTGCATCCTACAGCGATCTCATGGCCTTTTGAAGCCTGGGGTATGGACATCATAGGTCCTATCTCCCCTCCATCGAGCAAAGGTCATCGCTTCATCTTCGCCGCTACGGATTATTTCTCCAAGTGGTCAGAAGCATTCGCGCTTAGTGAAATGAAGACCTCATCAGTCCTTCAGTTCTTGCGCACCAACATCATTTGTCACTTCGGCATATCTAAAATATTCGTCCATGATAACGGAACGCAATTCTGGGATCACAGATTCTACAGGTTCTGCGACAAATACAAAATCCAAAGTTGTCCTTCAACTCCGTATAATCCGGCAGCGAATGGACTAGCAGAGGCCTTCAACAAGACGCTCTGCAAAATCCTCAAGAAAATGGTCTCTAGTCACAAAAGAGATTGGGGCGACAAACTGCCTGAAGCTTTGTGGGCCTATCGAACCACCGTTCGAGGACCAACCCATAGCACACCATTCTCCTTGGTCTATGGATGCGAAGCTGTTGTCCCTTTGGAAGTTCAAATTCCTTCCTTAAGGGTATCTCTGCAAAATGACATGACGCAAGAAAGTAATGTCAAATTGAGACTCCACGAGCTGGATAACCTCGATGAGAGACGGCTCGAAGCTCTACAAAGCATTGAACTCTACCAAGCACGCATGGCAGGATCTTTTGACAAGAAGGTCAGGCAACGCGCCTACAAAAAGGGAGACTTGGTTCTTACAGTAAAAAGACCAATGGTTTTTGCCAACAAATCCAAAGGCAAATTTGAACCAAAATGGGAGGGACCTTTCGTCATCGACAAAGTCTTCTCCAACGGCGCATACGCTCTTCTAAACATGGAGGGTGACAGATGTCTGCTGCCCATCAATGGAAAGTTCTTGAAGCGGTACTACCCTTGAAGGCTTCTTCCATCGGGTCAGAGCGACGCTTGCACAGCCAAAGCCTATTCCTAGGTATCTGCTCGTCAAACCCACTCCTTTTGGAATTCTCATCCTCTTGTTGAAATTTCTAAAAAAAAAATCCCTCAAAACAATGTTTCTTTCATCGTTTCATTGTTCAAAAAAAAAAAGCAAATCCAAAAATCCAAGTTTAGGAGCCTCTTCCCAAACTTGACCAAAATTTTCGATCCTTGAACCCAAAATTCATGGTTTGAAACAAAATCAGGACCTAGGGATTTCAGCTCGGCTTTTACCACCAAAATGGTTTTGAGTCAAAATTTACGATCCTCATGTCTTTAAACAAAAAAATGGTTTTTCAAAAACCGCAGGGAAGCGACGTTCAGTCGATACTTGCAAAACCCAAAATCGGAAGGATGCGACACCCATTTGATACTTCCAAAACCCCAAAAATTTCAAAAATCGTGGAGACGCAGCGTTCCAGTTGATATCCACAACCCAAATTTCAAAACAAACAAAAAACAAAACAAAGGTTCGAAAAAACCTCAAAATTCAAAAATAGTGGGGAAGCGACATTCCATCGATACCCACAAAAGAAAATTTTTGAAGAAAAAAAAAAAGCAGGGAAGCAACGCTTAGTCGATACTTGCACCCAAATCCGCGGGGAGGCGACATTCCATCGATACTCGCAACCGAATGAGCGGGGAGGCGACATTCCATCGATACTCGCAATCGAATGAGCAAGGAGGCGATATTCCATCGATACTTGCAATACCATTCAGCAGGGAGGCGACTTTTAGTCGATACTTGCATTTTTTAAAACCAAAAACCTGGCTTTCACGCCAAAAAACCCGGCTTCCATGCCAAATATCCGGCTTTCACGCCGAAAAATCAAAAATCCGGCTTTCATGCCAAAAATCAAAATTCGGCTTCCATGCCAACAAAACAAAACTCGGTTTTCATAAAAAAAATCTGGCTTTCATGCCAAAAACAAAAAATCTGGCTTTCATGCCAAAAAAGAAATTTCGGCTTTCATGCCAAAAACAAAATTTGGTTTTTACACCAAAAACAAAACCGGCTCTCATGCCACAAACCAAATCTTGGCTCTCATGCCACAAAAAATCTTTGGCTCCCATGCCATCTCAAACTCGGCTTTCATGCCTTTAAAAAAAAATCGGCTTTTACGCCACAAAAACCGGCTTTCATGCCACCAAAAAAAAAAATTCGGCTTTCATGCCACCTCAAAATTCGGCTTTCATGCCATCTCAAATTTTTGGCTCTCATGCCATCCCAAAATTTGGCTTTCACGCCACCAAAATCGGCTTTCATGCCACCTCAAAATTTCGAGTTCCACGCCATCCAAAATTTTGGCTCTCATGCCATTAACCCAAAATCGGCTTTCATGCCACCTCAAAATTTCGGCTTCCAAGCCATCCAAAATTTTGGCTCTCATGCCATAAACCCAAATTTCGGCTTTCATACCATCTCGAAATTCGGCTTTCAAACCACACAAAAAAAAAAACCCTGGCTTTTGCCACAAAATCTGGCTTTCATGCCAAAACAACCCTTTTGACAAAAGATTTTCACAAAATGATAACCTTTTGATCAAAATTTTCAAACAAACATTCTCATCCAACCTTTGCTTATTTTCATCAAAAAGAATTTAAGTAAAAGGTACACAGAGTACCAAAAAAATGTTTTACATAGAGGTACCAAAAAAAAAAAGGAAGAGAAAAAAGAAGAAAAGAGTTTGTTATAAATCAAGAGCTTAGTTTAGCATGGTCTTCAACCAAAGATCCAGCTCCTCAAGCAGACTCTTGGCCTTAGCCTCTAAAGCTTCCAGGCCGCGCTTCTTCAAGATCTTGCCATAAAATACGGCAGAACGCCGCGACCCATCTTCGGTACGAGGAAGCTCTTCCCAGAGAATTTTCCACTGCTCATACTCCTGAGTCTTTCTCTGAAGGCTGCTACCGGCTTCTTCAACTTGGCGAATCAGAGTTCCCTCTTTAGCACGGGCTTCTACAATGGCAGTCCAATTGGCAGTACTTTGTTCTTGCAATTGCTCAAGGCGCTGCCTAGCTTCTGTGACCTCCCTATCAAGACGGCGCAGGTCCTGTGTTAGCTCGATGATAGCCAACTCGGTAACGTTCCTCTCCCGAACGAATTGCTTCCGAGCCCGTGAGATCTCATCCATTTCAGATTTGATCTTACCGGATGGCTGCAAAAACATCTCATTGAAGAAGTCACCGCTTGGGAAATTCTTGGTCTCAGTCCATTTGTCGCCTAAAGCAATGACTTCATCAACAAAGGCCTTGGCACTTGCAATGTCCAGACCGACCTCTGCACTGTCAGCAAGGATATCATGTACATGCTTAACCATGCCAAAACCAGCTTCCAAATGGCCAGAAGAGAGAGTTTCAACCCATGAGCTCAGCACACTCTTCAACACCTTCTTTGCATATTGAAGGGATGGTCCGGATGGAGATTCATCACGCTCTGTTGGCTGACTGCCGATGTGAGGCCGTGGTGGAGAAGAAATCAAAAGGCTCTTTCCAATCGGAGCCACTGAAGAAGCAATATCACCACAAAGTCCCGCCTCCGCCATGACGGGACTGGTAGAAGAAGCCTCTACTTCTGGATCAGCTGCTGGCATCTCCTGCTCTGGCCCTGAGGAAGACGAAGGAACTTCTCCTGTTGTTTCACAACCTGCTGGCAAAAACACAAGAAAAGGTATGAATATGATCTTGTCAAAAAAAATCAATGTCAAGATTATCACTATGAAATACCTTTTTCCATAACTGGTGGAGTACTTTCTGCCTCCATTTGCTCATCCGAGGCATAGTCGAAAGCCATATCCATAGATGGCTCGAAGTATGAATCCTCTGGCAAGTCAGCTGACAAAAAAAAATGTCAGCATTCAAAAAAAAAAAAAAAATCATCCTCATACCAGGTGGAGATTCTGGGTCCTCCCCAGAGTCCCTCAACTCTTCTTCAGATGCCGCAACTGGATCCATCACCCCTTCATCGACAGGAACCTCAGGCATCACCAAGTTTTCATCTTCTGCAAAAGAAAGAAAACAGCAGGTCAAAAAAAATCTCTTATAAAAAAAAAAGGAAGCGGAAATGGAAAAGAAGGAGAATCATACCATCATCGGCGGTCTCTTCTTCACGACTCCTCTTCTCTGGAGGCTCATCAGCATCTCCTGATATCTCCTCAGCAATGGTAGGAGGAACTTCCAGATCAGGAGAGTCTTCGTGGCGTCTCTCAGTGCGACGCTGTCCTCTCCTCCTCTTTTTTCTACGAGCCGGTTTACTTGAAGTACCTGCCTCACTGTCAAAGTCAGGACTTCCATTTGGCTCCTCACCAGACGGCCCGCTCCTACCAGTGGACCCTATGGAAGCCTTCATTTGCTCCGCTTGCATCCAAGCGTCGATCTCGGCTTCCTCCTCCTCGAGCTGTCTCAAGACCTCAACAGGTATCTCTTGTGCGGCTCCGGATCTGATGACATCATGTTCCTCGAGAAAGCCTATCCTATGCTTCTCTCCAGAAAGGAAGAACAAAACTTCCTCTCGACGGACGCCATCTGATCTACCAAGACCCTTCCCAGGAGATTGCTTGACATTCAGCTCCTTCTTGGAAAGCCCTCGGTACACAGCAAAGCTCTCCACGAACCACTTTGTGAAGCCAGCAGTCCGAAAAGTGGGCAACTCAGGATAGGAAATCATGGCAGTAGTGTCCTCCGCACTATAGAAAGCCCATGCATTTCTCCCGTCCTGCAAACCTCCAAAACGCTTCACCATGCTCGAAGGCGCTCCAACAACGCCTTGAGAGAAGCCTAACTGCAACGCAAAACGCGAAGGGACATACGGCTGGATGTCAACAAAAAGATGTCTGCGGTAAACCATCGTGCCAACACGTATGTTTAAAAGCCACCTCTTCTCTGCGTTGGTCAAAGAATAGTGTCTTCCCGATCCTACCCTGGTGGAATCACGGGAGACACCAAAATCAAAAGCCTTCTTCCGCAAATCCGGAGAAAGCTTCACTGAAGATTGCCCAATCTCGACATCCCTGAATCGTCGGATTCTCAAGCGGGCAGACAAAAGTGAATCGGAAACGGCTTTTCCCCTAGCCAACCGAATCATGAAAGGGTCATCATCCTGTGCGGCGCCTAAACGGTGAAAGCCAGGACAGTGGTACACATACCACGAATAGAAAATATGGGCTGAAAATACTCTATTCATGGAGAGCCCAAGCCAGACCAAGAAAGCAGCAGCCTGAAGTTCGGTACATAAATAGGAGTAAAGAGCCGGCACCAAAGCTAGCTGCTCTCCAAACGCCATCTGACAAGCCGGAAAAATACAATGCGGCCTGATGTGCGTCCCATCTCCTCCAGCAAAGACAGCCTCACCTAGCCAGTAAGTGAGGTACATAGCGAGATCTCTTCGCAGCGCGATGTCGGAACAAATGGCGTTTGTGCTTGCGAAGAATTCCTTCAGATTTTCTCGCATAACGGAGATCTTCTTCGAAGCCAGATTCTTCTCAGAAGATTCTCCACTGCCAAAGAAGTTGGGAGATAAAGAGCCAAAATTCTTCCAACTGCTGCACCGGACTTTCGGGCCCTCCTTCTCCTTCAAAAAATCGTAGAAGGCAACGATCTGAAAGTACAAAAGCCTGAACTCCTCAGACTGCTCCTCAAGGACGCTGTCGATCGGCATAAATTCCTCATAGAGTTTGCCGAGGATGGGCAGCCCGGTAATGGCACTTAGCTCCTTCAAAGAAAAACCAATCTCACCATTCGTAACAATGAAGGTGTTGGTTTGTGGAAGGAAGGACTCCAGCATGGCCATAAAAGCCTCATCGGAGAAAATCACGGTTTGCCTAAAAGCGCGAACCGCATCAAAAATCTCGGCCTCCTTCAGAATGGCACCACCAATTTGCAGGATATGATCAGTCCACGACTCCCAGCTCGAGTCAACACTGAAACGGCCACGAAGTCGAAAAGGCTTCACCCAATTGCTGCCATCACCCCTGAAAATGCCAAGGCCCACCGGTCTCAAATCAACCGATGGATGATCAGGTCCTTGGTAGCCGCTGGCCGGCATCAACATGTCCAGACGGACAGGCGACTTCTCTGCATAATCAGAAGGACCGCCAACAAAAACCCCGGTCTTGACTACATTGGTCCTCTTCACCCAGCTTGGAGGATCTTCTCTCTTAGAGCATGTGGGAGAAAGACTCATGATCGAAATAGTGCGATCAAAAGTCGATCGGGTGAAAATGGTTCTCTCCTCACCATCAGCTGTGTAAGAGAACTGAAAGCATCTCCTTTGGTATGACGAATCATCAGGGGATGCATCACCAAAGAAAAAGGTAGGCTTGGGCACAACGCTCTGATCGTCCATGATCCAAGGACGATTGCTTGCCATAATCTTGTAGAACTCCTCATCCTTGAGAGCGATCAGTCGCTGTCTCATCTCATCTCGGTTGAGCGAGTCACACTCCTCCAAATTCCTTTCCACATATTGGACCTTCTCCCAGGCCTGCTGAACGGCCGCGTTGGAAGATCTGGCAGATCGACGAGGTGCATCGGTAACGGGCTCCTTACCCTTGTTCGTTCTGGAGGAACTACCTGCAAAGATTGAAAGAAAGAAATCAATCAACAGAATGACAGAATTTTGCTAAAAAAAATCCTAGCGAAATTTTGGCATAACTCCGGGGCAATTCCGAAGAAAAGGGAATCACCCCGAAAAGAAAGGAAGCCTGAAGATGAGCTCAACATCGCTGCGAGCTCATGATCAGTGAAGGATTCTCAAAGAAGACTCGAACTCAAACATTGCTGCGAGATCAAGACAGTCTTCTCAAATTTCCGCAAGAATCGGAAAAGAGCTCAACATTGCTGCGAGCTTCAAATCCCAAAACTTGCAAAAAGCTCCTCGAAACCCCCGCAAGACTAAAGAAAGAGCTCAACATTGCTGCGAGCTTCAAATCTCAAGACTTGCAAAAGATTTCCAAGTGTGCATCATCATCATGCTCCCAATTCAATTTACCAAAAATCATGCATAAAAAAAAATCATCATGCACTAGATGCTAGGAAAACCTTGACAAAATTTGACCAATTCCAACCCAATTTGGTCAAAATCAAACTTTGTCTAAGTCAAAATTCATGTTGGCTTAGCATAGAAATTCTAGCCTTCTATCTTGATGCATAAAAAAAAAAAGTATGTGCATGAACATCTTGGATTGCATAAACCTCATTATCATGGTGAGCAAAAAAAGTAGAGAGAGAGAAAACCTCATTCAAACAAAAAAAAAAAAATCTGGGCTGGCCCGCACGCAGCCCATGGCCCACAAGTCACGTGGCTGTACGGTCTAGGCCGTACAGGCCTGGTCGTACAGCAGCAAAAAAAAAAAAAAAAAAAAAGTAGAAAAAAAAAAGGAAAAAAAACGTGTGAAAAAAAAAAGGAAAACACGTGAAAAAGAAAAAAAAAAAAGAAGGAGAAAAGAAATTTTTTTTCTACTTTTACATGTAATTTCTTGTTAAAAAAAAAAAAAAAAACTCACTTGAAGCCATGGAGAAGAAGAAGAATAACTTGAAGGTCTTTGAAGAAGAGAAGATCTTGGAGCACTCTTGAAGGTTTTTGCAAAAAGAAAAGCAATAGGAGCAAGAGATCCCACCCCTTTGCTTTTATGGAAGAAAGCAAACCAAAAGAGGAAAGAGGAGAAAAGTAAGGAGGTAAGTGCTAAAAATTGGCAACCTTCCCAAAAGAAAAGGAAACTTGGGATATTCTCTCCCAAAACAAAGATTCTTTGAGAGATTCTCTCCAAAAAGAAAGGGAATGAGAGATATTCTCTCCCAAAGAAAGATATTTTGAGAAAATCTCTCTCAAAATCAAGAAAACTTGAAAAAATCTCTCAAACTAAAGATATTTTTAGATATTCTCCACCCAAAAGAGATATCTTTAGATATTCTTTATAAAAATGACACCATATGAGATCTAAGCCATCTTCAAAGCTTAAGGTCCCATGGGTTAGCCCATATGAGCCAGGTTTGACCACCTAGGCACTAAAAGTGGCTTTTAGTCAAAATTTCTCTTACCAAGAGCATACAAAAATGGTTCCATGCCTCCTTTGAGTTGATTGGACCATACCATACAAAAATCCAAGCTTCATGAGTTTCCAAAAATCCAAACCATCCCACCTCATGAACCAAATTAAGCCAAAATCTTGAAATTGACATTCCACAAAAGCCTAAACCACTCCAATGGACCCAAAATTGTCCCAGAGAGTGAACCAAAAAACAAAACCATGGTCCCCTAACTTGCCACATACAGCTTGTTAGGTCACAAGACCAAAACCAAAAATCAAAACCCGGCCCCCTAACTTGCCACATACAGCCTGTTAGGTCACAAGGTCAAAACCAAAACCAAAAACCTGACCCCCTAACCTGCCACAAACAGCTTGTTAGGTCACAAGGTCAAAATCAAAACCAAAAAACCAAAACCAAATCCAAATCCAAATGTCATTCTCAAAATCTTGCCTTGAGATGGTACGTGATCCCTCTCACTACCATAAAATCCCCTAGAAGCTCAAAAGGCTACTCTAAAAAAAAATGCTCAAAGACTCTTGGTCAAGTCAAAAGCTCTTCTTCAAGATTTCTCTTCGAGGCACATCGTCTGCAAAAGCTATATCGTCGCTGTACCTCGAGGGGGCATTTGTTGACACCAAAAATGTCACTTTGCCTCTTCACATCAAAAGCTACATGGAGCCGCATCCTACCAAAAATAGGTAGGCGCTACTTCAAGCATCAGATCTTGTCAGAATCAAACAAAAACTGCAAGGTCATTCAAAACAACCAAAAGAGAGGTACACATGAAGTTTCGGGCCATTCCTACATCATTCAGCCTAATTTCACTTCTCCAACAGCTGAGCAGCAGCTCCCGATGGCGACAGTGTCGAAGACTCCAAATCTTCGATCAGAGCCTACGGATGGTCTCAAAATACCTCTGAAAGGCTACATGTCAAGTTTCAAGTCAAACTGACACCGTTTGACCCTCCATCAACTCTCGAGCAGCAAAATCAAGCCCTTAGGTAGCGAGAATTACCGAGGTCGTCACTCATCAAACAGAGCACATGGGCGGCTTCTACATACCTCCAAAGGGCTGCACATCAAATTTCAGGACATTCCGATGACGTTTGACTCAGTTTCGATGCTCGGAAACAAAATCAAGCCTACCAGCGGCGGAGCACCCCGAGACCATGGCACCCAATTCAGAGCTTGTGGATCATCTCAAAATGACTCCAGTAGGCACCCCGTCGAATTTCAGGTCAATCGGACATCGTTTGACCGGAAGTCAAAGCTCGGCATTTCCCTCGCGGTGAAATAAAGGCAAGCATTTTCATGACTCCAAATGGCTTCAAAACTCAAACGAAAGTCTATGGTTGGTCCTATCTACTGATGAGGAAGCTACCCATCAAATCTCAGGTCAATCGGACATCGTTTGACCGAAAGTCAAAGCTCGGCATTTCCCTCGCAGTGAAATCAAGTCAAGCATTTGCGGGGCCCCAAACGGCTTCAAAATCTGAACAAAAGCCTATGGTTGGTCTCGTCTACTGCTCAAGAAGCTACACGTCGAATTTCAGGTCATTCCGACATCGTTTGACCTAGTTTCGACGCTTGACAAAAAATCGGCAGTTCTCCACAGCAAAGTCTTCGGCTTTTCAGAAAATGGGAAACTTTGCGATCCGATTTGCACGGCTTCTCGTCAGGTTTTTTTGAGGGAAATCCAGCCAATAAATGAGAGGAAATTCCAAGAAAAATGCAGGAGAAAACAGAAGCGAAAACGGATGAAAAACGGCGGAGAAACGGCAACCGAAAGGCGGCCAAAAAAATGGGCCAAGGCCCATGGTCGCCGGCGACCCAAGCCCATGGTCGCCGGCGACCATGGAACTCCGGGTCGCCGGATTTCACCCAAAATGCCCGTTTTTCGGGTACTTTTCGCGTTTCGAGAATTCCGGCCCCTGTGATTTTCTGAAAATCTGATTTTTGGTGCTCGGAATCAGCTGATCTTCGCCAACATCTCAGATCTACCATCAAAAGCATGTGATCATCATCGCACGCCTCAAAATCACCAAACGGCTAACCAAGAAAGCACACTTTCTGCCCGCCCGATCGCGAAATCGACTGGACAGATGTTGCTGGCCCGCTGACATCAACCAATGTTTGAAATTGGATCACCATCCGACATCAAATGGTATGTGGGTCCATTGGTGATCATCGCAAGAAGAATCCCAAAGGATGCGGCATGGCCCGCGACTCTTCAAGCGCCCAGGCAATCAATTAATGAAGTTAAATGACCCGTTTATGGCAAGTTAATGCGGTCATTAACTCATTATTTTGAACGGCCCTATCAGAAGCAAGCAAATGGGAGTTACAAGTCCAAGTAATCATGACATTAAAATCATGAAACTCCCATCATCATGGAGATTAAAGGCGATTAAATGCCCATCACTCTCCATCGGCCAATCAAATTCAAGGAAAAAGGAGTTACAAAACAAGTAAATAAAAACTTGTAACTCCTCCCATCATGAGCATTAATACCATAAATGCTCATAAACTCTCCTAAATGGCTACCAAATGCCTATAAATAGGAGGCCATTCCAAGGGAAACAGGTCCAGAAAAATCGCCAGAAAATCATTCAAAAATCCTCGGAGAAATCTCTACAACTCTGCTCCTTGAAGAAAACTCTACTGCAACAAGCACTACAAGGTGATCAAAGCTCCTTGGGGGGGGGCCACCCCCCCCCCCCCAAAGGCCACCTCTCCTCCTATCCAACATGGCTAGATGCGGCTTTTCAGTCCGTCTACTCGGCTTTTTACCGGATATAGGACCTTACCTTGGTCCTTATCCTCTAAAAATCTGAGGTTGGAGCCAAGCCAAAGAATCAAAGCACTATGTTCTCATCTGAAGGACGATGGCGGAGCCCATACATGACTCACGACCGTCGATCTGAACGAGCCCTCCCACAATCGCATGAGAAGTTAGATTCCTTTTTCTTACTTTTCTGTTGTAAATTGTATTTTTTTAAGAGAAAAAAAAATCACAATTCTTGTCTTTTCATTTTGATGAGATTTGTAAATCGCCTTTTACGGCAAAATCGCCTTCAACGGCACCAAACCGCCTTCTACGGCACAAAAACGCCTTTCACGGCATTCAAAAATTGTCCCTTTCATTAAAATATATTTGTAATGGAAAACTAGAAAAAAGTTTCATTTCCCTTTTTACTTGTGAAGGTGAATCTCCGGATCACCATTTCTAAATTCCAAGTATAAAAGAGAAATTGGCATACCCGTACAAAAAAAAACTGATGCCCGCTTTTCCTTTCTTTCCCTCCACCGTACCCCGTCAGCCCCGGGGCGGAGGCAGCTTTGGAAAAAGAGAAAAGCCGGGACCATCAGTCGTGTCTGACCCATTTGCTTTGGTACTCAGGTCCCGTTGCCGGTTTCCTTGAGGAGGAGCCGGAGGAGGCGGCAGGTGAACCGCAACCTCTAGTCGAGTGGCGTGCTAACGATGTCATGTAGACATCGGGTTGCTAAGAGAGGCGTTTCATTTTGAGGAGAACTATTTAACCATTGATTGGGTTATTGTTTTGTCCATATTGGCCTTTGTTGGCCTCTAATTTTGGGGATTGTAATTAAGTGATATTTGTATAAACCTTAACTCACTTTTGGGAAACATGCTATAGATCATTGCTCATTCTGATACAGTATTTTATACTTGATGTTAATGCCTTCATGACTAGAAGTAGTCTGACTATTTGATTTGCTACATGCATCCGTACTTAAGAGAAATGTTCATTGATGGTAGTGATATCCTCACCACGGACACCTGTGGGAAATTAAATAAACGTATGTTATTATTAAACATATGTAATTGTCCCGACTCCGGATCAGCTCCTTCTCATGGATTCCCGGTCCGGGGTCGCGACACTCAGCCACTTAAAAAGATTTGAAGAACGGGTCAGGGACAAGGGGCCTCAATTTCGTTCAATAAAGGTGGCCAACATGATTCTTCTCAGGGATAGAGGATTAAACACACGTATATAAAAATTGTTTTTTCATTAATGATGGAAATGGTTACACAGTTCTGTATATCCTTTGTGAAGATAAAAAAAAAGATACATTATTTCTCTGACGCTCCCTCTGCCGCAGCTTTATTGGTAGGAGGGGCGGATGGAACAGGGCTAGGAACGCCTGGTGTCTCGGGCAGAGGAGCAGCGGACAGAGGTTGAGCCTGGGCACCTTCAACAGAATTCGGGGGCGGAGGAGTAGGGCCAAAGGCTTCAGGAGGGGCTTCGGGAGGATTAGAGTTGGGCTCTAATTCGGGATTGGGTATGACGGATTGAAACTGGGGGAGGTTTGCAAATATAGGGTCGTCCTCAGGGACCCCATATTCCCGAAGCGCTTCCCTACACCCCATCTCATACAGAACTGGGCTCAAGTCCTTAATCTAAGCCACATACTCCGCCGATGCCCAATCCACTCCTTCTTTATAAGCTCTAGCAGCCTGGGCCCGCAAAGAGGATTCGGCCTTGGCCCGTTCCTTTTTTGAAGACTCGAGCTCGGCTTCCTTCCCAGCCAGGTCGGTCTCCTTCTTCTCAAGCTCGGTCTCTAGTTCGTGCACCCTCCTTGCCTTAGCTTCGGCCGCGCCCTTCAAATGTTTATTATCAGCTTGCAACTTAATGATTTCGGCCTTCGCCGTTTGTTGCTCTGTTGCGAGCTCAGCGATCTTCTCCTCCGCCTTTTTTAACTCCCCCGCGTTGGCTTCTAGGGCTTCTCCCATCCTCCTTTTCTCGGCATCCATCTTGATAACCCTTGAAGCCGTCTTCTCTGTCCTCTCTAGAATTGTCTGCAGCCTCTGCACGTTTTGTAAAGAAAAAGGGCGTTAAAACAAGCGACCAAGGTATAATGCTTAAAAAGACAAAGAGAACTGAAAGTCACCTCGATCAATGCCTTCATCGTTGAGTAAATCAGGCTCAGCTGCCCGACTTTATTATGCTTCTCCATATCCCTGGTGTAACACCCCGACCCCCTAATGGCCTACTAATTAAAATTAATTGCTTGATTAGTTAGTAAGCTAGTTTAGAGTCTAAATAGTTGGGTTTATCGACGAATCGCGCGTGCGAAGTTTAGCACGATTCGGAGCGCGTTTGGGTAGCATAGAGAGTCGTTTTATTAGTGGGTAGGGTTTTTAGGGAATTTAAGAGATTATGAGTTTTGGTGAGTTTGGGTGCATTGGGTAGGTTTCATCGTTTCATGAACTTTAGCCTTCTGTCGCGTTTCGATTGGACGCATCGAAGAGGTCCGAAATCCATTAATTGTATGCGTGGACCGACCCGAACCTTGACCCATAGCCCCAAGCCCATAGCTCAAGCCCAAGCCCAAAACCCATCATTTGATTAGGTCACCAACCCACCTCATTTCATTCATTCCATTCACTCACTCAACTCAACATCCCAGCACAGCAGCCGGCCTCTCTTCCTTTCATTTCTTCTTCTCCGTTGACGACCACCGGAGCTCCGGCGACGGAAACAAAGCAACCCATCTTCTTCTCCAAGCTTCCAAGAGTCTATCCATACACTTTTCTCCTTGGTTCACCCACAACCCACTTAGAGGTAAGCTCTCCAAGCTTAGAAACCATCTCTTCATCTTCTTCTTTGGTTAGAAATGGATTAGATAGGCTTACCTTGGCCTTGGCATGCATGTGTAGGAGCCATTTGGGATTTGGAAGTGTTTCACCTCATTTGGAGCATCCAAAGTGTCTATCTTCTTCTCTTTCTCCTTAGATTTGAGTCATCACATCACTAAGGCAAGTCAATAATTATATTAATGCTTAATATGCTTGTCTACCTTGATTTGGTTGATAAAAATCATGTTTTAGTTACTTTGGCTCAATTGATACTTTATTTGATTGAAAACATGATAAATGGACTCATAGTTGTAATGAAATGGATGTAGATCTTTATGGCTTGATTAGTAGGTTTTAGGAGTTGTTATTAAGTTAGTTTTTATACCTATATTGTGTTCATCAGGTTTCCCAAACAGAAAATGGGAAAAGTCCCATTTCAGCCCAGAACAGGGCTACTGCCCAGTTTCCGCAGGTGTCTCGGTCGACCGAGACCCTGTGGGTCGGTCGACCGAGACCACAGGGGCCACTCGCCCGGGACGGAGCCCGAGCCTACTGGAATTTTTCCAACTTTTCCTTTTTAAGGGATTTCTACCCTGTTTTATGTTGGACCTTGGTGGACTTTGGATACCCCTTTTTAGGACTCATTTGACTTAGTGTGAGAGTGTTTTGAACCGACATTTCTCACGGTGAATTCGGATGTATCGAGAATCAATTGAATTCAATCTCGAAAGGTATGGGATGTCGGGATACTCTTCTTTAAAGCTATGCACGAGGATTATTCGTACGAGTATCGCGAACCCTAACCCTTCGTTGATTGACTGGGTTGTGCGATGCTTCAGGGTTTACACTTTACTTAGGATTGGATTGTTTATTCGCTTTGAATTCAAATAGTACCCTTATGTACTATCTTCTACATGTGATGAGCATGTTCTTTAGTTCTATTTGCTTTGTTTTATTAGAGGATTGCTTTGAGAACTTAGAGGTTGGACTTAGGGTCCCCTTGTATTGTTTCGTTCGTTTCGTTATTGGTTTGAAGTGTTGAGGCTAGGGAGCTTTGATTGTTGAGCTTTGAGAGGACTACTATTGGTATTGGTTTGGAAATTGATTTGTTTTGGAATAAGTAGTTCTCTATTAGTATTGAATCTTGCTCGCGCAAGAAACCTAGCCCTTCACCTATGTTTTAGGATTCTTTGTGTCAGGCACCACTCAGCTGTTAACGTTCAACACAGTTGGGGCACCGACTGTGGGAGAACACGATACCACCTCGAAGCAAGATAGAGCCAGAGCTCACGGAGCCCGAGCTACTTGAGCTGAGAGTTATATATATATTCCTCAAGATGTTCTGTTTTGTTCTGTTTTGTTTAGTTCGTCCTCGAAGCAAGATAGTGCCAGAGCTCTCGGAGCCGGAGCATTTGAGCTACGAGTTGTCTGGATATTGGATATTGGGATTTATCCCAATTGATGATATAGTTTAGCTTATGTGGATCGCCTACTTTGATAGTTCGTTTATGATTCGAATGCAATGCATCTCTTACGATCGGAGTGCTATGCATATCTTATAATCATGTTTCTCGTTCATTCTCTTTAGTACTGCATATCTATGTGATTTATATACTTATTGCTTTGCCATCCGTTGTGTTGATGATGTTACTCTTGGTGCATAGGTACCGAGTACTTCTACCCCGCGGCAGAGGAGACGACGGAGGAGGTTCAGGCAGATCAGCCTGATGACTTCCTAGAGTATAGTACGGACGATATTGTATAGCCGTGACGACCCCGTACACGAGCGCTTCATGTTTAGTCTCTTAGCTTCACATTTTGGTTTTCTTATACTTTTGTTTAGATCTAGTTGTAGTTTGGCCTTTTACTTGTAATTAATATTTTGTAATAGTCTTAAACTTCAATCTTAACTTTGATACTAGTATATGGCTTTTAAACTATACATCTATGAGATACCTTTTGTTATATGAAGCTTCCGCTGTTGTTTGATTTATTCGAGGAGAATGTTTATACCTCACAGCGGTCTTCGATCCAGATGGGACACGATTAGGGCAGGTGATATGTAATTATCATTGGAAAAAGTTTTAAATTGGCCCTAATCTCACGCATACCCCGGTTTCACTTTTGGGGGCGTGACAAGTTGGTATCAGAGCTTTGTACTGGTTTCTAATTAAAAACAAGTAGAAACTTAAGACGTGTGAGGATTGGGTTTTCGTTGGGTATCATAGTTTGTGTAGATTGTATAGTTTGTATGTTAGATTGAGTCCCATAGGACTAACATGTCTTTTGTGCAGAATGGCTGGGGGACATACTCGTTCTACTCAGAACAATGATCAGGCCGGGTCTAGTGGAGGTGGATCAGTAGATGAAAGGTTTAATCAGCTTATGAAGGCCTTTGTAGATTCTCAGACAGCACAGACTCAGTCTCAGGCTGCCTTTCAAGCACAGATAATGCAAGTGTTAGAGAGGCCAGTTCCGGCACCTCAAGTCATCATCCCTCCAAGGGTGATAGACTTGAATGACATTTATGACAAGTTCAAGAAGAGGAACCCGCCGGTGTATTATGGGAATGAAGACCCCCTCAATGCAGATGAGTGGGTGGTACAGATGGAGAAGATTTTCCAGGTCTTCCAGTGCACTGGACGGGAGCGTGTACCGTTAGCCTCGTACATGTTCCGCGGTGTAGCAGAGTTGTGGTGGAAATCGGTCAAGACACCTTATGACACGATTGAGGATGCGGAGGCTTGGATGTCGTTTCAGACACTTTTCCGAGCCAAATACATTCCACCCCACGTTCAGGCTCAGAAGCTGATAGAGTTTGAAGCGTTAGTCCAGGGATTGGACTCAGTGCAGATCTACGAGCAGAAGTTCACGAACCTTTCGAGATTTGCACCGTCTTTGGTTAGGGTTGAGGCTGACAAGGTGATGAGATTTATTCGGGGACTAAGGCCCGATATTCAGATGGAGGTGACATCTGTTACCTTAGTCACCTATGAGGAGAACCTCAAGCGTGCTTATTGGGCTGAGGAGTCCATTCGGAAGAAGATCCTTTTTGCACGGCAGTTTCCGGACATGCTTGCACCAGTTTGGAGCCCAGGTTTGGGCCAGGTTCAGCAGCAGGTTCCGCAGCAGTTTCAGCAGCGTCCACAACAGTACCCTCGGTACCAGCAGCGTTCTCAGCAACAGTACCAGCAGCAGCAAGGCAAGAGGCCTAAATTTGATCAGACACTCAAGGTTTATTGCGAGCGTTGTGGTCAGAACTCGCATACTACGGCAGCCTGCAGATGGAATACAGGGGCGTGTTTTCAGTGTGGTGCGATGGATCACCAGAGGAAGGATTGCCCTCATGTGCAGGGGCAGGGTGTGAGGAATGCAGCTCCTCGACCCCCATTGGCGGCTCAGCCTTTGAGACAGGCACCTCCACAGCCTAGAGCACCTCTGCAGCCACAACAGTTTAGACTGCCAGCACCACAGGCCAGAGGACAGTTCAGACCTCAGGGACCGCAGAGACCTCAGGGGCAGCAGTATGCACAGTATAGGCAGCAGGGTCAGCAGCAGCAGCAGAGGCCTCAGCAGCATGGCAGACTTCAGGCCCTCGACCTGCAGGATGGTGAAGAAGCCGGAGGAGTGGTGGAAGGTACACTCTCTATCTCAGATGTACCTGCTAGAGTCTTGTTTGATTCTGGTTCCACACACTCATTCGTATCACCTGTATTTGCTGCACGTTTGGTGGGAGATATAGCTCCATTGCATTGCATATTGTTTGTTAGTACTCCTTTAGGGAAGACTGTGCAGTGTGAGTCCTATTATCCAGCTTGCAAAGTGCAGGTGGGGAGTTTTATCTTAGCTGCAGACTTGATCATCCTAGGGATGAAGGACTTTGATGTGATCCTAGGCATGGATTGGTTATCCACCTACAGGGCAGTGATGGATTGTTTCAACAAAATAGTCAGATTGTAAGTTTTGGCAGATAGTGTGGAAATTGTTGGGGAGAGGAAACCCATGTCCACTAGAGTCATCTCAGCTTTGAGAGCTGATCGATTGATTAGGAGTGGATGTGAGGGCTATGTAGCCTTCATCACGGAGGATGAAGTGTCCAAAGCGGTGGAGGATATTCCAGTTGTGTGCGAGTTCCCGGATGTTTTTCCGGAGGAGATACCTGGATTACCACCGGTTCGGGAGATAGACTTCACGATTGAGTTGAAGCCAGGGACAACACCAATATCGAAGGCTCCTTATCGTATGGCTCCAGCAGAGCTAAGAGAGCTGAAAGCTCAATTGCAGGACCTTTTGGATAAAGGATTCGTGAGACCCAGTTTATCACCTTGGGGTGCTCCGGTGCTCTTCGTGAAGAAGAAGGATGGATCAATGCGTATGTGCATCGATTACAGGCAGCTGAATCAGGTTACGATCAAGAACAAGTATCCTTTGCCTCGGATAGATGAGTTGTTCGATCAGTTGCAGGGAGCACAGCATTTTTCCAAGATAGATTTGAGATCTGGTTATCACCAGATACGTGTTCGGGATCAGGATGTGCAGAAAACAGCCTTCAGGACTAGATATGGACATTATGAGTTCTTGGTTATGCCATTTGGGCTGACCAATGCGCCAGGAGTATTTATGGCCTTGATGAACAGAGTCTTTGCACCATGCTTAGATAAGTTCACGGTCGTATTTATAGATGATGTCCTAGTCTACTCGAAGACCAGAGATGACCATGCAGAGCATTTGAGGAGTTCATTGCAGATTTTGAGGGAGAATCAGCTCTATGCTAAGCTCAGTAAATGTGAGTTTTGGCTGGAGCAAGTGTCTTTTCTAGGACACATCATCTCTAGAGAGGGTTTGGCAGTAGATCCCGCGAAGATTGAGGCAGTGGTTAGTTGGCAGAGCCCGAAGTCAGTGTCAGAGATCAGGAGTTTTCTTGGGTTAGCAGGATACTATAGGAGATTTGTGAAGGGATTCTCCAGCATTGCAGCTCCGTTGACTAAATTGACGAGGAAAGATGTTCCTTTTGTTTGGACGGAGCAATGTGAAGAGAACTTCCAGGAGCTGAAGACGAGATTGACCACAGCACCTATTCTCTCGTTACCTACGGGAACTGGAGGATTCGTGGTTTTTACAGATGCTTCAGGCATTGGATTGGGTTGCGTGCTCATGCAGGAGGGGAAGGTCATAGCTTATGGATCTAGACAGTTGAAAGAGCATGAGAAGAGATACGCTACTCATGACTTAGAGCTTGCAGCAGTGGTCATGGCACTGAAGATGTGGAGACACTACTTGTATGGGGAGAAATTCGAGGTTCACTCGGATCATAGGAGTCTCCAGTATTTATTTGGACAGAAAGATCTGAACATGAGGCAGACTAGATGGATGGAGTACATCAAAGACTACGACTTTTCGATAAAGTATCATCCCGGAAAAGCGAATGTAGTTGCAGATGCATTGAGCAGGAAAGCAGTGACTACAGGATGTTTGCAGACAGAGTGGTCTTTGACAGAGCTATTCAGAGATTTAGCCATCGAGTTTCAGCCTAGGAGTGAGAGAGTCATGGTTGCCAATATGCATATTTGGGAACCAGAGATTCTTAGCAGAATCAAGAGCAGCCAGTCAGAGGACCCAGAGTTGGTCAGATTGATAGAGAGCATAGCAGAGAGACCAGAGTTCAGACTCATTGATGGGGTGTTGTACTGCCAGGATAGGCTATGTGTGCCGGGTGTGCATGACTTGAGAAACGAGATTATGGTTGAGGCTCACCATTCTCGTTATGCCATTCACCCAGGGAGCACCAAAATGTACCAGAATTTGAAGAGCTTTTACTGGTGGAGCAACATGAAGAAAGATATTGCAGGGTTTGTCTCCAGATGCTTAGTGTGTCAGCAAGTGAAGATCGAACATCAGAAACCTCCCGGATTACTCCAACCACTGAAGGTTCCGGAATGGAAGTGGGAGCATATTACCATGGACTTCGTTGCAGGATTGCCACCCATGCGGGAGAATGACAGCATTTGGGTGATTGTTGACAGACTTACGAAGTCTGCACACTTCATTCCGATGAAGATGAGAGGATCCATGGATGTGTTAGCACACAAGTACATTGACAATGTGGTCAAGCTGCATGGAATTCCAGATTCCATTGTTTCAGACAGAGATATGAGGTTTGTGGGCAGATTTTGGGTCAGTTTGCAAGCAGCCTTAGGCACTACATTGAACTTCAGCACAGCGTATCACCCTCAGACCGATGGACAGACAGAGAGGACCAATCAGACTATGGAGGATATGTTGCGGGCATGTGTTCTTGATTTTGGGAAAGACTGGGAGAAGAGTCTTCCTTTGTGTGAATTTGCCTACAACAACAGCTATCACTCCAGTATCGGGATGGCACCGTTCGAGGCATTGTACGGACGGAAGTGTAAGACCCCGATTTGTTGGGAGGAGATTGGTATTCGGAGCTTTCATGGACCGTCGATCATTAGTGATACCAGTGAGAAGGTGAAGCAGATCATTGACAGGCTAAAAGTTGCAAGAGACCATCAGAAGAGCTACGCAGACCTGAGGAGGAGGGATTTGGAGTTTCAGGTTGGGGACAAGGTGTTTCTCAAAGTCTCACCGACTAGAGGAACTATGAGATTCGGTCAGAAAGGAAAATTGGCTCGGAGGTACATTGGACCGTTTGAGATAGATATGCGCGTGGGTGAGGTGGCTTACAGACTGATACTACCGGCAGAATTAGCAGGAGTGCACAGAGTTTTTCACATTTCGATGCTGAGGAAGTATATTCCAGACCCTTCACACGTGTTACAACACGAGCCTTTGGATGTTCAGCCAGATGTTTCATATGTTGAGAGACCAAAGAAGATCATTGATACAATAGAGCAGGTTTTGAGGACAAGGACCATTCACTGGGTCAAAGTACAGTGGGAGCATCACAGTCCAAGGGAGGCAACTTGGGAGCTCAGAGATCAGATTCAGGAGAAGTATCCAGAGTTATTGCCAGATTCAGAGTTTCAGGCAGAGGTGTGTTAGGGATTTGGAGGACCAAATAGCCTAAGTGAGGGAGGATGTAACACCCCGACCCCCTAATGGCCTACTAATTATAATTAATTGCTTGATTAGTTAGTAAGCTAGTTTAGAGTCTAAATAGTTGGGTTTATCGACGAATCGCGCGTGCGAAGTTTAGCACGATTCGGAGCGCGTTTGGGTAGCATAGAGAGTCGTTTTATTAGTGGGTAGGGTTTTTAGGGAATTTAAGAGATTATGAGTTTTGGTGAGTTTGGGTGCATTGGGTAGGTTTCATCGTTTCATGAACTTTAGCCTTCGGTCGCGTTTCGATTGGACGCATCGAAGAGGTCTGAAATCCATTAATTGTATGCGTGGACCGACCCGAACCTTGACCCATAGCCCCAAGCCCATAGCTCAAGCCCAAGCCCAAAACCCATCATTTGATTAGGTCACCAACCCACCTCATTTCATTCATTCCATTCACTCACTCAACTCAACATCCCAGCACAGCAGCCGGCCTCTCTTCCTTTCATTTCTTCTTCTCCGTTGACGACCACCGGAGCTCCGGCGACGGAAACAAAGCAACCCATCTTCTTCTCCAAGCTTCCAAGAGTCTATCCATACACTTTTCTCCTTGGTTCACCCACAACCCACTTAGAGGTAAGCTCTCCAAGCTTAGAAACCATCTCTTCATCTTCTTCTTTGGTTAGAAATGGATTAGATAGGCTTACCTTGGCCTTGGCATGCATGTGTAGGAGCCATTTGGGATTTGGAAGTGTTTCACCTCATTTGGAGCATCCAAAGTGTCTATCTTCTTCTCTTTCTCCTTAGATTTGAGTCATCACATCACTAAGGCAAGTCAATAATTATCTTAATGCTTAATATGCTTGTCTACCTTGATTTGGTTGATAAAAATCATGTTTTAGTTACTTTGGCTCAATTGATACTTTATTTGGTTGAAAACATGATAAATGGACTCATAGTTGTAATGAAATGGATGTAGATCTTTATGGCTTGATTAGTAGGTTTTAGGAGTTGTTATTAAGTTAGTTTTTATACCTATATTGTGTTCATCAGGTTTCCCAAACAGAAAATGGGAAAAGTCCCATTTCAGCCCAGAACAGGGCTACTGCCCAGTTTCCGCAGGTGTCTCGGTCGACCGAGACCCTGTGGGTCGGTCGACCGAGACCACAGGGGCCACTCGCCCGGGACGGAGCCCGAGCCTACTGGAATTTTTCCAACTTTTCCTTTTTAAGGGATTTCTACCCTGTTTTATGTTGGACCTTGGTGGACTTTGGATACCCCTTTTTAGGACTCATTTGACTTAGTGTGAGAGTGTTTTGAACCGACATTTCTCACGGTGAATTCGGATGTATCGAGAATCAATTGAATTCAATCTCGAAAGGTATGGGATGTCGGGATACTCTTCTTTAAAGCTATGCACGAGGATTATTCGTACGAGTATCGCGAACCCTAACCCTTCGTTGATTGACTGGGTTGTGCGATGCTTCAGGGTTTACACTTTACTTAGGATTGGATTGTTTATTCGCTTTGAATTCAAATAGTACCCTTATGTACTATCTTCTACATGTGATGAGCATGTTCTTTAGTTCTATTTGCTTTGTTTTATTAGAGGATTGCTTTGAGAACTTAGAGGTTGGACTTAGGGTCCCCTTGTATTGTTTCGTTCGTTTCGTTATTGGTTTGAAGTGTTGAGGCTAGGGAGCTTTGATTGTTGAGCTTTGAGAGGACTACTATTGGTATTGGTTTGGAAATTGATTTGTTTTGGAATAAGTAGTTCTCTATTAGTATTGAATCTTGCTCGCGCAAGAAACCTAGCCCTTCACCTATGTTTTAGGATTCTTTGTGTCAGGCACCACTCAGCTGTTAACGTTCAACACAGTTGGGGCACCGACTGTGGGAGAACACGATACCACCTCGAAGCAAGATAGAGCCAGAGCTCACGGAGCCCGAGCTACTTGAGCTGAGAGTTATATATATATTCCTCAAGATGTTCTGTTTTGTTCTGTTTTGTTTAGTTCGTCCTCGAAGCAAGATAGTGCCAGAGCTCTCGGAGCCGGAGCATTTGAGCTACGAGTTGTCTGGATATTGGATATTGGGATTTATCCCAATTGATGATATAGTTTAGCTTATGTGGATCGCCTACTTTGATAGTTCGTTTATGATTCGAATGCAATGCATCTCTTACGATCGGAGTGCTATGCATATCTTATAATCATGTTTCTCGTTCATTCTCTTTAGTACTGCATATCTATGTGATTTATATACTTATTGCTTTGCCATCCGTTGTGTTGATGATGTTACTCTTGGTGCATAGGTACCGAGTACTTCTACCCCGCGGCAGAGGAGACGACGGAGGAGGTTCAGGCAGATCAGCCTGATGACTTCCTAGAGTATAGTACGGACGACATTGTATAGCCGTGACGACCCCGTACACGAGCGCTTCATGTTTAGTCTCTTAGCTTCACATTTTGGTTTTCTTATACTTTTGTTTAGATCTAGTTGTAGTTTGGCCTTTTACTTGTAATTAATATTTTGTAATAGTCTTAAACTTCAATCTTAACTTTGATACTAGTATATGGCTTTTAAACTATACATCTATGAGATACCTTTTGTTATATGAAGCTTCCGCTGTTGTTTGATTTATTCGAGGAGAATGTTTATACCTCACAGCGGTCTTCGATCCAGATGGGACACGATTAGGGCAGGTGATATGTAATTATCATTGGAAAAAGTTTTAAATTGGCCCTAATCTCACGCATACCCCGGTTTCACTTTTGGGGGCGTGACACCTGGGGAGAGCGCCGGCCCTGGCAACTGCCGGATTGTCCTAGTGGTGGTCCCCATCTGATCTTCTACATTCAAAGGCTGGTCGGGGTTGACCTCGAGGTCGGGCCTTGTAAGACCCCGACCCGAGTGAACCCGATTAGTGCTAATTAAGTTGCGTGTTAGTGCTAAGCTTGATTAGTGATTTTGGCTCTGTTGGGTTTGGAATAGCTTTGATTCTAGTTTTGGGCTATTTTGAATGCTTTAGTAGCTAGTGGGGCCCTTTGGGGGTTCCCCTTTCGACTTTGCAATTACTTTGGGGATTTTCCGAAATTTTTTTTATTTGCATTCTTAACCCGTTTAATTTATCTTAATGATCCCTACAACTTTCATGTTGATCCCATGTTCATTCGAGGCCCCGAAACCCGATTTACAAGCCTTGAGGGGCAAAACAGTCCTTTTACACTAAACCTGTACCCAAAACTTGATATCCCCGAAACCCACGAAACATATACTTTATGGAAACTAGAAATTTTCGACGATCATTTCTTCCTTCTTCGTCGAATCCATCCGAGGTCCCGAAAGTGATGATTTCAGCCAAACTAGTTCCTTTAGTTGTGGGACCCAACTCCATTTGTTAACAAAGAGAAACCCATTTCCCCATTCATTTCATTCTTCTTGTTCCAGCACAACAACTGAACCTAGGGTTTCCTTGCTCTTCTCTTCTTCTTCTTAGTTCTCCATCTCCAACCCACACCAAGATTCGCGCCAACATCGAAATGGAGATCACCACCCTCTTCCTCATCTTGCAAGCTTCATCTTGATACCATTTGTGGAGAAATCTTCCAACCTTGAGATCTTCTTTGAGCTAGCTCTCTTCATTTGAAGGTCATCCAAGTGAGTAATCCTTCCCATCCTCTACATTTGTAGTCCTCTAGCCCTTGAGAAGCTACATTTGCATTATTGTTTTTTTTTTCCTAAAAGGTAAAATTGTATTAAGAAGAAAGGGCAAGGCCCCTAAAACAGCAGAAAGGCTTACAAGAGAACACAGAAAAAGACAGAGAGAAGAGGAAAGCCATTAAAACAAAACAAAGAAAGAAGAAACCTGGATCAAGCTCCAAAGAATACCGAGGAAGAAATGCTAAATGAGAATTCTCATAGCAGCCAAGATGGGATGGGGATGCAACACTTTGCCAGTAGAGACCAAGCCTTTTATGCTATCCTTGAAGATCACCTTTGCTCTCTCCAGGGAGGGAGTTATGGAGTTGTGTTTGGAATTGTTCCGAAGAGACCATAGGATTGAGATAGCATGGAAGAAGATAGTTGTAGCACAGTTCCTTCCTTGAGTATCTCCAGTAGAGTAAATTGCCAACCAAATAGAAGAAGCTGAGAGAGAAGAAGAAAGAGGGACCCCACAACTCGTGAGCAGCCAGTGCCAAAAGGCTGATGCCATATTGCAAGAGAAGAACAGGTGAGGTTCATTTTCTTCAGCTTTAAAACAGTTGAAGCATCTGGAAGCCAAGTTGCACCCTTTTGATTTAGCCCAGCTGTCCGTCGGGGTTCTTCTATGGAAAAGGCGCCAGCTCATGCAAGCAATTCTGGGGTGGATGAGATTGTTCCAGATCAGTTTATGCCATGGGACTTCAGCAGCAGCAGTCCTGATTGAGTTCCAGGCAACCTTAATGGAGAAAGCTCCTGAGGAGCTCCCAGGCCATATGAGGGAGTCTGGAACGTTGCTTTGCTCAGGGGGAATGGAAATGTGACTAGTGGACTGCATGAGATACTCCTTGAGCTGGGATGGCAGCTGGGGGGGAATGCTCCACATATTATCCTCTATGATGTCCTCTACCAGGTCATTAGCAGAGAAGAGAAAAAAAGGGAACAGAGAGGCTATAGGTTTACTGTCGATCCAGGTATCATACCAGAGGTTAATAGATTTACCATTACCAATTTGCCATTTGCTGTCCTTTTGGAGAGAAGAGAGATGAGTACTGATTTTTTTCCAAATACATGATCCACCACAGTGAGTTCTCTTGTTCCAGAACAAGGGGTTCCTTAGATATCTGCCTCTAAACCAGGTTGCCCACAATGAATTGGTGTTGATGGCGGACCACGCCAGAAATCTAAGGCAAGCTTCGTTAAAATCTTTGACCCGACGCAAGCATAATCCTCCCTCAGCTTTTGGAAGACAAACTAGATCCCATTTGACCAGGTTGGCTTTGATTTTATCAGGGGAAGCTGACCATAGGAAGTTCCTCATAATTCTCTCTATTTGCAAGCAAGTTTTGGTGGGAAGGGGAAGGACAAGAGATATGTGGAGAGGGATGGAGGCTAACACATGTTTAACAAGGATCAGCCTAGCTGCAAATGAGAGGCATTTCATCTTCCAGCCCGCCAGCCTAGAGCTGATAGAATCCAGTATTTGGCTGAAAAGAGTATGCCTAGCACTGCCTAAGAATAAGGGCACTCCAAGATAAACTGCAGGGAGAGGGGCTGTGTTAATCTGCAAGGTGCTGGAGATCATGTTGGCTGTCCTGGTACTACATTTGCCCAGATATAGGTGACTTTTCTGGAGATTAAAACATTGGCCTGACAAGTCTTGATACAGATGGAGGAGTTCTTGCAGCCGCCTGAGCCCCTTTTTATAACCTTTTATGAAAACCAGAATATCATCTGCATAAATTAAATGGCAGGGAGTAGAGGGCACCTGAGAGATAGGAAGAATGGCTCCCTCGAACCTAAGTTCTTCAATTTTCCGGCTGAGAATCTCTTCTGCAGTAATGAAGAGGTAAGGAGAGAGCGGGTCTCCTTGGCGCAGCCCACAGGAGGTACTGAAGAAACCACTGGGGCTTTTGTTAATCAGAACTGAACCTCTACATGTGCAGACAAGCTCCCTTATCAAATTGATCCACTTGGAGGAGAAGTTGAAATGTTGAAGAGCTTTGAATAAAAAGTTCCATTGCAGCTTATCAAAGGCCTTAGAGATGTCGAGTTTCATGCAGACAGCCCCTCCTCTAGTAGAAGATTTTAGGCTTTGAAAAAGGTCATGGGCAAGGGCAACATGATGATGAATTGTTCTACCTTTAACAAAGGCAGACTGGTGATTGGAGATAAGGAAGGGGAGGATTTTGGAAAGCCTGGAAGCCAAGATTTTAGAGATAATTTTATAGGAAAAATTAAGGAGGCTAATGGGTCTAAAATCAGAGAAAGAGGTTGGGGAAAGATTTTTTGGAATAAGAGTAAGAAAGAAGGCATTGGAAGCTCTTAGAAGTCTCCCTTTACTAAAGAAATGAGAAATTGCTTTAATGACTTGAGGTCCTACAATCTCCCAGCAGTGAGTGAAGAAGACCCCTGAAAATCCATCAGGCCCAGGGGAGCTGGATCTCTTTAGGTTAACGACAGCTTCTTTAATCTCAGCTGAAGAGGGGATGGCTACTAAGATAGAGTTCTGCTCCTCTGAGACAGTTGGACCTGGACGATTAAAGAGGGAATCATCTAAGACAGAGGGATTAGACTGCAGCAGGTTGGAATAGAAAGAGCAGGCTTCATTCCTGATTTGTTCCACATCTTCAATGATGGTCCCATTGACTGTAATCCTATCAATCCTGTTTATGGAGCTCCTGGATTTAGCAGACAAGTGGAAGAATTTTGTGTTTCTGTCCCCTTCTTTTAACCATCTTATTTTGGATTTTTGCTTCCAGTGGACTGATTCAGCTATAAGCCAATTGTGAAGGGAGGACTTGCTGGAATTAAGATCCTTCAGAAGAGATTCTGTAGGGTTGGAATCGTAGGAAGATTGGGCTTCCAAGACCTGCTTCTCAGCATTAGCTATATTCTGCTTGAGTTGCCCAAAAACCTCAAAGTTCCAAGTCTTCAACTTGTTCTTAAGAGTTTTGAGCTTTTGGGCAAGAATGAACTACGTGGAACCACTACAAGGAATGGCCCAACTGTCCTTAACCAGAGGGAGGAAGGAATCATGGGAAAGCCACATCTCTTCAAACTTAAAGGGGATATTCTTAATAGGAGGAGAGGATCTATGAGACAACAAAAGAGGGCTATGGTCTGAAGAGATTCTTGGAAGGTGGGAAATAAGAGGATCAGCAAAATGGCCAAGCCAAGCATTATTGGCCAAGGCAAGGTCTAGTCTTGCAGCAACATAAGCAAGACCTTGCCTGTTATTGGCCCAAGTGAATTTGTTTCCTCTAAACCCAAGATCTTTAAGGCCAGCAGCAAGCACGATGTCTGAGAACTCTTTTAGTGAGGATTGAGAAGGGGAAGAGGTACTGAATTTCTCCGAAGCCAAGAGGATGGCATTGAAGTCACCTATAACTGCCCAAGGGAGAGCTGTTGAGGAAGCATTGACCAAATAGTCCCATAGAGTCCGCCTTTGTCTATAATCAGTGGAACCATAGACACCTGAGATCAGGCTGGAGGAGGAAAAGAGGACATCTGTAACTTGGATGGATATGTGCTGGTTAGAAAGATCAAGAAGAGAATAATTAAGTTTGGGATTAGATTTGCAGAAGCACCAGAGGGAGTTATTAGGGGAACTAAAGCTCTGGTTGTAGCCAAGAGATTGGATAGCAAGGGAAATTGGAGAACCTAATGGAATTTTAGGTTCAGAAAGAAAGTGGATGGTAGGAGAATGAGAGGCTAAAAGGTGAAGCAACACTGTTTGGGTAGGGGAATTACCAATACCCCTACAGTTCCAGGAAAGGACTTTAAACATTGGAGACAGTGGGGGAAGGAGTGCCAATATGACTTCTTGTTTTGGGTCCATGGGAGATAAGGCCTCTGTTCTTAGACTTCTTCCTACCTTTAGGCTTAAAGGAAGAAAGATCCACTACTACAGAAGAGATTGGGATAAACTCTGCACCAGCCTGGGAATGCCCAATAGAAATTGGCTCAGCAGGAGTGGGGGGGGGGATTCCCAGAGTTCTGGGAGACTAGGGAAGTAAATGTAGGAGCCTTAGTGGCCTCTATAAGGGGAAGGGAGTCTTGGTCTGGTGGCTCAGAGGGAAACTGTATAGCTTTTGGGAGTTTGGTATTGGAAATAGGAGGGGGAAGGTCTGCTAGGGAAAAATTTTCAAGAGCAGAGAAGGGATTGGGACTGATAAATGAAGGGGCAGGGTTATCCTCCAGGATTTCCATAATGGAATCAGGAGTGGGGGAATCAGGGGTGGAACCAGTAGCCTCAGAACCGAGGGCTCTCATAGAGGAGGGGATAATGGGAGGGGGAACGAGAGGGGGGGGCAGAGCCTAAGGGATTGAGGCCCTTAGTTTGCTCCTGGGTATCCAAGGATTTATCTTCCACAGAGGTTGGAACAGAGGATTTCATCTTGGGCAAAGAAGCTGGGCCAGGAGTTGGAAGTAGGGGAGGCTTATAAGTGTAGGGACATTTAGAGGAGAGATGGCCTGCAGAAAAACATTCTGAGCAAGGAATATTTTCATAAAGCACTTCCACCTCTACAACTCCTTCTCCTTCCAGGTCCACCATTAGAGAGGTCAGATTGGATTTAGCAACGTCCAGATTGACCAAAATTCTAGCAAAAGAAAGCATTTTCTGAGAGGCTGTGATATCATCCAGGCGAAGAGGCTTGCCAATCGACCCAGCTATGGATAGAAGAATATCACTGCTCCAGCAGTGGTAAGGAATACCTTTGAGCCGAATCCAAACTGGGGCAAACGACGGCCAATCGATAACCTCCTGTCCAGGGGGACCATGGCTGCAGAAGGAGCTTTTTCCTTTCCATAATCAGGGGACTCTGGCTAACTAAGCAGTCCCTGTCTTCCTGGGTGTTGAATCTGAAGATGAAGAAGCCTCTCTCTATGAGGGAAATTAGACAAGGCCTGGAGAGTCTCCAAGACTTTTGAACCCATTGTTCTAATCCTTCTAGGGTAGGACGCCGGCCAACAAATTTCCCTATACCTGAGAAAGAGAAGGATTCCTTACTGTTAGCTACCATTTGATGAGGAATCCTTAGAGTGAGCTTACCATCAATCCAGGCAGGAGGGATAGCTGGTGGAGTTGAGATGGCTGAAGGAGAGAGAAAGCTGGCATATGACTTCGGGAGGTGCAGGTCTTCTGAAGGAGGGGATTGTGCCTGTTGGTGAGTCAGGACGCTTTCCAAGTGCTGGTGCAGGAGCTGGAGCTGTGTTGTGTCCCATTTAGGAGGGAAAGGAATCGGCAATAAACTTGAATCTTCTAAAGATGAAGGAAGAGATGATTCTGTAGGAACTGGGGGAAGCCTCGTGCTAGGGGGAAAATTAGGGATTATCGGCCCAAAAGAAGGGGGAGCTGGGGGAGTACCAGAAGAAGATGCAGAAGGAGGGGTTAGGGAGGGGATGGAGGAGGACAGGAGAGCATGGGAGAGGTTAGGGTTAGGGATTCGGACTTGCCCTGCTTCCGAAGGAGTAGGGGGGATTGGGGGAAACATCTTAGGTGAGATTCTAACACACTTGCACAAGAGTAGACCAGATGGATTATTGTAAGTTCTTTCATTTTCATTCTTTGTGTAACCCATTTTAGGGTTGTTTTTGGGGTTTTTGTTTGTAGCTTGGATTTGAGCTATAGATGTGATTAGAAGCTTGATACAGCTAGCTTGGACTTGAGGCAAGTGAATGATTGGGTGTTTTAAGTTGTAAATGGTTTGGTGAAACATTAATGGATTTCTCTCATGCTTTTAGTGATTTTCATGGTTGAAATAAATGCTTTTAATGCATCTTGATAGCTTCATTTAATGCCTTGAAAACATGAGTTTAAAGTCTTCTTGTTTATAGTTTTATATGGTTGTATATGTGTTGGAAGGAGGGGTAAAAGAAGAGGATCAGGCCACTGCAGAACAACACCTGAAGCCTGTTCCGCAGTGTGCCCGGTCGACCTGGCAGGGCCCGGTCGACTTGGGACACACTGACGAAAACTTCTGGGAGCATTTTAAGTTAGAACTCCCGGTCGACCTGGCCATGGCCGGTCGACCGGCCCAACTGGGAAAAACCCTGCTGGAGTGAATTTCTCCACCTGTTTAGAATGGTTTTAGGTGGGACCTTGGTGACCCTTTTTGGACTGTTTGGACTATGTGTGAGGATGTCTTGAGCCGACACTCCTCACGGTTGGTTCGGTGGCATCGTTGGGGCACATCATCTCTAAAGAAGGATTATCAGTGGATCCGTCCAAGATCGAAGCGGTCATGAGTTGGGAAAGACCGAAGAATGCGTCAGAAATTAGAAGTTTTCTGGGATTGGCATGCTATTATCGGAGGTTTGTGCAAGGTTTTCGTCGATTGCGTCACCATTGACAAAGTTGACAAGGAAAAATGCACCATATGTTTGGACAGATCAATGTGAAGAGAGTTTCCAAGAGCTAAAGAAGAGATTGACTACAGCACCAGTCCTTACTTTGCCATCCGGAAGTGGCGGTTTCACCATTTTTACCGATGCTTCGAATGTGGGACTTGGTTGTGTTTTGATGCAAGAGGGAAAAGTGATTGCTTATGGATCTCGACAGTTGAAAGATCACGAGAAGAACTATGTCACCCATGATATGGAGTTAGCAGCGGTTGTGTTCGAGTTGAAAATGTGGAGACATTACCTCTATGGAGAGAAGTTCGAAGTCCACTCCGACCACCGCAACTTACAGTATCTGTTTTCACAGAAGGATTTGAACATGAGGCAGAGAAGATGGATGGAATATATAAAGGACTATGATTTTCCAATCAAGTATCACCCGGGGAAAGCAAATGTAGTTGCAGATGCCTTGAGCAGAAAATCAGTGGGCTTGGCAAATCTAAGTGGCACTTGTATCTTTGAGCAATTTGAAGAATTGAGTATAGACCTGCAGCCACTAAGGAAGGGTGTTTTGTTAGCTAACATGACGGTGTCAGAACCTTCTTTCATTCAGAAGATCAAGGATAGTCAGTTGCAAGATCCAGAGTTGGCCAAGATTTCAGAGCATATAGCAGAACGTCCTGACTTTCTTATTGTTGATGGAGTCTTGTACTACCATGACCGTCTGTGTGTGCCTAACATTGAAGATTTGAGAAATGACATCATGACCGAGGCTCACAGCACGAAGTATTCAATGCATCCAGGCAGCACAAAGATGTATCATAATTTGAAGGGCAGATTTTGGTGGAACAATATGAAGAGAGAGATTGCAGCGTTTGTCTCACGTTGCATGACCTGTCAGTTGATTAAGGCAGAGCATCAGAGGCCTCCAGGGTTGTTTCAACCGTTAGAGATCCCGGAATGGAAGTGGGAGCACATTACCATGGACTTTATTTCGGGACTACCGAGGACTAGCAGAGGCAACAATGCGATATGGGTCATTGTGGACCGTCTCACCAAGTCAGCGCATTTCCTTGCTATGAAGACAGGGAAGAAGATGCACATGGTACCTTGGGCAGAGTTGTTTGTCAACGAGATTGTCAGTCGTCACGACCAGCCAGTTTCTATTACTTCCGACAGAGACAGCAGATTCGTCTCGAGGTTCTGGAAGACGCTACATGAGTCTATGGGTACGAGATTACAGTTCAGCACGGCTTATCACCCTCAGACAGATGGCCAGTCAGAGAGAACGATTCAGACCCTTGAGGATATGCTCCATGCTTGTGTGTTAGACTTCAAGACTCAATGGGATGAGACTCTACCATTGTGTGAGTTCGCTTACAACAACAGCTACCATTCGAGCATTGGGATGGTGCCTTTTGAGGCTTTGTATGGCAGAAGGTGTAGGACACCTGTATGTTGGGAAGAAGTCGGCACTCGCAGTTTCCATGAACCGACTATTGTCAGTGAGACCAGCGACAAAATCAAGTTGATTCAAGAAAGTCTGAAAGTGTCCAGGAGTAGACAGAAGAGCTACGCAGACTCCCACCGTAGAGATTTACAGTTCAAAGAAGGAGACAAGGTCTTCTTGAAAGTGTCACCTACAAGGGGAACATTGAGATTTGGACAGAAGGGCAAGCTATCATGGAGATACATTGGACCCTATGACATTGTGAGTAAGATTGGTGACGTGGCTTATAGATTAGCCTTACCACCCGAGCTATCCGGCGTACACAACGTCTTCCATGTGTCTATGTTGAAGAAGTATGTCCACGATCCGTCCCATGTGCTCCGGCATGAGCCATTGGAGATTCGAGAGGATGCTACCTACGTTGAGAAGCCCGTTGAGATCATCGATACGAAGGAACAAGAGTTGAGGACTCGGACTATTCAGTGGGTGAAGGTATTGCGGGAGAACCATGGACCAGAAGAGGCAACGTGGGAATTACGAGATCAAGTGCAGAAGAAGTATCCACATCTTCTACCTGAGGTGAGCCTTATGTTTCATTTGGAGGACCAAATGCCCTAAGGGGTGGAGGATGTAAGACCCCGACCCGAGTGAACCCGATTAGTGCTAATTCAGTTACGTGTTAGTGCTAAGCTTGATTAGTGATTTTGGCTAGTTGGGTTTGGAATAGCTTTGATTCTAGTTTTGGGCTATTTTGAATGCTTTAGTAGCTAGTGGGGCCCTTTGGGGGTTCCCCTTTCGACTTTGCAATTACTTTGGGGATTTTCTGGAATTGTTTTGATTTTCATTCTTAACCCATTTAATTTATCTTAATGATCCCTACAACTTTCATGTTGATCCCATGTTCATTCGAGACCCCGAAACCCGATTTACAAGCCTTGAGGGGCAAAACAGTCCTTTTACACTAAACCTGTACCCAAAACTTGATATCCCCGAAACCCGCGAAACATATACTTTATGGAAACTAGAAATTTCGACGATCATTTCTTCCTTCTTCGTCGAATCCATCCGAGGTCCCGAAAGAGATGATTTCAGCCAAACTAATTCCTTTAGTTGTGGGACCCAACTCCATTTGTTAACAAAGAGAAACCCATTTCCCCATTCATTTCATTCTTCTTGTTCCAGCACAACAACTGAACCTAGGGTTTTCTTGCTCTTCTCTTCTTCTTCTTGCTTGTCCATCTCCAACCCACACCAAGATTCGCACCAACATCGAAATGGAGATCACCACCCTCTTCCTCATCTTGCAAGCTTCATCTTGATACCATTTGGGGAGAAATCTTCCAACCTTGAGATCTTCTTTGAGCTAGCTCTCTTCATTTGAAGGTCATCCAAGTGAGTAATCCTTCCCATCTTCTAGATTTGTAGTCCTCTAGCCCTTGAGAAGCTACATTTGCATTATTGTAAGTTCTTTCATTTTCATTCTTTGTGTAACCCATTTTAGGGTTGTTTTGGGGGTTTTTGTTTGTAGCTTGGATTTGAGCTATAGAGGTGATTAGAAGCTTGGTACAACTAGCTTGGACTTGAGGCAAGTGAATGATTGGGTGTTTTAAGTTTTAAATGGTTTGGTGAAACATTAATGGATTTCTCTCATGCTTTTAGTGATTTTCATGGTTGAAATAAATGCTCTTAATGCATCTTGATAGCTTCATTTAATGCCTTGAAAACATAAGTTTAAAGTCTTCTTGTTTATAGTTTTATATGGTTGTATATGTGTTGGAAGGAGGGGTAAAAGAAGAGGATCAGGCCACTGCAGAACAGCACCTGAAGCATGTTCCGCAGTGTGCCCGGTCGACTTGGGACACACTGACGAAAACTTCTAGGAGCATTTTAAGTTACAACTCCCGGTCAACCTGGCCATGGCCGGTCGACCGGCCTCACAGAGGGCAGGTCGACCGGGCCTGGGCCAGGTCGACCGGCCTAACTGGGAAAAACCCTGTTGGAGTGAATTTCTCCACCTGTTTAGAATGGTTTTAGGTGGGACCTTGGTGACCCTTTTTGGACTGTTTGGACTATGTGTAAGGATGTCTTGAGCCGACACTCCTCACGATTGGTTCGGTGGTATCGAAGTTCAATCCATTTCAATCTTGAACGGGATGGAACGACGCGATATCTTCTTTATATCTAAACGCAAAGTCTATTTCCTTGGTTGTCGCGAATCCTATCCCTTTCGATGACTGAGTAGGTTGCTCGATGTTTCCAGATTAACGTCATGCCTAGGATGGACCGTTTATAGTCTTAATTTTCTATTGTAACATCTAGTACTATCCATAAGCTCGATTAAAGTTTTGAAAATCGTAAAAGTGCATAAGGAGCCCGGAATGTCTTCAAACTCAAGGAGTACCAAGTCTTTATTATAATCGACATACGGGACCCCTATTCACTCAAATAAATCTTGAAACCAATATTTTACTTGAAATTGTTTTAGTTCATTGTTTCACTTCATTCCAAGATTCACATTACATGATTTGTTTTCCCGAAGCATGATAGTTACACTAGTAACATTGACTTGTCCCGAAGTGTATTGCCCGACATGAAATGAAAGTTATGCATTTGAGTATTCTTGCCCCGTACATTTATTTACTTGAACTTGATGTATTTTGCATATGTCTCGATTTGATATTTAACCTATGAGTCGGCATCACTAAGCTTGGATAACCTTGTCGGTTTGATCCACCGGCTTGGAGATCCCTCTCCCGTCCCGCCAGCTGCAGTTTGGATCCCCACACCCGGTTTATTACCGTGGTCCCGTCCCGATACCCGGTTCGCTACCGTGGCCCCGTCCCGTATATTTATATTGTATATATGATTTGCGTTGAATCTCCTCACCTTGTGTGACTGAGATCAACGTCCCGTGATACTGTTGTCACTTTAGTGACAGAGGACTTAGCTTTATGTGATTGCTATCTTGCTAGTTCCCGATTCCTTGGATACCTTACATATTTCATCTTGTTTACTTGTTTTCTAGCAAATGATTTATCCACTGTATGAGAGTTCTTGTTTAAACAGATTTCTATGCTTTTTAAGATATTTCCTTTATTATTACATGTTGTTATATCTTTTCACTCTCTTGCCAGACCGTCGTGTCTGACCCATTTGCTTTGGTACTCAGGTCCCGTTGCCGGCTACCTTGAGGAGGAGCCGGAGGAGGCGGTAGGTGAGCCGCAACCTCTAGTCGAGTGGCGTGCTGACGATGTCATGTAGACATCGGGTTGCTAAGAGAGGCGTATCATTTTGAGGAGAACTATTTAACCATTCTTTGGGTTATTGTTTTGTTATATTGGCCTTTGTTGGCCTCTAATTTTGGGGAAATGTAACTAAATGATCTGTTGTTTAAACTTTAACTACTTTTGGGGAACATGCTATAGTTCATTGCTCATTCTGATACAGTATTTTATACTTGGTGTTATTGTCCTTATGACTAAGGATAGTTGACTATTTGATTTGCTACACGCTTCCGCACTTAAACAGAAATATTCATTTATGGTTGTGATATCCTCACCGCGGACACCTGTGGGAAATTAAATAAATGTATGTCATCATTTAACAGATGTTATGGTTGGTTCTATTATTTATTATCATCACCACCACCACTAATGTCCCGATCCCGGATCAGTCACGTGGGGCCCGGTCCGGGGTCGCGACAGACTGGTATCAGGTCGAGACGTGTTTCAAGCAATTAAAAGAAACTAGAAATCCTAAGGACGTGGCGAGGATTCGTTAGATTTTTCGTTAGCTGGTATCGTGTGAGCAATGTGTGACCCTTTATATTATCATGTGCTAACAATTTATTTTGCAGCATCATGCCTCCCCGTAAGAGAACAGTGAATGGCATTCCTTCTGGAAGTAACAGTGATCACACCGGGCCGGTGGAAGAGGATATAGTTGAAAACAACCCACCGAATCAATTTCAGCAGATGATGTAAGCAATGCTTGACCAGCAGCGTCAAGCCAATGAGAATCAAGCTAGATTGCAAGAACAAATGCTCAAAAGAGAGGAAGACCACACTAGAGAATTGGCAGATATGCAAAGACAGTTATTGGAAGTGTTACAAAGAAGGCCTGAACCAGTTCCACCTTAACCCGCAATCGTTATCAATTAAAGGCAGCATGACCCGAACGCTTTGTTTGAACGGTTTCGGAAGAGGGCTCCGAAAGAGTTCCTGGGGATAGAAGACCCATTGGCTGCAGATGACTGGTTGGAACATACAGAGAACATCTTCGAGATTTTCCAGTGTATTGGGGGAGAAAGAGTGAAGCTAGCATCATCCCTCTTTGTTGGTACAGTAGACAGATGGTGGAAGACGGTGAGGGAAGAATATAGAACCATGGCTGATGCAGAGGTTTGGGCAAACTTCAAGAGATAATTTCATGATAAGTATGTACCCGCCCATATCAAGAGACAAAAGGCCATAGAATTTCAGCAGCTGGTGCAAGGGAGTATGACAGTCTTGGAATACCTCACCAAGTTTGAAAGATTGTCCAGATATGCTCCGGAGTTGGTAGATACCATGGAGAAGAAGATTGCTAAGTTCTTTGAGGGACTTAACCCTTTCATTGAGAGGGATGCCACCGGAGTAGTACCACCTGCTACTTTCGATGAGGCAATCAAGAGGGCTTACAAGTTTGAGAACTTCCACAACAAGATCATCAGAGTGCAAGGCAAGAGTCCAGCTCAGCAGCAGAATTACCAACAGTAGAGAACCCATCAGAATAAGAAGCAAAGGACAGGACCAAATATGGAAAATCCAGTAGTTTGCATCCACTGTGGGAAGAACCATGCTAGTGCTGAATGTCGTACTATTACGGGAGCGTGCTTCAGGTGTGGTTCGATGGACCATCAGATGAGGGATTGCCCTAGACCAAATAGGCAGAACCAGCAGCAGCAGCAAGGACCACAACGTCCAGCACCACCACCACAGAATGCATTGGTTGTCCAAAACCAGGCAAGGCCACTCCAGCAGCAAGCACCACATCAACATCAGTTTAGACAGCAGTAGCAGCCACAGCAGCAGGCCCGTCATCAGCAGGGACAGCAGCGAGCACCACAACAGAACAGGAATGCACCGCAAGGCAGGCCACAACAAGCTCAAAATAAGCCACAGCTTCGAGGGCAAATCTACGGGGTCAATAGAGTTGATGCAGAGGCAGCGGGAAATGTAGTGGAAGGTACACTCCTTGTTTGTGGGATTAAAGCTAAGATTTTATTTGACCCTGACTCTACACATTCATTCTTATCCCATGAATTTTCTAAGTTGATTGATATGCATGCTAGAGAACTTGAGTTCATTTTGACTGTGGCAACCCCAGTAGGTAAACAAGTTATTTGTAGAACCTTTTATCCTAGTTGCACAGTCCAGATAGGAGAAGTGGTTTTAACCGCAGATCTCATTTCTTTGGAGATGTTTGATTAGATGTCATCCTAGGGATGGATTGGATGGCAGGGTATCATGCCACGATGGATTGTTTCCATAAGACCCTTACTTTCAAGTTGGTTGAGACACCAGCAGGAGTGTCGTTTCAGGGAGAGAGGAGGAATCCTAGTGCAAGGTTTGTTTCAGCGTTGAAGGCTGACAGACTTTTGAGAAGTGGTTGTGAAGCTTATTTAGCGTTTATCACGGAGGATAACCTGGATTCTCCTCGCCACCTCGGTCTCGGTCGCCCCGAACTCCCAGTTCCCCAAGACGAGCAGGCGGTCCTCCCCAGCATACTTGCTCGAGTCCTCCAAAGCGTTAATCAAAGGTCGGCGTCTCGCCTTCACCCGAAGGTAATATGTATCTTCACCCCCCGCGGATTTACAGATGTCATACACATCCTCTATATCGTGCACGTCGAGGTTAATGTCAAGCATTTGGTTCAACTCAGCGACACCCATGATTATCTTGAACCCATTGGGCATTAATTGGAAGGGGCAAAGCCGCCATGTGCTAAGGCAAGAACAGAGAAGGGGATGAACGGGGAACTTGACCCCGCCTTCGATTATGGCCACCAGAGGAAAGGGCATCCATTTTTTGAAATGGGTAAGGCCGTCAAAGAGGCCCTAGAGGTCGTTAGGCTTCACCAGAACGCCGTCTAGTATCTTATATACTTTCGTGAGCCCCTCCAGAGCTTGGGGGCTCTCTAACCAGTGACTGTAAATCCCCATTTTCTAAAAAACTAGAAAGGAGCGGAGAGCAAGGGGGGACAAGATCTAAAAACCCTAGGGGATAGAAAACCTAGACAAAAGGCAGAAGAGGTGAGAGGAGGATAAAGAAGAAAAAAACTCACAGAGAGAATATAAAGGGTTTCGAAAATGAAGGTCTCCGGATTTGTTGAAGTTCTGATCTCGGCAGAGTGTCTTCTCCAGCAGAGTCTTCTTCCAAGCGATAACAGAAGTAAGAGAAGAAAGAAGAGGGGGCATCCCTATTTTATAGAGGGACGCACCTCTTAAATGCCACACATGCGAAACGTCGCTTCGGACTCTCCACGCGTCGCTTCGATTCAAACAACAACCAAACGAAAGGTGACACGTGGCACCACCAGTTCATCTCCCACCATAACTCTGGCACATTATTTATCTCCTCGGGCATATGAAGCGACATCCGTGTGCCCACCTGGGTAGAATAATAATGATATCTCATTTATTGCCTAGGGCAAACGAAACGGAATCATAATGAGGATCAGACGTCAGCAAGGGGCGTCAAGACAGGGGCAAGTACATCCTTTCAATCTTAGCTCCCGACCTTAGAGAGAGTTCTAAGAGGTCGAGGGCTAGGGGCAATTGTGTGGGGTCATTTCCTAATGACAAGATTGTGTGGGGCCATTTCCTAATGACAGGATAATCCCTGGCCTCGGTGTTACCCAGATCGGTAGAAGCGCCAGGCCGGAAAAGTCCCGAAGCCCATCTCGGTGACCACGCCTGCAAAGGCCCACCTCGGTCTCGGCCTTAGCTTGATCTCAGCCCTCCTGTCATTCAGTCATAAATGCGACCATAAATGCACTACCATGGCGGTAAACGGCGAACTGACAAGTAGAATGGGCGCCTGACCTAGATAAGTGGCAAGCCTTATCTCAAGGTCACATCTACAGACATAGGGGAATGACCCGATGGGACGTCCCCTTTTTACCTACCCCCACTTAGGAGATAAAGTACAAGCTGATGGGACTTTCATCTCCCCCTCAGGGGCCCAGTCCGATGATGACCCTCCCGTCTATATGATGCATGAAGAAAAACTATAGGAGGTATGCAAGAAATCAGATCTCTATACTCTCCCTTCCTCATTTTCCCTTAGTTCAATTACAAAACTAACTCAGGCATCGGAGTGCCTTCGGCTGCTTGCAGCAAGGGGCTCTGACCTTTGTTTTTCCCTTCAGATTCCTGGAGGCCAATCCTTTCCCAAAATCATCAAATCAAGAGTTTAACTCTCTCCTAACCAAGTCCGTAAATTTTAGGCACTTACAGTAAGGTTGTGTCGCTACACGTAATCTGCATAACTAAGTACCATCATTTCTGCCAAACTATCTAGATTCTTACTATTTCAGGTTACATTTAAGTGATTATTAGCATACGTTGTCTTAGTTTGATTTCTATCCTGGTTTTGTTTCTTTCTTTTACATTCTCCCTTATTTCTTCGATCTAGTTTCCGCGCATAATTTCATAAATTATGAGAAAGACTGGTTAATGAGGCTAGAGGAGTTTTGAATGATTGGAGACAAGGTTTGATGAAGGGAGATTGATGGTTGGTTTTGAGAAAGACTGGTTAATGAGGCTAAACCATGTTTAACTGGATTGAGGGCCTCAGGGTTTAGATGGGAGGGGTGGCCAAACAGGGGAGGAACAATGTTCTGACCTGAAGGTTCAATCAGGAGTTGGGACAGAACAAGGTTGGACTGAGTTTGGTTATGGACAGGGGGGTTAGTTTGGGTATGGACAGGGGGGTTGATTTGGTCAGGGGGTTTTAGTGTACTTGTGTGTGTGCTGAAAGATCCGACTTGAAGGAATTGAAGTCGCGAACCCCAATCCAGATTAAGACCAGAAGTTACTGACCCACACTGTAACCCAAAGGCAAGTTCCACTGCAATGTGAGCTCCAGCTTCTTTCAAATCCCTGCCTTACATGCTTAGGAAACATCTCTATGGACTGTGGAGGTATATCCAAATCAATCTCCAATAGAAAGAGGCTGGAGAGTAGATGCAATGAAGGAAATGACTAGATGGCTTCATTTGCCAATGGAAGGCAAAACCAGTAGGGCAACCCCACCACACCACTGGGCCGACTCTGTCATTTTAGTGGGTTTGGTTTCTCCTCAATAGGCAAGCCATTGTTTGCTGCTATTGAGCAATGGCTTATGTTGAAGCCATGGCTTATTTTGAAACCATCAAACTGATGAGAGTTGGTCAGAAAGCCTATAATTCATAATAGTAACAGCCATGTAGCCATTCCTCAACCAGATTTGGGCACACTAGCATATGGCAAATACAAGTATTAGCAAAGCAAAAATTTCTTCTTTGTTATGCTGACAATAGTGACTTGATCATACTTGTCTACATTAACTCTACTACTCTAGTCTATGATATTACATCCCAATGCCAGAGTAAGACTTGATCTCACTTGGTACCAATCTGACTCTCCCCATTCATAACAACTGGGATATAAAACCATGATGTAGAAGCTAAATAGCACACCCACCCACACACCCACACCCACCCACCCACCCACACACACCTGTCCTTTTCTTATCTTTCTTTTTTGTAAAGTTCGTCATGAGGATCTCCCTCATTCATATCTTTTTAGAACCCTGTGCCACCAAGATAATCAGAGGCTAAAATCAATTTTTTTTTTTCAAGTTATTGTTTTGTTTGGGGTTCTTCTCATGTTTCTCCTCCATGTTACACTATGCTGCAAGTAGGATAGCATGACTATGGGACAGATTCGATGTGAGCAATAGTCGTTACTAAAATTAGGTTGTGCCCTTGATCATTGATCTAACTTCTTTGGTGCACATTGAATTTTTGACATCATCGTGTCATTAAGCTTTGATGACCTAAAACCTGGGATTATTTGATTAACCCTAATACCATGTTCAAGCCTATCCACAGACAAGTGTCTTCTTGATCTTAAAGTATCTCAGTGGGCGCCATAAACACTGAAACATTTTAAAGGAAAAAACACTGAAACATTTTAAAGGAAAAAACACCCAATCACTATGCAGATCCCTCAAAAACCTGTACCCGAAGCAACTTCAATAGGTGCCTAAGTTAACCACTCTCTTAAGTAAATGTAATGTGGAAGCTTGGTATGAAATTTGAACTGTTTCAGCCCTTCTGGTGCCCTTTCTCTGTAGTAAGAATATTCCAAGTACATTTCTATGCATCACACTCTTTTTAGGTTTTAATCTTTCCAAATCACCCTAGAGAAGAAAAAGGAGTAAATTGAAGCTATTTTTTAATTAGATTTATAACTGTTACACATTGCTTGACTAATGGCCCTACTCATACCTTACTTGACTCATGATGGGTTTAGGATACATGATAACATGTATGAGCCCATTTGGGTTTAAAATATTTTTAATTTAAAAGAATATTAAATATTTTAAGAAGAAAAGAAGCCCATTTGGGTAGGACTTTTTTTTACGATGTGTGTTTCTATAAATTTGTGTAGAAGGTCAGTTATGAACTTAGAGTGAATTTTATTGATTTATTGGGATTGTCTTCTCGGTGATCCTCCTCTTCCTGTTCTATATGGTTTTTTAAGAACTTCTTCTGCATCTGGTAACTTACTCTCACCATCATATTCTGTAGCTATTTTTCTTCTCATTTTAAGTTATATCTTCAACTATTATTTCTATTCTTTTCCATCATTTTCTTTTGGTACTAATTTTGACTGTCAATCACAACCTGAATCATCATTCCATTAGTTTTCATGAGGGCAAAATGCTTACAGACACAAATTACATATAAAGTGCAGAAACACTGACTATGAATGACAATGAAATTGATTTAATGGTGGATAGGAAAACAACTCTGGTGAAGATATGAATACCATGATTTACTTCTTATGAACCAAGAAGTCATGATCATTAAACACCTTCTTGAGATGAATAGAGTATCAAATATACAGGATGTAATATATTTGGGACCGGGCCAGTTGAGCCATGTTATAACTCTGTCATTTTCAGTGTTGGGTTTGTCATTAGAGTTTAAAATTTGTGTTATTTGTTTCTCAAATTTGTGTTAAATATTCTGCTGCTCTTGCTGTTGTTACGATTTTCAATAGATGATGCTTAGAAGATATATGAAAGTTTGAAAGTTACTTGATGTAGTTAAGTATTGCTGTTTTTTTTTTTTTTTTGCATTTATTTTATACCATCTATTGGTTGAATTTGAGTTAACCACTACCTTACATATATGAATAGATATGGACAAGAGTTGGATGCTACTGTATCATAATAGATTCTTTTTTTTTTTTGCATTTATTTTATACCATCTATTGGTTGAATTTGAGTTAACCACTACCTTACATATATGAATAGATATGGACAAGAGTTGGATGCTACTGTATCATAATAGATTCAGTCAGCCGTATATAGACGGGGTGAATTCTTTTATTGAATTCGCAAAGGCAAATTCAGGCGGGAGTAGAGTGATCAAGTGCCCTGCAACTACTGCTGTAACAGTTTTAAGCATGATTATGAGATTGTGAGAGACCATCTACTCATACGTGGGATGCTGGTATCCTACGACACTTGGTTACAGCATGGGGAACTTGCACAATCCGATGAACTGGATGATAGTGACAATGAATCGGATGAGGACCAGGATGCATATGATGAGTTATTAGAGAACCATGGCAGGGGGACTTACATGATGGATGATACCCTAGGGATGGATGATGTGCGAAACTTTGAAATTATGCTGGAGGCTTCCCAGCGTGGTTTGTACCCAGGCTGTAAAGATTCAGAAACCCTGTTAGCATTTGTTATTAGGATGCTACATGTGAAGGTACAATACAAGTGGAGCAACAAGTCATTCGACAAGGTCTTGGAGATATTTAGGGACACCCTACCAGAAGGTAATGTGGTTCCCACGTCCATTTATGAGGCCAAGAAGCTACTACGTGACTTGGGCTTGGGGTATGAACACATTGACTCCTGCCAGAATGATTGCATACTTTTTTGGAAGGAGAATGCTCACTTGGAGAAGTGTCCGGAATGTGGGGAGCCTAGGTACAAGGTCAATGATGGCAAGGGTAAGCAGATCGCTCATAAGATATTGCATTACTTCCCATTGATACCTAGGTTGAGGAGATTATACATGTCCAGGATGACATCCAAAGAGATGAGATGGCACCATGAGAATGGCATGGATGGTGATCTGGGTAGGCATCCAGCCGACTATAAAGAATGGAAGGAATATGATTTGAAATTTCCAAAGTTTGCACGAGAGATCCACAATGTGAGGTTAGGACTAGCCACCGATGGGTTCAACCCCTTCGGCAACATGAGCACTTCTTATAGCATGTGGCCCGACATACTTATGCCTTACAACCTTCCACCATGGATGTGCATGAAGGACCCATTTTTCATGATGTCATTACTTATTCCTGGGCTGCAGGCGCCTGGGAAGGAGATCGATGTGTATCTGAGGCCCTTGGTTGATGAGTTGAAGGAGTTGTGGGAGATTGGTGTCATGACTTACGATGCCCATAGTGAACAGACCTTTCGAATGCATGCGGTTGTGATGTGGACCATAAATGACTTTCTCGCGTATGGTAACTTGTCTGGTTGGAGTACAAAAGGTTATTTGGCTTGTCCCCCTTGCAACGAAGATTCATTATCGTGTAAGTTGAGAAGTAAGATTGGATGGGTTGGACATCAAGCTTACTTGTCTAAGAACCACCTCTGGAGAAGGAGCAAGAAGTTCAACGGTAAGCAACATCATAAAATGAAATCCTTGCATTTACTGGTGCAAAAGGTACTTGATCAGTTGGATCGACTACCAGAAGTTAGGTTCGGGAAGGGGCCCAATAGCAGGAAAAGAGGTTGTGAGCCTGCACTATTGAATTGGACAAAGAAAAACATCATGTATGAGCTACCGTATTGGAAAAACTTAAACCTTAGGCATAACCTTGATGTCATGCACATAGAGAAAAACATCTGTGAAAATGTTGTTGGGACAGTGGTGGGCATAGATAAGAAGAATAAGGACACGGACAAAGCGCGTGATGATTTAAAAGATATGGGCATCAAGCCACAATTGCATCTGCAGAGGAATGAAGAAAGATCCATTGTGAAACCCCGTGCATTCTACACATTGGACCCGAAACAAAGGGAGGGCTTTTTCAAATTCTTGAAATCAATCAAGTACCCGGATGGCTATGCAGCAAACCTCTCAAGGTGTGTGACCTCGAAAACTGACAAATTATCGGGTATGAAGAGTCACGACTATCATGTGCTCCTATAGCGTCTTTTTCCGGTTGGCCTACGTGGTTATGTTGATAAGGAGTTAAGTACAACTCTATTTGAGCTTGGCGGGTTCTTCCAGGATCTTTGCTTGAAAACATTGAAACAGAGTGATTTAAAAAAATTAGAGGAACGGGGAGTGCTCATATTTTGCAAGCTCGAGAAGATTTTTCCTCCGGCATTCTTTGATGTAATGGTCCATTTGGTTGTTCACTTGCCTCGTGAGGCTATGCTTGCTGGACCGGTGCAATATCGGTGGATGTACCCCATCGAAAGGTAACTGTTACCATCCGATGAATTGTTATTCATGTAGTAGTGTGATTGTCTTGCATAAGTAACCTTAATACTAATGTCTCTTTGTTTGAAGGTTTCTAGGGACTTTAAAAAGTTATGTTACTAACCGAGCACGACCCGAAGGCTCGATCGCCGAGGCTTACATTGCCAAAGAGTGTTTGACTTTCTGCTCAATGTACCTAAAAGGGACTGATCGAGACAAACGAAAAGATGATGGTGGTGTGCGTGGTCCCGGGATGGAGATCTTCACACAAAATGTCCGTCCCTTTGCACCGATCACAAGGGCATCAGATCCTTCTCAGAATGAACGCAACATGGCTCACTGGTTTGTGTTGCATAATAGTCCCGAGTTAGAGCCATATCTTGAGCAAGTGCTTTGGCTTAACTACATGTGTGCATAGATTGTGTCCTTGTTGATCCTTCATCTTCTTTTACTTGTTTATGAATTGTATTTCCTCGTGTAGGGAACATAGGAATACAATACAAAATCTAGAAAGGCATGACCTTAGTCAAATACAGCGAGATGAATTTCAAAAATGGTTCAAGCAACGTGTAAGATATATGACATCCTATTGACACGGTAAACATGAACTAATTGGGAATCAATTGACATTAATTTATTAAACTTGTTGCATGTTGCTCATGTAGATGAATGATTTGCGAAACCAAGGGTCACCAGAAGCAACAAATGAAATGTGGTCGTTAGCAAATGGTCCTGGTTCGATAGTTTATTTGTATTCATGATGCATATTCAATGGTGTCCGATTCCACACCAGAGATCGCGAGAACCGGCGTAAGTGCCAGAATAGTGGTTTGGTCGTGCAAGGGGAGCATCTTGGGAAGACAATTGACTTCTACGGGTACTTGTGCAAAGTCTGGGAATTGACATACATGCATGGGGGTAGGGTGGTGTTATTCCAATGTGAATGGTACAACACCGGTACCAGAAACAAAGTACATACCGATCAACACATAACAAGCATTCATGTTACTGGTCGGTGGTATAAAGATGATCCATTTGTCCTACCAAGTCAAGCAAAGCAAGTTTTCTATGTCAGTGATACTTGCAAAGGCAACAACTGGAGAATCGTAGAACGAGCCAAGCATCGAGGAGTGTGGGATGTACCAGAACTAGATGATGTGCCTAATGAGGCCTTCCAGTAGCACGAAACAACCAATGTTGTCCCAATCTGTGTCAAAGATAGTGATGTGAATTACTGTAGAGATGATATTCCGCCAGAGATAATTAATGGTGAGGAGACAATGGCGGAGCATAGCGATGGCGAGGATGAAACTATGGCGGAGTATATAGACGACGATGATGATGAAGACGATCTGCGTAGCCAGTTCGATCCGGATATCGATCCTGACGTAGAGTATGATGTGTAGTGTTTGTTTTTTTATATATGTATGGACAAGTGTTTTAAATTAATAAAGTTTTTGGTTTACATTTCATGGCTCATTATATATACATATATATATATATCATTTTATATGCCTTCATTCTCATGTATGTCATATATAGTTCAAAAAAATGCCAAAGGGAGGTAAAACATATGTCATGCCTAGCTGGGTGGCCAAACAGGCAAAGTTGACGGAATACGAGAAGGTGAGAAATAAGAACATCATGGAAAGAGACGAGAGATGTCATGCTTTGGGGGTAAAGCACCTAGCCAGCACTATTTTTGGATTGGGTCAAATGAGTAGAAGGAAAAGTGTATTCGGATGAAGATACAGGTGATGACGGGGGTGATGAGTCTTCTGGGTCTCAGGGGAACATGGTAATTTGTGTCTATTGATTTATGATAAGTCATTCTAGTTGTAAACATCCTTCATCCACTTTATTGATGTATTTATGTACTAATACTTCATTGTTGTGTCATGACAGGTTACTCATATGAATCGAGGGAAGCGAAGTAGACGTGCTTGCGTTGTAGCAGCTGCATTGGCCCTGGCTACACCAGCACAACCTCAATTCACACATTCTTCTCGTGCAGAGAGCACGCCCGAGGGGGCGACCCAAGCTACACCGGCACAGCCTCAAGTCACACGGTTTTCTCGTGCGGATAGCACTCCTTCGGCGACCAATTCTAGACCGATGGATCCTACACGGTTTGCCAGTTCTTCTGGCCAGCCTGATCAGGTTTTGAGTCCGCATACCCCAGGCAGCAGTGTTGGTGAGAAATATATAATTAGTTACGTTTAAAATGTACATTCTTTTAATGTTATATGCTTAATAACTCAATTAATATTGTGGTCATGACAACATTAGCCTCGGCCGAGGGCTCCCGTTGTGTACGGGGTAAGACACGGGGGCTGAAGGTAGCAAAGCTGAGGAGGCAGCTTGGCCATGCCATCCCAATTTCGATCCCAGCTTCAACCCATGCGCCAGAGGGCGAATTTGCCACTACTTTTGCGAACCTTCCCGAGGAAGCGATTCAAGATGAGGCACCTATTCAAAAAGAAGGCTGGAAGATTGTTCCTGAGGGGGTCAAGAATTTGGTGGTAAAGAGAGTTCAGGTAATTTCATTTGAGATAATTTAATGCAGATTCAATTATACTCATTAATGTTTAATTGTGGCCTCACATAGCATGTTTATGTTTGCAATTGCAACAAATTTTTGAGTTCAGGGACTATGTGAACGATCCAATCATCAAGGCTGTCGTTGATGCGAAATGCCAAAAGTTGTACAGGGACTGGAAGTGTGAGTTACATGCCCACTATTTGTCCCTTTTGGAGGCGGGGGTGCCCGATCCAAAGAGCCACCCACTAAAGCCTTGTAAGGCAGATGACTGGGCCTGGATGATCGACAATTTGTGGGAGACTATCGAGTGGAAGGTAACTTTTAATGATTTTGTATATGTCTGCCTCAATTATTGATCAAGATCATTGTATTAGTTAAAATTTGTTTGGACTAATACATTGTTTTTTAATTTTCTGTGGAGAACAAGTTAAAGAAAGCCAGAGTTAGCCGATTGAAGATGCCCTGGAATCATATGAGCTGCTCTAGATCATTCCTAGCACGTAGTTCAATAATCGTAAGTGCGGATTTAAGAATTTTTGCCATTTGACTAAGTTATGAAAATTAAGTTTCTTCTAATAACGAATTATCTATTGTCATAACAGAGAGCACAGAATGCTGGACATGCACAGCCTTTTCCCGATTTCTACCACGACACCCACTATATGCACGGGAAAAATAGGTGGATAAATGAGGAGGCTCAGAAGACACATGTACATATGCCTAAGTCATGTTTTATATATCAATACAAATATACTTTTATATATATGTTAAACTCACTTTATTTGATTTTTACATGTTTAAAAATGGCAGGAGGAATTAGTACGATTGCGGGCCGAACAATCCCAACCCTCTATCACATCTCCGATGACCGAGGAAGAGTTATCCGTTAAGGTGCTTGGGCATAGATTGGGATACCTGAAGGGTTTTGGCATTCGCACGAAGTCCACTTCAACTTCAACCCAGAATCGGACGAGCCCTGATTCTGAGGTACTTCAAATGAGGGAGTAGTTAGCGGAGTTTTCCAAGCGAACAATTTTCCTTGAGGGTTTAGTCCTCCAGTTAGCTGAGCGTGCAGGGATAGATCCAGGTATCATTGCTGGTGGGGATGGCACCTCTGGTGGAGCTCAGGATGCTACTTCTCTAGGTTTGTCCATGACTACTCCTTTTAAGTTGCAGGGTTGGCCATTTTCTAGGAAATGATGATTGAATATGATTTGGTTTTTATTATGCCTTCATGGGTTTTTTTGGACTCCATAATGGGGTGGGTCCTGAACTCGGCATCTTTGGTTGGAACTCCAACTAACACAGCAACACCCCAACCCTGAGAATAATGAGAAACTACAGTCATAAATCGGGGACATGCTGGCTGAAATATGGATTTTGGTAATTTAGCGTGTGTAAGTGAAAGCTATCGTGTAGAAAAATACATCATGAACACATTCGAATGCAGATATCATCACATTGACGTTCCCTGTGCACTCAATGCTCCTGTCCACTCCTCCACCAGTCATCTCAGCTAGTACCTGATCAAGTTCTAGGCCTTTTCAAATGACTATTCCAATAGTACTTAAGAAGGAAAATAAGATGTGCAGTACTTTTGAATGAGTGTTGATTCTATAAAAGAGTGTCTTTTGTAGACTTAGAAAATATGCTATAATAGAATGTATAGAGATGAACCTCTTGAACAGGTTTGTCATGGTCTTTTGGGTTTATAAACTCTGTAATCCCGAACTTCTTCACTGGAGGCAGGGGAAATAGGACCATTAATAACATAAATGACATGGTCTTTTAAGTATATGTTGGTCTCGTCGACTTATGCATTAAGAGGCCTTATCAAAGGTTGTGAGCTGCTGATGTGAAAGGATATCATCGTTTAATTCATGTTCTCTGTGAAGAAGTATGCTGGAATGTCTTTGTAGCCCAATTGCCACCAGACTCAACTCTTAACGCAGGCTTTGTTGATGGTTACAGAAACTTGTAGAGTGTGGGTTGTTATGGATTCTCAAATGTTGCTATTCTATGACTGATTAATGTTCATGGGGAATTAATGGGTCTTGTTAAATCATTAGTGCATGAATAGTGTCCTCACTTCTGTTGCATCACCATGGCCCATGATCTGGAAATTCATTTTAGACTGCTGGTCTAAAGTTGCAGGTTCACATATCATAGACATTATTCATAGTTCAGGAGTTTATTATTATTATTATTATTATTATATATTTTTTGGGTAGAGAAGTTCCCAATCAGCAGTTAGAGAATAACCATACCCATTTTTAGAGATTTAAAAAAATTTCCATGATATTTTGGAAATGATGTAAATTAACTATACTTGTCAGGCAGAAAGTGTAGAAGCGGTTTTATCAGCTCAAAAGGTCAAAAGTTGTGAATTGGGTTTCTAATGAAGACAAACTTTGGTGAAATAGATTCTATAACTACCCATATTTATATGGCATGCTGTGTTAATTAGCCATGGCAGTTATTAGGAAAATGTACAAGTGTGTTTCCCTTTCTTTCCTGAAATGAAATGGTTGATGGCTTTGCTGCTAGAAGCAGCTTGACTGGGCCCACTTCTGACATCTTCCTTTTGCTTGTAGTGATTGATCTTGTCATCAACAGCGTTGTATTCTCTAGGACAGTTTATTGCCTCATCTTTTAAGTTGCGAGAAAAATGGTATCACGACCTTTACATGTTTCTCAGGAACTGATCAAGGGGTGTTTACATACTTGTACTTTGACTTGATTCACTAGTGGGGTGTTTATATACAGGTTTTTTGTTATGCACAGGTCCCTAACAGATTGTAAAAGAAAACTTGTTTAATATTCATGGTGTAAGTGTGAAGTAAATTATTGAAGTGCTATGGTTGAATGGTGAATGACTAATGACGTAGTGGTGAATGACTTTGTGGTGTGTTGGGGCATTGGGTTGTTTATATGAAGGTTTGTTTTTTTTTTTTTTTTTGTTATGTACAGGTACTTAACAGGTTATAAAAAAAATAAAAATAAATGTCACATGTATAGGGGAGACTATGCCGAAATTTTCAGAAATCTTTTACATTAGAAATTTCTCTTAGGAACATTTTTATGAAGTTTACGTTAATGTTTGCCAAAATGTGTTTATGCTTCTTATTTATCATTTTTTGTTATTGTAGGATGATGTTTTACTGCATACGAATCTGACAGCTCGGTGGCGCAGGGTGATTTAGACCATGATGCAATTACAAAGGCATATTTTATACTTGTCTTTTTGTTTATTTTTGAGACACTATTGGTAAAATTCAATTGCTAATATTTGAACTAATTTTGGCGTTTGACCACCTGACTTTTGATATAGAAATGATCATAGATCACTGATTCAGTTACTGTTTGAAGTCTGTACATGTCAATATTATCTGAGTGTTATCTTGGGTATATTTCCAAGTTTAGTTACTGCTAGCAATGATATCCTGCTGCTGTTAGAAGAGCATCAGTTAGGATTCATTATTATTAGCTGATGTTGTGATTGCTATTTGTTACCATTTGTGCTATTTCTTGTTGGATTTTTGCTAGTAATGTAAAGGGTTTGCTGCATGAATTATGTCAGTAGCTGAATATGCAAGTCCATGGTTTTGGTGCAAATGTGCCATCTATGAGTTTAATCATATGTTAATCTTGCTCTCTTTTTTTTTTTTTATGCAGGATCAAATGAAAATGAAGAAAGTTTTTTGTTGAAAGATTCATGCAACTAAGATGCAGCGAACATGAAGGAAAAATGGATGCAGACTAGCAGATTGCTATATGTTAAAATAGGATGTATGAAGTTTTTTTTTTAACAATGTTGCATGTGTTGGATTGGTGCAACAATGAGATGATTGTATATGAAGATGTAAATTTTCATTGGCAGTTGAATGTTGGCAAAGAGTAGAATGTTAGCATGGATTTTTATTTTGTAATGGTAATAATAAAGTGCTTTTAATATTGTAAGGGTATTTGAATATTAATATGAAGTGGAATGAATATTTGGAATTGAAATAGATGTTGGGTGTGTAGTTGATTTGGTCTTAGATAATGGAATAGTAGTTTCATACGATACAGGTTGGAAGCTGTAATGATGCAAGGATGTATATATAGCAAAAAAATTAAAAAATCAAATAAATACAATAAATGAATATTGATTGCCGGCACAATCTTTTTGCCGGCAAAACACCTTGGTAAAATATTAATGTTTTGCCGGCGCAAAAAAAAAAAACGCCGGCAACAAATTTTGAAAAAAATAATTTTTGTAAAATAGAAATGTTTTGCCGGCGCAAAAAAACGCCGATAAAAGTTTTGAAAAAATAAATTACATAAAATATAAATGTTTTGCCGGCGCAAAAAAAAACGCCGGCAAAAGTTTTGAAAAAATAATTTACATAAAACATAAATGTTTTACCGGCGCAAAAAAAAGCTGGTAAAAGTTTTAAAAAAATAAATTACATAAAATATAAATGTTTTGCCGGCGAAAAAAAACACCGGCAAAAGTTTTGAAAAAATAATTTACATAAAACATAAATGTTTTACCCGCGCAAAAAAAAGCTGGTAAAAGTTTTTAAAAAATAAATTACATAAAATATAAATGTTTTGCCGGCGAAAAAAAACACCGGCAAAAGTTTTGAAAAAATAATTTACATAAAACATAAATGTTTTACCGGCGCAAAAAAACGCCGGTAAAAGTTTTGAAAAAATAAATTACATAAAATATAAATGTTTTGCCGGCGCAAAAAAAACGCCAACAAAAGTTTTTTAATCAATTTATTATTGAGAAATAAAGGCCTTTTAACGGCGTTTTATATCTCTTTTCCCGGTGAACAAGAACGCCGTTAATGTTTAAATTTTTACCGGCGCAAACCTTTTTTCGCCGGCAAAGAGTATTGCTGGCATACTTTTCCCGGCGCAAGGAAAATCATCGGGAAAGTCTTTCACCGGCGTTTTATAGACTTTTGCCGGCGCTAGTGCAATTTGTTGTAGTGATTTACTGCTGCTACAGCTATATATATATATATATACATATAGTGACATACTACATTTATTGCTGCAATACGTATGGTTGTAATGTGTATTTGATGTAGTGACGGAATATACTTTCCGCTACTATATGTAGTAAAAGTGTAGTTGAAGTAGTGACGGAATATATGTTCCACTACTATACGTAAAATAGTTTAAGTGTATTTGAAGTAGTGACGGAATATACTTTCGGCTGCTATTAGATGTAGTGACGGAATATACTTTCCGTCGTTTATAGTGGCATAATACATTTTCCGCTGCTATACATATGTTTTCAATATATACAAATACGTTTATAGTAGAAAAATACAATTTCCGCCGCTATATGTATACTCATACTTAGATGTAGTGACAGATAAATAAACCGCCGCTAATTATCACTTTTCTTGTAGTCCTACCTAATTTTGTTATAACCTAACCCTAAGTTTTAGTAATTTTTGCCATAGCTACTTACAACTTTGATGAATGAGTTAGGACTACAAGTATCGATTCTTATTTTTGCACATGTAATATTTATTAACTATGATCCATGGTACCCACACTTAAAATGTTTGTGTGGTTAGGAAGTCCAGTTTTAACCTGGAGGCCTTGCCTTCGAATCCCTTAAGGCCTTACTCGATACATAGGGCTAGTGGGTGGTTCTATATATCCGTGGGTTCACCAATGATCAACCGAAGGGAGGTCGGCGGGTTCCAATGTTATAAAAAAAAAAAAAAAAAAAAAAACTATGATCCATGGTATGATAATATGGTCAAATCCTTTATCACTTAGATTGCAAATTTGTAACCTTTTCATTGGTGGCCTACAAATACATGATTTGAAAAAAAAAACCCTTAAAAACCCAAGAACAATCATTGTGAGAGAGCAGTCCCCGCTTTCTTTCATTGTGTTTGGAGTCCATTATTTTTATTTAAAGCATATTCACAACATCTAATAAATATCAATCACAAATTAATGTCCAACAAGAACCTGGAAATCCCATGAATTACAGTGTTTGGTACCCTAGAGGAATACCAAATTACACCTACAACCTTTTCTAATTTGCAACTTTTTTTTTCTAGCTAGAACTAATTTAAGCATGAAAAGCAATGTATGAATGTTGGACGTAATATCTTTCTATTCTATGTATGTATTTTTGTAGGGAGCTTCACTTCAAAATGTATTGGATTCTGTTATATATTACGGTGTTGTTGCTGGATAAAAAAAATCATATATGTAGAACAGACAAGTTCATCATCATCATGCTTCTTGTTGTAGGTACTATCATTATCTTCCTTTTGAACATCAATCGATGGTAGAGACAGAAGCCTTATAGATTCCAAAGTATATAGTCAACAAGCTTCTCAACGTGGGTCAACTTGAATTCATGCGAAATCTTGCACTTCAGTTTTCCTTTCTTTAATTTGAAATGCTAATGTTTTCCTTTTAAAGGCTCTTGTTTCCCTAATCATGGAGCTGTGGATTCAACATGTATCATTTAACATAAGATATGAAATAAATATAAAAGAGGTTTTTCTCTATAGCTTGTCTCTAGAAATGTCTATTCCCTCCTTCCCAAAGTTTAAATATTTCCCCACAACTACATTTATAGCATTTTTGGACTAAAATACCCATAGTGCGGGCTATGAAAAAAAATGCATTTTGTGAATGGATTTGGGCTTTTGGCAAACTGATACTGTTTCATTTGTGGCTTGAAAATGTATTTGTGTAAATGGATTTAAATGAAAATATATAGCGTTATTATATAATTTAATTAAAGAGTAGTGATCTAACATGCATTTTCTTATATTCTTTTGGATCTTAGGGCTTGTTTGGATATGTACAAAGTAAAATATTTTTAGATTTAAGAGGAATTTACCAGAAAAATCACTTTAGATGGACACAAACCCAAAAAGGCCCCATTAGTTCATATGACACATTAGTGGTCCCTTAGGACAACTATCATTTTTTTAATTAAAGTTTTCATTGACCGAGGACGTTGTCGCTCATTTAACCCTACAAAACCCCTGAAACCCTATTTTCTGTTTCTTCCTCCTCAACATTTTCCCCTATTTGGCGATTTCATTGCCTCCTTCTTCCTCAACAACCTACAACGTGGTCCCAGGGGTCAATGTCCAACCTCCTGTGGATTGAAGCATCATAGATTCGAGCATCCCATCACGTGGAGATATTCTTCTTGTCATCTTCCTATTGTTTGTTTTTCAAAATGACGATTTGTGAGGGTTTCTTCATCTTCTTTTTATTTCCTTCAACCTTCCAAAATAGTTCTTGAGTTTCCAAGAGGAGCTGGGAGTTGAATGCGCACTGATTGAATCTTGAAGAGATTCCGATTAGTGTAGTTATACCAGAAGAGGATGTTATTGAACCCAAAGTTTTTTGGCCTTGTTGTACTAATTTGAAACTTTGTTGTATGTATTGTTATGTTAGACACCCTTTAGACACTCTTGTTTAGTTGTAAATAGCCTAGAAGGTTGCTACTAGTAATTCTCTCAGTTTTGAGCTTTTCAAATATAGAAGGATAATGTTGGAAACTTGTAAAGGATTGATCAGTGTAGGGTGGTGGTAGGGAAGTTATTTGAATATGAAGTTTTTTATCTTGTATTCCATGTTTTGTAGTTGTGCTTGCAATGAAGCATGCAGATGATGTATGTTGGTTTCTTTGAATCATGTAGTGCATGTGCACATCATAGTGAATTTAATGATTTTTTTTCCCAGACTAGGATCGGCGTCGACGTCGCCGCCTGACAGAATATGCTGACAAACTTTACAGTTTAAATTAGTGACGACATTGTTGCCCAACAATTTATGAAGTCTTCCTGAAAGGTTAGAATGAGTGACGACGTCATCGCTTTGTAGAATCTTAAAATGCTTGGTCCCATTGAAATGAACGACGACATCGAGGCTCGTTGAAAAAGGGCAAAAGAAGATAAAATTATGGTGGGAAGACCGATTTTGTTTCATAAAATCTACTGGGGCCTTTTTTGGTTACAGGCCATCTAAGGTAATATTACGTGCAAATTCCTCTAGATTTAGATACTAGGTGAATAAGATATTACATAATAAAATGTTATAATATTATAGTATTGTTGTTGTTTGACAGTTTTCAAAAAATCCAATATATTTTGAACTAAGGTGTTTGCCAATTACCCCATATTATAATATACATTAAATTCAAGATTGACATCAATTCTCAAATCAAAGAAACGATCAATAACTTTTTACATTCTTTTAACATTCTTTAAAAAATGACGTACAAGTGATTACAACATTTCCTAAGGATTCAATTCTATGAAAATAAAAAAAATCCAACTATATGTTTAAGATAAGAAATTTAAAGTAAGGTGGGTTTCTATGATTTTCTAAGAATTCTATTCATGGTAAAATGAATTCCTTTAAATTTGTAGGAATTCAATATCATGTGAATAAATAGGTCTTATCTTTTATGGCATAATGGCTTCCTTTAAATTTTTAAAAATTCAGATCCATACTAATTGACTAGCACAATCATATTTTAACGATAATGAATTCATTTGTTTAAATCCCCGATAATTCAATTCCATGCAAATAAACATGCCCTGCTATATATTTAGGATAAGAAATTAGTGGTAAAGTGGTTTATTATAATTCATAAGAAATGTCTTCATGCAATAAAGTCGGCCCTAAGCAAGACATGCAACTAAAATCTCATGAGTCTTACATCCTCACCATCTATCAATCAAATTGATTTTTGGTGTTAGGATCCAGAAGATGTACATTTCGGATCATGGACAAAAGAAATAGAGAAATAATTAATTTATCCTATTCAAGGCCCAATATTTTTATTGTATTAGATTTCACTTCACTATGTAAATGTGGATTGTTCATACAAAAGGTGGGCCACACAAGACATGATGACGAAAGGTTAAGTAAAAGAGGAGGAAAAAAAAGAAATCATATCGAGAGGGGGAAAAAGCAAAAGGCAATGAATGCTAGTACTAAAAAAAAGAATGTATGGGTAATTTTGTCTTTTTCCTTACATGGAGAAGGTGTGGAGAAAATTAGAGCTTTTAGGAGGGAGGGAAAATTTATCTCAAAAGATAAGCTGTTAGACCCCGACCCAGACCAATTCGATTAGTGTGCGATTAGTATGTGTTTAGTCCTAAGTGAGTTTAGTTGTCGTTGGGTTAGAAGTAATTAGTTTTAGTCTTGGACATAGCTTTGGAAATTTTGAGAACGTTTAGTATTAGTCAGACACACTCAGGAAGGCCTGAGTGCCCGTGTAAGCTTGGGAAGATCGCATCGGTTTTCGTGTGATTGTGATTTTGATTTCATTTGAATGATTTTTCTATGTGTTACAACTTTCGTCTTAAGCTCATTCATGTTTGAAGCCCAAAAACCCAAGTTTTGGCCCAAAGAGGGTAAAATTGTCTTTTATGCACAAATCTGGACACAATTTTCGAGATCTCAAAACCATGTCAAAAATATACTTTTCGGAAACTAGATATTTTGATGATCGTTTTATCCTTCTTGTCAAGTTCATTCAAGGCCCACAAGATCATGTTTGGGTCACTTCAAGGTTCAAGTCATTTGGGGCCCATTGTCATCACTTAATCCCCGTCTCCCTCTCTTTTCATTCATTTCCCCCAAATCTCTGCAACTTCTTGACCTAGGGCTGAAAACCCTTTTTCCCTTCCACTTCATTTCTCTTGCATGATCTAGCTAGAAGAATCACTACTAGAAAAAAGGGTTTTTATATCGGTTGCAAAAACTGCCCTATATCGGTTTTTCACATAACCGATATAATATCTTCAGTTAAGATTTTTTATATCGGTTAATATTTTTTTATATCGGTCAATTTTTTTTTATATCGGTTACACAAGAACCGACATAATAATCTCTATATATAATATCGGTTAGAAAAATATGTGATATTAATTTCAATATTTTATATCGGTTATTATAAAACCGATATTATATACACATATTTTATATCTGTTGTATACATATATTTTATATCGGTTATTATAAAACCGATATGATATACACATATTTTATATCGGTTGTGTACACATATTTTATATCGGTTATTATGGAACCGATATTATATATGCATGTTTTATATCGGTTATCATGAAACCGATATTATATACCCAATGATTTTACATCGGTTCTTTCCCTCCTTTTTATTTTTCCTTCCCTTCCTTTTCAGCACGTCCTGCGGCTAACCGCCAGTTATATATACATATTTTATATCGGTTATTATGAAACCGATATTATATACCCAATGATTTTTCGCCCGCGCGGGCTCAGTGGTTCTTTCCCTCCTTTTTATTTTTCCTTCCCTCCCTTCTCTTTCTTTCTCCATCATTCCTTCTTTCCTCTCACTCTCGCTCTCTTCTCTCCTCACTCTCGCCTCTCTTCCCAGCGCCTCTCTCCCTCCAATAACCCCTTTCCTCTCACTCTCGCTCTCTTCTCTCCTCACTCTCGCTCTCCCTGCTCTTCTCTCACTCTCGCTTTCTCTACTCTCTCTCTGCTCTCCCTGTCTCTCTCGCTCACTCTCGTTCTCTTTCTCTCTGCTATCTGATGGGTTTTGGAAATGAGACAAAGAGAGAGCAAAGGAGAAAAAATGTCAGCTGCAGCAGTAGCAAACGAAGAGTCATCATATGTGGAGAGCAAAGGTGTGAAGGAAACAAGGGAACTTCTATCAGATCTCTGCCGCCATTTCTACACTCTTGGATGGGTTTCTTGCACTGGTGGCAGCATCACCATCAAAGTTCATGATGACTCCATCCCCAAATCCCAACAACTCATCGTCATGTCTCCTTCAGTTACCCCACAAACCCCCAAAACAATAAAAAAAAAATTATTTCTTTCCATCAGATGGATGGTTCAAGTTTCTTCTTCTGTTTCGAATTAGACTTCTTCTTTTTCTATTCGGGTCAGATTGTTCTTTGTAGGTGTCCAAAAGGAGAGGATGGCCCCGAAAGACATGTACATACTTTCATCAAATGGTTCGATTCTCTCCGCCCCATCTCCCAAACCCTATCCAAATAAGGCCCCCAAGTGCACCGATTGCGCTTCTCTCTTCATGAAGGTATCTTTTTTTTAAATTACTACTGAATTGTTTCTGTAGTGTTACAAGTTTATGCAATGATGGGGTCTTGTTGTCAAATCTGTTTTCACTACAAGAAACTTGACATTTAGCGGTGACTTTTTTTGCCGCGGTCTAATTTTCGCCACTAAAAACCCACATTTAGTGGCAAATATTTGATGTTGCCACTGAAGGCATTATAATGCCCACATTTAGTGGCAACTGATATGTTGTAGCTAAATTTTGCCACTAATTCTTTGGCGGGAATTTTTGGCGCCATGGGATTTTGGAGGGAAAGAGATTTAGTGGCAAGTCTTAATTTATCGCCACTAATGGTGTACGGTTTTAGTGACAACTTTTTATGATCGCCACTAATTTCTTAGATTCTTACATTTAGCCGCAGTATATTTTTTGCCACTGTATGTTCTATTTTTTGTGGCTAGTTTATATTGCCACTAAAGATATATCACCAGAAAGTTGACTTTTAATGGCAACACTTTTTGCCATAATTTAGTTTTCACCACTAAAAACTCATATTTAGCGGCGAAACTGGATGTTGACACTAAAAGTATTATGTGATCACATTTAATGACAACTTATATGTTGTTGCTAAAGGTCATTTTGGAGGGGAAGGAGATTTAGTGGCGAGTTTTCTTTTTTTGCCACTAATGGTCTAGGAGTTTAGTGGCAACTTTTTATTTTCGTGGCTAATTGCTTGGTTGTCTTATTGTCGCCGCCTTTTGCGGCGACTTTCTATTGCCACTAAAAATATATTATATGAAAGCCAGTTTTTAGTGGCGACACTTCTAGCAACAAAGTTATTTTTGCCACAAAACACTCACTTTAGTGAAGGTATTATAGTGATTACATTTAGTGGCAACTTATATGTTGTAGCTAAAGGTCATTTTGGAGGGGAAAGAGAAATAGTGGCGAGTTTTAATCTTTTATGCCTAATGTGGTCCAAAAGCTAAATCAACTGAGACAATATCAAGAACAAGATATTCAAATGGAATTAATGCAAAAGTGGATAGAAAAACAGGTTCCAAAAGAAACACCTCAAGCATTTTCTTTTAAAAATAGTGTCCTACTAGTCTAATACATTTTCTTCTATAAACAATGATTTTGAAGAACCCATTTTAAATCTACACCATCAATCTATCATCTCATGGCCCTATAACAAAATAATAGTTATGCAAAACTCATTGCCAAAGTTACTTTGCCCTGGACCTCATAAAGCATTGGCTCCAATAGGATGCCATAATAAAAGGCCTAACAGCAAGGTCCTAAAGTACCTAAATAAAAACAGAGCACATGATTGCAGAGCATAATTTACAAAAATTTCTCAGCACCGACAGTTTTCAAAGATTGAATTTTATGGGCTATGGAGGTTTTGTGGGGTCCACCTCAACTCACACCAATTAAATCAGAAATGTTTCATTCTGTGTATAAGATTATGCTAACCATGCATGTTATCAATTATACACTCAATCTTATGGTGGAATCATCTTCTACCGAAATAAAGTATGAGGATAAATCACTGGAGGGGATGGCATTCATTTTTAATGGTTCAGATTATCAATAGGTATGGCCAATGGTAGAGTTGGACACGTGCCACATTCCAATAAGCAGAAGGGTGTGTCCTGTGGGAGAATTTGTTATGACATTGAACCCATCTCCTATAAGAATAAAATCTATTCGAGGCCTTATTATGGAGGAATTTGTTATGAGTGGTTTTTTTTTTTTAAAAAAGTGGTTTCTAATATAGGTGTGTAGGTCATGAAAAAATTTCGATACCCGATCGGATTTTCATTAGATTGACTACTATAAAGCATTTGAATTTTACCTTTTATATTTTTAATTTAGGTTACTTAATAAGTGACAAATCGGATGGGCTCAATTTTAGTTGGATTAAAATTATTGAGGACCCACATCAAGGGAGGCATTTATTTTCAATGGCTTATATTTTTATAAGTAGGCTCACTATAAAATCTTTCAATTAAAAAAATAACTTGGGTCCATTAGATAAAAGAGGGGGATTCTTCAAGGACTTGGTTCTACCTTCGTATATATATTTTTATTCAAATGGCTTAAAAGTAATAAATTTGATGGACCCAATTTTAGTTTGATTAAAATTTGTTCAGGGCCAATATTAAGAGGAGGCATTTATTTTTAATGACTCATGTTTTTATGAATAGGCCAACAGGGTAAAGTATTTAGATTAACAAAAATAACTTTGGTTCACTTAATTAAATAAGGGTGAATTATAAGACTTTGGTCTCCATCCCATACTTTCATTACTCAATTAGTAAGTCGATCCTGCGCGCCCATTCCTTCCAATTGGTAAGTCCCGCGCCCTCAACACATTCCTTCCTGCCATCAAATTGCATTCTCTAATCGTAGAAAGAGAACCCTCTCGGTCTCTGTCTCTCTCGCCATTCCAAAACGCAGAAGGGGGAAAAACTCTCTCCGTCTCGGTCTCGATCTCGATCTCGGTCTCTGTCTCTCTCTCCGATCTAAAGCTGCGGTGCTCGGGTATCCTCCCCAGCAGATCCGAACCCTCTCTCTATCTCGGTAACCCCCTCCCTGTATTACTCTTTTTTTGTTTTTGTAAACCCCTCTCTATCTTAGTAACCCTCTCTCCCTTTCTCTTTGAGTTTGGATTCTCTCCAACAACAACACATAAGAATTGAGGATCTGCTTAAAAAATTGTAACATATTTATTGTTCTATTTGTGAGGGTTTCGGGTTTGTTTTTTAGAGGTTTTCTCACTTTGGGATTTACACTTGTTTGGGTTTTTCTCTTTAATGGGGTTTGATATGGAACTGGGAATTACGATTTGAGTTGCTGTAGTTCTTTTTTGTTTCATATTGTTGTGATGTGACTGTTTCTTGCTTATATGATTTGCATTCGTTGTTCAAGAATTGCTTTCGTTGTTCAAGAACAATTGATCTTTCTGGTGCTGCAATTCACAAACTGGGGCTTAGTTTCAGTTATAATGTATAAGTTAGAATTGGCTAATTGTTTGATTCAAAGGTGAATATCTAACGCTAAAATATTTTAATATCGCATTACAGAGATTGATATTGAATCTTGTAATACCTAGTGCCTTTGCGATTGGATTGTTACTAATGTGATAGTGTATAATATTTATATATTGAGAATCTATAATATTAATACTATCCAGTGACTCCAAAACCTATAGAAAGATTGAATTTTTCTTGTTCTAGTCCTCTTTATATAATTATACCATGTATCAATTTTACATATATCCTATAAAAAATATATGTTGTTGCCCTATCTTTTTGGATTGGTTCTCATGCTGTTGTCCTGTTAAACCAATTCATGTTTCACTGCTAATACAAATCCATTAGTCCCATTCAATCCATTTAAACATTTTTAAACTTCCAAGCCTAAATCCTAGAAAAAGGAAAATCTTGGTGGTTTTCCTTTGCTGAGATTTTCTAATGAAGTCTGTATTTTGTTAGAAATAAAAGAAACCTTACTTTTCATTATTTCAATAGCCACTTCATGTTAAGTGCTTGTCATGTACTCAAATAACATAGTGCTTTGTTGTCATAGTGTAGCAAGGATCATAGTGCTTGTCATGTACTCAACAAAGCACTATGAGAACTTCCGTTGTTTGAGTACTTTAATTGAGAACATAGTGCTTGTCATGTACTTTTCATTGAAGTGCATAGTGGACCATATATGAAAACTGAAGTGCCTGGGAACTTTTCATTCTCAGCACGTTGTTTTCTCTTGGCATTGCATTGGTGTGCAGAAGGTTTCTATTTTCCTCAAAAGCAAAGATAAAATTTTCTAAAAGGGATGTCAGACTTGCAAGGGGGTACATTGCATTGGTGGTTGATGCTAACATGGTTACTTGAATTCCTTCCCAAACCAATCCAATGCTTACATTGCATGCCATGAATGTAATTTGGGTAGAGAAAAGCATATCTTTTAGTTGCACCCATATGGGTTCTTCTAGGTAACTCTTCAAGAGGAAAACGAAGAAGAAAGAATTGAAAAGGAAGGATAACGTCTAGATATTCAAACTGGTCTCATATTGTGTCTTTCAGATGACTATGGAGACTGGTGCATCTGAAATATTAAAAAAAAAAAAAAAAAACAGGAACTCTTTTTGATAAGTGTCTCATGATTTGTGTTGAAGAATATATTTTTAAACTTGTATGTATGTCTCAATTTGTAAGTATATTATTCATCTCTTACACTCCATGTTACTTGTAAGTATACCCTTACAAGTAAATGGAAAACAATGTAAGTGTATTTGGCTGAGATCTTGACAGATAATTTTCCCTATCCTTAAAACAGGACAGCCTGGGAAACCACTACCATGAGTCCATGACCAGGAGCATTTAGGATCCAATGAATAATGTTATTGATGTATGTGGGATATTATGTTTCTTAAACAACAGAGTGCTAGTCACCTGCAAACATGGTTGAAATAATGGCCCGGTATGCAAGATTGAATTTTTCTTGTTCTAGTCCTCTTTATAATTATACCATGTATCAATTTTACATATATCCTATAAAGAATACATGTTGTTACCCTATCTTTTTGGATTGGTTCACATGCTGTTGTCTTGTTAAACCAATTCATGTTTCACTGCTAATACAAATCCAAATATGACATTCAGCAAATCCAGCAGTCCCATTCAATCCATTTAAACATCTTTAAACTTCCAGGCCTAAATCCTAGAAAAAGGAAATTAAATCTTGGTGGTTTTCTTTTGCTTAGATTTTCTATTTCTGTATTTTGTTAGAAATAAAAGAAACCTTACTTTTCATTATTTCAATAGCTACTTCCTGTTAAGTGCTTGTCATGTACTCAATTAGCACTTAACAGTATTCACTATAGTCATTACTAGAATAGGTCAACTTGATCCAATACAGGCCTGATTTGTTGCCATCTGCAATGGTGAGACCTTGTCTTGTGCACTGTTTAAAAACTCAAAAGAAAGCCCACATGAGGCAAGTTGATTACAACTTGGTTGAGAGTTGATTGACTTGACCTAGACTCTGTCCAACTCTGCAAGAACAGTGCAAAAATTTGTTACCAAGTTATATTTTTATACCAGAAATCTTCATTTATAACTGTCACGCCCCCGAACCGAAACCTCGGGGGCGGGAGATGGGATTAAAGCATAAATTATATTTTACTTCTCCCAAGATCCGCGTGTGTGAAGACAACACATTCTGAATATTTTGCGGAAGCATTTGTGGCGTTGCGACCCGAAGTCCGTGGCCATCGGATTCCGCGTCGCACTCAACCTTTAGCCCATAGCTAGTATATCAAGTATCATCTCAGACTGGAGTAAACATCACAATAATTTACAGAGCTGACAGTAACAGGATATTACATTCCCAAATATATTCAAGTTACAATTATCAATGTACATTAATTAAGAATCCCAAGAAAAAGGCTAACAAAAGCCATACAACAAGAAGCTATAAACCACTACCCAAATGTGACGTAGCTCCGATGTCAAGCTCAATGTCTACATGACATAGCCGACAAACTAACCTGCAAAGCATGGCTCTACAGCCAACAAAAGCACTCAACTCGGGGCGAAGAAATCTGAACCTGAGTACCAAAAGTAGTGGGTCAGACACGACGGTCTGGCAGGTGGATGAAAAGATCACAAATATACTAAAGGATAAAACATATAATAAATCATGCTAATCGATCAAGTGCTGCATATAATTAAACGGGTGTAAAGTCGGGAATCTCGGGTAAAACTTGTATTCATTTCAAGCACGGGTAAAACATGAACATCTAATAAAACATGTATTCATTTACATCATCTATAATCATAGATATTTGACAATCGGGTATTCGTCTAAAACATGTATAAATATAATGGTTTGACAAAACAAACGTTCATTTGAAACTTAAGTAAAACACAAGTATACAACAAATCAAGTATCCATAACAGTCTAGCAAAACCAATGTCCATTTGAAACATATGTGAAAATACGGATATTTAACAAACCGGGTGTTCATTTAAAACAAGTGTAACCCAAGAAATCTGACAAGACTAATGTTCGTTTAAACCTATTCCAAGATATGGATATTTAAACAAATCGGGTATCATGTAGAATAGGTATAAACATAGGAATCTGGCAAAACAAGTGTCATCTAAAATATATTTCAAACCATGGATATTTGACAAATCGGGTAATCATTTAAAACGTGTATAAACATGGGAATCTCACAAGTCAAAGGTCATTTAAAACAAAGCACGGATATTTAACAATTCGGGTTTTCGTTTAAGACATGGGAAATCATATAAATCTAGCAAAAGCCATCGATCGTTAGAAACATATATAAAAGCACGGGTATCCACCCAACCGGCATTCATGTAAAACGTGTACGTGTGCAAAGGACATAAAACAATATAATAGTGACTGGATTTACAATAGAGAGCATTAACACTTATCTAAATAACAACTTTCATAAAAGCAATGAATCATTTAACTGAAAACAAGTAAGCAATATAAACCATGTCGGGTGTCCAAGGAATCGGGAACTGGCAAGATGGCAACCACAAGAAGCTAAGTCCTCTATCACTAAAGCGATAGAGCAAGAACTAGGCCCTGATCTCAGTCACTCGAGGTGAGGAGAAACAGGGGATCTCATATCAATACATATAAATATACTAGGCCCTGATCTCAGTCACTCGAGGTGAGGAGAAACAGGGGATCTCATGAATGCATATACATATACTATACATGACCACGGTAGCGAGCCGGGCATCGGGGACCACAGTAGCAATCTGCGGTATCGGGACAAGACCACGGTAATAACCGGGTAGCGGGATCCAAGCTGCAGCTGGCGGGACAAGAGGGGGATCGCCAAGTCGGTTGATCAGACCAACAGGGTTATCCAAGCTTAGTGGTGCCGACTCATAGGTTAAAACCAATCGAGACAAAGCAAGTAAATCAAGTATAAATATATAATCAGTCGGGCAAGACGGGGGTGCTCAAGGGCACACTAATATATCATGTGGTGCAATGCACTTCGGGACAAGTAACTGTTACTAGAGTAACTTCAATGCTTTCGGGAAAACAAGTCATGTAATGCAAGTCTCGGGAAAAGAGGTGAAACAATGAACTATAACAATTTTGGGTAAACATATCGGTTTCAAGATCTATTTAAGTGAATAGGGGTCCCGTATGTCGATTATGACAATTACTTGGTACTCCTTGAGTTAGAAGACATTCCGGGCTCCTTATGCACTTTTACTATTTTAAAATCTTAACATGAGCTTATGGGTAGTACTAGATGTTACAATAGCAAGAATCAAGATTATAAACGGTCCATCCTAGGCATGACATTAATCCGGAAACATCGAGCAACCTACTCAGTCCTCGAAAGGAATAGAATTAGCGATAACCAAGGAAATAGACTTGTGTTTAGATATAAAGAAGATATCGCGTCGTTCCATCCCGTTCAAGATTGAAATGGATTAACCTCGATGTCACCGAACCCACCGTGAGGAGTGTCGGCTCAAGACATCCTCACTCATAGGCCAAACAGTCCAAAAAGGGTAAGGGTCCCACCTAAAACCAAGGAAAATTAAAAATCTCAAAATTCACCGGACAGGGTCCGATCGATCGGTCGATCGATCGGCTGAAAAAGGCTTACAGTTAAAACTCAGTCCGATCGATCGGCCTGAACGTCCGATCGATCGGACCTGGGCGCAGTGCAGGTCCGGGAATTCTGATTTTTCTCTTTTTCTTTCCTTTCCTTCCAACATATAATCAATCACATAAAACTATAGACAAGGGGGCTTAAACACATGTTTCCAAGACATTAAAATGAGCTAAAGAGCTCCTCATTTCAAGTTCCTCCATTTCCATCCTTTCCATCTATTCCATCCACAATAAAACTCAAGGTGGAGAAAACTCATTCATGTGAAACCATTTGAAATTCTTGACAATAGGATGCATGCACTTTCAAGAGCTTAACAAGAAAGAATAACTCATCAATAGCACATCTCATAATCAATATTTATCATATCAAAAACAACTATTAAAATTACCAAAACCATCAATGAAATCAAGATTTTCACCAAAACATGTTAATAATCAAAACGATCCAATCAACCACTTGCCTTTGACTCTAATCAAGAAAATCAAGCTCCTAATCACCTCTCAAGCTCAAGATCCACAATCTCTACAAAAACCCCCAAAACAACCCAAAAATGGGTTAAACAATGAAGAAGAAGAAAGAACTCCCAATAATGAAAATGGAGCTTCTCAAGGGCAAGAAGAACACATATCTAGAAGATTTGAGGAGGGAACTTACTTGTGGAGTCTTCAAAAACACAAAGTTAGCTCAAGGAGGGTTTCAATGTTGGTGGATTTCTCTTCTAATGGCATCCATGAAAAGCTTGCAAGGTGGAGAAGAGAATGGTGGTCTCCATTTTGATGTTGGTGCAAGATTGGTGTAGCTTGGAGATGGAGAAGCAAGAAGAAGAAGAAGAACACAAGGGAAAACCCTAGGTTCAGCTGGAACAATGGTGAATGGGGTGAATGAAGGAGAAGGGTCTCCTTTTATAAACAAGTGAGAATGGGTCCCACAACTTAAAGAACTTGGGTGGCTGAAATCATCTAATTCGGGACCTCGGATGGATTCGACAAAGAAGGAAGAAATGATCGTCGAAATATCTAGTTTCCAAAAAGTATATGTTTCACGGATTTCGAGAATATTGAGTTTTGGGTACAGATTTGGTGAGAAAAGACTGTTTTGCCCTCAAGGCCAAGAAATCGGTTTTCGGGTTCTCAAATGGATATGGGATCAACATGAAAGTTGTAGGATTCCTCAAGATGAATGCAATGAGCCAAAAACACGATACGAAACCAATCGGGAAAATCTCACAAGAAAATGCAAAGCCGAAAAGGGAACCCCCAAAGGGCCCCACAAGCTACCAAAGCACTCAAAAGCCCAAAACTAGAAGAAAACCCATTCTAGCTCACAAAATCAACCCAACAACTACTAATCCCACTAAAAGAACTAATCCACAAATAAAACAACACTAATCCAAGAGATTAGGGGTCGGGTTCTCACAATAACTCTTTGAATGAAACTCTCATTCAGAATCTAGTTTTGGTTTTACAAACAATGATCTTATGTTTTCAGAATGAGATCATTTTATGGGGCATTACAATCACAAATGTTCAATGTTATTTATGAACACCTAGTTGTTGTTGTTGTTGTTGTTTCCTTTTCTTTTTGTATTGTATTAAATGACTAGTTTATACCCTTGAAAAGGTGCTCAGATGCTATTAGGCTAGACCTTTAAATTTTCTTCACTTCTTAGACTCAACTTATAATTCTAATTCTTAAATGCAGGAGAAAAGCAATGTTGTCTTACTAGTTAGAGTCTTACTGTGATGTGGTTGGGTGCTGTGTTTTGGGATTTTTGCTTTGTTCCAGTTCTCAGGCTGCTGTTCTCTGTGAAAAATGGTGGAAGTGTTGGTTATTTTGGTTATGAACTTCATTTACTGATTGTTTGCTTTTTTATGATGTTTGCAGTACTATTTTACCTTCCCAAAATATCTTGAGAAAAATGTTCAATTCTGATTGGAGGGCGTGGTTCTAGTCAGCAGACTTTTCAATAAAATTAATTGTGAAAATTCCTATGGAAGGCACATCCATAGTTTATAAAACTCAACCGATGGAAGGACACAGAGTCAAGTAACTCAGATGAATGTGTTGAGGATTTTTGCAGAGTCAATTTGACTTGGTGCCATTCAAATTGACTGGGTTCAAACACTGCTATACTGGTCTTCATTTAGCCTTCACTGGACTGTGCTAAGGTCTGTATTTATATGGTCCCAATTCAAGTTTCATGTGGCAGTGTCATTCAAGTTTTCATGTGGCTGAGTCCATTGGTACCAATATATACCCATTTTTTCAATATACTTTTTGAGAGTTTGGGAGTTATAGAGTGTCAAATCTTTTATTTCTAAATTTTGGGCACATAAAAATATATATGTAGGTTTGAGAGGTGCTCTGTTTTGCTCCACACATAGGATATCTCTATGCCCAGCATAGCATAAGACGATTTGGTCTCTGAATGACTCAATACCTCCACACACAGGTGTGTACTTTTACAGATTTCATGTAACTTATTTTTTTTACTAGATGTAACTTTACTTGGCCATGTGGTTAGGTCCACCACCTCTCTCTCTCTCTCTCTCTCTCTCTCTCTCTCTCTCTCTCCCCACTTGGGCTCCACTTGGACAGATGAATATAGACTTGATTTGAACTAGACATGTCCCAAAATTATCAACCAGCCCTCCTCAGAGGGTCATACCCAAATAAAGGGGCACGATGCTTGCTGTTTCCTTTATTTGATGGCATAAAATGAGAATTTGTTATATTTGTACTTGCTTGCCTAATTTCACTTTGATTACTTTGGGCCTACTGCATTTTCCCACTGTCGTCCACGTTAGTCCCAGTTGAAGATTATTATTCCTTTTCCCTATTCCATACAAGATTGACCTTAATTCGACTTGATTCCATGATCTCAGCCACTCCTTCTCATATGTGCCAGTTCGAAATATCTTTCGAATGTGAATTATATTCACCATTACAGTGAATCATGTTCACAGACGTGATTCACTTTTTAAAGCATGGTTCTTATCTGATAAGAATGTTTGCTTGCTTGCTTTCTTCTTCATTACGATGTCATAGTGCCACTCATTGCTTGCTTCTTTAATCTAATCCACTCCCCCAAAATGATTTACCTCTGGCATTTTGTTATGGCTCAGTGAGGAAAGTGGAGAGCAGTTGGTTACTCTTTGTGAGATTAGTACAGCATATTGATTTAGGAAGTCTTAAGTGGATGGTCAGTGTTATAGGAGGAAGGATGATTTCTCACCTGGTTGGCTCAGGGCTTCACTTTCTTTTTAGCAAAATAGAATTTTCATTATAGAACAAAGGAAACACAAAAAAAAAAAAAAAAAAACCCAAACAAAATACAAACTAAACTTGCAAAAGCCCTAAACTTAGTCTATTAGTCCCTCGACCTCAGCCTAATCCCTGATAAAAATTATCTCTCATAGACACATTCTGATTTTTCATATAGCCCACTGTTCCGTTGGGTCGGCAGGTTAGTTTGATTGAAATAGGTTGGGTCATGTTGGCACAGGTCAAGTCACAACTTTGATAATAAAAAAGAAAAATCTTTCAACCTGAATTATGAATTACAGGTGGTTTGGGGAGAGTTGCAGAGGCAACCTGAAAATAGCCTCTTAGTAGGGCAATTTGTCATTTTCAACAGTGTCACTATTCATTTAAAATGCAACTTCTCTAAAAAAAAAAAAATGTGCTACTTTTGTTTATTGAAATAGTGAAATGAAAAGGCTGTGTTTCTTCCTCAATTAAAAGTCATGTATTCTTCCTTTAGATTAAGTTAAAAAAAAATTCTACTCCCCTCTGTGCAAAACTAGGAAGTAATGGAGACTCCACCCAAAATAGGGAGAGAGCTGAAAAGGGTGCACTGAAAAGCCAATGTAGAATCTTCAGGTAGATTCCCCGAATTCATTCCCCTTCCGTGGGTAGAAGGAAATTACACAACAGCAGCTCCCGGTTCAATCAGAATCCGGAAAAGTGGCTTTAGACAGGAATTCATGAGGAACTCTCTTTCCTACCTGTATGTAGTTGTAGCTTCTCCTAAGCAAATGGTTTAGAGCATCCATCCCTACCTTCTAATATCAAAACCACACGGAAAATCTGATAGGTTCCTAGAAGTTGAGGGGATTAAAGTGAGGACAAGCTGAGCTCGAGATTGATTCCTTAAGCATGACCCAAGGTCAAGCTGCGGATCAGGTAGTTGAGCTCAAGCTCGACTTGTTTATTCCACTCCCCTAGGTTCGATGAGTTGAGATTTTCACTCCAGTTGGATAGATTGTAACCATTTATTTAGGGGCCTTGAAAACAGATGGTTAACATTTACACTTTTTCCTTGTTAAATGTGTAAAATTGGTGAGTTCTTTATTGCAAGTCAGCCATTGTAAGTTTATGGTTTTTTTTTTCACTGGGACATGTTTTTTCATTTCTCATATGGGACACATGCTACTAAATTGTAAATGTAGTGAGTTTTGTAATTATACATGCAAGCAGGAATTTGTAGCTCGTGACATTCATTAATGTGTTGCCAGTTGTTTCTTTTCCATATGAAAATGGAAAATCTCCCTTGTTCCATAGAATATCAACAACTGAAGATGACCTTCACTAAGAGATTTTCTGCCAGAAGTGACTGAATTAGAAATTTGGGCCCAACTACAGTGTATTTGTGCAAAATGTCTCTGAATATCCTCCAGCCATTGTGCAACCCTAGAAGGAGAAATGCAGGTTGAACCCCACTTAACTGCACAAAAGTAATCTCTGACGATGTAAGCTCTATGTAGTTGAAACAGCCAAGTCCTGGACATCAGTAGAGAAAACACCAGTTTCATTCAGTTGGGCGAAATAATAAATAAAAAAAGGGATAATACATTTTTTTTATTTTTGGTATTAGGATATTTTGGTAGGGACATAATTTTAACACATTCATTCATTGAGTTGCTTGATTCTTTCGGTAGCATAATATTTTCTCATTCTTGAGACGAGTAATTTTTTTTTACCAAAGTTTGAAATGAAAAAATGTATATAGAATGGAGATTGAATGAGCTGAGAAAGTCAGCATATTCTTAGTTTTTTATTTTTATTCCCTCCTAGAAATCACTTTACTTTTATATTTTAGAAATGCTCCATTCTTTGCATGTGGTTGAATGCAAAGCTCTTAGATGAATGATATGGTAATAGAAGATTATTAAGTGGTTGTATTCACAAGGTGAGCTTAGCAGTTGTTATATATAAGAGAACAATCCTTGGTCTTGGGTCATCCTTATTCATGACATACTGATTATTCTGAAATTCTTTCAGCAAGTTAGCTTTTCCATATCCTTTTATGAAGCAATCATTTTCCTTTTTAGGATGTATAAGTACTCCCCAGATTCAATGGAACAGAGCTAAGAAGATGTTGAGGGTGTATAACTACTGGCAAATCACATACCAGTCTAAATTTCCCTCATTAGATAGAATGGTGCTTCGCTGCTTCTGTGATTTGAGATTACTTACCAAGCGTAATTGAAGTTATTATTGTTTGATCAATGATTTTTGTATTGCTGTGTCTTGATATAATGTTCTTATCTCGTGTTGCTGCCATTTGTTTGAAGTCACCATGAACTCATTGGACGGTTTACTTCATGCAGAAAAATGCTTTTGAATGGGGTTTATCGATGATTCCACACTCTGAAGATGCAGTTCAAGTGACCCCAACATGTTGCTAACTATTTCATCAGGTTGTGTTTGTGAACTGTCTATGCTGTATCTGCAATCAGATTGGAATCTAGGATTTTGTTATATTTGCATGCCCCATCATCGTTATTAGCACCAGTTTAATGCACATTAAGTTTGCTGCAAAATCTGAGCATATGCATGCAGTTAACAGATAATGCTGCCAACTGATGCTGTGTTTTGGTATTAGACTCGCGTTGGTCCCTTTTGCTCACATTCAAAGTAAGTTTTGCTGGGGTTAGATGCTCAAAATTGGACCAAAATAACCTAAAACTTGAGAGTTGGAACACAGAGTGAACACAATTTTCTCATTTTAGCATATTGACTTTAGCCTCTATCCTGTTTGGCTTGAGCATTGCATGTTTATCCCTGTGCCAACTTACACTGTTAAGATTTTTCCTGATTTTATTTGAAAATAAAGTACAAAAATCACCTCTAGAAAATGGTCTCTGTAACGGTCATCATACTTAACATGAGAACAATATGACATGGTTTTTTCTATTGGATGCAATGGTTGTTTGCTTTTGATTATTATAATGCTATACTGCATTTACCAGTACCCTGATTCCACCAGGTTGGGAAAATTTTAACCTAGGACTGAGCCTTCTCAGAGAATGTTGAAAAAGAAGTTTAGTGGTTTCTCTATTTTACTCTTAAAAAATATTGAATTTTCCTTTAACAGATATTTGCCAAAAATTATCAGTTGAATTTTAATGATTTGGAGGTTATGAGTTTAAATAAAATACTATTTTGGAGGTTAGGAAAAGGGGTAGGTGAAGATGACAAGGACGAAAGTGCTAAGAATAGATTAGAAGAACCCATCTGAGAATTTGGCCAGAGATAGACTGAAATGGAGAAACAGAATCTATTTAGCTGACTCAGCTTTGTTGGGACAAGGCTTTGATGATGATGACGGCGACGACTATCTAGATTTTGAATTAAACTTGAAAATCTTGTCAGGTAAAATTACTAAAATTTACACATTCAAATCAGATATTCCAACTTTCAGTGTTCATTCCATATTTAAAATGTTAATATAATTGTAAAAACTGTTCTGTTATTGTGGCACAGTGAGGCTCGGAAGTCCATGAACAGGCCATCTGCAAGAAAAGTGCTGGACAACCTGATCTACAATTACAATCCTACATACTGTGGCAAGGCTGGGTATGGTCACCTGTTCATTTCTTGTCAGGTATTCTAGAGATTGATGAAATAGATAGAGAGATCTTTAACCAATGTTGTTGTTTGGTTGTAGGAAGGGATATGACGAGGTTTACATTTTCACCTAATCTTCAGGGCCATGAGACCTGCCTGATTGTATTTCTTAGTAAGTGTATGCATTATGAACAGCAGTAGCTTTTTAATTGTAAAGTTATTTGAAAATTTTATCTACAAAGAGAAATATGCCGCTCTAAACAGGAATAGCTTATGTGTGAATTCAAAATGATTATATTTATGTATTCCATGATAGACTGTAGAGGTAATGAATGTATGGATGCATAGTTATTATAGGTGTGGAATGTACTTCAACCTTCAAGTATGATAGAAGGGGAAAAGGAATTTTGCTATTCAAATATCTTGCAGTCAACGTAAAAAATAAATTCTTCTCTTCAATTATATCTCATTAAGGAAAAATCAAATTTCTTTGTGACTCCTGTCTACACTGATTTGAAGATGGATAAAAAAATCTGATTCCTTCACACATTGCCCCAACACCATTGCAAATAAATTCAGAAAAAGAAACAGCTTTGTAGTGATTTCATGCAGTATATTAGTGTTAATTTTTATGCTAAAAGTCTTCTGCCTTTTGTTTTAATACTCAGCATATGGATGCTGTTTAGGAGAGAATCTGCTATGGATTCCTGTTTGTAAGATCATTTCAGTGTAAGATGGCCAAAACTCAAAAACTTCATGTGCTATGTGAGCAACTTATAAAGATCGGTCTCTGACCCTATACTCTATTCAGATATTTTACAGAGAACTTTCATCAAGTGTAGTCCCATCTTTGACTCATTGGGCAGGTAGCCTACTCTGAATTGTAATGAAGTTGGAAAGCGGATAAACTGCCTTTTCGTGTCTTCTAAAGTATAATTTCATGGACCAAGATTGCACACCCCTCCAGTGGAGGGTCAAGTTACCTATGCCTCGTCTTCCCTTAGAGTTGACAGGCAACAAATGTGTAGTTATGTTCTGTTTGGTGATTGCTGATGCATCGAAGTTCCAGTCTCATTGGTCAAGCACAGTATGGCAAGTTCATACGAAGATTGTGAAATTCTTGTGATTGCTATTACTTCAGTTCTGTTTTTAGGAGTGACTGTTATTTAGCATTAAAATTGTTGACATCTCTGGAATTTTAAGATGAGCTGATATCTACAAATTCATCCATGAAGCTGAGGATTCTGTTGTGTCCACCCTCTAATGCAAGTGGCACTCCCACTTTGTCATTTCTGGAGAGAGTTTGTGGCTAATATCCCATGGATATTCACCAACTCTGATTCAGTATCTGTGTTGACATTCCAAATGGATGTTAATTGTTTGGTCTGTGATCACTATAAATGGTTGAGTCCCACATATTTGGAGAGTGGAAACATAGAACTTTCAGTTGGCATGGACAGCATGCGTCCCTTGTAAAAGTCGTTATATTGTCTGCCCTTTTAATATTTCTTTCATACATGTATTGCTTATAATTTATGGAACACGAATGCAAAAAATGAGTAATAGAAATAAGGAGAACCGGGAAAAGCAGAAGATCGACCATGTTGCTGGGACAAAGGCTTTTGCCGGAATCAACTATGATAGTGTAAACTTCTCTCATAATGTTTATGGGAATTTTTTTTTTTTATATTATTATTATTTGTGTTAACTTGTTTAATGATAGCGTAATCTTGAGACGAGGGACGAGCCTTCTCGGACTAGCTTGTGGGTCACTACCTGGGATAGCATGAAGAAAAAAGTTTGGGTGGATTCAACTTCGGAAAAAGTCTATGTAAGTTATTGTTCCCTTTTCTATTTTCTTATTAATCTTCTTGTATTATATATAATACTAAATTGATAAATAATAACAATTGGTTTTTGAATGTAGGAGGAGCTTAAGAGATTAGAGTCTCACCCACTAGAGGAGGGCACTCCTCCCATGACTGAGGATCAGAGATTTGAGTCAGTGCTCGGACCAGAGTGATCAGGATATATACGTGGTCGTGGGGCCGGACCAAAGCCCAAGACCTCTACAGTTGGGCAGCGAATCCATGCGCAGCTAGAGAGAGAGAATGAGGAGTTTAGGAGGCGTGCTGAGGCGGATACAAGGCGCTTGGAGTTGTTGGAAAAGGAGAATAGTGAGATGGCTTCGCGAATGGAGTCCTTAGAGTCTCAGCTAGCCTCGCAGCAGACACAAGTGCAAGCTCAGGTGCAGGCAGCGCTCCATTCCCAGGCAGAATTGCAACAGACACAGGTGCATGCTCAGGTACAAGCTGCATTACAGTCCCAGCTAAACATCCTCCTCCAACAATTCAAGGAGTCAGGCCAAATTCCAATGTGATGCATAACTACTCAAAAGCCGGATGATAATGATTTATTTATTTATTTTTATATTTTTTCTATGCTAATGTAAATTTTACTCTTGCTACTCAAGTACCTTAGAACTTAATGTTTTTAAATTTGAGGTTATTTTCTAATACTTGATGGTGATGAAGTTTTCATTTTCTTATATTATATAAGCAGGTTCATGAAAATTTGAAAAGGAATCAATAAATTAATTTATTCTTCATTTTAATTAATTTTAACCTTTTAGTCGCGGGAACAAGTCGTTGGTAGAACTATTATACTTAATACTTTTAGTGATGACTTCTTGTTGTAGCTGAAAGTAAAACGTTTAGCTGCGATTGCAAGTCGCCGCTGAAACTACCATTGAAGGTGCTATACCTAGTACTTGTAGGGGCGATGGTTATTCGCGGCTAAAATTTAAACATTTAGCCGCGATAATAAGTTGCCACTAAAATTACTATACATACTACTTTTAGTGGCGATTTATAGTTGTTGCTAAAATTAAACTTTTAGCCGTGATAACAAGTTGTCACTAAAATTACTATACACACTACTTTTAGTGGCGACTTATAGTTGCCGCTAAAATTAAACTTTTAGCCGCGACTTAAGATCGCCCCTAAAACCCTACTTTCATATGTTTGTAATAAATTTTTAGCGGCGATTTTATACTTTTAGTGACAATAATTTTTTAAATAAGCGGCGATAAATCTTGCGGCTAATTATTAGATTTTTAACTACAACTTTGGAGTTATGGGTAAAAGTCTAACTTTTAGCCGCGATGTTTTAAAATCGCGGCTAAAACAATTAGTGACAGCACTTATAGCAACGACTCAGCGGCGATCAAAATATTGTCGCTAAAACTTGTAGCCGCAACTTTAAGACCTTTAGCAGCGAAAATTTTCGCAGCTAAATGTCAAGTTTCTTGTAGTGTTTGGGTCTTTAGTTTGAGAGGATGAAAGACTGATCTTGGGAAATTTTTGGTCTTTAGTTTTTTTGGGGTATAGTTGTTTCTGATATATATACAATGGGAAGAACAAATGTAAGTTAAGAGTTTATGTTCATGATCAATGATCAGCAGAGTAAGCAGATATTGATGAAGGCCCTAGATAATGGGCTTTGACTCAAATGCAATTGGGTTTCTTTTTTCTTTTGCAGTATTTGGTACAATGTTTAGGGGTAATGGCGTTGCTTTGGAGGTGAGTGATAACTGAAAATCCCTAATCCAAATCATCTCACTAATTGCCACCCCAGTTGGTGACCTTTATGTAATGTGGCAAGAGAGAAGGATGGAGAGTCTGGCTACCTTACTGAAATGGCAAAATGAGTATACTTGTATGGCTGAGAAGAAATGCAGTGATCCTCAAATACTTTCTGTTTAGCCAGACATTGAAATTGAAGCTTGCTTTTATATTCCTCTTAGTGTGAACAAAAAGCCACCTAGGAAGAAAATTATACGTGAAGGTCCTGCTGCACCTGTCTCCAAAGGAAAAAAATATAAACTTGACGATATATAAACCCTGTGCTCAGATTTGAGATCACGTTTCGGAGGATTGTGAGTGGGTTCTTGGGGTTTTCGTTGATTTGCTTTGTGGTTCTTAAATCTTATGGGTTTTTTTGGGGTTTCTGTGTTGGGTTTTGTTAATGTTTTGATTAAAAGTCTGGATTTAAGATTTGATTTAGGGTTGAGTATTTGGGTTTCTAAGGTGTAATGTGATTGCTTGACAGGGAGCTGGTTTGGCTAATATTGGGATCCCTGGCAAGCAAGGGACTGACTAGGAGGGTGGATTTTTCCCCATCACGCTGCATTTCAGTGAGGACTATCCAAGTAAACCCCCAAAATGCATAATGTTAGCATGATTGCATTTAATTTTTCATGATTTTTAATTTTTGTATTCTTCTTCTCTGTCTATTTCTAGCTCTAAAAGAATATGACTCAGAGAAACCCATATCAAATGGTTGATTTTGCATTGTGATTTGTAATAGATCAGCAGGGATTTGGGTTTTTCCTTCCTCTTTCTTCATCATTCATAAGACTACGTGCCTGAAACTCTTTTTTTTTTTGGGGGGGGGATTTTGTGGGATTTCGTTTGGACAAGTTGGTTGAGATTTTTTTTTTAGACAAGTTGGTTTCAAGGTTTGATTTCTGTTCTTGATCAGTAGAGATGAAGATTAATTTGATTTTACTTGGTGAGGCTAGCCGCCTCCAACTTGGAGGCTAGCTGCTTCCAAGTTAAAGGCTACCCTCCAACTTGGTTCGGCTAGCCGCTTCCAAGTTGAAGGCTAGCCTCCAGAAGTTGGAGGATAGCCTCCAAAAGTTGAAGGCTAGCCTCCAGCATTTACTGCTTTCCTCTCTATCTATTGTTGTTTAGCAACACATCCCTATACTTCATAACATTCTTTCCATCTAATGCCTGATGGTGATCACAATTCACATCCAACATCACTCTCACATGCTTCTCACCTGAATCCTGTGATCTGGTTATAATCTTACTGATGGAGATGGTGCATGTAAGTGAGTACTGAATCATAAATTGGATTATTCAAGTCATGTCAGTTAAGCATGTTGTTATGCTTATATCTTCTTATCTAACATCTGAATAAAAAAGTGGTCAACATGACTTTTGTGCATCAGTGAGAGAGATTGATTTTTGGTTTTGGAATTAGGTCGATCTGACTTCAGGTTTTGAAGTTATAAATTTTCAACTGGAGACAACTCTGCTTCACTCAGGTTGCTGTTTTTCTGTGACCAGTCAGCTTCAAGGTGATTTTACACTACTTTTCATTCAATCTGGGTTAAATCTTAAAACATGAAAGTTGTAGCCCTCTAATAAATATTTCATTTGGATCAAGAATCATGTTCTTTTGAGTTCAGAAGAGGAAGTTATGAATTTTCTACTGGAGACAACTCTGCTTCACTCAGGTTGCTGTTTTTCTGTCACCAATCAGCCTCAAGGTGATTTTACACTACTTTACATTCAATATGGGTTAAATATAAAAACATGAAAGTTTTAGCCCTCTGATAAATCTTTCATTTGGATCAAGAATCATGTTGTTTCGAGTTCAGAAAAGGAAGTTATGAATTTTCTACTGGAGACAACTCTGCTTCAATCAGGTTGCTGTTTTTCTGTGACCAGTCAGCTTCAAAGTGATTTTACACTATGTTTAATTCAATCTGGGTTAAATCTCAAAACATGAAAGTTGTAGCCCTCTGATAAATCTTTCATTTGGATCAAGAATCATGTTGTTTCGAGTTCAGAAGAGGAAGTTATGAATTTTCTACTGGAGAAAAATTCTGCCATTCAAATCAGGATGGCTCACGGCTAGCCGGAGGAAAAGTTGGGGGCTAGCCGTGAGGCAACCGCAGGGGTGACCGCAAGATGGTTCTGAAAAAACTGGTCTCTGGAAATCAAACCGTAATCCCACGGTTAGCACTGCAGCTAGCCGTAGGTGCACTGGCGGTTAGCCGCAGGAAGCACAGAAAATCATCTTGAAAAAAAAAGCTTACTGGAAAGCTGACCGTGGGTCTGGCGGCTGGCCCCCTTACAAAGGGCGGCTAGCCGCCAGGTGACCGTAAGGTCACCTGACCCTTTCTAGAAGGACTATTTATAAAAAAAAATGCATATATAATATTAAATCGGTTACAGAAACAAACGATATAATACAATCCCAAAAAACCGATATTATAAATATTTTTTATATCGGTTTCACTTTTTTTATATCGGTTTTACAGTAATATGTGTTATAATTTCAGGTTTAAAAGACATCAGTTGTCCAAAAACCGATATGAAATAATACACATATTATATCGGTTATAGTTATTTATTATATCGGGGGTACTTATATCGGTTTGAAGTTTACTGAAAAACCGATATAATAGGTCTTTTATATCGGTTTTTAGCCGATATAAAAACCCTTTTTTCTAGTAGTGACTCCAAAGAAAATTCTAAAGATATCATCTTCTTCATCTCCTTGCAAGCTTTCTATTGGTATAAACTTCTTGGAACTTCTTGTGGGATAAGCTCTTCATTTCCTTCCTTCCCTCTTGTTTGATCATTTCTAGGTAAGAGTTTCAATCCATGTTATTCATGAAGTCTTTTTAGTTCTTAAAGATCATGTTTTTCATGTGTACAAACGCTTTTGTTAAAATGGGTTCTTTGCTTCCATTTTGTTTGAGTTTTGAGTGGTTTTCTCTTGGGTTTCCTTGTAGTGTTGGAATAGCTTGAGTGAAGTGCTTGAGAGGATTGTTAGCATTGGGCAAGGCAAGTAATCTTTGTAGGTTCAATGTGCATGTGTATTTTGATTCCATTGTGTTTTAAGAATTGTGCATATAAAGTTGTTTACAAGCTTCATGATTATGTTTTTATTGGATTTGGATGTGTGAAATTGTGGAAATGAACCCTTGGTGAGCATGAAGGCTCAAGGGATTGTATGTGATTGATTGATGAGAAGGAGGAGAAAAATGTAGTGGAAGTTGTACAAGAGAAAGGCATTTTCTGCACTCAGCGAGCATAGGTAGAAGCTTGTCCGCTCGAGCGACCCTTGGTTCCGCTCGAGCGACCAAGCCTCTGTCTAGCCCGAGCGCAGACAGAGAGCTGTCCGTTCGAGCGCACTTATTATCCGCTAGAGCGAACTGTCTTACTCGAGCGAAGTGTCATCACCTTATAAAGTCCGCTCGAGCGAACCTGCCAGATTCAGGAAGAAGAATTATTTCATTTCTGTATTTTCTTGAAGGTTGAAAAACTAGACTATGTTAAGGGTTTTGACTTGACATTGTGTAAATGGAACTTCGAAATGCAACCCAACTTCGGGGACACCAATTCTTATATATTCCGACATTTGGGGTCCCAATTACACAAAGGTCAATTAGCAGCCTTAACACATGCTTGTCAGATTTCGTAATTGAATTCCGTTTTGGTATGATAAGTATCATCGTGTACTAGTTTTGGATTTCAAGTATAAACTTGTTTTGAAGAATTGTTTCAAGAAAAAGGGGATCACTTCCTAAGCGTGTTATGCATATTAATTATGCCTTTGCTAGTCGTGTTCATCGTGTTTTGATAAGTGATTTCCCCCTTTTTTATCTCGACATGTTTTGATAGTGTTTCGCGTGCTTTGACTGCCCTTTCAGTTTGATCCACTGTCTGGGGGTCCTTAAACATGTGAACTGTCTGCAGACTGGTCGTGTATTTATTACACATCGTGCATGTCCGGTTCCGCGGCCGGAATTCCCGTATTTGTGGGAAATCGTGTCGTGATTATATTATGTATATCTGCTTGTCGTGCATGCTTGCTCTTTTCATTATATAAATGATAGAGAAAGGATGGGCTCTTGTGGAACATAACTATTCATGATATTATAAGTATGCATGTTATCATTGCTCGTATTTTTAAATGCACCCTAGTCTTGTAACTGCTTATAGTTCAATAAAAGGTCTTTATATGATTTCGTAAAGCTTTTCTATTTTGTACTCATGCCTAAATTGATTACCTGCCAAACCGTTGTGTTTGACCCTTGTTTGTTGGTGCCCAGGTGCAGGAGATGTTGCCTTTGAGGAGGAGCGTCGGGAGGAGGCTTGTGAGCCAACCCCTGTGAGAGAGTGGCAGCCCGACGATGTCATCTAGACGTCGGGCGGGTTCTTGAGTCTCGTCATCATTTTGTTTTGGGGTTTCCTTTATTGTTTTGAGAAGTGTATTGGCCTCTGTTGGCCTCTTATGGGATGTAACTAAACTTAAATTACTTTTGAGTTAGTCTCATAACTTGAATCTTGATGGGAATGCCATGTTAACTTCTTTCTTTGATACTATGCCTTATTATTATTTGTTATGGCACTTAAATATTTATTGGTGCTAATCTTGATGTGTTTTGCTACACGCTTCCGCAAACTTGATCGTGTGAGCCAGATTCTGCGTGTCTTTGGGAATCCTCACCGCGGGAACCTGTGGGAAAGTATATCTCCAATGTACACAACAACAACAACAATCGTCGCGGGCCCGGGGGTTCCGTTCCGGGGTCGCGACATAAGCTATATGAAAAACCCCAATATAAGAAGTGTGATGCATTAATGTAGGAGATTTGGTACCACATTCAACCACCTATTCCCTGCCATGCTTACAATTGCATATTGCATGTTGAAACAATGTATGTTTCATTTGTAATGTTGATCAATGATCTGTAGGTGATGTGGTTTAAAGTATGAACAAGTTTGTGGCATGTTTTCAGGTAATTTGTTTGAGTTAAACACACCGAGCAAGGACATCTATACCCTATGCTCAAAGATATTATCCTTCTGGTTGTTTGGAATTCATATGTTGCTTATAAAACTGTTAGATTGTGTGGTCTCAATCCATCAGATGATGTAATAAATTGATTAATTTCTTTATTCATCAATAAAATCATGCTTTCCTTTCATGAGATGAATGGTGTTTTATTACTTAATGCTCATGACCAATACATATGACATGATGGTTCATGAGATGAACCGGGTCTCATTAGTATATTAGATGTGATATATGTATATGAATGAGATCCACATACAGAGATACGTGTCACAAATCTTATACTTAAAAATATTTTCACAACCAGTGATGAGACTGGGCACCTCATTTGATAAGGTTGCAGCACTTTGATCACTATGAGATAGTGTGATTTGTCTCGATCATCAGAATGAAAGATTCTGGATCACGGTGATGGTACATTAGATGTATTGAAGGACCATGAGAAGCACCTTATGAAATACTGTCTCGATTTTAAGGTCTGCTCTCATAATTCCCTAGCAATAAGCTCTCAATCCTAAGACGTTGATAAACTCAAGTTTCTATCTATTCATTTGCTTTGAAACACCAATGAGTGAGGCCAACTGTAGGTCAAACCTCGGTGTCTTGGGTACATGGTAGTAGGACTATGAGAACATCCAATGATCAAGATGGAATCTATCTACATTATCCCCTTGTGCCAATTAATGGATTTGTCATTAGTAAGTGCACACCCATCTCGATTAAGAGTTAATTGGATGGTACTGATGATCACTGTGATTAATTGAGGCTCAAGGATAATAAGATGTGGATCTAAGATTGGATGAGACATATTTATTCCAATTGATCCATGGATATTGATAGAGGGGCCTACTTGTGGTAATTGAGAAGTTTAGGGTCTTCATTGTAATTTATTCCTAAGACTGGAGTGCAATTGCATTTATATAGTGGTGTTATTTGCAATTAACTGTGGGCCAGGATTGCACATGAGATGTGGGGTCGCGGTGTCCTAGTTAGAGCCAGCTTTCTTTGGAATCCCTAGTGGTCCCCACGCTAGCTCAAGATATTAGAAAGATACGAATCCTACTTGAACTCTAAAATGAAGGAATTAGAAAGTTATTATTTCTATTTGAAGTGGGACTTCTAATAGTGGTAATAGTAAACTTACTAATTAGTATGGAAGTGAGACTTCTAATACAATTAGCAAGAGAGAAAGAAAAGGAGGCTTGAGGGCTATATAAAGGAGAAGCATCCCCTTGGACGTCCATACATTGGAAAGCACGCCCAAGGCCCTCTAGTGCAAGAGTTGCACAATTCTTCCTTCTCCTCTTTCTCGTCTAGTTCTCTTCTAGTTCCTTGGAGTTTCTAGTAGGGTTTTCTCTTGAAGTCTCCACCAATCTTCTTGAGAAAAGAGTTCTAATAGAGAGTCATAGCGTGGAAGACAACAAGGTCTTGGAGATTCCAATTTATTTCAAGAAGAGTTCTTGATCTAGTTGATTGTCTTTTCCTCCATTAGAGCACTACCAGGCTCCAAAGGTATAATCTACTTCTCTATTTGTTGTGGATTGTTTTGGATGCATGTAGTTGCTGATTTCTATCTTTTAGATAGGTTTTATTGCTGTACTTGATTCATGAGATAGATGGATTGCATCCTGGATATGGTTTATGGCCTTATGGGTACTTGATCCCTGAGTCAAGTGGGTTAAAAAGTTTTGAAAATCTATCCACGAGGTCCACCTACTTCCAACAAAAACTCCTTATTCATCGTTTCTCATTATTTAATATTTCTTATATTTACTAAATCGTCAATCAGTCTTTGCCTTTTATTTTCTATTTATATTCCTACTTAGTACTTGGGATAAGCATGCAATGAATGAGATCAACACGTGACATTATATTATGTTAGTCATTTACTTGTCTCTTTGTATTTCTTTAAGTGTTCTTATACTTATCTCCATCTAATTTAGGTATTTTCTCATTATTTGTTCTATTAGTATTCATCTGCATAGTGCCATTTCTTTCGGGACATTTCCTTGATCTATATTGAAACAAATGTGGTTCTACTCGTATGTTTTTGTTTTGTAAAGTTGCATAGAACCTCCCTCCATTTTGAGTACTTTATGCAATGTCCTTGCTTTATCTTCCAACGTAAAAAAACACACTGATCAGCAGTCAACCCATTCCAAAAACTATTTTCAAGCTTCCATCCGAAGAAAAATATCTTAAGACAAAAATGCAAAATGGTTTTAATTTATACGTAATGCCATGATGTGAGGTTGCCTTTTAGACTTATCCTTTACAGGAGGCTAATTACATGCTCTTCATGATCTTGTACTTCTTTTTAATTCTACTATTTTTACCTATTGTTGCTTTCTTTATCATTTTATCATGCACTATTTTTTAATATTATTTTATTAACCATTTTCCAGTGTCATCTTGTCATATGTGATGATGTGTTCTTATCTAAAATCTTTTTCCTAATTGTTGGATGTGTTGGAAGTAGGTGGGCCTAAATGATAAATATTCAAAACTTTTGACACACTTGATGCAATGATCAAATATCGATAAGGCCAAGAACCCAAGCCCAAGATCTAAAACCCTAATCTCATGCATTAAGATCAAACTTCCATCAAGAAGATAGATTAAGAAACAACAAGCATAACTAGATCTACTAATTCAAATAAATAATAGATCTATACCTTTGGAGCTTGATTGTTTTCTAATCGAGAACTTGATTTCTATGAAAAACTCTTTTTCGCAAACTTCGATTTCCCTTGCCTTTGTGTTCTTCCACGCTATGACCCTCCTAGAGAACTTCTAAAGGAGAATGGCGGGATCTCCAAGTAGAAGAAAACCCTAGATCTCTAGTAGGAAACCCAGAGGAGAGAGAGGAACTTGAGAGATTATTGTTTTGTATAGAGATTGTTGGAAGTAGGCGAGCCTCGTGGATAAGTTTTTAAAACTTTTGACCCACTTGATTCAAGGATCAAGTACTCATAAGGCCATAAACCACATCCAAGATCCATGACCTCAAACTCATGATCAAGATCAGTAATAAACTCTATCTAAAGATAGAAAAACCAGCACCATGCATCCACAACAAATCCACAACATGCAAGGAGTAGATCTTATCTAGGGAGCTCGGTTGTGCTCTAATGGAGAAATAAACAACTTGCTTGATGAAAACTATTTCTTTCTACCAAATTAGAATCTCCAAGACCTCGTAGTCTTCCACGCTATAACCCGTTTCAGGTCTTTTTTCTCAAGGAGACTGGTGGGATCTCCAAAAGAAATCAACTAGAAGCTCTAAGGAAAACCGGAAGAGAAATTAGAAGAGAGAGGAGAGAGAGATGGGCATGAATCCCAAGGAGGAATAGTGCATAGGACATCCAAGGCTACTCTCCCTTATTTATAGCTTTTGGCAACCTCCTCTTCTTACTAATTAATAGAAGTCCTACTTCTAATATAATTAGTAACTTTTCATTCCTTTCCTTTCTTGAGTTCAAGTAGAATTAGTAACAATCTAATAATTGGACTAGCATGGGGACCACTAGGGATTCCATAGAATGCTGGCTTCAATTGGGACACCCTGACCCCACATCTCATGTGCAATCCAGGCCCACAGTTAATTGCAAATAACTCCACCATATAAATGCAACTGAACTCCAGTCTTAGGAATAAATTACAAGAAGACTATAAACTTCCTTATGACCACAAGTAGGCCTGCCCCTCTATCTATATCCATGGATCAATTGAACCTATCCAACCAATTTAGATCCATATCTTATTATCTTTGAGACCCAATCAATCACAGTGATCATCAGCACCATTCAATTAACTCTTAATTGAGCTGGGTGCGCACTTACCAATGATAAATCCATTAATTGGCACAAGGGGATAATGAAGATAGATTCCATCTTGATCATTGAATGTTCCCATAGTCCTACTACCACGTATTTAAGACACCGAGGTGTTGACTTATAGTTGGCCTTACTCATTGGCGACTTAAAGAAAATGAATAGATAGAAATTTGAGTTCCCTAATGTCTCAGGATTAAGAGCCCATTGCTAGAGAACTATGAGAGTAGACCTTAAAGTAAAGACAGTATTTCATAAGGTGCATCTCATGGTCCTTCAATACATCCAATGTACCAGTACAATGATCTAGATTCTTACACTCTGATGATTGAGACAAATCACACTATCTCATAGTGATCATAATGCTGTAACCTTGTTAGATGAGATGCCCAATCTCATCACCGGTTGTGAATCAATTTAAGTATAAGATTTGTGACATATTCTCCCACATGTGGATCTCATCCACACACATGTATCACATCTAATATACTTGTGGGCTCCGGTTCATCTCATGAACCATCATGTCATTCGTATTGGTTATGTGCAAGCAGGGAATAAAACGATTCATTTCATGAAATAAAAGCATTATTATATTGATAAATAAAGAAATAAATCAATTTATTACATCATCCACTAGATTGAAACAATATAATCTATCAGAGATTTCTAGCCCCCACCTCTTATTTATAGTTTATGGCACACATCCTCTTACACCAAGATTAGAAGTCTCACTTCCATTCTTAGTAAATATCCTACTCATCATTTCCTTAAGAGTTCTAATGGGATTAGTGTAAGACCCCGACCCGAGTGAACTCGATTAGTACTAGTTAAGTTGTGTGTTAGTTCTAAGCTTGATTAGTGATTTTGGCTAAGTTGGGTTTGGAATAGCTTTTGATATAGTTTTGGGGAATTTTGATTGTTTGTGCTTGGTGGGGCCCTTTGGGGGTTCATTCTTTTTGACCTTGCATGTGCTTGAGGATTTATCGGAGATTTTGCATTCATTATTTTAATTCTGTTTTATTTGTATTGATGATCCCTAAAACTTTCATGTTGATCCTATCCCCGTTCGAGACCCCGAAACCCGATTTCATAGCCTTGAGGGCAAAACAGTCATTGCACACTAAATCTGTACCCAAAACTTGATATTCCCGAAACCCGCAAAACATATACTTTTTGGAAACTAGATATTTCGATGATCATTCCTTCCTTCTTCGTCGAATTCATTAGAAGCCCCGATAGCCAAGATTTCAACCCAAAGAGTGTCTTTAGTAGTGGGACCCATTCCCATTTGCTATATAAGGAGAACCCATCTTCCCCACTCCCTTTTTCCAGCACAAAAAGAACCTAGGGTTTGCTTTTAGCAACTTTTCTTCTTCCTCTTGCTCTCTTCACCTCCAATCCACACCAATCTTACACCAACGTCAAAATGGAGATTATCATTATCTTCCTCATATTACAAGCTTTCTTTTGATACCATTTGTTGAGAAATCCACCAAGTTTGAGATCTTCATTGAGCTTACCCTTGCCATTAGAGGACCTTCCAAGTAAGTGATCCTTCCCTTCTTGTAGACTTGTATTCTTCTAGCCTTAGAGAAGCTTCATCTTCATTATTGTAAGGTTTCCCCTTTTCTATTTCATTGTTTGACCATTTTAGGGTTTGTTTGTTTGTTTTGGGGATTTTGTTAATAGCTTGGATCTTTGGCTTGGAAGAGTATTAGAGCTTGATTTCATTGATTAGAGACAAAAGGCAAGTGGATGATTTGATTTTTATGAGCTTTCAATGGTTTTCATGAGGAATGTGGTTGACTTGTCATTTCACTCATATTTATTGGCTTGCATTGATTTTCGAAACGAATGCTTGAATGCATCTTGACTAAGTCATTTAATGTTTTGTAAACATGTTGGTTTGGTATTTATTGTCTTTTGATATATCCTAAGTGAATGTTGGTGAAATGGTTTCCTTCTTCCTTCCTTTGTATTTGACTTGATGTTGAAGAATGAGGTGATAAATGAACACATATTGGAGTTTTGGAGAAGTATAAATAGATGCATTGGAGGAGCTCTTAGCTCAGTTTTATTGTAGGGACAAGGTGGAAGTCGGGGAGAATGGTTTTGAGGAGGAGAAAGGCCTCAAATCTTAACACAGTGGGTGTTTCCCGCACCTGGCGGTCACCTGGCGGCTAGCCGCCAGCTAGCCGAAATGTCATGGTTGCTTTTCCAGAGAGCACACTCCTCCACCTGAAAACTCAGTCAGCTCCACGGTTAGCCAGCGGCTAACCGCCGAACCCATCGGCGGCTAACCGCCAGCTAACCGCACCTTAGCGGTTAGTTTTCCAGTAAGCTGCAATTTGCATCCCAGCCGCAGTCAGCCAGCGGCTAGCCGCCTATCTCAGCGGCGGCTAACCGCCAGGTGACCGAAATTTCCAAGGTTTCGAAGAGCTCCTCGCTCAAGCGAACTCTCCGGTTCGCTCGAGCGCTGAGCTTTGTCGATCAAAGGAGATTCACTATGCATTGTATGAGGCCATTCGAGAAAGAAACCATATCACGAAGATGTCATTCGAAGTTTTAAAAATTCAATGTGTGTAAGGAGCCCGGAACGTCCCCAAACTCAAAGAGTACCAAATTATTATCAGATCGACATACGGGATCCCTATTCACCTTGAACTAGTTTTGAACCCCGATACTTGTCTTGAGATTTCAAAAGCTCTATAGTATTTCATTGTTCCCGAGATTTATACTACCTGCCTTGTTTTCCCGAAAGTATTGAATTGCACTTGAAATACTTACTTGTCTTGAAGTGCACTGCACCACATGAATTGACAGTGTGCCCTTGAGCACCCCCGTCTTGCCCGTTTATTTATTGTACTTGATTTACTTGCATATGTCTCGATTTGTTATTTGACCTATTAGTCGGCACCACTAAGCTTGGATAACCTTGTTGGTCTGATCCACTGACTTAGAGATCCCCCTCTTGTCCCGCCAGCTGCAGTTTGGATCCCGCTATCCGGTTATTACCGTGGTCTTGCCTCGATGCCGCAGATTGCTACTGTGGTCCCCGATGCCCGGCTCGCTACCGTGGTCATGTATATGTATATGTATATGTATATGTATATGTATTTATAAGATCCACTGTTTCTCCTCACCTCGTGTGACTGAGATCAGTGCCTAGTTATTGCTCTATTGCTTTAGTGATAGAGGACTTAGCTTCGTGTGGTTGCCACCTTGCTTGTTTCCCGTTTCCTTGGTTACCTGTATATGTTTTATAATGCATACTTGTATTTGAATAAATGTTTTATCTCGTTTATAGAATTTGTTATTTAAACAGGTTTAAATGCTTTTGAAGGTAAATTCATATATTATCATATTGTCATTGTATTTTACTCATTTGCCAAACCGTCGTGTTTGACCTACTCTTTGGTACTCAGGTCTCGTTGTTGGTTATCCCGAGGAGAAGCACGAGGAGGCGGTCGGAGAACAGCAACAGTTAGTTGAGTGGCATGCTGATGACGTCATTTAGACGTTTGGTTGCTATGAGAGACTTAATATTTTGGGAAATTGTTTAACCATTCTTTGGATTGGTATTTTGTTTATATTGGCCTTTGTTGGCCTCTATTTTTTGGGAATGTAACTAAATGATCTGTTGTTTAAACTTTAACCTTACTTATGGGTAACATGCTAATGATCATTGCTCATTCTGATACGGTACCATACTTGTGTTATTTATCCTTATGATTTGAGATGGATTGAATATTTGATTTGCTACACGCTTCCGCACTTAATAGAAATGTTCATATGTGGTTGTGATATCCTCACCGCGGACACCTGTGGGAAATTAAATAAATGTATAGCATAAATCCGATGTGCTGTCATTATCATCATCATTATTAGTCCCGATCCCGGATTTCCGGTCCGGGGTCGCGACAATTAGTAACCTTCTCTTATTAGGGCTAGCATGGGGACCACTAGGGATTCCTTAAAATTTGGCTCCAACTAGAAATCTGGACCTCACATCTCCTGTGAACTCCGGACCCACAGTTAATTGCAAATAAGTCTACTAATTAAATGTAATTGCACTCCAGTCTTAGGAATAATTACAAGAAGATTTTAAACTTCCCAATTACTACAAGTAGGCCCCTCCACCAATTATATACATTGATCTATTGGAATAAATTTATCAAACCAAATTAGTCCATCTCTTATTATCCTTGTGACCCAATTAATTATAGTAATCAACAGTATCATCCAATTAACTCTTAATTGAGATGTTAATTTAGATGAGTGCGCACTCACTAATGATTAGATCCATTAATTGACACAAGGGGATATTTATGAGGATAGATTCCATCTTGAAAATTATATGTTTCCACAGCCCGACTACCACGTACCCAAGACATCGAGGTGTTGTCCTACAATTGGCCTCACTCATTGATGACTCAACGTAAATATATAACAGAAACTTGAGTCCATTTATCTCTCAGGATTAAGAGCCTATTGCTTGTGAATTATGGAAGCAATCCTTTAATCAAAGACAGATTTGTACAAAGTGCTACTCATGGTCATTCAATACATCCAATGTACCAGCACAATGATTCAGAGTCTTACACTCTAATTATTGAGACATATCGCACTATCTCATAGTGATCATAGTGCCGCGACCTTATCAGATGAGATGCCCATTTTCATAACTGGTTGTGAATCAATTTAAGTATAAAATTTGTGATCTATGTCTCTTGTATGTGGATTTCATCTAAACACGTGGATCACATCTAATATACTTGTAGGTTCCGGTTCATCTCATGAACCATCATGTCATTTTGTATTGGTCATATGCAAATATAGAATAAAATATCATTCATCTCATGAATAAATCATGAAAATATAAATTAATGAATGAAATAAATCAATGTATCCGTATTATCCACAGGATTGAGGTTATATAATCTAACAGGATGTTCTTGTGTTGAAGGTAAATATTTTTACAAATTTCTTATCGTGTACTTTATTAACCTTACTATAGTCTTTGTTATCTCCGTGACACCTTTTAGCTTTATGAAGTTGTCCTATAGATCCTTTGACAAATAATATCTTTCAGATTGCGAAGGATAAAGTTTTGTTGTGGTAACTTTCTCTAATGAGCTACACAGTGGGTTTCTAAGAGAAAACATAGAGAAGACACATGGAATCATCAACAAATCAAGCATGCATGATATGAGTCTTAATCACTTATCTTTGTCTCTAGGGTCCTCAAAGACACTTCCTAAGCTCCCATATTAGTTAAAAACGTCAAAGAACAATAACCCCCAAAATACCAACCTTAGAACCCTAGTACATGTGGGCCTGCTCTTGCATAATATAGGAGATGAAACAAATCTCTTACCTGTAAGTGGTCTGCTCATGGTATTTTAGTCAAGGGAGGGGCGGCCAACTTGGAAATTACAAGAAAAATGGGGTCTTTTGAGAGAGGAGAGAAGGTGATCAAATCAACAGTAGTACTTCAAAATGGCAATGATTTGGAAAAGCTTGGAGGAGAAATGAGTGAGAGAAGGAGAGGAAACTCAACTGAGTCTCCGTGGGGAAAGTGAAGAGAAATGGAAGGAAGAATAAGGGAGCCCTTATAAAGATTATTGGAGTGTTATGGTTGTATATGCAACGAGACTCGTACTACGTTATGGAGGGACTTATTATATAAAAGATACTTAGGTTGAGGAAAATTTAGAATGTTCCCCATTGAAGGGGGGACTTTGCCTTTTTTTTTTTAAATAAATAAAAAGGGTTTATAGTTGGGTTGATTACTTAGTTTAGGTTGATCCACAATGTGACTAGTTGAATTTTAGTTATTGCAGTGTCAATTTAGTTAGTATTGGGTGTCATCAATTCAGTCAATTCAATCAAGTGGAATGGAATGGGCCTCACTTATTCAAATCAAGAACATAGGCGCACATGTTATAGGGGGTCCATGCTTGGGTCATTGTCGTCAAAGGCCTCCTATTCAGTGGCCATCTTTTTTTCTTTTTTTTCTTTTTTTTCTTTTTTTTTTTGCGAATTTTGGTGCTACAAAACATGCATTGAAGAAATCCAAAGTCATTCCACAATTACAGTCAAACATAGAACGTAAAAAATCATCAGCCATAGAATGTAAAAAAATCATCAGCTATACCAGTCCTTGGAGAGGAAAGCCCTGTTCCATGGGCAACGAGGAATCCCCAAATTTGCAGATTCCTCCTTGTTACAAACAAACCCTTAATGTGATTGTATTTCTTCAAGTGAATCAAAAATTTCAAGAGATCCAGTCATTGTTGGTCTTTTGATCATATGGGCCACCAGAGGCAAATGCCAACATTCACCTCCTCTTTCTGCAGAAATCAGGAATACATTACTTTCAGTGTCAGTGACCAAAGAAAACAAGTAACAAAAACTTCCAGATGCAAACGTCCTTAACTATGATTCCGGTGAGGTGATTACACCTTATTTGTCATTTTAAACACTATTCAAGACTCCCTGTTGCCGTATACTGTTAGAGGGCTTAGATCCTGGCACCAGGTTCCAGCCTCTCAATAACAACAAACTGATGGTTTTCAGTCATGGTCTTAGTAATACTCAAAACTATGTTTGTTTCATAAGTCATCACAACACAATAGCTACACCATGAAAATTTATAAAGACGAGCCACAAGCTGGTCTGATCAGCCGGTGAGGTAACGGATAAAGGGCTCGACATGAGGTGCTAATGCAAGGACGTTAGAAGAAGAGGCCAGCTCAAAGTCTTCAAATTGGAAAGCAGGTGCGCAGGTGCACCCTACAAGAGAGTAATGGATCTCAGGATCCCTTGTTGGAGCTTTGACCAGAGAACTTCCGTCAGAGGAATACGCATCGATGTCCCTTGTAGGAAATGAACCAAACCACACGTTCGGAGGTACTGTGTATTGGGGGCGCTGACCGGTTTCCAGATCGGTACCTAGAACAATCAACTTCACTTTTCCATCTCCGCCTAGCTCAAACACCTGATCAATGCTTGAAAAGAAATTAAAAGAATCAGAAGATTTACATCATAAGAAAAAGGATGGAGTACTAAAAATTGCACCTAGATATCAAAATCCATAGCTGTGACTAAATACTAGATCCAGTACGCATGAAATAGCCAATATTGAACATCGGAGAAACTGTTAACCTTTCCCCGAAGTTCAAAGAGCCCAATTCAAGTATGAAAAGTCCATGGATAGGATGATCAAATCAGCTTGACTTTAGGGGAATGGAAAATACATGATAAGGTCCACAACGTAGATGAAGTGGATCTTGTACATGTCTGCATTTCAAGGGATATGAAATGCTTGATAATTTTGATGTATGTCTCTGGTACGAGATGTGTTCTACATAAAATACTATAAAAGAGGGGAATGGCTATTATGCCATGTAACAACAATAGGTTTCAGACCGTTAGAGGTTCTCCCATGTAAAAATGCCAGGTTTCTGCACATGGAATTCGGTGGAGGTGTGAGACACTCCCAGATGGTAGCAAGAAGTAGATGGATGTGCTGACAGGGCGGTCCACCTTGTCTGCAAAAAGCTCCAATTAGATGATTCAATGAAAACAAAAGGGTGCACCATAAAAAATATGGGTGTCAGTGAAAGCCATGTCTCTGAAAACCAATGTGGATCATCAAACATTAAAAATACCAGTACAAATACAACTCTAAATCTGAAAAGCAAAGAAAATTGCAAAATGCTAAAACCACCAGAACAAATCCACATACAAGGATCAGATTTCTTCAAGAGTTTGAGAAAAAGGCACTGATCAGTATATTTCACATATCAAGTAGATAATTTGGCAAAACAATCATTCCCTGTTTATCAATGCATCAAAAACAGTCATCATCATCAAAGCCTTGTCCCAACTATGTTGGGATCAGCTACAAGAATTTTGTCTCACCATTCAAGTCTATCAGGGCCAAATCCTAGGATAGGTTGCACTTCTTTAGATCTATGTTAACTAGTTCCATCCATATCCTTTTCGGCCTGCTTCTTTTCCTTGAAGGGCCATCAACTTGCAGAGAAAAACTTTCCTTGCCGGAGCCGTTGTTGGCCTACTACATTGGACATGTCTACACTATATAAATGAGTCTCTCTTGATTTGTTACTTGTTGATGCCACCCCTAAATGGTTTCAAATGTGCTCATTATAATATGACCACACATCCATCTCATTTAGCAAAAAAAAAAAACACACCCACAAACCCATCTCAACATTCTCATCTTTGCTACACATTTTTTTGTGTGTTGTCCTTATTGGCCCATGCATTTAGAACAGTATGGGACAATAATTTAAGTTTTTACATTCCCTTCCTCTGAGAGAGAGAGAGAGAGAGAACGTGGATAGTATTTAGCCTTTCTAATATGGTCTGTTCCATAGTTACCTAATTCACGATTCGTATAATTCGCATTTGAGTTCGTGGTTCACAGTTCGAATCTTACCTCAATTTGCAAATTCGATGGAGTAGGCTTACTTAATTCCTTTTTCAATACGTTTGATTCGCAATTTGAGTTTGATGAGTTCAATGTACTAATTCGATATAATTTGAGAAAATTTACGACATATCCCTCTTCATGTTTCATCAAAATGCCTCTTTTTTTAGATTATCATTAGCGCCAATTTAAGAAATCTTAACCACGCATCATCTCCTTTACGGAACTTACGGCTTGAATTTTAGTTTAATCCTAGTAAAACCCACCATTAGATTTATCATTATTGCTCATATGACTAAACTACGTAAGAATAAACGGGTGAAATAATATGTTTTCCATTTTAATTATTTTAATGGTTCCAGAAAGTCTTTTTTTTTTTTTTTTAATTTGGCCTGCCACTAATTCATTTGTGAAAGACTCATTTTTACTGGTCTAGATTTTATAAATGGTCCATAATTCTAAATTAACAGAGATAATCATATCTATTTTACAATTCAATGAAGTAACACAAAATAAAATATTTGGCTCCCATGAGATTTTAAGGATTAATCTTTTGGTGGACCCACCCATAAAAGATGAAGAAACTCATTTTAATGGGTTTAGATTTCTTAATGAGAGGCCGCACTGACACTAGCCTCTCAAGTTCTTACCGAATTATAACCTCTACTTTAGTCAAGTCAAGAGAGAGGTAGGAGAAAGGAAAGTACAGTCCATTAAATTACCATCCAACTGTACACTCTAGTCAAATCAAAGAGAGAGAAAGAGAAAGGAAACATAGAACAGTGCATTTAATTACGATCCCATTATTCCACACAAAAAAAGGAAATAACCAATGGATAAAGAGCAAGTGACCAATGGGCAATGCCCACTCAACTTTTCATCTTCTTCATTTCATGAGTTATTTTTCATTGTCTTCTCCACCGAACTGGTGCAAACAAAGGATTTTCAAAAACTTCGAATCAACCGAATCTAGTGGCAGATTCTTCGAAACGAATAGTGTGAAATTCGGGAGCACACAGCGAATTAGGTAACTATGGCCTGTTCTGGACAAGATTTCAAACAGGTAGCCAGTGGGAAACCCAGGCCTTACTATAAAGCCAAGAAACACTGACAAGATTCCTGGGTGAAATCACCATCACTGTTAATGATGAACCCATCTCTTGATTTCCTCAAAATATCTGAGGCAACAGCAACATGGACAAATACATCTAGTGTACTTTTGTGTAGAACTGAAAATATGTCATATTCCCAAATAATTTAACTTGAAGTTGGAGAAAAGGGTTAAATTACTCACCATTGATCACAGATAGCTGGGGCTAAAAAATCAGTAAAATAGTACACCACCTAATGTCATTTTCACATCTACGAAATAAATTTGCATGCTCACTGACCCACAGATCTGTTCTTCCATAATGTATCCTTATGTAAATATGTGGGAAGGCTGGTTATGGTGTATTGAACAGTTAAATTTGACCTTTCTCCTAGGGTTGACAATTTTATTTCTTCTTTTAAGGGTAGCTCATTTTCTTTTTTCTTCTTAGGATTGCTCATCAGTATTTCAAGACTTTTTGCATGCATCAGTGTAGACCTCCAAAAATGATGAAACACACTTTAATGATGAAATGGTTGCTGGAGTTGTTGCAGTTGCAGTCTCAGGTTGCTGTTGATGGTGTTGTTGCTTCTTTGTTTGCTTGCCTGGTTGTGGGATTTTTTTTATTTTTTTTTGGGGGGGTAACCCGGCTTATGGGTATTATTTGTTTATTTTTTTTATGCAGGACAGACCCCATAGTCCCCCTGGGTTGACCAACCATGGGCCCAGCCCATCTATCTCGACCAACCCTTTGGGCCCAGTCCATTGATTTTATGCTATTTATATATTATTTAGTTTAAATGGTCTATGTTTGAAGTTATTTAAGTTTATGTTTTAATCCTAACCATCAATGTGAATAGATGGTCTAGATTAGCTTTATGGTTATTTCTTTAGCTATATAATGATGTAACGCCTCTTGGCTTAGGATGGTTATTGATAACTTTCCTTGTGGAGACTACTTAGATTTCCGTGCGTGAGACCGTCTAAGCATGCGCTCCAAGATGTCTGGATTTACCCATAGGAGCTCCTCATCACGAGTAATCCAGGTGTTACTGATACAGGCCCATCTTTGCACTTGACAAGATACTTCTGAATCCCGCAGCCATATAGGATATCCTCCACAATCTCTTTTTGATGGTTCAAATATGGTGTAGGTGGAGATGGAAGGTTAGGCTCAAAATGTACAGGCTCACATGCTCCAGGCCCCAATGGTTGGTCAGGCTCATTTGTAGTGGGTTTGTTGGTATGGAAGATTATAGGTCACTGGGTAAAGTTGTGGGGCCTCGAAATAGCACGAGATCCTCATGTGTGCCACGGGAGCCTTCAACAGCTTGGACATCAGATCCAAAAGTGGATCTTCTTCAGAAAAAAGATCTAACAGTGGATCTTCTTCAAAAAACAGATCCAATTGTCGATCTTCAGGATCTTGATGGATTAAGCCCATGAAAGGCTGATCCATCCACAAAGAAGCTCCATCTGCCATGTCTACCACATTCTTCTTATGTCATCGACAGACTTTGGAGTACTTGGGATTGATGTCCTCATCCATTCCCCTCGGCAGGGACAGCGAAGATTTGTCACTAGCAAAATAAAACTATCATAGCGCTCAAAGTTGGTCCAAAATATTTCAGGTTTGGACTTTAATTTAAGGGTGGCCAACTTAACTTTTCTTGCTTACAACATTTCATACCAGTTGAAATAATGGACCATGTCAAAAAGCCAATCGGAGAAGACCCGTGGGTCAATCCGACCATCAAAAGTGGGGGCATTTATCTTAGCGCTCTTCATGACCCATCCATTGGGATCTTGGCCCCAGCCACGACCCCTACGGTCTTCACCATTGTCAGACTCACCATTAGTTTCGAGTTCTCGCTCATTCCTCTTATTGCGCCTAGGGCGCTTCTTGTTATCATCCTGATAGGACAGCTCAATCTCCTCAAGACAGATCCGAATTTCACCCGTCTGCGCATTCTGCTCTTCCTGTATTGCATTGATTTGGGCTATAAAATGTCTTACATGTTATTGGCCATCAGGTATTCTATGTTCTTAGCCAACTGCTCTAAGGTGATGTTAGGTTGGGGAGTACTTGTTTTGGGTAGTGAAATTCCCGCCATTCTGAAAACTAGGGGTTGATAACAGTGTTGCGAAATTTGGTTCGTTTCAGCCGAATTTTTCAAATAATTTTGGTTCGGTCCCTCTACCGAACAGAACAACCCCCCCTACAAAAATTCGTTCCAGAATTTGGATCAATTCAGATGAATTTCCAAAATTCGAACTGAATTGGGCGCAATCCTGAGTTTCACCCGAATTTTGTTTAGTGACTTAAAATTAGAAAAAAAAAAACCTAAGGGTGTTAAATATTATTTTTCAACTTAAAAATGAAAATAAAGAACTAAAGGGGGTAAAACATAATTTTTTGTTAACTTAAAAGGTAAAAGTAAAAAACCCTAACCCATATCCCATCCCATTTTCCTTTGATGAAGTAAAAAATGAAGAAGAGGGCTTTTTGTTGAATCCAACAAGAAGAAGAAGAAATGCCGACTCAGCACGTTTGACAGAAGGAAAGAACAAAAAAAAAAAAGAAGAAGAAGAGTAGTAGTACCTGATCTGGTCGTCCTCTCCACCATATGGTCGTTTGCTCACTTAACCCAGTTGCAGTCAGGTACTGCTTCTCAACCCAGTTGTTGTATTTTTTTTTTTTTTCCCCTTCTTCTTCAACCTTCAACCCAGCTTCTGCCACTCGACTTCACCCACGTTTTCTTCTGCTTTCCTCCTTTGCTCAGCCTTTTTGGTTCCGATTTATTCACCAGGGCTGCCTTTTCTCTCTGCTTTTATTCTCTGTTATGGGCAAGACTAGAGAAGAATTTTTCTCTTTGTGGTGCTCTGGACGCTAGTGCTACTTTTATTTCAACTTATTACTGTCTAAGTGACCCTCTTGCTTTTTATTTATTCCACTGAATCCCAACCACCTTTTTTTTTTTCTTCCCTTTTGTCGTCTGGGTTTTTTTTCTTCCCTTTTGACTGGTCTGGGTTTGTGGGACTTTTAATATGGTATTTTTTTTTTAACTACTGTCTGCTCGACTGGTCTGGGTTAGCTGGCTATTTTTTATTTTTATATGAATTGTTGTCTGCCAATTTGCACAAAGCCCTTTGTTTTTAATTTTTTTTTTTTTTTCCCCACCTGCTGCCTCCTGGACTGGTTTTGTTTTTTTTTTATAAACTGTTAGGATGTTGGGCTGTGTTTGCACTTCACTATTGCTGTTTTTTTTTCCTTTTTATCAACTTCTTTTTTCTCTACTGCTGCACGCTGGGTTGGGTTTTGCTCATTGTTGTTTTTCTTTTCTTTTCTTTTTTTTTCCCAATTGTTGTCTGCTGGGTTGGGTTTGCTGCTGGGCTGAATTTCTTTTTTGTGTTTGCCATCGTATCAGAAATTTAAAATTGTGTGCTATCGTTTTGTTTGTAACAATGAGTGGGGTTGGAAAAAGTGGTACACCTGCATCATCACAAGATTCAATTGGACTAAGTGCACCTCCTCGATTTGATGATCCAGCATGGAAATATGGATATATAGATCCAAAAAACAATAAACATGTTGTTTGTATGCATTGTGAAAGGGTCATCAAAGGGGGTAGAATTACAAGATTGAAAGAGCATCTTGGTGGGATTACTGGGGAGATTGCAGGATATAAAAATGTACCCCTTGAAGTTAAATGCCAAATGGAGAGACTAGTGATGGAAACCAAGAAGAATAAAGGAAAAAAAAAAAGTTGAATGAGGATAATGGAAATCCATTTGGGAATGAAGATGAAGAATTAGGAGAAGGCTCCAAAGATAAAGATTTAGAAGAGATAACTGCTCCCCCAAAATGTAGAAAGGGTAAAGTACTCCAAATTTCATTTTCATCAAGCCAAAATAGAAGAAAGGACATTCCACCAAAAGCACCCCAACCTCCAATGAGTAACTACTTTCCACCAAGAACCACTCCCGAATCACAACCAAGCATTAAATCTGCTATGGCAAGTAAAGAGATGAAAGATGCAGTAGACATGGCTATGTCTCCGTGGTGGTTTGATGCGAGCACCCCCTTCAATGCAGCAAGGTCAAAGATTTTTCAGCCAATGGTCAATGCAATTGCTTCTATTGGAGCAGGATATAAAGCGCCATCTTATGATGATTTTAGGGGATAGCTCTTACAAAAATGAGTGGAAGAAGTTAATCATTTAATGTTGCATTATAAATCATCTTAGAGTGAAAGTGGGTGCTCCATAATGGCTGATGGTTGGACGGATGGCATACAAAGGTCTTTAATAAACTTCCTTGTTTATGTAGAAGATAACAGGCCTTAAGAAGGCCCAGCTCATCAAGGCCCACGTATAAATCCCACATGTGGGATATTGTCTAAAGTTGTGTAGCTAATTTCTCTCCTTTTATTTCCTTGTTTAGACTAGGATATATATATATTTTTTTCTTTTCTTTCATTATTCTGATTTGTACTCTTAATATTTAGAGCCTTGATTAAGGCATAATGAGATTATAAATAGGGGTGTCGATCCTCTATGGAGGCACGACCTTCTCTCCACTCTTCTTCTTCCTCCTCCATATATTATAACATGGTATCAGAGCTCTTTGGGATCACTCCATATCAACCATCTCTAAGGTACAATCCCTTCTCAAGGATCTGAAAAGAAGACCCTTCATCACAGCAGATTGGCTATGTCGACCTCTGCAGGGTGTGTATCAAAGGTGGGCCATCATCCGATCATCCAGAAATAAAAAACAAACACCACCACATGGGTCGCCCATCTTCTCTAGGAATTATGGTGATTTTTTCAGAATTTTTGGCACATCTAAGGTAGGCCAACTACTGCTACTTGTGATTACCTATTTTTTCAAGATAGTTTTCATCAGATCCGTCCCATCTTGTGGATTTTCAATCTTTTGTGATGCAACCTGATCTAAAAGATAGTAGGAAGTATTATACAGAGGGCTACATCCACTGATCAGCGATCTGATCTCTTTGTGGGCCCCACGTGACCACTCCAGCAACAAACAGGAGGTCGTCAGGCCCTGTTTTAGCCCTTTTTGGGTTCTATTTTTCTGTGGAATTCATCCTTCTGCTCCAGCAACGAATCTGAACTAGATTTCAGACTCTTTTGCTGCTTATTGCTGACTGATTGCTCTTTCATCCTCCCCATCTCTCTCTAGGCATGGTTTAAGTGAAGCACAAAACTTCTTTGCTGATTTTCTGCTTTATCTCTCTCCGTGTCACTTTCTCCTGCATTTGAGATCATGGAAAAATATGATGTTATCCCAATTAAGTTTAATGGGCATAATTATATATCCTGGTCCTTCCATTTGAAGAACTTGGTAGAAGGACAAGGGCTATTTGGTTATCTTGATGGCACAATAACTAAGCCTCTTACACTAAGTACCACCGACTCCAAAGTCTTAGCCACCTGGTCCAAGGAAAATGCCAAAGTGGTTACTTGGATACTTAACTCTATTGATTTCTCTCATGCCGTGATGTGGGTTCATCTCAAGAAAGTCTACCATCAAACCAATAAAGCCCGGAAGTTTCACTTGGATAGTGAAATTGCTAAATTTACTCAAGGGGATAAATCTGTGCAGGAATATTTTAATGGCTTCCTCACCTTATGGACCGAAGGGATTCCATGTTGATCCAGACAGTCTCTTCTGGATTTCTAACTGAGGCTCTCAAACTACAAGAAGAAAATCACATTAGCCAGTTTCTTATGAATCTACGACCGGAATTTGAATCTGTTCGGTCTGCCCTCATGAATAGAGAACTTTCTGCTAATCTTGATACCTGCTTTCAAGAAGTCCTTTGCGAAGAACTTCGTCTCACCTCACAGCGTGCTATTCTTGAAGAACCAAAGGCCTTTCTCGCGCCTCTTCAAGCTGGCTCTGCTCTTCTGGTAACCCCCAATCCGAAGCTCACTCAATGTTATGAATACAAAGGCTTCGGTCATATTGCCAAAAATTGCTGCAAGAAGTTGGTTTACAGATATTGAAAACGCTCTGGTCATCTTATTGATGACTGTCGCAACTTACAGCGCAGGAATGAGACACAACCAAAGAAGCCTCCCTCCAATCTGCCAAGACAGAATATTCCAATTGCATTCCAGGCTCAAGCACCCTTAGTAGATACAAGAAGCACTTCATCCAGGGCTGTATCCACGACTCCTGCTCAGATTCAAGAACTGATCCAAAACACAGTCACTTCAGCATATGCATCTATGGGCTTTACTGGTGGTTGGTATCAAACTCATTCTCAGCATCTACTTTTTCTCCAATCACCTCATCCACATAGTTTTTAAATTCAGGAGCCTCAAATCACATGCTATATGTAGAACTTAACTTTATAGATGCCCACCCTTCTTTTGGAAAAGAAAAAATAACCACTGCTAATGGAGATCAACTTCTCATCTCTGGAGTTGGTACTATTACTTTATCTAGTGTCTCTGGCCAATCCACCACCCTTCCCAATGTCTATTTTGTTCCAAAATTATCAGCCAATTTATTTTCTGTAGGGCAACTTATTAATGATGGATATCTTGTTTACTTTTCTTTCTCTGGTTGTATTATACAGAGGCGACAAACTGGGAAGGTGATCGCGACGGGGAGTAAACATGGGCATCCGTTTTTGCTGGACATTGGACATCATTCATTTTTTGCTTCTTCTCCTAATAATTTCAATAAATTGTGGACTGTTTAGCATAAACATCTTGGTCATGTGAACAATGCTCATTTATTTTTTTTGTTTAATATTGGTTGTTCGGACTCTACTTTTGATAATAAAATGATGTATTCTTTCTCTCAATCAAAGTGTGAAACTTGTTGCTTAAGTAAAAGTCATATTTTGCCCTTTTCTATTCATACTTCTCGTGCATTGAAATCTTTTGACATTATTCACACTAAAGTTTGGGGAATTGCTCCTACCTTTAGTATGAAATTTAAGTACTGTGACCTTTATTGATGATCATTCACGTTATAATTGGATATATTTCATGCGCTTGAAATCTGAAGTACTTTCTATTTTTCAAAACTTTTATAACATGGTCCAAACCCAATTTTAGATATCTATCAAGATTCTTAGATCAGATTTTGGTGGAGAATACATATCTTGGTACGATTGTCTATGGCAACTGAAGCCCCAAATTCATAATTGCAATCTTTATAAGCGTCACATTGCTTGAGAATGAGGTCTTGAATATCTTCATGAGGAACTAATCTCACGATAGCATCATTCAATCCTTTACTTATTTCTCTACAATTCCTGTCCGCATTGGGATTGAAGAAGATTTGGGGATTCATGTAGACTGTAGTAGGCTGCAGCATACAGTGGACAATGCAACTGACTATCCCATCTTTTGTCAATAACTTTCCAATAAGGTAAGTATTTGCTTTTTTTCTTAAACCTCCTCTGGATGACTACTTTTATTTTATCCATCGCTTCATATATATGGCCCATGGCAGGCTTATCTCCACTATTAACCAAGCGAAGAACAATCGCAAGAGATTCGCTAACTTTTGAAATGTGCTCTACATTCTTCCAAAAATGATTATTTAAATTTCACCAATGTCCATTGCAATAGGAGTAGAAGCATAGCTATATTCCACCCAAGCAATACTTGTCCACATTTGTCTTAGTTCATTTCTGAACTTAAAAAGGCATTGCATGCTAATATAATTAGTGGCAAATTTAGTAATGGGCAGGCGAACCAACTCTCTCCCATTGGTAAAATCTCTTTTCATCCAATTCAACACATATGCATGATTGTAAATATATTTGCTGTATCAATTGTCTCTACATTTCTTGGAAACAAATCAGGCCTTGCCATATCTTCTAAAATCAAGTCTATACAATGAGCTGCACAACCGGACCCCGGTCCAATAAAATGTTCCATATTTTGCTGCCAATTTCTTTCCCGCTGATTTATATGTAGCATCATTGTCCGTTATAAATTGGACAACGTTCTCTGGCCCAACAGATAAAACAACTTCATTAAAAAGTCCAAACAAAGCATCTGCATTCTTTCGTATGGCACTTGTATCCACAGATTTCAAAAATAAAACCCCTGTAGGACAATAAACAAAGGAAGTTTATCAAAGACCTTTGTATGCCATTCGTCCAACCATCAGCCATTATGGAGCACCCAGTTTCACTCCAAGATGATTTATAATGCAACATTTAACGATTACCTTCTTCCACTGATTTTTTTTAAGAGCTTTCCCCTAAAATCATCACAAGATGGCGCTTTATATCCTGCTCCAATAGAAGCAATTGCATTGACCATTGGTTGAAAAAACTTTGACCTTGTTGCATTGAAGGGGATGCTCGCATCAAACCACCACCAAGACATAGCCATGTCTGCTGCATCTTTCATCTCGTTACTTACCATAGCAGATTTAATTGTTGGCTGTGATCTGGGAGTGGTTCAAGTAGTTACTCATTGGAGGTTGGGGTGCTTTTGGTGGAATGTCCTTTCTTCTATTTTGGCTTGATGAAAATGAAATTTGGAGTTCTTTACCCTTGGGGGAGCAGTTATCTCTTCTAAATCTGTATCTTCGGAGCCTTCTCCTAATTCTTCATCTTCATTACCAAATGGATTTCCAATATCCTCATTCAAATGTCTTTTTTTTTTTCCTTTATTCTTCTTGGTTTGCATCACTAGTCTCTCCATTTGGCATTTAACTTCAAGGGGTACGTTTTGTATATCCTGCAATCTCCCCAGTAATCCCACCAAGATGCTCTTTCAATCTTGTAATTCTACCCCCTTTGATGACCTTTTCACAATACATACAAACATGTTTATTGTTTTTTGGATCTATAAATCCATATTTCCATGCTGGATCATCAGATTGAGGAGGTGCACTTAGTCCAATTGAATCTTGTGATGATGCAGGTGTACCACTTTTTCCAACCCCACTCATTATAACAGGCAAAAAGACAGCTCATAGTTTTAAATTTCTGATCCAATGGCAAGCATGAAACAACACAAAAAAGAAATTCAGCCGAGCAGCAAACCCAACCCATCATACAACAATTGAAATAAATAAATAAAAGAAAACAACAAGGAGCAAAACCCAACATAGCATGCAGCAGTTGAGAAAAAAATAAGTTGATAAAACAGAAAAAAAAAAAGAGAGAAAAACAGCAATAGTGAAGGGCAAACACAGCCAAGCATCCTAACAATTTATAAAAAAACAAAACCAGTCCAGGAGGCAGCAAGTTAAAAAAAAAACAAAAACAAACAAAGGGCTTTGCGCAAATCAGCAGAAAAAAATTTATATAAAAACAAATAAAAGCCAGCTAACCCAGGGCATGACATTTGGAGAGATGACATGCATAACATAAGAGAGAGAGAGAGAGAGAGATGAATGTCGTACCCTCTTTGAGGATCGACTGTTGTATATATAAGGGCTCAATTCCCTAATTACACTCAATTATAAATCTTAGATCCTAAACAGAAGCAACAATTTAAGTAACCACCTTTGACTAATTACAATGCAATATATGGGTACAATAAATGGGCCTAAATGGATGGGCCTGGATTGTCCTAAGTGGATGGGCCTGGATTGACACCCCCCCTCAAATTGATGCTGGGGAGTCATAAAGCAGCAATTTGGATACAAGAAATTGATGGCGAGGCCGAGGAAGACCCTTCGTGAAGATATCTGCAAACTGAAGTTCTATAGGGACATGAGGAAGAAAAATGACATCACGCTTATATTCATCTCGAATAAAGTGGCAGTCAACTTCTATATGTTTGGTGCGTTCATGGAAGACGGGATTTTCAGTGATGCGAATAGCCCCAGTATTATCAGCATGCAATGGAGTAGGAGAGGTTTGAGCGAACCCGAAGTCCGAAAGAAGTCCCCGTAGCCATAAGACCTCAGAACAAGCAGAAGACATAGCCCTATATTCAGCTTCTGTGGAAGATCGAGACACCCGTTCTTGTTTCTTGCATTTCCAAGAAATGAGAGAATTGCCAAGGTACATGCACCAACCAGTAGTAGAACGGCGTGTGTCCTGACAGCCTGCCCAGTCAGCATCTGCATAAGCGATCAGATGAAGAGGATTAACCTTTGGATATTATAAACCACGAGGGACAGTTCTTAGCAGATAGCGGATAATGCGCTTCACAGCTGCCAAATGAAGGTGGCGAGGAGATGTCATAAACTGGCTCACAAGATTAACAGCATAGGATATGTCAGGTCTAGTGATGGTGAGATAGACAAGACTTCCCACCAGGCGCCGGTATGGTTGAGGATCAGGAAGAAGATCGCCATCATCCTTACTCAGCTTGAGATTTACCTCGACAGGTGTATCAACAGGCGAAGAATCATGGAGGTCAGCCAACTCGATAAGATCTGATGTGTATTTGTGTTGATTAACAAATAGACCTTTGGAAGATTGATGCACCTCTAAGCCCAAGAAATAATGCAAGGGGCCCAAATCCTTCATATGGAAGTAAGTCCGGAGGGAATCTTGAAGAGATTTGATCATACCATCATCCGTGCCAGCGATAATAATATCGTCAACATACACTAGAAGCACCGTAACCCCAGTAGAGGTATGGCAAAGAAAGAGTGATGGATCATAAGGGCTTTGAGTAAAGCCACTTTCGCATAAGCGACCCCTAAAGGTTTCGAACCATGCCCGAGGTGCTTGCTTTAGACCATAAAGCGATTTCCGCAGCCGACAGACGGACCTCTTGGAGGGAGAGGGGACGCCTTGTGGTATACGCATATATACCTCTTCTTGCAAATCCCCATGGAGAAATGCATTTTTGACATTCATTTGGTATAATGGTCAAGACTGAGATACAGCAATGGCGAGAAGTAACCTAACAGATGTCATCTTTGCCACAGATGCAAACATCTCCTCATAGTTAATGCCATACTCCTGTCTGTTTCCGAGTGCCACAAGGCGAGCTTTGTGTTGATCCAAGGACCCATCAGATTTAAGTTTGATCGAGTAGATCCATTTGCAACCAATGGGCTTAACTGCTGAAGGACACTCCACAATATCCCACGTGTGATTCAGAGCCAATCCATCTAATTCCTCCTTCATGGCCTGGTTCCAGCAATCTTGTTGGACAACATGCAAATAAGAACTTGGGATAGAGATAGAAGATAGGGTGGTCATCAAAGAAATATGGGTAAATCCATACCGCTCAGGCGGTCTAGAAGTTCTGGAGGAGCGACGTAAGGCAGGAGTAGGCGTGGAACCATTTGTCGGTGGAGGATCAGGGGGAGGGCCATCTGCAGTGGGAGGTTTCTCCCGTCGATGGTATACAAAAGCAGGATTAAACCTAGTAACAGAGGTTTGATCCAAAAAACCTGGTAAAAGAGCTGGTGAAGAGGGAGGAGGACAATCCATGTGAGTTTGGAAGAAATATTGATTTTCAAAGAAAATAACATTTCGAGAAACCCTGATACGACGACCAATGGGATCATAACAAACAAAACCTTTTTGATTAGTGGCATAACCCAAAAAAGCACACCTGCGAGACTGTGCTGTGAGTTTCGTTATTTCGGTGGGAGGTAGATGAACGAAGCAAACACAGCCAAAGGTATGTAGGTGATCAAACACAGGATGATGACCAAACAATTTAAAATGAGACGTTAAATGAGCAATGGTAGGTGATGGAAGGCGGTTAATGAGATAGACAGCCGTTGTGAGAGCTTCAGTCCAAAAACGAGGGGGAACGGATGATTCAATGAGAAGAGTTCTAGTTACATCAAGAAGAGTCTGTTTTTCCGTTCTACGACTCCATTTTGTTGTGGAGTATACGGACAGGTACGTTGAGAAATGATTCCTTTATTGGTTAAAAAGGATTGAAAATCCTTGGAAACATACTACCCCCCTGAGTCTGAGCGCAAAGTCTTAATGCATTTAGAAAATTGGGTTTCCACATATTTAACAAAAAATGTAAATGCATTAAGAACATCAGACTTCGAATGTAAGAAATAAATCCAAGTAAATCTGCTGTAGTCATCAATGAATGTGACAAAATACTTGAAATGACTATGTGAAAGGGTCGGGGCAATGCCCCAAACATCACTGTGAATTAAGTCAAAACATGCAGTGCTCCGTGTGTGAGAGGTTGGAAAGGGTAAAGTTTTACTCTTACCTAATTTACAAGCATCACAATCAAAAGAAGCAGAAGCAACAGGTTTATTTATTAATCCAGATTGAAATAATGTAGACATAGTAGAAGCATTCGGATGACCAAGTCTATTATGCCACAAACGAGATTGATTCTGAATGAAAAAACAAAATAACTGATGTAAATGATTATTCTTAATAACAGAAGACATTGATAAGGGAAAAAGTCTGCCACGCTTAGGCCCCCTCGCGATCACTTCCCCCGACTCCTGGTCCTGCACAACACATCCAGAAGAAGAAAAGGAGACAGTGTAATTATTTTCAACAAGTTGACCCACAGAAACCAAATTAGTAGCAAGAGGAGGAGAAACCAAAACATTGGTTAAGGGTAAGGGACCAGGGGTATCGCCAACAGAGGTGATGGGGAGATGATCTCCGTTGGCAGCTTGAACAGTGAGATGACCAGTGTAAGGAACAACATTTTGTAATGTGGCGGGTGATGAGACCATATGGTTACTGGCACCAGAATCTAAGTACCAGGTATTGGAAAGAGAGGAAGCAGTACCTGCGATGTTCATGGATGCTAAGGCATTGATGATCATTTGGTTAACCATATCAGGGGTGAGAGGAGCGGGAGACATAGATTGTGATGAGGAACCAGGCTGTGAGGATGAATCATACGGCAGAGAACCACTGAAGTCAAATGAAGCATATGGTGGAGTAGTCACTGTGTAAGCAGTAGGAACAGATGACACAGTGGAAGTACCAGGGCCGGACTGCACATAATTGCGGGAAACTGAATTGCGAGCCTTCTTCCGACATTCTTCAATAACATGACCAGTGGCCTTACAATATCTGCAAATTTTTTACTTGCATTGATTTGCATAGTGACCAAATTTTTTGCAGTTATGACACTGAACTTTACTGATGTCCCAAGGAGGTTGTCTGGCTGTGGCAACATAGGCAAATGGAGCCTCCGCAGAGCGTTGTTGTTCCAGATTAGTTTTAGTAGCTAGACGTTGTTCCTCCCGCAGAAGTTCCTGAAGACAGGCATCCAAGTTTGGAAGAGGAGCCCTGCTCATCAAGTTCGATCGAACTGTCTCAAACTCCAAACGAAGTTTCATGAGGAGCTGATCCCGATGACTACTTTCCTGTAATGGAAGTAATTCCGGTAGAAGTGCTGCAGAGACCGTGGCAAACTTAATCTCATCATATTCAGACCACAGTCGGCGGAAGCCATTGTAATACTCCTAAATAGACTGGGTACCTTGAGTGAATTGAGAGATTTCAAGTTCCAATTGAAACTGGCGAGCAGCATTGCCCTGTTGATAAACTTTCTGAAGATAGTCCCACATTTCACGAGCATTTTTGCAGGGTTTTAGGTTGAGAATAAAATGTGACTCAATAGAGCCTAGCAACCAGGTCTTGATTTTAGCATCCTTTGTCTTCCACGCTAAAATCTTTTTATCATCTTCCTCAGGTTGAGGTTCAAATCCATCAATGTGTCCCCATAGTTCTTTTCCTTCCAAGTAAATTTGAAATTGGAAGGCCCATGAGGTGTAATTTGTTCCATCAAAACGAATCAGGGCTATCTCATGTTTTTCCATTACAAAAAAAAACAGTAAGAAGCACACAGAGAAAGTCAAGGAGAACAAGTGTAGATCCTCTATGTTCACCGTAGTAGTCCAATTGTAAATATGCCACAGTCACAATTGATAATAACAAAGAGCAACCAGCAGACAATATTGGATGAAGAAAGAAGCCCAGATCAGTTCCCAGAAGCCACAGGAAAAAAACAGGGCACAAAAGTATAAAGCTGAACAATCACCAACACAGGAACAATGTAGCAATAGTAGACAAAACAATAGAAATCCAGTAGCAAACACCAATAAACAGCAGGAATTAATAGCAGGAATCAACAGTAGCCAGTATCAGTTGATAGAAATAGAGTAGCACCAACGATTGTTCAAAGCAGACCACACAGTAAAAACGTCCCTGCCGGCAGTGGTTAAATCCACACGTGGACCCCACTTGGTGATCTGGACACAGATCAGAGAGTGGGGATGAAAAGAGAGAAATTTTATGCAACTACTGGAAGTGGTCGCATGAAGATCAAATCCAGATCCAGGATGTTGTACAGCCGAGATGAAAAATGCTGGCAAAGAATGAATTTTCACAAAAAATGGTAGAAAACCTACCTTTGATGATAAAAAAATAAGGAAAAAATCTTCAGAAATCCAAGAAGCTCCAGACGACCAAGATGGTAATATTCCGCTGATGTGTTGGTGATGATCATAGGTGGGCCATGTCTGATCTGAGATGATCAGGGAGGATCAGAGATGATCTGGCTGAAGAGGATGATAACTGATGATCATAGACTGGCTCCCAATGTTTGGAAGATGAGTTAGGAGAAGATCAAAGATGGTCGACCTTGCTCTGATACCATGACATTTGGAGAGATGACATGCAGAACATAAGAGAGAGAGAGATGAATGTCGTACCCTCTTTAAGGATCGACTGTTGTATATATAAGGGCTCAATTCCCTAATTACACTCAATTACAAATCTTAGATCCTAAACAGAAGCAACAATTTAAGTAACCACCTTTGACTAATTACAATGCAATATATGGGTACAATAAATGGGCCTAAATGGATGGGCCTGGATTGTCCTAAGTGGATGGGCCTGGATTGACAAGGCAGTCCACAAAAACCCAGACCAGTCGAGCAGACAGTAGTTGAAAAAAAAAAACCCAAATTAAAAGTCCAGCAAACCTAGACCAGTCAAAAGGGAAGAAAAAAGGTGGTTGTGATTCAGTGGAATAAATAAAAAGCAAGTGGGTCACTCAGACAATAATAAATTGAAATAAAAGTAGCACAAGCGTCCAGAGCACCACAAAGAGAAAAAATCTTCTCTCGTCCACAACAGAGAATAAAAACAAAGAGAAAAAGCAGCCCTGGTGAATAAATTGGAACCGAAAAGGATGAGCAAACGAGGAAAGCAAAAGAAGACGTGGATGAAGTTGAGTGGCAGAAGCTGGGTTGAAAGTTGAAGAAGAACAAAAAAAAAAAAGTACAGCAGCTGGGTTGAGAAGCAGTAACTGACAGCAGTTGGGTTGAGTGAGCAAACACCAGATGGTGGAGAGTATGACCAGATCAGGTACTACTACTCTTCTTCTTCTTCTTTTTTTCGTTCTTTCCTTCTGTCAAACGTGCTGAGCAGCCATTTCTTCTTGTTGTTGTTGGATTCAACAAAAAGCCCTCTTCTTCATTTTTACTTCATCAATGGTAAATGGGATGGGATATGGGTTAGGGCCTTTTACTTTTACTTTTAAGTTAACAAAAAATTATGTTTTACCTCCTTTAGTTTTTTTATTTTCAGTTTTAAGTTGAAAAATTATATTTAACACCCTTTAGGTTTTATTTTTTCTAATTTTAAGTCAATAAATAGAATTCGAACGAAACTCAGGATTTCGCCCAATTCAGGCGAATAACTGCAATTTAGTCCAAATTTCGTAAATTCGTCCGAATTGATCTGAATTCTGGAACGAATTTCTGTAGGGGGAATGTTCAGTTCGGTAGAGGGATTGAACCGAAATTATTCGGAAAATTCGGCCAAAACGAACCGAGTTTTGCAATGCTGATAAGGACATGAACATTCTTAAGTAATTCCTTTTTGTTGCAAGTATGATTAAAAATCTTGAGACATGAATTATCCCCCCTGACTCAAAGCGTAATGATTTGATACAAGTAGAAAATTAATTTTCAATCATATTAACACATGATGAAATATAGAATACACAAAAAAATTTGAATGTAAAATATATACCCTTTTTAAATGGCTATAATCATCAACAAATATAATGAAGTATATGTATCTAACCCTCATTCTATCCAAACATCATTGTTCATTAAATCAGAAAAAAGTGAAGTATTATGAGTGTTGATGGGAAATAGATGGTTTTCCATTTCCCGATATGACAACCAGTGCAAGAGAATAGGAAAGGTAAATCATTTATTTCCAAACAAATCAGAATTCAACATAGATAACAATTTATTAATGTTTAGATGTCCTAATTTCTTAAGCCACAAAGATAAATCATTTTTGTCAGAAGATTCAAATCAAGAAAGAAATAAAGATTCAAAGGAAGAAAAAACTGATGTATGATACGGAATCAAATTCAAGACAAATAATCTCCCACTAATATTGATCAGCTGCTCACCTGCATGGTCTTGTATTAAACACCCATCATAGGAAAACAAAACAGATTAGTCGTTGCCAATAAGCTGGTCACAGCTAAAGATTATGAGAGAAAGAAGGAACAAAAAGAACATCATGCAGAGTGAGTGGAGAGAATGAGGACAAATGACCTTCCCCAATACTGAAAATTCTCATTTTATGACCATCAGCAGTATGAACACGAGTTGGTCCGTAATATGGTTTGAGGCTGGATAAATTCTAGTACACTATATTCATATGATTTGATGCACCAGGATAGAGATAGACATATCACGGATGCAAGGAGAAACATTATAAAAGAAGCTCATGGAAAATAGAGCCTGCACTGCATAATCTATTGTAAGGCCTTAGGACTAAGAGTGGCAGGTAGAGGAACAGAAGTGGTTGTAGATTGTAGTAACTGAGTTGGAGCTTCAACAGTAGGAGAAAAAGATATATTAGTAGTGGCTTGATAAGGTTGAACATTACGATTCAAAGGGCGTATATGACAATCAGCAATCAGATGGTCGGGCTTATTGCAATAGTTGCAGGATTTCTTTTTTTTTTTTTTGTTTTTATATATTGATTAGCAAATTGATCAAGTTATTTTGGGTAATCACAGGGAGTTGCTGTGGATAGCAACTCCCACTACACTCTACTCTCCTCTCCTGGCCACTGGGCTAACTCAGGAAAAAAAAATATGATCAAGTTATTTTCAATTAGTAGTACAGTTCATATGTTTCCCATATGAGATGGGTATAAGGCTGTGTCCGATTTTCCATAAGAGCCTCCAAAGGATAAGTTTTGCTTCTCCTATAGAACTTGTGAATGACACCTCTGCTCTTCACAAAGTTCTTGATGACAGATATCCAGAGTAGGTGAGGGAACCCAATTCATTAGGCTCGCATGGAGGGGTTTATATGAACACTTCGGATGGCAAAAAGAGCAGGAGCCAGAACAATAGAGTATACCAAAGAGCTATATTCAAACCAAAGTGCCAACAACCTGGAATAATATTCTTGGATGGATTTATAACCATACTTATATTCTCCAACTTTGAATTCAAGTTGAAATCTCCTAGCTTCATTCTTGATGATAAACTTTACGTAAATGGGACCATATGTCCCATTCTGTTGCGTAAGTATGAAGAGTCAAAGAAATATGGGGCTCAATAGGAATCAGAATCCAACTGATAGCTTTAGCATTATTTGCTTTCCAGTTTATTGCTACTTTTGGGTCATTGGGTATTCTAATGGATCTATAAATAATGCCCAACAACTCTCTCCCTTATACAAAATTTCAAAAATGAAATGCCAAAGAAAATCATTCTCTCCATCAAGTTTAACAGTAGAATCTAACTTTTATCCGCCATTACCAGGATTTGTTGAAATAAAGAACCCAAGATCAATCAAGGAGGAAGGAAATGATATTACAGCAAGAATAAATAATACCAAGGTCTAGATACCTGATTTAATTCTTCATTTCTTCCAAAAGAGATATGTTTAAATGAATGGGAATTAAAAAAAAAAAGATATAAGTTGAAGGCTATGAAAGACTCACAGTTGAGATGATTTTCAACAATTTCAAGATGAATTGGAAAGCATCATCATTCATCAATGAGAGAACCGAGAAGAGAGACAACAGCAATGATTGTCATGATTGATTGAGTGACAAAAGGAGACCATAAAAGAGAAAGAAGAGGTTGAGATTGATCGAGTCGTAGAAAAGAAATCCTAAGACACTCGATCGGTAGAAATCCAAACATCCTAAAAGAGTGTAGAGTCGCAGAGATTCAAAGAGAGCATTTCCGCAGAAACCCTAGATTTTTATGATAGCAGAAAGAGAAAGGTGTCTCTTTCTCGTGTTCAATATGGTAAGAGTTAAGCCCAAACACAACGACACAGATAGGCAGTCTAACGGTCTTTCAGGATCGATATCTTGATTCCTCAATGTACAATTACAAGAATAAACCTTTAAGGAGATTTTACAGAAATGATATGTACAACGGTAGGTTAGGAAGAATTGAGTTATAATAGTCATCTTCAAGACTATGTACCTTTGTAGAGGTATCATGCTCCACTGGTGCACTAGAATTTGTACTCTCTTTACAGTACCTGTCTATTGTGGATCCATATCTCAATGTTGTGCTGGTTGTGATCTCTCAGGCTCATTGAAATTGAATTTGATCACAGATTTATTTGGCCATCCTGGTTTTATACCTATTGGTCTCTTTAGGAATTTCAATTGCGATGTTTAGAAACCTTTGTTGGGTTTAACAGCATGCGTGGGGTAGATAATGCAGAAGTTTCTGCTCATTCATTAGGAGTTAGAGATGCGTTGAATGGTGCTGGGTCATTCATTAATTATCAAAGGCAATTCTAAATATGCTCTGTAGAAGTTGAGTTCAAGGTAGGGATACCCGTGTAAACTAACCAATTCCATTGAAAGGATTCAATCTCTCTGTCAAGGTCATAATGGATTCTTTCATTTCCCTAAAGGTGAGAAAAGTTCATTAGTTATCACTTTTGTTTGCTGCAACTTTCCCTCTGACGTTTTTGTCTTTGATGTATCACTTTCCATCATATGGGGACAGATCGTTTGTCTTACGTACTTCAGCAGTTAGTTTCCTTCAATTAAACACTAGTAACCATTCAAAAATAAACTAAACCAGACCCAGATCAGAAAATCACAGGAATCAGCCACACAACATGCTGAAAAACTCATAATGCCCATCAGAGCCTTATCCCATTAATCTAGGTCCATCTCAAAGCATTCTCTACTTAAAAATCTGAACAAGCCATGACCGATTAATATGAAAGAAATGAAAACATGGGAAAAACAATTAACATCCAAATGAGCAAATCAGATGAGTTTTGGAATTAGAAAGGAAATATTAAGCTTTCTACAGAATGATCTAAAGGGGCGTTTTCTTATGACATGAGGAAATAGACATAAATGGGGGTTTTGGGATTCTTCTTACATTGGGATGGAAGTTGAGATCTGGAGAGAGTTATAGAAGAATCCCTGAAAGTTTCTGAGTAGAAGCCCCCTTCTGGGTGAGCCTTCAAATTCAATGAAGATACAACCTCCGAAGCCTTTGGGGTGGAGGAAGCCATTCTTTCCTTCTCTTCTATCTTTCACGTCCGATCAGAATAAGTCACAGTCGAACAATAAGTCGGTCGTACAACAACAAAACTGCATACGATTTGACTTCTTAATCTTAAGAGAAAACGTGAGCCGAAAGAAGTCGAAGCTCAGCGTGGGACATACTCATTTAAAATTGGGGATTTTACCATAAAAACCCTCTAGGATGGGTTGAAGATCAAAAAGTGCCAAAAAAAATTTCATGTACCACAATGGTCATAACCCAGAAAGGAGATATCACTGCTTATATTTCTCTTTGTATAATCGCTGCTACCCATCCCCCTTTTCAACTTCTTCCCTTTTCGTTTCCCTCCTCTATCCTTTGCCACTCGACTGGTCCCCATTTGCTTCAACACTTCATCTTCCTCCCATTTTCACTTATTACCAACCACGTGAAGATCCGAGTTGGCTTCTTCCTCGTCGTTGTCTTCTTCCTCTTCGTGGCCCCCAAGTTCAAGATCGAGGAGGGTTTGTGCACAAATCAAAATCCAATAGTATACCACACTGCTCCACGTCATGGTAAACCACGTATGTATCTTGCATGTATTCCAATTTCTATTTTGGTTTTGCTTTCAATGTCATGTAGGTTCCATCCCTCTATTTAATGTATTTGATTTTAGATTTGAATCTGTTTGATAGAAGTGGTTTTCCATTATCTTTCTTATATGAAGACCACGTACGTTCCTTGCATGTAGGTTTGAATGTGTTTAATAGAAGAAGTTTTTCATTGTACTTAGGTTTTTCTCTTTGCCATATATGGTCTTCTCTGTATAGTGTATTTGATTTTATGGTTGAAAATGTTTGATAGAAATGGTTATCTTTGATAGAAATGGATATCTTCAAGGGAAAAAGAAGGAGAAGGAAAGGACAGGAAATAATCCTCATTCAAACTCTCCATCTCACATACGCCAATATTGTCATGAATTCTCATACTGCGGGTTGGGTATATTATGGCACAGTAGCACTTTCTGAACTTAAGCCCCTCGTGCATGCCTAGAGAAGTATAAAAGGGCATGTGGAAGTGTTGAAACAGATGGGGGACCCTTGATTTGCACATTTCACATATGAATTTGCAACATTATGAATAAAAGCAGAATGATCTGTATGGGTTAATGTGAATGCTAAAAAAACACCATTTTGCGTTAGGATCATGTGAACTTTTTTTTTTTTTTTGTGATTTATTGGTCTACGTGACTCTGAACTTGCTCAAACTAGTGAAATTGTGAAATGTGGATGGAGGATGTAAATGTGGAAACGGTTGTACAAATGGTGGAATGTAATGGTGTAATGTGGGTTTTACGAAAAAAAAAGAAGGGTGTAATGTGGGTGGAGGATGTGTTGTGAATATCATATGTGCAGTGTCTAATGGTTGATTAAGAATGCCAAATCCGGACCTGGCATGGTTTATTAAGCTGAAAGTTGAAAAGGACAACACTGTTTCAGTCTGACTGTGTTCCAAAAGTACGCGAGTTGAAAATCAGGAAAATGTGATTGTTTTGCCCTAAAAAAATAGCAAATTTATAATTTATAATGAGAACTTTGAGACCCCCAAACTTCAACCCAAAAATCGATTGGGAAGTGGGTCAAACAGTTGCACGAACAGGGGTACTCAGCAAGAAAGATTCGGATTGCAGCAGCACCGCATTTTCAATTGTGCGTCTTTAAATAGTCATAACTTTCTCGGTTAAAAAGATTTTTGCTCTCTGGTTTTTTTGTTGGATTCATGCAACATCAAGGTTCAATTTCAGCCATTATATTGAGTTTTAGATGATCTTAGGCAGGTTGTACAGTTCAGCGAAAACAGGCATGTGGAGTTCAGCGAAAACAGGTTGTACAGTGGATGATGTTTTGTGAATACCATATGTAAAGTGTCTAGTGGTTTAATGTGAGGGGATATCACCGATAGGTTTTTGTAAGAGATAAAATGGTCAACTTCATCTATTATGGGAGGGGATATCCCTGCTCAATATGTGAAGTTAATATCTGAGGAGTAGCGATATTCCCTCCTACGACAGGGTTTTTTAAGGGATGAAACTACCACTTGGGAGGGAATATCCCCACGCAATTTAGTGTAGTTTATATTTTAAGAGTGGAGATATCCCCTCTTGTTATAGGTTTTTCCCTTGGTTGAACACAGTCAGCTGGGAGTTACATCCATCATGTGAAGGGATATTGCCGCTAAATATGTGACGCGCGGCGATATCCCTGTGCATGACAAGTTTTTTTCAGTGATGAAGCCTCGTCTTTTATGTGAGGATATCCACACTTAATATTAAAGACTTTATATGGCCAACATTCTTTAAGAGGACCATATTCAAGTGAAGAACTTATGTCAGTCTTAGTGATGAGTTATAAACCCATGTTAAAGATGAGGAAACTTTCTATTATGTTATTTGCTTGAGCTATGGTTGGAAGTACTAATTGCATGCATTAGAATTAGGATAGTGTTTGAACGTATTTTTGCCTCTGAAAATACGTGATTTAATGGTTGACTAAGAATGCAAAATTTGGACCTGGCATATCCTAATTAAGCTGAAAGTTGAAAAAGACAGCACTGTTTCAGTCTGACTGTTTCCAAAAGTGTGCGAGTTGAAAATGTTGAAAATGTGATTGTTTTGTCCTAAAAAATAGCAGCTTTATAGTTTATAATGAGAACTTTAAGACCCCCAAATTTCAGCCCAAAAATCGATTGGGAAGTGGGTCAAACAGTTGCACGAACATGGGTACTCAGCAAGGCAGATTCGGGTTTCAGCAGCACTACATTTTCAATTGAGCATCTTTAAATAGTTATAACTTTCTTGGTTTAAAAGATTTTTGCTCTCTGTTTTTTTTTTTTTTTTTTTTGTTGGATTCATGCATCACCAAGGTTCAAATTCCAGCCATTATATTGAGTTTTAGATCATCTTAAGCAAGTTGTACAGTTCAGTGAAAACAGGCATCTGCATCATTTGCATGTCCATCATTAGTATTTTACGACGGTAATTTTATTTGACATTGAGAACTAAAAGGTAAATGATGTTTGGATCATACAGTTTGAAGAAAAAAGACCGAAGGGATATGAGAATATCCTCTTGTATGACCAACAAAACCACATATCTGAAGCAATTGCTAATGGATTGGTATGTCTCCATTATCAATGTTTGTTTTATATTGATATGGTTCTTAGTTATGTTTTTTGGATCTCTACTGAAAAGATTATCTCAAATGTGTATTTTACTGAAAGATAAGTTCAGACTTTTTGGTAGCTCATTATTGGAAAAATCACAATTTCTCATCATTGATTAGGTATTCATGGATCTCTTTATAATTTGTTGGTAACAATCTCTCTGTCTTTACTTTATCTTATCTCTAACTACTTACCATCTTCTTTATTTTATTATTGAAAGGAACCTGACCGGTATAGATGTATTCCTACTAATCCAAAAAAAAAGAAAAGAAAAAGAAATGGGTGCTCACTAAAAATCAAATGGAGTATGTGAGTATGGTCAAATTCAAGGGCTCATCGAGGGAAAGAAATAAATTTGCGAGGAACCACTCCCAACTGTCGCGTCGTTCAGCTTCGATGAAGGCAAAGGCAATAAGAAAGAGCTTATGATTCCCATCATGGGTTACAATGACTAATAACACACCTGGATACTTACCTCGAAGGTGTGAACCATCAACAACAATCATCGACCTCAACGTCGACAGGAATGAACGGATGCATGGTTCGAAAGCCCAAAAGAATATCTGGAAGGTGTCGTCATCTGCCATTTTAATATTTGTCACTGTACCTGGATTCGTTTTCTTCAATTCAATGCAATAGAGAGGGAGAATCTGGAAGGACTCTTCATAGGATCCTCGAATTGCACGAAGGGCTATATCCTTTTGCTTTGTGTGCCCTCCTATAAGTAATAAGACATCCGAACTTTGTTTGATACTCCTTAATAATCTCCTTTGGTGTCAACTTATTATTAAATCGGACCCTATCTAAGATGAATTCTGCAATCAGTTCTGCAGACGCTTGCCGATGTGTCATGCCCATCATTGGCTTCGAACAAGAATGTGTTGGATAATACGTTCGTATTTGAAATTATGTCCCAGATTCCACCATGGAAGCATGAATACGCCAAAAACAGTTATTATCACTGCAACGGTTTGTAACTTTGGTGTGGTTCGTCTTCAAGTGCTTTAGGGTCCGTTTGGGAAGGGAGGAGGGGAGGGGAGGGAAAATTTGAAGGGGAAGGAAAATGAAGGGGAGGGGAGGGGAAATTAATTTTTCCTCCTCTTGTTTGGGAAGTAAAAAAGTAAGGGAAAGGAAAGTGAAAAAGTATAATTTTGTTTGTTTATGAGGTACAGAGATAAAGACCATTTTACCCTTGCTTTTGAAAAAAATTCAAATAGAGTCTAAGGGCAATTTAGTCATTTCATCACTCCATCCTCACTTTCCCCTCATTTTCCCCCCTGTTTTGGGGGGGAAATTTTTGAGAGAAAAAGTACCCTTTTTCCCTCCATTTCCCCCTCCCCCATTTTCCCTCCCCCCTTCCCAAACACCCCCCAAAATCACTTTCCCTCCTTTTTTTCCTCCCCCCCCCCATTTCCCCCCCCCCCTTCCCAAACAGACCCTTAGAGTGAAATTATTGTAAATTGCAAATTTCGCTAGAGTTTTACAGAACGTGTCGCGATCCGGAAACTTTCTCCCTAACCACATCTCTCGTGCAGACATCTGATATGGCTCCATAATCTGCTCTAGAGGAACCATGGTGTCCTCTAAGTTAGCATTCGGCACAAACATTGAGACGTCCGCATCATTTACTGGATTAGCAAGTTTTGCATTTGGGCCCTTAACGCCTATTGAGTTTCTATCCAATGGTACATTATCAACTGCCTCTTCATCCTCCCTTTCTTCAACAACACGGTCTGCTTCTTTAAGTTGCTCAATGACATCATAAGTAGGTGCCTCTGAGAAATAAATACCATTGTCTTCATGAAGATTTATCGTGGGATATTCCTGCATAGGTGTATGAACCTTCTTTTCTTTGATGTTTTCTGTCTGTATATTACACCCATCGCGACTTGTCCCATTTAAACATATTCGTTGAAACCTTCAATACAACAAAAACACAAGAATTAAAAGTTGTACTTGACAAAATATGACACTTTTCTTTTAACAGTATCAAATTTCTAAAGAGGACACGTACCTGGATTGGTCTTGAGGTGGATTGGTTGCTTTCTCCTTTACACTTTTGCTAATGTATAAATATAACCCATTCATACTTTCTGATGCTCTAAACATTGCCTTCACATCTACATCTTCTTCTATAGTAATATACGAGAATGCAATTCCATTGTGAAAAAGGTATTGTAAAGTCAGCTTCTCACCAGGTTCTTCCCACTTAGATACTTCAAGTGCAATATTAAGCAACGATGTGTATGACATGTCATTGGAGAGATACCTCATCTTTTGTTTTCCATTTTTGTAAGAAGGACGCGTACTATCATAATCAATCTCTCCATCATAGTGGAATATGGTCAAAGCTTCATCGTCTGGCATCCTATTGATACATGATACAAATTATTTGACTTGTATTAGCAACTTTATAAATTGAAATAACTTCATAACTTATAATGGAAAAAAAAGTTAAAAATACCAACGAGGACATACCATTAGCAATGCCAATTAACAACTTAATTACTTTTGATACCTTTAAATTGTTTGCTTCTATGTGTCATGGTTGGGTCACTATGTATATCAAGAGTTTATGACAGAAAATAAATAAAATTTTCAACACATGGTAAATTACATATTCTAAATTTGTTTGGTAGAATTAAATATTCTTGTTGAAACACAAAAAAGGAGGACTACAACAATATGAAAAAACAAATGAAAACTAAGTGGGATGTATTATCCATAATAAGACCTGTGGAAGTGGTATTGAAAGACATACTTTCAGTAATAGTGGAACCTAGGTTTGTAGTGTGTTGTCTCCATGCCTATGTGAAATGCTACCAATGGAATTGACCAAACTCCTTAGTGGAGTATAAACTACTGACTAATCAACAAAGAAATTATAGGTTTGAATATAAAGTTTTAAAAATTGATTTGAAACCCTCAAACCCATATATTATGTTCTTGGGTTGTGTATCTACCAACCTCTTCAATGGAGTCCAACGTCCCCTTTAATAGAGTCCAACCTCCCCTTTAATGAAGTAAAATAGATTAAATACCCAAAAGGTCAAATGGAAGAGAAAGGAGTTGCAGACATACCTCAAGCCTCGTTCTGACCAGAAAAAGGCATAATGGGAAAGGAGAAAAGGGCAGAACGAGAAAGGAGAAAGGACCCCGTAAGATATATATATATATATATATATGAGAAAACACGAGCGATGTTATCGCCGTTCATTTGATTTAGTAGTTGCGCTATCGCTGCCCATGAAAAGCAATAAACAAATGAACCAAGAACAGCCCTTGGGACCACTCTGGGCCATAGAAGTTTAATGTTTCCTCTTTGATCTATATCATATTTAGTGGGATTTTTTGGGTAAAATCCCCTTTAAAATACGAGCCACCGATAATAAATTCATGGGAATTTCTATTTACACCCACCCACTTTGCTGAGTTAATCCATATTTAAATTTTTTTTAATTTCAAGAATATTCATCTGTGAATTTTCCTAATTACCCTTGCCTCCATCTTCCCCTTCTCTTCAAGCCCTCTGCTTCTTCCTGAGTTGATTTTTCCTTCTTATTCACTTCATCTTCCTCCTCTCTTCAGGATTTCATCTTTACTTCTTTTGTACTTATTTCCCTTTAATAGCATATACTTCTTCTTCTACTCCTTCTCATCATCATAAAGGTCCCACTTTAAAAGAACTCATCTCCCAATCCATCTCTCCATTTCCTTATATAAGTTATCACATCTCCAATCCGAGGTACCACATTGTGTTTTAGAGAAGCTATCTATAATATGGACAAGCAAATAACCATATATGAAGAGAAGGTATCATTTTTTTGACACATGCTTTCAATTTTTTTTCATTCGCGTCCTGCACGAATTTGCAGAGCTGCGCATCACATGTAATGATCGATAATATGAAACCCTGTATAAGTGTATTGCACGGCTCTGTATTTTCGTGCATAAGTGTATTGCACGGCTTCGTATTTCCGTGCATGAGTGTATTGCACGGTTCTAGATTTCCGTGCATAAGTGTATTGCATGGTTTCTGATTTCCGTGCATGCGTGTATTACACGGCTCTGTATTTCCGTGCAATATAACATGGCTCATCTTATATTGGCCGAACGTTGGGCGTTTTAGCAAGCCATCCAGCACTGATTTTTTTTTCCAGGATGTTGATTCTACAAGTACTAGCGAGTGCTTATTGGATTTTACTAATGTCTTCACCACCGACACTATATTTAGAAGCCGAGATGCCCTTATCCAATGGACACGAGATGTCAGAAAAAAACATGGCTTAGTAATTATAATAAAAAAGTTAGATGCTGGTGTAGATGGTAGGAAACCGAGAATTGTATTTTCTTGTGAGAGAAGCGTTACTTACAGGGATTCTTCGAAGGTCTTAGAGAGGAAATGTCCGAATAAGGTGACGGGAACGAAGAAGTGCAATTGCCATTTTGCTCTGAAAGGCCGAAAGTTGGCAACTGATGATGATTGGATGGTAACAGTGATTTGTGGGGTGCACAATCATCCTAATGCACAACATCTTGAGGGGCACTCGTATGCCAGGAGGCTTTCCGATGAAGAATTAACTGTTTTGATTGATATGTCGAAGAGTTTAGTGAAGCCGAGGAACATTCTTCACACATTGAAGAAGAGAGATTTGAACAACACCACTACAATGAAGACTATCTATAATGCTCGTCACAAGTACAAGGTGACAGAGATGGCCGAAATATCACAAATGCATCAACTCATGATGAATTTAGAGGAGAACATATATATTGAATGGCACACTAACAATGATGCAATAGACTATGCTGGTAACTTATTTTGGGCACATCCTTCATCCGTTGAGTTATTACGAGCATTTTTCGAGGTGTTGATAATGGATTCCAAAGATAATTACACCAAAGATAAACAGTACGGTGATGACAAAGAGAAGGAAAAGTTAGGTGTCCGTCGGAGTCGATCGGGATTGTCTACATCTTATTATGACTCGCTTCCTCAGACTCTCAGACCATTTATCCAGTATATTAAGGATGTTGCAGCTGATGGCAACTGTGGCTTTAGATGTATAGTCGGTCTTTTTGGGAATGGACGAGGATAATTGGGTTCAGGTCAGGATGAATTTGAGAAATGAATTGCAAAGATATCAAACATATTATGCCTTGGTATATGGAGGAGAGCACATGGTTGGTGAGTTATATTACGTATTGTCATACTTTGATAGCAATCCATCATTTGATTGTTGGATGTCAATGCCGAATATGGGTCATTTGATAGCATCATTTTATAATGTTGTATTGATACACATATCTTTGCATCAGTGCCTTACTTTCCTACCTCTGAGGTCCAGTCCGATGCCAGTGCCTTCCCACAAAGTGTTCGCAATTGGGTTCGTCAATGGAAACCATTTTGTCCAAGTGTTATTCGCATCCGGATCTCCCATGCCCCCCATTGCTACAAATTGACACAAATACCATCAACCATGTGCAGCAGGATGGGAAATTCCTTATGCCACGAACATCGAGCAATTCAAAGATATCATAGGGGACACTGTTACTATGCAGGAGACAATTCATCTAGATAGCGATTGACTTTGTTGATCTTTATTGTGTATCCTGCCCAATGTAATGTTATTTTATATTTTTAGTGCAAAATTTTGGATCAGCATTTCTACTTTCTTCAACATGCATATTATAATAAAAATGAATTGGTAAACAACTTCATCCATTATCCAATGAAAGTACATCCGAAGATCCAACTTCATGTATATAGTTCAATCCACATCAAAGTTCATCCACAAAGAATAATACATAGTTCAACCATCAACCAACAAAATACATGACACCCATAAAACCCAACTACGGTCCTTATAGACGACGCCTGTATGTAACCAGCAAGTCTTCTAGAATCTCGAGTGTAGTCTGCAACGCACGGTAATACACGTCAGCTGGCTGTCCTGTTCGCGCAATCGCGGCACGAAGATGGTTCACAGCTCGGTGGACCTGTATCAGCCAAACAAGATATGAATTTAGCAAATGGGTTAGGCATGCATATACCATCAAAGGGAAATCCTCAAGTTAAATAAACTCACCGTTATGGAGGTAAGGTCATCAGCACCCTGGTGGGGGGTCATAATGTGAATGGCGATTTGGGTTCTGAACCCGTCATCGCGCCCTGAGGTCGAAGAACTACCACGACGAACTCGTCTTGGTGACATGCTGAAATATACATCATTCGGATTAGCAATAAATAAGTAAACATACTGCACGGATTTCATTAGCAGTGCATATCCGAAACTGCGCGGTTTTAACCCGTGCATTTCACATGCATGGATGTGAAACTCCATGCGAATGCAATCTGCACAGATTTGAAGCTCCGTGCATATGCACAATGCATGGGTTTTAATCTCCATTCATATGCAATTAGCACGGATTTGAATCACCGTACATATGCACAACGCACGGGTTTTACTGAATGTGCACGGATCTGCATTTCTGTGCAGGACGTGAATCATGTTTTTCATTTTGCATCTCAACCATCATTGATTTCCCTTCTCCCCTCCCCCATCCATTCCATTCAATCACAATTGCAACCTACACACTCCATTCCATTTGCATTACATGTTTATTTTTACCCTAAAAAAAGATTAACAATGAAGAAAACAAAAATGGAAGAAATTGAAGATGAAGAGGTACTGGGAGAGATGAAGATGATCTGTCTTTGCTCACGAAGAAGAGAAGATGATCCGCCTTCAAACGTTTCACTCACTATAGCTCGGAAATGACGTCGTTCTTGCAGGGAAGGAAATGAGGAAGAACGGAAGAAGAAGGAGAAGGAAGAAGAAGGGCAAGGTTGTAATCTTCGGTGGGTGGGCTTAGTAGAAAAAAAGGACTTTATGTTTTTGCAGTGGGTGAGCTCAGTATGTGGGTCTACTCAGCATTTTGAGTGGGTGCAAATTGAATTTATCTAAATTCATTCTTAGGCGTCTCCTGATTTTCCCTCAAAGGAGTTCGTTCCATTAAAAGGTAAAACATTTATTAAAAATACCGGATATTTAAAAATGGGAGACGCTCCTATGAGAGCATCTCTCACTTACTATAAGAGATAAAGGTGAGGGCCCTCACATTTAAGTTGTTGAGCGGGAGGTCCTCCTTTGATATTGTCGCTACCCCGGACCGGAAATCCGGGATCGGGACTAAGAGAATAATGATTAATGATTACTGTCTACATCAACAATATACAACTTATTTAATTTCCCACAGGTGTCCGCGGTGAGGATATCACAACCTTGCATGAATATTTCTTTTGAGTGCGGAAGCGTGTAGCAAATCAAATAGTAGACTATCTCTAACCATGCAAGCATTAACATCAAATATCAAAACTGTATCAGAATGAGCAATGATCTATAGCATGTTTCCCAAAAGTTGTTAAAGTTAGACAAAATATCATTTAGTTACATTCTCCAAAATTAGAGGCCAACAAAGGCCAATATAAACAAAACAATAACCCAAAAGAATGGTTAATAAGTTCTCCCCAAAATGTTACGCCTCTTTTAGCAACCCGATGTTTACATGACATCGTCAGCACGCCACTCAACTAGAGGTTGCAGCTCACCTACCGCCTCCTCTGGCTCCTCCTCAAGGAAACCGGCAACGGGACCTGAGTACCAAAGCAAAGGATCCGACACGACGGTCTGGCAAGAGAGTGAAAAGATACAACAACATATAATAGATGAAATATCTCGAAAAGCAAGGAAATCTGTTTAAGCAAGAACTCTCACAAAATAGATAAATCATTTGCTAGAAAACATGTAAACAAGATAAAACATATGAGGTAACCAAGGGATCGGGAACTCACAAGATGACAACCACATAAAGCTAAGTCCTCTGTCACTAAAGTGACAACAGTATCACTGGATGTTGATCTCAGTCCCACAAGGTGAGGAGATACAACGCAAATCATATATACAATATAAATATACGGGACGGGACCACGGTAGCGAACCGGGTATCAGGACGGGACCACGGTAATGACCGGGTATCGGGATCCAAACTGCAGCTGGCGGGACGGGAGAGGGATCTCCAAGTCGGTGGATCAAACCGACAAGGTATCCAAGCTTAGTGATGCCGACACATAGGTTAAATAACACATCGATACATATGCAAGTAAATCAAGTACAAGTAAATCAATGAACGGGCAAGAATATTCAATGTATAACTTTCTTTTCATATCGGGCAATACTCTTCGGGACAAGTCAATGTACTAGTGTAACCATCAAGCTTTCGGGAAAACAGATCGTGTAAAGTAAATCTTGGAAACGAAGAAATAAAATGAACTATTATAATTCCGGGGAAATATTGATTTCAAGATCTATTTAAGTGAATAGGGGTCCCGTATGTCGATTATTGAAATGATTTGGTACTCCTTGAGTTTGAAGACATTCCGGGCTCCTTATGCACTTTTACGATTTTTAAAACTTAACATGAGCTTATGGTTAGAACTAGGTATTACCATAGAAGGTCAAGACTATAAACGGTCCATCCTAAGTATGATGTTAACCCGGAACCATCGAGCAACCTACTCAGTCACCGAAAGGAATAGAATTCGCGATACCCAAGGAAATAGACTTTGCATTTAGGTATGAAGAAGATATCGTGTCGTTCCATCCCGTTCAAGATTGAAATAGATTGAACTTCGATGCATCCGAACCAACCGTGAAGAGCATCGGCTCAAGACGCTCTCACATATGGTCAAGTGAGTCCAAGGAGGGTAGCCAAGGTCCACAAAAAAAAATAATATCAAAACCCTCTGGACTCAAACTGTCCTAGTTATGAACAGGGTCCGATCGATCGGCCTTATAGTCCGATCGATCGGCTCAAAAAGCCTTACAGTTAAAGACAGTCCGATCGATCGGCCTGCACGTCCGATCGATCGGACCTGGGCGTGTAGCAGGTCCGGGAACTTGATTTTTTTTCCTTTTTGTTTCCTTTCCTTCCAACACATCAACAACCACATAGAACTATAATCAAAATGACTTAAACACATGTTTCCAAGACATTAAATGAGGCTATCAAGATGCATTAAGATCATTTATTCCAACCATGAAAAATCAATAAAAGCAATCAATGAAAGCATGAAAATCCATAAATGCTTCACCAAACCATTTGAAACTTAAAAACATCCAATCATTCACTTGCCTCAAGTCCAAGCTAGTTGAAATCAAGCCTCTATTCACTTCTATTGCTCAAAGCCAAGCTACAATAAAAAACCCCCAAAACAAACCCTAAAATGGGTCAAACAATGAAATGACAAGGAAACCTTTCAATAATAAAGGTGGAGCTTCTCTAAGGCTATAGGAACACAAATCTAGAAGATGAAGAAGAACACTTACTTGGATGACCTTCAAATGAAGAGAGCTATCTCAAAGAGAGTCTCAAAGTTGATGGATTCTTCTACAAAAGGTATCAAAGTGAAGCTTGCTAGATGAGGAAGAGGTTGGTGATCTCCATTTCGAGTTTGGTGCAAGATTAGTGTGGTTTGTAGATGAAGAAGTAAGAAGAAGAAGAGAAACAGAAGGAACCCTAGGTTCAGCTGGTTTGTGCTGGAGCAATGGAGAGTGGAATGAATGAAGGAGGTGGGTTCTCTTTTGTTAACAAGTGAGAGGTTGGGTCCCACAACTTAAGGGACTAGTTTGGCTGAAATCATCTATTTCGGGACCTCGGATGGATTCGACGAAGAAGGAAGAAATGATCGTCGAAATATCTAGTTTCCAAAAAGTATATGTTTCACGGGTTTCGGGAATATCAAGTTTTGGGTACAGATTTGGTGTGCAATGACTATTTTACCCTCAAGGCTATGAAATCGGGTTTCGGGATCTCAAACGGAATCGGGATCAACATGAAAGTTGTAGGGATCATCAAAACGAGTAAAACGGGATTAAAATCATGAATGTAAAAACCTCCGATAAATCCTCAAACATATGCAATGTCATGAAAAGGAACCCCCAAAGGGCCCTACTAACACAAAACAAATCAAAATCCCCAAAACTATATCAAAAGCTATTCCAAACCCAACTTAGCCAAAAACACTAATCAAGCTTAGCACTAACACGTAACTTAATTAGCACTAATCGGGTTCACTCGGGTCGGGGTCTTATAGATATTATAAAAGTTTTGAATCTTGAGTTGTGCTATCCATGTTTAGCGGATTATTTTTAAAGGGAGGTGCTCCTATGAGAGCATCTCTCACCTTACAATGAGAGATAAAGGTGGGGGCCCTCACATTTAAGTTGTTGACATAGGATATGGATGTGAGGGCCCCCACCTTTATCTCTCATAGTAAGGTGAGAGATGCTCTCATAGGAGCACCTCCCTTTAAAAATAATCCGCTAAACATGGATAGCACAACTCAAGATTCAAAACTTTTATAATATCAGAGGAGGACCTCGTGCTCAAATCCTATTAATTTTTTTTCATTTAATTCATTATTCATTGACATCAACAAAACCCATAACACAAATCGAAATTGGTGAGAAGGAAAAAAAGAACAGAAATAGGAAAAGAAGAGCGTCTCCACCCTTCAATGCCGGTCTCCACTTCTTTGTAACAGATCTCCATCGACACCATCTTCTTCTCCACTCCGTCGCCTACTTCCCTTTAATGACACCATCCCCTTCTCCATTTCAGCAAGAATCGACGTCACTCCCTTATCTGACCGAGAAGAAATTGATGTCATCACCTTCTCCATTCCTTCTTAGCTCATCTTTATCCACTCTCCTTTGCCATTTTGCCAAGCTTTTATAGCCACTACAAGATGTCATCTCCACTTCATAAACCCATTTTTTGTTATCTTCTTCATCACCCCCATATATATATTTGTCTTCATTTGAAATGCCTAAGTGATATTTTAATGATTTTTTTTTGTAGAAAGTGCATTTTTCTCCTTGATGTCCAAAGTTGAAGTGGGAGAAAAGGAATTTGGTTTTCTTCTGTGAACATGACTTTTTTTTAAAAAAACTGATGGTACACATGTCTTTTTTATTGATTATTGTTAGCATAGTAGTGAATTTGAAGTTTGAAATTAAGGTTTTTTTTTTATCATTATCATTAAATAAGCAAACAATATCTTCAATACCTAGTTCTTGGAATCGATCAGCTGCGTGTGCCTCTTTTTCCAAAAAAATAAATAAATGAGGGAAGGTTTCTAAGATGATGTGTTATAAATCTATTTTGGTGCGTTTGATTCTTCCCATGTTTGATTTGTGGTTATATTGGATCTTAATTTGTGAATGGAGAATTTGTAAACTATGAATGAATGCAGGTAATGGAAATGTGAATCAATAAAGGTGAATGGAATAGTAGTTTGAGAATGAATACATGTAAACTATGAATAAATGAAAGTGAATGAATGCAAGCAAGTTGATGAATTATTTCGACAAGTTCCATCTATACATAGCTTCAATTCTGGCACAATTCTAATACTCTAATGTTCAGTTTTGGTACAGGTTCAACTAGAAAAAGGCCAAGATTTGGCACATTGTCACAACCCCTAATCGCGAAACTAGATTTAGGGCCGTGAGTTGGGGGTTTACTGTAGTAATCATATTCCCACCCCAGGATCTACGTGTATGAGGATACATAATTTCCTTCAACACGATTACATATTTAGCGGAAGCTTACACTACAATGCAACCTGAAGTCTTGAGCTTATCAGATTTCGGCTTGCACCACTAATGTTATAATCTTCGTATATTGTCATGTGGTATAACATCATACTCATATGAACAAAGAAGGAAAGATAGAGCTTGACAAATAAACAAGATAATTTCATTCCCAATATTCAAGTTTATAAACAAAAGCTGTGAGGCCCCACCCCTTGTGGACCCTTACTTATATTTGATTTGCGTTAATTATAGTATTTAATACCTATTTGTACTAATTAATAGGGGTTAGTAAGGGTAGTTTAGTATTTTCCTAGGTTTTATGCCTATTTTATAGAAATTAATCCATTTTTGTGATTTATAGAAACTATAGGGCTCTAGGTGGACTTTAGGGAGTTTGTTAGCTAGTTAGAGGTCCTCATAAGTAATTAGGAAGAATGGGAGGGGTTTCCATATTAGAATTTTCAAAATAACTTGAATTATCTTAAATGCCCATGTACTTATCCAAATCTTATAACTAAATAAGAAGGGCTCTTTAGACAATTCACCCTAGCACAAATCTATAAAAGAAACCCCATCTCCCTCCAACGTCGCTAGCCTCTCTCATTTCGCTCCCTTCTCTTCTCTCATTTGCCTCTCATCTCTCCCATTTCCCTCCAAGATCTCCCTCCCTCTATCTCTACAAGAAGACCTAGATTTAAGATTTCCTACATCAAAGTGAAAGTCCTAGATCCGAACCCTAGAGAGTGGAGGGGGGAGGGGGGTGAATAGGGCGAGCTTCAATTAGTAACCAATTTTAACTCCTTTAAAATTAACTAGTCACAAGTGGTGATTAAGTAAATAAATGCGGAAGCTTATAAAAACAATCACCACAAAGCATGCACCATCATACAAGGATTTATATTGGTTCGGCCTCAATGCCTACGTCCACTACCGGCTTGTGATCCAACACCCCACCGGATTTCCACTATTTATGCTTTTCAATAGGCTAAGCAATAACCTTTACAATATGCTTTTCAAGGCTAAGCAATAACCTCTACACTATGCTTTTCCTAGGCTAAGCAATAACCTCTTCAACCAAAAGGTTGGTTATCTCTCTAAGTAGTGTCTATAGTACACTTGATGGAGATACAATTAATAGCTCATTACAATGCCTCTTAATTAGGCGGATATGAAAGTGAAAATCTAATTCACACACACACACACACACACACACACACACACTATGAATGCAAAGATGAATGCACAATGTGTATGTATGATGTCCTCAATCAATTTGAAAATGAAAGCTCATAAATGTATGCCAAAGGCTTTTGAAAGTTTTAGCTCATAAAAACATTTATGATTGAGGAAAGAATGCTAATCACATGTTAAAAATAACTTGTAGAAGATATACATATGTATTCCAAACAAGTTGTGAAAATCTAAGAACAAAACATGTGATGCATAGGGATTTCAATCAAATTAACAATGTAGGTCAATATGTGTACGCTATAAGCATAAAACACAAAAAATAGATTTGATTGAAGTTAGGGGACAAATCATATGTAATTATAAATTCAACTTGAAAATGATATACCTATCAATGCTAAACAAGTTGTGAAACTTTAAAACAAAAGTACATATGATTTGTGAAGTTGTTGAATCGAAAACATAAGATAGACTTGAAAGTGATTTTCTTATGATGAAAAACAACAACCAAAGATTCAACCAAGTATAGGAATCATGTTACATAAAATTTCAAAGATTTTTTCATTAACATGATTTACTTAGATATACCAATTTAAGTACTACTTGGATTGAATCAAGGTGATGCATCCAAAACAATAAATCAATTCACAACATGTACATGTTAAGGACACAACAAATCATAGTTTATCATGCTAGAAAAGATTTACCAATAATTAAGCAAAGCATGAAAACATATGATTAAGAAAAGTAAAACTTACTTAGTGATTTAACTCAATGAAACCAAGTTTTAGCTTTCCAAATGATCCCTTTCATCCCTTAGCTCATTTCCCTTTGATTGGCCTCAAAACACCTCAAGGAGGGCCTCTTTGTTCCTCAAAATTTCTATAGGAATGAGCCACTATTTATAGCAAAAAACTGCCCAACGGCTAGTCCTCGGTCGACCCCATGACCCCCGGGTCGACCTGGCCTTCAATGGTAAAAAAATCTGACCGTTTGAAAAAGTAGCCAACGGCTCTTTCCCAGTTGACCGTGCAAGGGCCGGTCGACCAGCCACACTGCGGGTTGACCCGGGCCTGGGACCAAAATTCCCTAAAATAGCATTTTTCAAAGTATTTTCATGTGGGGACTTTTAGGCCATTAAATCAAGCTTAGAATCATGATTTAAATCAAACTAAGAGGGTTAAAATCATGAAACACAAAAAGCCTAAAATGATTTGAAAGATTTAAAACATAGGCTAGCTTGATTCATAAAACTTCTTTTCAAATTAAAATGCATCCAAGTTTAAAATCAAAACATGCATAAATCAATATTTCTAACAATGCATGTGTAAATCAAGATTTCAAGTTTTTCTAAAACAATGCATGTGTGAAAATTCAAATGATGCTAATATGATAATGCATCCATCAAATTGTAATACACAAAATCCCTAGCACAAAGAAGAGGAATTATCTCTAAGCTATGTCTATCTCTCACGTAGAGGAAGCTCTCCATCTCCTAGATCTCTCTCTTCTCTACACAACAAGGTAAGTCATCTCCCATAGCCCATTTTCCATGAATTTTCCTTTCTCTCTCTAGAACTCCATCTCCTAAATGCATTTCTCTATGGGAATTGGGTGTAGGTAACCTAAATCTATGTAGATATAAGGTTTTGGATACTGTTTTGGGAGAGGGAAGCCATTAGAGCTTGGAATTTGTGATTTAGAGTTTGGATCTATAAGATCAAACCGAGAAACCCTTGCTTTTGATTAAAGGCAAGTACAATAAACTTGTTTAGCATATAATGCATGATTTCTTCCTTGAATTCTGTAATTCAATTCATATGTACTTGTTGATTGTTAGATCTCTTCCTTTAGGCCTTGTTTTATGGATTTTGCCCGTTTGGAAGATCAATGGCCCAATTGATAATGGATTTTTTTTATGGAAGGAAGGGAATTGAAGTCCAGTGATGGTTTTATGATGAATGGAGTTGAAATAAATGGAAATTGGATAAGAATTAGTGAAATGGGTGAAGTTCCAGAAATATGAAATTGTGGGTTATGCGTGTACCCGGTTGACCTGCCCTGTATTAGGTTGACCAGGCACACTACAGAACTCAGATACCCAAGGCTCAGCCTGCAGCCTATCTGTTACAGAAAATAGTTTAACCGGTCAACTTGATTGGCCACTAGGTCGATCGAGTACACTGCAGAGCATTTTCCAGACTACAAGCCAAGTCCCAAAAATCCCCGTGTGGTAGGTTGACTGGCCACACTACAGAAAGTAATTTTCATATTTGTATCCTTTTTTAAATTGATGATGAGTGGGCCCATTGACCGTCCATGAGGACCTAGTTATGTGCCAAATATGAGTTAAGGGTTGGGCTTAACCTTGACTTCTGAGGCCACCAAAGTAGAGTCTAGGGCATTGACTTTGATTCTGATTTGGTCCTTAAATATTGTGGAAGATGCCCGTAACTTCAGAGCACCAAATTCACATCTCTTGGCACCTTGAACTTCTGTTAGGGACTGAATTCGTTGATGATGGACCTTGGACCTGAAAGGGGCATTGACCTAGGATGGACTATTGTTATTTCTTTCCTTGATTGGCATGATGGTTAGAGATGATGGATATTCTTTATTGCTATTCACTCTTGTTATTATCTATTGCTTAAACCTGACTAATAAATGGAAATTGGAGGACCTGAACCTAGGATGTCCTAGTGGTGACCCGGATTGTGAATGGAGATCATTTTACCCGTGGCTATGGCTAGGCGGGCCATCCCATGGCCTAAGGAATGAATATATGAGATTACATAGGAGTAGACGATTGTGATAATGACTTAGGAACCCATTTATGGATGGGTAATGAAATGAACAATGCTGGTTATGTAATGCAATAAAAATGGACAAAGACCATGACAATGGTGGATCATGGCCGTGAATTCAATTATATATATGGACTATGGATTGTGTATATAGAGTGGACATGAATACCGGACCTTGTATGGATATAAGATGACCTTCCTCATGCAAGGATAATCTAGCCAGACACTAACTTTCACTTGGTTTCCTTAAGTCGGCATAGGACATTCACTCAGTTGTTGTAAGCTTAGCCTTGGACTGATCATCCATGGCAAGAGCAAATTTTAGAGATGAGGCCATCATGATGAGCTATGATGAGATGGCCAGCAAACTCCGATAGTATATATGCATTTGAGGCCAGCAGACTCCGGTAATGCATATATGCTTATTATAGAGATGTACTATATTGGCAGGGTTGATCATCCCTTGCATTGCATTATTATTCCCTGCAGCAGCTGGTAATCAGTATGGGAGGGTCGCGGCATAATATCCTGTGGTGTCTAGCTTGTGTGAGTGTGCTATATTGCTTAGATGATTATTTAGCTTGCTTTACTTTCCTATTGATCATTATTGTTGTATTTTGCACAATTGCCTAGTATTGTACATTTGTTACTCATTTAATTTTATTATTGTCTCTATTTCTTTTTGTGGCATACATCCTATGTTACTTGTATACTGTGCCTACTAGATCCTTTGGATTTGACACATCATATTTCGTGTTTAGGTATTGATATCAACCCCGTCCCTGAGGGTGATGCGTTTCTCTAGTCAATGAGTAAGGGTGAGGACCGGCGGACCTAGAGGAGGAGTCGGAGGAAGGAGTACCGGTACCCGGGGCTTGAGTGATTATTTATTTTGGGGATTTCAATGTCATTTGTAGTGAGATGTGGGTATTCATTAATGATATGTACACACTTATACTTTACACTTTGATATTAGCTTAGACTCATGCCCTACTACTATTTGCTTTACGTTTGGTTGATACCTTATTTGCTTCCGCATTTATCTGACATTGCTTCCACACTTAACTGTTGATTATAAATGTTGTAAAAAGTTTTAAATTGGACATCATTGCCGACTGTGATCATGAAAGTTCCCGGTTTATTGGGGAAGTAGCATGCCAAATTCGAGTACCATGGCGGTAAACTCGGTATATGGAATTGGGGCGTTATAATTTTTTGTATCAGAGCGAGCAAGTATCTAGGAAATAAAACAAACCGGACTTTAGGTTGTGGTGAGGATTTCTATGTGGGGTTACGCGTAAGGACCGTTGGATTTGGATAGTTATAAGTGCAGTCCTAAGTGTTAGGCTCAAACTAACTTAAGCTACTTTCTCTTGACAGATGTCGAGGGAGTATCCACCAGTGTACTGGCGGTCGGTGAGCCGTATGTAAGACCCCGACCCAGGTTTGCTTTGTTTAGTGTCGTTTAAGCCGAGGTTAAATCTTAAGTGCGATTATATGACATTTAGCTTAGATTGTGAGCTCGATAGATTTTCCATAGCTTTGAAATTTTTGAGAGCCATTGAATTTAGCTTGACAGGGGCCAGGCGTAGCCTGTGGGACCCGTGTACGTGTGGGGAGAATTGATTCTTGATATTTGTAAAATTATGAGTTTTAATCCCCTTGATTTGCCAAAATAGCATTTACAACTTTTATGTTCTCTCCGTCTGTTTTCGAGACTCTGAAATCGCATTTTTCAACAAAAAAAGGGAAAAACAGACTTTTCGCCTTGAAATCTATGCACAAATCTCAATGTTTGCAAAATCATGTGAAAATTATATTTTTAGAAAATAGATATTTCGATGATCATTTTACTCTCTTTGAAGTGATGGGTTTCCAAACCTTTGAAGTGATGTGGCCTGGTGGGGCCCACACCCCCACCCAACACAAAGCCAGCCCACGTGTGTTCATCTCCCTCATTTCTTCACCTGCATGTTTGCAATCCAACTGAGACTAAGAGAGAAACCAGTTTTCTCCTTTTCTTGTCACCTTTGCATGTTGTGACATTCTTGACCAAAATAGAGATTTGAGTTCACCAAACTCTTTCTCATCTCTCAAGCTTCCTCTTAGTACCATTTTCAAAGGTTTTCAGCCGGGATTGCTTCCTTCTTGAGGTTCTCTTCCACTGTTAGAGTTTCTAGAGGTAAGTGATAGGTTTCATCTTCCAACTATGGTTTTGTGGAGTCCAATAGAGCTCCAATATCATGCATGCAAGGCTTCCTATGGAGGAACCCTTTCTATTTCAAAAAATTCTTTTGTTTATGAGATATTTTCATGGGGCTTCTTATAGATTGGAGTTCAGCTGTAGAGAGGAGTCGTGGGGGATCACCTTTGAGTGCAGTTTTGAGTCAAGGCAAGTGAATGAATGAAACATGAATGTGCATGTGTTGATTTATGGATTTTTATCTTGATTTCTTGTTTTTGAGCTAACTATGTTTAATCTTGTTTTGTTTTGAAGTTAGTTTACTAAACATATGTTTAATGTCCACGTGTTTTGTTTCATTTCATTGAAATCTGTTTTGACATTGATTTTATCTAAATTGGTATTTTCATGCTTAGATTGTTGGTAATCTTGAAGTGATTGAAGGAGGGTTGGTTGGTTGGATTGAAGTGTTTAATGATGAAATGGGGGAGCTTTTGAGCTCAGTTTGTAGCAGGGAAAGGATGGGTTGAAAGGAGAAATGTTTGGAGAAGAGAAGGACATGAAACATGTTCAGAATTGTGTTACCTGCAGGTGGGCGGTCAGCTGGCGGCTAGCCGACTAGTGATCGGCGGCTAACCGACCATAGGTGACAATTCCAGAGAGCTGTTATCCCTGTTTTGAAGGGTTGGTCAGCTAGCGGTCACCAGTCGGCTAGCCGACTATTGACTGATAGTTGACCAAACAGAGTTGGTTACAATTCCAGTATGTTGCATCTTGTCAGGCAACCCGCGGTCAGCCAGTGGCTAACCGCCAAACCCATCGGCGGCTAACCGCCTGCTAACCTGTTAGACCCCGACCCAGACCAATCCGATTAGTGTGTGATTAGTATGTGTTTAGTCCTAAGTGAGTTTAGTTATTGTTGGGTTAGAAGTGATTAGTTTTAGTCTTGGATATAGCTTTGGTAATTTTGAGAACGTTTAATATTAGTTAGACACACTCTGGATGGCCTGAGTGCACGTGTGAGCTTGGGAAGATCGTATCGTTTTCCGTGTGAGTGTGATTTTGATTTCATTTGATTGATATTTCGACGTGTTACAACTTTCGTATTAAGCCCATTCATGTTTGAAGCCCAAAAACCCAAGTTCTGGCCCAAAGAGGGTAAAATTGTCTTTCTTGCACAAATCTGGACACAATTTTCGAGATCTCAAAACTATGTCAAAAATATACTTTTCGGAAACTAGATATTTCGACGATCGTTTTATCCTTCTTCGTCGAAGTCATCCGAGGCCCACAAGATCGTGTTTTAGCCATTTCAAGTTCAAGTCAAATGGGGCCCATGAGTCATCACTTAAAACCCTTTCTTCCTCTCATTTCACTCATTCCCCCAAATCTCTGCAATTTCTAAACCTAGGGCAAGGAGAGCTCTTTTCTCCTTCATCTTCCTCACTTGGTTTGATCTAGCTAGAGAGCTCCAAAGGAAATTCTAAGACTACCATTTTCTTCATCTCCTTGCAAGCTCTCCATTGATATAAGTTTCTTGAGTTTTCAAGTTGGGCAAGAACTCCATTTCTTTCCCTCTCTCTTGTTTGACCTTCTCTAGGTAAGAGCTTCAACCCATATTTTTTCATGGAGTCATTTTAGTTCCTTAAGATCATGTTTTTCATGTTTTCAAACCCTATTTGGGAAATGGGTTCCTTGTTTCCATTTTGAGTGAGTTTTGTGTGTTTTCTTGTTTTGCTTGTAGTGTGAGATTAGCTTGTGTGAAGATCTTGGAGGAGAGTGTTTAGCATTTGGGCAAGGCAAGTAATCTCTATAGGATCATGGTGCATGTTTATTTTAAGCTACATTGTTGTTTGAGAAGTTTTGTACATGAATATGTTTACAAGTTTCATACTCATGATTTCCTTTGTGTTGGATGTTTAAAGTTTGGAAAAATATATGTTTTGTCCCTTGGAGAGTATGTAGACTCAGGGAATATAAGTGGAATGAGAATGAATGGAAGGGAAGAAGAGAAATGTGAAAAATCTGTGCTGAAACGCATTCCAGTGCACTGGCGGTCAGCACAGCGGTCAGCTCGCGGCTAGCCGCCTGTGCCCACTGCGGCTAACCGCAGGCTGACCGAACCCAGCGGTTCCTTTTCCAGAAGCTAGCATTTTCGCCTGGGTTCAGCGGTCAGCTCCGCGGTCAGCCCACGGCTAACCGCCAGTCCCACTTGCGGTTAACCGCAGGCCAACCGAGGATTTCGGTTCCTTTTCCAGAAGCTGACATCTCGACCATGTTTCACGGTCAGCTCCACGGTTAGCTAGCGGCTAGCCGCCTCATCCCATCACGGCTAACCGCTGGCCAACCGCGCATGCGGTTCCTTTTCCCGAGAGCTAAACACAGAATTTCATTCCAGCGGTCAGCCTGGCGGTCACCTTGCGGCTAGCCGCCAGACCCCAGTTCGGCTAGCCGACACCTGACCGCGAGGTGACCGAATTTGACAAGTTTCCTATTCTTGAAGAGTTTTGCAAGAAGGAAAAACTAGAACATGTTAAGTGACCTCTAGCCTGATTTTGTGCACTCGAAACCCAAAATGTCTTTGAACTTCTGGGGCACCAATCCTTTCCTAAAATTCCACTATTTGGGTCTCAATTGCACAAAGATAAATCAAAGGTCCTTGCTTGTGCTTGATAGGCCTTGTGTTCGTGCTTTGGTTTTTGATATGATGAATATCATCGTGAACTTGTTTTGAAGTGTTAGTACAAGCTTGTTTTGAAGTTTTGTTAAGAAAAAGGGGATCACTTCCTAAGCGTGTTTTGCATAAATATTATGCCTCGTGCTAGTCGTGCTCGTCGTGTTGTGATAAGTGATTTCCCCCTTTTTATCTCGACGTGTTTGATCGTGCTTCGCGTGTTTTGTGCATTCATGAATTAAGTAAACACCACTGAGCTTAGACTGCCCTTTCGGTTTGATCCACTGTCTGGGGGTCTTTAAACATGTGGACTGTCTGCAGACTGGTCGTGTATTTATTACACATCGTGCGTGTCCGGTTCCGCGGCCGGAATTCCCGTCTTTGTGGGAAATCGTGTCGTGCTTATATTATGTATATCGTGCTTGTCGTGCGTGCTTGCTCTTTTCATTATATAAATGATAGAGAAAGGATGGGCTCTTTGTGGATTGTAACTATTCATGATATATTATGTACTCATGCTAGTTTGTTTTGTATCTCAGCTTTGTTCGTATTCTTGAAAATGTATCTCAGCTTTGATAGTACTTCATACCAAAGATTTGCTCACATGTTTTCTCTAAATGTTATTGTCCATGTTCATGCCTACATTGATTACCTGCCAAACCGTCGTGTTTGACCCTTGTTTATTGGTGCCCAGGTGCAGGAGACGTTGCCTTTGAGGAGGAGCGTCAGGAGGAGGCTTGTGAGCCAACTCCCGTGAGAGAGTGGCAGCCCGACGATGTCATTTAGACGTCGGTCTGGTTCTCGAGTTTCGTCACCTTTAGTCTTGGGGTTTCTCTTGGTTATTTTGAGATTGTATTGACCTTTATTGGTCTCTTATGGGTTGTACTAAACTTAACTTACTTTCGTGTTAAACTTACAACTTGAACTATGTTTGGGAATGCCTTGTTAACTTATTCCTTTGATACTTTGTCTTGTATATTATTGTGATAGCACCTAAATATTTTACTGGTGCTTACCAAGTTGTGTTTTGCTACACGCTTCCGCAAATCGTGTACGTGTGAGCCAGATTCCGCGTGTCTTTGGGAATCCTCACCGCGGGAACCTGTGGGAAAATAATGAACCATTGAGCATAAACATCATCACCAACGTCGCGGGCCCGGGAATCCGTTCTGGGGTCGCGACATAACCGATAGGTAGCTAACTTTCCCCCATATTTGGAGAATTGAAGTGGAAGGTGGGGTTTTCTATTCCACTCGCCTTTGGACCCTTCTTGGTCGATATGTATAACTTGATATCTTAATGTCGTTGAAAAATGGGCACCATCTAAACGAGTGGTAGACATGGGATTTTAAAGTATATACGATTCGATGATTTCGGTATCAAGGTATTGTTGAGGATTGTGATGTTGATTAATGACTTCTAAACCAAATTCTAGTTTTGCGATTCGTATCGTCTTGAAAAGAATGTTTCCAAGGTTTGATTTAAAACCCGTTTGGGAACCATTGCGTGAATCGTGCTTTTATGCACATCGTGTCAGGACTACTATTTCGTGAACCGTTGTGAACGAGTGTGCGTGTACGTGAAGATAGGGTGAGTAGTTCCTAGATTTGAAAGTGTCAAACATTGTTTTGAAAGCGTGTGTATTTTGTGTCGGCTCCACTCAGCTTGGACGACCATTGGTCCTTAAATCTTGTCCAACATTAGTTTGGAAAATACGTATGTGCTTGCTTGTTTGTTTAGCCCGTTCCGTGGCGGGACTTGTGAGTAGTTCTCAGTTATATTGAGTTGCTACAATTATGATAGTGTCTCCCTTCACCATGTGTGACGGAGAATCTTTAGTGCTCTCGTCACTTCGTGTGACAGAGAATATAACTCCATGTGGTTGCGAAGGTATTATTTTCGAATGATCGTCTTGATTTAACATTTGATCTTATAAATGATATTGTCATTGAAATGCTTGTTTTATTCGGATTCTCTTTATCGCACATGTTACTTTATTAATTTCAAAACTATCGATTTATAGCATGATTATACTTTATTCTTTTACCTGCTAGACCGTCGTGTCTGACCTCTTTTGCTTTGATGCTAGATCCAAGTTTCGTTGCCTTTGAGGAGGAGCATGAGGATGCGGCTGTAGAGTAGCCTATTGAGCATGAATGGCAGCCCCACGATGTCAATTGGACATCAAGTTGGGTCTTGAGATGCGTAACATTTGGGAAAATATGTCTTCTATCTTTTGGGAACTTGTTATTAGCCTTTGTTGGCTATCTTTTGGGAATGTAAAAACTTAACTTTATGCTTTGTGTGTTTGCACAACTTTAAACTTGAACTAATGGGAATGCTAGTTATGTTTCTCCCTCTGACATGAGTTCTTTTATACTCTACTTATGCGTGATGTTACTTGTGTGTTTGCCATGTGCTTCCGCAAATAAATCTTTATGCGTGATCGTGAGATTATTAAAAAATAAACATGTGTTGGAATCCTCTTCGTGGGAACCTGTGGGAAACGTTGAGGCGCCGGATTAGGGCCTCGGTCTCGGTCCAGGGTTGTGACAAGACTGGTATCAAAGAGGGACACATTTCAGGCAATTAAAACAAATTTGAAATGTAGGGATGTGGCAAGGATTCATTAGAATTTTCATTAGTTAGTATTGATTGAGATTATGGATACGCTTATATTTTATTGTACTAACAAGTGGTTTTGCAGCACAATGCCTCCACGCAGAGACCCAGTCAATGCAATTCCTTCTGGCAGTAACAGTGATGGTGCAGGCTTGTCAGGGGACACCCAACTTCAACAACTTATGTGAATGATGGTCGATCAGCAACAGAAAGCCAATGAGAATCAGGCCAGATTGCCAGAACAAATGGCTAAGAAAGATGAGGAGCTAGCTCAAGTGCAGAGGCAGTTGGTAGAGATGTTGGGAAGAAGACCAAAACCGGTACAGGCTCAAAATATGGGGCCACATATTGTCATTCAAAATAGGGATCATGACCCTAATACGCTCTTCGAGAAATTTCGAAAGAGAAGCCCAAAGGAATTTATTGGGAAAGAAGATCCTCTTACAGTGGATGATTGGTTGTCTCATACCGAAAACATCTTTCATCTTTTCAGATGCACAGGCAGACAACAAGTTCAATTGTCAGCTTCTTTGTTTACCGGACTCGCTGACATTTGGTGGAAGACAATCAAGGATGCCTATCTGACTATTGCAAATAACACTGCATAGGCCACATTTAAGGAACAGCTCACTGAGAAGTATGTGCCTTCTCACATCAAGAGGCAAATGGCTGTAGAATTCCAGCTACTCAAACAAAGGGACATGACAGTCCTTGAATACGTTACATAGTTTGAGAGACTATCTTGATATGCCCCAGAGCTGATCAACACCGAGCAAAATAAGGTTATCAAGTTCTTGGAGGGACTCAATCCCATCATAGAAAGAGATGCTACAGGTGTTGTCCTACTAGCCACATTCCAAGAAGCAGTCAAGAGAGCCTACAAGTTTGAAAATATCAATAACAAGATCATTCAAGAAGCTTAGAGAAAATGTAATTAATCAAGCATCTCAAAGAATCAGCAGAATCAAAGGCAGCAACAGAATCAGAGGACAAGACAAGATCAAAATGCTCATGCACCAGGACAATGTGACCATTGTGGTAGGAACCATAACTCCAATGAATGCTGCAAGATTACAGGAGCATGTTTCAAGTGTGGATCTTTTGACCACTTGCTCCGGGATTGTCCAAGGTTTAACAACCGAGGCAACAGGCCTCAGCAGCAACAACATCAAGCACCCCAACAGAACCAACAAGCAGTTAAGGATCAAGTTAGAGCACCTCAACAACAGCAGCAGCAACAACAACCTCAAAATCAGCATCCCCATCCTCCTTATCAAAATAGAAATGCACAGCAAGGAAGACAGAACCAAAGATAGAATACACAACAATAACAAGATGGACTTGCCTTCCATCTAAACCAAGTGGACACAGACGTAGTAGGCAATGTGGTTGAAGGTAAACTTCTCGTCTGTGGAGGAGAGCTAAGATATTGTTTGATCCTGGATCCACTCATTCTTTTATATCTCCTATTTTTGCTACGTTGATTACTATTCCTATTAGCGAACTTGCATATGTCTTGGTTGTCACCACTCCAATAGGTAAACAAATTGCTTGTAGAAACTACTATCCAATTGCGCAATTAAGATAGGAGAAGTTGATTTGCCAGCAAACCTTATCGTGTTGGACATGCACGATTTTGACATTATTTTGGGAATGGATTAGTTAGCGGGACACCATGCAACCATGGAACCATGGATTGCTTCAACAAGATTATTCCTTTCAGATTGGATGCTATTCCTAGGGGAATTAAATTTTAGGGAGATATGAAGACACCACAAGCAAAACTAATTTCAGCTTTAAAGGCTTCTAAACTTTTAAGAAGTGGTCGTTAGGGATATATAGCGTTTATCACGGAGGATAAACATTCCCAAGGGGTGGAGGGAGTCCCTGTTGTATGTGAATTTTCAGATATTTTTCCAGAAGAGATTCCAGGTTTGCCACTGATTCGAGAGATTGATTTCACAATTAAACTATTACCAGGGATTGCTCCAATTTCTATTGCACCTTATAGAATGGCTCCGGCTGAATTGGCTGAATTGAATGTACAGTTGCAAGAATTGCTAGAGAAAGGTTTTGTCAGACCAAGCATCTCACCGTGGGGAGCTCCAGTCTTGTTTGTCAAGAAGAAAGATGGCAGCTTGAGAATGTGTATTGATTACAGAAGGTTGAACTAGGTTACCATAAAAAACAAATGTCCATTGCCAAGAATAGATGAGCTATTTGATCAGTTGCAAGGAGCAGCGTACTTTTCGAAGATTGACTTACGGTCCGGCTATCATTAGTTGAGAGTTAGAGAATCAGATGTACCGAAGACAACTTTCAGGACTAGATACGGGCATTATGAGTTTTTAGTGATGCCTTTTGGACTGACAAACGCACCGGCAGTATTCATGGCTCTAATGAATAAGATCTTTGCACCAAACTTAGATGAATTCACAGTTGTATTCATCGATGACATTTTGGTGTACTCTAAGTCCAAGGAAGAACGTGAACAACATTTGAGAACATCATTGCAACTTCTGAGGGATGATCAGCTTTATGCGAAGCTCGGGAAGTGTGAATTTTGGCTAGAGCAAATTACTTTTCTAGGCCATATCATCTCCAAGGAAGGTTTAGCAGTTGATCCAGCTAGGATAGAGGCATATATCAGTTAGGAAAGGCCGAACAATGTGACAGAAATTAGAAGTTTTCTTGGTTTAACAGGTTATTATAGAAGGTTTGTGCAGGGATTTTCATCTATTGCAGCACCTTTAACCAAACTGACCCGGAAAAACGTACCATTTGCTTGGAATGAGTAGTATGAAGCTAGCTTTGAAGAGTTGAAAAAGAGGTTGACCACAGCACCTATCCTCACATTACCATCGGGCAGTGGTGGATTCTTGGTGTATACAAATGCTTCGAATGTAGGACTCGGTTGTGTACTGATGCATGAAAGTCCAAGATCGAATCCTAGAGGGGGGGGGGTGAATACGGTTAGCTCAAATAACTAGACCAATTTTAATTCTCTTCTCTTTTAAGTCTCTTATGCCTTGAAGAAGAATAATATAATCAAAGAAGAGAGCAACATCCATGAAAAGTAAGCATAAAGACAATTACTATAACACAAGCATTTATAGTGGTTCGGCCAACATGCCTACATCCACTCCCGGTGTCCCTACTGGATTTTCACTAACTCAAACTAAGGTTTAGGTTCACCTTCAACCTTACAAATACATCACTATGCTTTTCAAAGGCTAAGCATAAACCTCTACAACACTATGCATGCTTTTCAAGGCTAAGCACCAACCTTTACAACAAGAAGATTTTCTCTTAAGAAAAATGCCTATGAATGCATGGATTAAGAGAACAATGTAAGTACAAATGAGTGCCTCTAAATAGGCTAAATAGAAAATGAAATCTCAACTTCTAGAAGCATGCATATGAATGACAAAGTCTATGAATAATGCATATACTAGAAATCACTCTATCTCTTTTTAGAAAGATGAAACTTTAAATTGATGCAAAGATGATAATCATATGTATGAGAAAGAGTTGTTTGACAAACACATGATTTTTTTTTAAAGTGAACTAACTTGTTTTTAAAGAAGATAAACTTAAGTCTAACAAGTTAGTTTTGAAACAAGAAAACAATTTCATGTGAAACAAAAACTATATGTTGGATTCATAAAGCTAAGATATTTCAAAGTTCAAAGCATGTTATGAAACACAACACTTCAAAAGGTAAGCATCTATTTAATCATGCATTGAAGAAAAACAAAGATAAAGAGACAAAGCATGATTTTAAAAGACTTAGGATAAAGGAAGCACACCCATTAGAAGATCAAAGGTTGAATCAATGGAATAACTTCATAATCCCTTCAATAATGCTCTAGAAAAGTTATAAGTCCTTGGCCTCAGAAGTCCTTGAAAGTTCAACAACTTTTTCCAAACAAAAAGCCACTTTTTATAAAGAAAAAGTTCCCAACGGCTAGTGCCTGGTCGACCTGGTACAGGGCCGGGTTGACCGGGTACACACAACGACTATAAAAATGTCCGTTGGTGGAGCTAGCAGCTCAAAAGCCCTGTCGACCCGCAGTGTGCCCGGTCGACCGGGCCAAGGCCACACAGGCAGGTCGACCTGAAGACTGCCCAAAAATTCTGAAATTTTAGAAACTTGCAACTAAGAGGGCATCTTTCCAGGGGACTTTGAGGCACATCAACCAAGCTTGAATCATGATTTAAAATATGATGATAAAGTGAATTTTAAAAGCATGAAACATTTAAACCAAAGAAAGGATTTGAAAGATAAAGCATTTGGAAAGCTTGAATAGATTTGAGCTTAAGGTTTAAACACTTAGAGGCTTGAAAATATGAACTCAAAACTTCATGAACTTAAGAGACAAAACTGATTTGAAAACCATACATAACATATGATAAAAACAAAGATTATGGAAGAGAAATATGCATGAAGATCCTAAGAATAAGAACATGAAAGGATGAGAGGTCAAGCTATGAAAATGAATGCATCCTATCAAATTGCAACAAAACAAAAACTTTAACAATCTCCCCCTTTGCAATTTGATGGCAACTCTAGAAGCTTGAACTCTCTCTCAATTTCCTTTGAATCTTGAACAACAACTTCTTTGGATATTTAAGGAGCTTTGGATATTCGGGAGCATTTGAATATTTTGGAGCTTTGGATTTTCCTTGCGAGAGCGACGACCTTAGACGACCAACCTAGAAGCTACACAAATAACACTCTAGGCAAAGCTAGTCCCCCTCAACATTAGCAACCCTTGAATCTTCTCCCCCTCAATTGGTGAACACCTTGAGGAACACTTGATATTTCTCTCCCCTTTGACATGTAATTGCAAAGGAGCCTGCCCATCAAAGATAAAACATACAACCTTGTTAGTAGCACCTGTTTATAAGAGATATGATAAAAATAAAGTGTGGTAACAGGTGATTAGCCAACAAAAATTTAGAATTCAGGGCATGGGCCAATGCCCAATTGATGTCTCAATTTTATGAACCGATCATTTCCAAGGGGTTTAGTAAATAAGTCAGCCAATTGGGTATTTGTAGGAACAAAAATTAACTCAATAGTGCCTTGGTCAGCATGATCACGCAAGAAATGATAGCGAATGTCACTGTGCTTAGTGCGAGAGTGCTGAACAGGATTTTTAGAAATACTAATGGCACTAGAGTTGTCACACATGATAGGCATGCATTGTTGTGGAACATTATAATCTAACAAAGTTTGTTTCATCCACAATAGTTGAGCACAACAACTACCTGCAATAATATATTCAGCTTCTGCAGTAGACAAGGATACATAATTTTGCCTTTTGCTATGCCAGGCTACTAAGCAGTTACCTATGAAATAGCAACAACCACTAGTGCTTTTCCTATCGTCTATTGATCCTGCCCAATCTGCATCACTATATCCAATTAATTGCAGAGTTGAGTCATGAGGATACCAGATACCATAATGAGAAGTCCCATTAATATATTTTATGATACGTTTAACAGCTTTAATGTGAGACTCTGGGGATCAGATTGATACCTAGCACATATTCCAACACTAAAAGAGATATCAGGTCGGCTAGCAGTGAGATAGAGAAGGCTTCCTATCATGCTCCTATAAAGTTTCTGGTCAGCTTTCTTACCCTGAAGATCACTAGAGATTTTAGTAGCAGAGCCCATGGGATTGCAACTAGTCTTAGATTCTCCTAAGCCAAACTTTTTCACTATTTCTAGAGCAAACTTGGATTGATTAAGAAAGATACCATGATTAGTCTGACTAACTTGTAACCCTAGAAAGAATTGTAGGGGTCCTACCAGACTCATTTCAAAAGTGGAGCTCATCAATTTAGAAAAATCCTTGAGCAAGTTGATTAGATGTGGATCCTAAAACAATGTCATCAACATATATCTGAGCAATGAGAATATCTTTATCAACCTTTTTAATGAAGAGAGTCTTGTCCACATTTCCACACTCGTATTCATTTTCAAGTAAGTGACTTGTAAGCTTTTCATACCAGGCTCTTGGGGCTTGTTTCAATCCATAGAGAGCCTTCTTCAACTTAAAATCATATTCCGGATGATGAGGATCCTCGAAGCCTTGAGGTTGAGTAACATACACATCTTCCTCAATTTCACCATTTAAAAAAGCACTCTTCACATCCATTTGAAACAATTTAATCTTCATGCTACTGGCATAAGCCAATAAAATTCGAATAGACTCCAAACGAGCTACAGGAGCAAAGGTTTCCTCAAAATCAATTCCTTCAACTTGAGCATACCCTTTGGCTACAAGTCTAGCTTTGTTCCTTATCACATTTCCTGATTCATCCAGCTTGTTCTTGAAAATCCATTTGGTGCCAATTTGACTTTTGCCTTCAGGAAGAGGTACAAGATCCCACACATCATTCTTTTTAAACTGATTTAATTCTTCCTGCATGTCATCAATCCATTCAGATTTGGTTTCTGCTTCAGAGAAGTTCTTGGGTTCAATTTGTGAAACAAAAGAGTAGTGAGCACATAGATTATGAACCTGTCTTCTTGTCATGACTCCTTTTGTGATGTCTCCAATGACATTATCCAAGTTGTGATCTCTTAATAACTTTGTGGGCATAGTAGGGACTGAGGGGATTTCTTCTTCAATTTCAGATGGAATAGGCTGCTCAACTAAGGTCCCTTCTTCATCATGAAGAGCTTTCTTAATTTGATTAGTCTCGTCAATGACAACATGAGCTGATTCCATAACAACCATCGATCTGAGGTTGAACACTCTATATGCTTTGCTTTTATCAGAATACCCTAAGAAGATCCCTTCATCAGATTTGGAATCGAACTTTTCAAGCTGCTCTCTATCTCTTAAAATATAACACTTACTACCAAACACTTTTAGATATCCCAGATTTGGTTTTCTTCCAAAATACAGCTCATAAGGGGTTTTGTTAGTGTTCTTTGTCAAATAAACACGATTAATAAGATAGCAAGCAGTATTGATAGCTTCAGTCCATAAGTTGCGAGGGAGATTTTTCTCATTAAGTAGGGTTCTAACCATTTCTTGAATAACTCTATTTCTTCTTTCAGCTACTCCATTTTGCTGGGGAGTTTTTGGAGCATAAAATTGATGACTGATCCCATGACTTTCACAGAAATCTGCAAATCTTTCATTTTCAAATTCGCCTCCATGATCACTTCTTATCTTCTTAATTTTGTAGTCCTTTTCAACTTCAATTTTCTTACAAACCCCTATAATATTGTCTACTGCATCAGATTTTGCATGAAGAAAGGCTACCCATCCAAATCTAGAATAATCATCAACCATAACTAGGATATACTTTCTCCCACCAATACTATGTACAAGTGCAGGTCCAATGAGGTCCATATGAATGAGTTCAAGAGGACGAGAAGAGGATATATCTTTTATACCTTTAAAACTTTTCTTGATTTGTTTATCCATTTGACAAGCTTTGCACAATTCCGATTTGTAATCATCTAATTTGGGTATTCCTCTAACAATTTCTTTCTTGGATAAGATCTTCATCAGTTTGTAATTTATATGACCCATTCTTTGATGCCACAACTGATTTTCTTGAACTTTTGTCATTAAACACATGGATTCTCACAACATTCTTCTATGGTATAAATGTTATCTTTAGTACGTAATCCAGTGAGTAGAACTTTGTGGGATTTCTCATCCAGAACTTTGTAAGATTTGCTATAAAAAATAACTTTGTTTCCTTTATCACATAATTGACTTATACTCAAGAGATTATGCTTTAAGCCATCCACAAGGAAAACATCTTTTAAAGTAGGCATTTGATCTCCTCCAACACAGCCTTTTCCAATAATCTGAGCTTTCCGATTATCTCCAAATGACACATTTCCTCCATCATAGTTCTCAAGTGTGATAAATCTAGAGCGGTCTCCAGTCATATATTTGGAGCAACCACTATCCAAAAACCATCTAGAATTTTCCTTAACTTTAAGAGCAGTTTGAACTAGAAAGTTCTTGACACTTTTCTCTTTTTCAATCCAAGTAGCCTTAATGATGGTAGAGGTAGTGGTCTTGGGAACAAACTTAAAAGGAGCTCTAGAAAGATGATTTTGAGACAGCCTAAACTTAAAGGGACAATTTGGAACTAGATGACCTATTTGATTGCAAAAGTGACAAGTCCATCTAGAGGAAAAGAAGATTTTATCTATAGGTTTGAGATGAGTCCTAGTAATATGTTGAAAGTTATTCTTCTTGCTACTAGAGGAGCATTCAAAACCTATACCATTCTTGTTACCAAAAAATTTGTTCATACCTAACATTTGATAGAATTTGTCATTTCCCAAGGTAAGTTTATCAACAACATGTTTTCCATTTTTAAGTTTCATTTGTAGAGATTCTGATTCTTGTTGGCTAGATTCTAGCAGACATTGTAATTTATGAATTTCTTTTTCAGCTTTAGCTAGATTGTCATTAGAGGTAGTGAACTTAGATTGAACATTACTTATCTCATTGTCTTTCAAGATTAATTGATCTTTTAAAACATTGAGATCATTCACAAGCCTTTTAGATTCAATTTTTAAACTTTTATTCTTCTTGGTTATGACTTCACATAGTTCATATAGTTCCTCATAGGCTTGATGAATATCATTTTCACTATTCTCATCATTTACTTCTTCTATTAAAACATTATGATCATTGTTTTCTTCAATGGGAGTAAATAGAAGCCAAGAAGTGGAGTTATCCTTATCTTCATCATTTTGAGGTTCATTATTGTCACTACTTTCATCTTCATCATCATCCCAAGTTATGTTCAAAACTTTCTTTCCTTTCTTATCTTTCTTTTCAGATTCTTTAGGGGAGGGACAATTTAGAGCGATGTGACCAAATCCTTTACAGTTGTAACATTGCACATCCTTCTTGGTAAAAGATCCCCTTGAGTTCCTTTGAAAATTTTCATTTCTAGAATCCTCAGAATTTTTATAGTTATTTATGTTTTTAAGGAAATTCTTAAACTTCTTAGCAAGCAAGATTGTGTTTTCATCATCACTCTCACTCTCATTATCATTTTCTTTATGTTGGGAGCTAAGAGCTACACCTTTCTTCTTGCTAGGGACTTCAAAATCTAATTCATAAGTGAGAAGATTTCCTCTAAGTTCTTCAATTTTGATCTTGTCAACACCTTTACTCTCAGTTATAGCTACAATCTTGGGTTTGAACCTTTTGGGGAGAGATCTTAAAATTTTTCTAACAGCTTTGGATTCATCCATCTTTTCTCCTAGACCTATGAGGGAATTAACAATCTCCATGAATTTTGTATAGAACTCGTCAAAAGTTTCTTCCTCTTGCATTTTGAGTTCTTCATACTTTGTTGTCAACATTTGAATTTTAGCTACCTTGACTTGATTAGTCCCTTCATGTGTGGTCTCTAAGGTATCCCAAACTTCCTTGGTAGTATTACAATTAACTACCCTGTTGAACTCTTCTTGAGACAAGGCACAATACAAGGCATTTTTAGCTTTAGCATTTAGGTTTGTCCTATCTTTCTCTCCTTGAGTCCAGTCTTTCTTAGGCTTAGGCTTGATAGATATAACGTGTCCTTCTGAATCTTGTTCAGTGATAATGGGTTCATGATACCCTTCTTCAATGATATTCCAAACATCTAGACTTTGAGACTCTAGAAAGACTTGCATCCTAATTTTCCAATATCGGTAGTGAGAACCATTAAACAAGGGTGGTCTATTAGTGGCATGACCTTCTCCTAATTGGGCTTGCATTGTGATCACAAAAGAAAAAACTCACTCTAAGGATTCTAACTCTAGGTTGTTAGACCTAAGCAAGAGCACATAGGCTCTGATACCAACTGAAAGTCCAAGATCGAATCCTAGAAGAGGGGGGGGGGGTGAATAGGGTAAGCTCAAATAACTAGACCAATTTTAATTCTCTTCTCTTTTAAGTCTCCTATGCTTTGAAGAAGAAGAATAGAATCAAACAAGAGAGCAACATCCACGAAAAGTAAGCATAAAGACAATTACTATAACACAAGCATTTATAGTGGTTCGGCCAACATGCCTACATCCACTCCCAGTGTCCCTACCGGATTTTCACTAACTCAAACTAAGGTTTAGGTTCACCTTTAACCTTACAAATACATCACTATGCTTTTCAAAGGCTAAGCATAAACCTTTACAACACTATGCATGCTTTTCAAGGCTTAGCACCAACCTTTACAACAAGAAGATTTTCTCTTAAGAAAAATGCCTATGAATGCATGGATTAAGAGAACAATGTAAGTGCAAATGAGTGCCTCTAAATAGGCTAAATAGAAAATGAAATCTCAACTTCTAGAAGCATGCATATGAATGACAAAGTCTATGAATAATGCATATACTAGAAATCACTCTATCTCTTTTTAGAAAGATGAAACTTTAAATTGATGCAAAGATGATAATCATATGTATGAGAAAGAGTTGTTTGACAAACACATGATTTTTTTTTTAAAGTGAACTAACTTGTTTTTAAAGAAGATAAACTTAAGTCTAACAAGTTAGTTTTGAAACAAGAAAACAATTTCATGTGAAACAAAAAACTATATGTTGGATTCATAAAGCTAAGATATTTCAAAGTTCAAAGCATGTTATGAAACACAACACTTCAAAAGGTAAGCATCTATTTAATCATGCATTGAAGAAAAACAAAGATAAAGAGACAAAGCATGATTTTAAAAAACTTAGGATAAAGAAGCACACCCATTAGAAGATCAAAGGTTGAATCAATGGAATAGCTTCATAATCCCTTCAATAATGCTCTAGAAAAGTTGTAAGTCCTTGGCCTCAAAAGTCCTTGAAAGTTCAACAACTTTTTCCAAACCAAAAACTACTTTTTATAAAGAAAAAGTTCCCAACGGCTAGTGCCCGGTCGACCTGGTACAGGGCCAGGTCGACCGGGTACACATAACGGCTATAAAAATGTCCGTTGGTGGAGCTAGCAGCTCAAAAGCCCTGTCGACCCGCAGTGTGCCAGGTCGACCGGGCCAAGGCCACACAGGCAGGTCGACCTGAAGACTGCCCAAAAATTCTGAAATTTTAGAAACTTGCAACTAAGAGGGCATCTTTCCAGGGGACTTTGAGGCACATCAACCAAGCTTGAATCATGATTTAAAATATGATGATAAAGTGAATTTTAAAAGCATGAAACATTTAAACCAAAGAAAGGATTTGAAAGATAAAGCATTTGGAAAGCTTGAATAGATTTGAGCTTAAGGTTTAAACACTTAGAGGCTTGAAAATATGAACTCAAAACTTCATGAACTTAAGAGACAAAACTGATTTGAAAACCATACATAACATATGATAAAAACAAAGATTATGGAAGAGAAATATGCATGAAGATCCTAAGAATAAGAACATGAAAGGATGAGAGGTCAAGCTATGAAAATGAATGCATCCTATCAAATTGCAACAAAACCAAAACTCTAACAATGCATGATGGCAAGGTTATTGCTTATGGCTCTAGATAGTTGAATGATCACGAGAAAAACTATGCAACCCATGACTTGGAGTTGGCAGTGGTCGTCTTTGCATTGAAGATGTGGAGACATTGTCAGGCCCCGACCCAGGTTTAGTATATTTTATTATTATTTTAACTGTGATTAGTATCTAAGTGGGATTAGGGGACGATTAGCTTGGATTTTTAGTTAGATTAGAATTTTGGATAGCTTTGGGGAATTTTGAGTGCGTTGAGTCTAGCTTGACCGGGCCCGGGGTGGCCCGTGTGACACTTGTTAGTGTGAGAATTTGATTTATTTGATTTCTTGAAAAAAATGGATTTCGATATTTTTGAATTTGTTATTATAATCCTAGTAACTTTCATATTTGTTCCGTTTGCATTCGAACCCCAGAAATTGAGTTTTTCGAGAAAAATGGGCAAATTCATCTTTTTACACTAAATATGTGCATAAATTTTGAAATTTGAAAATCATGAGGAAAATATACCTTTTGAAAACTAGATTTTTCGACGATCATTTTTCTTTTCTTCGTCGACTTCATTCGGGACCCATAAATAGGAGTTTTAAACCCTTGAAGTTTTAGGGCCATTAGGGCCCACAACTCACCTTATTTCATAACCCAGCCCATGTTGAGTCATCTTCCTCTTCTCTTCATTTCACTTTCCTGCAACAACCAGGGAGAAGCCTCTTTCTTCCTCTCATCTTCTCTCCTCTTGCATGTATAGTAAATTTACTCACAGTGAAGAACAAATCACACCAATCTCTTCCTCATCTTCCAAGCTACCCATTGGTACCATCTTTGTGAGATTCCAGCTGGGATTTTCCCCTTCTCCAAGCTCTTCTTCTTCTTTAGAGCTTCTCAAGGTTAGCAATGGCTGTCTCTTTCCCAAATCTTGGTTTTATTGAATCAATAAAAACCTCTTTTCATACATGCATGGACTCTTTTGTGGAACTCCATTGTTTTCCAAATTTTTGTGGACTTCGAAATGGGTTTTTCCATGGTTTTTGATGTAGGTTTGCAGCTGACTGTGTAGAGATATTGGACTGTTTTAGTGACCCATTTCAGTAGAGGCAAGTAAATAATCTAATATTTTTGAAATGCATGTTATAAAAATTTACATCTTCTTAATTTCTGAAATTGAAATGTTTTGTTAAGCTATGGTTTGATAGATTTGAAAATGGTGAGTCTCAGATGGATTTTTAAGGCTTGCTCATGCCTAACGTGACCTGTATTTCAGTGGCTGGAATTTTAATTCCATTATGGGTTGCATAAACAAAAATCAGTTAATGTTGTAGTATGTTTATAATTGTTTTTGAATATTAAATTTGTTTTAATTGATTGGAATGAATTCTGGTGTAAATGGTTGGATGGAGATGGTTTGATGCTAAGGAAGGTCTAGAATGTATATGAAGGAAGATGTAATTGAAAGAGGGAAGGAGGAGGGAAATGACTCAAAAAGGAAAGGATTCCTGCACCCAATTGGACAGGGCAGAAGCCCAGTCTGCTCGAGCGGGCCTTAGGCTGCTCGAGCGGACCAGGCTCTGCCTGGCAGCAGAGCGGGCCAGAGATGATCGGCTCGCTCGAGCGGCCCAGCTTCTGGATGGGCTCCGCTCGAGCGGACCCATCATCGCTCGAGTTGCCCAGGCCTATTTTCTGGGCTGGACCGCCATTGTTTGAAGCCCATTTAGCCCTTATTGGGGCATGGAAGTGCGGAATGAATACATTGAATTAAATTATTTTGAATTGTGAAATTTAAATGGAAAAAGTGATGGAATTGCTTGATGTTAGAATTACCTGGGAACTTATTAAAGTCGTAATATACACTTTATATCCTTAATCATCGGAGATCTTCAGTGGCACCAAGTTCCTCATATATTATCGACATTAAGAACCTAAGTGTATATCAAGACGACCGTGGTAAGCCATTGAACCATTATACATTCCAAGTTATAAAGTTTATTTTTTTTTCTTTTATAAATTGATTTGAAATGGATTGAGTGATTCTCCACGTTTGAAAATATCGATAAGACTACTCGTTTGATTTGTTCGCTATTGTTCGTTTGTTATTGTTCAGAGTAGTTATTTTTATCGATGAAAATGTATTGAAATGATTTGATATATTGATTTAAATTTTCAAACGGCACCACTAAGCTTAGGTTACCTTGTTGGGCTGATCACTCGGCTTGGGATCTTTAAATTATCTGCCAACTGCAGTTTGGACTCTGTCTGCTCCGGCCATGGCAACGGTTCTGTATTCCGGTCCCACGGATATTGGCAATGGTTTCTGTCTGTTCTGGCCATCTCGTATGGTAACGGTTATCTGTTTTGGTTATTTGTTTGTGTGCTCTTGTTACTTCGGTAATAGGAGAATATAGCTAAATGTGGTTTGCCAATATTTTGTTTATGTGTCAGTTAGTTCCAAATATTTAAATTATGAAATTCTTTTATTTACACAGAAATGGTTCATTTGATTTATTCCTTATATATGTTTTTTTTTAATTGCATTTTTATGATTTTAAATCATGACATTCATAAAACTTGTATATCTTATCTGTTTATTCACTTGCTAGACCGTCGTGTCTGATATTTTCTATTTGGTGTCAGATGTCGGACCCGCAGCCACTGAGGCGGAGCGCGCAGATGAGGCAATAGGGCCTCCGGTTGAGCATGAGTGGCAACCAAATGATGTCATGTAGACGTCATGTTGGGTCTGTGTTAGGGATTTTGTGTTTTGCAATTTGATGGATGCATTATCATTTTAGCATCATTCGAATCTTCACACATGCATTGATTTAGAAATTCTTAAAATCTTGATTTACTCATGCATTTTTTTTAGACTTGTAGGAAGGTTAGGGGGTCGTAAAGGGAACCTAAAGCTTGGAATCACAAGTAAGTCTTCTATGTAAGCTTAATTTTCCTTTTCATATGTTTTTTATGCTTTGCTTAAATTATTAGTAAATCTTTTTAGGCATGTTAACTATGATTTGTTGTGTCCTTAACATATATATGTGTTGAATTGATTTATTGTTTTGGATACATCACCTTGATTCAAACCAAGTAGGACTCAAATTAGTATATCTAAGTGAATCATGTTTTGGAATCATTTTTGAAATTATATGTAATATGATTCCTATACTTGGTTGAATCTTTGGTTGTTTTTTTTTTTCATCATAAGAAAATCGCTTTCAAATCTATCTTGTGTTTTGGATTCAACAACTTCACAAATCACATGTATTTTGTTTTAAAGTTTCACACAACTTGCTTAGCATTGATATACATCATTTTCAAGTTGGTTTTTAAATTACATGTGATTTGTTACTTCACTTCAATCAAATCTATTTTTGCGTTTTACACTTTCAAAAGCTTTAAGCTTGCATTCATTGAGCTATCATTTTTAACTTGATTGAAGTTTTCACACACACACCATGAGCATTCATCTTTGCATTACATAGAGTGTTGTGTGAGTTTGTTTTTTAATTTCATATCCACCTATTTTAGAGGCATTGTAATTGAGCTTAAATTGTATTTCTTTTAGTGTTTGTATAGACACTACTTTGAGAGAAATTTTTCTTGTAAAGGTTATTGCTTAGCCTAAGAAAAGCATAGTGTATAGGTTATTGCTTAGCCTAGAAAAGCATAGTGTATAGGTTAATGTTAAGCCTTGAAAAACATCAGTGTTAGAGGTTATTACTTAGCCTATTGAAAATCATTAATAGTGGAAATCCGGTGGGGTGTTGGATCACAAGCCGGTGCATTGAGGCCGAACCACTATAAATCCTTCTGTAATGGTGCATGCTTTGTAGTGATTGTTTTTGTTAGCTTCCGCATTTAGTTTGATAATCATCACTAGTGGCTAATTTATTTAAAGAACTTTAAAATCGGGCCTTATTGGTCACTAAGTTGTAGCTCACCCTATTCACCCCCCCTCTAGGGTAAGGATCCCGGACTTTCAATCTGGAGTTTCAATAACATCTTTTGGGGAGTGACTCTTATTTTGGGAACTTTGTTTATGGATTCTGTGGGCCTTGTTGGGTTGTATAACTTGAATATACTTTTGTGATCCTCACAACTTTAATTAACCTTGGGTTATGCTCTTGTATATATTTCTCTTTTGATATAAAGCTTATGTAATTATCTTATGTTTCGTTTGGTTTTTATTTTGCTACATGCTTTCGTACATTACCATTTGTTGTATATTGATTGATTGGTTGTGATGGATCGTTCGGAATCCTCACCGCGGAATCCAATGGGAAAATAATTAGCCTGTGCGGGCGAAAATCTTCAGACCCGTTGCGCCGCATTCCCCGGATTAAGGACTTAATTATCAGGGCCTCGGTCCGGGGGCGTGACAGACATTATCTCTATGGAGAGAAATTTGAAGTCCATTCGGATATCGAAGCTTACAATATTTGTTTTCTCAAAAGGAATTGAACATGAGACATAGGAGATGGATGGAGTATATCAAAGATTACAATTTTCCAATCAAATATCATCCAGGGAAAGTTAATGTAGCTGTAGACGCATTGAGTAGAAAGTCTGGGAGTACGACTAGTTTGCAAGGGACTTGTATATTTTAGCAGTTTGAAGACTTGGGAGTTGAGTTTCAGCCATAAATGAAGAGTGTGATGTTAGTAAACATGTCAGTGTTAGAGCCTACCTTTCTACTTGGAATTTGAAGTGGTGATCCGGGGATTCACCTTCACAAGTAGAAAGGAAATCAATTCTTCTTTCTAACTTTCCATTGCACATATATTTTAAAAAAGAGACATAATTTTTGAATGCCGTGAGAGGCGATTTCATTTTGTTTGCCGTGAAAGGCGATTCACAAATCTCATCAATAATGAAAGACAAGAAATGTGAGAAAAGTAAGAAAAGGGATATGACTTCTCAGGAGATTGCGGGGACTCGTTCGGATCGATGGTCGCAAGTCATGTATGAAATTCGCCATCGTCCTTTAGATGAGAACGCTTGATGCTTTGATTCTTTGGCTTGGCTTGGACCTCATTGTTTTTAGAGGATAAAGACCTAGAGGAGGTCCTATATCTATTGAAAAAGCGAGTAAACGGGCTGAAGAGCCGCGTTTAGGCCATGTTGGATAGGAGAAGAGAGGGGACCTTGGGGGGATGCCCCCCCAAGGGACTTCGATCACCTTGTGGTGTTTCTTTTGCAGCAGAGTAGCTGGGTTTCTTCGAGAATTCTTTAGGATTTTTCTTGAATTTTTCTGGATTTTTCTGGATTTTCTAGACTTTCTCTGTGTACTTACTGGATTTTCTGTGGACCTTTTCTTCTTGGAATGACCCCCCTTTTATAGGCTTTTGGTGGCCATAAGGTGGGTTTATGAGCATTGATGGCATTGATGCTCCATGATGAGAGGAGTTACAAGTTTTAATTCTTTGATTTTGCAACTCCTTTTTTTTGGCTTGTGATTGGCCAGTGGAGAATGATGGGCATTTAATTGCCCTTAATCTTTATGATGAGGGGAGTTTCATGGTTTTAATGCAATGATTACTTGAATTTGTAACTCCCATTTGCTTGATTTTGATTGGGCCATCCAAAATAATGGGTTAATGACCGTATTAAGTTGTCATAAAATGGGTCAATTAACTGCATTAAGTGGTTGCCAGGGCATTTGAAGAGTCGTGGGCTATGCCGCGTCTTTTGGAATTCTTCTTGTGATGATCGTCGATGGATCCGCATGTTATTTGATGTCGGATGGCGATGCAACTTCAGACATTGATTGGTATTAGTGGGCCGGTGACATCTATCTTGTCGATTTCTCGATCGGTTGGACAGAAAGCATACTTTCTTGGTCAGCCAGTTGGCGATCTTGGAGCGATCAATGATGATTTCATGCTCATGACGGCGGATTCGAGATGTTGACGAAGATCAGTTGATTTTGAGCATAAAAAAATCAGATTTTCAAAAAACCACAGGGGCTGGAACTCCCAAAACGCGGAAAGGGCGGAAAACGGGCCACTCGGCTACAAATCCGGCGACCCGGATTTCCATGGTCGTCGCCAGCGACCATGGGCCAAGGTCGCTGGCGACCTTAGGCTATGCCCTTTCGGTCGCCGTTGCTCGGCCGTTTTTCGGTCTTTTCTGATGCTTTTTTCTCCTATATTCTTGACATTTCTCCTCATTTACTGGCTTGATTCTCCTAAAGAAAACGTGATGAGAAGCCGTGCAAATCGGAGCACAGAGTTTCCTATTTTTGGAAAAGTCGAAGACTTTGTAGCCAATTTTCCGTCTAGAGTCGAAACTAGGTCAAACGATGTCGGAATGACCTGAAATTTGAGGTGAAGCCTCCTGAGTAGTAGATAGGACCAACCATGGGCTTTTGTTTTAGTTTTGAAGCCGTTTGGGGTCCCGTCGCTAGTAGGCTTGATTTTGCCGCGAGGATGATGCCGCGCTTCGATGTACGGTCAACCAATATCCGATCGACTTGAAATTTGACAGGAAGCCTATTGGAGTCATTTTGAGACGATCCGTTTGCTCCGTTTTGGATGTCATGGTCCCGGGGTGCTCCGCCGCCGGTAGCCTTGATTTTATTTCGGAGCGTCAAAGTTGGGTCAAACGTTGTCGGAATGACCTGAAATTTGACATGCAACCCTTTTGAAGCATGTTGAAGCCACCCATGTGCTCTGTTTGATGAGTAATAGTCTCGGTGGTTCTCATCGTCGAGAGGCTTGGTTTTACTGTTCGAGGGTTGATGGAGGGTCAAATGTTGTCGGTTTGACTTGGAATTTGACATGGAGCCTTTTGGAGGTATTTTGAGACCATCTGTAGGCTCTGATCGAAGTTTTGATGTCTTTGACACGATCGCCGCCAGGAGTGCCTGTTCAGCTGCCGGAGGAGTGAAGTTGGGTCAAATGATGTTGGAATGGCATGAAACATCATGTGAACCCCTCTTTTGGCTGTCTTGAAGGATCTTGCAGTTTTTGTTTGATTTTGACAAGATCTGATGCTTGAAGTAGCATTGCTTGTTTTGTAGTAGGATGCAGCTTCGTGTTGCTTCTTGATGTTGAAGAGGCAAAGTGACTTTTTTGGTGTCAACAACCACGTGATGGGGCTGGGCTAATCGGCTCTCAGCTTTGGGCTTTTTAGGGCATTGTGGCTGGGTCTTTCCCCCATTTTCTTTTTTCATTCTTTGTTTCCCTCCCTTTCTTTTCTTTTATTCTTCTTGTTTCAGGCGAGGCAGGGGAGAGTCAAGAGCAGAGTTGAGTGGATAAAGGAGAGGAAAGGAGGAGTAGCAGCATGGTTCAAAATAGCGGCCGCTACATAGCGTAGCGCCCGCATTATCGGCCGTAGCGGTCGAAGCTGCTACGCTATTTTGAAAATAGCGGTGCTACGGTCAAAAACCTAATAGAGCCTAGTAATTTTAATTTTAAACACTGTTTTTCCTATTTCTTCTCCTCATTAGTCTTTCCTAAAGTTATCTCTACCCTTAAAACACTAAAGAAATACAATATTGTTTGCTATACAAGATTCAAAAAAATTTGACCTTTTAAAAAATTCACACCGCTGCACCGCTACGTATCACCGCAACCACTACGTATCGCCCGCTACGTAGCATTTTAGCCACTGACCGCTACGCCTGTCACAACCGCTATTTTGATCCTTGAGGAGCAGTACACAGATTTGTCGTCGCCCAGGTAAGTGGATCTTGATTCTTCTTTCCATCTCCATTCTCTTTTGCCCTTTTCATTTTTTTTTTGAATCCTGCTGCTGCCATTTCAGGTGAGGAACGAGTGGGCTGAGGAGAAGGAGAAGAAGAGAGAGAAGAGAGGAAAGTGGAGCTCGCCCTGAGTGGCCCAGTTATGTAGATCTGATCTTCCCCTTTTCTTTTTTTTCTTATTCTTCTGTTCTTCATTACTCCTCTCTGTTTTTTTTTTTGGTGTTCACAGGTGGAGGCAGTGCAGGGCTGAGGAGAAGAGGAAGGAGGGAGGGAGGAAGGAAAGGGAGGAGAGAGATAGTCAGGTATGTGTTCCATTCTTTTTCTTTTCTTTTTTATTTTTTTTGTAGAACTATTGTTGCCTGTGGTTGCAGATGAAGAACGATTGAAGGGGAAGAAAAAGACAGGGGAGAGGAGGGTGGAAGGAAAGGGAGGGGAGAGAGAGCCAGGTATGTGTGCTCCAATCCCTTTTTCATTTCCATTCTCTTTCTTTTTTTTTTGTTTTTTTTTTTTTGGTTATCCCCTGCTGCCATCTACAGGTGGAGGCCGAGTGGGTTGAGCAGGGAGGTCGACAACAAAGTAAGGGAAGGAGGAGATAGAGGAGCTCGCCAGTTTGCCCAGGCGTGTGAATCACATCCTCTTTCAACTATTTATTGTTTTCTCTCTTTGTTTTTTTTTTTTTTTTACTGTGGTTGCAGAATGGGGGTTCTGGGGCTCTGTTTTGGCCAAGGGCAGCCAGGGACATAGTGGATTTTTGTGAGGAAAAAAGAGTGGGGTTGTCTCCATTGTGAGGTTAGCAATCCCAGCCCTCATGACTCAAATTTGAAAGGTTGCATAGTGGGAATCCTTTTGCAAAATCGGTTTGGGTGGAAAATGGGCGTTTACTTGTAACTAGTTGGGATTGATGAGACGATGAGGAGTGAGGTTTGGTGTGACCCATGGAAACTAACGGGTATAGTGAAGATTGTTGAGTTTATTGGACATCTCCATTGGCTTTCAATGAGAACGTGGTGAATATGATTTTGGACTCCTAACGTAGATCTTGGCCATTGCAGGGGGCGGCTTGGGCATTTTTTTTAATAAATATTATTTTTTATTATTGTTATTCAGGGATTTGCCAAAATTCGTGGAGCGCTTGTTTAGTCTTGTTTCTGATAAAATGATGATGTGTTTTATGTTGGCTTTCATATCTGTAACTGTGTTGAAAATCTTTTGCTCTTTTACTCCCCCTCTCGTTTTGGTTTGTTTGTTTGTTTGCGTAGAAGAGTAAGCCTGGTAATGGAAGGGTGTGGTGATCATGTCGTGATGGGACAATGTTATGGGGTTTCGTTTTAGTTTAAGTTGTCATTCGGTCATTCATTTTTATCCGGTCTCACCTCTCTATTTTTTTTAGTGATTGTTTTTGCCAACTATTCTTTATTCTGATGTCACTCTTGGGTTCAGCTTAGTTGCCTTGCATGGCCTTCGATGTGAGATCCTCAAATTTAATAATTCGCCCCTTTGCTCATGTATTTCTAAATCCATGGCTTCTTATATATGCCTTCTCTCTGTTTTTGGAATGTGCAGAAAGGCTAAGACGAGGCTTGCTAGTAAGAGGACCTCGACATTGGTCGAGTCAGGAGAGGGTCCGTTGAGAGATTGTGGAGGCGTTCCCTTAGATAGGCTCAGGGAGGACCCCGGTGTTGGACTTACTGGGGAGCCCGAGGCTGGGCAGAATGCGGCCTGACCCGGAAAGAGGCGCAAGAAGCAACAAACTAAAGAAGATCCCCACCTTGCCAATGACATAAGAGCGGACAAGGTAATGACACTTAGTCTCTTCTGTATTTCATCTCACCATCACTTATCTCTAAATCTTTGGGCTAACAATCATGATGTTTTTCTCAATTTCAGCTTGTACCTCTTGCTCGGACGAGGGTGGGGTGGCTTAAGGTGAAAGAGTGGTGGACTGAGTTGCCGGACACTCTAAAGGATCGTCTCCGAGCCATGGGTTTCGGAGATTTCATGTCGATTGTAGCTTTCCGAGTCGACCGTTGTCTGATTAGTGCACTTTCGAAGGGATGGAGGGATGAGACTCATTCTTTCCATTTCCCGACCGACGAGATGACCATCACCCTCGAGGACATAGTGAGATGTTGGGGGTTTGAGGGTGAGTTGTTTGCCGGTCTCGACTGGTGCTATAGACGCTAATCCCGAGCTCATTCAGCCCTTGCTTCAGCGTTTGTTTGGCGCACGGCCTTATCTTGGCTCTAGCCAGATTGACATCGAGTGGCTGTGGGAGGCTTATGGCCCTGCAAGGGCTAGGATTCTAGACAGTGAGTATTCTACCTTCAATCTGGGAATCTTCGATTCATTTGTTCTCCCACTTACCATCGTTTCTTATGCAATCTAGGTTGGACTCGTGATCAGACAGAGTTTTTGGCTGGTCATGAGGTGCAGACGGCAGCCGCCGGAGGTTCACCGGTTAGGGGTGGAGACAACGGACCTGCCATGACACCTAGTGAGTGGGCGAGGACGGGCATGGCAGATTGTACTCGTCCGGATGTCGGAATGTGTTAGGACTTTTGTAGATTGCAATTTGATGGATGCATTTTCATTCTAGCATCATTTGATTTACACACATTTGCATTGATTTAAAATATCTTGAAATCTTGGTTTATTCATGCATTGCTTTTAAGATTTGTAAAAGTATTGATTTATGCATGATTTGTATTTTCATCTTGGATGCATTTGTTTTAGAAAAGAGTTTTCAAGAAATCAAGCAAGCCTTTGTTTTAAAAGTTTTGAATCTTTTTAGGCTTTTTATGTTCATGTTTTAAAATCCATTAGAATCTTTAAAACATGTTTTTCCAGCTTGATTTAGTGGCCAAAAGGTCCCCCAAAGAAATACCTTCAAAATATGCAAAGTTGGAATTTTTGCAAAAAGGGGGTGTCCCGGCAGTGTCGCCGGTCGACCGAGACCTGTGTCCCGGTCGACCTGGAACACTGTCGGGCGAGTCAGCAGTTTCTGAGTTGAAACTTGCCAACGGTAAAAAATATGACCGTTGTGCCTTCCCGGTCGACCGAGGCCTGTGTCTAGGTCGACCGAGGACTAGCCGTTGGCAACTTTTTGCTATAAATATGAGTTCTTTCCTTTGCCAAAAGTTGGGAATTTTAAGCCCCTCCTTGAGAGGTATTGAGGCATATCAAAAGGGAAAAGAACTAAGGGATGAAGGGGATGATTAGGAAAGCTAAAGCTTGGATTAATGAAGTTAAACCACCAAGTAGGCTCTTCCTTCCTTAATCATATGTTTTCATGCTTTTGTTTTATTTTTGGTAAATCATTTCTAGCATGTTAAACTATGTTTGTGTTGTGTCCTTAACATATTTTATGTTTTGAGTTGATTTATTGTTTTGGATACAACACCATATGATTCAATCCAAGTAGTACTTTATTTGGTAAATCTAAGTAGATCATGTTAATGGAAAAACCTTTGAAATTATATGTAACATGATCCATATACTTGGTTGAATCTTTGGTTGTTGTTTTCCAACATGAGAAAATCACTTTCAAAACTATCTTATGTTTTTGGATTCAACTTCTTTACAAATCATATGTTTTCATGTTTTGTTTTATCTTTGATAAATCTTTTCTAGCATGTTAATCTATGATTTGTTGTATCCTTAGCATGTTCTATATTTTGAATAGATCTATTGTTTTGGATACATCACCATTGATTCATGAAAGTAGTACTTTATCTTTGGTAAATCTAAGTAGATCATGTTAATGAAATATGTAACATGATTCATATACTTTGTTGAATCTTTGGTTGTTGTTTTTCCATCATAAGAAAATCTCTTTCAAATGTATCTTATGTTTTGGATTTAACATCTTCACAAATCATATGTGTATTATTGTTTTAATGTTTCACAACTTGCCTTACTTTGATAGGTATATCATTTTCAAGTTGTATTTATAATTACATATGATTTGTCCCCTCTTTTCAATCAAATCTATTTTTATGTTTTGAGCTTCATTGTTGATTTGATTGACATCCCTATGCATCACATGTTTAGAGCTAATCCATTTCATACAACTTGTGTAACTTTGATATCATTAACAAGTTGTTACTTTTAACATGTGATTGCATTACTTCCTCAATCATAAATGTTTTATGAGCTAAAATTTTCAAAAGCCTTAGGCATACATTTATGAGCTTTCATTTTCAAAATGATTGAGGACCACACACACACACTTCATGTACTTTCATCTTTGCATTCATAGTGTGAGTGTGTATTAGTTTTTCATTGTCATATCCGCCTATTTTAGAGGCAAATGTAATGAGCTAAATAGAATCTCCATCAAGTGTATGATAGACACTAAATTAGAGAGATAACCAACCTTGTGGTTGAAGAGGTTATTGCTTAGCCTATAAAAGCATAATGTATAGGTTGATGTTAAGCCTTGAAAAACATCATTGTAAAGGTTATTGCTTAGCATTGAAAAGCATATTGTAAAGGTTATTGCTTAGCCTATTGAAAAGCATAAATAGTGGAAATCCGGTGGGGTGTTGGATCACAAGCCGGTAGTGGATGTAGGCATTGAGGCCGAACCACTATAAATACTTGTGTGATGGTGTTTGCTTTGTGGTGATTCTTTTGTTAGCTTCCGCATCTTGTATGGTTAATCATCACTTGTGACTAGTTTGTTTTAAAGAAGTTAAAATTGTTAAAATTGGTCATAAAAGAAGCTCACCCTATTCACCCCCCCCTCTAGGGTTCGGATCCCCATGGACTTACAATTGGTATCAGAGCGGGTTACTCCTTTTTAGGGCTTAACAACCCGGAGTTGATCCTTGCTAGATTTGAACCCTAGTGTTGTGATTCATTGCATATCTTTTTAAAAAGATTTCCACTATGTTTGAAATTGAAATTTTCTCTAGCCTCATCGCACCACTCTAAGGCTTTTCCAAGTTATATCTTCTAGAGTTGGTGAGTCCTCAAAGTGATCTCTCAAGGACTTCCTTTTCAAGACCTTAGGTGAATCGTCATTGGTACTCATTTAGACTAACCTTAAGGCCTCGATCCCCCTAGACCAACTTATTCTTAATAGTTAAATCTTTTTGTTGGTCATGTTACATTTGCATTTTGTTTCTTTAAAGTCACATCTTTTAAAATGCAATGTTTCTTTGTGATCATTTGATTTTGTCTTCATGAACTTTTAAGTTGTATCTCATGGTTTTCAAAATCCTTTGATTGCAATACTTTCATGATGGATTTGCATTTTGTTCAAATAGTTATATCTCCTGTAATGCTTATCTATTCATGATCAATTGATTATGATTACAAATGCTTTCATAGCTAGTGTTTTCATAATCAATTGATATTGGAAAATCATTTGATGTTTGTCATAGTTAGATCCTTTTTGTAAATCAAATGATTTGTAGCAATTTAAGTTTTTCATTGATTTTCAAGTTATATCTCTTGGTATGGAAAATTTGTGAGTGTCTATTGTTTTACAATTTGAAAATTTACAATAGTACACTTCTTGTTTTTCAAATTCACTTGCTCATAATTCTATAAATGATTCTTTGTTGGAATTTCATATATTGAAGTGATTTGAAAAATTTTGGAAAATGTTCTATGCTTTATTGGTTGTATTTATAGAAGCATTTTCCTTGAATTTATTTCCTTGTGCCTAATTATGATTATATCTTTTGAAAGGAAATAATTTTTACAAACAATTTGCATCTTTGCTCATTTAGTTACATTCCTTATGCAAATTGATTTTGATGTCTTACTTTGCTTGGTTGGATATGGTTTCATTGATTTGCATATTTGTGATTATCTTGGTATATATTCTCATTAATGCATTTTGATGATTGTTTATGTGCTTTATAGTAAAATCTTGTTTTTGAGCTTTTTAAGTACATATGTGATTTTATGTGCTAAGTTCATTTGGTATAGACCACATATCCATTTTCCATTGCATTGTAAGCTTAGTACATTCGCTAAGAGTGGAGATGTTACATGATAGATTGATCCTTTTAACTTCATACCTTCTTGTACTTAAATAGTTATATTCTTTTTTGATGATTGGTATGAATTAGATCTTGAGTGTTGATTAATCCTCTCTATGCAAATGTCAAATCGTTCTATGTATGGTTGTGGTATTTATTATATTTGTTGAAACCATACTAGAACTCAAATCCATCCTCTATGCCTTATAGTCATATTCTTTTTGGATGGTTATGATGTTGTTTCATGTTTATTCTCTAAATGATGTCATCCTTGTACATGTTTCAACATCATAGTAGTGATCTTGATCATATGAAACTCTTTGAATTCCATCCCTCATATTTCTATATGTTTGATGGATATCCTAGTTGTTGAATTCATATGATTTAGTCACTTTCAAAATTGCATGCATTTCAAAGTTATATCCTTTTGCATTGCAATTTATCTTGTTCATCACTATGCTCAATAGTCATATCTTTAAAAGTGATGAATATCCATTTATGATGCTTGATGGATTTTTGTGTTTGCCACATTCTTGCTCTTTATCATGTTATCAAATTCAATTGGTTTCAATTGGTATAATGTTTGATTGATTTGATTTCTTGTGAATGTGATAAACGTTGTGTGCATTGGATTGAACTTGATAAGTTATATGTTTGTTCCATGTCACACACCATTAGCATCATAATGTTCATGTTGCCACCTCTTTTGCTCATATAGGTAAATCTCATGACCACCATGTTTATGTGTTCATAATATTGGTTGGTTAATTGTTGAGGTTGGGTTCATGCTTGAATTTCATTTCACTCATCTTGCACTTTAATAAGTCATATTTATTGATTGAATGAAATGATTTTCAAAACCTTCATAGCATATGTTCTCCATAGTTAGATTATTTGATGCTATGATTAACAAACCCCATTGCTTCATGGATAGCTCTAATTTGGATTTTTTCCTAATAGGTATACTTTTAAATCCATTTTAGAGTGATTGATTTAATAGTCATATCCTTAAATCTCAATTGGTATTCTTTATTTTTCCAATTGGTATCCATGATTGCTTTGCTCTTTAGACCTAGCTCTCTTTTGGTAATTTGATCATATTGTGCTCTATAGTTATACGAATCTAATCCTTTCCTTGAAGTTGACCCTCAATTAGTTAAACCATCTTCTTCTTGCACCTAATAGTTATATCTTTGTCAAAAGTTTGACAAAAGAAGAGAATGGATTGAGGGGGAGTGTAAACCTTCATAGGAAGTATTAGTTTTGATCAAATTGACCATTGGATAGGCTTTGAACCCTTAGAGATAACTTCCATACATGATAGCCTGTTATGTATTTCACTTTCGATTTCTTTTGTTAACAGGTGCTACTAAAGGTATTTTTCCTTATTTCATGTGTGTAGGTACCTTTGCAATTTAATGGCAAAGGGGGAGAAAATATGCAAGTTCTCAAAAGGGTGAAGAGAATGTCCAAACTTCCTAAGGGGAGTGTTGTGTATGATCTTCTACAAGGGGAGAGAATACATACCTTGCCAAAGGGAGAAAGAGGCATGGTCAAAGGGGGAGAGCAACTAGAAGAAAGAAAGCTTGGGAGCTAAAGGAGATGCTTGGATAAAGAAAGAAAGAAGAAAGAAAGCTTAAAGGATGATCAAGCACCAAGCATCATGAAGAATGAAGAAAAGAGCCCAAGAGCCCAAGCTAAGAGAAGGAGCATCCAAGAAGATTTCAAGCCTTGTCCAGCTGAGGGGGAGCTGAAGACTAAGTGTGTATTTTCAGTGGTGAGTGTGTTTGCCATCAAATTGCAAAGGGGGAGATTGTTAGGATTTTTGTAGATTGCAATTTGATGGATGCATTTTCATTCTAGCATCATTTGATTTACACACATTTGCATTGATTTAAAATATCTTGAAATCTTGGTTTATTCATGCATTGCTTTTAAGATTTGTAAAAGTATTGATTTATGCATGATTTGTATTTTCATCTTGGATGCATTTGTTTTAGAAAAGAGTTTTCAAGAAATCAAGCAAGCCTTTATTTTAAAAGTTTTGAATCTTTTTAGGCTTTTTATGTTCATGTTTTAAAATCCATTAGAATCTTTAAAACATGTTTTTCCAGCTTGATTTAGTGGCCAAAAGGTCCCCCAAAGAAATACCTTCTAAATATGCAAAGTTGGAATTTTTGCAAAAAGGGGGTGTCCCGGCAGTGTCGCCGGTCGACCGGGAACACTGTCGGGCGAGTCAGCAGTTTCTGAGCTGAAACTTGCCAACGGTCAAAAGTATGACCGTTGTGCCTTCCCGGTCGACCGAGGCCTGTGTCTAGGTCGACCGAGGACTAGCCGTTGGCAACTTTTTGCTATAAATATGAGTTCTTTCCTTTGCCAAAAGTTGGGAATTTTAAGCCCCTCCTTGAGAGGTATTGAGGCATATCAAAAGGGAAAAGAACTAAGGGATGAAGGGGATGATTAGGAAAGCTAAAGCTTGGATTAATGAAGTTAAACCACCAAGTAGGCTCTTCCTTCCTTAATCATATGTTTTCATGCTTTTGTTTTATTTTTGGTAAATCATTTCTAGCATGTTAAACTATGTTTGTGTTGTGTCCTTAACATATTTTATGTTTTGAGTTGATTTATTGTTTTGGATACAACACCATATGATTCAATCCAAGTAGTACTTTATTTGGTAAATCTAAGTAGATCATGTTAATGGAAAAACCTTTGAAATTATATGTAACATGGTCCATATACTTGGTTGAATCTTTGGTTGTTGTTTTCCAACATGAGAAAATCACTTTCAAAACTATCTTATGTTTTTGGATTCAACTTCTTTACAAATCATATGTTTTCATGTTTTGTTTTATCTTTGATAAATCTTTTGTAGCATGTTAATCTATGATTTGTTGTATCCTTAGCATGTTCTATATTTTGAATAGATCTATTGTTTTGGATACATCACCATTGATTCATGAAAGTCGTACTTTATCTTTGGTAAATCTAAGTAGATCATGTTAATGAAATATGTAACATGATTCATATACTTTGTTGAATCTTTGGTTGTTGTTTTTCCATCATAAGAAAATCTCTTTCAAATGTATCTTATGTTTTGGATTTAACATCTTCACAAATCATATGTGTATTATTGTTTTAATGTTTCACAACTTGCCTTACTTTGATAGGTATATCATTTTCAAGTTGTATTTATAATTACATATGATTTGTCCCCTCTTTTCAATCAAATCTATTTTTATGTTTTGAGCTTCATTGTTGATTTGATTGACATCCCTATGCATCACATGTTTAGAGCTAATCCATTTCATACAACTTGTGTAACTTTGATATCATTAACAAGTTGTTACTTTTAACATGTGATTGCATTACTTCCTCAATCATAAATGTTTTATGAGCTAAAATTTTCAAAAGCCTTAGGCATACATTTATGAGCTTTCATTTTCAAAATGATTGAGGACCACACACACACACTTCATGTACTTTCATCTTTGCTTTCATAGTGTGAGTGTGTATTAGTTTTTCATTGTCATATCCGCCTATTTTAGAGGCAAATGTAATGAGCTAAATAGAATCTCCATCAAGTGTATGATAGACACTAAATTAGAGAGATAACCAACCTTGTGGTTGAAGAGGTTATTGCTTAGCCTATAAAAGCATAATGTATAGGTTGATGTTAAGCCTTGAAAAACATCATTGTAAAGGTTATTGCTTAGCATTGAAAAGCATATTGTAAAGGTTATTGCTTAGCCTATTGAAAAGCATAAATAGTGGAAATCCGGTGGGGTGTTGGATCACAAGCCGGTAGTGGATGTAGGCATTGAGGCCGAACCACTATAAATACTTGTGTGATGGTGTTTGCTTTGTGGTGATTCTTTTGTTAGCTTCCGCATCTTGTATGGTTAATCATCACTTGTGACTAGTTTGTTTTAAAGAAGTTAAAATTGTTAAAATTGGTCATAAAAGAAGCTCACCCTATTCACCCCCCCTCTAGGGTTCGGATCCCCATGGACTTACAGAATGGATGAGAGTGAGGGCGTGGTTAGCGACTCCGATGATGAGGGTATACAACACCCCTAGATGAGCTACTTGCATCCGATGATAGTGATGACCCGATGGACGGCGGGGGTAGCGAGGATGAGAGGGGTGGCAATGGAGCGAGGGCCACAGACGATGAGGGTGGTGATGATGTTTTCCCCTCGTTATTTGGGTGGCTAACGTTTATAATCCCCTTTCATTAGTAGAGTATGAGTGTATAGAGGTACCCGTCGATGGGTACTATAGTCGGAAGAGAGTGGGGATTCCTTGTGAGACCTTCTATGTGACGGGTGAGTAGTAAGCCATGACCTTAATATTGCTTTCCGCAAATTGATGAGTATTATTGACTACAAATCTTTGTCAATTTGGCAGGGAAAAAGGAGACCCGCTCTGATGTTGTATTGAGACGTCCTCGGTTGTTGTCGGCTAGGCAAGGCGAGGATGAGAGTCTTCGCGTGTTCCTCCTCTATTTCTTTGGGAAATGTTTATTCGTGAATGCCACGGGCAACAGAGTGTCTGGCACCTTGCTCAGGTTTGTAGATGATTTAAGTCGAGTAGGTGATTATGCCTGGGATGCGTCAGCCCTTGCCTTTCTCTTTCATAGCCTGGATGATAGATGTCTAGTCCAGAGGGGCCATAGGAGTCTCCAAGGCTTTGTCCCAATTCTTCAGGTAAATCAGTTTCCCATATTTATTAATCTTCCGCTTTGAACATTTTGCCTTACTAATGATTTAACTGTTTTGAAACAGTTGTGGATGTTGGAGCATATCCTGCAATGTCGCCCCGAGCGCTTACCAGTGCGGTTGAGTCTTGTTGCCCAAGCGGCGCAGTGGTGTCCGAATGCTACTGTGCTGGGTTTCGTTGACATCCGACCTACAGAGCTGGCGAAAAGAACCAAAGATTTGAGGATGAGGCCTGATGAGCAGGGCTATCGCTTTATCTTGAATGAGTTGATGGACCGGGAGGTAAGTCATTCTCTCTCTCTCTTCCCCTCTTTTCCTTTTAAGTTATTAACTTGTTTTGGAATTAGGCCAGAATCGGCCACCTTCCTACTTCAGGTTGCTAATGGTTGACATCCTTCGGGGTTATGCTCTATCCTTTCTTTCAGATCATTTGGTGTCCTTACCAGGGCGGCCCTGATGATGAGTTGATGGCAGTGTGAGAGGGGATGCATTTATTTGCGAGAGACATATGGTTTCACACCCCTCAGACTGTTTCTAGGCTTGTCATGAGTCGAGTTGCTCACCAGTTCGGCAGTCATCAGTTTGTCCTACCTCATCAGCCTGCCATGAGTCATTCATCTAGGGGATGGGGTGAAACGATATTTGGTCATTCTCACCCGCACCAGCTTGAAATCAATGATTGGGATAGAGGGGGACAAACGCCTACTTTCAGTGCGAATGAAGAAGTATCGGATGATTATGAGCGGCGCTGGAGGGACATCACGCACCAGTATATACTGTGAGAACCCGACCCCTAATCTCTTGGATTAGTGTTTTTTTATTTGTGGATTAGTTCTTTTAGTGGGATTAGTAGTTTTGGGTTGAGTTTGTGAGCTAGAATGAGTTTTCTTCTAGTTTTGGGCTTTTGAGTGCTTTGGTAGCTTGTGGGGCCCTTTGGGGTTCCCTTTTCGGCTTTGCTTTTACTTGTGGGGCCCTTTGGGGTTCCCCGATTTGTTTCGTTGTGTGTTTTTGGCCCGTTGCATTCATCTTGAGGAATCCTACAACTTTCATGTTGATCTCGTATCCATTTGAGAACCCAAAAAACCGATTTCTTGGCCTTGAGGGCAAAACAGCCTTTTCACACCAAATCTGGACCCAAATTTCGAGATCCCAGAACCATGCCAAAGTTATACTTTTTGGAAACTAGATATTTCGACGATCATTTTTCTCTTCTTCGTCGATCGCATCCGAGGCCCACAAGTAGATGTTTTACCCTTGGCAAGCTTTGAGTGTAGTGGGGCCCACACCCACCCATTATATAAGTGACTCCACTCTCTCTTTCTCCCTCATTTCTCCATTTCCATCGACTGAAACCTCCCAGCTACAGTGCCAGCAGCCCCTCTTCTCCATTCCTTCCATTTCTCTTGCTCTTATGGAGCCTCCAAGCCACCAATCCGAAGAGGAAACTCCGGCAATTTCTTCTCCTTCATCTCCTCTCTTGTTGGACACCATTTTTGTGGGAAACCAAGGTGGGCAGCCCCTATTGCAAGCTTCTTCTTGTTCATTCATGGCCTTAGAGGTAAAGAATCCTTCCCATTTTCCTTGTATGTGCTATGGCTTTCCCTTAGGCTCTATTTCTTAGTTTGATTTGAGCCCATTCATTGTCTTCCTTTGTTTAACCCATTTTAGGGTTTGTTTTGGGGGTTTTTGTAGAGATTGTGGATCTTGAGCTTGAGAGGTGATTAGAAGCTTGATTTGCTAGCTTGGGACCCAAGGCAAGTGGATGAATGGATGGTTTGAATGTTATCAAAGTTTTATGAGAAAATCCTAAATTTTATTACTTGTCCTTGATCATTGGATACATGTTTTCACATATGCTTCTTGCCACATATATATTGATTTCGAAATTTGCATATCAATGGTTGTTTCTCTCTTGTTAATTCTTGGAAAGATATGCTTTCAAATTGTCAAAGTTGCTCACATGGTCTTGAAATGAATGGGGTTGGTTTCCCCACCCATGTTATGTTTACTAGCTTGTATGGATTTGAAATAGAAGCTCATTTAAAGAGTTTGGCCAACTAATCCATTGTTTTGGAAATGGGCTCAATGGTTTTTAATTACCCCCTTGATTATGGCAAATGGACCCTTGTATACAATGGAGATTCTTCCCGTTTAGTTTGGTTTTAAGTGAGAAGAAAGGAGATGTTTAGTCTTACTTTTTCCTTGGAGTTTTCATGAGGAATGTGGTTGGCTAAGTCATTCAATGTTTTATAAACATATTGGTAGAGTACTTATCATCCTTGTGATAGCCTTTATGAATGTTGTGAAATGGTTTCCTTCCCTTTTTCTTTGCATGGGACTTGACTTGGAAGTAGTGATGGATAGAACTCAAATGGGGATTTGGAGAGGTATAAAGAGATGCATTGGAGGAGCTATTAGCTCAATGTTATTGTAAGGACTTGTGGATGTGAGGAAGATGGTTTTGAGGAGGAAAATGACTCAAAACTGAACACAGTGAGCATTTTCGTAACTGGCGGTCAGCTCACGGTCAGCCAGCGGCTAACCGCCGAGTGCATCGGCGGCTAACCGCCAGCTAACCGCGCACCGTGGTGACTTTTCCAGAGAGCATCATTTTCCACCTGGAAACGCGGTCAGCCTCACGGTTAGCCAGCGGCTAACCGCCGAACCCATCGGCGGCTAACCGCCAGCCAACCGCCCACTCACGGTTACCTTTCCAGAAAGCATCAGATATCCCACTTGAAAACTCGGTCAGCTTCACGGTTGCCCAGCGGCTAACCGCCGAATGCATCGGCGGCTAACCGCCAGGTAACCGCATTTGACGGTCAGCTTTCCAGTAAGCTGCATTCTGCAGCCCAGCCGCGGTCAGCTGTGCGGTCAGCCAGCGGCTAGCCGCCTGTCCCAGCGGCGGCTAACCGCCGGCTAACCGTCAGGTGACCGAAATTCCCCAGATTTCGAAAAGCTCCCCGCTCGAACGAACTCTCCGGTTCGTTCGAGCGTTGAGCTTTGTCGATCAAAGGAGATTCACTAAGCATGGTATGAGGCCATTCGAGAAAGAAACCATATCACAAGGATGTCATTCGAAGTTTTGAAAAGTGTAAAAGTGCATAAAGAGCCCGGAATGTCTTTAAACTCAAGGAGTACCAAGTAATTGTTATAATCGACATACGGGACCCCTATTCACTTAAATAGATCTTGAAACCGATATTTTTACCCGAAATTGTTATAGTTCATTGCTTCACCTCTTTTCCCGAGATTTGCATTACATGACTTGTTTTCCCGAAAGCATTGAAGTTACATTAGTAACAGTTATTTGTCCCGACATGTATTGCCCGATATGAAATGTTAGTGTGCCCTTGAGCACCCCCGTCTTGCCCGTTTGATTATGTATTTATACTTGATTTACTTGCATTGTCTCGATTGGATTTGACCTATGAGTCGGCACCACTAAGCTTGGATAACCCTGTTGGTCTGATCAACCGACTTGGAGATCCCCCTCCCGTCCCGCCAGCTGCAGCTTGGATCCCGATACCCGGTTACTACCGTGGTCCCGTCCCGATACCCGGTTATTACCGTGGTCTTGTCCCGATACCGCAGATTGCTACTGTGGTCCCCGATGCCCGGCTCGCTACCGTGGTCCCGTATAGTATATGTATATGCATTCATGAGATCCCCTGTTTCTCCTCACCTCGAGTGACTGAGACCAGGGCCTAGTATATGTATATGTATTGATATGAGATCCCCTGTTTCTCCTCACCTCGAGTGACTGAGATCAGGGCCTAGTTATTGCTCTATCGCTTTAGTGATAGAGGACTTAGCTTCGTGTGGTTGCCATCTTGCCAGTTTCCGATTCCTTGGATACCCGACATGTTTTATATTGCTTTTATGTTTTCTGATAAATGATTCGTTTCCTTTATGAAAGTTGTTATTTAAACAAGTGTTAATATTCTCCAATGTGAATTCAGTTATTATTATATTGCCTTCTGTTCTTTGTACCCGCACATGTTTTAAATAAATGCCGGTTGGGCGAATACCCATGCTCTTACACATGTTTCACACGATCAATGATTTTACTTGATTTGTACGATTGCCCATGTTTTAAATGGATACCCGTATTATTAAATATCCGTGCTTTGCTGTAAACGACACGCGTTTGCTAGATTCCTATGTTTACACCTGTTTCAAATGATTAACCGAGTTATTTAATATCCATGCTCCGAAATATGTTTCAAATGACACTTGTTTTGCCAGAACACTATGTTTATACCGATTTCAAATGAATATCTGATTTGTTAAATATCCGTATTTTCACATATGTTTCAAATGGACATTGGTTTTGCTAGACTGCTATGAATACCTGGTTTGTTGTATACTTGTGTTTTTACTTAAGTTTCAAATGAACGTTGTTTTGCCATACCGCTATATTTATACATGTTTTAGACTAACACCCGATTGCCAAATATCTATGATTATAGATGATGTAAACGAACACATGTTTTATTAGATGTTCATGTTTTACCCGTGCTTGAAATGAATACAAGTTTTCCCCGAGATTCCCGACTTAGCACCCGTTTAATTATATGCAGCACTTGATCGATTAGCATGATTTATTATATGTTTTACTCTTTAGTATATTTGTTATCTTTTCATCCACCTGCCAGACCGTCGTGTCTAACCCACTACTTTTGGTACTCAGGTTCAGATTTCTTCGCCCCGAGTTGAGTGCTTTTGTTGGCTGTAGAGCCATGCTTTGCAGGTTAGTTTGTCGGCTATGTCATGTAGACATTGAGCTTGACATCGGAGCTACGTCACATTTGGGTAGTGGTTTATAGCTTCTTTTTGTATGGCTTTTGTTAGCCTTTTTCTTGGGATTCTTAATTAATGTACATTGATAATTGTAACTTGAACATATTTGGGAATGTAATATCCTGTTACTGTCAGCTCTGTAATTTATTGTGATGGTTACTCCAGTCTGATATGATTCTTGATATAATAGCTATGGGCTAAAGGTTGAGTGCGACGCGGAATCCGATGGCCACGGACTTCGGGTCGCAACGCCACAAATGCTTCCGCAAAATATTCAGAAAGTGTTGGGATGTGTTGTCTTCACACACGCGGATCTTGGGAGAAGTAAAATATATTATTGGTGCTTAATCCCATCTCCCGCCCCCGAGGTTCTGTTTCGGGGGCGTGACATATACTGCCTGAGTCATATTCCGGTGGATCTTCGATTTGATCCAACATGTTGTTTTCCTGTTTCAGACGGCTTCCCCAGTCGGGATGGGGTGTGGAGGGACTCGTCCATTAGGCAATAATTCAGGCGAGGTAAATCTCACCAAGTTCATTAATTTTATTATTTTATCCTTCCTTTCTAATTATTCCCATTGTGCCTCATGGTAGGGGACCTCTACGAGAGCGGTGTCCGATGTTGAGTCAGCCCTTCGGGAGGAGGTGCTTCGATTGACAGAGCTGGTGAGGGAGAAGGTAATATCTGTTCAAGTTGTAACATAAGGATTGGGGAGGCCCGTCTCTCTTCTTTTTTTGGGTCTTGCATTAAGGCATTCACTTAATGCTTTGTATTTCTTTGTAATTTCAGGAAGCCATGACGGTGGAGCTACGGGCATCATTGGCAGCCAAAGAAATATGAAAATCGTGATTCTCTATTTATTGTAGAAGTAGCTTTTGAATCCAACAATTCTTTTTACCTTATCTGATGTGATCTTGCAGGAGGAATTAAAACTGCGTGATACTGCCAATGACACGCTGGCGGATACCTATTTGGTACGAGATCACTAACTTGGTTGTTCATTTTGAGCTAATATTTATGACATTTGGTTGTTGTGCAGAGGGATAGGGCTATGATGACCAGACTGGAGAGTGATCTACAAGCTGAGGTGGATCGACTGCGGGCTAGCGAGGTTTGGACCTCGATTTATTGTACTCGTGTGCAAGACGTATAATGACTGATCCCTAACCATTTGTCTTTGTGGTCTACAGATAGAGGCTCGCAACGAACGTGATATAGGGTTCGCGGAGAGAGTCGCTTCAGCAGCGCATGTATGTGCTTTACTCATACAATGATTCAATTCTAATCCCTCTAACATTGATGTGTTTTTTAATCGTGTTGCACGTAGATCGAGGAGTTACAGGCCAAACTCAGGAGCTTTGAGGCTTCTGCACAGGTGAGTATCCTTTATCCTTTCAGATTTCATATTTACTACTACAGGTTTGCTGGATGTAATGCTTCTTTGTATGTTGTTTTGCAGGGTGGTGCTATTGTTGCTTCTGATCCTCCACCTCTTAGCTTGAGTGAGGAGAAGGCTAGGATTCATGAGGAGTATGCCCGACGCATAGACCACATGCAGCTAAGTCATGATGAGGTGGTCGCCGATTTGCGGAGGTGTCTTGAGCGGCATCGACGGAGGGCGGAGGAAAGAGGTTATGCGTTTTCGGATTCAACTTGCGCTCCTTCTTGGCGTGCTCCTGGTCCGTCTTCGCTTGCTTCTTCAGCTCGTCATGAGGGAGCGGCTCCATAGAGATGCTACTCTTCGATTGACTTCTCCGAGATCTATCCCTTGTGTTTCCTTGCTCCATATTGTATCCATGTATGCTGGTCATGTATTTATGTTGTTTCATGTTGTACTTGGCTCATGGCGTGGGCTCGTATGTATTTGGTCTGAGATGTATGATGTGTGTATTATGCATGTGTAGTTGAGATGGTGTGTTTGGTGCCTTAGAAGTGCCATGAGAATGTGGTTGATTGATGAGGAGCTTTTATGGGGTGTCGAGGGATATATGAAGTGTTTTTTCTTCACAGGTTACAGGTTTTTTGTATCCGGAGATTTTTCGGGGTCTAAAAAACAAGGGGAAATACTACCGATTTTTTTTTTAAATATCTTGAAATTCATGCTCTAAGCATGGATCTCGTAGGAAGACCATTAGTAATAAGGGATAGCCAGAATGAAACCTATATAATAGACCAAATGACTACAATTTTGTATCAATCTTGAGCTGGAGACATAACATAGACTTAGGGTTCTCAAACAATGGGGAGTGCCTGGGTGTGTGATGCTCGTGGCCTAAGCAGTTCTATGTTTTAAGGCATTCACATTGTTAGCTATAAATGTAAAGACAAAGGTTCAAGATAACTGCATTTTTTTAAATTGCACAACATGTGATATCATAAAAAAGGTGTGGACAACAGGCATCTATAATCAAATTCGTCACAAAGTATCGTAACAGACATAATTTATATCTCTCAAATTTAATTTCCAACATTGTATTCTTTTCAAATCATAAGGAGTTGTGCACAAAATAATGCATGTAAAATAAAATGCTCCAGCTTGTGGGATGTTTTGGATGTGATCGGGGTTGGGTTCCCTGCAAGGTCTCAAAACAAACTCGTTAGTTTAATACTTTAGGCCCCCTGCATAGTTTGGCTAAGGTAGCATTTTTCTTTCTCGGTAGAAATGTCAGGGGGCTGTTTCGGCATTCAAGCTTTGAGAATAACAAGACTGAATTCATGCCTTAGGGGATATGTTTTTCCTGCATCCAACCAAGAATCATTAGTAGTAAAAGCATGCATGAGGTGAGTGTGTGTGGGCTAGTGAGTGCTCGTGGCAATTGTGTATGCGATGAGGACCCAGGTTGGGAAGCCGTGTGAGATAAACATATGTTCGTATGCGTATATATATAAAAAATGCCCTAGCGTAAGACTAGTGTTTATTCTAGCCGTGGGTGAGGGTGTGAGGGTAGATCAACTTCTCGATCCACGATTTTCATTGTGGTAGTAACGTAATCTTCCTTAACTATCCTTTGGAGGTTAACCCTCACGGGTCCCCTTTTATAACTGCTTAGTCTTTTCGGCTGAACTTTGGAGAGCACCCGACTGCCTCCGGGGCTCATTCGTGAGTAGCGTCCGTGTGTGGGGTGGTGAGTCATCGTGCTCCCTTAGTGTTGTGGTTTTCGACCATCTTCTACTTAGCTCACCTGATGAGTACCCATGCCACTCCAGCGAACCTAATTCTAAATATTTTTTTTTTCCGACGTGTGATTGTGCAATGCCCGGGTCCCTTAAGCTTTCTAATCAACCGATGTAACGAGCATTCAGCCAATGACTCCCAAACCAAGTGGCTTTAGGGCACTAGATATGTAAATACCCTAACGGGCTTACTGACTCGGGTTAAAAAGGCTAGGAACCCAAAGTAGTTACAATTTTTTTTAAGACTTCTAACTAAACAAACTTTTTTTTTTTTTTTTTGGCGATCGAAAAGCTTTCATGACACGGGCGATCTCACCTTCAAACCTTCACATTGGGTGACTTTAACCGTGCAAAATTTGTGTGGGGTAGACTCACCATTTTGTGTATTTTTAGGTGTTGGTGTGTGTTTGAGTTCCTGATTTGATCAGTGTGCATCTCTTTGGTCCTCCTACGGGATTTCTACAACTACGCTAAGGAGCAAGGAGGGTCATACTCTGCAAGAAGTAGGGAAGGGTCAGACTGTGTACCTTTTTAGGTACATAGCATTCCATGGATCATGGAGCTCATCCCCTTCTGCATTTACTAGTTTGTATACATTTCCAGAATATACTTATTTAATTACATAAGGGCCTTCCCAATTGGGTTGTAACTTACCTCTAGGATGCGGAAGCTGGGATGGAGTGATGCGTTTCAACACAAAATCACCAACTTTGAATCTTCGTTCTTTGACATGTTTGTCGTAGGCTCTGGTAATCCGCTTCCGATATACCTGTGCATGTTCTGCTGCCTTCATTCTTTTCTCATCGAGTAGGTCTAGCTGAAGTAGCAGTGCTTCTCTCCTCTGGTTTTTTGTTATATCTTCATTTAGCTAGACAAGTAGTGATGGGTGAAGGACTTCAAGAGGAAGGACTGCTTCCGTTCCATAGGTTAAAAGGTATGGGGTTTCTCCTGTAGTAGTTCTTATAGAAGTCCGGTATGCCCACAACGCTTCAACCAAACAGTCTGGCCAATCATTACCTTTGGCGGTTTGCACAATCTTCTTGATGATCTTCAGTAAGGTCTTGTTGGTTGCTTCGGCTTGACCATTGGCTTGGGGATAATATGGGGTTGAATGATGCAGTTCTATATCATATTTTGTGCACAACTCGTTCATTTGTTGAGATATAAACTGGGGGCCATTGTCTGTTATGAATACTTTAGGGATGCCAAACCTGGGTATTATATTCTTTTTAATGAATTTAACTACAGAGGTAGCCTTAATATTAACATATGCCTCTGCTTCTGCCCATTTAGTGTAATATTCTGTGGCTGTTAATATAAATGCCTTATTTTTTGTGTTTTCTAGTGTAGGGGCCAGGGGTCATATGATATCAAAGGCCCATGTCGAGAAAGGCCATGGAGCTATGGTAGGGTGAAGGGATGATGCGGGGACATGGATTAGGTCGGCATTCATCTGACATTCTTTGCATCTTATAGCATAATGGATTGAATCCGACTCTAGGGATGACCAATAATAACCTAAACGGATGATCTTCTTAGCTAACATCTAGCCATTGACATGTCCTCCACACTCTCCTGAATGCGCTTCTTCAATTATCGCTTGCCCTTCTTCTGTGGTCACACATCGTAGTCGAACTCCACTGAATGATCTACGGTACAATAGCCCCGCGACTATGACATATCTCTGAACCATTTCTTTCAATGCTCTTTTATCAGATCAGGTGGCATATTCAGGAATGTAGCCATCTCGTAGGTAATTCCAGATATCGTAGTACCATGGGTGATCATCTACCAGGTCATTGTCATGTTGTATGCGAGCTAGGACTCCTTCTTCGGGCTTGGTGTTCTGCTCCTTATCAGACCCTTTGGTCTTGGCTTTCTTACTTCTTTCCTTCGAAACTTTTGGCAGAACTTCGGTAGGGTTGCCTGTAATTAAATCTGTCGGTTTGACGAACGGAGAAGCTAGTCTTCTAATCAGGAACCCTTCAGAATCTTTGTCATCAGGTATCTCCATGATCGAAGCTAGGATTGCAAACGAGTTGGCCAGTCGATTCAAGGCTCGAGGGATGTAAAGGATGGATCTTCTTGAAATCAGACATTAGTTCTCTTGCTTTTGCATGGTAATGTGCAAGCTTTGGGGCACTGACCTTCCATTCCCTGGCTATTTGGGAAATAACAACCTTAGAGTCGCCAAAGACTCTCAATTTCTCGACACCTAGGGCCTAGGCTTCTCTCAGTCCTGCTAGTAAAGCTTCGTATTCCATCACGTTGTTTGTTGCTGGAAACCCAATCTTGTAGGCTTTCGGTATGACAACTCCTTCTGGGGATAATAACACTACCCTAACTCCTTTTCCATTTTGGTTCAAAGCCCCATCAAAGTACATGGTCCATGAATCATCATTCTTAACCTCCTCAACGTCTGTAAATAAAATGTCCTCATCGGGGAAACCAATTTTGACTGGCTCGTATTGAGGCAGGGGGAGGTGTGATAGATGGTCAGCGATTGCCTGTCCTTTTACGGACCTCTGTGTAACATAGGTTATGCCAAATTCGGCCAAGAGCATTTGCCATCGGGCGACTCTTCCCAAAGTGACAGGTTTCTTGAAAATATACTTTAAAGGATCCATCCTGGCTAGAAGTTTAACCTGATGGGCTAAAAAGTAGTGTCTCAATTTCTGAGCAGCCCAAACTGCGGTTAAGCAGGCTCTTTCCATTAGGGAGTATTTCCTTTCGTAGGGTAATAGAGATTTGCTTAGGTAATAAATAACATTCTCCTTTCGGCTGGTCTCATCATGCTGACCTAGGACCACACCTATCGCAGATTCTGTCGCTGACACGTATAAAATGAGAGACTTATTTTTAATAGGGGGTTTCAGAACGGGAGGACTCAATAGATATTTCTTCAGATCTTCAAATGCCTTCTGGCAGTCGTCATCCCAGTGGTACTTCACGCCTCCTTTCAACAATTTGTGGAATGGTTCGCACCTTTGGGAATGCTGTGAAATGAATCTCATGATGAACTGTAATCGCCCCATCAGGCCTCTCAATTCTTTGAGATTCTTCAGGGGCGACATTTCAAGGATGGCCTTTACCTTAGATGGATCAACCTCGATCCCCCGATTACTTACCATAAAACCCAAGAGTTTGCCGGAGGATACTCCAAAAACACATTTCTTCGGATTCATTTTCAGTTGGGTGTCCCTAGATCGTTGAAGGATTCTTTTGAGAGCCGTGACATGATCTTCACGGGTTTTGGATTTGATTAGAATGTCATCTACGTAAACTTCCATACAATCGTGTATCATATCGTGGAATATTTCCATCATGGCTCTCTGATAAGTGGCACTGGCATTCTTTAAGCCAAAATGCATCACAACGTAGCAATAGGTCCCCCAGGGTGTAGTGAATGATGTTATCTCCTGATCTTCTGGTGACAGCTTGATTTGATTGTACCCTGAGTAACCATCCATGAATGATAACATAGCGTGGCCTGTAGTATTACCAATAAGCACGTCGATGTGAGGCAAGGGGAAATGGTCTTTGGGAGATGCCTTGTTTAGATTTCGGAAATAAATACTGACTCGGACGCGACCGTCTTTCTTCTTTACCAGGACTATGTTGGCTACCCATTGAGGGAATAATACGACTCTAATGAATTTACCTTGGTGGAGTTTGTCAACCTCTTCTTTTACTTTCAGGGCAACATTGGGAAGCATCTTCCTTAACTTTTGTTTGACAGGTTCAACATTTTCTTTTAGTGGGATCCGGTGCTCCACTTGATCTGGTGCAAGTCCGGGCATATCCTTATAATCTGATGCGAACACATCCTGATATTCTCTTAGGACCTCAACGATCTTACTTTCCTCGTCGGGTTTTAGGCATGCGCTAATTTGGACTTGCTTGGGTCTCTCCTCCGTCCTTAGGTTTATCTCCTTTGTCTTTTCGGCAGTTGCTTGTGTCTCTTCATCAAACGTCTTGACTATTCTCCTAAATTCCTCAAAAACTTCGTCATCTCCTTCTTCGACTTCCACTAATTCGTAAACACCCATTCCATCATTGATGTTCGCATGTTGCGCCAAACGCTCGGGTTCTGGAATGACAGGCAGAGATTCACAACCTTACTTATCAATGTTGGTCATAATCTCCTCTAGTCGGGACTGCTCTATTGGGGTTAACTTCCATCGCCTCGGATTGCCCATATTTCGATGATGACTAAAGTTTTCTACTCTTACGCTTCCTATTTTTTTGGGTTTTCTAATTTTTTTGGATTTTTGGAATGATATGGTACAGGTGGGGTTGAAGATGGGCTATCTACCGAGGAGGATCCTCCCCGCTGACGTGGCCAGCCAGTGGGGGCAGTATACCACTTTGTGATCATTTTGGTCATTGGCTTCCCAAATTTCACGGTCTCTTTGAGAAGGGTCTTCTTGCCAATGGCGCCAGGTAATGGGCCAATGCACCACTTCTTCGTTTGTAGGGTCTTCAATTTCCCATGTCTCGCGGCTTTCTCTGAGTTCGGCAATCGGCATTTTTTTTTTGGGTAAATGATTTGGTTTACTCATAGTTAACATGTTGTACGATAGGATTTGGGACCTCGGATCAATAGTGTGTTATGCATCGTTCACTTCTTTTGGTGAATGGAGTTCTTTCCAAGTGTTGACACAAAAAAAGTCACCATGCCTCCTCAACATCAAGAAGCCACATGAAGCTGCATCCTACTACAAACGGGCAATGCTACTTCAAGCATCGGATCTTGTCAGAATCAAACTCCACAACATGATGATGTAGCAGCACGCGTCCATTAGTTGGAGCAAGGACAACAGAGAATTGAGGCTCTGATGGAAAACTTCCTCCTCACTTTCCAGCGTCCGCCAAACAATGAAACTCCTTCGAGTCATCAAGATGGTGAGGAAAATAATGAGTCACGCACCCTTACTAAAAAGGACGTTGACGATATCCTCGCCAAAGCAAAAGAAGAGGATACGCTAAAGGAACATGGGATCAAGCCACCATATCCCTTATGGATGGACTCGGTTCCGTTCCTTACAAAATTCAAACAACCTACTCTCCAAACATATACGGGGAAAGGCTCAGCTAGACAACACGTCATCCACTTCAAGATCCTGACGGGAGCTATTGCGGATCAAGATGCCCTCAAGATTTGTCTCTTTGTAAGTACCCTAAAAGGTACAGCCTTCGATTGGTACTCCACTCTGCCGGAGGACTCCATACAAAACTGGGCCATGCTGGAGACACGCTTCCTGACCCACTTCAAAGGTGAAGATCACCCTGTTACTATGGCACAACTCTGCAGCCTAAAACAGGGAGAGAATGAGTCAACATATGACTTCATTCACAAATGGAAGGCGATGGAGTACAAGTGTTCAGATATACTGCCATAAGCGTCGCAGGTCGATATCTGCCGTAACAACATGAGAGAAAGAATCCGCTCTATGATTATCGGCAACAAATCAAAAAACCTGGGAGGACTCCTAAAAGCAGCAATGGAGGCTGAAACGGTGATCAAAGACCTAAACAGTCATAAATCATCAAAGAAAGAGCCGACTACCGTTACAACCTCGAAACAAAAGAAAAAGGAGGTTCTTAATGTGTAAACCAAGTAAGCTCCTCAGCAGCCAAAGAAAGCTGAAAACAAAAGTGTAGGTAAGAAACCTGAACTCTCTGAAGCCTTCAAAGAACGAGTAGAGAAGAAATACCCGTTCGATGAAGATGAAGAAATCTTCGAGGCTCTCATAGCAAATGGTAAACTCACCTTACCTGTCGCGACCCCGGGATGGATCCCGGGCCCGCGACGCAGTAGATGATACTTTCCCACAGGTTCCCGCGGTGAGGATTCCCAAAGACACGCGGAATCTGGCTCACACGTACAAGTATGCGGAAGCGTGTAGCAAAACACATCAAGATGAGCACCAACAAAACATTTAGGTGCCATAACAAATGATCACAAGGCATAGTATCAAAGGAAGAAACTAACATGGCATTCCCATTAATATTCAAGTTATAAGACTAATCAAAAGTAAGTTAAGTTATAATTCCATAAGAGGCCAACAAAGGCCAATACAATTCTCAAAATATAGCAAAAGAAACCCCAAGACAAAAGGTGACGAAACTCGAGAACACGCCCGACGTCTAGATGACATCGTCGGGCTGCCACTCTCTCACAGGGGTTGGCTCACAAGCCTCCTCTTGACTCTCCTCCTCAAAGGTAACGTCTCCTGCACCCGGGCACCAACAAACAAGGGTCAAACACGACGGCTTGGCAGGTAATCAATTTAGGCATGAACATGAACAATAACTTTTAGAGAAAACATATAAGCAAATCCTTGATATGATATACTATCAAAACTGAGGTACATTTTCAAGAATGCGAACAAAGCTTAGATACCGAAACAAACTAGCATGAATACATAATATATCATAAATAGTTACAATCAACAAAGAGCCCATCCTTTCTCTATCATTTATATAATGAAAAGAGCAAGCACGCACGACAAGCACGATATACATAATATAAGCACGACACGATTTCCCACAAAGACGGGAATTCCGGCCGCGGAACCGGACACGCACGATGTGTAATAAATACACGACCAGTCTGCAGACAGTCCACATGTTTAAAGACCCCCAGACAGTGGATCAGACTGAAAGGGCAGTCTAAGCTCAGTGGTGTTTACTTAATTCATGAATGCACAAAACACGCGAGATATTAACAGAACTTGTCGAGATAAAAAGGGGGAAGTCACTTATCAAAACACGATGAACACGACTAGCAAGGGCATAATTAATATGCATAACACGCTTAGGAAGTGATCCCCTTTTTCTTGAAACACATCTTCAAAACTAGCTTGTACTTAACTTCAAAACGAGTACACGATGATCTTCATTATATCGAAACCAAAGCACGAATAAAAAGCCTATCAAGTTCATGCAAGGACCCTTGGATTGATCGTTATGCAGCCGAAGCCCAGAGGTTGGAATTAAAACAGAATTGGTGCCCCCGAAGTTCAAGGACATCTCGAGTTTCGAGTGCATAATATCAGGCTAAAGGCCCCTAAACATGTTCTAGTTTTCATTCTTGCAAAAACTCTCCAAAACAAGCAAATGTGTCAATTTCGGTCAGCTCGCGGTCAGCTGTCGGCTAGCTGAAATGGGAACTGGCGGCTAGCCGCAAGGTGACCGCTGGAAACCCAGGTCTGAAACAGCTCTCTGGAAAAGGAACCGAAATGCCCACGGTTGGCTTACGGTTAGCCGCAAGGGAAGCTGGCGGTTAACCGCGAGCCGACCGCCGAACCCTGATGCAAAAGCCAGCTACTGGAAAAGTAACCGCCGAGTTCGGTTAGCCTGCGGTTAGCCGAAGTGGAGACTGGCGGTTAGCCGCAAGCTGACCGCCAATGCACGGGACACGCGGTTCAGTGCAGGTTTTTCACATCTTCTTCTACTCTTCTTCTTATTCTCATTCCACCTGCATTCCCTTGAGCCTACATGCTCTCCAAGGGTAAAACACACATATTTTTCCCAATCTTAAACATTCAATCCAAAGAAAAACATAATCATGAAGCTTGTAACCATTTTTGTATGCAAAAATTCCAAAACAACAATGTAGTTTAAAATACACATGCACAATGGTCCTATAGAGATTACTTGCCTTGCCCAATGCTAACAATCCTCTCCAAGCACTTCACTCAAAAGCTAAGCCAACACTACAAGAAAACCCAAGAGAAAACCATACCCAACTTAACACAATGAAAGCAAAGAACCCATTTTCATAAAAAGGGGTTTTCAATTGAAAAACAAGATCTTAAGGGACCAAATAACTCCATGAAAATTATGAGTGGAAGCTCTTACCTAGAGAAGGTCAAACAAGAGAGGAGGAAGAAAATGTAGAGCTTGTTCCACAAGAAACTCCAATAAGCTTGTATCAATGGAAAGCTTGCAAAGAGATGAAGAAGATGGTATTCTCAGAATTTCCTTTGGTGATCTCTAGCTATGTCATGCAAGGTGAGGAAGATGGAAGAAACAAGAGGGATTTCAGCCCTAGGTCAAGAACTTGCAAAAATTGGTAAAGTGAATGAAAAGAGAGGGAGATGGGGCTTTAGTGAGGAAAATGGGCACCAACTAGCTGAACTTGAAGTGATCAAAACACGATCTTGGGAGCCTCGGATGACTTCGACGAAGAAGAATAAAACGATCGTCGAAAAATCTAGTTTCCAAAAAGTATATTTTTGACATGCTTTTGAGGTCTCGAAAATTGTGTCCAGATTTGTGCATAAAAGACAATTTTACCCTCTTTAGGTCAAAACATGGGTTTTTGGGTTTCAAACAAGAATGGGCTTAAAACGAAAGTTGTAACTCATCGAAAAATCATTCGAATGAAATTAAAATCACACTCACACGGAAATCGATACGATCTTCCCAAGCTCACACGTGCACTCAGGCCTTCCTGAGTGTGTCTAATTAATACTGAACGTTCTCAAAATTCCCAAAGCTATGTCCAAGACTAAACTAATTACTTCTAACCCAACAACAACTAAACTCACTTAGGACTAAACACATACTAATCGCACACTAATCGTAAAGGTCTGGGTCGGGGTCTAACATCCTCCACCCCTTAGGATATTTGGTCCACCAAATAAATCAAACAATTACCTCTGGTAAAAGCTGTGGATACTTCCTCTGCACTTGCTCTCTCAATTCCCAGGTGGCTTCCTCTGGCTCGTGATTTTCCCAAAGTACCTTGACCCAATGAATAGTCCGGTTTCTCAATTCTTGCTCCTTGGTGTCAATGATCTTGATCGGTCTTTCCACATACGAAGCATCTTCCCGAATCTCTAAAGGCTCATGCTGTAGAATGTGCGCTGGACTAGAGACATACTTCTTGAGCATAGAAACGTGGAAAACATTGTGTACCCCGGAGAATTCCGGCGGTAACGCTTGTCTATAAGCAACATCTCCAATCTTGGTCAAAATCTCATACGGACCAATAAATCTTCTAGACAATTTGCCCTTCTGTCCAAATCTCAAAGTCCCTCTAGTTGGTGAGACTTTCAAAAACACCTTGTCACCTACTTGAAATTGCAATTCTCTTCGGCGAGTATCTGCATAACTCTTCTGCCTACTTCGGGCGATCTTCAGCCGTTCCTGTATCAGTTTGACCTTGTCACTTGTCTCTCCAACTATCGTCGGTCCATGGAAACTACGTTCATCGACTTCTTCCCAGCAAACCGGAGTTCTGCATCTTCTACCATAAAGTGCCTCAAAAGGTGCCATACCGATGCTAGAGTGGTAACTATTGTTATATGCAAAGTCACAAAGCGGTAAGCACTCATCCCACTGAATCTTGAAATCCAATACACAAGCACGCAACATGTCTTCGAGAGTCTGTATCGTCCTTTCTGACTGGCCATCTGTCTGAGGATGATAAGCCGTGCTGAACTAAAGCTTGGTACCCATCGACTCATGAAGAGTCTTCCAAAACTTTGAAACAAATCTACTGTCCCTGTCTGAAGTAATGGAGACGGGTTGACCATGTTTACTAACAATCTCATCAACAAATAACTTCGCCAATGGTGCCATGTGCATCATGTTCCCTGTCTTCATCGGAATGAAGTGAGCAGACTTTGTCAGACGATCCACAATGATCCAAATTGCATTATTTCCCTTCTTAGTATTGGGCAAACCGGAAACGAAATCCATGTTAATGTGCTCCCATTTCCACTTCGGAATTTCCAAAGGCTGTAACAAGCCTGGAGGCTTCTGATGCTCTGCCTTAATCAACTGACAAGTTAGACAACGAGACACAAAAGTTGCTATCTCTTTCTTCATGTTGTTCCACCAAAACCGATTCTTCAAATTGTGGTACATCTTCGTGCTACCCGGATGCATAGAATATCTCGTGCTGTGAGCTTCATTCATTATCTCATTCTTCAAATCATCCACATTTGGCACACACAACCGGTCACGGAAATACAATATCCCATTCACCATCTTGAAATCGGGGCGTTCTGCAATAACTTCTACTATCTTGGCCAAGTCTGGGTCTTGCAATTGATTTTCCTTAATCTTCTGGATGAAGGTAGGTTCTGAAACTGTCATGTTTGCTAACATCGCACCCAATCTCAGGGTTTGTACCTCTACACCCAACTCTTCAAACTGCTGTAAGACACCCATTCCTCTCAAATTGGCCATAACTACTGATTTTCTGCTCAAAGCATCTGCTACCACATTCACTTTGCCTGGATGGTACTTGATTGGAAAGTCATAATCTTTGATATACTCCATCCACCTCCTCTGCCTCATGTTCAAATCCTTCTGCGAGAACAAATACTGTAAACTTCTATGATCTGAATGGACTTCAAACTTCTCCCCATAGAGATAGTGTCTCCACATCTTCAATGCGAAAACAACTGCTGCCAACTCCAAGTCGTGAGTCGCATAATTCTTCTCATGGTCCTTCAACTGTCTCGAGCCATAAGCAATTACCTTGCCCTCTTGCATCAATACACAACCCAGTCCCACATTTGAAGCATCTGTATAAACAATAAATCCGCCGTTGCCCGATGGTAGTGTAAGGATTGGAGCTGTGGTTAACCTTCCTTTCAACTCTTGGAAACTGGTTTCACACTGATCGGTCCAAACAAATGGGACATTCTTCCTAGTCAATTTTGTCAAAGGGGCTGCGATGGACGAAAAACCTTGGACAAATCTTCTGTAGTAGCCTGCTAACCCCAAAAAGCTTCTAATTTCTGTCACACTGCTGGGCCTCACCCAACTAACAACTGCCTCTATCTTAGCTGGATCAACTGCTAAACCTTCTCTGGAGATGATGTGGCCTAGAAAAGCAACTTGCTCTAACCAGAATTCGCACTTACTGAGTTTTGCATATAACTGGTTGTCTCTCAAGAGCTGCAACGCTGTTCTCAAATGTTCTTCATGCTCATTCTTACACTTAGAATACACAAGGACATCATCAATGAATACTACTGTGGAGTGATCCAAATATGGTGCAAAGACCTTGTTCATCAGAGCCATAAAGACTGCTGGTGCATTTGTCAAACCAAAGGGCATCACTAAGAACTCATAGTGCCCATATCTTGTTCTAAAGGCTGTCTTCTGAACATCTGAGTCTCTAACTCTCAACTGATGGTACCCTGACCTCAAGTCTATCTTAGAAAAATAGGCTGCTCCTTGCAATTGGTCAAACAATTCATCTATCCTTGGCAAAGGGTACTTGTTCTTCACTGTCGCATGATTCAACTTCCTGTAGTCAATGCACATTCTCAAGCTTCCATCCTTCTTCTTCACAAACAACACCGGTGCTCCCCACGGTGAAACACTTGGCCTAATAAAGCCTTTGCTCAACAAATCCTGCAATTGGAGCTTTAGCTCACCCATTTCTGCTGGAGCCATCCTGTATGGTGCAATAGAGATCGGAGCTGTCCCTGGAAGGAGCTCAATTGTAAACTCAACTTCTCTAATTGGTGGTAAACCCGGGATTTCTTCTGGAAAAACATCCGGAAATTCACACACAATGGGGATATCCTCCACCCCTTGGGACTGTTTATCCTCCGTGATAAACGCAATAAATGTCTGACACCCACTCTAAACTAATCTGCTTGCCTTCAAGACTGAAATAAACCCTGCTTGAGATTTTCTCCTGTTCCCCTGAAATATCAACTCTGCCTGTGGTCCTTGGAATTTGAATGTGATGGTCTTACTAAAACAATCCATGGTGGCATGATATGCTTATAACCAATCCATGCCTAAAATGACATCAAAATCATGCATGTCCAAAACTATGAGGTTGGCCGGTAAGTTAACATCTCCTAACAAAGCTGTACAACTAGGGTAATGGGTTCTACACACAACTTGTTTCCCTACTGGAGTGGTCACTACTAAAATGTAATCCAACTCACTACATGGTGCATCAATCAACTTAGCAAAACTAGGAGATGCAAATGAATGTGTGGATCCAGGATCAAATAATATCTGGGCTTCTACCCCACAAACTAGAAGTTTACCTTCTACCACGTCTCCTGCAGCTTCAGCATCTGCACGGTTGAGATAATACAAACGTCCATGCATCTGTAGTCTGTTTGGTACTTGGTTCTGCCTTCCTTGGCCATGCCTATTCTGCTGTGGAGGACGAGCATTCTGGTTCTGCGCTGGTGGCCTAGCCTGTTGCTGCTGCTGAGGTGGTCTCATCTGATTCTGCACTGGTGCTTGGTTCTGAGGAGCTACTTGCCTCTGCTGTTGGTTTCTGTTCCCTTGAATCTGAAGTAGTGGGCAATCCTTGATTGCATGATTCATAGCCCCACACTTGAAACAGGCACCCATAGCCTTACGACATTCGTGTGTCTCATGATTCTTGCCACAATGGCCACAACCCTGCCTCACTTGGCCTTGCTCTTGCCTTGGCTTCTTGCCTTGCTGTTGCCTCTAATTCTGCTGCTGATATTGCTGCTTTCTGTCCTGAACAATCATGTTATTAATATCTTCAAATGTATATGTCCGCTTGACAACCGTCATGCTACCCTGCTTAAGCTGCTGGAACTCAATAGCCTTCTGCCTCTTGACATGAGAGGGGATGTATTTGTCCTGAAACTGTGTCTTGAAAGCTGCCCATGCCTCTTCATCTGCCATCACTGCATATGGATCCTTGACTGTTTGCCACCACCGGTCTGCAAGCCCATAGAATAAGGAAGCTGTGAGGTTGACTTTCTGTACTCCCGTGCACATGAAGACATCGAAGATCTTCTCGGTATTGACTAGCCAGTCATCTGCCACTAACGGGTCCTCATTGCCCGAAAATTCCTTCGGTGCCCTCTTCCTAAACTTCTCAAACAGTGCATTAGGGTCAGGATCCCTATTCTGAATAACAATCTGTGGACCCACGGGTGGTGCTACATTCCTGTTCTGAAGCACTTCCAACAACTGCCTCTGAACTTGAGCCATTTCATCGTCCTTCTTTGAGAATTGTTCTTGAAACCTTGCTTGGTTCTCATTAGCCTGTCTTTGTTGTGCTATCATGGCTTGCATAAGTTCCTGAAATTGTGTGGCTGTTGGTGTATCAGATGCATCTGACTCATTCTGGTTACTGCCTGAAGCATGATGATTTGGAGCTTTTCTTGGAGGCATATTGCTGTAAAACAAGGAGTTAGAACACAAAATCATAGTACAAGGGTTTCTAAGATCCTTTACGAACGAATCTATCAAACTCACGAATCCTCGCCACATTCCTAAGACCTTTCTAGTTTATTTTAAGTGCCTGAAACATGTCTCGCTCTGATACCAGTCCTGTCGCGACCCCGGGACGGATCCCGGGCCCGCGACGCAGTAGATGATACTTTCCCACAGGTTCCCGCGGTGAGGATTCCCAAAGACACGCGGAATCTGGCTCACACGTACAAGTATGCGGAAGCGTGTAGCAAAACACATCAAGATGAGCACCAACAAAACATTGATAGAATATGCATATCAGATCTGAAAGGAGACTAATCATGGCTGATATGAGTTTTCAGAGTTTTTAAAACTAGAAATCAGATCTGATTCCAGCCATGTAACCATGCATAAAAGTCCATGAAATCATGATCAACATGTGTCTAAATCAAGGATAAGATAGAAGACTATTACCTTGATGATTTGTATGCTTTAAATCTCTGAAAGAAGAAGCTTCAAAGATCTGAAATCAGCTAGCTGAAGACAGCACAGGTGCAGAAATCTTTGTGCAGGAATTTCCTGCAACAATGCTCCTTTTAGTCTTCTCCTCTATTCCCCTTTCTACAATCTGATTGGCTATTGCTGGTGGGAACAAACTAGGCTTCCTCCTAACTGTTTTCCCTTGATTTTATGTGAGAAAACCAGACCTGATATGGTCTTTCTCCAGGAGCAAAAACGTGCACCAGCAAGAAGACTTTTTATGTGCAATGGACGTCCAACCAGGAAAGGTGTAGCTGGTCTCCTCTCTCTAAAAGATCTCCCACGCCCCAAGAGGGTTTTCTCTCCTCTCTTTCTTAATGTTAATCCACGCCCAAAGAGGGAACCAGCAATATATAAAGCTGAATGTCTTGGAGAGAAAGTATCTTGAAAGAACTAGGAAACCAAGGAGAGAAAATAGGAACTTTCCAAAATTGAAACCACACTCCTTCCAATTAATGGGACCTACACAAACTTGGGACCCACATACTAGGGACCACATTGGTTAGCCCACATATACTATGGCCCATGCACTAAATAATTTATCTAGAGTTATAATTCATGTATGCCATCATGGGCCTATTTGAATTTACACTCAAAATTATTTCTCCACACATTTAAACAATTTAGGAAACCTTGCCAATCTAGGAAAGTGGCTAGAGAAGGGACCAAAAGACATATTTGCCCTTGGCTCCCAAAATGACCAAAATGTCCATGCTAACCCCATAGCAACACTAGGATCATTTTAACCTTAACTCATTCCACTAAAGAGTTATGGTTGCACTCCAGGGACAAATATTAAATTGCAATTAAAGCTCATCATAGACTGACGATTGTCTTTGACCTACCAAGTACAATGACCATAATGCCCCTCTATGTAACATCCATAATCAAGTAGGTTAACCGATGTACTATCTACCTTCTTGATTACATCTAAACCTTAGACCTTCATACCCTTGACTTAATCATCATCCGGATATCATTCTCTTGATCCAGGGAGCGACCCACAAGTTCAATATCCATATGGAACATCCATATACTAAGATCTTAGATTCTGATGATTAATCGGATAATTCTAAGGGGACGATCATTCCATCATGTGATGGCATAGATTCCATATTGCATTTGCACGTCCCAACTAATCAAGCCCAAGCACCCAAAACACAGAGCTGTTGACCCATGAACAGGATCTCACCCATAGTGAATTAAAGCACAAGAACTTGACTTCGTCAGTTCATCCACAAATGCTCAAGATTAAGAGCACTGGTCACTCAGTAGCAAGAGGTGATTTGATCTCTCTCTGTGATAGTACTATTTTAGAGATCACACCTACAAGTGGTCCTGTTCAATGCATGACACATGCACTAATGAGATAAATCCGGAAAGACCTCCTTGACTAAGGTAAGTCACCCTGAACACAGGAGAGTATCTCATTATAACTTATACCAAGATGAAGTGCCCAACTCCATCTCTCAGTTATGAACAAGTTTATTGTTTCAAGTGTCCATGACTCAGACCTAACTGTGTGTAGCCACTACACACCTAAGTCATTACTAGAAAACAATGGGCCTTACACAACCATACATATACACAAGTATAAAGAGAAAGAAGTCATTCCATTAAATAACCAATAAATATCCAGTTACAAAGATGAGAGTGCAGTCAGTGGGCTTTAGGGCATACACCAATCCCAACAATCTCCCACTTGCACTAAAGATCACTACGACCTAACCTAACTCCCATAGACTCAACATGTGAAGTAAAGACTTTCTCAATAAGAGTCTTAGTAAATGGGTCAGCTAAGTTATTTGCTGAGGCAATCTGCTCTACCACTATTTCTCCATCCTGAACGAATTCCAGGATTAAGTGGTACTTTCTCTGAATGTGCTTGCCTTTCTTGTGATTCCTGGGCTCTTTGCAGTTAGCTACTGCACCAGTATTGTCGCAGTACATGACAATCGGTTTTTGCACAGCAGGAACTACTCCCAATTCCAAAAGGAATTTTCTGAGCCATACTGCTTCCTTTGCAGCTTCCGATGCCGCCACATACTCTGCTTCCATGGTAGAATCAGCAGTACAATCTTGCTTGACACTTCTCCATGATATAGCCCCTCCTGATAGAGTAAACACGTATCCCGAGGTAGACTTTCTGCCATCTACATCCGACTGGAAATCAGAATCTGTATACGCCAGTGGCGTTAGATCATCTGCTCGGTAGGTTAGCATATAATCTTTCGTTCTCCGAAGATACTTGAATATATGCTTAACAGCTGTCCAGTGCATAGATCCAGGGTTTGATTGATATCTACTAACCATGCCAACGGCAAAGCAGATATCTGGTCTAGTACACAACATTGCATACATGAGGCTTCCAACAGCTGATGCATATGGTACTCTCCTCATGCTCTCTATCTCCTCTGGTGTCTTCGGACATTGATCCCGAGATAGTGGTACTCCATGTCTAGAAGGTAGCAAGCCCTTCTTGGAGTCATGCATGTTATACTTGACCAATATCTTCTCAATATACGAAGATTGGGATAAGGCTAACATCTTGTTCTTGCGATCTCGCATAAGCTTGATCCCTAAGACATAGCTTGCCTCACCCAAATCCTTCATTTGAAATTGAGATGATAACCAAACCTTTGTAGACGACATCATGCCAACATCATTTCCAATGAGTAATATGTCATCCACATACAGGACTAAAAATGCAACTGCGTTTCCACTCCCTTTCTTATACACACATGGTTCATCAATGTTTTGATCAAAGCCAAAGGATTTGACTGCCTGATTAAACTTGATGTTCCATGCCCTAGATGCTTGCTTAAGTCCATAAATGGACTTCTTAAGCTTACAGACCATGTTCTCTTGGCCACCAGCAATGAATCCCTCTGGTTGCATCATATAGATGCATTCGTCAAGACTTCCATTAAGAAAAGCTGTCTTGACATCCATCTGCCATATCTCGTAGTCATAATGACATGCGATGGCTAAGAGAATCCTAATGGATTTAAGCATAGCCACTGGTGAAAAGGTTTCCTCATAATCGATACCCTCTTTCTGAGTATATCCTTTCGCCACCAGTCTTGCTTTGAAGGTTTCAACCTTCCCATCCACTCCTCTCTTTCTCTTGTAGATCCACTTGCACCCTATGGGTTTGATCCCTTCAGGTGCATCCACAAGTTCCCAGACTTGATTGGAATACAGAGAATCCAATTCAGATTTCATCGCTTGCTGCCACATGTCAGCATCTATATCCGTTACTGCTTCATCGTAACTAGTAGGATCCTCAACCAAATCCTCGGAGTCTGTCATAAAAGACACTCCTAGGTATCTATCTGGCGGTCTAGAAATTCTCCCACTACGACGAGGCTCCGGAGTGTTAAAAGGAATGTCTTGATTTTCTACAGTCTCAGGTTCTAGCACAGATGTTGCAGGAGTTTCTAAAAGAATCTCCTCAATGGTTTCCTTACAACCAAGCTCTTGGCGCATCATGCAATCATCCTCCAAGTACCTAGCATGAGTGCTGATAAGCACCTTTTGCTCCTTTGGATGATAAAAGATGCCTCCTCTCGTTTCCTTAGGATACCCAATGAAGTAGCACATTTCCGATTTGGGTTCTAGCTTGGTAGCTTTATCATTCAGTACATAGGCTGGACAACCCCAAATGTGAATGTCTTAAACTGGGTTTTCGACCTGTCCACATTTCTTGAGGTGTCCTAGGTACTGATTTAGAAGGTACCAGATTCAAAATGTATGCTGCTGCTTCTAGGGCATATCCCCAAAATGATATGGGTAGGGTTGCATGACTCATCATGGACCTTACCATATCTAGAAGGGTACGGTTTCTTCTCTCTGCTACACCATTTTGCTGGGGTGTACCCGGTGCAGACAACTGAGACACAATCCCATGTTGTGTGAGGTACTCCTTGAACTCACCTAGGAGGTTCTCGCCACCTCGATCAGATCGAAGAGCTTTGATATGTTTCCCTAGTTGTAGCTCCGCCTCAGCCTTGAATTGTTTGAACTTATCAAACGCTTCAGACTTGCGTCGCATTAGGTACACATATCCATACCTAGAGTAATCATCGGTGAAGGTGATGAAATACTCATAACCTCCTCTAGCTAGTTTGTTCATAGGACCACACACATCAGTGTGAACCAATTCTAACAACTCCTTTGACCTTAGTCCCTTTCCAGAGAATGACCTTTTGGTCATCTTTCCTATGAGACAAGATTCACACTGAGGTAAAGGTTCGAGATCTAATGAGCTCAAAGGCCCATCCTCTACCAACCTCTGAATCCGTTTTAGGTTAATGTGACCCAAACGTAAGTGCCAAAGATAAGTGTCATTGGTCGAAGATACCTTCCTCTTAAGGGAAGCTGAGCTTTCTAGTTGTACATTGTGCAGTGAGGGAGCAATAGGATATATATAAAATAAGTTATCATGCATTCTACCGGAACATATAATATTTCCATCTCTACCGATATCAACACCAGAATGGAAAGAAACTGAATAATTAAATTCAATGAGTCTGGAAACTGAAATTAAATTCTTCCTTATGTCCGGAACATAGATAACATTGTTTAAAACTAATATCCTATTTTGCGGAAAATGTAAGGTAACTGCTCCCACTGCAACAGCCCATATCTTTGCTCCATTTCCAACTCTAAGGTCAAATTCTCCTTTCTCAAGCCTTTTCATTATCTGAAACCCTTGCAATGAATTGCATATGTGATTAGTGGCTCCAGAGTCTACTATCCATGAATCAGTAGAATCAACCACATGACAGGTTTCAATGTAATAGGAAAGAGATATACCTTTCTTATCTGAGCCTAGGAGCTTGGGACAATCTTTCTTCCAGTGACCTTTGAGGCCGCACTTGAAGCATTTCCCTTTGGGCTTATCACCTGTACCTCTGTCCTTCTTACCAGCATTGCCCTTTTTCTGCCCTTTTCCCTTACCCTGCTTCTTCTTGAACTTTTTCCCTTTCGGGTTCAGTTTAGAGGAAGACTGGGAAAAATGAGCTTGGCCTTTAGGCTTCACGATGGCCTCTGCCGCCTGGAGTTCTTTCATTAACTCAGAGAGAGTCATGTCCAATTTACTCATGTTGAAGTTGAGCTTGAACTGGTTGAAAGACTCCGGTAGAGTTTCGAGAATCATATCAGTTTGACTCCCTGCATCAATCTCAACCCCTAGGATCTCAGCTTCATTGAAACAATCCATCATCTTGAGCATGTGCTCTCTGACAGGTGTTCCCTCAGCCATCCTGGTATTCATGATTGTCCTTAAAGCAGCTTGCCTAGCTGGCCTGCTTTTGTCTGCGAACATCTCAGACAAGGACAACATGATGTCTGCAGCTGTGTCCATTTGCTCATGCTGCGTTTGCAACACGTTGGACATGGAAGCAAGCATGTAGCATTTGGCCATGCTATTTCCCTTTTTCCATTTCTTTTCAGCCTCTAGCTGGTCATCTGTAGAATAATCATCAACGGTAGGACAGGGTTCCGACAGAACATACTTGTACTCCTCAGCGGTGAGTACTATGTTCAGGTTTCTTTTCCAGTCTACGTAATTAGGGCCAGTCAATTTGTTCTCACGCAGAATACTCATCAATGGGCTAAAAGAGTCCTTCCCCATCTCTCTGGATATATAACAGGTTATAATTAGACAGGCAGTATATATGTAATATGTATATGGTGCTTGTAGTAAAAGGAAAAACATGCACAAGACTTTTTACATTATATAACCCTAATAATGTATCAGTGTCTCAACCTCCTCATAGACCCTCCACCGAAGGGATGGCCGAGCCTACAGTCACGTTGAGTTAAGCCTAGCTTATTTGGATCATCACTGTCTGGATACGCATACCCAGTGATAACCCAATCACTGATTGGTTTGGCCTCATATGACAAATAACACTAACTCCTAGGGAGAGGTTATTACCGTCTTATGTCAAGTGTATTACCATCTCTTATGAACGTTCCCAGAATGTCTATGACTTAAGTCCTTCGAAGGGAAGAGACTTTAATCCAATCTAGAAGTGATCTTTAGTAAAGAGCTCCACCGAAGGGATGGCCGCTCCCACCAACGCTTCATTGACATTCTATAGAAGTGATCTTTAGTAAAGAACTCCACCGAAGGGATGGCCGCTCCCACTAACACCTCATTACGAATATTCACATTAGTTCACCTACTAATTCATCAAAGTGATCTTTAGTAAAGAACTCCACCGAAGGGATGGCCGCTCCCACTAACACTCCAATGAGTTAGCATGAACCGAAATTGGAAGGCCGTGGGATTTTTCCAAATCCCTCTCCCACTTGATTATTTAACACTAGGGTTATGGGCCCACTTTGGTATCAACATATTAGATTTTAGTTTGGCCTCTTTTGGAAACTAAGGGTACCAAGGTAAACTAAACCCTATCCAATTTTAAACCTTAGACAAATAGAAGGTGCTGGTCTAAGATCCGTTTAAAAACAATTTGCCAAACAAAAACAATCCAATATAGAAAGATGCCAATTTTAAGAACCTAGTGGTGGCCATGTTTCTAGGTGATAAACATAGCAATTATATAAAGCATTCAACCATGCATTCCATATATAAAAGCAAATTTAAAGAATGCAATCCTTGATGGCTCCCTGCTCTTCGGACTTCAAATCCTTTTCCAATTAGGAAACTTGGTAAAGAGTCCTTCTTGCGCTAGGAAACCTCCGTTGCCTTCGTCACCATGGGACCCGTTTTGTTGCAACCTTCCTCGCTTGAAACTTTCCTTTTCTTGCTTGTTACAATAAATCAAAATTTATACAAGCAGCCCAATGAAAAACAAAAACCCAAAAATTACATTGGAGATTCCTATGCTTTTCAAGAAAGCTTACATCAAGACTAGTTGAAATAAAAGTAAGGAAATAATTACAACTTCCTATGATTGCTAACCGCGCAATCGTACATATTTCAACTAATAAAAACCATCCAAATCCACACACATACATGCGAACCATCAAGGATGCAATATATGGCTGCAAACAAAGAGGTTAGTGCATGCAATATTGCTATGAACAGCACTATTCATCAACCTGAAATTATTCCAGCAATCTGGAAAATTTTTTCTGCACACTACAACTGCAGTAAACTGAGTTTTGAAAAATTCCAGCACCCTGGAACAATTTCTGCACACTATATAGGCAGCATACAACAATCTGAAATTGTTCCAGCAGCCTAAAAAAAAAAATTCTGCACTCCTATCCTGCAGTAAACTATGATCTGTGCAAATTCCAGCAGCTTTGAAATAATTTCTGCACTCCTAATAGGCAGCCACCATGCCCTAAATTAATCTAGGAATGTAAGAAACACAACATGGGATCATGATATCACATGGAGAGGCTCTGATACCAATGATAGAATATGCATATCAGATCTGAAAGGAGACTAATCATGGCTGATATGAGTTTTCAGAGTTTTTAAAACTAGAAATCAGATCTGATTCCAGCCATGTAACCATGCATAAAAGTCCATGAAATCATGATCAACATGTGTCTAAATCAAGGATAAGATAGAAGACTATTACCTTGATGATTTGTATGCTTTAAATCTCTGAAAGAAGAAGCTTCAAAGATCTGAAATCAGCTAGCTGAAGACAGCACAGGTGCAGAAATCTTTGTGCAGGAATTTCCTGCAACAATGCTCCTTTTAGTCTTCTCCTCTATTCCCCTTTCTACAATCTGATTGGCTATTGCTGGTGGGAACAAACTAGGCTTCCTCCTAACTGTTTTCCCTTGATTTTATGTGAGAAAACCAGACCTGATATGGTCTTTCTCCAGGAGCAAAAACGTGCACCAGCAAGAAGACTTTTTATGTGCAATGGACGTCCAACCAGGAAAGGTGTAGCTGGTCTCCTCTCTCTAAAAGATCTCCCACGCCCCAAGAGGGTTTTCTCTCCTCTCTTTCTTAATGTTAATCCACGCCCAAAGAGGGAACCAGCAATATATAAAGCTGAATGTCTTGGAGAGAAAGTATCTTGAAAGAACTAGGAAACCAAGGAGAGAAAATAGGAACTTTCCAAAATTGAAACCACACTCCTTCCAATTAATGGGACCTACACAAACTTGGGACCCACATACTAGGGACCACATTGGTTAGCCCACATATACTATGGCCCATGCACTAAATAATTTATCTAGAGTTATAATTCATGTATGCCATCATGGGCCTATTTGAATTTACACTCAAAATTATTTCTCCACACATTTAAACAATTTAGGAAACCTTGCCAATCTAGGAAAGTGGCTAGAGAAGGGACCAAAAGACATATTTGCCCTTGGCTCCCAAAATGACCAAAATGTCCATGCTAACCCCATAGCAACACTAGGATCATTTTAACCTTAACTCATTCCACTAAAGAGTTATGGTTGCACTCCAGGGACAAATATTAAATTGCAATTAAAGCTCATCATAGACTGACGATTGTCTTTGACCTACCAAGTACAATGACCATAATGCCCCTCTATGTAACATCCATAATCAAGTAGGTTAACCGATGTACTATCTACCTTCTTGATTACATCTAAACCTTAGACCTTCATACCCTTGACTTAATCATCATCCGGATATCATTCTCTTGATCCAGGGAGCGACCCACAAGTTCAATATCCATATGGAACATCCATATACTAAGATCTTAGATTCTGATGATTAATCGGATAATTCTAAGGGGACGATCATTCCATCATGTGATGGCATAGATTCCATATTGCATTTGCACGTCCCAACTAATCAAGCCCAAGCACCCAAAACACAGAGCTGTTGACCCATGAACAGGATCTCACCCATAGTGAATTAAAGCACAAGAACTTGACTTCGTCAGTTCATCCACAAATGCTCAAGATTAAGAGCACTGGTCACTCAGTAGCAAGAGGTGATTTGATCTCTCTCTGTGATAGTACTATTTTAGAGATCACACCTACAAGTGGTCCTGTTCAATGCATGACACATGCACTAATGAGATAAATCCGGAAAGACCTCCTTGACTAAGGTAAGTCACCCTGAACACAGGAGAGTATCTCATTATAACTTATACCAAGATGAAGTGCCCAACTCCATCTCTCAGTTATGAACAAGTTTATTGTTTCAAGTGTCCATGACTCAGACCTAACTGTGTGTAGCCACTACACACCTAAGTCATTACTAGAAAACAATGGGCCTTACACAACCATACATATACACAAGTATAAAGAGAAAGAAGTCATTCCATTAAATAACCAATAAATATCCAGTTACAAAGATGAGAGTGCAGTCAGTGGGCTTTAGGGCATACACCAATCCCAACAAACATTTAGGTGCCATAACAAATGATCACAAGGCATAGTATCAAAGGAAGAAACTAACATGGCATTCCCATTAATATTCAAGTTATAAGACTAATCAAAAGTAAGTTAAGTTACAATTTCATAAGAGGCCAACAGAGGCCAATACAATTCTCAAAATATAGCAAAAGAAACCCCAAGACAAAAGGTGACGAAACTCGAGAACACGCCCGACGTCTAGATGACATCGTCGGGCTGCCACTCTCTCACAGGGGTTGGCTCACAAGCCTCCTCCCGACGCTCCTCCTCAAAGGTAACGTCTCCTGCACCCGGGCACCAACAAACAAGGGTCAAACACGACGGTTTGGCAGGTAATCAATTTAGGCATGAACATGAACAATAACTTTTAGAGAAAACATATAAGCAAATCCTTGATATGATATACTATCAAAACTGAGGTACATTTTCAAGAATGCGAACAAAGCTTAGATACCGAAACAAACTAGCATGAATACATAATATATCATAAATAGTTACAATCAACAAAGAGCCCATCCTTTCTCTATCATTTATATAATGAAAAGAGCAAGCACGCACGACAAGCACGATATACATAATATAAGCACGACACGATTTCCCACAAAGACGGGAATTCCGGCCGCGGAACCGGACACGCACGATGTGTAATAAATACACGACCAGTCTGCAGACAGTCCACATGTTTAAAGACCCCCAGACAGTGGATCAGACTGAAAGGGCAGTCTAAGCTCAGTGGTGTTTACTTAATTCATGAATGCACAAAACACGCGAGATATTAACAGAACTTGTCGAGATAAAAAGGGGGAAGTCACTTATCAAAACACGATGAACACGACTAGCAAGGGCATAATTAATATGCATAGCACGCTTAGGAAGTGATCCCCTTTTTCTTGAAACACATCTTCAAAACTAGCTTGTACTTAACTTCAAAACGAGTACACGATGATCTTCATTATATCGAAACCAAAGCACGAATACAAAGCCTATCAAGTTCATGCAAGGACCCTTGGATTGATCGTTATGCAGCCGAAGCCCAGAGGTTGGAATTAAAACAGAATTGGTGCCCCCGAAGTTCAAGGACATCTCGAGTTTCGAGTGCATAATATCAGGCTAAAGGCCCCTAAACATGTTCTAGTTTTCATTCTTGCAAAAACTCTCCAAAACAAGCAAATGTGTCAATTTCGGTCAGCTCGCGGTCAGCTGTCGGCTAGCTGAAATGGGAACTGGCGGCTAGCCGCAAGGTGACCGCTGGAAACCCAGGTCTGAAACAGCTCTCTGGAAAAGGAACCGAAATGCCCACGGTTGGCTTACGGTTAGCCGCAAGGGAAGCTGGCGGTTAACCGCGAGCCGACCGCAGGGCTGACCGCCGAACCCTGATGCAAAAGCCAGCTACTGGAAAAGTAACCGCCGAGTTCGGTTAGCCTGCGGTTAGCCGAAGTGGAGACTGGCGGTTAGCCGCAAGCTGACCGCCAATGCACGGGACACGCGGTTCAGTGCAGGTTTTTCACATCTTCTTCTACTCTTCTTCTTATTCTCATTCCACCTGCATTCCCTTGAGCCTACATGCTCTCCAAGGGTAAAACACACATATTTTTCCCAATCTTAAACATTCAATCCAAAGAAAAACATAATCATGAAGCTTGTAACCATTTTTGTATGCAAAAATTCCAAAACAACAATGTAGTTTAAAATACACATGCACAATGGTCCTATAGAGATTACTTGCCTTGCCCAATGCTAACAATCCTCTCCAAGCACTTCACTCAAAAGCTAAGCCAACACTACAAGAAAACCCAAGAGAAAACCATACCCAAGTTAACACAATGAAAGCAAAGAACCCATTTTCATAAAAAGGGGTTTTCAATTGAAAAACAAGATCTTAAGGGACCAAAATAACTCCATGAAAATTATGAGTGGAAGCTCTTACCTAGAGAAGGTCAAACAAGAGAGGAGGAAGAAAATGTGGAGCTTGTTCCACAAGAAACTCCAATAAGCTTGTATCAATGGAAAGCTTGCAAAGAGATGAAGAAGATGGTATTCTCAGAATTTCCTTTGGTGATCTCTAGCTATGTCATGCAAGGTGAGGAAGATGGAAGAAACAAGAGGGATTTCAGCCCTAGGTCAAGAACTTGCAGAAATTGGTAAAGTGAATGAAAAGAGAGGGAGATGGGGCTTTAGTGAGGAAAATGGGCCCCAACTAGCTGAACTTGAAGTGATCAAAACACGATCTTAGGAGCCTCGGATGACTTCGACGAAGAAGAATAAAACGATCGTCGAAAAATCTAGTTTCCAAAAAGTATATTTTTGACATGCTTTTGAGGTCTCGAAAATTGTGTCCAGATTTGTGCATAAAAGACAATTTTACCCTCTTTGGGTCAAAACATGGGTTTTTGGGTTTCAAACAAGAATGGGCTTAAAACGAAAGTTGTAACTCATCGAAAAATCATTCGAATGAAATTAAAATCACACTCACATGGAAATCGATATGATCTTCCCAAGGTCACACGTGCACTCAGGCCTTCCTGAGTGTGTCTAATTAATACTGAACGTTCTCAAAATTCCCAAAGCTATGTCCAAGACTAAACTAATTACTTCTAACCCAACAACAACTAAACTCACTTAGGACTAAACACATACTAATAGCACACTAATCGTAAAGGTCTGGGTCGGGGTCTAACATTACCTGAGCCCAAAAGACCAGGAGATGTTGGTAAAACCAATGATCCTCGGTATTGTCAATACCACCAGATGGTCTCGCATCCTCTCAATCAATGCTTCGTTGTGAGAGAGAAAATCAATGAGATGTGGAAAAATGGAGTCATCACCTTTGACAAAAACTATGGGTCTGCCTCTGTCAACATGGTGTCATATGGACAAACTTCCAAGTCACCAAAGGAAAAGATCACTACTTCCTTCAAGGTGATAAAAATGACTCAGATGTTCCAAGAGTTGGTTCCTTATCCAACATCAAACAGACAACCCATATGGGGTACATCCCGATCTCCTAGAAGATGAAAATTGGGATATCGTCAAACCAAAGCCTATCGTTCAACAGCGAAGGCAAGCCAAGAGACAACCCCGCAAGCTCAAACAGTAGGAGAAAGCTCAATCAAAGCAAGAAGTCCCTGAAAAAGCAGAGACCTCTTCCACTTTTTCACTGGGGGCAACAGAAGAATCCAAAACTTCAAAGGTGGTAAGAAAATTCACCCTTGGTGATTTCATGCCACCTCATTACAAAAACGAAACTACGAAGGGGGCATCATACTCTTGTAACTCAGTAATTGGATTCTCCATGGATGGGTACGAGTCTAGTGATACTGCAAGTGATACCGATGAGTAGGAGGAATCCCTTGAAACAGGAGAATACCTCTTCGATGAGGAATGGATTCCTGAATCTCATCTTATACCAGTAATCTGGTATAACCCATTACAGCCACAAGGATCCTGGTCTAATGATGAAGAAAACCAAGAAGCTGTTCAGGAAAGTGCTGTTGATCCAGCACAAGTAAGCGCTCCAGTGGAACCCAACATTGATGAACCACAAGGAGCAGATGACGAAGAAGATTTGGCCCCTATGCCCGATCTTGAAGAATATGCAAGAATCTTGCAACGTCTTGCCATAGAGCTAGAGCAAGACCGCATCGATGAGCTTCGTCAAAATCAAAATCCAGAACCGGAAATCCCAAAAAATGAAGAAAACTGCTGGATAAATGATCCCCTCAATCTGAAGGCGAGTTTGAATCTCAACAATGCGTTGCTTGCAATGCGATAGTTCGGGATGATCATGCCTATGAAGCTTCATCTGCCGAGGCCTCAGATTCTCAGACTACATTCGGTAGCATATCCTCTGGAGCTACATCTCCTCAGGTGACTTCCACAGAGATATCATCTTCTCAGCCTTCGTCTCATGAAATCGTGACGTCGGAACTCAAGCCTCTTCCGGCCGATCATCTCGAAGAAGCTCCTGCCAATGAAGTCTTCTTCAATGAAAATCCGGTCAATTGGTCCCAGATACCTGACCTCATAGGCGATGTCTGGACCGATAAACTACTCAATGAAGAAGAGAAGTTGCTGGATGCTGTTCAGGACTTGTTTCCGGAAAGTGCTCCGTGCAACGCGATCATTGAAGACGACAATACTGCTACAGAGACGTCTTCAGCAAATGACAAGGATCGATCACTTGATCCCGAAAGTGATCTTCTAAAAGAAGACCCTTCTCTAGAAGCTCTTGAAGTTGGTAGAGGTACCTGCTCTGGTCGGGATTACCACAAAAATTACAACCAACCTTCTTCTTCCTATGTAAATCCTTTGGGAACACAAATTGTAAACACCCCAAGTGGCAACAATAATGAAAATGCAGGCCCAAAGGACTCTTTCAAGTACGACTTGATTGAGTACTTCAAACACATACCTACATGACTGTACATCCTTGACTTAATGCAAATGTCTCCACAAACTCGTGATAGTCTCATTTCAGAACTGCAAAGGCTGAATGCGGATGTCGACAAACATGCCCCACAAGTCCTACAAATTGAAATGGACTATAGGGTCAAAAAATCAAGTACTTCCTGAAAAGGAAAAGAAAAGAAAACTGAGGGATCAGGCATCGAATGCCTCTCGGTTCAAAAAGCAGCAAGTGCAACAATTGCCTTTGATAAGGATGACCTCCTGTTAGGCGAGACAAAGCACAATCGACCCTTGTACTTCACAGGGTATGTCAAAGAAATGCCAATACACAGAGTCCAGATCAACCCAGGTTCTGCACTCAATCTTAACTCTAGTTCGACACTCGAAGAGCTAGGCATCCCACCTAGCAAGCTGAGTCACATGTCTGTATCCATTTATGGATACGATGGGAGCACTTAAAGGCCTATCGGCAAAATCAGGTTCAAGTTGCAAATCGGTGGTCTTATCTTTGAAGTCACTGTGTACGCAATAAGAACCCCTTCATGCTACAATATCCTCCTTGGACGCCCCTGGATACATGAGAATGGTGTCGTCCCCTCAACTCTACATCAGTGCATCAAGTTCGTTGGCAACGACGGCTTAATACATTGAGTGTTTGCAGATAAAAAGCCCTTTAAAGGCAAAGACGTCCATCTTGCAGATGCTCAGATGTACAAAGATGAAGAAAACGAAAGGAGGAAGAAATCACTCCCTTTGCCAAAAATCTCCAGAAAGATAAAGGCAAGGCTCCTTAGCAACATCGAAAGGAAACAAACCTTCCAACAAAACTGAAGAGATCATTCATTCTCCCTTCGTTGTCTCCCTCAAACCTTCAAAGCCTTTGGTAATCACCACCAAAGCAAAGAAGACAAAACAAAAGATTGGAGGCAAGTTCGCTGTCTCCTTCGTGTCTATTATGCAAGACACGAACTCGGATTCAGAGCCAGAAGATGATACATCGTCAAGCCAAGCTGATACTCAGCAAGTTCAGCCCGCTCTCACTCCATTGGAGACACCTGTCGACGTAGGAGACCCTACGTCTGCTTCCTTCGTCATTCCAACAACTTCGGCAGAAGAAAAGACAATCTTCTTCTACAAATCGGAAGCCTCTTCACCAAAATCTTCGTTTGAACCTTTCCAAAATGAAGGTATACCTCAACTATTCCTATATAGTCCAATGGCACAAGCTATCATGAAGAAAATGGGCTATGATGCTCAGAATCCAATCAGTTTTGGAGGTGGCCGTGGTATTCTCACACCATTGGAACCCACCCTGACCAAAAGTCAACTGGAGGATTGGAAAGTCCGTCGTCACATAGACAAGTCTTCGTACGGGTTAGGGTATGATCCTGACACTCCGATGAGATAGTTGACACAAAGGCTACAAAGTCGTTTTGCCGACCAAGCCTCAACATCTCGTGTCCATGAAGACATTGATCTCCCTGAATATCTCTTCGAGGAGTCACCCGTCAAGGATTCAGGTAGCTCTTCCAATTGGTACGATTTCTCTGACGATGAAGAGGAATTGTTCGATGACACAGACACATGGTTTTCTAGCCCAGTAGAACCATCGTCTCCAAAAGAAATACCCTACTTTGACCCAGTTTCAACAGGTGATTGGGATCATCTCATTGCCAGTCTTGAGAAGAATACTGATCAAGTAGACCCATGGACAAAAGCAAAGCCTTAGTCTGTAAATGCCTTTGGAACTCCAGAAGGTCTTGTTAAGTTGGAAGTCTCCGAAAACATTATGGAGGAACCACTTTCAAACCTTCCAACAGAAGATCATGTTCAAAAGATAGACTTGGGGACACCTGATAACCCACATCCTGTATTCATAAGTAAGAATATAAAAGATGATGAGTTACCCGAGTATATCGCTTTTCTTCGTGAATTCGTTGATTGTTTTGCATGGTCTTACGCTGAAATGCCTAGCTTAGACCCCAAAATAGCAGTCCATAAACTCAATCTGCAAAAAGATATCAAGCTTTTCAATCGAGGCCAAAGAAGATTTGGTCCTGATGTGATAGACAAAATTGAACAAGAAGTTCAGAAACTCAAAAGCGTTGGCTTCATCCGCGACGAACAGCATCTTGAATGGTTGGCCAACATCGTCCCCATGACTAAGAAAAATGGGCAGATCAGGGTCTGTATTGACTATAGAGACCTGAATAATGCATGCCCTAAAGATGAATTTCCGCTCCCCATACCAGAGGTGATGATCGACAACACCTACGGATTCAAGCAAATGAAATTCATGGATGGATTCTCTGGCTACAATCAGATAAAGATGCATCCTGAAGATGAAAGACACATCATTTCGGACTCCATTTGGTGTGTATTGCTACACAGTCATGCCATTCGGTCTGAAAAATGCGGGTGCAACATATCAGAGGGCTATGATGAAAATATTCCAAGATATGCAGCACAAGACGGTCGAATGTTACATTGATGACCTCGCCGTCAAAAGTAGAAGAAAAGAAGACCATCTCAAAGATCGTCGAGAAGTCTTCCTCCGACTTCGCAAACGCAAACTGCGGATGAATCCACTAAAGTGCTTCTTCGGTGTCTCATCGGGTAAGTTTCTCGGATTCATAGTTCGGAAAGGCGGAATAAAACTTGACCCCACCAAAGTCAAGGCTATCCTAAAAATGCCATCTCCAAAAACCCTAAGAGAACTAAAAGGGCTTCAAGGAAGGTTGGCATACATTTGACGGTTCATCTCCAATTTGTCAGGGAAGTGCCGTCCATTTTCTCGCTTGGTGAAGAAAGGTGTGGACTTTGTTTGGGATGCTGAATGTCGCATTTCAAGACATCAAGACATACTTGACTAAACCTCCAGTGTTGGCTGCCCCCGCAATTTGAAAACCATTTGTCTTGTACACAAGAGCTCTCGATTACTCTTTGGGCGCTCTACTAGCATAAGAAAACGACGAGGGAAAAGAAGCTGCTCTATATTACCTCAACCGCATGTTGGTAGGTGCAGAGCATCGCTACTCTCCAGTTGAAAAAGAATGTCTTGCAGTGATGTTCGCCATACAAAAGCGGCGTCATTATCTGCTGTCTAATACAATATACCTGATTTCGAGGATTAATCTCTTAAAGGTCCTTGTCACAAAAGCAGGTTCTCTCAATGCCCGACTGGCAAAATGGTCCATCCTTCTGTCGCAATTCGATATTAGGTATGTACTACAAAAGGCAATCAAAGGCCAAGCTCTAGCAGACTTCCTCGCAGAGCACCCATTGCCTAAAGATTCTCTACTAAGGGATGATCTCCCAGACGAATCTGTCTAAAATGTGGAAAGTTCCTTATCAAATGCTTCCTGGGACATGTACTTTGACGGCACAACCAGGACAAATGAAAAAGGAAAGCAAATATCGGGAATTGGCATCCTCTTTGTCAGTCCCGACAAATATATGATTCCATATGCTTTCTCACTACTGGAACCATGTTCAAACAATGCAGCTGAGTACCAAGCCCTGATTATAGGATTGGAACTCGCCATCGAATTTGGCATCACCATGCTGGAAGCTTTTGGGGACTCGCAACTGATCATCAATTAGATGAATCAAAAATTTGAAGTCAGGAAGCCTGATCTGTTGCGTTACTACAACAAGGTGCAATCGCTTCGACAAAAGTTTGACATCTGTCACATCACCCACGTCCCCAAAAGTGAAAACATCCATGCAGATGCCCTGGCAGGACTCATCGCATCTATGGCAATCCAAGAAGGGGAAAACTTGTAAATCACAGTATGTCAAAGAAGGATTCTCCCTCCTCTTAACACACACCAAGCAGTTGCTAAATTCCACCAAGTGGTTGGAAGTCGGATGTCCATCATCAAAGCTCCGATCGGCGACTGGAGAGGTCCGTTCATTGATTACATTATGTTCGGAATCCTACCTAAAGATCTAAAAGAGTAGGTAAACCTTCAAAGACGAGCCCCAAACTTTCATTTGGATATTCCTTCCAAAATGCTTTACAGAAAATCCTTCAATGGAGTACTTCTACACTACTTGTCACAACAAGAAGCTGAGGAAACTCTCAAAGAAGTACATGCTGGTCTTTGTGGAGCTCATCAGACTGGTCTTAAGCTCTATGATCAGATAAAAATGTTAGGTTATTATTGGCCTGCCATGGTAGCAGACGCTATGAAATTTGCTAAACGCTGCCAACAATGCCAAGTTCATGGAGATTATGTTCGCATGCCTCTAGAATGACTACATCCTACAATGATCTCATGGCCTTTTGAAGCTTGGGGTATGGACATCATAGGTTCTATCTCTCCTCCGTCAAGCAAAGGCCATCGCTTCATCTTCGCCGCTACGGATTATTTCTCCAAGTGGTCAAAAGCATTTGCGCTCAGCGAAATGAAGACCTCATCAGTCCTTCAATTCTAGCGCATCAACATTATCTGTCGCTTTGGCATACCTAAAAGATTTGTCCATGATAACAGACCACAATCCCGAGATCACATATTCTATAGGTTCTGCGACAAGTACAAAATCCAAAGTTGTCCTTCGACTCCATATAATCCGGCGGTGAACGGACTAGTAGAAGCCTTCAACAAGACACTCTGCAAAATTCTCAAGAAAATGGTCTCTAGTCACAGGAGAGACTGGGGTGACAAACTCCTGAAGCTTTGTGGGCTTATCGAACCACCGTTCGAGGACCAACCCATAGTACACCATTCTCTTTGGTCAATGGATGCGAGGCTGTTGTCCCTTTGGAAGTACAAATTCCTTCTTTAAGGGTATCTTTGCAAAATGACATGACACAAGAAAGCAATGTCAAATTGAGACTCCAAGAACTGGATAATCTCGATGAAAGATGGCTTGAAGCTCTACAAAGCATTAAACTGTACCAAGCACGCATGGCAGGATCTTTCGACAAGAAGGTCAGGCAACGCGCCTATAGAAAGGGTGACTTGGTTCTTGCAGTAAAAAGTCCAATGGTTTTCCCCCACAAATCCAAAGGCAAATTCAAACCAAAATGGGAGGGACCCTTCGTCATCGACAAAGTCTTCTCCAACGGCGTATACGCTCTTCTAAACATGGAGGGCGACAGATGTATGTTGCCCATCAATGACAAATTCTTGAAGCGATACTACCCTTGAAGACTTATGCCACTAGGTCAGAGCAATGTCTGCACGGTCAAAGCCTATTTCCAGGTACTTGCTCATCAAACCCACTCCTTTTGGATTTTCATCCTTAGGTTGAAAATTCTAAAAAAACTCAAAACAATGCTTACTTTCATAGTTTCATTGTTCAAAAACAAAAAAAATCCAAAAATCCAAGTTTGGGAGTCTCTTCCTGGACTTGACCCAAACTTTCGATCCTTGAACCCAAAATTCATGGTTTAAAGCAAAAATCAGGACTCAGAAAGTTCCACCCTAGTCCATCCCGACTTTTACAACCAAAAATGGTTTTGAGTCAAAATTTATGACCCTTGCGTCTTTAAACAAAAAGTGATTTTAAGAAACCGTGAGGAAGCGACGCTCAGTCGATACTCGCAAAGCCCAAGAATCGAAAGGATGCGAACCCCATTCGATACTTCCAAAACCTCAAAACAGCAAGGAAGCGACACCTTGTTGTTACTTGCAAAATTTCAAAAATCGTGGAGACGCAACATTCCAGTTGATATCCACAACCTAAATTTAAAAAAAAGAAAACCTCAGATTTCAAAAATCATGGGGAAGCGACATTCATTCGATACCCACAAAACCAAAGTTTTTGAAAAAGCAAGGAAGGACGTTTAGTCTATACTTGTACCCCAATTCGCGAGGAGGCAACATTCCATCGATACTCGCAAACCGAATGAGCAAGGAGGCGACATTCCATCGATACTTGCAATACCATTCAGTAGGGAGGCGACTTTTAGTCGATACTTGCAATTTTGAAAACCAAAAATTGGCTTTCATGCCAAAAACAAAATTTCGACTTTTATGCCAAAAAATCCAAAAACCCGGCTTTCACGCCAAAATTCTAAAATTTGGCTTTCATGCCAACACAACAAAACTTGGTTTAAAAAAAAACTGGCTTTCACCCCACAACAAAATTTCGCCTTCCATGCCAAAAACAAAAATTGGCTTCCATGCCACAAACAAAACCGGCTTTTACGCCACAAAATTCGGCTTCCATGCCAAAAACAAACTTTGGCTTCCATGCCACAAACAAAATCAGCTCCTATGCCACAAAACCTGGCTCTCATGCCAATTCAAAATTCGGCTTTCATGCCATCTCAAAAATCAACTTTCATGTCAATTCAAAATTCGGCTTTCAAGCCATCTTAAAAACCTGGCTTTCATGCCAATTCAAAATCCGGCTTTCATGCCATCCTAAAAACCTGGCTTTCATGACATCTTAAAAATTCGGCTTTCATGCCATCTTAAAACTTTGGCTTCCATGCCACAAACAAATTTTGGCTCTTACTCCACAAAATTTGGCTCCCACGCCATTTTAAAATCCAGCTTTCAAGCTATCAAAAAACCAGGCCTTCGCCACAAAATCTGGCTTTCATGCCCAAAACAACCCTTTGACAAAAGATTTTCACAAAATGACAACCTTTTGGTCAAACTTTCAAACAAACATTCTCATCCAACTTTTGCTTATTTTCTCCAAAAAGAATTTGAGTAAAAGGTATATAAAGTACCAAAAATGTTTTTTTACATGGAGGTACCAAAAAAAGAGAAGAAGAAAAAGAGTTTGTTACAAAAATTAGGAGCTCAATCTAACATGGTATTCAACCAAAGATTCAACTCCTCAAGCAGACTCTTGGCCTTAGTCTCTAAAGCTTCCAGGCCACGCTTTTTCACAATCTTTCCATAAAATGCGGTAGAACGCCGCGACCCATCTACAGCACGGGGAAGCTCTTCTACAATGGCAGCCCATTTTGCAGCAGCTTGTTCCTTCAATAGCTCAAGACGCTGCCTGGTCTCAACGACTTCCCTATCAACATGACGTAGGTCTTCTGTAAGCTCAATGATAGCCAACTCGGTTACGTTCCTCTCCCGAATAAATTGCTTCCGAGTCCGCGAGATCTCATTTACTTCAGACTTGACCTCGCCAGAAGGCTTCAAAAACATTTCATTGAAGAAGTCACCACTTGGGAAGTTCTTGGTCTCATTCCACTTGTTGCCTAGAGCTATGACTTCATCGACAAAAGCGTTCGCACTTGCAATGTCCAGACCGACTTCTTCGCTATCAGCAAGGATGTCCTATACATGCTTTATCATGCCAAAGCCAGCTTCGAAATGGCCAGAAGAAAGAGTTTTGACCCATGAGCTCAAAACGCTCTTCAACACTTTCTTCGCATACTCAAGAGATGGCCCGGATGAAGGCTCGCCCCTCTCCATTGGTCGACTACCCATGTCATGTCCTGTTGGAGGAGTGATCATCAAACTCTTCCTGATCGGAGACACTGGAGGAGGAATCTCCTCAGATGATTTCATCTCTGCCGCATTGAAACTAGAATAAGAAGTCCCTACTTCTGGTTCAACTGCAGGCATCTCCTGCTCTGGCACTGAGAAAGATGGAGGAACTTCTCCTGTTACTTCACAACCTGCCAACAAAACAAAACATAAAAGGTATGAATATGATCCTGTTGAAAAACCATTATCATTACGGTTATTGCTACAAATACCTTCTTCGACGATCGGCGGAATACTTTTTGCCTCCATGAGTTCATCAGAAGCATTGTCAAAGGTTGCGTCCATGGATGGCTAAAAATCATCAGAATCCTATGGCAAGTCAACTGACAATAAAACAAGCAACATATTAGCAAATGATAGCACAACCAAAAAAAGAAAGAAAACACAAAGAAGTCATACCAGGTGGAGATTCTAGAATCACTCCAGAATCCCTCGGTTCTTCTTCAGATGCCGCAATCGGATCCGTCACTACTTCTTCAGTCGGAACCTCAGGAATCACCAAATCATCATCTCCCACTAAAAAGGGAGAGAAAGAAAATAAAAAACAAGAAAATCTCAATGAAAGAAACGGAAATTGAAAGAGGAGGAATCATACCTTCATTAACGGTCTCTTCCTTTCGCCTCATCATAGTTGAGGGAGTCGCACTCTTCCAAGTTTCTCTCCACAAATTGGACCTTCTCTCAGGCCTGCTGTACCGCCACATTAGGAGACCTGGTAGACCGGCGAGGTGCATCAGTAACAAGCTCTTGGCCCTTGTTCGTTCTGGAGGAACTACCTGCAAAGGATGGAGAAGAAAAAAATCAATCATCAAAGTGACAGAATTTTGCTAAAAAATTTCTAGCGAAATTTTGGCATGATTCCGGGACAATTCCGAAGAAAAGGGAAACACCTCGAAAAAGATAGGAAGCTTGAAGATGAGCTCAAAACTGGTGCAAGCTCATGGTCAATAAGCATCCTCAAAGAAGGTTTGAACTCAACATTGCTGCGAGCTCCAACTCTAAAACCTGCAAAGCTCCTCAAAATCCAGCAAGATTAGGAAAGGGCTCAACAGTGCTGCGAGCTCCAAATCCCAAAACTTGCAAAAGATTTCCAGGTATGCATCATCATGCCTCCCAATCAATTTACTAAAAATCATGCATCAAAGAAAAACCATCATGCATTAGATGCTAAGAAAACTTTAACCAAAGCTTGACCAATTCCAACCCAACTTGGTCAAAACCAATCAAACTTTGTCCAAGTCAAAAACCATGTTGGCTTGACCAAGAGATTCTAGCCTTCTATCTTGATGCATAAAAAAAAATGCATGAACATCTTGTATTGCATAAACCTCATTCTCATGGTGAACAAAGGAGGGAAGCAAAAAAAAAAAAAAAAGAAACCTCTTTAAATTTTTTTTTCTGGCTTGTCCGTACAGCCAGGAAAAAAAAGACATGAAAAAAAACAAACAGAAAACGTGAGCAGAAAAAAAGAAAAAATAAACAGCACGTGTAAAAAAAAAAAACAGAGAGAAAACACGTGGAAAAAAAAGAAGAAGAAAAAAAAAAGAAAAAAGAAAAGAAAAGAAAAGAAAAGGAAAGGAAGGAATCTTTTCTACTTCTACATGGAATTTCTTGTGAAGGAAGAAAACTCACTTGAAGCCATGGATGGAGAAGAAAGAGAACTTGAAAATTCTTGAAGAAGAAGAGGAGTTCTTGATCTTGGAGCACTCTTGAAGACTTTTGCAAAAAGAAAGCAATAAGGGCAAGAGATCCAACCTCCTTTGCTTTTATAGAGGAGAGCTAACCAAAAGAGGAAACAAGGAGAAAACCAAGGAGTAAGTGCTAAAAACTAGCAACTTTCCCAAAAGAAAAAAGATTTGAGATATTCTCTCTTAAAATGAAGATTCTTTGAGAAATTCTCTCCAAAAAGAAAGGGAATGAGAAATATTCTCTCCAAAAGAAAGATACTTTGAGAAAATCTCTCCCAAAATCAAGGAAACATGAGAAATTCTCTCCAAGTAAGGATATTTTTAGATATTCTCAGCCAACAAGAGATATTTTTAGATATTCTTTACAAAATGATACCATATGAGATCTAAGTCATCTCCAAAGCTTAAGATCCTATGGGTTAGCCCACATGAACCTCCTTTGCCAAGAGCATACAAAATGGTTCCATGCCTCTCTTGAGTTGATTGAACCATTCAAAAAAAAAAAAAAAACCGAGAAGAAAAGCCTCATGAGTTTCCAAAAATCCAAACCATCCAACCTCATGAACCAAATTAAGCCAAAATCTTGAAATTGACAATCCACAAAAAACCAAACTCCGGTTCCCTAACTTGCCACATACAGCTTGTTAGGTCACAAGGCCAAAACCAAAAAAATCAAATCCTGACCCACTAGCTCGCCATATACAACTTGTTAGGTCACAAGGTCAAAACCAAATCTGACCCCCCAATTTGCCACATACAGCTCGTTGGGTCACAAGGTCAAAATCAAAAGTCAAACCTCGACCCCCTAACCTGCCAAATACAGCTTGTTAGGTCACAAGGTCAAAAAAACAAAAAAAGGCCTCTTGACTGCCTAATGCGCCACATACAACCCTTAGGTTCACAAGGTCAAAAGGAAAACCCAAAATCCAAAACCAAAATCAAACTCCCTCATGTCATTTTCAAAACTTTGCCTTGAGATGGTACGTGATCCCTCTCACTACCATAAAATCCCTTTGGAAACTCAAAAGGCTATTAAACAAATGCTCAAAAGACTCTTGGTCAAGTCAGAAGCTCTCCTTCAAGTTTCTCTTCGAGGCACATCGACTCCAAAAGCTATTCGTTGTTGTACCTCGAGGGGGCATTTGTTGACACCAAAAATGTCACTTTGCCTCTTCAACATCAAGAAGCCACATCCTACTACAAAACAGGCAATGTTGCTTCAAGCATCAGATCTTGTCAGAATCAAACAAAAACTGCAAGATCCTTTAAGACAGCCAAAAGAGGGGTTCATATGAAGTTTCGGGTCACTCCAACTTCATTTGACCTTACTTCACTCCTCCGGTAACTGAACAGGCGCTCCTGGCGGCGACAGCGTCGAAGACATCAAAACTTCGATCAGAGCCTACGCATGGTCTCAAAATACCTCCAAAAGGCTCCATGCCAAATTCCAAGTCAAACCAACAACTTTTGACCATCCGTCAACCCTCGAGCAGTAAAATCAAGCCTCTCGGTGGCGAGAACCACCGGGACTATTACTCATCAAACGGAGCACATGGATGGCTTCAACATACTTCCAAAGGGCTGCACGTCAAATTTCAGGTCATTCCGACAACATTTGACCCGACTTTGACACTCCGAAACAAAATCAAGGCTACCGATGGTGGAGTACCCTGGGACCATGACATCCAAAACGGAGCCAACGGATCGTCTCAAAATGACTCCAATAGGCTCCCTGTCAAATTTCAAGTCAATCGGACATCGATTGACTGCACATCAACGCGCGGCATCTTCCCCGTGGTGAAATCAAGCCTATTGGTGACGGGACCCCACACGGCTTAAAAACTGAAACAAAAGCCCATGGTTTGTCCTATCTACTGTTTAGCAGGCTTCACCTCAAATTTCAGGTCATTCCGACATTGTTTGACCGAGTTTCTACTCTTGACGGAAAATCGGCTACAAAGTCTTCGACTTTTCCAAAAAAATTGGAAACTTTGTGCTCCGATTTGTATGGCTTCTTATCAAGTTTTCTTCAGGAGAATCAAGCCAACAAATGAGGAGAAATGTCAAGAAAAATACAGGAGAAAAAAGCATAAAAAAGACCGAAAAACGGCTTTGGCAATAAAGTGTGGTCCCAATCCATCAGTTGATATAATAAATTGATTAATTTCTTTATTTATCAATAAAGTCACGCTTTCCTTTCATGAGATGAATGGTGATTTATTACTTAATGCACATGACTAATACATATGACATAATGGTTCATGAGATGAACCGGGTCCCATTAGTATATTAGATGTGATATATGTATATGGATGAGATCCACATACGGGAGATATGTGTCACAAATCTTATACTTAAAATATCTTCACAACCATTGATGAGACTGGGCATCTCATCTAATAAGGTTGCAGCACTTTGATCACTATGAGATAGTGTGATTTGTCTCGATCATTAGAATGGAAGATTCTTGATCACGGTGCTGATACATTGGATGTATTGAAGGACCATGAGAAGCACCTTATGAATACTGTCTCGATTTAAGGACTGCTCTCATAATTCCCTAGCAATAGGCTCTCATTCCTGAGACATTGATGAACTCAAGTTTCTATCCATACATTTGCTTTGAGTCACCAATGAGTGAGGCCAACTGTAGGTCAACACCTCGGTGTCTTGAGTACGTGGTAGTAGGATTGTGGGAACATACAATGATCAAGATGGAATCTATCTACATTATCCCCTTGTGCCAATTAATGGATTATCATTAGTAAGTGCGCACCCATCTCGATTAAGAGTTAATTGGATGGTACTGATGATCACTGTGATTAATTGGGGCTCAAGGATAATAAGATGTGGATCTAAGATTAGATGAGACAGATTTATTCCAATTGATCCATGGATATTGATGGAGGAGCCTACTTGTGGTACTGTGAAAGTTCAGGGTTTTCATTTTATTTATTCCTAAGACTGGAGTGCAATTACATTTATATAGTGGTATTATTTGCAATTAACTGTGGGCCCGGATTGCACATGAGATGTGGGGTCGCATGTCCTAGTTGGAGCCAGCTTTCTAAGGAATCCCTAGTGGTCCCCACACTAGCCCAAGTATTAGAAAGATTCTATTCTTGCTTAAACTCTAATAGGAAGGAATTAAAAACTTACTATTTCTATTTGAAGTGAGACTTCTTATGCAATGAGTAAGAGAAGTAAGAAAAGGAGGTTGCATGAGGACAATATAAGGGGAAACACCCCTTGGACGTCCAAGACACACAACCCACGCCCAAGAGCCTCTAGTGCAAGTGTTGCACAACTCTTCTTCTCCTCTTCTCTCTTCTAGTTGCCTTCTAGTTCCTTAGAGTTTCTAGTAGGGTTTTCTCTTGGAGATCCCACACATCTTCTTGAGAAAAGAGATCTAATAGAGGGTCATAGCGTGGAAGATCAATAGGTCTTGGAGACTCTTGTTTGATACGTGAAAGTGTTTCATCATAAAAGAAAGACGCAACTTCTCCATTAGAGCACTATCGGGCTCCAAATGTATAATCTACTTCTCTACTTGTTGAAGATTATTTTGTTGCAAGTAGTTACTGATTTCTATCTTCTAGATAGGTTATATTGTTGTACATGATTGATGAGAATGAGGGATTGCATCCTGGATTGGGTTTTGTAGCCTTATGGATAGTTGATCCCTGAGTCAAGTGGGTCAAAAGTTTTGAAAATCAATCCACGAGGCCCACCTACTTCCAACAATTGGTATCAAAGCCATACCTCATCTCTAATCATGTTAGATCAGCGATCTAGATCTAATCTTTGCATGAGATGCGAAGAGGATAGACTTACGGCTACGTAAGGATCAATTATGATTGGGTTGCTTACTTTTTGTAGTAAATCCATGTTTGGAATGTCACAAAAGGGTTTAATCATGATGGAAAGATGGTAGGAAGCCATTAGATGGTATTTGGAATCATTAGAAAGAGTTTGGGATCAGTTGGCTATGATTTGACAAAAACCCAAAATTTTGGGTTCGTCAAGTCGCCTAACCGACCTGGACCAGTCGGCTATCCCACTTGACCAGGTCGGCCAGCCGACTTGGTCAGGTCGGCTAGCTCGACCCCCGCCGGGGGACACCCCCGGATCCCCTCTGCGAAGTGCATGTATTAAAAGGGTGGCAACCTTTGGCATCTTGTTTTTCCATTGTGGATTGGTGACCTGGTTTTGTGAGATGATTTGTTGTATGAGATACTAACTTGCAGGTGATAATGTCCTCTCCATATGGCCCACAAGTCTTTCACTTTCGTTTTATGGTTATTGGTTTATTTGAGGCTAAGTGTAAAGGGCATCATGGTTTCCTTGGTTTCCTGTGAAAGGGCAAGGCATGGTGAATTTCCCTATAGCCCTTTTATTTCCATGTTTAGATTACCATGTAAGTCTCATTGTAGAGACATAGGAATTTATGTAATTTTTCAAAATTTGTAAATTTTGAAAATGTCCAAGACGAAGAAGGAAAGTGAAGATGGACTCCTAATCAAAGAGTTTAAAGATTACCAAAAGGATCTTGGAGATGCCCAAAGAGTTTGAGGATTCTCAAAGTTTTGGAAAGTCTAGAAGTCCAAGAAGTCTATTCCGTTTGGGCCATGTGGAGGAGAGGACTAGTTTCTAATTTTAGCTTTTTCTATTTATGGATGAATGCTTAATTTAGAATGTTTCCAAATCTGATCCAAACATAGCAAGTTACCAAAATTGGTCAAATCAAATTAATTTTTGGAAAGAGTTCTAATTAGAGTTGGTGGGCCCATGAGATGGATCCATTGGTAACACTAATTTAGAAATTGGACTTTCCTTAAAATAACTTGACTTGGAACCAATCATTGGTCATATCATGAGATGATTTGATGTGTATATATGTGGGCCCATGTACCTTAAGGGAAATCCTCAATTCTAAAATATTAAGTGGGAGCGGGGCATTTATATTTAGAAATCCTCATGGTTTTCCACCATAGGTCCATTGTAAGGAAAGTATTAGCCTCGCACCATCTTGAGAATGGTCGTTCCCCACGGAGGGCTTTTACTTATCTGGTTACTAGATATGGATCTCCTATGGATAGTGTTGTTGAGACAGGGCGGGGGCTCACTCCCCAAGGATGAGCTGCTTGCAATGGTTGTCATGCAATGCTAGTTGGTGGGTCATACTTCACTAAAATAATGATGTAGTATCCCCAAGGATTTGCCTCATATATTTCAGAAACCAAAGCTAATCAGGAGTCAATCATTATTTAGTATGAGATACCTAGATAATAATGAATGAAGGGGATCATGGATAGTTAGTCTTAATCCTAATTTTGACCAACTTTGATCTGCACCAATCTAGGTGGTATTTGCTTTCCCCAAAGAGGCATACCCCGGGGATTGAGATTCCGATGTATTCTAAATTTAGTAGTTATAAGGATTCCCACATAAATTTGGTAGAATACTAAATCCTAATGTCATTTAAATTCATTAATTGAATGTATGGTTATGTGCTACAGTATTTCAAGCATGAATTCAAATACTTTCAATCCACTTGCGACCATCCTCAACCAGAATAAATTGGTGGGATCCAACTATGTAGACTGGAAACGAAACCTGGATATTGTCATGACTGCTTCAGGATATAAATATGTCCTTACCAAAACCCCCCTTGATGAGCCTGGCCCGGATGCACCAGAAGAGGAAAATGAACTTTACACCAAATGGGCCAAAGACGATGAGATGGCCAGATGTTACATTCTGGCATCCATGTCTAGTGTTTTGCAATACCAACATCAATCCTATAAGACTGCATACGATATTATATCGAACTTAAAGGAGATATTTGTGGAACAGGGCATGCCTGCTAGGCAGGCAGCTATGAGGGTGCTCATTAGCGCCAAGATGGCTGAAGGTACATCAGTACAGGAACACATGTTAAAAATGATGGACTAATTAAATGAGTTAGATGTATTGGGAGCTGTGATTGATGCAGAATCACAGATCGACATAATCCTTGAGTCACTACCAAAGCCATTTAACAATTTCAAGGTTAATTATAATATGAACAAGATGAATCTGACTCTGGCAGAGCTGTCAAGCCAGGTGGTGGTGACTGAAGGGATTATGAAGAAGAAGCCAACTGCCCTAATGACAGAAAAATCAGATACCAAGTCCAAGCCGAAAGGCAAAGGGTGGAAAGGCAAAAAGAAATCAGTTCCGAAAGGTCCTAATGGTGGCGTTTCCAAGGCTAAGGGATCAAGGTCAAAAGGAAAGTGTTTCTATAGTGGTAAGACAGGACATTGGAAAAGGAATTGTCCAGAATATCTGTCTAAGAAGAAGACCTCAGGTATGATTGAGTCACTTATTTCTGAAGTTAGTTTTGCAACTGGTACTTCGAGAATCTTGGTGTGTGGACTTCGGGGCAACTAATCACATATGAATTTGTTGCAGGGGTTCAGGGAAACCAGGAGGCTTAGTGACAGAGAAATCATTGTTAACCTAGGATCTAATGCTCGGGCAGAGGCAGTTTCAGTGGGAGTTATTACTTTATGTTTTTCAAATAATAAGTTGGTTTTGTCAGACACGTTATATGTACTGTCTTTACGGCGGAATTTAATTTCAGATTCTAGTTTGGTGAATAAAAGTTATTCCATTACTTTTGGTACTGAAGTTGTCATAAAGAGGAATGATACTTTTATATGTTCTGGCAAGGTAACCAATGGGCTTTATTTGTTAACTCCAACAATATATGAGATACATGATACTGAAACAATTAATAGACCATCATTAAAGAGGAAGTCACCTTCATCTAATCCAACAAAAAACTTTGGCACTTGAGGCTAGGTCATATAAACCTAAATAGGATTGACAGGCTAGTGAAAGATGGTATCTTGCCTTCATTGGTGGTAGAACCAATGCCTGTCTGCGAGTCTTGTCTGGAAGGCAAAATGACCAAAATACCCTTTTCATCTAAGGGCAATAGGGCCAAAGATTTATTGGAATTAGTGCATATTGATGTGTGTGGACCCATTAATGTCAGGGTCAGAGGAGGATATGAGTATTTCATCACTTTCACAGGTGATTACTCAAGATATGGATAATATACCTTATGCACCGCAAGTCCGAGGCTTTTGAAAAGTTCAAAGAGTTTCGAGCGGAAGCAGAAACGAAAAAACAATTAGGTAAAAGTATCAAGACTCTTCGATTAGATCGAGGAGGGGAATATCTCTCTGCTGATTTTATGGGATACTTATCAGAAAATGAGATTCTATCCTAGTTGTCTGCTCCTGGTATGCCTCAACAGAATGGAGTAGCAGAAAGAAGGAACATGACTCTTTTAGATATGATTAGGTCTATGATGAGTTTCTCAGGATTACTTATATCTTTTTGGGGATACGCCTTGGATACTGCGATGTACATACTAAACCTCGTACCATCTATGTCTGTACCTAATACTCCCCGGGAGTTGTGGTCCTAGCGAAAGCCTAGTCTACAACATTTACATATTTGGGGCTGTCCGGCATACGTATTAAAGGTTAAGACGGATAAGTTGGAAACGAAGTCGGAAGTGTGCGCGTTTGTAGGATATCCTAAAGGAACTAAAGGTTGGTTATTCTATAATCCCAGAAAGTAGAAAGTGCTGGTGAGCACTAATGCGGTTTTTCTGAAGGAAGATTATATGATCAACCAGAAATCTTTAGAAAAGGTGATCTTGGAAGAAATTCAAGGGCAAACAATTCCAAATCCAAGTATGACTGAACCTGAAGAAGAAGCGCCCTTACCGGGCCCAGTAGTTACACCAGTGCCTCGTCGTAGTGGGAGGATTGTCAGACCCCCTGACAAGTTCTCGTTCTTGGGAGAGTCTTATGAGGCAGTCCCGGAAGAACCAGAACAAGATCCCTGTAACTATGATGAAGCATTTAATGACATAGATTCGGGGCGTTGGGAAGATGCTATGAAAGCTGAGATGCCATGCTCAAGTCCACCAGGATACTCTTATCCATTGCGGCTCATCTCGATTATGAGATTTGGCAAATGGAAGTCAAGACGGCGTTTCTCAACGGCCATCTTGAGGAAGACATCTATATGGTGCAGCCAGACGGTTTTGTAGCTAAAAACCAAGAGCAAAAAGTTTGCAAGCTGTAGAAGTCTATTTATGGACTGAAACAGGCATCCCGAAGCTGGAACATCCGTTTTGACCAGGCAATCAAGTCATTTGGTTTTTGTCAAAATCCGGATGAGTCATGTGTGTACACGAAAAGTGAAGGTAATAGGGTAGTTTTTCTGGTTTTATATGTCGATGACATCCTACTCATTGGGAAAGATGTGGGAATGTTGTCAACAGTGAAAGTTTGGTTGGCAAAGACTTTTGATATGAAGGACTTGGGAGAAGCTAGCTACATCCTAGGGATCAAACTCCATCGAGACCGGAAAAATAGGATGATTGGCTTATCTCAAGCTGCATACATTGATAAGGTACTGATATGATTTGCTATGCAAGACTCCAAGAAGGGTATTACACCTTTCAGGCATGGTGTGCACCTTTCCAAGGATCAGTGTCCTAAGACACCTGAGGAAATGGAATAGATGAGGTCCATACCATACGCTTCGGCTGTTGGTAGCCTCATGTATGCTATGTTGTGTACTAGACAAGATATCTATCACGCAATGGGCCTAGTCAGCAAATATCAGTCTAACCCAGGACCCGAACATTGGACTGCTGTAAAGTGTATTCTCAAATACTTGAGAAGGACTAGAGATTACATGTTAATTTATGGCAGTGATGAGTTGATTCCAGTCGGTTACACAGATTCCGATTTCATGTCATATAAGGATTCCAAGAAATCAACTTCTGGGTATGTGTTTATGCTATAGCTGCTTGAGAAGCAACTAAAGAAACAGATTGGCTCAAAAGATTCCATATGGAACTTGGAGTGGTACTTGAAAGTCCTTGGGATCCTAACCCTAGAGGGGGAGGGGGGTGAATAGGGTGTGCTACAAATATGACCAATTTAGACCAATTTTAAATTCTAAGCATAAACTAGTCACATGTGATGATTTACCAGACAAAATGCGGAAGCTAATATAAACAATCACCACAAAAGCAAGCACCACAACACAAAGGTTTATAGTGGTTCGGCCTCAATGCCTACGTCCACTACCGGCTTGTGATCCAATCACCCCACCGGATTTCCACTATTTATGCTTTTTACAAGGCTAAGCAATAACCCTTACAATGTTGTTTTTCTAGGCTAAACAACAACCTCTCAATTTGCTTTTCTAGGCTAAGCAATAACCTTTACAAAATGCTTTTCTTAGGCTAAGAAATAACCTTTACAAGATGCTTTTCTTAGGCTAAGCAATAACCTTTACAAATAAAGATTTCTCTAAGAAGGTGTCTTTACAAAAGATCACTCTAAGAGATACAATTTAAGCACAATTGGATTGCCTCTAAATAGGCTAATATGAAAGTGAAATTTCAATTACAAACATACACCAAAACAAGCTAAAGTGTGTGCACAAGTGTATGAATGCTTTACTTCAATCAAATTCTACAATGAAGCTCCTAAAAGAATGCTTGATGCATTTTAAAAACAAAGCTTAGAAAATGATGATTGAAGATAAAACTAATCACATAAAAGATTCAAACAACTTTGAAGAAATGAAACAAACAAGTTGTATGAGAACACATGTGATTAGGATAAGAGAGTTTGCAAACCAAACTAATTTTCCAAAGATGATATTGAGTTTGCAACACAACTCTAGAAATCATGCATAAGTGAAAATACAAAGATTTAAGCATGCATGGATTTCATTTTAATGGAAATCAAAATACAAGTAAAGTGTACCTTTTAAAAAACTCAAGCATTTGATTTCCAAAAAGCCCTTTAGCCTTTCCAACTTCTTCCCCTTTCTTTGGCTCCAAAATGGTCTCAAAAGTTCATCCAAAAAGCCCCTTGAAAGGTTGGAAAAGAATGGACTTTAAAGGAAAAAACAGTCCAACGGCTAGCTCCCCGGTCGACCCCATGACAGGGCCCGGTCGACCCCATACACACAACGGTAAAAAAAAAGAACTGTTGGAGCTCAGGAACCTGGTCAACCTGCAGTGTGGCCGGTCGACCGGGTCCCCTGGGCCGGTCGACCGGCCACACTGCTGGTCGACCCCCTGGGACAAAAATTCCCAAAAAAAATTCTCATTTGAAGGTTTTTCTTGGGGGAACTTTTGGCCACTTAATCAAGCTTGAAAAACATGTTTTAAATCAACTTAAGATGTTTAAAAACATGAGACATACAAGGCCTAAAATGATTCAAAACTTTAAAACCAAAGGCTTGCTTGATTTGTAAAAACTCTTTTCACATTTAAATGCATACAAAAATGATTCTGAAAATGATGAATGTATGCAAGGCACAAACCTAAATCCTCACTTTGATTTCTCAAAAGTAATGCACAAAGAATTAGGTTTTCAAAAGAGTCTGGATTCTAAAACAAATGCATCCAAGTTTAAAAAACAAAACATGCATAAAACATTGATTCTACAAGTCTAAAATCCAATGCATGTATAAAACCAGATTTCAAGATTTTCTAAAACCATGCATGTGTGAAAATTCAAATGATGCTAAAGTGAAAATGCATCCATCAAATTGCAAATACAAAATCCCTAACAATCTCCCCCTTTGCAATTTGATGGCAACTTACTCATCATTGAAATAACACACCAATTCTTCAGCTCCCCCTAAGCTGGACAAGTCTTGAAATCTTCTTGGATGCTCCTCCTCTTAGCTTGGGCTCTTGGGCTCTTTTCGTCAAACTTCTTGATGCTTGGAGCTTGATCATTCTTCAAGCTTTCTTTTCATCTTCCTCTCTTTAGCCAAGCATCTTCTTTAGCTCCAAGCTTTCTTTCTTCTTTTTGCTCTCCCCCTTTGACCATGCCTCTCTCTCCCTTTGGCAAGATATGCATTCTCTCCCCTTGTAGAAGATCATACACAACTCTCCTTAGGAAGCTTGGACATTCTCTTCACCCTTTTGAGAACTTGAATGCTCTCTCCCCCTTTGACATTAAATTGCAAAGGTACACACATGAAACAAGGAAAATACCTTTAGTAGCACCTGTTAACAAAAGAAATCGAAAATGAGATACATAACAGGCTATCATGTATGGAAGTTATCTCTAAGGGATCAAAGGCAATCCAAGGGTGAATTTGATCAAAACTAATACTTCCTATGAAGGTCTATACTCCCCCTCAATCCATTCTCTTCTTTTGTCAAACTTTTGACAAGGTATAACTATTTGGTGCAAGGAGAAGATGGTTTAACCAAATGAGGGTCAACTTCAAGGAAATGATTAGATTCATTTAACTAAAGAGCACAATATGATCAAATTACCAAAAGAAAGCAAGGTCAATGAGAAAAGCAATCATGGATATCAATTGGAAAAACAAGGAATACCAATTGAGATTTAAAGATAAGACTATTAAAACAATCACTCTAAAATGGATTTAAAAATATACCTATTAGGAAAAATCCAAATTAGAGCTATCCATGATGAGATGGGGTTTATTAATCATAGCATCAAATAATCTAACTATGGAAAGCATATGCTATGAAGGTTTTGAAATCATTTCATTCAATCAATAAATATGACTTATTAAAGTGCAAGATGAGTGAAATGAAATTCAAACATGAAGCCAACCAACCAAGATTATGAATACATAAATATGGTGGTCATGAGATTTACCTATATGAGCAAGGGAGGTGGCAACATGAAAATTATGATGCTAATGGAGAGTGACATGGAACAAATATATTACTATCAAGTTCAATCCAATGTACACAAGGTCTATCACATTCACAAGAAATCAAACCAATAAAAAATTATACCAATTAAAATCAATTGAATTTGACAACATGATTAAGAGCAAGAATGTGACAAACACACCATTCCATCAAGCAACATAAATGGATATTCATCACTTATAATGATATGACTAATGAACATAGTGATGAACAAGGTAAATTGCAATGCAAAAGAATATAACTTTGAAATGCATGCAATTTCCAAAGTGTCAAAATCATATGAATTCAACATCTAAGATATCCATCAAACATATAGAAATACAATGAATGGATTTCAAAGTGTTTCATATGATTAAGATCACTACTTATGAAGTTGAAACATGTAAAAAGATGACACCAAGGGAATCTACATGAATCAACATCATAACCATCCAAAAAGAAATGACTAGAAGGCATAGAGGATGGATTTGGGTTCTAGTATGGTTTCTACATATATAACTAAGATCACAACCATACATGGAACCAATAGTCATTTGCATATAAAAAGAATGTAAACAAATAAGCAAGGATGCAAACAACATACATTTCCATTTCTAAGATAATGAAACCAAAAGAAAAGGAAATGAGAACATGGAACATGCTTAGATGATTATAACTAATGATGTTATAGAGCATTTCCATTCAAACAATCTTCAAATCATTTTGATAAACAAAATCCAACAATGAGCATAAATAGAATGATTTTGAAGATCAATTTTCAACATTGTATTTTAAAAGATATAACTTAAATGAAACACATACAAGTTGATTTTTCAAAACAATGATTTTCCATATAAAAGTATAACTTAGAAAACCATGGAAAAACTTGAATTGATTCAAATCATTTGTTAAAAAAAAATCTTACCAAGACATCTACACAAATGATTCAACAACAATTGATCATGATTAATCTAGCTATGAAAGCTTTTGAACTCACAATCAATTGATCATGTAGAAATGCAATTCCAAACATAAAACTAAATGTGAGCAAAAAGCAAATCTAACATGATGAAATTATAATAAAATGATTTTGAAAACCATGATATGTAACTTAGAATGGTGCATGAAAACAAAATCAAATGATCATAAAGAAACAATGCATTTTAATAAATGTAACTATATAGCAACAAAATGCAAATGCAACATGACCAACAATATGATTTAACTATTAAAGAATAGGTTGGTCAAGGAGGTTCAAGGCCTTAAGGTTTGTCTAAGTAAATAACTTTAGGAATCCACCTAAGGTCTTGAGAGGGTTGAACTTTGAGGTCTAGTTTGGAATTCTCACCAACTAAAGGAGATTTGACTTGATAAATTTTCAATTTAAACTTATCACCATGATATTTAGATTTTACTAAATTTAGCTTAGATTGGTGATTAGTCTTTTGATGTTGGTGAGTTTGTTTCTTTGGGGATAGTTTCACTTTTCTTTTCTTCTTATTTTCTCCCTTTACTTGACTTTTGAATTTTAAATTTAACTTTGTTACTTTATTCAAAAGTTCTTTCATGGGTTTATATAAGGGAGATAGGTTGAGAAGCTTTTTGTTCATAGATTCTTTTAAACTTGGTTTAACTTGTTTGAAATTTTTAGAATCTATTTTAGGAGACTCCATTTTAAATTATTTAACTTGTTTAATATTTTTGGAGTCTTCTTTGGTTTTTAGTGTCTTACCCTTCATAGATTTTGATTCTACCTTTTTGGGTTCAAATGTGGGTTAACACACATGGCTTCTTCTTCTTCTTAGTTTGCACTCAAACCTAAAATGCCCTTCAATGCCACAATAATTACATTTTGGTTTTGGGCAAAGGAGAAAGAGTGCTAGAGAAAGAGGACCCACCTTTCACAAAAGTGTTGGTGAATTTAGGGTCATGTGACATATTCCTATTAAATCCAAGACCCGTCCTATCTCCTTTAGATTTACCCAATCTAAATAATTTTTCAAATTTATCTTCTCCTTGGGTAAATTTGCACTCATACTTTTGTTTATAGCTTTCAAGTTGAGTGACTTTGGTTATAAGGATTGAATTTTCATTTTTGACTTTTGAAAGTTCATTTTCAATTTCCTTATAGTTGCTTAGCTCTTCATTGGCAAGTTTTAATTCAAGTTTTAGTTCATTAACAACATTAGTTCCAAGTTCTAAGGTTTTTAACTTACTTTTAATCAACTTGGATTCTAAATTGTTAATGTCTTCATCTTGCCTTTTTATTTGATCTCTTAGATTTAAATTTTCCTTATTGACATTATCATAACCCATCTTTAATTCTTTTAGTTCATCTTGAATGTTAGATAGGTTATTTAAAGAGATCACGAACTTAGAGTCTAGACATTTTATTACTTCTTCTTTCTCTCTAAGTTCATCTTTTGAAGAGACTAGCTCTATGTTTAGTCTATTTGATTCTTCTTTTAAACTTTTATTTCTCTTATCAAGCTTTGAAGATAATGTATATAATTCATGATAGGCTTGTTGAAGATCATCTTCATCATACTCATTTTCTTCCTCTTTTGAATCAAATTGATATTCATTTAATTGAGGGTTTGAATCTCCAATAGAAGGAAGAATGAGGGGTCCAGAAGAATCTACAAAGTCTAGCATAGTGGAGTCCATTCTAATGATTTTCATGCAAGCACAACTGTAGGGTTTTGACTCTAGGTTTTTACACCTAATAAAGAGTTCCAAACACTTGATCCTAAAAGATAGAGCACTTGGCTCTGATACCAATTGAAAGTCCTTGGGATCCTAACCCTAGAGGGGGGGGGGGGTGAATAGGGTGTGCTACAAATATGACCAATTTAGACCAATTTTAAATTCTAAGCATAAACTAGTCACATGTGATGATTTACCAGAGAAAATGCGGAAGCTAATATAAACAATCACGACAAAAGCAAGCACCACAACACAAAGGTTTATAGTGGTTCGGCCTCAATGCCTACGTCCACTACCGGCTTGTGATCCAATCGTCCCACCGGATTTCCACTATTTATGCTTTTTACAAGGCTAAGCAATAACCCTTACAATGTTGTTTTTCTAGGCTAAACAACAACCTCTCAATGTGCTTTTCTAGGCTAAGCAATAACCTTTACAAAATGATTTTCTTAGGCTAAGCAATAACCTTTACAAGATGCTTTTCTTAGGCTAAGCAATAACCTTTACAAATAAAGATTTCTCTAAGAAGGTGTCTTTACAAAAGATCACTCTAAGAGATACAATTTAAGCACAATTGGATTGCCTCTAAATAGGCTAATATGAAAGTGAAATTCCAATTACAAACATACACCAAAACAAGCTAAAGTGTGTGCACAAGTGTATGAATGCTTTACTTCAATCAAATTCTACAATGAAGCTCCTAAAAGAATGCTTGATGCATTTTAAAAACAAAGCTTAGAAAATGATGATTGAAGATAAAACTAATCACATAAAAGATTCAAACAACTTTGAAGAAATGAAACAAACAAGTTGTATGAATGTTAAAGTCTAAGAACACATGTGATTAGGATAAGAGAGTTTGCAAACCAAACTAATTTACCAAAGATGATATTGAGTTTGCAACACAACTCTAGAAATCATGCATAAGTGAAAATACAAAGATTTAAGCATGCATGGATTTCATTTTAATGGAAATCAAAATACAAGTAAAGTGTACCTTTTAAAAAACTCAAGCATTTGATTTCCAAAAAGCCCTTTAGCCTTTCCAACTTCTTCCCCTTTCTTTGGCTCCAAAATGGTCTCAAAAGTTCATCCAAAAAGCCCCTTGAAAGGTTGGAAAAGAATGGACTTTAAAGGAAAAAAACAGTCCAACGGCTAGCTCCCCGGTCGACCCCATACACACAACGGTAAAAAAAAAAGAACCGTTGGAGCTCAGGAACCTGGTCAACCTGCAGTGTGGCCGGTCGACCAGGTCCCCTGGGCCGGTCGACCGGCCGCATTGCTGGTCGACCCCCTGGGACAAAAATTCCCAAAAAAAATTCTCATTTGAAGGTTTTTCTTGGGGGAACTTTTGGCCACTTAATCAAGCTTGAAAAACATGTTTTAAATCAACTTAAGATGTTTAAAAACATGAGACATACAAAGCCTAAAATGATTCAAAACTTTAAAACCAAAGGCTTGCTTGATTTGTAAAAACTCTTTTCACATTTAAATGCATACAAAAATGATTCTGAAAATGATAAATGTATGCAAGGCACAAACCTAAATCCTCACTTTGATTTCTCAAAAGTAATGCACAAAGAATTAGGTTTTCAAAAGAGTTTGGATTCTAAAACAAATGCATCCAAGTTTAAAAAACAAAACATGCATAAAACATTGATTCTACAAGTCTAAAATCCAATGCATGTATAAAACCAGATTTCAAGATTTTCTAAAACCATGCATGTGTGAAAATTCAAATGATGCTAAAGTGAAAATGCATCCATCAAATTGCAAATACAAAATCCCTAACAGTACTTTTGGCAGGACAACCGCTCACAGTTAACTGTGATAACAATAAGGCAGTCGATAAGTCCAAGGAACCCTAGAGCCAAAAGCATGTACAGAGGTAGTAACACATGGTCAGAGAGATTGTGCAGAGAGGTGATACTGCTATCACCTAGATAGACTCTGCATACAATCTAGGAGATCCCTTTACTAAGCCTTTGACTACCAAAGTGTTTGAGCAACATGTAGACGGGATGGGCATGAGATGCAACCTTGACTGGCATTGAGCCCAAGTGGGAGATTGTTAGATTGTATAGACTCAATCCATCAGTTGATGTACTAAATTGATTAATTTCTTTATTTATCAATGAGATCATGCTTTCCTTTCATGAGATGAATGATATTTTATTACTTAACGCACATAACCAATACATATGACATAATGGTTCATGAGATGAATCGGGTCCCATTAGTATATTAGATGTGATATATGTATATGGATGAGATCCACATACGAGAGATATGTGTCACAAATCTTATACTTAATATATCTTCACAACCATTGATGAGACTGGGCATCTCATCTGATAAGGTTGCAGCACTTTGATCACTATGAGATAGTATGATTTGTCTCGATCATCAGAATGTAAGATTCTGGATCATAGTGCTGGTACATTGAATGTATTGAAGGACCATGAGAAGCACCTTATGAAACACTGTCTCGATTTTAAGGTCTGCTCTCATAATCCCCTAGCAATAGGCTCTCAACCCTGAGACATCGATGAACTCAAGTTTCTATCTATTCATTTGCTTTGAGTCACCAATGAGTGAGGCCAACTGTAGGTCAACACCTCGGTGTCTTGGGTACGTGGTAGTAGGACTGTGGGAACATCCAATGGTCAAGATGGAATCTATCTATATTATCCCCTTGTGCCAATTAATGGATTTGTCATTAGTAAGTGCGTACCCATCTCGATTAAGAGTTAATTAGATGATACTGATGAACACTGTGATTAATTGGGGCTCAAGGATAATAAGATGTGGATCTAAGATTGGATGTGACAGATTTATTCCAATTGATCCATGGATAATGATAGAGGGGCCTACTTGTGGTACTGTGGAAGTTTAGGGTCTTCATTGTAATTTATTCCTAAGATTGGATTGCAATTGCATTTATATAGTGGTATTATTTGCAATTAACGGTGGGCCCGGAGACTGCACATGAGATGTGGGGTCACAGTGTCCCAGTTGGAGCCAGCTTTCTAAGGAATCCCTAGTGGTCCCCACACTAGCCCAAGATATTAGAAAGTTACTAATCTTACTTGAACTCTAAAAAGAAGGAATTAGAAAGTTACTATTTCTATTTGAAGTGGGACTTCTAATAGTGGTAATAGTAAGCTACTAATTTGTGTGGAAGTGTGACTTCTAATGCAATTAGTAAGAGAATCTTAAGTGGAGACCTAAAAGCTATAAATAGAGGAGTCTATAGGGCTGGACGTCCCATGCATATGAGCATCTAGGGATTCACGCCCAAAACCTCTTTGTGTAAGTGTTGCACAAATTCTTCTCCTCTTCCCTCTTCTAGTTCTCTTCTAGTTTCTTAGAGTTTCTAGTAGGGTTTTCTCTTGAAGATCCCACACATCTTCTTGAGAAAAGAGATCTGATAGAGGGTCAAGAAGATTTCTAAATGCTTCAAGAAGATTTCTTGATCAAGTTAATTGTCTTCTCCTCCATTAGAGCACTACCGGGCTCCAAAGGTATAATCTACTTCTCTACTTGTTGTAGATTATTTCATTGCATGTAGTTGCTGATTTCTATCTTCTAGATAGGTTATATTGCTGTACATGATTAATGAGAAGGAGGGATTGCATCCTGGATATGGTTTATGGCCTTATGGATAGTTGACCCCTGAGTCAAGTGGGTCAAAAAGTTTTGAAAACCTATCCACGAGGCCCACCTACTTCCAACATCAAAAGGGCGTACACACTTATTTAATTTCCCACAGGTGTTCGCGGTGAGGATATCACAATCATATATGAATATTTCATTTAAGTGCGGAAGTGTGTAGCAAATCAAATAGTCAAACCATCTCTAATCATAAAGATAATAACACAAGTATAAACACTGTATCAGAATGAGCAATGATCATTAGCATGTTTCCCAAAAGTAAGTTAGAGTTTAAACAAAAGATCATTTAATTACATTCCCAAAAATAGAGGTCAACAAAGGCCAATATAAACAAAATACCAATCCCCAAAAGAATGGTTAAACGTTCCCCAAAATATCACGTCTCTCATAGCAACCAATGTCTAAATGACATCATCAGCATGCCACTCAACTAGGCATTGCGGTTCACCGACCGCATCCTCAAGCTCCGCCTCGGGATAGACAACGTCTGGACCTAAGTACCAAAGAGTGGGTCAAACATAACGGTTTGACAAACGGGTGAAAAGACATAACAATAAAACATAACAAATACATTTACCTTTAAAAAGCATTTAAACCTGTTAAAAATTACCTTTAAAAAGCATTTAAACCTGTTAAAAAATAACTTTCATAAAAGAAATGAATCATGTATTGAAAACATAAGTGCAGTATAAAACATATACGGGTAACCAAGGAAGTCGGGAAACAAGCAAGATGGCAACCACACGAACCTAAGTCCTCTATCACTAAAGTGACAGAGCAATAACTAGGCACTGATCTCAATCACTCAAGGTGAGGAGAAACAATGGATCTTATTAATATATATACTATACATGACCACGGTAGCGAGCCAGGCATCGGGAACCATAGTAGCAATCTGCGGCATCGGGACAAGACCACGGTAATAACCGGGTAGTGGGATCCAAACTGCAGCTGGTGGGACAAGAGGGGGATCTCCAAATCAGTGGATCAGACTGACAAGGTTATCCAAGCTTAGTGGTGCCAACTCATAGGTCAAATAACAAATCGAGACATGTGTAAATAATCAAGTACAAGTAAATAAACGGGTGGGGCAAGAATGCTCAAAGCATAATTCTCATTCATGTGGTGCAATGCACTTCAAGACAAGTAACTGTTACAAGTGTAAGTTCAATGCTTTCGGGAAAACAAGTCATGTAATGTAAATTTCAGGAATAAGGAAATACAATGAACTAATGCAATTTGGGGTAAAAATAGCGATTTCAAGATTTGTTTAAGGTGAATAGGGGTCCTGTATGTCGATTGTAATAATGACTTGATACTCATTGAGTTTGAAGACATACCGGGCTCCTTATACACCTTAGGATTTTCAAAACTTTAAATGAGCTTATAGATAATACTAGACGGTACGATCAAAAATCAAAACTATAGACAATCCAATCCTAAGCACAATGTTAATCCTGAAGCATCATACAACCGACTCAGTCACAAAAAGGGATAGGATTCGCGATACCCAAAGAAATAAACTTCATGCATAGATATAAATAAGTTATCCCGTCGTCCCGTACCGTTCAAGATTGAATTAGATTGGATTCCGATGCAACCGGACTAACCGTGAAGGACGTCGGCTCAAGACATCCTCACATATAGTCAAATGAGTCCAAAAAGGGTAGCCAAAGTCCCACCTAAGTCCATCAAAAAATAGAGTAAAAATCCCTCCCAAGAAGGATTTCACAGTTGGCCCGGTCGACCTGACCGCAGTTGTAACTGAAAAAGGGAGAAAAGTGTTTTGGTCAAGTTCCAGAGAACCTGACATTGTGTCACCGATCGACCGAGCCCCCGAGCCGGTCGACCGTGTGCACTGCGGAACAGAACCCAGGTTCTATTCTGCAGTGAGCTGGGTCCTTCTTTTCTTACCTCCTTTCAACATATAAACAACCAACAAAGAATAGAGATAATGAAAGCTATAAACCAATGTTTTCAAGACATTAAATGAGCTAGCAAGATTCATTATGGGCATTTATTTCAACAATGCAAATCAATAAAAACATGAGTAAAATCACTTGTATTTCATCAAATCATTTATAGCTCAAAACATCTAATCATCCACTTGCCTTTGGTCTCTAAACAAGCAAATCCAAATCTCTAATCACCTCTTAAGCTCAAATTCAAGCTACAAGCAAAAACCCCCAAAACAAACCCTAAAATGGGTCAAACAATGAATGAAGAAGGTAGAACTCACTATAATGAAAATGGAGCTTCTCAAGGACTAGAAGAATACAAATCTAGAAGATGGAGAAGACCTCTTACTTGGATGACCATCAAATGGCAAGACTTAGCCCAAAGAAGATCTTGGAATGCGAGGTTTTCTTCACAAATGGTATCAATGGGTAGCCTTCAAGATGAGGAAGAGAATGATGAAGTCTATTTTGATGTTGGTGCAAGTTTGGTGGAAGATTGAGATGGAGAGAGCAAGAAGGAGAAAAGAAAGTTGCAAGAACCCTAGGTTGAAGTGTTGTGCTGGAAAATGGAGAATGAGATGAAAGGGAGAGTGGGTTTCCCTCTTGACAACAAATGGGGTTGGGTCCCACTACTTAAGAAGCTTGTTGGGCTGAAATCATGTCTTTCGGGATCTCGGATGAATTCGACGAAGAAGGAAGAAATGATCGCCGAAATATCTAGTTTCCAAAAAGTATATGTTTTTGCGGGTTTTGGGGAAATGAAGTTTTGGGTACATATTTAGTGAAAAAGATTGTTTTGCCCTCAAGGCTAGGAAATCGGGTTTCGGGGTCTCAAATGGGAACAAGATCAACATGAAAGTTGTTGGGATTAACGAGACAAATGAAACGGGATAAAAACACAATTCAAAACGATTCTGAAAAATCCCCTAAGTCAATGCAAAGTCATAAAGGGAACCCCCAAAGGGCCCCACTAGTCACCAAAGCACTCCAAATCGCCCAAAACTAAAACAAAAGCTATTCCAAACCCAACTTAGACAAAATCACTAATCAAGCTTGGAACTAACACACGTCTTAATGAACACTAATCGGGTTCACTCGGGTCGGGGTCTGACACAACGCGATCACTTAAGACGGCAATACTGCTACAAAGACGTCTTCAGCAAATGATAAGGATCGACCCCTTGATCCCGAGAGCGATCTTCCAAAAGAAGACCCTTCTCCAAAAGCTCTTGAAGTTGGTTGAGGTACCCGCTCTAGCTGCAATTACCATAAAAATTACAATAAACCCTCTTCTTCTTATGTAAATCCTTCGGGAAAACAAGTTGTAAATGCCCCAAGTGGCAATAATAATGAAAATGTTGTTAGATTGTATGGACTCAATCCATCAGTTGATGTAATAAATTGATTAATTTCTTTATTTATCAATGAAATCATGCTTTCCTTTCATGAGATGAATGGTTTATTATTACTTAACGCACATAACCAATACCTATGACATAATAGTTTATGAGATGAACCGGGTCCCATTAGTATATTAGATGTGATATATGTATATGGATGAGATCCACATACGAGAGATATGTGTCACAAATCTTATACTTAATATATCTTCACAACCATTGATGAGACTGGGCATCTCATCTGATAAGGTTGCAGCACTTTGATCACTATGAGATAGTATGATTTGTCTCGATCATCAGAATGTAAGATTCTGGATCATAGTGCTGGTACATTGAATGTATTGAAGGACCATGAGAAGCACCTTATGAAACACTGTCTCGATTTTAAGGTCTGCTCTCATAATTCCCTAGCAATAGGCTCTCAACCCTGAGACATCGATGAACTCAAGTTTCTATCTATTCATTTGCTTTGAGTCACCAATGAGTGAGGCCAACTATCAGTTAACACCTCGGTGTCTTGGGTACGTGGTAGGACTGTGGGAACATTCAATGGTCAAGATGGAATCTATCTATATTATCCCCTTGTGCCAATTAATGGATTTGTCATTAGTAAGTGCGCACCCATCTCGATTAAGAGTTTATTAGATGGTACTGATGATCACTGTGATTAATTGGGGCTCTAGGATAATAAGATGTAGATCTAAGATGGGATGAGATAGACTTATTCCAATTGATCCATGGATAATGATAGAGGGGCCTACTTGTGGTAATTGAGAAGTTTAGGGTCTTCATTGTAATTTATTCCTAAGACTGGATTGCAATTGCATTTATATAGTGGTGTTATTTGCAATTAATTGTGGGCCCGGATTGCACATGAGATGTGGGGTCGCGAGTCCCAGTTGGAGCCAGCTTTCTAAGGAATCCCTAGTGGTCCCCACGCTAGCCCAAGATATTAGAAAGTTACTAATCTTACTTGAGCTCTAAAAGGAAGGAATTAGAAAGTTACTATTTCTAATTGAAGTGGGACTTCTAATAGTGGTAATAGTAAGCTACTAATTTATGTGGAAGTGTGGCTTCTAATGCAATTAGTAAGAGAGTCTTAAGAGGAGATTTGAGGGCTATACATAAGGGAGAAACACCCTTGGACGTCACACACCTTTATCCACGCCCAAAACAGCCTTTGTGCAAGAGTTGCACATCTCTCCTCTTCCTCTCTCTCTTCTAGTTCCTTGGAGTTTCTAGTAGGATTTTCTCTTGGAGATTCTACGCATCTTCTTGAAAAAAGAGATCTGATAGAGGGTCATAGCGTGGAAGACAACAAGGTCTTGGAGATCTCTAATTGTTTCAAGAAGAGTTCTTGATCAAGTTAATTATCTTCTCCTCCATTAGAGCACTACCAGGCTCCAAAGGTATAATCTACTTCTCTATTTGTTGTAGATTATTTTGTTGCATGTAGTTGTTGATTTCTATCTTTAAGATAGGTTTTATTGCTGTACTTGAGTCATGAGATAGAGGGATTGCATCCTGGATATGGTTTATGGCCTTATGGGTACTTGATCCCTGAGTCAAGTGAGTCAAAAGTTTTGAAAATCTATCCACGAGGCCCACCTACTTCCAACAAATGCAGGCCCGAAGGAGGCTTTCAAGTACGACTTGATTGAGCACTTTAAACACATACCTGCACGACTGCACATCCTTGACTTATTACGAATGTCTCCACAAACTCGTGATAGTCTCATTTCAGAACTACAAAGGCTGAATGCGGATGTTGACAAATATGCCCCACAAGTCCTACAAATTGAAATGGAATACAGGGTCAAAAAATCAAATTCTTCCTCAAAGGGAGAAAAGAAGAAAACTGAGGGATCAAGCATCGAATGCCTCTCGGTTCAAAAAGCAGCGAGTGTAACAATTGCCTTCGATGAGGATGATCTCCTGCTAGGCGAGACAAAGCACAACCGACCCTTGTACTTCACGTGGTATGTCAAAGAAATGCTAATACACAGAGTCCAGATCAACCCAAGTTCTGCACTCAATCTTATCTCTGCTTCGGCACTCGAAGAGTTAGGTATCCCACCTAGCAAGCTGAGTCACACGTCTATATTCATCTTTGGATACGATGGGAGCGCTCAAAGGCCTATCGACAAAATCAAGTTCAAATTACAAATCGGTGATCTTATTTCTGAAGTCACTGCATATGCTGTAAGAACCCTTTCATGCTACAACGTCCTTCTTGGACGCCCTTGGATACATGAGAATGGTGTCGTCCCTTCAATTCTACATCAGCGCATCAAGTTCGTTGGCAACGACGGTTTAATACATCAAGTGTTTGCAGATAAAAAGCCCCTCAAAGGCAAAGACGTCCATTTTGCAGATGCTCAGATATACAAAGATGAAAAAGAAGAAAAGGAGGAAGAAACAACACCCTTTGGCGAAAATCTCCAGAAAGATAAGGGCAAGGCTCCTTAGCAATCATCAAAAGAAAACGAACCTTCCAGCAAAATCGAAGAGTGCATTCATCCTCCCTTCGTTGTCTCCCTCAAATCCTCAAAGCCTTTGGTAATCACCACCAAAGCAAAGAAGACAAAACAAAAGACTGGGGGCAAGTTCGCTGTCTCCTTCGTGTCCATTATGCATGACACAGATTCGGATTCAGAGACAGAAGATGACACAACATCAAGCCAAGCTGATACTCAGCAAGTTCAGCCTGCTCTCACTCCATTGGAGACACTGCTGACATAGAAAACCCTACATTTGCTTCCTTTGTTGTTCCGGAAACTTCGGCAGAAGAAAAGACAATCTTCTTCCACATATCGGAAGCCTCTTCACCAAATTCCTCGCTTGAACCTTTCCAAAATGAAGACGCGCGGTTTTCTAGCCTAGAAGAACCATCGTCTCCAAAAGAAGTACCCTACTTCTACCCAGTTTCAATAGGTGATTGGGATCATCTCATTGCCAGTCTTGAGAAGAGTACCGATCAAGAAGACCCATGAACAAAAGCAAAGTCTTCGTCTGTAAACGCCTTTGGAACTCCAGAAAGTCTTGTTAAGTTGGAAGCCTCCGAAAACATTGTGGAGGAACCACTTTCAAACCTTCCAACAGAAGATCCCGTTCAAAAGATAGACTTGGGGACACCTGATAACCCACGTCTTATATTCATAAGTAAGAATATAAAGGATGATGAGTTACCTGAGTATATCGCTTTTCTTTGTGAGTTCGTTGATTGTTTTGCATGGTCTTACGCTGAAATGCCTAGTTTAGACCCCAAAATAGCAGTCCACAAACTCAATCTGCAAAAGGATATCAAGCCTGTCAAACAAGGCCAAAGAAGATTCTGTCCTGATGTGATGGACAAAATTGAACAAGAAGGTTAGAAACTCAAAAGCGTTGGCTTCATCCGCGAGGAACAGCATCCTGAATGGTTGGCTAACATCGTCCCCGTGACTAAGAAAAATGGGCAGATCAGGGTTTGTATTGACTATAGAGACCTGAATAATGCATGCCCCAAAGATGAATTCCCGCTCCCCATACCAGAGGTGATGGCTGACAACACTTGCGGATTTGAGCGAATGACATTCATGGATGGATTCTTTGGCTACAACCAGATAAAGATGCATCCTGAAGATGAAAGACACACATTATTTCGACTCCATTTGGCGTGTATTGCTACACAGTCTTGCCATTCGGTCTGAAAAATGCTGGTGCAACATATCAGAGGGCTATGATGAAAATATTCCAAGATATGCAGCACAAGACGGTCGAATGTTACGTTGATGACCTCGCCGTCAAAAGCCGAAGAAAAGAAGACCATCTCAAAGATCTTCGAGAAGTCTTCCTCTGACTTCGCAAACACAAGCTGCGGATGAATCCACTAAAGTGCTTCTTCGGTGTCTCATCTGGTAAGTTTCTCGGATTCATAGTTCGGAAAGGCGGAATAGAACTTGACCCCACCAAAGTCAAGGGTATCCTAGAAATGCCATCTCCAAGAACCCTAAGCGAACTAAAAGGGCTTCAAGGAAGGTTGGCATACATTCGACGATTCATCTCCAATCTGTCAGGGAAGTGCCGTCCATTCTCTCGCCTAACGAAGAAAGGTGTGGACTTTATTTGGGATGCTGAGTGTGAAACCGCATTTCAAGACATCAAGACATACCTGACTAAACCTCCAGTGTTGGCTGCCCCCACAACTTGAAAACCATTCATCTTGTACACAAGCTCTCGATTACTCTTTGGGCGCTCTACTAGCACAAGAAAACGACGAGGGAAAAGAAGCTGCTCTATATTACCTCAGCTGCATGTTGATAGGTGCAGAGCATCGCTACTCTCTAGTCGAAAAAGAATGCCTTGCAGTGATGTTCGAAGTACAAAAGCTGCGACACTATCTGTTGTCCAACACAGTATACCTGATTTCGATGATCAATCTTTTAAAGGTCCCTGTCACAAAAGTAGGTTCTCTCAATGCCCGATTGGAAAAATGGTCCATCGTTCTGTCGCAATTTGATATTAGGTATGTACCACAAAAGGCAATCAAAGGCCAAGCTCTAGCAGAGCACCCATTGGCTAAAGATTCTCCACTCAGGGATGATCTCCCAGATGAATCTATCTACAATGTGGAAACTTCCTTACCAAATGCTTCCTGAGACATGTACTTTGACGATGCAACCAGGATAAATGAAAAAGGAAAGCAAATACCGGGAATTGGCATTCTCTTTGTTAGTCCCAACCAAATACATGATTCCACACGCTTTCTCGCTACTAGAACCATGTAGCTGAGTATCAAGCCCTGATTGTGGGAGTGGAACTCGCCCTGGAAGCATTTGGGGACTCTCAACTGATCGTTAATCCAGATGAATCAGAAATTCGAAGTTAGGAAGCCTAATTTGTTGCCTTACTACAACAAGGCACAATAACTTCAGCAAAAGTTTGACATCTGTCACATCACCCACATCCTCAGAGGTGAAAACATCCGTGCAGATGCCCTGGCTGGACTTGCAGCGTCTATGGCAATCCAAAAAGGGGAAAACATGCAAATCACAGTGTGTCAAAAAAGGATTCTTCCTCCTCGTAACACACACCAAGCAGTTGTTGAATGCCACCAAGTGGTTGGAAGTCGGATGTCCATCCTCAAACCTCCGATCGGCGACTGGAGGGATCTGTTCATTGATTACATTATGTTCGGAATCCTACCTGAAGATCCAAAAGAGTGGGTAAGCAATCAAAGGCGAACCCCAAACTTTCATCTGGATATTCCTTCAAAAATGCTTTACAAAAAATCCTTCAACGGAGTACTTTTACGCTGCTTGTCACAACAAGAGGCCGAGAAAACTCTCAAAGAAGTACATGCTAGTCTTTGTGGAGCTCATCAAACTGGTCCTAAGCTCTACGATCAGATAAAAAGGTTAGGTTATTATTGGCCTACCATGGTAGCTGACGCTATGCAATTTGCTAAACACTGCCGACAGTGCCAAGTTCATGGAGATTTTGTCCACATGCATCCAGAATGGCTACATCCCACAGTGATCTCATGGCCTTTCAAAGCCTGGGGTATGGACATCATAGGTCCTATCTCTCCCCCATCAAGCAAAGGTCATCGCTTCATCTTCGCCGCTACGGATTATTTCTCCAAGTGGTTAGAAGCATTTGCGCTCAGCGAAATGAAGACCTCATCAATCCTTCAATTCTTTCACACCAACATTATCTATCGTTTCGACATAACTAAAAGATTCATCCATGATAACGGGCCATAATTGCGGGATCACAGATTCTACAGGTTCTGCGATAAGTACAAAATTCAAAGTTGTCATTCGACTCCATATAATCTGGAAGCAAACGGATTAGCAGAAGCCTTCAAGAAGACACTCTGCAAAATTCTCAAGAAAATGGTCTCTAGTCACAAAAAAGACTGGAGTGACAAACTATCTGAAGCTTTGTGGGCTCATCGAACCATCGTTCGAGGACCAACCCATAGCACACCATTCTCTTTAGTCTATGGATGCGAAGCTGTTGTCCCTTTAGAAGTACAAATTCCTTCCTTAAGGGTATCTTTGCAAAATGACATGATGCAAGAAAGCAATGTCAAATTGAGACTCCAAGAGCTGGATAATCACGATGAAAGACGGATTGAAGCTTTACAAAGCATTGAGCTGTACCAAGCACGCATGGCAGGATCTTTCGACAAAAAGGTCAGGCAACGCGCCTATAAAAGGGGTGACTTGGGTCTTGCAGTAAAAAGGCCAATGGTTTTCGCCCACAAATCCAAAAGCAAGTTCGAACCAAAATGGGAGGGACCCTTCTTCATCGACAAAGCCTTCTCCAATGGCGCATACGCTCTTCTAAACATGGAAGGCGACAGATGTATGCTGCCAATTAATGGCAAGTTCTTGAAGCGGTACTACCCTTGAAGACTTACGCCACCACATCAAAGCAATGCCTGCACGGTCACAGCCTATTTCCAGGTAATTGCTCGTCAAACCCACTCCTTTTGGAATTTTCATCCTTATGTTGAAATTTCTAAAAAACACTCAAAACAATGCTTACTTTCATTGTTTCATTGTTTCAAAAAATAAAAATCAAATCCAAAAATCCAAGTTTAGGAGTCTCTTCCCCAACTTGACCAAAGTCTTCAATCAGGACTCAGGAATTTCCACCCTAGTCCGCCCCGACTTTTACAACCAAAAATGGTTTTTAGTCAAAATTTATGACCCTCGTGTCTTTAAACAAAAATGGTTTTTTTAAAAACCGCGGGGAAGTGACACTCAGTCGATACTTACAAAGCCCAAAAATCGGAAGGATGCGAACCCCATTCGATACTTCCAAAATTTCAAAATCGCAAGGAAGCGACACCTTGTCGATACTTGCAAAATTTCAAAAAAAAATCGTGGAGACACAACATTCCAGTTGATATTCACTACCCAAATTTTCAAATTTCAAAAATCGTGGAGATGCAACATTCCAGTTGATATCCATAACCCAAATTTTCAAAAAAAAAAAAACCTCAAATTTCAAAAATCGTGGGGAAGTGACATTCAGTTGATACCCACAAAATCAAAATCTTGAAAAAAAGCAAGGAAGCGGTGTTCAGTCGATACTTGCACCGCAATCTAGGGGGAGGCAACATTCCATCGATACTCGCAACCGAATGACCAAGGAGGCGACATTCCATCGATACTTGCAAGACCATTCAGCAGGGAGGTGACCTTCAGTCGATACTTACATTCTTGAAAACCAAAATCTGGCTTTTACTCCAAAAACAAAAATCGGGTTTCACAAAAAAAAAAACCTGGCTTTTCTGCCAAAAATCAAAATCTCGACTTTTATGCCAAAAACAAAACCCGGCTTTTACGCCAAAAATCTAAAATTTGGCTTTTACGTTAACAAAACAAAACTTGGTTTTAAAAAAATTGGCTCCTATGCCACAAAATTTCGTCTTCCATGCCACAAACAAAATGGGCTTCCATGCCCTCCCAAATTTTGGCTCTCATGCCATAAATCCAAAATTTGGCTTTTACGCCACAAAATCCGGGTTTTATGCCACAAAATTTCGGCTCTCATGCCATCCCAAAATTTCTGTTTTCACGCCAGCAAACAAAATCGGCTCCTATGCCACAAAACTTGGCTTTCATGCCAATTCAAAAATCGGTTTTCATGGCATCTCAAAAATTTGGCTTTCATGCCATCTCAAAAAACTTTGGCTTCCATGCCACAAACAAATTTTGGCTCCCACGTCATCTCAAAATCTAGCTTTCAAGCTATCAAAAACCAGGCTTTCGCCACAAAATTTGGTTTTCATGCCCAAAAACAACCCTTTGACAAAAACTTTTCACAAAATGACAACCTTTTGGTCAAATTTTCAAACAAACAATCCCATCTAACTTTTTCTTTTTTTTATCAAAAAAATTTGAGTAAAAGGTATATAAAGTACCAAAAATGTTTTTTACATGGAGGTACCAAAAAAAGAAGAAGAAAAAGAGTTTGTTACAAAAATCAGGAGATTAGTCTAACATGATATTCAACCAAAGATTCAACTCCTCAAGTAGACTCTTGGCCTTAGCCTATAAAGCTTCCAGGCCACGCTTCTTCAAAATCTTTCCATAAAATGCGGCAGAACGTCGTGACCCATCTGCAGCACGGGGAAGTTCTTCCCAAAGAATCTGCCATTGCTCGTACTCTTGAGTCTTCCTCTGGAGATTGCTCTCAGCCTCCTCGACTTGGCGAATCAAAGTCACCGCTTAGGAAGCTCTTGGTCTCATTCCACTTGTTGCCTAAAGCTATGACTTCATCAACAAAAGCCTTCGCACTTGCAATGTCCAGACCGACCTCTTCGCTATCAGCAAGGATGTCTTGTACATGCTTGATGATGCCAAAGCTAGCTTCCAAATGGCCAGAAGAAAGAGTTTCGACCCAAGAGCTCAAAACGCTCTTCAACACTTTCTTCGCATACTGGAGAGATGGTCCGGATGAAGGCTCACCCCTCTCCATTGGTCGACTGCCCGTGTCATGCCCTGTTGGAGGAGATCATCAGACTTTTTCTCATTGGAGACACTGGTGAAGGAATCTCCTCAGAAGATCTCACCCTTGCCATATTGAAACTGGAAGAAGAAGTCCCTACTCCTGGATCAACTGCAGGCATCCCTTGCTTTGGCCCTGAAAAAGACGAAGGAACTTCTCCTGTTACTTTACAACCTGCCAGCAAAATGGAGCAAAAAAAAAAAAGGAAGAAAAAGAAGGAATGAATTTGATCATGTTAAAAAAAAATCATTATCATCAAGGTTATTGCTACAAATACCTTCTTGGACGATCGGCGGGATACTTTTTGCCTCCATGAGTTCATCTGAAGCATCGTCAAAGGTCGCGTCCATGGATGGCTCGAAATCGTCAGAATCTTGTGGTAAGTCAGCTGACAAGAAAACAAGCAACATGTTAGCAAATGACAGCACAAACAAAAAAAGAAAGAAAACACAAAAACCAAGTGAAGATTCTATAATCACTCCAGAGTCCCTCGATTCTTCTTCATATGCCGCAAACAGATCCGTTACTGCTTCATCAGCCGGAACCTCAGGCATAACCATATCATCATCTCCCACTGAAAAAGGGAGAGAAAGAAAATAAAAAATAAGAAATCCCAATAAAAGAAACGGAAAGAGAAAGAGGAGGAAGCATACCTTCATTAATGGTCTCTTCCTCTCGGCTCCTCTTTTTCGGAGGCTCATCAGCGTCCCTTGACATGTCTTTAGCAATGGTGGGAGGGACTTCTGAATTAGGAGAGTCGTCGCGTCATCTCTTATTACGGCACTGCCCTCTTTTCCTCTTACTTAAATGGGCTGGTTTGCTTGAAGTATCCACCCCATCGCCAAAGTCAAGACCTTTGCTTGAATCCTCGCCGGATGGTTTGCTCCTCCCAGTGGACTCCAAGGAAGCCTCCGTTCGTTCCGCTTGCATCCAAGCGTCGATCTCGGCCTCCTCCGCTTCTAGCTGTTTCAAGACCTCACCAGGTATCTCTTATACAGCTCCTGATCTGATGACGTCCTGTTCACCGAGAAAGGCTATTTTGTGCTTCTCTCCAGAAAGGAAAGCCAGAACTTCCTCTCGTCAGACTCCATCTGATCTGCCAAGACCCTTCCCAGAAGATTGCTTGACATCGAGTTCCTTCTTGGAAAGCCCTCGGTACACCAAAAAGCTCTCTACGAACCATTTCCTAAAGCTAGTAGTCCGGAAAGTGGGCAACTTAGGATAGGAAATCATGGCGATAGTGTCCTTCGCACTATAAAAAGCCCATCCATTCCTTCCATCCTACAAACCTCCAAAACGCTTCACCATGCTTGAAGGCGCTCCAACAACGCCTTGAGAGAAGCCCAATTGCAGCGCAAAACGCGAGGGGACATACGGCTGGATATCAACAAAAAGATGTCTACAGTACACCATCGTACCAACTTGTATGTTAAAAAGCCACCTCTTTTCTAATTTTGTCAAAGAATAATGTCTTCCCGACCCTGCCCTGGTGGAATCACGGGAGATACCAAAATCAAAAGCCTTCTTCCGCAAACCTGGAAAAAGCTTCACTGAAGATTGCCCAATCTCGACGTCCCTGAACCGTCGGATCCTCAAACGGGCAGACAAAACGTGATTCGGAAACGACTGTCCCTCTAGCCAATCGAATCATAAAAGGGTCATCATCCTGTGCAACTCCTAATCAATGGAAGCCGGGACAGTGGTACACATACCACGAATAGAAAATATGGGCTGAAAATACCCAGTTCATAGGGAGCCAAAGCCGAACCAGGAAAACAGCAGCCTGCAGTTCGGAACATAGATAGGAGTAAAGAGCAGGCACCAAAGCAAGCCGCTCTCCAAATGCCATCTGATAAGCCGGAAAGATACAATGCGGCCGGATGTGCATTCCATCTCCTCCAACAAAAATAGCCTCACTCAGCCAGTGAGGTAAACAGCGAGATCCCTCCGAAGCACATTGTCAGAATAAATGGTATCTGTGCTCATGAAGAAGTCCTTCAAGTCTCCTCGCGTGACAGAAGTCTTCTTCGAACCTGGAGTCTTAGCTCTGGCTTCCCGGGTCGTGCTATCAGAAGACTCTCTGCTGTCAAAGAAGTTGGGGAACAAAGAGCCAAAACTCCTCCAACTGCTGGACCTGACTTTTGAGCCCTCCTTCTCCTTCAAAAAATCATAGAAGGCGACGAGCTGAAAGTATAAAAGCCTGAACTCCTTAGAGTGCTCCTCAAGGACGCTATCAATTGGCATGAACTCCTCATAAAGTTTTCCGAGGACAGGCAGCTCGGTGATGGCACTCAGTTCCTTCAAAGAAAAACCAATCTCACCATTTGTGATAATGAAGGTGTTGGTTTGTGGAAGGAATGACTCCAACATGGCCATGTAGGCTTCATCAGAGAAAACCACGGTTTGCCGAAAAGCACGAACTGCATCAAAAATCTCGGCCTCCTTCAGAATGGCCCCGCCGACCTGCAGGATGTGATCAGTCCATGACTCCTAGCTTGAGTCAGTGTTGAAATGGCCACGAAGTCGAAAAAGCTTCACCCAATTGCTGCCGTCACCCTGGAAAATGCCAAGGCCCACCTGTCTCAAATCGACCGATGGATGATCAGAACCTTGGTAGCCGCTGGCTGGCATTAACATGTCCATACGAACGGCGACTTCTGTGCATATCCAGAAGGGCCGCTAACAAAAACCCCGGTCTTGATCACATTAGTCCTCTTCACCTAGCTCAGAGGATCTTCCCTCTTAGGGCATGTAGGAGAAAGCCTCATGATCGAGATAGTGCGATCAAAGGTCGACCAGGTAGAAATAGTTCTCTCCTCACCATCTGCCTTGTAAGAGAACTGAAAACATCTCCTTTGGTATGTCAAGTCGTCAGGGACTGCGTCACCAAAGAAGAAGGTAGGCTTGGGCACAACGCTCTGATAGTCCATGACCCAACGACGATTGCTTACCATAATCTTATAAAACTCCTCATCCTTGAGAGCGATTAATTGTTGTCTCATCTCATCATGGTTGAGGGAGTCGAACTCTTCCAAGTTTCTCTCCACAAACTGGACCTTCTCCCAGGCTTGTTGTACGACCACATTGGGAGACCTGGTAGACCGGCGAGGTGCATCAGTAACAAGCTCTTTGCCCTTGTTCGTTCTGGAGGAACTACCTGTAAAGGATGGAAAAGAAAAGATCAATCACCACCAAAGTGACAAAATTTTGCTAAAAATTTGGCATGGTTCCGGGACAATTCCGATGAAAAGGGAAACATCCCGAAAAAGATATGAAGCTTGAAGATGAGCTCAACACCACCGCAAGCTCAAAGAAGGTTTGAACTCAAACATTGTTGCGAGATCAAACCAGTCTTATCAAATCTCTGTAAGCTTGAAGAAGGGCTCAACATTGCAGCGAGCTCCAAAACTCCAAAACTTGCAAAAGCTCCTCAAAATCCCGCAAGACTAAGAAAGGGCTCAACATTGATGCGAGCTCCAAATCTCAAAACTTGCAAAAGATTTTCTTGGTATGCAACATCATGCTTCCAAATCAATTTACTAAAAATCATGCATCAACGAAAATCATCATGAATTAGATGCTAGGAAAATTTTAACCAAAGTTTGACCAATTTCAACCCAACTTGGTCAAAACCAATCAAACTTTGTCCAAGTAAAAAATCTTGTTGACTTGATCTAGAGATTCTAGCCTTCCATCTTGATGCATAAAAAAAAAGAGAAAATGCATGAACATCTTGGATTGCATAAACCTCATTATCATGGAAAGGAAAAAAAAAAGAAAAGAGAAAAGATAGAAATCTCTTCAAAAAAAAAATTATGGGTTGGCCCACAAGCCGTGGCCCACTACCACGTGGCAATACGGCCAGGTCAGTTTGAGTCCAGTGAAATTTGATATTGTGTTTTTTTTTGGAAACCTTTGGGCTTTCTATGAGTCCTAGGGGTATATACCTTAGTGTTAAGACCAATTATACCCTAATCTAAGGTCTCTAAGACTAGGGAACTAAAAGAAAAGAATGGTGTTGATTAGACACTAATTCTTGGTTTTAGGTGGGACCCTGACTACCCTTTTTGGACCGTTTGGACCAAGTGTGAGAATGTCTTGAGCCGACACGCCTCACGGTTGGTTCGGTGGCATCGAAGTTCAATCCATTTCAATCTTGAACGGGATGGAACGACACGATATCTTCTTTATATCTAAACACAAGTCTATTTCCTTGGTTATCGCTAATTCTATTCCTTTTGATGACTGAATCGGTTGCTCGATGTTTCCGGATTAATGTCATGTCTAGGATGGACCGTTTATGATCTTGATTCTTTTCTATTGTAACATCTAGTACTACCCATAAGCTCATTTTAAGTTTGGAAAATCGAAAAGTGCATAAGGAGCCCGGAATGTCTTCAAACTCAAGGAGTACCAAGTAATTATTATAATCGACATACGGGACCCCTATTCACTTAAATAGATCTTGAAATCAATATTCTTCCCGAAATGGTATAGTGCATTATATTTTCTCATTTCCCGAGATTTGCATCACATGACTTGTTTCCCGAAAGCATTGAAGTTACTCTGGTAACAGTTATTGTCCTGAAGTGCATTGCACCACATGATATGTTAGTGTGCCCTTGAGCACCCCCGTCTTGCCCGTTTGATTATGTATTTGTACTTGATTTACTTGCATTGTCTCGATTGTATTTGACCTATGAGTCGGCACCACTAAGCTTGGATAACCTTGTTGGTCTGATCCACCGACTTGGAGATCCCCCTCTTGTCCCGCCAGCTGCAGCTTGGATCCCGCTACCCGGTTATTACCGTGGTCCCGTCCCGATACCCGGTTATTACCGTGGTCTTGTCCCGATACCGCAGATTGCTACTGTGGTCCCCGATGCCCGGCTCGCTACCGTGGTCATGTATAGTATATGTATATGCATTCATGAGATCCACTGTTTCTCCTCACCTCGAGTGACTGAGATCAGTGCCTAGTATATGTATTTATATGAGATCCCCTGTTTCTCCTCACCTCGAGTGACTGAGATCAGGGCCTAGTTATTGCTCTATCGCTTTAGTGATAGAGGACTTAGCTTCGTGTGGTTGCCATCTTGCCAGTTCCCGATTCCTTGGATACCCGACATGTTTTATATTATTTACTTGCTTTCCGATAAATGATTCGTTTCTTTTATGAAAGTTGTTATTTAAACAAGTGCTAATATTCTCCAATGTAAATTCAGTTATTATTATATTGTTTTCTGTCCTTTGTACCCGCACATGTTTTAAATGAATGCCGGTTGGGTGAATAACCATGCTTTTACATATGTTCCATACGATCAATGATTTTGCTAGATTTATATGATTACACGTGTTTTAAAGGAATACCCGAATTTGTTAAATATCCGTGCCTTGTTTTAAAGGACATTTGGTTTGACAGATATCCATGTTTATACCTGTTTTTAAATGAATACCTGAATTGTTAAATACCCATGCTTTGAAATATGTTTCAAATGACACTTGTTTTGCCAGATCACTATGTTTATACCGGTTTCAAATGAATATCCGATTTGTTAAATATCCCTGCTTTGAAATATGTTTTAAATGAACATTAGTCTTGTCAGATTTCCTTGGTTACACCTGTTTTAAACGAACACCCGATTTGTTAAATATCCGTATTTTTCACATATGTTTCAAATGGACATTGGTTTTGCCAGACTGCTATGGATACCTGATTTGTTGTATACTTGTGTTTTACTTAAGTTTCAAATGAACGTTTGTTTTGTCAAACCACTATATTTATACATGTTTTAGACGAATACCGATTGTCAAATATCTATGATTATAGATGATGTAAATGAATACACGTTTTATTAGATCTTCATGTTTTACCCATGCTCGAAACGAATACAGGTTTTCCCCGAGATTCCCGACTTTTGCACCCGTGTAAATATATGCAGCATTTGATCGATTAGCATGATTTATCATATGTTTTATTCTTCAGTATATTTGTTATCTTTTCATCCACCCGCCAGGCCGTCGTGTCTGACCCACTACTTTTGGTACTCAGGTTCAGATTTCTTCGTCCCGAGTTGAGTGTTTTTGTTGGCTGTGGAGCCACGCCTTGCAGGTTGTTTTGTCGGCCATGTAGACATTGAGCTTGACATCGGAGCTACGTCACATTTGGGTAGTAGTTTATAGCTTATTGATGTATGGCTGTTATTAGCCTTTTCTTGGGATTCTTAATTAATGTACATTGATAATTGTAACTTGAACATATTTGGGAATGTAATATCCTGTTACTGTCAGCTCTGTAATTTATTGTGTTGGTTACTCCAGTCTGATATGACTCCTGATATAATAGCGATATGCTAAAGGTTGAGTGCGACGCGGAATCCGATGGCCACGGACTTCGGGTCGCAGCGCCACAAATGCTTCCGCAAAATATTCAGAATGTGTTGTCTTCACACACGCGGATCCTGGGAGAAGTAAAATATATTTTATGCTTAATCCCATTTCCCGCCCCCGAGGTTTCGGTTCGGGGGCGTGACAAATTCATTTATTATCATATTGTCATTGTATTTTACCCATTTGCCAAACCGTCGTGTTTGACCTACTTTTTGGTACTCAGGTCCCGTTGTTGGTTATCCCGAGGAGGAGCATGAGGAGGCGGTCGAAGAACCGCAACAGTTAGTTGAGTGGCATGCTGATGATGTCATTTAAACATTGGATTGCTAGAGAGAGAAAACATTTTGGGAGAACTTTTAACCATTCTTTTAGGGATTGGTATTTTGTTTATATTGGCCTTTGTTGGCCTCTAATTTTGGAAAATGTAATTAAATGATCTTTGTATAAACTTTAACTTACCTTTGGGTAACATGCTAATGATCATTGCTCATTTTGATACAGTACTATACTTGTGTTATTATCTTTATGATTAGAGATGGATTGAATATTTGATTTGCTACACGCTTCCGCACTTAATAGAAATGTTCTTATATGGTTGTGATATCCTCACCGCGGACACCTGTGGGAAATTAAATAAATGTATGGCATTAAATCGATGTGGTACATTATCATTAGTGTCCCGATTCCGGTTTAGTCCTTCAGGCCCGGTCCGGGGTCGCGACAACTCTTCTTTGAGAGAAATCTTTCAACTTGTAAAGGTTATTGCTTAGCCTAAGAAAAGCACATTGTAGAGGTTATTGCTTAGCCTTGGAAAAGCATCTTGTAAAGGTTATTACTTAGCCTAGAAAAACACATTGATAGGTTGTTGTTGAGCCTAGAAAAACATCGTTGTAAACGTTATTGCTTAGCCTTTTGAAAAGCATAAATAGTCGAAATCCGGTGGGGTGTTGGTTAACAAGCCGGTAGTGGATGTAGGCATTGAGGCCGAACCACTATAAATCTTTGTGTGATGCTGTATGCTTGTGGTGATTGTTTTTGTTAGCTTCCGCATTTTGTTTGTTAATCATCACTGGTGGCTAGTTAATTTTTAAAGAAATTAAAATTTGGCTTAATTGGTCACTACCTTGTAGTTCACCCTATTCACCCCCCTCTAGGGTTAGGATCTCGGACTTTCACTAATGTGCCACATGAAGCCCTTAGGTTCACAAGTTCAAAAAGGAAAATCCAAAATCCAAAACCCAAATCCAAATCGCTTGTCATTTTCAAAACTTTGCCTTGAGACGGTACGTGATTCCTCTCACTACCATAAAATCCCCTTGGAAACTCAGAAGGCTATTAAAAAAAATGAATGCGCAAAGACTCTTGGTCAAATCAAAAACTCTCCTTCAAGTTTCTCTTCGAGGCACATCGACTCCAAAAGCCACTCGTCGCTGTACCTTGAGGGGGCATTTGTTGACACCAACAAAGTCACCTTGCCTCCTCAACATCAAGAAGCCACATGAAGCCGCATCCTACTACAAACGGGCAATGCTACTTCAAGCTTCAGATCTTATCAGAATCAAACAAAAACTGCAAGATCCTTCAAGACACCAAAAGTGGGGTACATCTGAAGTTCCGAGCCATTCTAACACGTTTGGCCTAACTTCACTCCTCCAACAGCTGAGCAGACACTCCCGTTGGTAGTGAAGCCAGAGACCCTGACACATAAAACAGAGCACACAGTTGGCCCCAAGATGCCACTAGGAGGCTCTACATCAAGTTTCAGGTCATTCCGACATCATTTGGCCTAACTTCACTCCTCCAATAGCTGAACAGGCGCTCCTAACGGCGATGGCGCCGAAGACATCAAAACTTCGATCAGAGCCCACGGATGGTCTCAAAGTACCTTCAAAGGGCTCCGCGTCAAATTTCAAGTCAAACTGACAACGTTTGACCCTCCATCAACCCTCGAGCAGTAAAATCAAGCCTCTCGGCGATGAGAACCATCAAGGCCATCACTCATCAAACAAAGCACTTGGGTGGCTTCAACATGCTTCTTAAGGGTCAAATTTCAGGTAATTTCGACAACGTTTGACCCGACTTTGACGCTCCGAAAAAAAAATCAAGGCTACTGGCGGCGGAGCACCCCAGGACCATGACATCCCAACCGAAGCTAATGGATCATCTCAAAATGACTCCAATAGGCTCCCTGCCAAATTTCAAGTCAATCGGATATCGGTTAACCGTACATCAAAGCGCGACATCTTCCTCACGGCAAAATCAAGTCTACTGGCAATGGGACCCCACACAACTTCAAAATTCAAACAAAATACCATGGTTGGTACTATCTACTGCTCAGTAGGCTTTGTCGGATGTGAATTTTGATCCCCTAGGGGAGGGGAATCGCCATTCATCTATATGTGCTATTTAAATTTTACATCGAAAATGAGGATTCCGACTACCTTCAAAATCGACGGATCACGATCGCCAGCTACGGTAACGGCCGTAACACCGTTCTTCGACAAAAGCCGAAGAAAAATGGGAGAAAATAAGTGGGTGGGTTCTTCTCTCGTCTAATGTGCTGCCGGCAACACACGACGGTTTTCCTGTCACATTAATTTGGGTCTCTTTGGGTCAGTTTAATATGGGATCAATTCAGGGTTATGAGTTAGAGTCCAAATAAGGTTAATCCTCACACAGCATAATCATGGTATATCCAAGTAAGACAAAATAACTAAAATAAAGAAAATAAAAAAAGGGGGGAGGTGCCAAATATTTAAGAAGAGGATCGGCCCCGTTCCCGGGTACCCCCTTCTAATCCCTTGGCAAAATAGGGTTTAAAGGCTGACTTTTTCAAACCAAAATGATGATGCAAATGAGACTTTGACTTGTGATTTCTGTGTTTTTCGTGTGCGATTCTCGAGTGATAAAGTGAAAAGCCGATGGGCTGTAATTGATTGAAGGTGGCCGATGGGCCGGTGTTTGTTTTAGTGGGCCGATGGGCCGTGATTGATTTAAGGTGGCCGATGGGCCGAAATAAAAATATGCAAGGTGTGTGAAATCACTCATCTCATCTAATTATTCTCATTTATTCAATTTTAGAAGTCAGTTCTTTGTTCCCTTTTATCATTAAGTTCAATTAAATATTTGGCACCTGAGGTGGAGGAAGAAATAAAGGAAAAAATCTTTTTGGGTTTATCTTGTTGATTTTATAGTTTTTATGGATTTTTGATATTGGGCTAGAAGGCCTAACTAGGGGATTTTACTTGGATTTAAATGATTAATGCTTTATTACTGATCATCGGATTAACCCTAACCTAAGGTCCTAGACCGCCCGCATCAGCTCTCCCAGTCCCCTAACGGAACAAGAAAGTGATGGGACGAATCCTAATGCTCTAAGCTACCTAACGGGGAAATCCGGTCTAATCCTAGGGTGCTAATAGCCTAAACTTGGCAATTTCTATCTAAGGGATTTGGTTATGATCTTAAATAATTCGGTTTGTTTTAAGTTGTGAGTTGATTAAGAGTGATTTAGGGATGTTTTAAGGTTCTGCTTAAGTTGTTTAAGGCTCGTGGATTTCAAGTTTTAATTCGAGAAGTGAAATAATGTCAAAACCGATGAATAGGGTTGGCGGAAGACTTGGGCGCCCAGGGGGTGGCGCCTAGGTCACTCTGGTGACTTGGGCGCCCAGGCAGTGGCGCCCAAGTGGCTGTTTCTTGGTGGTTTGGCTAGTGGCGGTGGTGTCGTTGTTATCTTCAGGGTCCCGGGGATTCTTACTTGATGAATTCTAATGTTCCAAATTGTTTTAGTTCTCTGGTGTTCAAATGTCAAAATTAGTCGGGTCCGGATTTGGGAAACAAAACCAAGAATTCGCGTTTTAGTGCAAACGAAAGGATAGGCGCCAAGGTTGTGGCGCCCAAGTGATGACTTGTGATTTTCAGGTATTCCAGATGGGACTAAGTTCTCGGTTTTTGGGATCTAGGGATTATGTTGGGTTCTGGTTTTAGTTAATTTAAGTTGTAAGGTGTTTAATTATTTGTTTTTGGTCGAGGTAGTAGGTCGGGATGAAAGTGTAGGATAGGCGCCACAGGAGTGGTGCCTAGGTGGTTGTTTGTTGGTTCGTAAGGGTTTTGGGTGCTAAGTCCGAATCGATTAAAGTCTTAAGTATTTTAAGTTAAAAGTGTTTTAATAGGTGGATCGGGATTGGTTTGAATGTTAATTAATTAGGCTAAGTTCTTGGTCGGGGTTCTTATGAAAACAGGTAGGCTGGGCGCCCAGGGTGTGGCGCCCAGGTGGAAATGGAGGATGGGCGCGCAGGGGGTGGCGCCCAAGTGGACTGTTCTGTGGCTCGAGTTGGTTTCGTATTTTTTAGGTTGATTTGAGGTTGAACTTTTATAGTTTGATGTATTTTAAAATAAAAGTGTTTTGCTGTGTCGTTAGGATTAAATTAGATTCTAATTAGTTAGGTCTTTTTGTGGTTCGGGAGGTTAGGCACCCAGAGGGTGGTGCCTAGGTGGCTAGTCTTTTAAGTTTTGAGTTGGTTCAATGATCTTTAAGTTAATCTGAAGTCGGACTTCTGACTTCAATTGTTTTAAATTCAATGGAGTTCTAAAGTGCTGATTGTGATTGAGTTCGGGTTTAGTTTCAAATGGGGTTTCCAAGTGATTGGGTAGGATAGGCGCCCAGGTGTCTCGGAAGGATGGGCGCCCAGGGGGTGGTGCCCAGGTGTCTGTGTTTATGGTTTTAGGTCTTTTATGTTCTTAGTTGCTTTTAATCCGAATTAATTAGGCTCTTGAAGGGATTAAAGGTGTTCTTAGTGATTTGATGGTTCTTAAATTAACTATGATGTTCTAATTAACCCTAGGGTTTATCCTACTTAGGCGCTAAATTCGATAACCTAAACTATCTAACTATTATTTTTGGGTTTTCTAGATATCTTTTAATTTGTTTTTGGTTTCCTCTCTAATTTACTAAAGAGTAAGGAAAGAGAAGAAGTGATTTTATGTTTTATGATTTTTTTTTTAGGTTTTTTTCTTGTATGATTCTACGATTCAAATGATATGATGTGAAGTGTGACAAAGATGATAATTCGGAATTCAGAACACATCAAACGGCCAAACACATCACTATCAAACAGTTTCTAAGTAAAACTAAATGCAGTAGATCGAAAGTTGTGCACGAAGGTGGAAAAAAATCCACTTGGGCGCCCAGGGGGTGGCGCCTATCCTGCTCAGTCAGGGTGTTCAATGGGTCACAATGAATGCACAAAAAAAATCTTAATATTTTCAACACAACTTCCGATATTCAGCGACTGATGCGAATCCCTAATGCGAACTACTAATGATGCAGCTAGCAAATCTACGAGAAAACGATGCAACGGGCGAAGGTTTAGAACCCGAACCCAGTCTCAGAAGGGTAGGCGCCCAGGGGGTGGCGCCCAGCCTGTCCGGGAGAGGGCAGGCGCCCAGGGGGTGGCGCCCAGCCTTTCTGCCAAGGGCTTTTCGCGATCTCTTTAATATGAATGATAATAATGATACTGTTAATGCAAAATCTAACCTAGTTATGCAATTAGAATTACGAAATCAATGCAGATCTACTATATGAGAATGAACCTAAACATGTTTCTAGTATGATGAGATGCTAATATCAATTTTAATGTAAGCTAATGTAGATCTATGATGCTCAAATGATCCTAGACATATTTCTAAGCATTTATGCTAATGGAATGCAGTAAAAGAAAGGGAAGATCTAGGAATACCGGTAGATGATGCGTTTTTCAAGTTCCTAGAACAAAGCTTTCGCGAAATCCCATAGCCCCAGTTGAAGATATGGAAGCCTTCTTCTCTACCTCTTCTTCTTCTTCTCTAGATCTGAAACTCTCTCTCTAATGGTGGCTACCTCTTATTCTTCTTCCTTATTCTCTATTTTCTCTCTTTTCTTTTTTAGGGTAGCTCTCCTTGCTAATGGGGGTTAAGAGGGATTATATAGAGGCTTTGGGACGAGTTTAGGAGGGCTAGGGCTTCATTAATTCGTGCTTCTAGAAGGTCTCACGCATCCCAAGGCGGCTTAAGTTGTTTTAGGGTGAATTAGGGTTTGAAAGAGGGTGGGCGCCCATGGGGTGGCGCCCACATGGTCTGCGCAGCCTGGGCGCCCATAGGGTGGCGCCCAGGTGGAACTTAGGGCTAGGCGCCACATGGGTTGCGCCTAAGTGGAGTCGGTTCATCTTCGGTGCATGGTCCCTATGTTTGCGTGGTCCCGGGCTACTTTCAAGCCATTCTAGTGGAGTTTGGAAGGTGGGCACCCACCATGAGGTGCCTAGGTGGCCCTAGGCAGTATGGGCGCCCAGCATGGGGCGCCTATGTGGAATTCAGTAGCCTGGGCGCCACCGATTTTGACATCCTCTTGGGACAAACTTCGGAAGCCCATAACTTTTGACCCGCTTATCGGATTTGGACGTTCTATATATCGTCGGAAAGCTCTCAGAGCGTAGAATCTTGTGGTCTGTAAATCCTAATGGTTAGAGGTCAGGAAAATAAGGGATACTTGGATCAATGATCCCAACCCCCTAATTCATGTTAATCATATCGTACTTAGGCAAACTATGTAGTTTCTCCAAGAATAATCTGAGTGTCTTCTATATAGTCTGGAAAGGGTTTGGAATAGTGTTGTAGTCCATGCCTGGTATGAGTAGTGGGTCGAACTCGAGATCTCAACGCGATTCGGCCTTTTCTCTCACAATTTCTATGAATTGTCGAACTAAGTCTAAAATTATCAACAAGCATCTTCATCGTCATTAATTAATTTGAATTATGCCATTAACCATTCAATTATGGGTGAAATGGGGGCATCATTATATATGATAAGTGTTTAAGGCCATCATAGGGGGCCAAAATGAGGTGTCTACAGTATGCCCCTCTTTGGAGAACAACACGTGGAGAGTTGTGCTCCAAAGAAAGTAGACACATCACTCATGACTCGCGGGAGCTTTTGAGCTTGCGGGAGTGGCCGCCTACGGATGTATGCAATTGCAAACTTGTCCTAAAGGTGAGGTTCACTTTTCTAGGATCGATCCTGATTCAGGGGAAAAAATAAAAAAAAGAAGAAGTTACGTGCCTACTGATTTGATTGGAAACCCGAGATCTGTGCCTCGGTGCCCGTGGTATTGCCACGTGGCGGGTTGGGAACTGTGCCCCGGTTGCTTAATTTAAAAGAGATGGTGGGAACTGTGCCCCAGTGGTCTGAATCAGAAGTCGATCTTTCGATTAGCTAAGTCACTATTAAAATTTCATTTGTTCTTGCAATAGAGTTTTATTCAGTTGGTCATATATAATGTCTTTTGACTTTCATCCACAGTTGAATGCTTAAGGCATAGTTAAAATCAATTAGCAATAATGGAGATCTTAAAGGTAATCACAAACGTAGTTCAAGCAATTGTGTGGGGTGCAGGTGAGAATGAGATACATTTTTTTTTTTTTTGAAAAGAGATTTTATTTTGAAACTCGGGTATGCATCGAAAAAGCTAAATCAATGGAAAATGTTCACCGGAATAACCGTCACTCTCTAGGGATCTTGGTCTTCACCCAAGCTTGGATGAGAACCTGAGATAGATTCAATCATCATTTTGTGCTTATCATGGAGAGTTTCGAGTTACACGGATTCCATTCTCCAACGTCAAGACTTGAGTCGGCAAACACCGCAATTCGTGATAACACGATATTATGGTTGCCGTACCGATTATAAGCGCTTAAGGGAGGCCTACGTATACTCAATTTCCAGACGTGGGGTCAAATCATGAAGATCCATAGTTAGGTGTACTTACCTCAAGAGCTTTTCATGAATCCGACGATGGGGCTCATTGCCGCTTTCTTTCGTTGTCCATTTGCAGAAGTTTGTGTCATTCATCCCCATCAGCGTGTTTGAATCACTTTTGTTATTCTCATTCATGGGTTGTAAATCTGCAGTGGATAAACACTAAAAGATCCTGCACTCTTGCTTGTTAGTACTCAATTTTATAACTTGCAGAAATAGTAATTTTAATTGCTATTGATGGAGATGACATGGAATGCAATGCACAATATTAGATGTATGTGTGATGGGACTAGAGTGTATGCAATGAGTTCTCATGTGAAAGGATGATGTTCGGTGAGCATCTTTTTTTTTTTTTTTTTTGGCCACTCAGATGCTTTCATTGCTCTCTTTCGGTTATTATTTGTTGTTGCCTTTGTTTGATTTGATTAGTAATTATCAAAGAGCCATTTTTGGTTTTGGAATCTATGCATTGTGGGGTCCTCCGGGCTAAAACATAGGGTTGGGCGCACATGGAGGGGCGCCCATGTGTTCCTGTGCACTTGGGCGCACCACTATGGGCGCCCAAGTAGTCTCTCCTACTTGGTTTAGAGTTCTTGTGAGGTGGTTACACGAGGTACCCTTTGCAGGATAGAATTGAAGAATGAAGAACTTGGGCGCCACTAGGAGTGCGCCCAAGTGGTGTTCTTCTCCTTGGTTTAGAATTGGAAGGCGAAGAACTTGGTTATGTGAGGTGTCCTCCGTGGGGGAGAGTTGAAGAGTGAAGAACTTGGGCGCCACTAGGAGTGCGCCCAAGTGGTGTTCTTCTCCTTGGTTTAGAATTGGAAAGCGAAGAACTTGGGCGCCACTAGGAGTGCGCCCAAGTGGTGTTCTCCATTCATCTCTATTTCTATATCTGTTCCTTTGCTCTTTTTTTTTATTATTATTATTTCCCTTCTCTTTCTCTGGTTTTTCTTTTGTTTATCTTTCCCTCCTCCCTTTTGTTTTGAATCTGTCGCTGTTTGTAGGTGAAGGAAGAGTGGAAACAGCAGTGAAAGAGAAGCGGTGTGGGTTCAACAACGTCCAGGTGTGTGTGGGTCCCGTCCCTTCCATCTAGTCATTCTTTCTATTTTTTTTTTTTTGGTTGCAAAATGGGGTTTTGGGGCTCGGTTTTGGCCAAGGGCAGCCATGGGCGTGGTTGATTTTGGTGAGGGAATAAGTGGGGAGTTGCCTCAGCTGTGAGGTTGGCAATTGCACCCCTCCTGATTCAGATTTGAAGAAAGATTGCAGAACGAGGGGTCCCATGATAAAATCAGTTTGGGTGGAGAATGTAAATGGCTGTGAGTAGTTGGAATTGATGGGATGATGAGAAGTGGGATTTGGCGTGATTCATGGAGGTTAATGACCATAATGGAGGTGGTTCAGTTTATCGAACAATTCCATTAGCCTTGGAAGACAGCGTGGCGAATATGATTTTGGATTCTTAGCACAGATCTTAACCACTGAAGGATTGGGCATTTTTTTTTTCTTTTTTTTTTTTTTTTCATTCAGGAATTTTCTAGGTTTGTGGAGCACTTGTTTTGTTTTGTTTCTGATAATACTGTGATGTCTTTTATGCTCGCTTTCATAGTTGTGAATAAGTTGCAAATCTCCTGCTCTCTTTTTTGTTTTTGTTTTTTTTTTTTTTTTTTTTTTTGTTCTTTTTTTTTTATGATATCTTGTAGCTTAGTGTGTTCTACTTTCTGTTAATCTATTCTTGTTTCATCTACGTTTTGTGAGCCATGTTCTGTGTTGCTCTCTTTTGTTTTCGTTCTTTCTCCCCCCCCCCCTTTTTTTTTATTATCATTATTAATTTTTGAAGTGTTGTTGTGGGATGGAGTGTGATTTGGCCCAATGTGTGTAGTGATAACATGATGAAGCAATTATGGGGTGAGAAGTTAGAATTGAATAGGAGGGCTGGGTTGGATTGAATGTGATTCGTTTTGTTTTAATGCTCAGGTTGGGGCCATGGCCATGATCTTTGGCTTCCCCTCTTTTTATCACTTAACTAATGAAGTTCACCACCTCTAAATCAGAAACATTAGTAACCATCTCAGACTGATCTTTATTTTTATTTTTTATTTTTTTTGTTTTTTTTTTTTTTTTTTTTTGTTTTTACATGGATTGATGCTACATTTTCATGCTCAATTTCTCATTTTGGCATTAAATACAGGTTTATAGACGGCTATGACCAGGAGGGCTACTAAGAGTGCTTCTCCGCCGGTGGATGTTCCGGAAGGGGTAGGGGTAGATCCAGTCACTATTCCCCCGAGAAAGAAACAAAAGGAGGGAGATAAAGTGGAGAAGAAGCCTCATCTTGGAGATGAGATAAGAGCTGGCCGGGTAAAATTCTGTTGTCTTTATAAATCTCATACTTTGTTGGCTTCCATTATCACTGATATTCTTTCCTCTGATGTTTATGTTGTAGCCTGTCCCCTTTGCTCGGGCTAGGGTCAACTGGTTACAGATGAGGGACTGTTGGGCTGAGCTCCCTGATCGCTTAAAAGACCGGGTGCGAGCGATGGGGTTCGGTGACTTTATGTCTATCGTTGCTTTCCGCACCGACCGCGCCCTCATTTGCGCTCTCTCTGAGAGATGGAGAGATGAGACACACTTTTCATTTCCCACCCGGGGAAATGACGATCACATTGGAGGATATCGCGCGATGTTGGGGTTTGAGGGTGACGGGCCTCCCTGTTTTCTCGAGAGCGAATGACGCCAAGGCCTCCATCACTCGATTACGCCTGCATAGGATGTTTGGGGCACGCCCCCAATCCGGCGTGGGGCAGATTGATGCAGAGTGGCTGAGGGAGGCGTATAGCCCAGTGAGGAAGAGGATCTTAGATAGTAAGTATTCCATTATTGTCTTTGTGGCCTTGTATCCTTCAGCTTCCATTATTTTTACTAATCGTTTCTCCTTGCTTCATTTCAAAGTGGGCCAGGAATCAGGCGGACTTCTTTGCTAAGCTGAGGGTAAGGATACCGGATTTGGGAGGTTCGCCGGTTAGAAGACGCGAGGGAAGCCTAGTCCCCACAGTGGCCGGGGTTCGGGCCGATGCCGGTAACACTTTGTTCCTTCTCCCTTAAATTGATTTTGAATCCAAAGTGCCCATGAGACTTGCACCTTTGACTTTCACCCTTTATCGACATCATTCAAAATTCCTTTGATAGGTGAGGGCCATTCCTCTGGACGACCCCTATCTGCAGGCGGCCTCGTTGACGATGACGTAGCAGTGGTGGATGCCGTTGAGAGTGATGAGGAGGCGGGTGGGAGTGATGACGATGCGGTTGAGTCCGAGGATTCGGACTTCGATGAGTTAGAGGGTGAGCTCATTGTGTCCGATGATGGAGATGACGAGATTGATGATGGGGATAGTGAAGACGAGGGGGTGAGGCCCCGCCGGGTCGTTTCTGTTCGCACTGATGAGGGGGGTGATGGAGATGTGGGTAGAGGTGATGAGGGCGATGACGGTGGACCCTCTGAGGGTAAGCATTCGATCTAGTTTCCTTAACCGATCTCTAGTGCATCGTATATTTTTCATCCTTGTTTCTCATGTTCTTTTCTTTTTTTTTTCTTTTTTTTTTGTTTTAGGATATGAATGGCGGGAGGTGCCCGTTGACGGGTATACTCGCCGGAAGAGGGTAGGGATACCCTGCGCGACTTTCCAAGTCGCGAGTGAGCACCGAAACATTTGGTAACCACTTTGTTCTCCATTCTGATTGTCAAATGAATTTCTTAGGTCAATTTGTATTGTGTAGAGGAAGAACAGGGGAGGCAAGCTGAGGTTCGTTTGAGGAGACCAAGGTTGAGTTCGGCACGGTTAGGTGATGAAGAGCATCTTAGGGCTTTTCTTCTATTCTTTTTGGGGAGGTGTCTCTTTGCCAATGCGACTGGCAATAGAGCATCCGGCACCCTCATCCGGTTCGTGCAGGACTTGGATAAGGTTGGTGACTACGCTTGGGGGGCAGCCACCCTTGCATTTCTTTTCCATAGTCTGGATTCGAGGTGCCGCGTTCAGCCTGGATGCAAGAGCCTTCGAGGGTTCGTGCCGATCTTACAGGTTAAACTTGAATGCTGTGACCTTCAGTAGTTTCCTTTTCTTATCACATCTCATGCCTCATCTTTTGTAATAACGAAGCTTTGATTTTTAGCAGGTGTGGGTATGGGAGCATATAGTTCAGTGTCGGCCTGAGCGCTTGCCAGCGAGGTTGAGTTGCACTCCCCGGGCTTCGCAGTGGTATCCTAATGCGAGTTTGCGAGGTTTTTCCGACATTTTACCCCCTGAGATGGCCGAGCGTATAAAAGCTCTTGGGATGAGGCCGGGTAAGCAAGGTTATCGGTTCATCTTGAATGAACTGAAAAACCATGAGGTATGTTTCTTTCTTTCCTTTCGTTTTCTATGTTGAACGTCTGCTTCTCTTTGTTCTCATCAGTTACCTATACCATGGTTTATCAGGTGACTTGGCAGCCCTACCAGGGTGGTCCGGATGACGAAATGACTGTTGTCCAGGAGGGTCGTACTTTATTTGAGAGGGACATTTGGCTCCACGCTCCTCAGGTAGCAGTCAGATTGATCGTTAGCCGAGTCGCGCGCCAATTGGGACGCCATCAATCTATCCCCGCAGAGAGATCCATCATGCATCGATCGTACCCAGGGTGGGGTCTAAAAACGTTTAAGCGCCGCCATCCTTGCATAAGAGAGATAAAAAACTGGAGAAAGAAAGGTAGGAAGGCTACCTTTGACGTGGATGCTAGTGCTTGGAGTGATTACGGGGTATATTGGAAGACGACTTCACACCGGTATATACTCCCGGAGTCATACTCTTGTGGGGCCTCATATTCTATTAGTAATTGTGCAGAAGCAGCCGAGGCTTCATCATTGATCCGGGTGAGCATTGAAGTTTTATTTGCTTTAATGTTGTCTCCTTTCATCGTGACTCACATTGTTTTTCTTCCTTTATTTCTCAGGAGGAAATACCAGCTGTAGCGTGGCATTGGCAAGCACGTCCATCATCCGAGGGACGGGGTGAGGTGAGTCATTTTTTTTTTTTTTTATGAAGTCACTAGTTTCGCTTATGAGCTTCATGATCTCGGAGATACATGTTCTTCTCATCCCCTAACTATAATTCTCGTGTGTAACAGGGGACATCCGGGGGTGCAGCGCCCGATGCAGAATCCATTCTCAGGGTAGAGATACTTCGACTGTCTCACTTAGTGGAGAACAAGGTATGACTTCTTGACTTAGTGTTTGGACCAACCGGTGTTCACCTCCATAGCAATGCTAATCATTTCTGGTGTAATGGCGTGGTTCATGCTCTCATAGGACGCAGCGGTCGCACGATTGAGGGCCTCATTGTCAGTCGAGAGGGTATGAAAATTGTCAAACTTAATTGGCCGCATACGACTTTGTTTGTATCTCCTTTACTAACAGTGCTTTGGTAATAGGAGCGCCGCCGGGAAAACGAAGCGATCATCGAAGTATTGGCGGATTCTCGCGAGGTACGGAGTCATGGGGTTAATTGTTCATCTTGAATTCATGTTCATGATCTTTGGTCACTGTGCAGGGTGGTAGGGATCAGGACACATCTGAGGCCATGAGGGTAGCATTGGAGGGTAGGCTTCAGACACTACAAGCTGAGGTGGATCGATTGCAGGTTGGTGAGGTTTATGCTTTTACTGCATAACAACTGATTCCTAACTGTTCGCCTTTGTGATCTTTAGGAGGAGGCTCGTAGTGAGCGTGATAGAGCGCTCGCGGAGAGAGTTGCCTTAACGGCACAGGTATGGGTCCTACTTATGTGATACTCCAATCTCAATTTTTCATTCGTTGCTGATGTAGTTTATGATCTTGTGGTTTGCAGGTTAACGAGCTACGTGTCAAGCTCGTGAGCTATGAGGCCTCTACGCAAGTGAGGGCCTTTTCTTCCTTTTAAATCCCCCATTTGTTGTTACAAGGTTTATTGAATGTAATGTTTCCTTAAAATGTCGTCTTGCAGAGTGGCGCTATCGTTGCTTCCGTTCCTCCGCGTCTCAGCCTGGGGGAGGAGAGGGCTCTTATCCAGGATCAGTACAACGAGCGCATGGATCGCATGGTTCGATGTCATGAGGAGGTGGTTGCTGATTTGCGAAGGCGCCTCGATCGATATCGCCAGAGGGCGGAAGATAGAGGTTATGCGTTTTCTGACTCGACACGAGCTCCTTCTCAGCGTGCTCCTGGTCTGTCTTCATTTGTTTCATCGGCTCGTCATAATGGAGCTGCTTCATAGGGTTATCGTTCTTTGATTGATCTCCTAGGGATCCATCCTTTGTGTATCCTCTCTCTATATTGTATTCATATGTGCTGGACATGTATTTATGTTATCTCATGTTGTACTTGGCTCACGGCGTGGGCCCGCATGTATTTGATCTGAGATGTATTATATGTATGTATGTACCACGTATGTGTAGTTGATATAGTATGTTTTAATGCCTTAGAAGAGCTACGGTTGGTGTGGTTGATTGATGAGGAGCCTTTGTGGGGGTGTCGGGGAATAGATGAAGTGTTTTTCTTCACAGGTAACAGGTTTTTTGTATCCGGAAATTTTCCGGGGGCCAAAAAAAAAGGGGAGATGCTGCCGATTTTTTTTTAGAATTCCTCAAAATTCGTGCCCTAAGCATGGATCTCATATGGAAGGCCATCGGTAATCAGAGATAGCCAGTAACGAAACCTATACAATAGATTAAATGACTACAACTTCGTTCCAGAGATGTGATATAGACCTAGGGTTCTCAAACAATGGGAGTGCCTGGGTGTGTGTCTGTGATGGTCTAAGCAGTTCTATGTTTTAAGGCATTCATATTGCTAGCTATAAATGTAAAGACAGAGGTTCAAGATAACTGCATTTTTTTAAATAGCACAGCATGTGATATCATAGAAAAGGTATGGACAATAGGCATTTATAATTAAATTCATCATAAAGCATCATAACAGGCATAATTTATATATCTCAAATTTAAATACCACCATTGTATTCTTTTCAAATCATGAGGGGTTGTGCGCAAAATTATACATGTAGAATAAAAAATGCCCCAGCTTGTGGGATGTTTTGGATGTGATCGGGGTTGGGTTCCCTGCAAGGTCTCAAAACAAACTTGTTAGTTTAATATTTTAGGCCCCCTGCATAATTTGGCTAAGGTGATATTTTCTTTCTCGGTAAAAATGTCAGGGGGCCGTTTCGGCACTCAAGCTCTGAGAATAACAAGATTAAATTCATACCTTAGGGGATAAGTCTTCCCTACACCCAAACAAAAGTGATTAGTAGTAAAAGCATGCATGAGGTGAGTGTGTGTGCATGCTAGTGAGTGCTCGTGACAATCGTGTATGATGAGGACCCATATTGGGAGGCCGTGTAAGATAGATAGATGTTAATAAGAATGTATATATAAAAAAAAAATGCCCCAGCATAAGACTAGTGTTCATTTGGGCTGTGGGTGAGGGCGTGAAGGTAGATTAGCTTCTCGATCCATGATTTTCACTCCGGTGGTAATGTGCTCCTCCCTAACTTTCCTTTGGAGGTCGAACCCTCACGGGCCTCCTTTTGTAGCTGCTTAGTCTTTTCGGTTGACCTTTGGAGCGCACTTGACTGCCTCCGGGGCTCATTTGTGAGTAATGTGTGTGTGTGGGTTGGTGAGTCACCGTGCTACCTTAGTGTTGTGGTTTTCGACCACCTTCTGCTTAGTTCGCCTGATGAGTACCCATGTCACTCTAGCGAGCCTAATTCTAATAGAATTTTTTTTTTTTTTTTTTTTTTTTTTTGTGACTGTGCAATGCCTGGGCCCCTTAAGCTCTCAACCCATGTAACGAGCATTCAGCCAATGACTCCCAAACCAGGTGGCTTTAGGGCACTGGGTATGTAAATACCTCTACGGGCTTACTAGCTTGGGTTAAAAAGGCTACAAACCCAAACTAGTCGACAAACTTTTATTCTTTTCAAGACTTCTAACTAAATATTTTTAACATGTGACTGTGCAATGTCTAGATCTCTTAAGCTTTCTAATTAACCCATGTAACGAGCATTCAACCAATGACTCCCAAACCAGGTGGCTTTAGGGCACTAGATATGTAAATATCCCTATGGGCTTACTGGCTCAGGTTAAAAAGGTTACAAACCCAAATTAGTCATGTTTTTTTTTTCTCTTTTTTTTTTTTTTTTTTTTTTTTTGAATAACAAGCTTTCATGACACGGGCGATCCCACCTTCAAACCTTTACATTGGGTGACTTCAACCGTGCACAATTTGTGTGGGGTAGACTCACCATTTTATGTGTTTTTAGGTGCTGGTGTGTGTTTGAGTTCCAAGTTTGATCAATGTGCACCTCTTTGGTCCTCCTACGGGATTTCTCCAACTACGCTAAGGGGCAAGGAGGGTCATACCCCGCAAGAAGTAGGGAAGGGTCAAACTGTGTACCTTTTCAGGTACATAGCATTCCATGGATCGGGGAGCTCCTCCCCTTCTGCATTTACGAGTCTGTATGCATTTCCAGAATATACTTCTTTAATTACATAAGGGCCTTCCCAATTGGGTCGTAACTTACCTCTAGGATGCGGAAGCTGGGATGGAGTGATGCGCTTTAGCACGAAATCACCAACTTTGAATCTTCGCTCTTTGACATGCTTGTTATAGGCTCTAGCAATCCGCTTCCGATACACTTGTGCATGCTCTGCTGCCTTCATTCTTTTCTCATCGAGTAGGTCTAGCTGAAGTAGTAGTGCTTCTCTCCTCTGGTCTTCTGTTATATCTTCATTTAACTGGACACGCAGTGACGGGTGAAGGACCTCGAGTGGAAGGACTGCTTCCGTTCCGTAAGTTAAAGAGTATGGGGTTTCTCCTGTAGGAGTTCTAATAGAAGTCCGATACGCCCACAACGCTTCAACTAAACGGTCTGGCCAATCACTACCTTTGGCGGTTTGCACAGTCTTCTTGATGATCTTCAGTAAGGTCTTGTTGGTTGCTTCGGCTTGACCATTGGCTTGGGGATAATATGGGGTTGAATGATGCAGTTCTATATCATATTTTGTGCACAACTCATTCATTTGTTGAGATATAAATTGGGGGCCATTGTCTGTTATGAATACCTTAGGGATGCCAAACCTGGCTATTATATTCTTTTTGATGAATTTAACTACAGAGGTTGCCTTAATATTAACATATGCCTCTGCTTCTGCCCATTTAGTGTAATATTCTGTAGCTGTTAATATGAATGCCTTATTTTGTGTGTTTTCCAGTGTAGGGGCCAGGGGTCCTATGATATCAAAGGCCCATGTCGAAAAAGGCCATGGAGCTGTGGTAGGGTGAAGGGATGATGCGGGGGCATGTATTAGGTCGGCATGCAGCTGACATTCTTTGCATCTCCTAATATAATGGACTGAATCCATCTCTAGGGATGGCCAATAATAACCTAAACGGATAATCTTCTTAGCCAACATTTGGCCGTTGACATGTCCTCCACACTCTCCTGAGTGTGCTTCTTCAATTATCTCCTGCCCTTCTTCTGTGGTCACACATCGTAGGAGAATTCCACTGAATGATCTACGGTACAATAGTCCCGCGACTATGACATATCTCTGAACCATTTCTTTCAATGCTTTTTTGTCCGATCGGGTGGCGTATTCAGGGATGTAGCCATCGTGTAAGTAATTCCAGATATCGTAGTACCATGGGTGATCGTCTACCAAGTCATCGTCATGTTGTATGCGGGCTAGGACCCCTTCAGGCTTGGTGTTCTCCTCGTGACCAGACTCTTTGGCCTTGGCTCCCTTATTCCTATCTTTTGAAACTTTTGGCAGGACTTCGGCAGGGTCCCCTTTGGTCAGGTCTAATGGTTTGACGGACGGAGAATCTAGCTTTTTAATCAGGAATTCTTTGGAATCCTTATCATTGGGCATCTCTATGATTGAGGCTAAAATTTCTAACGAGTCAGCCAATCGGTTCAAGGCGCGAGGGATGTAGAGGAAGGAAATCTTCTTGAAATCAGACATTAATTCTTTTGCTTTTGCATGGTAATGTGCAAGCTTTGGGGCGCTGACATTCCATTCTCCGGCTATTTGGGAAATAACAACCTTGGAGTCACCGAAGACTCTTAATTTCTCGATGCCTAGGGTTTGGGCCTCTCTCAGTCCTGCTAGTAAAGCTTCATATTCCATCACGTTGTTGGTTGCTGGAAACCCAATTTTGTAGGCTTTTGGTATGACAACTCCTTCCGGGGATAATAATACTACCCCGACTCCTTTCCCATTTTGGTTCAAAGCCCCATCAAAATACATGGTCCATAAATCATCATTCTTAACCTCCTCAATGTCTGTAAATAAAATGTCCTCATCAGGGAACTCGGTTTTGACTGGCTCGTACCGTGGCAAAGGGAGGTGTGCCAGATGGTCGGCGATTGCTTGTCCCTTTATAGACTTCTGGGTAACATAGGTTATGTCAAATTCTGCCAAAAGCATTTGCCATCGCGCGACTCTTCCCGAAGTAACGGGTTTCTCGAAAATGTACTTCAAAGGGTCCATCCTAGCTAAGAGTTTGACTTGGTGGGCTAGGAAGTAGTGTCTCAATTTCTGAGCAGCCCAAACAACTGCTAAGCAGGTTCTCTCCATCGGGGAGTATTTCCTTTCATAGGGTAGCAGAGATTTGCTCAGGTAATAAATAGCATTCTCCTTTCGGCCGGTCTCATCATGCTGACCCAGGACCACACCTATCGCAGATTCTGTCGCTGACACGTATAAAATGAGAGGCTCATCTTTAGTAGGGGGCTTCAGAACGGGAGGACTCAATAGATATTTCTTCAAATCTTCGAATGCCTTCTGGCAGTCGTCATCCCAGTGGTACTCCACACCTCCTTTTAGCAATTTGTAGAACGGTTCACATCTTTGTGAATGCTGCGAAATGAATCTTCTAATGAACTGTAGTCGTCCTATGAGGCCCCTCAATTCTTTTAGGTTCTTCGGGGGCGGCATTTCAAGAATGGCCTTTACCTTAGAAGGATCGACTTCAATTCCTCGGTTGCTCACCATAAAGCCCAGGAGTTTGCCAGAGGATACTCCAAAAACACATTTCTTCGGATTCATCTTTAGTTGGGTGTCCCTAGATCGTTGAAGGACTCTCCTGAGGGCCATGACATGGGTGTCACGGGTTTTGGATTTGATTAAAATGTCGTCCACGTAGACCTCCACACAATCGTGTATCATATCATGAAATATTGCCATCATGGCCCTTTGATAAGTGGCGCCGGCATTCTTCAAGCCGAAGGGCATAACAACATAACAGTAAGTCCCCCAGGGTGTAGTGAACGAGGTTTTCTCCTGATCTTTTGGTGATAGCCTGATTTGGTTGTATCCCGAATAACCATCCATAAATGACAGCATAGCGTGCCCTGCGGTATTGTCAATGAGCACGTCGATGTGAGGCAAGGGGAAATCGTCCTTGGGAGATGCCTTGTTCAAATTCCGAAAATCAATACAGACTCGGACGCGTCCGTCTTTCTTCTTCACCGGGACTATATTGGCGACCCATTGAGGAAACAACACAACCCTGATGAACTTAGCCTGGTGGAGTTTGTCAACCTCAGCGCAACATCGGGGAGCATTCTTCTCAGCTTCTGTTTGATGGGTCTAGCATTTTCCTCTAATGGGATCCTGTGTTCTACCAGGTCGGATGCAAGTCCGGGCATGTCATTATAATTTGATGCGAACACGTCTTGGTATTCTCTTAGGGCTTCAAGGATCTCAGTCTCTTCGTTAGGTTCCAAGCATGCACTAATTTGGACTTGTTTGGGTCTCTCTTCCATCCCCAGGTTTATCTCTTTCGTCTTTTCAGCAGCTGCTTGTGTTTCCTCATCAAACTTTTTGATTACTCTCCTAAATTCCTCAGAGACTTCATCATCCCCTTCTTCGGCGTCCACTAGTTCATAAACACCCATTCCATCATTAATGTTTGCATGCTCTGTAGAAGGCTCGGGCTCTGAAACGACAGGTAGAGATTCGCAGCCTAACTTATTGATGTTGGTCATAATTTCCTCTAATCGAGACTGTTCTACCGGTGGTATCTTCCATCGTCTTAGGTTGCCCACATTCTGATGATGACTAAAGTCTTCTACTCCTACGGCTCCTATGTTTTTGGGTTTTCTATTTTCTAATTTTTTTGGGTTTTTGGGGTTTTCTATTTTTTTGGGATTTTTGGAATGATATGGTACAGATGGGATCGAGGATGGATTATCTACCGAGGAGGATCCTCCCCGCTGGCGTAGCCAGGCGGTGGGGCGGTATACCACTTCGTGATCATTGAGGTCATCGGTTTCCCAGATTTTGCGGTTTTCTTGAGAGGGGTCTTCTCGCAAGTGGCGCCAGGCAACGGGCCAATACCACTTCTTCGCTAGTAGAGTCTTCGATTTCCCACGTTTCGCGACTTTCCGGGATTTTGGCAATCGGCGTTTTTTTTTGGGTAAATGAGTTGACTCGCTCATACTCAGCATGTTACATGATAAGGTATGGGATCTCAGGTCAATGGTGTGGTCTATATTGTTCACTTCCTTTAGCGGATGGAGCTCTCTCCAAGTGCCGAAGATTTCCTCGTAATTCTCGCTTTCGGAAGATGTCGAATCTCCCCAATCCTCTACTAAAACGAACTTACCTTTATCATTCGGGTCTAAATTGTAGCATCCCTCCCTGGTCGGTGGTGTGTTGGGATCTAGGGCCTTGTCGTACTTCACAAAATGTTCGTTTAAGGTCCAGTCCTCCCGTTTATACCTTATGTCATCGTGTGTGTCATACCCTAACCCTTCTGCTCTCGCTCTGGGGTCTGGTATGTAAGGGTCGATAATTCCTTCTCCGTTCCTTCCTAGTCCAAATCCGGGTTGATACCCCATCTTTTTCATCAGGGTCCATCCTCGATCTTGACCTTCGTTGTCCACTGTAGGATTCTGCAGGCAAGATAGTTCGGAGAACATACTTTGCATCAGGTCCGTATCCATTAAGGAGATGAGAGGGTCGACCCTGTATCCATGAATTTTGACTTTTGGCGTAATTGGAGCGGGTTGTAGGGTTGGGAGTATCTGAAGTTCTTCCGGTTCAATGACAGGCGGGTCCCCCATTAGTTTCATGATCTTGCCTAAGTAGGGGAATTTGACGCATTGATGCCTGCTCGACATGACAGCATTCATATGATTCAACCATCGGCGTCCCAAGATTAAGTTAAAAGTGGCGGGGATATCCATAATATAAAATTCTTCCGGCATTGAGAGCGGGCCTGCTTGCACTAATAACATAATTTTTCCACAAACCGTTTTCTTATTCCCGTCATAGCCGGTCACAACCATAGGGGCTGGAGTTAGGTCTTTTACTGTGAGTCCTAAAGCTTTGTAGGTTTTCAACGGACAAATATTCAGTGATGCGCCAGTGTCAACCAAAGCTCCTGACATTTCCTTCCCCGCTATCTTGACTGTTAGATGTAAAGGAGACGTCCTCGCCTCAGGCGGTATCTCCTTTAATTCTTCCTCAGTAAAAGTGATGGCAGGGAATGAAGCTCCCGGGGCCAAGGCCGCGATAGATGTCCTTAATTCCTCTGGAGTTATGCCTACCGGGACTTGTAAGCGCGTAATAGCCTCGAGTAGTTGTTGCTGATGCTTGGGGTATGTCTTAATTAAATCAAGGACGGACACCTTAGCTGGGATCTTAGTGAGGTGTCCTAAGAGGTCATACTCTATCCCCATTTCTATCGAAGTATAAGCTCTTTCATCAACAGACTCCTCAACCTGATCATTGGGATTTTGCGAATCTAAGTTTTGAGTAACTGGATGAGGAGGTAGCCGGGGAGGACGGATCCGTCCAGATCGTAGGTGGGCCTGAGGTGCATTTGTATCTGGGTGAGGATCTGGCTGTGAGTTCGTGATGATGGGTGATTCTCGGTCGTCTGGCTCATCAAAATTTACCTTGTAAAGGTCAGGGGAGTCAACGATCGCATCCATCCCCGAGTTAAAGATTTTGAATTTGGTCTTCCCATCCCATGGCATAATGTATTTTCGATAATCCTCCTCTTCAAAGAAATCATCATGACATGGTTGGCTATGGTGTATACTCCCCTGAGCTGGGACATCAATGTGCTTGTGCTCTATTACGGCGATGTTTATTAGTTGGGCCTGTGGGCCCTGTCCAGAGGTTGATGCTCCATGCTGAGGTAACGGGTTCGTATAGATCTGCATGTTGGGAATATTCTGCGCTGGATTAGCGGTTGAATTTTGATTAGGAGTGGCACCTCGCAGGTCATTCCCGCCTATTGGCCTAATGTTACCCCAATCAATTCTACCTTCGTCATTGAGGTCATAGATCAAATCTCTAACCGTGTAGCACTGGGTGAGGTCATGACCCGGCATCCTATGGTAGGCGCAAAACTTGGTCTTGTCCAGGTGTTCGGACCATGCCTGCGGTCGTTCCGGTGGGAGTTGGAGGGCGTTCTGGCTTAAAAGAGACCAGAAGACAGCAATCCATGGTTGAGGAAGGGATGGGTAGTTTGCCCTTTTAGGTCCGAATCTTCTTCTATTTCCGTTGTTCGGGTTATTTTGGTTGCCGTTGTTGTCTCTATTGTAATTGAAGGGGACAGTACCATAGTTAGGTTGAGGATTCACGTTTCGATTTTGCGGCGGAGCCGTCAGATTTTGAGCCGGTTGCATAGGATTAGGATTCTGATTTTGATTCATTGGAGGTCCTTGGTTCCTTGGCGGTTGGTCATAACTTTGGTTATTCCTCGGAAGGTTCCGGTAGTTCTGATTATTTCGTGGAAAATTTTGGTTATTCCTTTGGTAATTCGGGTTACCACCTTGGAAACTAGGATTGCCATTCTGCGCTTGGTTTTGATGTTGGTTAAAGCTAACATTGGTACGCTCTTGGTACGGTCGGTAGACCTCTTCCTGATTCAAGCTTACCTCAGGAGTTGCGCGGCTCTCTGGTTGGGTGGTTGTGCCTACCCTACGTGTGTTCTTCTTATGGTCAATGATGGTGTTCAACACACCCTCGTCTAAGTTTTGTTTCATCCTAGACAACCTACGGTATAGGCCACTCCAACTAACAACCTCTCCGATTGTCATCAAAGCCCTCATCGGATCCTTCATATTTGATATAGCCATTCTCACTTGTTCTTCTTCCTGCATGTTGCAGTCCGATCGTGCGAATTGGTTTTGCCACCTTACTGCGAATTCCTCATAGTCCTCATTGTTCTTTTGTTTGAGGTTAGCCAAGTCATGCCATAAGGGTTTGTTTTTAGTTAAGTGCTGGTATCGCGCTAGGAATTTCTCTACCACATCCTCGAAAGTATTAATCTCGTGGGACGGCACGAATGTGTACCAAGTCAATGCATCTCCGGTCAATGACTCTTGAAAATAATTTATGAGCATGGAGTCATTGTCGGCGATGGCCCGACATTTGTTGCAAAATGAGACTAGGTGATGCTGAGGGTCAGTCGTCCCATCGTATGGTACGAATTTTGGAGCTCTAACAGGGAAAGGTGATTTCTCTTTTTCTTCCTTTTTGGTAAAGTCGTAAAATCCTAATTTCTTACCAATTGAGCTTGAGGACTTCTTCTTAATTTCGTTCTTAAGCTCCTCTACGTTTTTCTGCAATTCTTTGAATGCTAAAGGATCCAGGTATTGAATTGTCTGCGCATGATGCTCTCTTTGTGGTTCTAGCGAAGTAGGGGCATAGGCCGGTTCTTGAAATTGGCCCTGGAAATACGGCTGCGGGATAGGCTGATAACTTTGGTTCAACTGAGCTCCCCCATGAGTAACCGACTGTCCTCTGTATGGGTCAACTATCGGGCTTAAGGTAGGCAGCGGATAAGCCTGCTGATAGCGCGGTTCTTGATAAGAATTTCTAAGGCCCATGGGGTTAGTAGCTTGCGCGTTCTGGATTGGGGGATTCTGGTCCGTATTAGGCACCTGAGAGATCAGGACTGTTTGGTTTTGATAAGTGGGAGGCCCCCCCTCGTATTGAATCGGCTGGGGGTACAACATACCAGTGTCGACCGTTACAGGGTTGTAACGGGATTGGTTCATTGGTGGGGGAGTCATTACCTGGAATTGGGGTCGGGCCATCTCATATTGTCGGTAGGTATCTGGTGTCCCTGCATGGATTAAAGGGTTTTGGTGCAAGGTATTAGATGTTGCCGATTGACCCACGTTCACTGGACCACGACTCACCTGATGATATGGGCTTTCATTTATTGCAAGGGTCTGAGAAGGGGCGATGATTCTACTTGGGGTTATGATAGGTGCATCAGTAGGCATCCCGTACTGCGGGATAGAAGACGTAATTGGCTCCGTCTGACTAATTAGGGAAGAGTAGGGTATAACCTGTGAAACCACAGGATCACTGGCGAGGAGAGAGTGATCCCTTGACGAAATATTATCGTGAACCCTATATCTTATAACCTGGCCAATGGGACTGACTAAGTCTGTGTAAGTAACTCCTGAATGCGAGGAATGTTGATTCCTCCCTGACGAAGGAGAAGGGGTGGACGTATGGGAATGATTCCTTCCCATTGTAATGGTATTAGCTGGTAGCGGGCCTCCTTCGAAAAGGGACCGTCTTATCTGTTGTGGGTCATAGCTTGAAGTTGCTAAGGATCCATCTAATACCCTAGAGGGTTCTGGATTCTGCAGGGTTTGGTGTGACCCGCCAGTGGTACGGATCACTAATGGGGGTGAAAGGGGTTGAAAGTCGGACATTCCGAATGTCTGGCCCTCCATTTGTGAAGAAATGCTTAGATGAGAAGAGAAAGAGTGAAGGGAAGAGAAGAGCACGTGTTATGTAATTTTGTTGGTGAAGGTTTGTTTCTTATGATGTAATGGGGGAAAGCTTAGTGGACGGTCCATCCGGACCTTAGGTTTAGTTTCAGACTAGACTCATAATAACCCTAAACTGAATGGGACACGGACATCTGATCATTGATTGGATGTTCGTGTCTTATAATAAAATTCCAGAAAAACCCAAATAAGTGACAGGAAAACAAAAGAGGTCCCATCACGATTGCCAGGCTGTCGGATGTGAATTTTGATCCCCTAGGGGAGGGGAATCGCCATTCATCTATATGTGCTATTTAAATTTTACATCGAAAATGAGGATTCCGACTACCCTCAAAATCGACGGATCACGATCGCCAGCTACGGTAACGGCCGTAACACCGTTCTTCGACAAAAGCCGAAGAAAAATGGGAGAAAATAAGTGGGTGGGTTCTTCTCTCGTCTAATGTGCTGCCGGCAACACACGACGGTTTTCCTGTCACATTAATTTGGGTCTCTTTGGGTCAGTTTAATATGGGATCAATTCAGGGTTATGAGTTAGAGTCCAAATAAGGTTAATCCTCACACAGCATAATCATGGTATATCCAAGTAAGACAAAATAACTAAAATAAAGAAAATAAAAAAAGGGGGGAGGTGCCAAATATTTAAGAAGAGGATCGGCCCCGTTCCCGGGTACCCCCTTCTAATCCCTTGGCAAAATAGGGTTTAAAGGCTGACTTTTTCAAACCAAAATGATGATGCAAATGAGACTTTGACTTGTGATTTCTGTGTTTTTCGTGTGCGATTCTCGAGTGATAAAGTGAAAAGCCGATGGGCTGTAATTGATTGAAGGTGGCCGATGGGCCGGTGTTTGTTTTAGTGGGCCGATGGGCCGTGATTGATTTAAGGTGGCCGATGGGCCGAAATAAAAATATGCAAGGTGTGTGAAATCACTCATCTCATCTAATTATTCTCATTTATTCAATTTTAGAAGTCAGTTCTTTGTTCCCTTTTATCATTAAGTTCAATTAAATATTTGGCACCTGAGGTGGAGGAAGAAATAAAGGAAAAAATCTTTTTGGGTTTATTTTGTTGATTTTATAGTTTTTATGGATTTTTGATATTGGGCTAGAAGGGCCTAACTAGGGGATTTTACTTGGATTTAAATGATTAATGCTTTATTACTGATAATCGGATTAACCCTAACCTAAGGTCCTAGACCGCCCACATCAGCTCTCCCAGTCCCCTAACGGAACAAGAAAGTGATGGGACGAATCCTAATGCTCTAAGCTACCTAACGGGGAAATCCGGTCTAATCCTAGGGTGCTAATAGCCTAAACTTGGCAATTTCTATCTAAGGGATTTGGTTATGATCTTAAATAATTCGGTTTGTTTTAAGTTGTGAGTTGATTAAGAGTGATTTAGGGATGTTTTAAGGTTCTGCTTAAGTTGTTTAAGGCTCGTGGATTTCAAGTTTTAATTCGAGAAGTGAAATAATGTCAAAACCGATGAATAGGGTTGGCGGAAGACTTGGGCGCCCAGGGGGTGGCGCCTAGGTCACTCTGGTGACTTGGGCGCCCAGGCAGTGGCGCCCAAGTGGCTGTTTCTTGGTGGTTTGGCTAGTGGCGGTGGTGTCGTTGTTATCTTCAGGGTCCCGGGGATTCTTACTTGATGAATTCTAATGTTCCAAATTGTTTTAGTTCTCTGGTGTTCAAATGTCAAAATTAGTCGGGTCCGGATTTGGGAAACAAAACCAAGAATTCGCGTTTTAGTGCAAACGAAAGGATAGGCGCCAAGGTTGTGGCGCCCAAGTGATGACTTGTGATTTTCAGGTATTCCAGATGGGACTAAGTTCTCGGTTTTTGGGATCTAGGGATTATGTTGGGTTCTGGTTTTAGTTAATTTAAGTTGTAAGGTGTTTAATTATTTGTTTTTGGTCGAGGTAGTAGGTCGGGATGAAAGTGTAGGATAGGCGCCACAGGAGTGGTGCCTAGGTGGTTGTTTGTTGGTTCGTAAGGGTTTTGGGTGCTAAGTCCGAATCGATTAAAGTCTTAAGTATTTTAAGTTAAAAGTGTTTTAATAGGTGGATCGGGATTGGTTTGAATGTTAATTAATTAGGCTAAGTTGTTGGTCGGGGTTCTTATGAAAACAGGTAGGTTGGGCGCCCAGGGTGTGGCGCCCAGGTGGAAATGGAGGATGGGCGCCCAGGGGGTGGCGCCCAAGTGGACTGTTCTGTGGCTCGAGTCGGTTTCGTATTTTTTAGGTTGATTTGAGGTTGAACTTTTATAGTTTGATGTATTTTAAAATAAAAGTGTTTTGCTGTGTCGTTAGGATTAAATTAGGTTCTAATTAGTTAGGTCTTTTTGTGGTTCGGGAGGTTAGGCACCCAGAGGGTGGTGCCTAGGTGGCTAGTCTTTTAAGTTTTGAGTTGGTTCAATGATCTTTAAGTTAATTTGAAGTCGGACTTCTGACTTCAATTGTTTTAAATTCAATGGAGTTCTAAAGTGCTGATTGTGATTGAGTTCGGGTTTAGTTTCAAATGGGGTTTCCAAGTGATTGGGTAGGATAGGCGCCCAGAGGGTGGCGCCCAGGTGTCTCGGAAGGATGGGCGCCCAGGGGGTGGTGCCCAGGTGTCTGTGTTTATGGTTTTAGGTCTTTTATGTTCTTAGTTGCTTTTAATCCGAATTAATTAGGCTCTTGAAGGGATTAAAGGTGTTCTTAGTGATTTGATGGTTCTTAAATTAACTATGATGTTCTAATTAACCCTAGGGTTTATCCTACTTAGGCGCTAAATTCGATAACCTAAACTATCTAACTATTATTTTTGGGTTTTCTAGATATCTTTTAATTTGTTTTTGGTTTCCTCTCTAATTTACTAAAGAGTAAGGAAAGAGAAGAAGTGATTTTATGTTTTATGATTTTTTTTTTTAGGTTTTTTTCTTGTATGATTCTACGATTCAAATGATATGATGTGAAGTGTGACAAAGATGATAATTCGGAATTCAGAACACATCAAACGGCCAAACACATCACTATCAAACAGTTTCTAAGTAAAACTAAATGCAGTAGATCGAAAGTTGTGCACGAAAGTGGAAAAAAATCCACTTGGGCGCCCAGGGGGTGGCGCCTATCCTGCTCAGTCAGGGTTTTCAATGAGTCACAATGAATGCACAAAAAAAATCTTAATATTTTCAACACAACTTCCGATATTCAGCGACTGATGCGAATCCCTAATGCGAACTACTAATGATGCAGCTAGCAAATCTACGAGAAAACGATGCAACGGGCGAAGGTTTAGAACCCGAACCCAGTCTCAGAAGGGTAGGCGCCCAGGGGGTGGCGCCCAGCCTGTCCGGGAGAGGGCAGGCGCCCAGGGGGTGGCGCCCAGCCTTTCTGCCAAGGGCTTTTCGCGATCTCTTTAATATGAATGATAATAATGATACTGTTAATGCAAAATCTAACCTAGTTATGCAATTAGAATTACGAAATCAATGCAGATCTACTATATGAGAATGAACCTAAACATGTTTCTAGTATGATGAGATGCTAATATCAATTTTAATGTAAGCTAATGTAGATCTATGATGCTCAAATGATCCTAGACATATTTCTAAGCATTTATGCTAATGGAATGCAGTAAAAGAAAGGGAAGATCTAGGAATACCGGTAGATGATGCGTTTTTCAAGTTCCTAGAACAAAGCTTTCGCGAAATCCCATAGCCCCAGTTGAAGATATGGAAGCCTTCTTCTCTACCTCTTCTTCTTCTTCTCTAGATCTGAAACTCTCTCTCTAATGGTGGCTACCTCTTATTCTTCTTCCTTATTCTCTATTTTCTCTCTTTTCTTTTTTAGGGTAGCTCTCCTTGCTAATGGGGGTTAAGAGGGATTATATAGAGGCTTTGGGACGAGTTTAGGAGGGCTAGGGCTTCATTAATTCGTGCTTCTAGAAGGTCTCACGCATCCCAAGGCGGCTTAAGTTGTTTTAGGGTGAATTAGGGTTTGAAAGAGGGTGGGCGCCCATGGGGTGGCGCCCACATGGTCTGCGCAGCCTGGGCGCCCACAGGGTGGCGCCCAGGTGGAACTTAGGGCTAGGCGCCACATGGGTTGCGCCTAAGTGGAGTCGGTTCATCTTCGGTGCATGGTCCCTATGTTTGCGTGGTCCCGGGCTACTTTCAAGCCATTCTAGTGGAGTTTGGAAGGTGGGCACCCACCATGAGGTGCCTAGGTGGCCCTAGGCAGTATGGGCGCCCAGCATGTGGCGCCTAAGTGATTTTGACATCCTCTTGGGACAAACTTCGGAAGCCCATAACTTTTGACCCGCTTATCGGATTTGGACGTTCTATATATCGTCGGAAAGCTCTCAGAGCGTAGAATCTTGTGGTCTGTAAATCCTAATGGTCAGAGGTCAGGAAAATAAGGGATACTTGGATCAATGATCCCAACCCCCTAATTCATGTTAATCATATCGTACTTAGGCAAACTATGTAGTTTCTCCAAGAATAATCTGAGTGTCTTCTATATAGTCTGGAAAGGGTTTGGAATAGTGTTGTAGTCCATGCCTGGTATGAGTAGTGGGTCGAACTCGAGATCTCAACGCGATTCGGCCTTTTCTCTCACAATTTCTATGAATTGTCGAACTAAGTCTAAAATTATCAACAAGCATCTTCATCGTCATTAATTAATTTGAATTATGCCATTAACCATTCAATTATGGGTGAAATGGGGGCATCATTATATATGATAAGTGTTTAAGGCCATCATAGGGGGCCAAAATGAGGTGTCTACAGGCTTCACCTCAGATTTTCGGTCATTCCGTCATCGTTTGACCTAGTATTGACTCTTGACGGAAAATCGGCTACAAAGTCTTCGGCTCTTCCAAAAAATATGAAACTTTGTGCTTCCATTTGCGCGGCTTCTCGTCAGGTTTTCTTCAGGAGAATCAAGCCAATAAATGAGGAGAAATGTCAAGAAAATTACAGGAGAAAAAAAGAATAAAAAAGATCGAAAAACAACCGAGAAACAACGATCGGAAGGTGACCATGGGCTGGGGTCGCCGGTGACCCTGGAAATCCGGGTCGCCGGATTTTCCGCCGGGTGGCCTGTTTTTCGACCCTTTTCGCGTTTCGGGAATTTCAGCCTATGTGGTTTTCTGAAAATCTAATTTTTTATGTTTGAAATCAACTGATCTCCATCAACATCTCGGATCCGCCGTCAAAAGCATGAAGTCATCATTGATCGCTCCAAGATCGCAAACCGGCTGACCAAAAAGGTACACTTTTTGTCCAACCGATCGAGAAATCGACAAGACAGATGTCACCGGCCCACCGATATCAACCAATGTCTGAAGTTACATCGCCATCCGACATCAAACAACATGTGGATCCATCGGCGATCATCACAAGAAGAATTCCAAAAGACGCGGCACGGCCCACGACTCTTCAAATGTCCTGGCGACCACTTAATGCAATTAATTGACCCATTTTATGACAACTTAATATGGTCATTAACCCATTATTTTGGACGGCCCAATCAAAATCAAGCAAATGGGAGTTACAAATCCAAGCAATCATGGTATTAAAACCATGAAACTCCCCTCATCATGGAGATTAAGGGAGATTAAATGCTCATCATTCTCCATCGGCCAATCATATTCAAGGAAAAAGGAGTTACAAAATCAAAGAATTAAAACTTGTAATTCCTCCCATCATGGAGCATCAATGCCATCAATTCTCTCATCATGGTCCATCAATCCCATAAATCACCCCATGGCTACCAAGAGCCTCTAAAAAGGGGTCATTCCCAGAGATGACAACATACACACACACACACACACAGAGAGAGAGAGAGAGAGATCCATACACACAAGCCAAAAAGAAAAACTCTGAAGAAATCCCGCTACTCTGCTGCAGAAACACCACAAGGTGATCGAAGTCCCTTGGGGGGCCACCCCCAAGGTGCTCTCTCCTTCTACCCAACATGGCCTAAACACGGCTCTTCAGCCCGTTTACTCGTTTTTTTTATTGGATATAGGACCTCCCCTCGGTCTTTATCCTTTAAAAAACTGAGGTCCAAGCCAAGCCAAAGAATCAAAGCATCAAGCATTCTCATCTGAAGGACGATGGCAAAGTCCATACATGACTTGCGACCATCGATCTGAATAAGTTCCCACAATCTCCTGAGAAGTCAGATTCATTTTCTCACTTTTCTATTGTATCTTGTATTCTTTGTAAAGAGACAAAAAATCACATTTCTTATCTTTCTTTATTGATGAGATTCGTAAATCGCCTTCTACGGAAAAATCGCCTTTCATGGCAAAAACCGCCTTCCACGGCAAACAAAAATCGCCTTTCACTGCAAACAAAGAAAAATCGCCTCTCACGGCATTTAAAAAAAATTGTGTCTCTTTCTTAAAATATATGTTCAATGGAAAGTTAGAAAGAAGAATTGATTTCCTTTCTACTTGTGAAGGTGAATCTCCGGATCACCACTTCAAATTTCAAGTAGAATAGAAAATCTGGCATACACGTACAAAGATGTTGATGACTCGCTTTTCCTCCTCCTCCGGACCCCGGCAGCCCCCCGGGGCGGAGGGAGAGGATAAAAGGGCGGGCCCCCATCACCGAGTGCCAAAGATTTCCTCGTAGATCTCGCTTTTGGATGACGCGGAGTCTTCCCAATCTTCTACTAAAACAACCTTACCTTTATCGTTTGAATCCAAATTGTGGTGTCCCTCCCTAGTTGGTGGTGTGTTGGGATCTAGAATCTTATCGTGTCTCACGAAGTGTTCACTTAAAGTCCAGTTCTCTTGTTTACTCCTCAGATAATTGTGTGTATCGTACCTTAATCCTTCTACTCTCACTCTAGGGTCTGGTATGTAGGGATCAATAATACCTTCTCCATCCTTTCCAAGTCCAAATCCGGGTTGATATCCCATCTTCCTCATCACAGTCCATCCTCGAGCTTGACTCTCGTTGTCCATTGTTGGACTTTGCAAAGGGGACAATTCAGGAAATGTATTTTGCATGGGGTCCGTATCCATTAAGGAGATGAGAGGGTCAACTCTGTATCCGTGAATCTTGACCTCTGGCATCATAGGAGCAGGCTGCAAGGTCGGGAGTATTTGAAGTTCTTCTGGTTCAATCACAGGCGGATTCCCCATCATTTTCACGATCTTACCTAAATAGGGGAATTTAACATATTGATGCCTACTTGACATGACGGCGCTCATATGATTTAACCATCGGCGTCCTAAGATTAAGTTGAAAGTGGCGGGGACATCCATGATATAAAACTCTTCTGGCATCGAGATTGGACCTGCTTGTACTAATAACATAATTTTTTCCACATATCGCTTTCTTATTTCCATCGTAACCAGTCACCACCATGGGTGCTGGAGTCAGGTCTTTTGTCATGAGCCCTAAAGCCTTGTATGTTTTCAATGGGCATATGTTCAATGATGCGCCAGTGTCTATTAGTGCTCCTGACATTTCCTTTCCTGCTATCTTGACCGTCAAATGTAGGGGAGACGTCCTCGCCTCAGGTGGTATTTCTTTCAGCTCTTCTTCAGTAAATGTGACGGCAGGGAAATGAGCTCCTGGGGCCAAGGCCGTGATGGTAGTTCTCAACTCTTCGGGAGTTATGCCTACGGGCACTTGCGAACGCGTAATAGCCTCAAGTTATTGTTGTTGATGCTTGGGTGAGGTTTTAATCAAGTCGAGGACGGATACCTTAGCTGGGATCTTTGAAAGGTGCCCTAAGAGATCATATTAGATCCCCGTTTCTATCGAAGTATGAGCTCTGTCATCAACTGTCTCCTCAACTTGACCGTTGGGGTTCCGTGAGCCCAAATCTTGGGTAACCGGGTGAGGAGGTAATCGGGGGGGCGGGGGGGGGGACGGATCTGTCTAGATTAGAGGTGGGCTTGAGAAGCGTTTATATCTGGGGGAGGATCTAGTTGGGAATTCTTAAGGATCGGTGGTTTTTGGTCATTTGGCTCATCGAAATTCACTTTGTAAAGGTCAGGAGAATCAACGATCTCTCCCATTCTAGAATTGAAGATCTTGAATTTGGTTTTCCCATCCCATGGCGCTATGTATTTTCGATATTCTTCTTCCTCAAAGAACTCATCGTGGCATGGTTGGCTATGGTTTATGCTTCCTTGGGCAAGGGCATCACCACATTGGTGCTCTATCATGGCTATGTTTATCAATTGAGTCTATGAGGTTTGTCCAGAGGTTGACGGCCCATGTTGAGGTAGCGGGTTTGTATAAATCTGCATGTTCAATACATTTTGTCCTGGATTGGTAGTCGCATTTCAATTAGGAGGGGTATTTCAAGAGTCGGTAGCGTTTATCGGCCTAATATTACTCCAATCGATCCTACCTTCGTCATTGAGATCGTAAATTAGGTCTCTAACCGTGTAGCATTGGGTGAGGTCATGCCCCGACATCCTATGGTAGGCACAGAATTTGGTTTTATCTAGGTGTTCTGACCATGCCTGTGGTCGTTCCGGCGGGAGTTGAAGGGCGTTTTGGCTTAAAACGGACTAGAAGACAGCAGTCCAAGGTTGGGGTAAGGATGGGTAGTTTGCCCTTTTGGGTCCAAATCTTCTTCTATTCCCTTGTTTGTGTTATTTTGGTTGCCATTGTTGTCTCTATTGTAATTGAATGGAACGGTACCGTCGTTGGGTTGAGGATTCGTGTTCTGATTCTGTGGCGAAACTGTTGAATTCGGAACTGGTTGTATGTGATAGGAGTTCTGGTTTTGATTCGCCGGGGGTCCTTGGTTCCTTGGTGGTTGGTCATAACCTTGATTGTTTCTTGAAGGGTTCTGGAAGTTTTGATTGTTCCGTTGATAATTCTGATTGTTCCTTTGATAATTCGGGTTACCGCCCTGGAAATTGGAATTGCTATTTTGCCCCTGATTTTGGTGTTGGTTAAAGCTAACGCTGTTATGTTCTTGGTACGGCCGGTAAACCTCTTCTTGATTCGAGCTCACCTCATGGGTCGCACGACTTTCTAGTTGGGTAGTTGTGCCTGCCCTACGCATGTTCTTTTCATGGTCGATGATCGTGTTTAATACTCCTTCATCCAAATTTTGTTTCATCCTGGACAATCTACGGTATAGGCCACTCCAACTAACAACCTCCCCGATCGTCATTAATGCCCTCATCGGATCTTTCATATTTGATATAGCCATCCTCACATGTTCATCTTCTTGCATATTGCAGTCTGACCGCGCAAATTTATTTTGCCATCTCACCGCGAATTCCTCATAATCCTCGTTGTTCTTTTGTTTGAGGTTTACTAAGTCATGCTAGAGAGGTTTGTTTTTAGTCAGGTGCTGGTATCGTGCTAGAAATTTCTCCACTAGATCCTCGAAGGTATTGATTTCATGGGAAGGTACAGACATATACCAAGTCAATGCATCACCGGTTAATGATTCCTAAAAATAGTTTATGAGCATGGAGTCATTGTCATCAATGGCACGACATTTGTTACAGAATGAAACTAGGTGGTGTTGAGGGTCAGTTGTCCCATCGTAAGATATGAATTTAGGAGCTCTAACAGGGAAAGGTGACCTCTATTTTTCTTCCTTTTTGGTAAAATCATAAAAATGGAGCTTTTTTCTAGTTGAGCTCGAGGACTTCTTCTTAATTTCATTTTTAAGCTCCTCTACATTTTTCTGCAATTCTTTAAATGCTAAAGGATCTAGGTATTGAATTGTTTGTGGTTGGTATGCTCCTTGTGGTTCTAGTGGAGCAGGAGCGTAGACTGGCTCCTGGAACTGGTCTTGGGGATATGGTTTCTGAATAGGATGATAGCTTTGGTTCAACTGAGTTCCTCCATAAGTGACCAACTGTCCTCTGTATGGGTCAACCATCGGGCTCAAGGTGGGCAATTGATATGCTTGTGGATAGCGTGGCTCATTTCCCTGGTATGTTTGATAAGAATGTCTAATGCCTGAGGGATTGATAACCTGCACGATCTGGACCGAGGGACCCTGATCTGAGTTAGGCACTTGGTAGATTGGGGCAGTCTGATTTTGATAAATAGGAGGTGTCCTCTCATATTGAATTGGCTGGGGATATAATATATCATTGTCGGCTGTTACAGGGTTGCAATTCGTTTGGTTGATTGGTGGAGGAGTCATTACCTGCAATTGAGGTCAAGCTAACTCACGTTGTTGGTAGACATATGATGTTCCTATATGAGTCAAAAGGTTTTGGTGCGAGGTGTTGGACGTCATCAATTGTCCCGGGTTTACTAAACCATGACTCGCTTGATGATACGTATTCTTGTTTATTGTGAGAGTCTGTGATGGTACGATGACTGTAACCGGTGTAGTGATAGATGCATCAGCAGGCATCCCGTATTGTGGGATAGAAGAAGTGATTGGCTCGGTCTGTCTGATTAGGGAAGAGTAGGGTATTGCATGCGAAACAACAGGATCGCTTGTGTGGAGAGAGTGATCCCTTGACGAAATATTATCGTGAACCCTATATCTTAGAACCTGGCCAGTGGGACTGACTAGGTCCATGTAAGTGACTCCTGAATGCGAGGAGAATTGGTTCTTCCTTAACGAATCGGATGGGGTAGATGAGTTAGAATGATTCCTTCCCATTGTAACAGTATTGACCGGGATTGGGCCTCCTTCGAAGAGGGACCGTCTTATCTGTTGTGGGTCATGACTTGAAGCTGCTAAGGATCCATCTAATACCCTAGAGGATTCTATATTTTGTGGGACTTGGTGTGACCCGCTTGCGGTGCAGAGCATTAGTGGGGGTGAGAGGGGTTGAAGGTCGGACATTCCGAACGTGTAACCCTCCATTCGTGAAGAAATATTTAGACGAAAATAGAGAGAAAGAGGGGATGAGAAAAGCACATTTTATGTTGTTTGGTAGGAAGTGTTGATGTAAGTTTGTTTCTTATGATGTAATGGGTGAAAGCTTAGTGGACGGTTCATTCGAACCTCAAGTTTAATTTCAGACTAGATTCATAATAACCCTAAACTGAATGGGACACAGACATCTGATGATTGATTGGAAGTTCGTGTCTTAGAATAAAATTCCAAAAAAGACCTAAATAAGTGACAGGAAAACAAAAGTTGTCCCATCACAATCGCCAGGCTATCAGATGTGAATTTTGATCCCCCCGGGGAGAGAAATCGCCATTCATCTATATGTGTTATTTAAATTTTACGTCGAAAATGAGGATTCCAACTATCCTCAAAATCGACGGATCACGATCACCAGCTACGGTAACGGTCGTAACACCGTTCTTCGACGAAAGCCCAAGAAAAATGGGAGAAAATAAATGGATGGGTTCTTCCTCTCGTCTAATGTGTTGCCGGCAACACACGACGCTCTTCCTGTCACATTAATTTGGGTCTCTTTGGTTCTCTTTAATATATGGTCAATTCAGGGCTATGAGTTAAAGTCTGAATAAAGTTAATCCTCACACAGCAAAATCATAGTGTATCCATGTAAAATAAAATAATTAAAATAAGAAGATAAAAGGGGGGAGGTGCCAAATATTTAAGAAGAGGATCGACCCCTTTCCCAGGTACCCCCTTCTAATCCCTTGGCAAAATAGGGTTTAAAGGCTGACTTTGCAATCCAAAATGATGATGCAAATGAGACTTTGACTTGTGATTTCTGTGTTTTTCGTGTGCGATACATGAGCGATAAAAAAAGTGAAAGGTCGATGGGCCGTAATTGGTTGAAGGTGGCCAATGGGCCAGTGTTTGTTTTAGAGTGGCCGATGGGCCGAAATTGTTTGAGGGTGGCCGATGGGCTGAAATAAAAATATGCAAAGTGTGTGAAATCACTCATCTCATCTCATCATTCTCATTCATTCAATTTTAGAAATCAGTTCTTATTCCCTTTTATAATTAAGTTCGATTAAATATTTGGCACCTGAGGTGGAGGAAGAAATAAAAGGAAAATCATTTTGGGTTTATTTTGTTGGTTTTATAGTTTTTATGGATTTTTGATATTAGGCTAGAAGGGCCTAACTAGGGAATCTTACTTGGATTTACGTGATTAGTGCTTTATTACTGATCATCGGATTTACCCTAACCTAAGGTCCTAGACCGTTCACATCAGCTCTCCCGGTCCCCTAACGAAACAGAAAAGGTGATGGGACGAAGCCTAATGCTCTTATCTTTCTAATGTGGGAAGTTCAATTTATTCCTAGGGTGCAAATAGCCTAAGCTTAATAATAGTTGTGCCTAAGGAATTTGGTTAAGTATGATCTTAATTGATTTGATTTGTTTTGATTTATGTTGAAGGTTTATTAAGAGTGATTTAGGGATGGATTAGAGGTGTCTTAAGGTTCTGACTAATGTGTTTTTAAATATATTTAGGTTCTGTTTTAGTTGTTGAAGGTTCTGGAGTTTCAGGCTTTACTTCAAATGATGAAAAGATATCGAAATTAGCGAAACTGGGGTGCCGGAGGACTTGGGCGCACCTGTGGTGGCGCCTAGGTCACTCTGGTGATTTGGGCGCACAGGCAGTGGCGCCCAAGTGACATGTTCTGTACAGTTTGGCAAGTGACAACGGTATCGATGTTAATTTCAGAATTCGGGGAGTTTTGCTAAGCGTAAATTTCTGTTCTGATGTTGTTTTAAGTTTTGGGTTGGTTTATTTTAATAATCTTAAGTCCGGAACTCGAAATGTAACTAAAGTTCACAATTTGAAGTTGACAGAGGACTTGGGCGCGCTTATATATGCTCCTAAGTGGTTCTTTGCACTTGGGCGCACTACGTCAAAAGAGGAAATTCTCGACTCTATGTGTCACTGTGGACTCGACTCACAATGGTCGTCACATTTTTGTGACGGATTATTTACACTTAACGACGGTCCAGGGCAGCCCTCTCTAAAATTCCCACGACTGGTACCCCACCAAAACCAACACTCGGTCTCCCTCCCATCCCTCCAAAAAAAAAACCCTCCCCTCCCCTCCCTCCAAAAACCGAAATCCCTTACCTCCCCTCTCTTCCAATAGACGATTCTTCCTCCATCAAGCCTCCTCCATCAAGGTCGCAAATGGCTGGACCCTAACCCTTCTCATCTCTCACTGGGTACTCGCATCTCCTCCTTCGTCTTCATCTCTCCAGCATCTCCAAAGCAACGAGCCCACCTCTTTCTTCCTCCTCTATCTTTGTCTCCAAAGCAGCAAGCCCATCCCCTGTCTTCTCCATTTTCATTTTTCTGAACTTCCTCATCTCCAAAGCAACGAGCCCATCCTTTGTCTTCTCCAAAGCAACGAGCCCATCCTATGGCTTCTCCATCTTCATTTTTCTGGACCTCCTCTCTCTTTGTATCTCCGGCATCTCCAAGGTACAATTTTTTTAGGGTTTTATGGATTTTCTGTTCGATTTCTCTCTTTCTGTTAGAATTTTTTAGGGTTTTATGAAGATAGGATATGGGTTTTGTTAGGGATTTTGTATATTGCAAATTGATAGATGCATTAACATTTTAGCATCATTTGAATTTTCACACATGCATTGTTTTAGAAAAACTTGAACTCTTGTTTTACACATGCATTGTTAGAAATATTGATTTATTCATGTTTTGATTTTAAACATTGGATGCAATTTGTTTTGAAAAGAAGTTTTATCAAATCAAGCTAGCCTATGTTTTATATCTTTCAAATCATTTTAGGATTTTTATGTTTCATTTTTTTAAACCTCTTAGTTTGATTTAAAACATGATTCCAAGCTTGATTCAGTGGCTCAAAAGTTCCCACAAGAAATCACTTTGAAAAATAAAATTTTAGGGAATTTTGGTCCCAGGCCCAGGTCGACCCGCAGTGTGGCCGGTTGACCGGCCTAGGGGACCCGGTCGACCGCGCCCACTGCGGGTCGACCGGGTATAGAGCCGTTGCTGCTTTTTCAAACGGTCAGTTTTATGACCGTTGAAGGCCAGGTCAACCGGGGACTAGCCGTTGGGCAGTTTTTGGCTATAAAATGAAGTTCATTCCTTTGCAAAAGTTGGAGATTCTTAAGACATTCTTGAGGTGTTTGGAGACAAGACAAAGGGGGATGAACTAAGAGAGACCAATGGGTCATTTGGAAAGCTAAAGCTTGGATTAATGAAGTTAAATCTCTAAGTAAGCTTTACCTTTTTTTAATCATATGTTAGATGCTTTGTTTAAATCTTTGGTAAATGATTTTGAGCATGTTAACTATGATGTGTTGAATCCATTCTTCATTTAATCTTTGCTCTAAGTTGGATTGGATTCTTCACCCTTGATTTCAAACCAAGTTGTTTTAAAATCTTCTTTAATCATGCTTAGCCAAAATCTTTGATTCCTTTTAGCATGATTCATTTACTTGGTTGAAACTTTATTTGTTGTTTTCATTCATTTAAACTTTAGTTAAATTTGTTTAGTTTTGAAAACAACATTGCACATGCATCACATGTTTAGAGCTAATTAATTTCATACAACTTGTGAGCCTTTGATTTTCATATCATTAACAAGTTTGTATCCATACATGTGATTTGCATTTAACTTCAATCAAATCTTTTTTATGTGACTTTTAAATGCTTTGAGCATATATTAATTGAACTTTGTTTTTAACTTGATTGAAGTTATCACACACACACATCATGAGCATACACATTTGCTTTCGTTTAGTGTTTGTGTGAGTTAGTTTTTCACTTTCATACCCGCCTATTTTAGAGGCAAATATATTGAGCTTAAATTGTATCTCTTTGAGTGTTTGTGTAGAAACTTCTTTAACAGAAATTTTTTTATTGTAAAGGTTATTGCTTAGCCTAAGAAAAGCACATTGTAGAGGTTATTGCTTAGCCTTGGAAAAGCATCTTGTAAAGGTTATTGCTTAGCCTACAAAAGCACATTGATAGGTTGTTGTTTAGCCTAGAAAAACAACATTGTAAAGGTTATTGCTTAGCCTATTGAAAAGTATAAATAGTGGAAATCCGGTGGGGTGCTGGATCACAAGCCGGTAGTGGATGTAGGCATTGAGGCCGAACCACTATAAATCCTTGTGTGATGGTGAATGCTTTGTGGTGATTGTTTTTATAAGCTTTCGTATTTTGTTTGATAATCATCACTTGTGACTAGTTAATTTTAAAGAAGTTAAAATTGGTCACTAACTTGTAGCTCACCCTATTCAGCCCCCCTCTAGGGTTCGGATCACGGACTTTCAGGTTTCATGTGGGTATTCATGGGAGTAAGAGAAGATTTCAGTAAAACTGATTTACTAAAATTGTATGAAGAAGATTTCTTCTTGTTAGGAAATGAGTTTCATGTACTAAGAGAAACCCATTTCCTAACATGAAGAGATCTTGTTAGGAAATCGGTCATTCATGACTACCGCAGACAACCCAAAACTGTTGGTTGTTATAAATTAATTGATCGAGCACAGGCTCATACTGTTGGAAGTTGGTGGGCCTCGTTGATAGGTTTTCAAAACTTTTTGACCCACTTGACTCAGGGATCAACTATCCAGAAGGCTATAACCCAATCCAAGATGAAATCCCTCCTTCTCATCAATCATGTACAGCAATATAACCTATCTAGAAGATAGCAATCAACAACTACTTGCAACAAAATAATCTACCACAAGAGGAGAAACATATTATACCTTTGAAGCCCGGTAGTGCTCTAATCGAGGAGAAGACAATCAACTAGAACAAGAACTCTTCTTGAAGCAATTAGAGATCTTCAAGACCTTGTTGTCTTCCACGCTATGACCCTCTATCAGATCTCTTTTCTCAAGAAGATGGGTGGGATCTCCAAAAGAAAACCCTACTAAAAACTCTAAGGAAACTAGAAGAGAACTAGAAGAGAGAGAGAGAAAGAGGAGAGATGTGCAACTCTTGCACAAGAGATGTTTTTTGGGCATGAATACTAAGGATGGACGTCCAAGGGGGATTCTTCCCCTTTATATAGCCTCAAATCTCCTCTTAAGACTCTCTTACTAATTGCATTAAAAGTCACACTTCCACACAAATTAGTAGCTTACTATTACCACTATTAGAAGTCCCACTTCAAATAGAAATAATAACTTTCTAATTCATTCCTTTTAGAGTTCAAGTAAGATTAGTAAGTTTCTAATATCATGGGCTAGCGTGGGGACCACTAGGGATTCCTTAGAAAGCTGGCTCCAACTGGGACAAGCGACCCCACATCTCATGTGCAATCTGGGCCCACAGTTAATTGCAAATAACACCACTATATAAATGCAATTGCACTCCTGTCTTAGGAATAAATTACAATGAAGACCCTAAACTTTCCAATTACCACAAGTAGGCCCCTCTATCAATATCCATGGATCAATTGGAATAAATCTGTCCAATCCAATCTTAGATCCACATCTTATTATCCTTGAGCCCCAATTAATCACAGTGATCATCAGTACCGTCCAATTAACTCTTAATCGAGATGGGTGTGCACTTACTAATGATAAATCCATTAATTGGCACAAGGGGATAATATAGATAGATTCCATCTTGATTATTGTACGTTCCCACAGTCCTACTACCGCGTACCTAAGACACCAAGGTGTTGACCTACAGTTGGCCTCACTCATTGGTGACTCAAAGAAAATGAATAGACAGAAACTTGAGTTCATCAATGTCTCAGGATTGAGAGCCTATTGCTAGGGAATATGAGAGCAGTTCTTAAATCGAGACAGTATTTCATAAGGTGCTTCTCATGGTCCTTCAATACATCCAATGTACCAGCACTATGATCCAGAATCTTACATTCTGATGATCGAGACAAATCACACTATCTCATAGTGATCAAAGTGTTGCAACCTTATCAGTTGAGATGCCCAGTCTCATCAATGGTTGTGAAGATATTTTTAAGTATAAGATTTGCGACACATATCTCCCGTTTGTGGATCTCATCCATATACAAATATCACATCTAATGGGACCCGGTTCATTTTATGAACCATTATGTCATATGTATTGGTCATGTGCATTAAGTAATAAACACCATTCATCTCATGAATGGAAAGCATGATTTTATTGATAAATACATAAATTAATCAATTTATTACATCAACTGATGGATTGAGACCACACTATCTAACACATACACGGTAGTATATATTGAGTGTCAATAATTTTTTTTTAATGTTACATACTTCTTGATACTGTATCCCACAGCCTTATGCCTGATATGTTAATATGTCGCATCTTGAAATCAAAATAGCAAACCCTGTGTGTTTATCGCTGCTTTGTCTCTGTTTTTTCTTTCCAAACTCACACTGCTCCTCAGTGATTTATGATGATTATGAACTTTGTTTGTAACAAACCCTTTCTTTCTTTTTTTTTCTTTTTTTTTTCCTTGTTTCAATTCTTATAGCTTTTCCCTGATTTTTATATGCTTAATACAAAACTCAAGATGTATTGAACATCATTTTAACCTAACCATCTTTTTTACATCTAAAGCACCATAAAAGACATTAAGATCGATTTTTTTATCCAAAAAGAGCTTATGCAAATTAAAACATTTGTCCAAATTAGATATATACAACCACAGGCAAGTAAAAGTTTTGGCTTTGGCCAATTCAAACTAGGTTCAAAATCTTGCTCCACGCGATCAAAATCCTCACAAATCACATCTAATTAAGTTCCTAATCATTTCCTTTCCCCTTTTACCTTCATCTTCTTCATTAGGCTAAACACACTAGATGTGGAGTGGTTTTGAGGTGAGAATTCAATGTTTGATATCAACAAAGTTTGAACCTAATTATGTCATGAATTTGCATTTTCCATTCCAAAATGAGTGAGATCCAAACCTAATCCTTTCAGATGATCATGGTCTGATCGGATGTATTTGTCGATGGCCCTTAACATGTTACACTTGGGTCAAAATTCTGTACCATATACATCAACTGAAAAATATTCACCATTTGCAGAACTTGACCCAAGACTTTTCTGATTTAACAAGAACAGAGATATTTGTAAATAAACAGAGTTACAGAGAGATTGTTTTAACTTGTAAATAGGATCTTTAGTCTCTTTTTGTAACAATCTACCTGACCAAACATACATTAATATGCAACACGTGGGACATGCATCAGACCAATGACGCACTAAAATGATGTGTTAGTCTTAACCATGGATGGTTTCAAGCGTGTGTGAAGATTATCAGATGTTAGTTTAATGACAATTAGTTGATACCAAAATCATGTATTGCTATAAATACCAAATAGCTATTTTTTAATACATTACTTCCACTACTTGCAAGTTGGGAACTGGTAACAAAGTCTCTGAAAATACTAAAGAAATTGGAAAAAGGTGGTGGGTCATACACAAGTTATATAGAAAAGTACTTATTGAAGAATGCTTCAAATGAGCAGTAGCCAGATTGTCTAACCATCAAATTCAGGTGAGATGTAAAAGAAAATAAGCTTTGGAGAAGCAAAAGAGCAAGTCCCAATATGAGGGTTCTAATTCTGCAGTTGAGTAGTGGTGTTTGTTTTCCCAAAAGTAATCTAAGACTATTTTCAATTCTTATAGCTCTTCCTCTGTAAGTTTTGAGTATATTTAACAGAATCATGTTATCTACGAGAGTTTTGAAATATACACATTTATTAACATACATACTCAAATTTTCCCAGTGTCACAGAAAGAGGGGATGGGAGCATTTGGGTGAAAAACACAAATCTGGTGGATTGGTATGAAAGAGTATTAAACTCACACCCACCTAAAAAAGCAAACGCCAAGAATAGACTCCCCAGAGTTTGGCAGGTTCTTCAGTCCTTCCTCCTCTTACCCTTTCATTACTAGCTAAAATTTGTGTTGATGCAATTTGTTGCTTCTTGTGTGTGTTGTTTGAAAATCCATGTAAAAAACATGGTTTTATATAGGGAGAGACTTGATTTCTACAATGCCCTTTTCTTTCTTACACCAATTTGTTTCAAATATGTGAATTGCTGGTGGATGGAATATCCTACATTTCACAAAGCATCCCATCATTGATTCATGGCACTACGGGCATGGATAGTTAGAATTTAGGAAACTTGACAAGAACCAATGGCACAGTAAAACATGTGTTTCACTGTTACAGATTTGAAGTTGTTTGTTCAAGTCACTTTACAATGAAAGGAAAAGAAAAAAGTTCATTACACTTAACTCGCTGGAGGTGACTGAGAAAGGCAATGTGATGCAGTGCATAAAGGTTTTGATTTTATGGAAAGGTGGGACCGACGTAGGGTCAAATAAAGCAAATTTTCAGTTTTGGAGAAACTTTTCAAAGTGTCTTTTTTTGTGAAATTACATGTTTTTTTTAGTGGAAATGGACCAATGAACACAACTTAGGGGCTTTGCCGCTGTCGTACGACCTTTTTCGGGCAAATTCCATTGTTTAGGCCCAAAAGGTGCGTTTTTTTCTATTTTTGGTAATATTTGTTTGGGTAATAACCTTTAGTAGGAAAGTCAAAATAAGTTTCCTTTTTTTGCGTTGAATTAGTTGTGATTATTACTTTCTAGTGGTGTCATTATCTCAATTTTTTCCTTTTTTGGAAAAATTGAATATCTTAAGCATTTTCGTGTTATTTTGCATTATGCAACCCCTTACAATGATGTATGTCATAGACCTGTGGCAGCCCCTTAAGAGAAAGGCTTGGCTCAGTAACTAGGAAAGAAAGTCATGCATTTAGTTACTACTAAGAAATTCAATTTATTTATGTACTAAGAGAGCACATTCTTTTAGGCCTTAACAGTATTAGCACGCTGTTATTTTGCTATACATGTTGGCCTTGTCTTAGCATCTTTCATTTTTCTGCTTTGTGCTGTGAAGTCCATCTAGAATGGGACCTTTTAAAATTCATACAAGCCACTCAACAATGGAGGCGGATTCTTTCAATGCCATTAAGTGAGCACAAGAAAGCTCTAACCCTCCTTGGAGGTTGGCCAACCCTAAATAAAAAAAATTGGAAGATGGATGAGTCATCAATTGTGTCATACCATCATATTCTTGGTCAAATGAGTATTGAGAAGTGCTTTGGTTGTGAGACAATTAATGCCTTTGTATTAGAATCTGACTTTCTTTGATAAAGAGGAGTTTACTGCCTTCATTCCCTTGATTCATTCCTCACTAAATGAAAGGGCATTAGATGGTGGTTTCTGTGTATATATACACCTTTATCTTATCTACATAAGTGCATTTGATTCCCCTTCTGGATGTTATCAATAATATAAATGAAAGAAAATTGCCCATGTATGTGTGTGTGGATATATATAAATAAATATATATATGATTTTGTGTATTCTTGTAATATATGAGGTCCATTTTTAAATGGTTTAGGACACTAAAGTTTAGGATATAAGGCATAGATATAGATGGAACCTTGATTATGCTCCAACGTTTTTACTAGAGTAATGATATGAATATTCAATTTCCAAAGCATATAAAAATGAAGATGTTCCGAAAAGGATGAATTATGATGTGTTATTTTTTAATTTAATTACTAATGGTTATTTTCCAGAATATGGCCTCGAACAAAGAGTGGATGACTACACCAAGGTTATCTATTGAATACTTACAGGGGGTTGAAGAATTCTTAAAGTTCTTAAGAGCTAATAAAGAAAACTTAGGAGGTGATGATTGGTATTGTTGTCCTTGTGTAAAATGTCGTAATATAGTAGGAGGCAAGAAGACATTAAGAGATATTCGTGAACATTTGATATGTGATGGTGTAGATACATCTTACACGATATGGACCCACCATGGAGAAATATATCCCCCAAGTCGTTTAAACATGGATTCTACTAACCACGATGAAGATGCATTTCCAAGAATGGTTGATATGGTGAATGATGTGTTCGTACATGTTCCTGTTGAAGACAACGTTGAAGCTCATATGGGGGGTAATGCAACTGCATGCATGGATGAAGATAATCACGAGGAAGATGTTCAAGCTCAGGATAACTCACCGGAGAATATCCAATACAAGAAGTTAATGGAGGATGCCATACAACCCTTATATCCTTCGTGTCAAATTGTCAGTGACAGTTGGATTGTTGAGCATGAAGGCTAGACATAAGTGGTCAAAAAAGAGTTTTATTGAGTTATTACAAATGATAAAAAAGATTCTGCCAAAACACAACACTTTGCCGGATAATACCTATAATGCCAAGAAGATGATCAAGTCGTTGCGTATGGAGCAGTAGATTATACATGCATGCCGCAACGATTGCATACTTTTCTGGAAAGAGTATGAGAATAGGGATACTTGTCCAAAATGTGAGCTTAGCAGATGGAAACCGATAAACCCCACAAAGCCAAGAAGTGCATGTTTGCCCTGGAAGAAACTAAGGTACTTTCCATTGACACCAAGGTTGCAAAGAATGTATAGTGTACCGTTGATTGCAAAGAGCATGACATGGCATGCAAATGCAAGCTCGGTACCAAATGACTCAATCATGTGTCATCTGGTGGATTCATCATGTTGGAAAGAAGTTCATCGTAAAAGTTCCGGGTTTGCTTCCGAGGCGCGTAATGTTAGATTAGGACTTGCAACAGATGGATTCAATCCCTTTCGGACTATGAGCAACACTTATAGTTGTTGGCCTGTTATGATTGTTCCATATAATCTTCCTCAATCCCTTTGCATGCGTAAGGAATTCACAATGCTAACATTGTTGATTCCCGAAAAGAAAAGTCCAGGGCATGATATTGACATTTTTTTGCAACCATTGATCGAAGAGTTGAATGAATTGTGGTCCATTGGAACCATAACATATGACTCTTACAGTAAGAGTAGGTTTACAATGAAAGCAATTCTCCTATGGGCTATACATGATTTTTCGGCATATGGTCATTTATCGGGTTGTAGGACTGCAGGAAAGTTTGGTTGTCTTGTGTGTGGTGAAGGGACAAATTCATTGTGGCTAAAACATGGAAAGAAGTGTGCTTACATTGGAGCATAGAAGATTCCTACCTAATCTAAGACATCCTTTCCAGAGTCAAAAATCACAATTTAATGGAAATGAAGAAAACAGGAGGCATCCAAGGCATTTGAGTGGATCAAAAGTGTTAAACAAAATGGAGACTATTCAAACTAACTTTGGAAAGAGTAAGAAGAGGAAGAGGTCTACTGATGAGTGTGATTCCACTGCATGGTCGAAGAGATCAATCTTTTTTTACTTGCCATACTGGAAGGTATGTTTGACATTCATGTATCTTATATTTATAGCAACATGGTATAAAAAGCTTGCATACTAATTAGAATATATTATTTCTATAGGATCTGCCCATTCGTCATAACCTGGATGTGATGCACATTGAGAAAAATGTGGCAGAGATTCTACTTGGAATAATCATGAATGTAAAGGGAAAGACAAAAGATGGTCTCCAAGCCCGCCAAGACCTAAAAGAGATGAAGATTTAGAAAAAGTTGTGGCCCATGGAAAAGAACGGCAAGTTGACCTATCCAGATCCTCCTTACACGCTATCCCGATCGGAGAAAGAATTGATATGTAAAACCTTATACCATTTGAAGGTTCCTATCGGGTATAGTGGGAACTAGAGACATAATGTTAGCTTGGATACTTTGGAGCTAAAAATCCTTAAGTCCCATGATTATCACTTTCTCATGCAACAACTATTACAGGTGATGTTGATGCAAGCATTTAAAGGTCACAGGCCATTATGTGCTGCTATTCAATAGTTATCGATATTTTTTAATGTCTTCTGTTCAAAGAGTATCAATCGTGAAGAATTGGAGAAGATGAAAGTTAGCATTGTGGAAACATTATGTGTGTTCGAAAAATACTTCCCACCCTCATTCTTCTTATCTATGATGCACCTCGTTGTGCACTTGGCAGAGGAGGCACAAGTAGGCAGGCCTGTTAGATATCGATGGATGTATCCTTTTGAGCGGTAAGACAAATTTCTAGTTAAAGTTATTTTTTTTCTTTTTTTTTTCCTCCCTTACTCATGTTCACCGTTGAGATCTTATTAAATAGACATGTGATAGGATGATGAAAACAGACAAACGATACGTAGTGAATCATACCTATCCAAAGGGTTCTATTTCAGAGTGCTTCCTTCTGGATGAGACAATGATGTATGCCATGAATTACATGCCCAATGGTACAAAAGGAAGCCATAAGCAAGGATGGGAAACGTGGTTGGACGACAATCGTGAATGTGCCTTCCCGATCGATAAAAAGGGAAAGATTGAATATCTCGATAATGAGCAGTACCAACAAGCACGTAAATGGGTATTGCGCATGTCTACGGAGAATGTCGTTTGGGAAGAGTAAGAAAAATCTAATTAATCTTTATGTTCTTGGCTTTAAAAAAAAAAAAAAACAACACATCTAACATCAACAGTCAATTTTTGTGCAGGAAATATGATAGTTATGTATGGGAACACCCATCACAATGTCAACATTGGAGACGGCCCATAAGAACAGAAAAGCCAATGGATTACATTCCTTGGCTTAGACAACAATTACAAAATGAGGAAAATAGTGTCTTGAAAAGGATTGCTGATGGACCTAAGTTTGAAGCTATTTCATACATTGCATATGCAATAAATGGATTTTCTTTTTGTACAGCGGATTCAGAAATGACCAAAACAACACAAAACAGCGGGGTCTCCACAAAAGCTATTGCCAAGTTTAGGTCTAGTATCAAGGACACTAGACTTGTAACTCAGGAGGTCACTTACTATGGCATCATCAAACAAATTTTAGAACTAGATTACCATGACTTCAAAGTAGTTGTATTCAATTGTGATTGGGTGGGTCTAGATGCAAACAGTCAAAGAGTTGATCCAGAAACAAACTTGAGATATGTTAATCTAAAAAAATTGCAAAGAAAGACAAAAGAAATGGATGAGCAGTTTATTCTTGCTTCTGAAGCTTATCAAGTCTTCTATTGCAAAGATCAAAGTCGGCCTATGGATGAGTGGCATGTTGTGTTGGATGTTCCAAAAAAACTTAATCGGGACATGGATTCTTATGATGATCCGTTAATCTTTGCCGCAAGAATGAATGAAAACACTTCAACGACAGCATTACATGATGACATCATATAGGACAATTTCATTGGTGATGATGAAGAAAACAACCCTTAGTAATTTAAGGTGACAAGTTCATGTCAATAACCTTCATTTGAAATAGATTCCTTTGTTGTGGTTCAATGTTTTTTGAACCCATCCTACTTGCCACCTTGGCAGCTGAAAATAAGATGGCTGAATTGTATTTCTCACCCCAATTAATATGCAACTGGCTGTTTCAGGATAAAACTGTGGCAGGAAAGTTTGGATGAACATTTGAACGATGATTAATGTGTAAACCATATTACTTGCACTCGTTTCATGAATCAAAGGTGGGTTTATATACAACTGAGTGCTCTATTTATTGTGTTGGTATTTTATTTATGTTTTGATTTTGATGATTAGCAGAATTGGAGGTCAAAATTGGAGACACAAGTGTTGTCAATGAATTCGACATACTCTATGAAATTGTCCATTTCATTGTGTGTGTCATAAGCTAGGGTGCAAATTTAGCCTGATTATGAGGGTCACTGAGCCAACTCAAACTTGATGACTTGAGAAAGGGGCATATTGCACAGGTATACTTACAAAATTAGAAGCCTTATGAAAAAAATGTAGTTCTCTTCTGTGAGAAAGGTTTTATAGGTCTTGATGCATTAGGATGTAGTTTATTCTTAACACAAGTTGGTGATGAAGACTACTTGCTTGATTTGATGGTCTATATATGGGTGAGGATACCCCGACAATCTTCCATATTCACATCCTACCAATGTGACACTTGGTCTTTTCCAAACAGTTTCTTTTTTTTCCCTTTATCATCTACATATAGGCTAAGATTGGTACTTATATGAACTTGCTAAAAAAGTACTTTGTATATGATGGAAAAAGTCTATTTACTGTTGGGGCTCTTTTGAACCACCTTCTTTGGTGTCCTTGATGCTATTTTTCTTCCATGAGAACCATCCTATGGGTCGAATGTTGAAGTCACCCTGTTTCAATGTTTTTTGTTGATTGAGGATGCATTGCATGAAATGGAAGTCATAATCATGCCCCCAAACACTGACATGTGCCCGTGCACTGTATTCAGTTTCCTATAGGAGTCCTGCAAAATGGGATTTTTGGTCCCTGCCTTTAATTAAGGGTGGTCCCACTTTGTGGACAGTGGGTTCCAACACTGCCCTCGTGCGGGACTCCTCCAGTTGAAAATTCAGCTATACGTAAGTAATGGTTTTTCTCACTCCAAAAAACTTGCATGATTAACAATGTGTAACAACACACCTTGTTTTCCATTGTTTTCTCCTTCTATTGATGGACACAATGAGGAAGAATTTGGAATGTCATGGTGTACTGGATTTGGAGGATCATTCTACAGTTCTTATTTTGAGGTATCTTTAGAAACTAAAATAAAAACAAAGGACTCAATTGACAGCACGGCTACTATCTTCATTGCATGTTAAGGAACTAGTCTTTTTTAACACGTGATGACTGATGCATGTAGGTAGGTGGTCTAACTGATGGGCTGCCTTAGTCTTTATCAGTGAGACACATCCTACATGTTAATCAGTTGCTTACCTTAGGTGCACAGGATTATATGGCACTGTGCTTAAAATATCTAGTTATTTGTGGCACCCAAATACACATACATTTGGGTACCACTCTTTGGTGATCCGAACTACTAATGTCTTGGCCCAAAGGTCGATGGGGGCAGCTCCAAATCTCTTGTAGCTGTTAAAGTGTATGGCCTTTTCCGCAGACTTTTGCTAAATCTAGTTTAACTGTAGGAAGCACTCAAATCTGAAGGGCTTTGCATATAATATAAATAAAATCTAGTTCAGAACTAGTGATCTTAGAAAATTGGAAACCATATTTGAAGGGCTTTGCTCCAAATTTCTGGTTCGTGTTGTTATCAAAGGCAAAGAAAAAGTTGTAGAAACTGTAAATATGATGGAAACCATAAATTATTACTTGTTTTGTGTATCTGGAAAATTCTTAGTTGGCATGATTTTTCTCTTGCAGGTAATGCCAAAACAGCCAGGCTTTAAGAATAGGAGGGATCTTTATATGCTGTACCATTACTTGAATCACTACAATTAATTGGTTTGGTTCGGGATACAAGTCATCTCCTATGTCTAAAATAGATGACTATCTACGGATTTTAAAACCCTAAGCCTAAGGGGATCCCTGGTTTCCTTCTACTGTTGTACTCCTTTTTTTTGTGTGAAAAGCACAGTTTTTTGGTCTATGTTTACATTGTTTACAGTTCTTGCCTAATCTTTGTACTTTTGTGTACTGATGTCAAGTTTTTTTAGTGATTATTGAATTTGTTAAATATGACCAAAATCTATTAAGTAGAAGTACATCTGCACGATAGAGAGTAGTGTTTTATGGGCGAAATTTGCCCCCTTCTTTTTGAAATTTTTATCAATCATGTATTTTTCTTTTTTCTTTTTTTTTTTTTGCAGGATCATCATGAATCGAGGTTTGAGCTACTAACTCAGATACAAGGATTGAAACCAGTAATTCTTGGAATTTCTCCTCTTATTTCTCCCCTACTTGTATTGTTGCAAATTTGGCAATAGACAAGTTCATGAAAACTCATTATTCAAACTTTACATTTGTGGTTTGTAGGCAGTATGGTAGATGATGGATCATCGGGACATTGTTCTTCGATGCCAGCATCTACACCATCAGTTTGTAATTCTCGCGATAGTACATATTTCAAAGCAACCATTTAAAAGATATTTGTTTTGTATGTTCTTTATAAACTAATGCTTAAATTGTCCAATTTGAAATAGGTGTGCTTACCCCTATTACTTTTGGCGAGAACGGCCAGCCTATCAGACAAGAGGCTGCCCAATTGAGTTCTTTAATAGGGCATCTGGTCAAGACCTATGTGCCCCCCCCGTTTATGTTGTATGGACGGATGTATCCAGTGAGCTCAAAGAGAAAATCTGGAAAGAAGTTAGTGTGAGTATTTGTGCAACTTTTAATTTAAAGTAGTTTCATAATTTGATTATTTCATTAAACTCATAACTCCCACTACATAATCTTTGTAGGGCACCTACACATAGGTCTGATCCATAGACATCATATCATGCAAAGAGCGAATAAATTATGGAAGGATTGGAAGTTCATTCTCCGCCGTGATCACATATACAAATATCTCACGGATGCGGAGAGGAAGAGTGATGTCCCCAAGTATGTTAAGACTAAAGACTGGCTTAGATTTGCTGACATATCCTCAACTAAGGCAGCTAGTAAGGTTGGTAGGACTGCTAGGTCGAAGATGAAGAGCCCGCACACAACAGGAAGGAAGGGTTGTGCTAGGATGGCCGCTGAGTTGGTAAGTGTTATTTGTTTTGCATAAGACATCTTCATTTCACATTATCTTACCAAATATACCCAATTGATACTTTCTTTTTATTTATAGAAAGCACAGAGGCCAAATGAGCCCGTCACTCGCACGGATGTCTTCTTGGCAACACACAAAAGGAAGGATGGGTCATCATCGAGCTCCGAAGTGGTGAGAACCTTTCACTTTTAATCTTTATGGCACCTTTGAAACTATTAGTAAACCAATATTCCTTTGGGTGGTTTGAAAACTTATTTTTAGTTTTCTATTGTTAAACCAACGATCTTGCTAGTAATGTAGGTAACTTACTGTTGTCTGATATTTGGATGTGAATGTTGTCTGATATTTGGGAATTAGAATGATAGAATTTGTTCCATATCTGTAAATTTTAAGTCAATTAGTATGTATTAGTGGAAATCAGATTGTACTAAATTAGATGGATGCCACCGAATTTTCCATTCTCAAGTTACAAAGTTAATACAACTGATGGTTGTACTACTCCACTGATGATTTCTTATTGTATGACTTCAAATTTTAGTCACTACATTAATTTCTAGTTAACTTTTTTATGTGCCAAATTTCTAGTTAACACACCAATATGCCATCCATCCCACTGGTTCTGGTTGAGATTTTGCACGTAACTCACTTTCAGCTAAATTCTAGTTTTCCACTGAATCCCATTTAATTTCATCTTCTGCTCAATAACTCTACCACCCATCATTCTATAAACCATATTGGTGGGACAAGGATCTTGGGTTAGTGGGTTTGGTGCTATTTAGTAAGGTGGGGTTTTGAAATTTCAAATATGGGTTTAGGACAAATGGATTTTTGCTTTGTCATCAATTTTTGTTGAGAGTGTGTGATCAAATGTTTCTCAATAACTCTGCCACCCATCAACTTTTGCTAAAAGGAACAAAGAACATGCAAAAAGCACTGTGAGACACTTACACAGATAATTTAATTTGCAGGATGCCGTTATTACGGCAAGTGAATCTGATAGATCCGTGGTGGAAAGTGATATAGACAATGATGCAGTTGCGAAGGTATAGTTCTTTTAAAAAGATATGTGGTAAAAAAAAAACCTATCTGTAGTGTTCAAATCACATTTATATCTATAACTGATTGATCATGTGTATCATTAATCCTATCTGCTTGTGCATCATCAAATTTAGCTAAAACCTTTGACCGATCAGTTATGGAGCCAAAGCTGTATGAGTACTATTCCAAGTTAAAAGTCACATATATGGAGCGAATATGAGGACTATTTCAAGTTAAAAATGCAGAATCTAATGTGGGACAACCCCATCCAAGGATTTCATTGTCACCTACAATGGGTTGTTTCAAGTTAAAAATGATACATAAGCCAATGTGGGCCTACGGAGAAACTAGGAGAGAAGATGACATAAGCATAAATGATACAGTCAATGAAAATTTGGCCTCTTGAACCAGGTGAACCCATAAAAGAAGATAAGAATATCTTCTAGATGGAAGAGAGAATTATTTATGGTAAAAGAACATATTCTTTTACCTTTTAATTGCAGTATCTTTTAATGTCGGTAATATTATTTGTATTATTGTTGACATTATATTTTTGTTTTGATTTTTTAATAGGCCTTTGGTCGTGATGGCAAAGGACGTGTACTCAGCTTTGGCATGGGTGTGTCCAAGACAGCCATACAACATTCGGCTCCTTATAAGAGAGCCTTGGAGGAGGAACATGAAGCCAATACACACCTTCAGACTCAAGTGAAACGGTTGAAAGAGGAAATTGATGGGATCAAACAAGTTCTTTCCCAAGGTGGGATGCAACATTCTTCCACTTGTTATGAGAGTTCATCTCAGGTATAAAGTAATTTCTTTTACATAAGAGATGTGTCTGTTAAGATCTAGGTATCATTTTAATGTTATGAATTTTTTGGTGAGAACTAGATAAAGGACTTTCTGATTTCATTACTATGCATTCAGAAATCAACTCTTCTAATTGGATGCACCTTTTGTGAAGCACAGTGACTAGAGCTTTAATAAAAGTAATAATATGTACAAAAGAGATGTGTCTGTTAAGATCCAAGTATCATTTTAATGTTATGAATTTGTTGGTGAGAACTAGAGAAGGGACTTTCTAATTTCATTACTATGCATTCGGGAATCAGCTCTTCTAATTGCTTTATTTATGTTTTAAGTTTGGTAATGTTTTTGAGTATGTATTTTGTAGAAATGTCTACTTTTATGTGATGGTTTTGTTCCCAATTTTTTGAGCTAAATATTTCTTTCTTTGAGTAGGCCCAGGATGGTTCCCCGCATGTGTTAGATTGTGTCATCTCAATCCATCAGTTGATGTAATAAATTGATTAATTTCTTTATTTATCAATAAAATCTTGCTTTCCTTTCATGAGATGAATGGTGTTTATTACTTAATGCACATGACCAATACATATGACATAATGGTTCATGAGATGAACCGGGTCCCATTAGTATATTAGATGTGATATATGTATATGGATGAGATCCACATACGGGAGACATGTGTCACAAATCTTATACTTAAAATATCTTCACAACCAGTGATGAGACTGGGCATCTCATCTGATAAGGTTGCAGCACTTTGATCACTATGAGATAGTGTGATTTGTCTCGATCATCAGAATGTAAGATTCTGGATCATAGTGCTGATACATTGGATGTATTGAAGGACCATGAGAAGCACCTTATGAAATATTGTCTCGATTTAAGGATTGCTCTCATAATTCCCTAGCAATAGGCTTTCAATCCTGAGACATTGATGAACTCAAGTTTCCGTCTATTCATTTGCTCTGAGTCACGAATGAGTGAGGCCAACTATAGGTCAACACCTCGGTGTCTTGGATACGTGGTAGTAAGACTGTGAGAACATACATTAATGATCGATATGGAATCTATCTACATTATCCCCTTGTGCCAATTAATGGATTTATCATTAGTAAGTGTGCACCCATCTTGATTAAGAGTTAATTGGATGGTACTGATGATCACTGTGATTAATTGGGGCTCAAGGATAATAAGATGTGGATCTAGGATTGGATGGGACATATTTATTCCAATTGATCCATGGATATTGATAGAGGGGCCTACTTGTGGTAATTGGGAAGTTTAGGGTCTTCATTGTAATTTATTCCTAAGACTGGAGTGCAATTGCATTTATATAGTGGTGTTATTTGCAATTAACTATGGGCCCGGATTGCAATGAGATGTGGGGTCGCGTGTCCCAGTTGGAGCCAGCTTTCTAAGGAATCCCTATTGCTCCCCACGCTAGCCCAAGATATTAGAAAGTTACTAATCTTACTTGAACTCTAAAAGGAAGGAATTAAAAAGTTACTATTTCTATTTGAAGTAGGACTTCTAATAGTGGTAATAGTAAGCTACTAATTTGTGTGGAAGTGTGACTTCTAATGCAATTAGTGAGTCTTAAGAGGAGATTTGAGGGCTATAAATAAGGGAAGAAAACCCCTTGGACGTCCCACTCTATTATTCACGTCCAAAACTCCTCAAGTGCAAGAGTTGCACATCTCTTCTCTTCCTCTGTCTCTTCTAGTTTTCTTAGAGTTTCTAGTAGGGTTTTCTCTTGGAGATCCCACCTGTGAGAACCCGACCCCTAATCTCTTGGATTAGTGTTGTTTTATTTGTGGATTAGTTCTTTTAGTGGGATTAGTATTTGTCGGGTTGAGTTTGTGAGCTAGAATGGTTTTTTTTCCTAGTTTTGGGCTTTTGAGTGCTTTGGTAGCTTGTGGGGCCCTTTGGGGGTTCCATTTTCGGCTTTGCATTTTCTTGTGAAATTTTCCCGATTTGTTTCGTATTGTGCTTTTGGCCCGTTGCATTCATCTTGAGGAATCCTACAACTTTCATGTTGATCCCGTGTCCATTCAAGGCCCCGAAACTCGATTTTCATAGCCTGGAGGGCAAAACAGTCATTGCACACCAAATCTATACCCAAAACTTGATATTCCCGAAACCCACGAAACATATACTTTTTGGAAACTAGATATTTCGACGATCATTTCTTCCTTCTTCGTCGAATCCATCCGAGGTCCCGAATTAGATGATTTCAGCCAAACTAGTCCCTTAAGTTGTGGGACCCAACCTCTCACTTGTTAACAAAAGAGAACCCACCTCTTTCATTCTTTTCACTCTCCATTGCTCCAGCACAAACCCGCGGAACCTAGGGTTCCTTGTGTTTCTCTTCTTCTTCTTGCTTCTTCATCTCCAAGCCACACCAATAGTTCATCAATCAAGCAATGAAGATCACCAACCTTTTTCTCATCTAGCAAGCTTCACTTTGATACCTTTTGTAGAAGAATCCATCAACTTTGAGACTCCCTTTGAGATAACACTCTTCATTTGAAGGTCATCCAAGTAAGTGTTCTTCTTCATCTTCTAGATTTGTGTTCCTATAGCCTTAGAGAAGCTCCACCTTTATTATTGAAAGGTTTCCTTGTCATTTCATTGTTTGACCCATTTTAGGGTTTGTTTTGGGGTTTTTTTTATTGTAGCTTGGCTTTGAGCAATAGAAGTGAATAGAGGCTTAATTTCAGCTAGCTTGGACTTGAGGCAAGTGAATGATGAAGTGTTTTAAGTTTTAAATGGTTTGGTGAAGCATTTATGGATTTTTCATGCTTTCATTAATGTGTTTATGGTTGAAATAAATGCCCTCTTTGCATCTTGATAGCCTCATTTAATGTTTGTAAACATGTTGGTTTAGCATTTATTGTCTTTTGGGTATATCCTAAATGAATGTTTGTGAAATGGTTTCCTTCCTCTTTACTTTGTATTAGACTTGATATGGAAGAAGTGATGGAGTGAACATATGATGGGGTTTTGGAGAAGTGTAGATAGAGGCATTGGAGGAGCTCTTAGCTCAATGTTATTACAGGGATTAAGTGGAAGTGGAGAGAATGGTTTTGAGGAGGAGAAGGGCTCAAATCTGAACACAGTGGGTGATTCCCGCACCTGACGGTCAGCCTGCGGTCACCCGGCGGCTAGCCGCCTCGTGACTGGCGGCTAACCGCCAGGTAGCCAAAATGTCACGGTTGCTTTTCCAGAGAGCACACTTCTCCACCTGAAAACTCGGTCAGCTCCACGGTTAGCTAGCGGCTAACCGCCGGACCCATTGCCGGCTAACCGCCAGCTAACCGCACTTGGCGGTTAGCTTTCCAGTAAGCTGCATTTCTGCAGCCCAGCCGCGGTCAGCCAGCGGCTAGCCGCCCATCCCAGCGGCGGCTAACCGCCAGCTGACTGCCAGGTAACCGAAATTCCCCAGATTTCGAAAAGCTCCTCGCTCGAACGAACTCTCCGGTTCGTTCGAGCGCTGAGCTTTGTCGATCGAAGGAGATTCACTAGGCATTGCATGAGGCCATCCGAGAAAGAAACTGTCACGCCCCCGAACCAGAACCTCGGGGGCGGGAAATGGGATGAAGCACCAATGTATTTTACTTCTCCCAAGATCCGCGTGTGTGAAGACAACACATTCTGAATATTTTGCGGAAGCATTTGTGGCGTTGCGACCCGAAGTCTGTGGCCATCGGATTCCGCGTCGCACTCAACCTTTAGCCCATAGCTATTATATCAAGAATCATATCAGACTGGAGTAATCATCACAATAATTTACAGAGCTGACAGTAACAGGATATTACATTCCCAAATATGTTCAAGTTACAATTATCAATGTACATTAATTAAGAATCCCAAGGAAAAGGGGCTAACAAAAGCCATACAACAATAAACTATAAACTACTACCCAAATGTGACGTAGCTCCGATGTCAGACTCAATGTCTACATGACATAGCCGACAAAACAACCTGCAAGGCATGGCTCTACAGCCAACAAAAGCACTCAACTCGGGGCGAAGAAATCTGAACCTGAGTACCAAAAGTAGTGGGTCAGACACGACGGTCTGGCAGGTGGATGAAAAGAACACAATATAGCGAATAATAATACAAATGATAAATCATGCTATTTGCTCAGCATGCTGCATATAATTATACGGGTGCAAAGTCGGGAATCTCGGGGAAAACTTGTATTCATTTCAAGCACGGGTAAAACATGAACATCTAATAAAACATGTATTCATTTACATCATCTATAATCATAGATATTTGACAATCGGGTATTCGTCTAAAACATGTATAAATATAGTGGTTTGACAAAACAAACGTTCATTTGAGACTTAAGTAAAAACACAAGTATACAACAAATCAGGTATCCATAGCAGTCTGGCAAAACCAAAGTTCATTTGAAACATATGTGGAAAGACGGATATTTAATAAACCGGGTGTTCATTTAAAACCGGTGTAACCAAAGCAATCTGTCAAAACTAGTGTTCATCTAAAACATATCTCAAAGCAGGGATATTTAACAAATCGGATATTCATTTGAAACCGGTATAAACATAGTGATCTGGCAAAACAGGTGTCATTTCAAACATATTTCAAAGCATGGGTATTTAACAATTCGGGTATTCCCTTAAACACGTGTAATCATATAAATCTAGCAAAATCATTGATCGTATGGAATATATGTAAAAGCATGGTTCTTCAACAGATCGGGCATTCATTTAAAACATGTGCGGGTACAAAGAACAGAGAACAATATAATAATGACTGAATTTACATTGGAGAATATTAGCACTTGTTTAAATAACACTTTCATAAAGGAAACGAATCATTTATCGGAAAGCAAGTAAACAATATAAAACATGTCGGGTGTCCAAGGAATCGGGAATTGGCAAGATGGCAATCACAAGAAGCTAAGTCCTCTATCACCGAAGTGACAAGAGCGGGACGTTGGTCTCAGTCACACAAGGTGAGGAGACTCAACGTAAATCATATATACAATAATAAATATACGGGAACGAGAACGGGACCACGGTAGCGAACCGGGTATCGGGACGGGACCACGGCAATAACCGGGTATCGGGATCCAAACTGCAGCTGGCGGGAGGGGAGAGGGATTTCCAAGTCGGTGGATCAAACCGACAAGGTATCCAAGCTTAGTGATGCCGACTCATAGGATAAAACCAATCGAGACATATCAACTAATCAAGTACAGTAAATAAACGGGTAAAATGGGGGTGCTCAAGGGCACACTATCACTTCATATCGGGCAATACATTCGGGACAAATAACTGTTACTAGTGTAACTTCAATGCTTTCGGGGAAACAAGTAAATCAAGTACAATAAATAAACGGGTAAAACGGGGGTGCTCAAGGGCACACTGTCATATCATATGATGCAATGCACTTCGGGACAAATGACTGTTACTAGAGTAACTCCAATGCTTTCGGGAAAACCAGTCATGTAATGCAAATCTCGGGGAAAGAGGTGAAACAATGAACTATAACAATTTCGGGAAAAGTATTAATTTCAAGATCTATTTAAGTGAATAGGGGTCCCGTATGTCGATTATAACAATTACTTGGTACTCCTTGAGTTTGAAGACATTCCGGGCTCCTTATGCACTTTTACTACTTTCAAAACTTAAATGAGCTTATGGGTAGTACTAGATGTTACAATAGCAAGAATCAAGATTATCAACGGTCCATCCTAGGCATGACATTAATCCGGAAACATCGAGCAACCTATTCAGTCACCGAAATAAATGGAATTCGCGATAACCAAGGGAAAGACTTGCGTTTAGATATAACGAAGATATCGCGTCGTTCCATCCCGTTCAAGATTGGAATGGATTGAACTTCGATGCTACCGAACCAACCGTGAAGAGCATCGGCTCAAGACGCTCTCACATATGGTCGAGTGAGTTCGAGGAGGTTAGCCAGGGTCCACGAAGAAAATAAACCTCAAAACCCACTGGCCGAAATTTCTGTACCCGCGCATCAGGCCAGGCAGACCGCATCGCTCGAGCGAATCTGGGAGTTCGCTCGAGCGAACTCATCGTTCGAGCGGTTATTTAAATGCGTTCGAGCGACCAGGCTGCTGGAACGCCCGTATCCCTTTCTGGACAGGTCGCTCGAGCGAACTGTCATGGTCGCTCGAGCGAACTGTCCAGAAACCGAATTCTGGCAGTTCAGTTCCCTTCTTTCTCTTCCTTTTTCCTTTCCAACACTTATACAAATGAGTTTTTCCTTACTTCAACAACATTCTAATTACAATAAAACTCCCATCAAGACTTCAATGAATCATTAAATCCAACCTCTTTCTTCACATTCAATCCCCAAACAAGGAGAGGAGTTCCCATCATAGACAAGGGTTCATTTGAGTCAACATTTATAGATAAACAAGGTCTATTGATCACATTTCCATAACCAAAGATGTTTTAGCACAACTCTATAAATGAGTATCATTTTCAAATCAATGTAGCTCATAAACATAACCATGAATAGCCAAACCAATCCTATTCCTTATAAAACCATATGAGTAAACTTGATCAAATGAAATGCATAATTTCCAAGAGATTTAATCAAGAGAGCAAGACCCATAATATGCATTTTCGAAATCAATAGAACTATAGCAAGAAGCATATGTGAAGCTTATATCAAATTATCAAGAACAAGTAATAAATTTAGGAATTCTCATAAAACTTTGATAACATTAAAACCATCCATTCATCCACTTGCCTTGGGTTCCAATCTAGCAAATCAAGCTCCTAATCACTTCTTAAGCTCAAGATGAACAATCTCTACAAAAACCCCCAAAAACAACCCTAAAATGGGTTACACAAAGAATGAAAATGAAAGAGCTTTCAATAATACAAATGGAGCTTCTCAAGAGCTAGAGGGACACTACTCTAGGAGATGGGAAGAATCACTTACTTGGAAGGTCCTCTAATGGCAAGAGTAAGCTCAATGGAAGCCTTGTGATGGAGGGTTCTCTTCACAAATGGTATTAAGGTGAAGCTTGCAAGGAGAGGAAGAGATTGGTGGTCTCCATTTCTTGATTGATGGACTATTGGTGTGGCTTGGAGATGAAGAAGCAAGAAGAAGAAGAGAGCACAAGGAACCCTAGGCTCAATAGTTGCTGATTTGTGCTGGAAATGAAGATGGGGAAGAAGGGAGGTGGGTTCTCTTATAGCAAGTGAGAAGGGGTCCCACAACTTAAAGAACTTGGGTGGCTGAAATCATCTCTATCGGGACTTCGGATGGATTCGACGAAGAAGGAAGAAATGATCGTCGAAATATCTAGTTTCCAAAAAGTGTATGTTTCACGGATTTCGAGAATATCGAGTTTTGGGTACAGATTTGGTGTGAAAAGACTGTTTTGCCCTCAAGGCCAAGAAATCGGTTTTCGGGTTCTCAAATGGATACGAGATCAACATGAAAGTTGTAGGATTCTTCAAGATGAATGCAACGGGCCAAAAACACAATACGAAACCAATCGGGAAAACCTCACAAGTAAATACAAAGCCGAAAAGGGAACCCCCAAAGGGCCCCACAAGCTACCAAAGCACTCAAAAGCCCAAAACTAGAAGAAAACCCATTCTAGCTCACAAACTCAACCCAACAAATACTAATCCCACTAAAAGAAACTAATCCACAATTAAAACAACACTAATCCAAGAGATTAGGGGTCGGGTTCTCACAGAAACCATATCACAAGGATGTCATTCGAAGTTTTGAAAGTCCAAAGTGTATAAGGAGCCCGGGATGTCTTCAAACTCAAGGAGTACCAAGTCATTTCAATAAGCGACATACGGGACCCCTATCCACTTAAATAGATCTCGAAATCAACAGTTTTCCCGAAATGGTATAGTTCATTATATTTCTTCATTTTCCCAGGTCTACTTAAATGATTTGCTTTCCCGAAAGCATGAGAGTTACACTAGTAACATTGGCTTGTCCCGAAGTGCATTGCCCGACATGAAATGACAGCGTGCCCTTGAGCACCCCCGTCTTGCTCGTTTATTTATTGTACTTGATTTACTTGCATATGTCCCGATTTGTTATTTGACCTATGAGTCGGCATCACTAAGCTTGGATACCTTGCCGGTTTGATCCACCGACTTGGAAATCCCTCTCCCGTCCCGCCAGCTGCAGTTTGGATCCCGATACCCGGTTATTGCCGTGGTCCCGTCCCGATACCCGGTTCGCTACCGTGGTCCCGTTCCCGTATATTTATATTGTATATATGATTTGCATTGATTCTCCTCACCTTGTGTGACTGAGACCAACATCCCGTTATACTCTTGTCACTTCAGTGATAGAGGACTTAGCTTTTTGTGATTGCCATCTTGCCAGTTCCCGATCCCTTGGATACCCGACATGTTTTATATTGCTTATATGTTTTCCAATAAATGATTCGTTTCCTTTATGAAAGTTGTTATTTAGACAAGTGTTAATATTCTCCAAAGTGAATTCAGTTATTGTTATTATGTTGTTTTATGTTCCTTGTACAAGTACATGTCTTAAATGAATGCCGGTTGGGTGAATACCCATGCTTTTACATATGCTTCAAACGGTCGATGATTTTACTTGATTTATACGATTACACATGTTTTAAATGGATACCCGTATTGTTAAATACCCATGCTTTGAAAAATGTTTCAAATGACACTTATTTTGCCAGATCCCTAGGTTTATACTTGTTTTAAATGACTACCCGAATTGTTAAATACCCATGCTTTGAAAAATGTTTCAAATGACACTTGTTTTGCCAGATCCCTAGGTTTATACTTGTTTTAAATGAATACCCGAATTGTTAAATACCCATGCTTTGAAATATGTTTCAAATGACACTTGTTTTGCCAGATCACTATGTTTATACCGGTTTCAAATGAATATCCGATTTGTTAAATATCCCTGCTTTGAAATATGTTTTAAATGAACATTAGTTTTGTTAGAATTCTTTGGTTACACATTGTTTTAAATGAACACCCGGTTTGTTGAATACGTATGCTTTTACCTAAGTCCCAAATGAACGTTTGTTTGTCAAACTTCTATATTTACACATGTTTTAGACGAACACCCGATTGTCAAATATCTATGATTATAGATGATGTAAATGAACACATGTTTTATTTGATCTTCATGTTTTACCCATGCTAGAAACGAATACATGTTTTGCCCGAGATCCACGATTTTGCACCCGTTTAATTATATGCAGCATTTGATCGAATATCATGATTTATCATATGTTTTATTCATCAGTATATTATTATATTTTCATCCACCTGCCAGACCGTCGTGTCTGACCCACTACTTTTGGTACTCAGGTTCAGATTTCTTCGTCCCGAGATGAGTGCTTGGGTTGGCTGTGGAGCCATGTTTTGCAGGTTGTTTTGTCGGCTATGTCATGTAGACATTGAGCTTGACATCGGAGCTACGTCATATTTGGGGTAGTGTTTATAGCTTATTGTTGTATGGCTTTTATTAGCCTTTTCTTGGGATTCTTAATTAATGTACATTGATAATTGTAACTTGAACATATTTGGGAATGTAATATCATGTTACTGTCAGCTCTGTAATCTATTGTGATGGTTTACTCCAGTCTGATATGATTCTTGATATGATAGCTATATGCTAGAGGTTGAGTGTGACGCGGAATCCGATGGCCACGGACTTCGGGTCGCAACGCCACGAAAGCTTCCGTAAAATATTTAGAATGTGTTGTCTTCACACACGCGGATCTTGGGAGAAAAATATATTTATGCTTTATAATCCCATTCGCGCCCCCGAGGTTTCGGTTTGGGGGCGTGACACCACTCATCTTCTTGAGAAAAGAGATCTGATAGAGGGTCATAGCGTGGAAGACAACAAGGTCTTGGAGATCTCTAATTGCTTCAAGAAGAGTTCTTGATCAAATTGATTGTCTTCTCCTCCATTAAAGCACTATCGGGCTCCAAAGGTATAATCTGTTTCTCCTCTTGTGTTAGATTATTTTGTTGCATGTAGTTGCTGATTTCTATCTTCTAGATAGGTTATATTGCTGTACATGATTGATGAGAAGGAGGGATTGCATCCTGGATTGGGTTATAGCCTTCTGGATAGTTGATCCCTGAGTCAAGTGGGTCAAAAAGTTTTGAAAACCTATCCATGAGGCCCACCTACTTCCAACAGCGTGAGGAGGTACACATGGGCACGAACCAGAACAACACCTCACATATAAGAGAGGGTTCATGTAAGCTACTTTTATAACTGAGGAAGGAGATTACTGTTGCGGTTGGCCGTGTGATGGGTTTTTCGAACGATGAGGGCTGCTATAGGATTGTTATAGATGGGATCTTGAAGGCCGATGAATTGTTGTTGGGCAGAGACACGACTTTTGGGGATTTGACTTTGGACGATATTATTTCATAGCTGATTTTTAGAACTGTGGCCAACTAATTTTACTGCAAACAATGACATATGTAAATGATTTTGATTTTTTGTATTTACTTTCATATGTGGATCCGTGGTAGTGGTCATATGAAATATGTTTTTTTTTTTTTGTTAAGTTTGTTGTTTCTCATAACTATTTTGATAATGTAAGTTTACATATTAAATGGATGGATGAACTTTTAATTACCAGTGGTTTTAGCTCACTTGAGCCCTTTTAATGGATGGTTCTATAATTGATACTCTATTCAATTTTTTAAAATTAAATGTAGGTTTTTTAAAAATAATATTTTTTTTAAATTTCATTAAACAAATCGTTGGCCATGGCCCGTCGTTTTATTTTCCACACTAATTTAGGAAAAATCAATGGTGACGGCAGTGACCGTTGGCCATCGTGACGGTCCACATCCGTCGGTAATTTTTAAATTTAAAGATGGCTAGCCCGTCGTTTTTTTTTAACTAATTTAGGAAAAAAGAATGCAGACGGGTAGTGACAGTGAATAACCGTCGGGAATTTTTAAATCTAACGACAACCATGGCCCGTCGTTTTAATTAAACGAAGCCATTTTTTCGACGGCCTCCTCGATGGTGTTTGCCGTCATTTTTTTTATAAAACGACTAGCTTTGGCCGTCGGTTAACTGGCTTTTTGACGTAGTGGGGCTCCAGCAGTGGCGCCTAAGTGGTGGCTTGATGCTCTTTGGTCGTCCGACTTTAGTTCGAGATTCTGAATGGGTTTAAGTTAATTAAAATCTTAATTTCAAGGTTTTTGTTGGTTCTATGATGGTTCTAGGGTAATGATTCGGATTGAGATTGGAAGTGAATTTGGATTCGACGGTCCCAAGGAAAGGAACGGGACTTGGGCGCACCTGTGTGGGCGCCTAGGTCTCAAAGTGACTTGGGCGCAACCGTGGCGGCGGCTATGTCTCTTGTGTGACTTGGGCACCACTACAAGTGGCTAGTTCACGGGTCTTGGTTGTTTTTCGGATTCGTTCACTTGGAATTAGAAGTTCAGGTGATTTACATCAATAATTCTGTATCCCGGATTTGTTTTTAGTCTATAAATCTTATGTGTGATTGTGGATTGAGTTTGGAAGTTGAAACGTAATCAAAGTGCGTCTCGGGATTGGAATAAGTAGTTGGGCGCACCTGGGTGGGTGCCCAGGTGTCTGGGATGACTTGGGCGCACCTGTAGTGACGCCCAAGTGGTTGGTTTGTGGATCTTGGGTCTTTCTGGGATTCCTTCGCTTAAATTTGGATTCTTAGGTGATCTATGTTAATAAATGTCGAATCCAGAACTGGTCTGAGTCTCTAAGCCTTAAAGGTGATAATAGTTAGGGTTGGGGAGTCAAAATGTAACCGAAGCGTGTGTCAGGATTAAACCAAGGAACAGGTGCACCCAGGTTTGTTCTGTGACTTGGGCGCACCTGTGGTGGCGCCCAAGTGTCAGCCTACTAGGTTGTTGTCTTCTAAGATGTTTTTAGGTCAGTTTGGGTATTTGGCCCTGGTTTCTGTTGGGAGATGTTTTTATTTTCAGGATTTGATTGGTATATTGTTTCGATGAGGGTTTAAATTAGGAGTTAGTGATCAAAGGTTTGGTTAAATTTTGGTTAAGGTCTGAATTTGGGTGTTGTTAATTGGATTTTGTCAATTAGGGTCTTAATAGATTAGAGCTTGTTGATTAGGTTTGTTAATCGGGATTTTAGTTAGGACCTGTTGATTAGGGTTTTGTTTAATTAGGGTTTTATTAGGAGTTGTTAATCAATTTCAGGGATTTAATTAATTGATTCTATGGGTTTTGATTGGATGTTTTAATTAGATGTTTAGAATTAATTAAGTGTTTTAGATTAGGGTTGATCGAGTTTATTAATTTACTTAGTCACGAATGGAATAACCTAGGATCACGTACTTAATGTCTACTTTTTATAATTCTAATACTTCTTTTGATTACTTTCGTTTTGAGTTCTCTTCTCTAATTACTAGAGAGCAAGACGAGAGGAGAAGTGTTTTATGATTTTGTGATTTTTTTTTTGGTGTTTTATGCGAAAGTCATGCAACCTAACCTAAAGAACAAATTATGATCTTCTATTTAATGTCTACTCTTTTTCTTTTTTATGGACTTTTCTATTTCTTTTAATCTTTTTTGTGCTTTTCTATAATTACTAAAGAGCAAGATGAGAAGAGAAGTGTTTTAAGATTTTATATTTTTTTTGGTATTTTATGCAATATACCTTAACCTAAAGTGTTGATGATTTAATAGTTTGCAATCTAGAAATTTAGCAATCAATCAAAATTATCACAAAGATGAAACAACAAGTTAAATGAAATGCAAAATGTGGAAAATGCGGGCCGGAAGACGAAGTGGGGACTTTGGGCGCACACACAAGGGCACCCAAGTGTGTCGACAGGACTTAGCCGCACACACGGTGGTGAAAGTCCGGGGATCCGAACCCTAGAGGGGGGGTGAATAGGGTGAGCTTCAATTATGACCAATTTTAAAAAAATTTAACTTCTTTAAATTAAACTAGTCACAAGTGATGATTATCAAACAAAATGCGGAAGCTTAATAAAAACAATCACCACAAAGCAAGCACCATCACACAAGGATTTATAGTGGTTCGGCCTCAATGCCTACATCCACTACCGGCTTGTGATCCAACACCCCACCGGATTTCCACTATTTATGCTTTTCAATAGGCTAAGCAATAACCTTTACAATGATGTTTTTCAAGGCATAACATCAACCTATACATTATGCTTTTCTTAGGCTAAGCAATAACCTCTTCAACCAAAGGTTGGTTATCTCTCTAATTAGTGTCTAAAAATACACTTGATGGAGATACAATTTAGCTCATTACAATGCCTCTTAATTAGGCAGATATGGAAGTGAAAAACTAATTCGTACACACACACTATGAATGCAAAGATGAATGCTCAATGTGTATGTATGATGTCCTCAATCATTTTTAAAATGAAAGCTCATAAATGTATGCCTAAGGCTTTTGAAAGTTTTAGCTCATAAAACATTTATGATTGAGGAAAGAATGCAAATCACATGTTAAAAATAACTTGTAAAAGATATACATATGTATTCCAAACAAGTTTTGAAATTCTAAGAACAAAACATGTGATGCATAGGGATCTCAATCAAATCAACAATGTAGCTCAAAACATAAAAATAGATTTGATTGAAATTAGGGGACAAATCATATGTATTTATAAATTCAACTTGAATATGATATACCTATCAAAGAAAGGCAAGTTGTGAAACTTTAAAACAAAGATACATATGATTTGTAAAGTTGTTGAATCCAAAATATAAGATAGATTTGAAAGTGATTTTCTTATGATGAAAAACAACAACCAAAGATTCAACCAAGTATAGGAATCATGTTACATATAATCTCAAAGTTTCTTTCATTAACATGATCTACTTAGATTTACCAATTAAAGTACTACTTGGATTGAATCAATGATGATGCATCCAAAACAATAAATCAATTCAAAACATAAACATGTTAAGGATACAACAAACCATAGTTTATCATGCTACAAAAGATTTACAAAAAATAAAGCAAAGCATGAAAACATATGATTAAGAAAAGTAAAGCTTACTTAGAGATTTAACTTCATTAATCCAAGCTTTAGCTTTCCTAATGACCCCTTTCATCCCTTAGCTCATTCCCCTTTCATTGGCCTCAAAACCTCTCAAAGAGGGCCTTAAAATTGCTAACTTTTGGGAAATGAATGAACTAGTATTTATAGCCAAAAAGTGCCCAACGGCTCTTCCCCGGTCGACCTGGCCTTCACAACGGTAAAAAAAACAGACCGTTTGAAAAAGGGCTAACGGCTCTTTCCCGGTCGACCCGCAGTGGGCTCGGTCGATCGGGCACACTGCAGGTCGACCCGGGCCTAGGACCAAAAATCCCTAAAAAAGTATATTTCAAAGTATTTTCAAGTGGGGACTTTTGGGCCATTAAATCAAGCTTGGAATCATGTTTTAAATCAAACTAAGAGGTTTAAAAACATGAAACATAAAAAGCCTAAAAAGATTTGAAACTTTAAAACCAATGGCTTGCTTGATTTCTAAAACTTCTTTTCAAAAACAAATGCATCCAAGATCAATAGTTTTACAAAACTTAAAAACAATGCGTGTATAAATCAAGATTTCAAGATTTTCTAACTCAATGCATGTGTGAAAATTCAAATGGTGCTAATATGATAATGCATCCATCAAATTGCAATACACAAAATTCCTAACAAGTGGCGCCCAAGTGTTCCCCCTGCGGGATGTGATGTATCTCTAATGTTTGACGATGTTCCGACACAATTTCCAACAATTTGTGACTAAATGCAGGGTCGTAATATGAACTATTAATATCAGAACTTCCAAATTTGAGAGCAATAGTGCGAGGATTAAAATTCGGGGTTGTGGATCCCTTTGCGGGGACTTGGGTGCATCCACAGTGGAGCCCAAGTACCTCTGTTTTTCTTTCTTTTTTATTCCTTCCTTTCTAGCAATATTTAATCCTCTTTCGATTCTTTCGATGCTCTTTGCCGATCCGAAGGCTTTGATATTAACTTATATGGGGATGGACTCGGATCTAAGAAATAAAATGCACATGAAATGGAAATCGGGGCCAAAAGTTCACTTCAAAGACTTGGGCGCACCTAAGTGCTTTTATGCACTTTTCTCTCCTTTTCAGCGATATGTTTGGTCTTCTTCTGATTCTTTCAATGCTTTTCTCAAATCCAGAGACTTTAATATTAACTTTTATGAGGATAGACTCGGATCTAAGAACCAGAATGCCCGCAAAATGGGAAATCGGGGCCAAAGCCCTATCCAGAGACTTGGGCGGACACACAATGGCGCCCAAGTGCTTTCCTGAACTTTTCTTTCTCTTTTGTTTCTTTTCTCAATAGTTTTCGCGCGATTTGGAACACAAAATTACATATCCGAAGGTCCCGATATCAATATGTATGAGAATGAATTCGGATCTAAGAAATGAAATACACTTGATATGAAAATCGGGGTTAAAAACCCTATCCAGATACTTGGGTGCACCCACAGTTGCGCCCAAGTGCTCTGTTGCACTTTTTTTTTTTTTTTAAGATTCGAATTTTTTTCAATGAAAATGAGATGGATGTAAAGTCTACCATAATCACGAGTGTAGAATGCCAAAAATGATGCAGATCTACAGACTAGGAATGATCCTAAGCATGTTATTAATGAATGAATATTAGATGTCAGATCTACTTATGAAAATATCACTACCAATGCAGATCTACAATGTATGCATGATCCTAGGCATATTTCTAACTACTAATGGGGATTGATAGTTAACTAAAGAGAAAGCTAAATCTAGAAATACCGGTTTAGATTCATGTTCTTCAAGTCCTAAACTGAAGCTCTTGAGCAAATTCATAGCTTTGGGAGGCTTTCTCCATTGCTGATCTTGGAGGACCAAAGTGCTCTTCCTTTTCCTTTCCTCTAGATCTAAAGATCTCCTTTGTGACTTCTCTCTCTTTTTCTCTCTTTTCTTCTACTTTTCTTTCTTTCTAGTAGCCTCCTTTTCCAAAATGGTATAAGAGGTGTTTTATAGGTCTTTTTGGCGTGGAAGAGGGGTTAGGGTTGTTGTGTTACGAGTTTCTAGAGGCTTCACGCAAACCAAGGTGAATTTAGGGTTTTCGGAGACTTGGGCGCGCACACAGGTGCGCCCATGTGGGTCTTAGGACTTGGGCGCACCTATGTGGGTCCATTGAGTTAGGTGCACACATGGTGGCGCCCATGTCCAATTTCAAGGTTTAATGAATCTAGCGTTGGGCCCAGGTGCAGAAGTGGGCCCAAGTCTTCCATTGGGGTCAAGTTGGCTTAGGGTTCGGTTTCGAATTGTTTTTGGGTTGAGATCGGGTCGGAACTGCTAAAGGTAGAGCAGAACTCACCTAAGTATGCATTCAAAGGCTTTTCTAGGGCAACCAGGGACTTGGGCGCACCTGTGTGTGCCCCCAAGTGTGATCTTGGGACCTAGGCGCACCTGTGTGTGTGCCCAAGTGCAATTTAGGACTTGGGCGCACCTATACTGGCGCCCAAGTGTGTCCCTGGTGTGGGGCCGCATGTGTAATCTTCCGAGGGCCGTATCTTTTGATCCATTTGTCGGAATCGGACGTTCCACATATCGTCGGAAAGGTCTCAAAATGTAGAATCTGTTGGTCCATACATCCTAATGGTCATAGGTCAGGAAAAGTAAGGGATACTTGGATCAATGATCCTAGTTTCCTAACTCATGCCAATCCTATCCACTACAACAATCTGTACTTTTACCGACGGTTTTTAGCGATGCTTTTCAAAATTCGTCGGTAAAGATTAATTTTTCCCGACGTATATCATTTCGTCGGTGAAGACGGGACTTTTACCGACGATTCTAAAAAAAATGTCGGCAAAAGTTGAATTTTATTATTAGCTTATTTTTTGAGGGAAAATAAAAATATGGAGTTTTACCGACGAAATGTAAACGTCGGTAAAGGCTACTATTACTGACGTTTTCAAAAGGAACGTCGGAGAAAGTCCAAATTTAGCTTTATTTTATTTATCTAGGAAAAATAAAAAACATAGACTTTTACCGACGAAAAAAAAAACATCGGTAAAAGTCTTTGTATAATTTTTATAATTTTTATTTATCATTTTACCGACGAAAAAAAACGTCGGTAAAAGTCTTTGTATAATTTTTATAATTTTTATTTATCATTTTGCCGACGAAAAAAACGTCGGTAAAAGTCTTTTTATAATTTTTATTTATCATTTTGCCGACGAAAAATAAAACGTCGGTAAAAGTATTTTTATAATTTTTATTTATCATTTTGCCGACGAAAAATCTATTTTACCGACGAAAAAAACATCGGTAAATTTTTTTTTACATTATTTATTTTATTTCTTATTTTGCCGACGAAAAGAAAAACGTCGGTAAAGTCTTATTTTTTCCCTTTCCCGCCTCCAATACCCTATTTTCGCTCCCAATGACTCCCTCCCTCAAAAGCCCTCCTCTCTTTCATCTCTCTCTGTCTCTCTCCCTCTCTTTGCTGTCTCTCCCGCCACTCCTCCAAAAGCCCTCTTTTCCCTCTTTTCTCTCTTTCGTCTCTCTCTCTCTCGATCAGCAATCTTCCATTTCTTGCTAATTTACTGCTAAACCCGAAAAAGATGACCTTGTAATCTCATTCACCTCTTTCTCCTATTCCATTCTATTATATTGATTGCTTTTGATATTGGGGTTTTTGCTCATCTTCCTCCGTTTTGTTTTGTGGGTTTTGGTCAGGAAAAGATGGGTAACAAGGGGGAAAAATTGAAGCTTTGGAGGAGTTCTTCTGGAGAACATGGATCTTCGTGGAGGAGTCTTAAAGGAGGGCATAGAGCGGCGTCGGAGGGATCTGATTGTTCTTCGGTAGCTGAAGCATTCAGCGCTGCAGTGGAAGCTGTGGTTAGAGCCCCTCCAAAAGATTTCAGGGTGGTAAGGCAGGAGTGTGCTGCAATCAGAATACAGACCGCGTTCCGTGCTTTCTTGGTAACTGGGTCTTCTTTCTTCTCTCCCCCAATCTTCCATTTCTTGCTAATTTACTGCTCAAAACATGGGGTTTGGTCCGTTTGGATCTTAGTAGTCCCTAATTTCTGTTGGAACTGTAGGCTCGAAGGGCATTTCGGGCGTTGAAAGGAGTGGTGAGGCTTCAGGCATTGGTCCGTGGCCGGCAAGTGAGGAAGCAGACTGCTGTGATTCTAAGGTGCATGCAAGCACTCGTCCGAGTTCAGGCCAGGGTCAGGGCTCGCCGTGTCAGGATGTCTACAGAGGGGTTGGCTGTGCAGCAACTGCTTGAAGTTCGACGCGGCAACAAAGATGATCTTTTGAAAGAAGCTAAGGTAACTACATTCAGATCTGGCCTTTATGCTTCTTTTAAAATGTTGCAATGCTTACATGTGTAAACAACAAATGGGTGGTATGAATATGAACATAGGAACGTTCTAGATTTCTATTTTCCTGTTACATTGTATGAGCCTTTGGATGATCTCTTGAAAGATTCATGAGTTACCCTTTTGGTTTTATGACTTTCTGGATTGTGTTAGTAAAATACTGTTGTAAGTTCTGATTTTGGGAGTATGCAGTTTAAGGAGTTGTTGTTTGAAGTAATGATGGAAAATTCTAGCTTGAAAGGAATGTGATGTATAACTGTGATTTTGGGTATCAATTTAGGAATAATTTGAGGCAGTTCAGAGCCTATGACTGTAAACAACTGCTGCTGCTTTTTTTTTTTTTTTTTAATTTATGAAGTGAAAGTGGGAAAGGGTCTCTAATTTGATTTGGGTTTAGGAAACCATGAAGAGATTGAGTAGCTCTGATTCCTTGGCTGCTGTGATTTCTATCCGTCCACCATCTACAGGTAACTTTTGAATGCCCCATCAAATGCTATTCTTTCATCAGATTAAGAAACTGGTAAAGAGAGGAAGTGATGGTAATAAGCATAACTTTTATTTGTTTTCAAATTAACTGCATGTCTAGGATATTGTCTTCACTGAATTCTATTTTGGGTAGTCTCGTTTGGTATTACTATGGGTGGTAATATGCGTCTTTTAGAGCTCCCTCTTTGGGTGACATTAAGAAAACCCTCTGATTTTACTCCAGTCTTGGTCAAGTTCACCCTCTACTGTTAATTCTCCAATTTGAAAGCGGCTGATTTTTTTTTACTAAAGTTGGTGTGTTCTCCATTGATTTGAGTTGTGGAAGGGGTAGTCTTGACTCTTGACCCTTACCAACAGTGTTAGCTTCTTTAGACATGTCTACTTCAGTTTATGAAAATATATTGTAGATATCTTATCTGTTGCTAGTTGTGCCATTTGGTTGTCCTTGACTATTATAAAAAAAAATGCCCTCAAAATAGGCTTGATTCTTTTCATATGGATTTGTTCTTGATTGGCTGGCAGTGGTTAAAATTTGACATCTGCAATGAAAATTTTAAGCAGTGGTTAAAATTTGACATCTGCAATGCAAAATGGAGGGCAGTGCTATGATGACCCGGAGCAACAGTAACAAGGAGGATATGGTTACTAGTCACAACCAGTGCTCGGTCAGTTTCCTATCATAGAATTATTTTTTTTTATGCTTAGAGGAAGCAAAAATAGAAAATTTTAAGTTGTTTCCCAACAAACTGGACTTTTTTTCTAACAAAAAAAAAGCAAACTGGACTTTGAGTTCAACTATAGGTGATCCAAAATTGTTCATCTGGCGCCCCATTGTGGATGGTAAGAGACCCAGTATCTCCCTTATTAGATCATCCTTGTCATTCAATTGAGCCTATGTCAAATGCTGACAGTTAGCTAGAGTCCTTTGGCTAGTGGCTTAGGATAATCTGATACAGGTTTTTTGGGGCATGATCCATCCATGATGGTGTCCACAGGAGCGATGCATTTGCTGAAAAGTGGACCCCACCTGCCCATTGTTGGGCCAGACAAATGGTCTCTCTTTCAATTGGAGCCCTTTTAATCCAAACCGGTCAGAAAGATAAAAGGTAACTGCTTTTATGAAAATAGAACCCCACCTATTCAGGAATTGTAGCTTACAGCCCATTTTCCACTGTGCAGGTGGTGTGCAGGTCCACTGCTCTGTGATATGGGATGTAAATCTTTTTTAATATTCTATTATAAGTTTTTATTTTTTAGTTTTCATATCATCACTGCATTGGTGCTTGAATCGTGTGCTTGCATGCTTGTTGACAACTCCTAACCAAGACATCATTCATCCAATAGCTTGCAAGGGTAGGTTTGCAAATATGTATATAACTTGCATGGGTAAACTGACAAATATCTACAACGTCTTTTTAGCTCCTTTGGGCCTTCTGCAGCCTCACGGAACTTAATGTATGTGTGTAACCTTGCTGAGACCATGCATGTTACCTTACACAGATTGTTAGGTAAGTTGGGTGGGGCACGTGGGCACTTGGAAGATGGTCTAAGAAGGAGGAGCTTAACAGAAAAGGCTTTCCCCAAGGTTTCATATTTGGGATTGCATCTTCTGCTTATCAGGTCCTTCTCTTCTTTCTTTCTTCCTTTTTTACATCCATCATTCATTAAAATATACGTGTATTGATAAGTTCATAGGTACTCTGATTTACAATCAGAGGTCAATTGTGGTTTTTTCTTCAAAATGTCAACAATTAAATTGTTAGCTTTCTCCATTGTCTTCTTCAATTCATCTTCTGACGTTTGATACTTGTTGCAAAAAGATGCAATATGGATCAACCTGCAAATACCACCCTCCAAAATACTTGTTCCCTCCTCTTCTTCACTATCCTACCTTACCACCTCTTCCTCCTCCTCCTCCTTCTTCTATTACTACTACTAGTACTACTTCTACTACTACTTCTTCTTCTAATGCTTAAACATTGTATCATTTGTTTCTTAGCTGCTAGTGTTCATGCTCATCAATGTAAACATCCTCAATTCAGGATAAAATCATCATTTAAGTTAAACATGCCCTAAGAGTAGAGGTGCAAATGTAGAACCAGGCCGAGTCAATGTTCGTCCTAGTCCAGGATCAAGCTTGTGGGCCTGAGTCTCGTTCATAGTGTAGCTATTAGTAAAATACAAGGACTATTTCTGTTACAAATATTAGTCTGGCCGGATTTCCAATCAGGCCTTAAGGGAGACATGTCCAGGCCCATCTCATTTCATTGTTGGGCAAGAAAAATAGAACCAGGCCTGCCCAACAGGACCTAATTACTCATCTCAAACCCAACCCAAAGTGAACTCGCCGTTGACTGAATTCAAACCAGCTGCAACCTACAGGGGTCTTTGCTTTAAAACATAATGAAACAGCCCTGAACAGAGAAATATAGAGCTTCAAGCCTCAATGCAGTTTGCATTCTCAAGACACAGCCCTAAACCTATGTTTTTTTGTTTCAGGCCTTTTGTGGTTAGAAGGTTAGTGGAAGATAACTTTAGTCCAGGTGGGCAATACTTTGCTGAAAAAAACTAGTTTTCAGTTGGTTCCACGTAGTAACCCAAGTTTAAGGATTAACATCAGTACATCACACCAAACAGTTAGTATTTCACCATTCAATGGTAATGAGCCCTTCAAGGATGCCAACTAATTATGAATAATTCAGAAATGAGGAGTAAATCATAAAGAAACCTTGTAATCTCTTTGATGAGAGACAAAGTCTTTCTTAAATGTAAGGGCAAGGAATGTTATCATGGTTGCTTTGCTATAACTAAATGATTAAATTATGGACTTGCATTCATCACAGGTAAGTGGTGGGTCCTTGGTTTCCTAAAGACATTATTTCTTGCCATCATAGTCTACATTGGCAGTATGCAAAGTAAGGGTGACCGAAAAACACTTGAAATCTTCTCATTTTTGTTGTGCATAAAACCTTTCTTAGTTACCTATTTTTTGGACTGGGCCTATTTTCTAGTCTGGTAATTAATTGGACTGGCTCTGACGCAACGTATACATAGGCCAGGCTGTTGGCTGAGTACTGACCCAGCGTAACAGATTTAGCACAGGGGCAGTATAATTATGTAGTTTGAAAGCGACTGGGCCAAGGCCTAACTTCCAGGGCACCTGAGTGTAAATTAAGCTTAACTAAAAGGGTTGTCCTTGGACAAGCTGAGGCCTGTCTTAACTAGGGCCATCCATGAGCACTTGCTGCATTTCTACGAAGAAAATAACTGGGAGAACTACAGAATAAAAGCACTATTTTTTTTTATGTTTTTTGGTTTGGGAGGTTTCATCATGACTACTTAGATGGATTAATAATGCTTTGAAGCAAGAATCTTCCAAGACCCCAACCTTGAAGAAGTTTCCGTGCTTTGGAGAATCTGTCACCATAAAAGTTTTGAAGTCAGATAGTATAATATAGCTGTTTTAAGTTTCATATAATCTAACATAAGCTGTTTTGAGATTAAGAGTGGTATTTGTACATTTTCATGCTTTTGAACTGACATGATGTATATGATGTGTCTTTAGGTGGTTTAACATTAAAGTTTCTTCATTTGCTATTGGATTTGATTTGGGTTTCCTCTGTTCTTATTTTGTTACATGTTGGCCTTAAAAATCAAGGAGCGACATGCTACATGAACTCTCTTCTTCAGACTCTGTACCATATACCCTACTTTAGAAAGCCTTAATTTCCAAACAGATTGCAATTATTCAAACAGATTGCAATTTGAGATGCAATCAAATGTATTTTTTTTACATGACCATGCAAATTGGCTAGAGGTACCAACCTTCCTTACCAATATATTTTTGCAGGAGGGCTTCTTATCAGATATAGGGGATATGAAAGGCGTGCAGCAGATTGTTATTTTATCTCAGGTTTTAATTTCTCCATGAACTTGCTTATTGTCTGATGGATAATTTTATTTGGTTGCGGCATGGAGTGATAATAAGTTTGCAGCTGGCTGCTTATAAAGGTAGCAGTGGCATACAAGCTCTCATGAACATTAGTAGTTGATTCTCGTTAATTTCTATGCAAAATTTTGATTTTTTGTTGTCCTACATAACTTTGGGAGAAAGGCTGAAAATGAATGTAAAGTAAGAAATGTATATGAAGATTATAGCATCCAATGCTTGTGACAAGCTAAGCATCCAAGCGGTGTTTGATCCTAGTTTTGAGCAAACTACATTTACCTTCTATGTAAGAAAATAACAAAAAAATTGTGTGCCTTAATAGGTGGTGAATGGAGAAGAAAAGGTTTCAGACTGGAAAGAATGCCTTGTGTCACTAATGAAAAATGGGGAGCAGCTTCAATGACCATTCAAATCATTAAAGGACAGGTATCTGCTCATTCATCTCATTGACCTCTGATCTTCACCTCTTCATCAAATATCTCGAAGAGAAATCACACATGGAAATCACTGTTCAGCATGAACTGTTTGTATCATTTTCTGGGATTTGGACTTCTCTTTTCCTTTTTCTTTTTGAAGGTCACAACATGTTTTAGGCAGGATCAGAACCAGTAGTGTATAGTCAATTGGGCACTTGCATTGTTGGTAGGCTGTTGAGATTTTTGTTCCTAGAAGCACTCTCTACTCTAAAACCATACATGTAATCTTGTAAAAAAGGACATTGAACTAGAGCTGAATGATTCATAGTTCACACATTTGAGTCTGCATTTGTCAGACCTTAAAGAGAGAAATTTGGGCTCAATCCAGAGCCAAGGGACTTGTCAAGGCCAAAGACACAGGAGCACGCCTATCCTTTCCTTAGGTCTCTTTCTTTTATTTATTTTGTTCTCTACCCATACATTTTTCTCATACTCGCTTGGTCCAACTGATGAATGGGAACCATACTCATCCTTTCTCTATTCCCTGTCCACTTGATGTGCTTATCTATAGTCTTCATTGTCTCATTTATTAGTTTAATTATCCACTGATCTGCAAGTTAGAAAAGAAAATTGCTCAGACAAATGCAAAGATTGAGAAAATGGAGTTCGATATGAAGATCAAAGAGGATTTAAAGACTGTAGCATTGGGCACATCAAATATCAACTACCTTGATCCTAGGATATCAGTTGCATGGTGCAAGCGCCATGACGTTCCGATTGAAAAAGGTAGCCATTTTTTTCTTTCTCCCCTTCTAGCCAGAAATGATCTCATGTTGTTGACTGCATGGGATTTTATGCGGGTGCCATCAGTTGACCCCATGGAGCCCTCACTTTAATATCCTAACCACCCATATTGAACACCCTCATCAAAAAAAGGAGCTTACCAAATTATGCTAAACATAAATTTTCTATAGTGTTTTCTTATAGTCTCTTCATTGCTTCTTTAATTGTAGTTGTTCTTCTCTTTCTTTTTGAAAGGAAATATTTTTTATGTTAATAATATTAAAACATCAAGTTGATACCCTGATATGTATATATGTGCCTTAACACCTGTGTGTAGATTTTTCCATTTTGCTAAGACTTTCTAAATTGATATGCTCCGCGACTGTCTTGTTTAAATCTCCAGGTTGCTGCCCACATACTGCGGGATACTGCGATCGGTAAAAAATATGCTTCAAATAAGGTAATCCATTTATATGCTTCGAAACACTAATCATTCGAAACACTAATCATTCAAAAATATGCTTCGAAACACTAATCATTCGAACAAAATACACAAACATAAATAGAAAGTTCGCTGTGTTTCCTTCCTCATTTTCATCCTCTGTTGATGGGATTTGTATTACCTCCTAAATACAGAAAAGGTTTATTTATATTAAGAGGAGTTACACTATTTACCAATGTATCTATGGAGGTTTGATGGTCATCGCAACCACTAAAAGAAACAACCAGACCACTGCTCGTACCTCTATAAACTCCTGATGGAGGACTGTGATCCTCTCACCTGTAGAAGCCACTCCTGTGTAAAACAAGAAGGAAAGTTCATGGAACCAATTTGGTGATGCTTACATTTTAATCACCTTGTCAGAAAAACTATGTATTTACTGTGAACTCTCTTATCAAAACAAGTAGAAAATATCTAAATAAAATGACCTTTCAAAATTGATCCAAGCTTTAACAAGAGCCTGTACCAGACACCAAACATTATAGACAAAGCAAACATTAGCCCAACCACATAGATAGGTGAGCATTTCAAAGCGGGCAAGATTTATTTTAAGAGTTCTGTGTGCACTCTTATATCCTAGCCAAGTGAAAGAATAACTATCACTAAATTTTACATGTGACAGGCCTCAATGATACATGACATATAGTAGCATTAGCTGTTAACATAATCTAGACCTCTGATATCACACCAACAACTCAATTGCAAGTCTCTTCTAATAATCTCAATTATCATTTGTATCTTGGAAAGTCCAATTTACAGTAGTAGCATGTGAACACCAGATTAGTTTTATGCATGGAATTCTCCATCTATTGTGTAAACTAAGAAGTAAAGAAGCCCATATCCTTTAGTACTGCTATTACAAACAGAATGCTCAGTTAGATTAAGGAAATGGAGACATGAGACATTCTTTAGTCTTTATTAATATTCACAATAAGTTAGAAGTGTACTGATTCCAATGGAACTGTTTACCAGTTCATTTGGATGTACTCAGAATCACAATGTTCAAATATGAAGTAAAATGGATGTTTATCAGTTTCTCTTAGGCTCGAAAACAGCCCGCCGGGAGTCCGGAACTGGAACCTGGCCCCGGAAAAATCAGGAACCGGCACGAGCACCTCGCTCGAGGGTAGAGTGACTTGTAGGAATAGATGGTTCGCAGATAGGACTCCCGGTTACAGAACTAGAGGCAAAACATCGAATTTTCCAACACTTAGGCTCGAAAACAGCCCGCCGAGGGTCCGTAACTGGAATCGGGCCTCGGAAAGATTGGGAACCGGCATGAGCACCTCGCTCGAGCGTAGAGTGACTTGTTGGAACTGACGGTTCGCAAATAGGACTCCCGGTTAGAGAACTAGATGCCAAAACATCGGATTTTCCAATACTTATGCTCGAAAACGGCCCGTCGGGGGTCCGGAAAGGGAACCGGGCCCCGGAAAAATCGAGAACCGGCACGACCACCTCGCTCGAGGGTAGAGTGACTTGTAGGAACTGACGGTTCACAGATAGGACTCCCGGTTAGAGAACTAGAGGCCAAAACATCGGATTTTCCAAAACTTAGGCTCGAAAACGGCCCGCCGGGGGTCCGGAACTGGAATCGGGCCCCGGAAAAATCGGGAATCGGCACGAGCACCTCGCTCGAGGGTAGAGTGACTTGGAGGAACTGACGGTTCGCAGATAGGACTCCCGGTTACAGAACTAGAGGCCAAAACATCGAATTTTTCAACACTTAGGCTCGAAAATGGCCCGCCGGGGGTCCGGAACGGGAACCGGGACCCGAAAAAATTGGGAACTGGCATGAGCACCTCGCACGAGGGTAGAGTGACTTGTTGGAACTGATGGTTCACAGATAGGACTCCAGGTTAGAGAACTCAAGGCCAAAACATCGGAGTTTTCAACACTTAGGCTCGAAAACGGCCGGTCGTGGGTCCGGAACGGGAAACGGCCCACCGGCGGTTCGGAACGGGAACCGGCCCCCGTAAAAATTGGGAACCATCACGACCACCTCGCTCGAGTCAAAATTAACTTGCAGGAACTGACGGCTCGTAAATCGGACTCCCAGTTAACGAATTAGACATAAAATTGTTGTATTCTTAACACTTAGTCTTGAAAATAGGCCGTTGGAGGTCGATAATGGGAAACAGTCATCGGACAGCCCAGAAACCAGCACGGGTATCTTGTTCAAGGCTAAAGTAAATTATTGGAATTTACGATTAGTAAATTGGACTTCCGGTTATCGAATTAGACACAAAAACCGCCCGATTCTCAACACTTAGGTTGGAAAATAGACCGCCGAAAACTTTGGAAAATATGTATATATATACATGTTTATTTTTCATTCATAATTTAATTCATTGAAAAGACTCTAATGCTGTTTTTGTCATTGCAGATTGATTGACGCTTTGGGGTCGGTTGTAGATTGATTGACGCTTTCTGGGTGTTTATTCTTTTTTTGTTTATTTGTATATGTAATATTTGGTTAATGAGATGAGATGAATTTGTATTATTATTGATTGTAATATTTGGTTAATTTCATTTAGCAACTTTTGTTTGGATTGGATTCATTTTTTATGTTGAATATACGTAGAGGACCAGGTTTATTATAAATATTGTATATAAAAAAACACTTTTACCGACGAATTTTTTAATCAATAAAAGGTAATTTACAAAAAACAAAAGACTTTTGCCGAAGGAAAAAATCGTCGGTAAAAGCCATTTTATATTATATATATATTTCTTTTCTATTTTTACCGACGAAACAAATCGTCGGTAAAAGCCATTTTATATTATATATATTTTTATTTTATATTTTTACCGACGAAAAAAATCGTCGGTAAAAGCCATTTTATATTATATATTTTCTTTTAGATTTTTACCGACGAAAAAAATCGTCGGTAAAAGCTATTTTATATTATATATTTTTCTTTTAGATTTTTACCGGCGAACAAAATCGTCGGTAAAATCCACTGTATATTATATATATTTTTCCTTTTACTTTTACCGACGAAAATACACGTCGGTCAAAGCCATTTTATTATTTATATTTTTGCTTTTATCTTTTACCGACGAAAAAAGACGTCGGTAAAATGCATTTTATTTTATATATAATTTTCCTTTTATATTTTACCGACGAAAATAAAACGTCGGTAAAAGTAATTTAATTTTTATTTTACCAACGAAAAAAAACGTCGCTAAAAGTAAAACATATTTAATTTTTTTTTATTTTATTTTACCGACGAAACAAAACGTCGGTAAAAGTCAAAATAATCGTTGGTAAAAATAAATGTTTTACCGACGAAAAAATATTTCGTCGGTAAAAGTTTTTGTTGACCATTTGTTGCCGATTCTGGGCGACGAAAGTACTTTCGTCGGTAAAGTTTTTAACCGACGTTTTTGGTACTTTTGGCGACGAAAATTTTCGTCGCTAAAAGTGCAGTTTCTTGTAGTGATCGTACTTACAAACTAAGTGTAATCTATTTAAGAATAACCTGAGTGTGTTCTATATAGTCTGGAAGGGGCTTGGATAGTGTTGTAGTCCATTCCTTGTATGAGTAGTGGGTTAAACTCGAGATCTCAGAGCGATTTGGCCTTTTCTCTCACTAATTTCTATAGATAGTCGAACTAAGTCTAAAATTATCAACAAGCATCTTCATCATCATTAATTAATTTGAATTATGCCATTAACCATTCAATTATGGGTGAAATGTGGGCATTGTTATATATGATTAGTGTTTTAGGCCATCATAGGGGGCCAAATGAGGTGTCTACAACAACTTTTGTACGGCGAACATCACTGCAAGGCATTCTTTTTCGACTGGAGAGTAGCGATGCTCTGCACCTACCAACATGCGGCAGAGGTAATATAGAGCAGCTTCTTTTCCCTCGCCGTTTTCTTGTGCTAGTAGAGCGCCCAAAGAGTAATCGAGACCTCTTGTGTACAAGATGAATGGTTTTCCAGTTGTGGGGGCAGCCAACACTGGAGGTTTGGTCAGGTATGTCTTGATGTCTTGAAATGCGGCTTCACATTCAGCATCCCAAACAAAGTCTACACGTTTCTTCATTAACCGAGAGAATGGACGGCACTTCCCTGATAGATTAGAGATGAACTGTTGAATGTATGCCAACCTTCCTTGAAGCCCTTTTAGTTTTCTTAGGTTTCTTGGAGATGGCATTTCTAGGATAGCCTTGACTTTGGTGGGGTCAAGTTCTATTCCGGCTTTCTGAACTATGAATCCGAGGAACTTACCCGATGATACGCCGAAGAAGCATTTTAGTGGATTCATCCATAGTTTGTGTTTGCGAAGTCGGAGGAAGACTTCTCAAAGATCTTTGAGATGGTCATCTTTTCTTCGGCTTTTGACAGCGAGGTCATGGACGTAACATTCGACCGTCTTGTGTTGCATATCTTGGAATATCTGTAAGTCCATGGGGATCCAAACCCTAGAGGGGGGGTGAATAGGGTGAGCTCCAATTATGACCAATTTTAACAATTTTAACTTCTTTAAAACAAACTAGTCACAAGTGATGATTAATCAAACAAGATGCGGAAGCTTAAAGAAAACAATCACCACAAAGCAAGCACCATCACACAAGTATTTATAGTGGTTCGGCCTCAATGCCTACATCCACTACTGGCTTGTGAACCAACACCCCACCGGATTTCCACTATTTATGCTTTTCAATAGGCTAAGCAATAACCTTTACAATATGCTTTCCAAGGCTAAGCAATAACCTTTACATTGATGTTTTTCAAGGCTTAACATCAACCTCTACACTATGCTTTTATAGGCTAAGCAATAACCTCTTCAACCATAGGTTGGTTATCTCACTAAATTAGTGTCTAACATACACTTGATGGAGATTCAATTAAGCTCATTACAATGCCTCTTAATTAGGCGGATATGGAAGTGAAAAACTAATACACACTCACACTATGAATGCAAAGATGAAAACACATGAAGTGTGTGTGTGTGGTCCTCAATCATTTAGAAAATGAAAGCTCATAAATGTATGCCTAAGGCTTTTGAAAGTTTTAGCTCAAAAATATTTATGATTGAGGAAGTAATGCAATCACATGTTAAAAGTAACAACTTGTTAATGATATCAAAGTTACACAAGTTGTATGAAATGGATTAGCTCTAAACATGTGATGCATAGGGATGTCAATCAAATCATCAATGAAGCTCAAAACATAAAAATAGATTTGATTGAAAAGAGGGGACAAATCATATGTAATTATAAGGACAACTTGAAAATGATTTACCAATCAAAGTAAGGCAAGTTGTGAAACATTAAAACAATAATACACATATGATTTGTAATGATGTTGGATCCAAAACATAAGATACATTTGAGAGAGATTTTCTTATGATGGAAAAACAACAACCAATGATTCAACAAAGTATATGAATCATGTTACATATTTCATTAACATGATCTACTTAGATTTACCAAAGATAAAGTACTACTTTGATGAATCAATGGTGATGTATCCAAAACAATAGATCTATTCAAAATATAGAACATGCTAAGGATACAACAAATCATAGATTAACATGCTACAAAAGATTTATCAAAGATAAAACAAAACATGAAAACATATGATTTGTAAAGAAGTTGAATCCAAAACATAGGTTAGTTTTGAAAGAGATGTTCTTATGATGGAAAACAACAACCAAAGATTCAACCAAGTATATGGATCATGTTACATATGATTTCAAAGATTTTTCCATTAACATGATCTACTTAGATTTACCAAAGTTAAGTACTACTTGGATTGAATCATATGGTGTTGTATCCAAAACAATAAATCAACTCAAAACATAAAACATGTTAAGGACACAACACAAACATAGTTTAACATGCTAGAAATGATTTACCAAAAATAAAACAAAGCATGAAAACATATGATTAAGGAAGGAAGAGCCTACTTGGTGGTTTAACTTCATTAATCCAAGCTTTAGCTTTCCTAATCATCCCCTTCATCCCTTGGTTCTTTTCCCTTTTGATATGCCTCAAATCCTCTCAAGGAGGGGTTAAAAATTTCCAACTTTTGGCAAGGGAAAGAACTCATATTTATAGCAAAAAGTTGCCAACGGCTAGTCCTCGGTCGACCGGCAAACAGGTCTCGGTTGACCGGGATCACACAACGGTCGGATTTCTGACCGTTGGTGCGCCAGGCCAAATTTTTGCCTTGCAGTGTTCCCGGTCGACCGGGACCTCTGCGCCGGTCGACCGGCGACACTGCAGTGGCCCCAAAATCCTTTTTTTTGCAAATTCAAAGTTTTTCTTTGTGGAATTATTTGGGCCATATAATCAAGCTTTAAAACATGTTTTAAATCATTCTAAGGGTTTTAAAACATGGAACATAAAAAGCCTAAAACATTTTGAAAGATTTAAAACTCATAGGCTAGCTTGATTTTCTAAAACTCTTTTCTAAAACAAATGCATCCAAGATTTAAAAACAAATCATGCATAAATCAAAACTTTTACAACTCTTAAAAACAATGCATGAATAAAACAAGATTTCAAGTTTATTTAAAACCAATGCAAGTGTGTAAATCAAATGATGCTTGAATGAAAATGCATCCATCAAATTGCAATCTATAAAAACCCTAACAATATCTTCATCATAGTCCTCTGATATGTTGCACCCGCATTTTTCAGACCAAATGGCATGACTGTGTAGCAATACACGCCAAATGGAGTCTGAAATGATGTATGTCTTTCATCTTCAGGATGCATCTTTATCTGATTGTAGCCAGAAAAGCCATCCATGAATGTCATTTGCCCGAATCCGCAGGTGTTGTCGATCATCACCTCCGGTATAGGGAGCGGAAATTCATCTTTAGGGCATGCACTATTTAGGTCTCTATAGTCAATACAGACCCTGATCTACCCATTTTTCTTTGTCACGGGGACGATGTTAGCCAACCATTAAGGATGTTGTTCCTCGCGGATGAAGCCAATGCTTTTGAGTTTCTAAACTTCTTCTTCGATTATGTCCATCACATCAGGATGAAATCTTCTTTGGCCTTGTTTGACAGGCTTGATATCTTTTTGCAGATTGAGTTTATGGACTGCTATTTTGGGGTCTAAGCCATGATTTCAGCATAAGACCATGCAAAACAATCAACGAACTCACGAAGAAAAACGATATACTCGGGTAACTCATCATCCTTTATATTCTTACTTATGAATATAGGACATGGGTTATCTGGTGTCCCCAAGTCTATCTTTTAAACAGGATCTTCTGTTGGAAGGTTTGAAAGTGGTTCCTCCACAATGTTTTCGAAGGCTTCCATCTCAATAAGACCTTCTACAGTTCCAAAGGCATTTACAGACCAAGGCTTTGCTTTTGTCCATGGGTCTTCTTGATCGGTACTCTTCTCAAGACTTGCAATGAGATGATCCCAATCACCTGTTGAAACTTGGTCGAAGTAGGGTACTTCTTTTGGAGACGATGGTTCTTCTAGGTCAGAAAATCGCGCGTCTGTGTCATCGAACAATTCTTCTTCATCGTCAAAGAAATCATACCAATTGGAGGAGCTTCCTGGATCCTTGACGGGTGACTCCTCAAAGAGATATCTAGGGAGATCAATGTCTTCATGGACATGAGATGTTAAGGCTCGGTCGACAAAATGACTTTGCAGCCTTTGTGTCAACTGTCTCATAGGAGTGTCAGGATCATACCCCAACCCGTATGAAGACTTGTCTATATGACGATAGAGTTTCCAATCCTCCAATTGACTTTTGGTTGGGCTAGGTTCCAATGGTGTGAGAATACCACGGCCACCTCCCAAACCAATTGAATTCTGAGCATCATAGCCCATTTTCTTCATGATAGCTAGTGCCATTGGACTATACCAGAATAGCTGAGGCATACCTTTGTTTTGGAGAAGATATGCTACCGAACATAGTCTGAGAATCTAAGGCCTCAGCAGACGAAGCTTCAGAGGCACCATCATCACGAACTATCGCATTGCAAGGAACTCCGATAGGAGATGCCTCTAGAATGCACTGTTGAGACTCAGACTCATCTTCAGATGTAAGAGGATCATCAATCCAGTAGTTTTCTTCATTTTTCGGGGTTACAGGAGGAGATGTTTGTAAATTTTTTGAGATTTCCAGTTCTGGATTTTGATTATGATGAACCTCATTGATGCGATCCTGCTCCCGCTCTATGGTAAGACGTTGCAAGATTCTTGCATATTCTTTAAGATCAGGCATATGAGCCAAATCTTCTTCGTCATCTGCTCCTTGTGGTTCATCAATGTTGGGTTCCACTAGAGCGCTCGATTGTGCTGGATCAGCATCATTTTCTTGAACAACCTCTTGGTCTTCTTCATCATCAGACCAGGATCCTTGTGGCTGTAATGGGTTATACCAGATTACTGGCATAAGATGAGATTCGGAAATCTACTCCTCATCGAAAAGGTATTCTCTTGTTTCAAGGGATTCCTCTCACTCATCAGTATCACTGGACTCGTATCCATCCCTGGACAATCCAATTACCGAGTTACAAGAGTATGATGCCCCCTGTGTAGTTTCATTTCTGTAATGAGGTGGCATGAAATCACCAAGGGTGAATTTTCTTACAACCTTTGAAGTCTTGGGAAGGAATTCTTCCGTTGCCCCTAGTGAAAGAGTGGAAGAGGTCTCTACCTTTTCAGGGACTTCTTGTTTTGATTGAGTCTTCTCTTGCTATTTGAGCTTGCGAAGTTGTTTCTTGGCTTGCCTTCGCTGTTGAGCGATAGGCTTTGTTTTCACGATCTCCTAATTTTCATCTTCTAGGAGATCTGTTAGTTTTATGGTCTCAATACCAAGTATATGATGTAATAAATTGATTAATTTCTTTATTTATCAATACAATCATGCTTTCCTTTCATGAGATGAATGGTGTTTAATTATATACTTGCACATAACCAATACGAATGACATAATGGTTCATGAGATGAACCGGAATCCACAAGTATACTAGATGTAATACATGTGTATGGATGAGATCCACATACAGGAGACATGTATTGCAAATTTTCTACTTAAATATCTTCACAACCAGTGATGAGATTGGGCATCTCATCTAACAAGGTTACAACACTTTGATCACTATGAGATAGTGTGATTTGTCTCGATCATCGGAATGTAAGATTCTGGATCATGGTACTGGTACATTGGATGTATTGAAGGACCATGAGAAGCACCTTATATACATCGTCTTTACTTTAAGGTCTGCTCTCATAATTCCCTAGCAATAGGCTCATAATCCTGAGACATTAATGAACTCAAGTTTCTATCTATTCATTTGCTTTGAGTCACCAATGAGTGAGGGCAATTGAAGGTCAACACCTCGGTGATTTGGGTACGTGGTAGTAGAGTTGTGGGAACATTCAATGGTCAAGATGGAATCTATCTTTAATATCCCCTTGTGCCAGTTAATGGATTTATCATTGGTAAGTGCGCACCCATTCCAATTAAGAGTTAATTGGATCGGTACCAAATGATCATTATAATTAATTGGGGCTCAAGGATACATTGTTGTACATGATTTATGAGTTTGAGGGATTACATCCTGGAGCGGGTTTGTTGCCTTCTAGATAGTTGATCCCTACGTCAAGTGGGTCAAAAGTTTTTGAAACCTATCTGAATGGCCCACCTATTTTCCAACAAGATCGGGATGCACCCATATGGGTTATCCGTCTAATGTTGGGTACGGGACCAGTTCCTGGGACGTTGGAGTTGTTGGGATTGGTGTATGCCCTAAAGCCCACTGACTGCACTCACATCTCTGTTACTGGATATTTATTGGTTATTTAATAGAATGACATTTTTCTCTTATTACTTGTGTATATGTATGGTTGTGTAAGGCCCATTGTTTTCTAGTAAATGACTTGGGTGTGTAGTGGCTACACACAGAAAGGTCTGAGTCATGGACACTTGAAACAATAAACTTGTTCATAACTGAGAGATGGAGTTGGGCACTTCATCTTGGTATAAGTTATAGTGAGAAACTCTCCTGTGTTCAGGGTGACTTACCTTAGTCACGGGAGGTCTTTACCGGATATATCTCACTAGTACATGTGTCATGCATTGAACAGGACCATTAAAGGTGTGATCTCTAAAATAGTACTATCACAGAGAGAGATCAAGTCACCTCTTGCTACTGAGTGACCAGTGCTCTTAATCTTGAGCATTTGTGGATGAACTGACGAAGTCGAGTTCTTGTACTTTAATTCACTATGGGTGAGATCCTGTTCATGGGTCAACAGCTCTGTGTTTTGGGTACTCGGGCTTGATTAGTTGGGACGTGCAAATGCAATATGGAATCTATGCCATCGTGTGATGGAATGATCGTCCCCTTAGAATTATCCGATTAATCATCAGAATCTAAGATCTTAGTATATGGATGTTCCATATGGATATTGAACTTGTGGGTCGCTCCCTGGATCAAGAGAATGATATCCGGATGATGATTAAGTCAAGGGTATGAAGTTCTAAGTGAAAGTCCTTGAGGATCCTAACCCTAGAGGGGGGGTGAATAGGGTGAGCTACAACTATGACCAATTTACACCAATTTTAACTTCTTAATATAAACTAGTCAAATGTGATGATAAATCAATCAATATGCGGAAGCTAAAACAAAAACAATCACCACATAGCAATCACCACAACACAATATTTATAGTGGTTCGGCCAACGTGCCTACATCCACTACCGGCTTGTGCATCCAACACCCCACCGGATTTCCACTATGTATGCTTTTTCAAAGGCTAAGCAATAACCTATACAATGTTGTTTTTCTAGGCTCAACAACAACCTTACAATGTGCTTTTCTAGGCTAAGCAATAACCTTTACAAAATGCTTTTCTTAGGCTAAGCAATAACCTTACAAGATGCTTTTCAAAGGCTAAGCAATAACCTTACACAATGTAGATTTCTCTAAGAAGGTGTCTTTCCAAAAGATCACTCTAAGAGATACAAATTAAAGCTCAAATGTTGTTGCCTCTAAAATAGGCTAATATGAACGTTTAAAACAACTCACACAAACACTCTATGAATGCAAAAGTGTATGCTCATGATGTGTGTGTGTGATGACTTCAATCAATTTTAAAAAGAAAGCTTAATCAAATATATGCTTAAAGCATTTGAAAGTTTAAGACACACAAAAGTTTTGATTGAAGTTTGATGCAAATCACATGAATAATAAACAACTTGTTAATGACATGAAATTCAAAGAATCACAAGTTGTATGAAAAATAAAGTTTAAGAAAGCATGTGATTTGATAAGAGTGATTGCAAACTAATCTAATTTACCAAGAAAGATATTGAGCTTGCAAATCAACTCTTTAAGGACTTGAAATCATGCATAAATGAAAATACAAAGGATTTGAACATGCATGAATTTCATTTGTATGGAAATCAAAATAACTTAGAAGATGTACCTTTTAAAAACTCATGAGTTTGATTTCCAAATAGCCCTCTAGCCTTTCCAACTTCTTCCCCTTTCTTTGGCTCCAAAATGCTCTCAAAAGTTCATGTGTCAAGCCTTGAAAAAGGTTGGAAAAGAATGGACTTTATAGCCAAAAAGTTGCCAACGGCTAGTTCTCGGTCGACCGGCAAAGAGGTCTCGGTCGACCGAGAAGGCACAACGGTCAGATTTCTGACCGTTGGGGCTTCAGTTCAAAAAACTGTTCACTTGCCCTGCAGTGGTCTCGGTCTGGGTCTCGGTCGACCGGCGACACTGCCGGGCGAGTCCCTGGGGCCAAAAATCCAACTTTTGCCATTTCAAAGTGATTTCTTTGGGGGATCTTTGGGCCACTAAATCAAGCTTAAATAACATGTTTTAAGACATTCTAAGATGTTTAAAAACATGAAAAACAAAAAGCCTAAAATGATTCAAAAGTTTAAAACCAAAGGCTAGCTTGATTTGATAAAACTCTTTTCAAATGAAAATGCATACAAAAATGATTCTTTTTGTAATGAATGTATGCAAAGCTCAAACCTAAATTCACAAGATGATTTTCCAAATATAATGCACAAGGAATTAGGTTTACAAAAGAGTTTTGGGTTCTAAAACCAATGCATCCAAGTTTATGACCAAAACATGCATAAACCAAAAACTTTTCCAAAACTAAAAACCAATGCATGTATAAAACTAGATTTCAAGGTATTTTAAATCAATGCATGTGTGAAATATCAAATGATGCTAAAGTGCAAATGCATCCATCAAATTGCAATTACAAAATCCCTAACAATCTCCCCCTTTGCAATTTGATGGCAACTTACTCATCATAGAAATTACACACCAAGGTCTTCAGCTCCCCCTCAGCTGGACAAGTCTTGAAATCTTCTTGGATGCTTCTTCTCTTAGCTTGGGCTCTTGAGCTCTTTTCTTCAATCTTCTTGATGCTTGGAGCTTGATCATTCTTCAAGCTTTCTTGCTTCTTTCTTTCTTTATCCAAGCATCTCCTTTAGCTCCAAGTTTTCTTTCTTCTATTTGCTCTCCCCCTTTGACCATGCCTCTCTCTCCCTTTGGCAAGGTATGCATTCTCTCCCTTTGTAGAAGATCATACACAACTCTCCTTAGGAAGCTTGGACATTCTCTTCACCCTTTGAGAACTTGAGTTCTTTCTCCCCCTTTGATGGATAGGAGATCTTCGAGTACTTGAACTCTCGAACTCTCTCCCCCTTTGAAGAGTAGGAGATCTTTGAGTCACACTTGAACTCTCTCTCCCCCTTTGACATTAAATTGCAAAGGTACCTACACACATGAGACAAGAAGAATACCTTTAGTAGCACCTGTTAACAAATGAAATCGAAAATGAAATTCATAACAGGCTATCATGTATGTAAGTTATCTCTAAGGGCTCAAAGGCAATCCAAGGGTCAATTTGATCAAAACTAATTCTTCCTATGAAGGTTTACACTCCCCCTCAATCCATTATCTTCTTTTGTCAAACTTTTGACAAAGATTTAACTATTAGATGCAAGAAGAAGATGGTTTTACCAATGAGGGTCAACTTCAAGGAAAGGATTAGATTCATTTAACTATAAGGCTCAAATGATAAAATTACCAAAAGAGAGCTAGGTCAAATGAGAGAAACGATCATGGATACCAATTGAAATAAACATATCAATTGAGATTAAAGGATGTGACTATAAACTCAATCACTCTAAAATGGATTTAAGAGAATATAACTATTAAGATAAATCCAAATTAAAGCTATCCATGATATGGGGTTTACTAAACATAGCATCAATCAATATAACTATGAAAATAATATGCTATGTAAGTTTTGAAAATCATTTCATTCAATCAAAAAATATGACTAATCATGTGCAAGATGAGTGAAATGAAATTCAAGCATGAAGCCAACCTCAACTAATAACCAACCCATATTATGAACACATAAACATGGTGGTCATGAGATATACCTATATGAGCAAGAGAGGTGGCAACATGAACAATATGATGCTAATGGTGTGTGACATGGAATTTAAACATATAACTATCAAGATCAAACCAATGCACACAATGTCTATCACATACACAAGATAAGTCATCAATTGGATATGAAATCAATGGAAAATTATACCAAATGAAACCAATTGAATATGATAACATGATTAAAAGCAAGGATGTGACAAACACAAAATTCCATCAAGCATCATTAATGCATATTCATCACTTTTAAAGATATGACTATTGAGCATAGTGATGAACAAGGTAAATTGCAATGCAAAAGGATATTACTTTGTAAAACATGCAATTTCCAAAGTGTCCAAATCATATGAATTCAACTACTAAGATATCCATCAACCATCATAAATGCAAGGAATGGATTTCAAAGAGTTTCATATGATTAAGATCACTACTTATGAAGTTGAAACATGTATAAGGATGACACCAAGAGAATCTACATGAATCAATATCATAACCATCCAAAAAGAAATGACTATAAGGCATAGAGGATGGATTTGGGTTCTAATATGGTTTCTACAAATATTGCTAAGATCACAACCATACATGGAACCAATAGTCATTTGCATATAACAAGAATGTAAACAATTAAGCAAGGATGCAAACAACATACATTTCCATTTCTAAGATAATGAAACCAAAAGAAAAGGAAATGATAACATGGAACATGCTTAGATGATTATAACTAATGAGATTATGGAGCATTTCCATTCAAACAATCTTCAAATCATTTCAATAAACAAAATCCAACAATGAGCATAAAAGAATGATTTTGAAGATCAATTTTCAACATTGTATTTTAAAAGATATGACTTAATTGAAACACATACAAGTTGATTTTTCAAAACAATGTTCTCCATATAAAAGTATAACTTAGAAGTCCATGGAAAAACTTGAATTGAGTCAAATCATTTGTTCAAAAAGTCTTACAAATGATTCAACAACAATTGATCATGACTAAATCTAGCTATGAAAGCTTTTAACATCACAATCAATTAATCATGTAAAGAAATGCAATGCAAAACATAAAGCTAAATGTGTGCAAAAAGCAAATCAAACATGATGAGATTATAATCAAAAGATTTTGAAAACCATGATATGTAACTTAGAATGGTGTATGAAAACAAAATCAATTGATCATAAAGAAACAATGCATTTAAAAGATGTAACTATGAAAGAACAAAATGCAAATGCAATCATGACCAACAAAAGGTTTAACTTATAAAGCATAGGTTGGTCAATGAGGTCCAAGGCCTTAAGGTTTGTCTAAGTATCTAACTTTGGGAATCCACCTAAGGTCTTGTGAGGGTTGAACTTTGAGGTCTTGTTTGGAATTTTCACCAACTAAAGGAGATTTAACATGATAAATTTTCAATTTGTACTTATCACCATGATATTTAGATTTCACTAAATTTAGCTTAGATTGGTGATTAGTCTTTTGATGTTGGTGAGTTTTCTTCTTAGGGGATTGATTCATTTTTCTTTTCTTCTTATTTTCTCCCTTTACTTGACTTTTGAATTTTAGATTTAACTTAGTAACTTTCTTCAAAAGTTCTTTCATGGGTTGATATAAGGGAGATATGTTGAGAAGCTTTTTGTTCTTAGATTCTTCCAAGCTTGGTTTAACTTGTTTAAGCTTTTTAGAATCTATCTTAGGAGACTCCATTTTAAATGATTTAACTTGTTTAGTCTTTTTGGAGTTTTCCTTGATTTTTAGTGTCTTACCCTTCATAGATTTTGATTCTACCTTCTTGAGTTCAAAGATGGGTTTAGACACATGGCTTCTTCTTCTTAGTTTGCACTCAAACATAAAATGCCCTTCAATGCCACAAAAATTACATTTGGTTTTGGGCAAAGGAGGATGAGTGCTAGAGAAAGAGGACTCACCTTTCACAAAAGTGTTGGTGAATTTAGGGTCATATGTCATATTCCTATTAAATCCAATACCCGTCCTATCTCCATGAGGTTTACCCAATTTAAATAATTTTTCAAGTTTCTCTTCACTTTGGGTAAACTTGCACTCATACTTTTGTTTATATCCTTCAAGTTGAGTGACTTTGGTTATAAGGATTGAATTTTCATGTTTGACTTTTGAAAGTTCATTTTCAATTTCCTTATATTTGCTTAGCTCTTCATTGGCAAGTTTTAATTCAAGATTTAGTTCATTAACAACATTAGATCCAAGCTCTTGGGTTTTTAACTTACTTTTAATCAACTTGGCTTCTAAATTGTTAAAGTCTTTGTCTTGCCTTTTTTTTTTATCTCTTAGAGTTAAATTTTCCTTATTGACATTGTCATAATCCATCTTTAATTCTTTTAGTTCATCTTGAATGTTAGATAGATTATTTAAAGAGATCATGAACTTAGATTCTACACAATTTATAAATTCATCTTTTTCTCTAAGTTCATTTTTAGAAGAGTCTAATTCTTGTTTTATCCTTATAGATTCTTCTTTTAATCTTTTATTTTTCTTGGAAACCTCTAAGGACCATGTGTACAATTCCTCATAGGCTTCAAGTTCATCATATTCTTCTTCTTTTAATTCAAGTTGAGATTCTTTAATTTCAATTTTTGAATCTCCATAAGATGGAAGAATGAGGGTCTAGAAGAATCTACAAGGTCTAGCATAGTGGAGTCCATTCTAATGATTTTCATATAAGGACAACTCTAGGGTTTTAACTCTAGGTTTTTACACCTAATCAAGAGTTCCAAACACTTGATCCTAAGGGATAGAGCACTTGTCTCTGATACCAATTGAAAGTCCTTGAGGATCCTAACCCTAGAGGGGGGGTGAATAGGGTGAGCTACAACTATGACCAATTTACACCAATTTTAACTTCTTAATATAAACTAGTCAAATGTGATGATAAATCAATCAATATGCGGAAGCTAAAACAAAAACAATCACCACATAGCAATCACCACAACACAATATTTATAGTGGTTCGGCCAACGTGCCTACATCCACTACCGGCTTGTGCATCCAACACCCCACCGGATTTCCACTATGTATGCTTTTTCAAAGGCTAAGCAATAACCTATACAATGTTGTTTTTCTAGGCTCAACAACAACCTTACAATGTGCTTTTCTAGGCTAAGCAATAACCTTTACAAAATGCTTTTCTTAGGCTAAGCAATAACCTTACAAGATGCTTTTCAAAGGCTAAGCAATAACCTTACACAATGTAGATTTCTCTAAGAAGGTGTCTTTCCAAAAGATCACTCTAAGAGATACAAATTAAAGCTCAAATGTTGTTGCCTCTAAAATAGGCTAATATGAACGTTTAAAACAACTCACACAAACACTCTATGAATGCAAAAGTGTATGCTCATGATGTGTGTGTGTGATGACTTCAATCAATTTTAAAAAGAAAGCTTAATCAAATATATGCTTAAAGCATTTGAAAGTTTAAGACACACAAAAGTTTTGATTGAAGTTTGATGCAAATCACATGAATAATAAACAACTTGTTAATGACATGAAATTCAAAGAATCACAAGTTGTATGAAAAATAAAGTTTAAGAAAGCATGTGATTTGATAAGAGTGATTGCAAACTAATCTAATTTACCAAGAAAGATATTGAGCTTGCAAATCAACTCTTTAAGGACTTGAAATCATGCATAAATGAAAATACAAAGGATTTGAACATGCATGAATTTCATTTGTATGGAAATCAAAATAACTTAGAAGATGTACCTTTTAAAAACTCATGAGTTTGATTTCCAAATAGCCCTCTAGCCTTTCCAACTTCTTCCCCTTTCTTTGGCTCCAAAATGCTCTCAAAAGTTCATGTGTCAAGCCTTGAAAAAGGTTGGAAAAGAATGGACTTTATAGCCAAAAAGTTGCCAACGGCTAGTTCTCGGTCGACCGGCAAAGAGGTCTCGGTCGACCGAGAAGGCACAACGGTCAGATTTCTGACCGTTGGGGCTTCAGTTCAAAAAACTGTTCACTTGCCCTGCAGTGGTCTCGGTCTGGGTCTCGGTCGACCGGCGACACTGCCGGGCGAGTCCCTGGGGCCAAAAATCCAACTTTTGCCATTTCAAAGTGATTTCTTTGGGGGATCTTTGGGCCACTAAATCAAGCTTAAATAACATGTTTTAAGACATTCTAAGATGTTTAAAAACATGAAAAACACAAAGCCTAAAATGATTCAAAAGTTTAAAACCAAAGGCTAGCTTGATTTGATAAAACTCTTTTCAAATGAAAATGCATACAAAAATGATTCTTTTTGTAATGAATGTATGCAAAGCTCAAACCTAAACTCACAAGATGATTTTCCAAATATAATGCACAAGGAATTAGGTTTACAAAAGAGTTTTGGGTTCTAAAACCAATGCATCCAAGTTTATGACCAAAACATGCATAAACCAAAAACTTTTCCAAAACTAAAAACCAATGCATGTATAAAACTAGATTTCAAGGTATTTTAAATCAATGCATGTGTGAAATATCAAATGATGCTAAAGTGCAAATGCATCCATCAAATTGCAATTACAAAATCCCTAACACTAAGGATGAGATGTAATCAAGAAGGTAGATAGTACATCAGTTAACCTACTTGATTATGGATGTTACATAGAGGGGCATTGTGGTCATTGTGCTTGGTAGGTCAAAGACAATCGTCAGTTTATGATGAGCTTAATTTGCAATTTAATATTTGTCCCTGGAGTGCAACCATAACTCTTTAGTGGAATGAGTTAGGGTTAAAATGATCTTAATGTTGCTATGGGGTTAGCATGGACATTTTGGTCATTTTGGGAGCCAAGGGCAAATATGTCTTTTGGTCCCTCTTCTAGCCATCTTCCTATATTGGCATGGTTTCCTAATTTAATTAAATGATATGTGGTTGAATTAATTTTGTGGAAGAATAATTTTGAGTTTAAATTCAAATAGGCTTTTGATGGCATACATGAATTTAACTCTAGCTAAATTATTAACTTGTGGGCCATGGTGTGTTTATCTATCTTGTGGGCCAGCCATAAGGGGAGCCCTTTGTGTGAGGTTTCCAAGTTTAACTAGGTATCTTTACTTGGAAGGAAGAACTCCTCTTTGGGTAAGAATTCCTATAATTAAAGTTTGCTAAATTTTAGTATCTTTAATTAGAAAGTGTTGCACTACTAAGGTGGCTGGTTCCTTATTTTATGGGATGGTGATTCCTATTAGAGAGAGAACTCTTAAAGGAATGAGATCTTTATTAATATAACCCTCTTTACCCTAGGAGTGCAACATGTGAAAACCAGCAATCAGAATTAATCCCAGGCGTGGATTAATAGGAGCTCCATTGGCTGCCCAAGAAAGAAAGAAAGAGAGAATCACGCCCAGCCCTTTGCTCTCTTCTTCTCCATTGGAGAGAGGAGATCAGGTCCTGGACTTTTTCCACAAATTGTAGTTCAGAAAACCCTTCTTGGAATCCATATTTTGATCCCACAATCAAAGCCAATCAGATTAGGTTGTGGAATAGAAGAGAAGATCAAATGAGAAACTACTGCAGAAAATTCCTGCAACTAGCATTGCTCACTGCAGGCTGAGATCAGACCTTTGAAGGTTTTCTTTTCAGAGATTTGAGGCATTCATATCATCAAGGTGTTAGTTCTCTATCATCTCCTTTCATTATACACATGTTGATCATGATTTCATGGAGTTTTTATGCATGTTTCATGGCTGCCAAATCAGATTTGGTTTTGTTTTAAAACAAGAAAAACCATATCAGCCATGGACGTCCAAGTTCAGATCTCTATAGCATGAACTTTCAGGAGTCATTTGTATCACCTTAAAGGAAGTAGTGACCTTTTCCTTTGGCGATTTTGAAGTTTGCCCACATGACACCATGTTAACGAAGGCAGACCCATAGTTTTTGTCAAAGGTAATGACTCTGCTTTTCCTCATCTCGTTGATCTTCTCTCTCACAACGAAGCATTGATTGAGAGGATGCGAGACCATCTAGTGGTATGGACAATACCGGGGATCATTGGTTTTGCCAACATCTCCTAGTCTTTTGGGATCCGGCAAAGTGAGTTTGCCATTTGCTAAGAGCGCCTCAAAGATTTCTTCAACACCTACGTCTTAGGGGAGACCTGGTCTCTTGTAGGTCGAGGCTTCGTGGGAGTGCGACGGGCTTCAGGCTTCTTGATTGTTGCCCTTGGTGTCATGACAGTGACATGTTCAGGGGCGGTTTTCTGCTTCTTGGCAGGTACGGTTTCTTCTACGGGAAGTGGGAATGGTCCCAGCGACCCAAAGACGATGGTCCGGGGAGTAGAGGTCGACCCGGTGTTTTGAGAGTTGCCGAGGGAGATGACGCTTCGGCAGCTGCCAGGGCGCTTGTGAGTGCGATTGTTTTGCTTCTCTTAAAGCAGAAGTTGGTACTTGTTCTCATCGAAGGTGATGGTCAATGAAGCTACCATTGTTAGTTTGGAAAACTTCTGAAACAAGACCACATCCATTAGTAATCACAAGAATATGTGATCTTAAATAGAAAATAACTATGGCTTTGTCTTTTCAAATCGCTCAAGGGACATGGCCCAGCGCAAGCGAGGTGAAGAAGGCAAAAAGCCATAGAGGGTACGATTGTTCTAAACGCAAGTATAGGAGGCTCAGAGTGAGCGTTCCAGTGACTGCTAGAAGCAATTGTAAAACTTAATTCAAATTACCGAGAAGCGAGGTAAGATGATATAAGGTTGGAGATACAAATGTGTTGGTCGCGAATACAGTAGACCCGAAAGGGCATACTAGCACCGCTAGGCACAAATGTTGTAAATCGCATCCTTGGAAAGGACACGAGATGGGATTTTCTTTTTGAAAGGTCAAGATTGGATTCATAAAGAAGAGCAAATGGTATTCCAATCCGAACACAGGCTCAAACATTTATGCAAGCACTGAGTCTGAAAGGGAAGGAACTAGAATTTCTCGAATCTAAACCCAAAAGTGACGAAAGTTTTTTTTTGTTTTGAAGAGATTTTTTTTTTGAAGATTTTTTTTAAGTGTACACTAGGCTTCCAATTCGGTCTTATGAAACCTTAGTAGATAGATTAGCCCCCATGTAAGGGTAGGATTACTTAATGAACCCGTTTGGAGGACCCTTGCCTCGAACAGTCTAGATGCCTTCACTCTCTGGACAAGGCTTTTCTTAGATCCACTTTGGTCAAAGAACGCAATTGGTGTAACCTTAGTGGGTTTTGAACTTTTTTTTTTTAAGATTTCTAATGGACTCATCAAAGAGAGCGAATGGTCCCACCAAATCCAAATGCTGGCTACAAACGATTTCCGCTAGCCATTGTCCGAAAAGGAAGAAACCAAAGTTTCTCAAATTTGAATCCAAAAGAGAAAAAACTGATTTTCTTAATGAGTTTGAACTGAGATTTTTTTTTTTTTTTTGAAATCCCTATCGGACTCATCAAAGAGAAAAGATGGCCCATTCCCCGATACGAACAATAGCAACAAACATTTCTGTGAGCTATCAAGTTCGAATAGGAGAGGATCAAAGCTTCTCAAAATTGAATCCAAGAAAGAGTAATCAGATTTCTTTAGTTTTTTTTTTTTTTTCAAAATGAGAAACAGTGGAAATAAACTCAAAATAGAAATTTCCAAAACAATCTCATCTCATGTTTTTTTTAGTTGCAAGATCCAACATAGGCCCCCAACTAGAAAGGAGCCAAAGAATCTAAGCATCACGTTCTCAAATGAGCGCGTCCCACTGAGTGTGCCAACTTGATGGACCCGGCTTTTGTCCTCCCCTTCCGCCCCGGGGCTGCCGGGGTCCCGCGGAGGAGAAAAGCGAGCATCAACAATTTTTTGTACGGGTATGCCAGATTTTCTATTCTACTTGAAATTTGAAGTCGTGATCCGGAGATTGACCTGCACAAGTAGAAAGGAAATCAACTCTTCTTTCTAACTTTCCATTGCACATGTATTTTTAAGAAAGAGACACAACAACAATTTTTTTAAATGCCGTGAGAGGAGATTTCGTTTTGTTTGTCATGAAAGGCGGTTTTGCTGTAGAAGGCGATTTGCAAATCTCATCAATAATGAAATACACGAATTGTGATTTTTTTGTCTCTTTAAAAAAAATACAAAATACAATAGAAAAGTAAGAAAAGGAATCTAACTTCTCAGGAGATTGTGGGGACTCATTCAGATCGATGGTCACAAGTCGTGTATAGGCTTCACCATCGCCCTTCAGATGAGAACATATGATGCTTTGATTCTTTTGGCTTGGCTCTAACCTCAAATTTTTAGAGGATAAAGACCAAGGGGAGGTCCTATATCCAATAAAAAAACAGAGTAAACGGGTTGAAAAGCGGCGTTTAGGCCATGTTGGATAGAAGGAGAGGGGACCTTGCCTTGGGGGTGGCCCCTTAAGGGACTTTGATCACCTTGTGGTGTTTGCTGTAGCAGAGTAGCAGGACTTCTTCAGAATTTCTCTCTCTTGCTTGTGTGTATGTGTGTATGGATATGTATCTGTCCTCCTCTTGGAATGACCCCTTTTTATAGGCTCTTGGTAGCCATGGGGTGATTTATGGCATTGATGACCCATGATGAGAGAATTGATGGCATTGATGCTCCATGATGGGAGGAGTTACAAGTTTTAGTTCTTTTATTTTGTAACTCCTTTTTCTTGACTTGTGATTGGCCGATGGAGAATGATGGCATTTAATCGCCTTTAATCTCCATGATGAGAGGAGTTTCATGGTTTTAATGCCATGATTGTTTGGATTTGTAACTCCCATTTGCTTGATTCTGATTGGGCCGTCCAAAATAATGGGTTAATGACTGCATTAAGTTGTCATAAAACGGATCAATTAACATGATTAAATGGTCGCCAGGGCATTTAAAGAGTCACGGGCCGTACCCCATCTTTTGAAATTCTTCTTATGACGAACGCCGATGGATCCACATGTTGTTTGATGTCGGATGGCGATGTAACTTCAGACATTGATTGGTTCCAGTGGGCCGGAGACATTTGTCTTGTCAATTTCTCGATCGGTCGGATAGAAAGTGTACTTTCTTGGTCAGCCGGTTGGCGATCTTGGAGCGCTCAATGATGATTTCATGCTTTTGACGGCGGATCCGAAATCTTGATGAAAATAAGTCGATTTCAAGCATCAAGAATCAAATTTTCAAAAAACCGCAGGGGCATGGTCGCCGGCGACCGTGGGGGATTTTCCCCTTTTGGTCGCCGTTTTTCGGCCGTTTCTCCGATATTTTTATTCTTTCTTTTCTCCTGTATTTTTTCTTGACATTTTTCCTCATTTATTGACTTGATTCTCCTGAAGAAAATCTGACGAGAAGCCGCGCAAATCGAAGCACAAAGTTTTCTATTTTCCGGAAAGGCCGAAGACTTTGTTGCCGATTTTCCGTCAAGAGTCAAAACTAGGTCAAACGATGTCAGAATGACCTGAAATTTTAGGTGAAGCCTCCTGAGCAGTAGATAGGACCAACCATGGGCTTTTATTTGAGTTTTGAAGCCGTGTGGGGTCCCGTCGCCAGTAGACTTGATTTTACAGCGAGGAAGATGCCACGCTTTGATGTACGGTCAACCGATGTTCAATCGACTTAAAATTTGACAAGGAGCCTATTGGAGTCAATTTGAGACAATCCATTAGCTCCAATTCGGATGTCATGGTCCCAGGAAGCTCCGCCGTCGGGAGACTTGATTTTATTTCGGAGCGTCAAGGTCGGGTCAAACGTTGTCTGAATGACATGAAATTTGACGTGCTGTCCTTTGGAAGCATGTTAAAGTCACCCATGTGCTCTATTTGATGAGTGATGGCCTCAATAGTTCTCGCCACCAAGAGGCTTGATTTTACTACTCGAGGGTTGATGGAGCGTCAAACGTTGTCGGTTTGACTGGAAACTTGACATGGAGCCTTTTGGAGGTATTTTGAGACCATCCGTAGGCTCTGATCGATGTTTTGATGTCTTCGACACCGTCGCCATCAGGAGCACCTGTGCAGCTACCGGAGGAGTGAAGTTAGGCCAAATGATGCTGGAATGGCCTGAAGCTTGATGTAGAGCCTCCTAGTGGCATCTTGGGGCCAACTGTGTGCTCAGTTTTGTGTGTCAGGGTCTCTGGCTTCACTGTCGCTGGGAGCGCCTGCTCGGCTGTTGGAGGAGTGAAGTTAGGCCAAACGATGTTAAAATGGCCCGAAACTTCATGTGTACCTCTCTTTTGGCTGTTTTGAAGGATCTTGCAGTTTTTGTTTGATTCTGACAAGATCTGATGCTTGAAGTAGCATTGCCTGTTTGGAGTAGGATGCGGTTTCATGTGGCTTCTTGATGATGATGAGGCAATGTGACTTTTTTGGTGTTAACAATTACAAATTCGGGAACAATAGAACATCATTGGATTTCCAATTTTCCTGGGACGGGTGTCGGGGTTCAAGATTTAATTCAATGTGAAGAGGGGTCCCGTATGTCAAATTCAATATAAACTTGGTACTCCTTGAGGTTTGAAGACATTCCAAACATCCTATTCACATTGATAATTTGAAAGTCCTCAACATATTTCTGAGACGAGATTTTCTCCCTTGAATTCTCAAACAGTCCTTCCTAACCATTTCATGAACATATGGTTTGAAACAGTTCTTTTTGTTAGGGATTTTGTGTTTTTCAATTTGATAGATGCATTATCATTTTAGCATCATTTGAATTTTCACACATGCATTGATTTAGAAAATCTTGAAATCTTGATTTACACATGCATTGGTTTTAAGACTTTTAAAAATCTTTGTTCATGCATGTTTTGATTTTAAACTTGGATGCAATTAGTTTTGAAAAGAAGTTTTTCGAATCAAACAAGCCTATGAGTTTTAAATCTTTCAAATCATTTTAGGCTTTTTATGTTTCTTGTTTTTTAACCTCTTAGTTTGATTTAAAACATGTTTCCAAGCTTGTTTTAGTGGCCCAAAAATTCCCAACCAAAATCACTTTGAAAAATGCTATTTTTGGGAAAAAGGTCCCTAGACCCGGTCGACCTGCAGTGTGCTCGGTCGACCGAGCCCATGGACCCGGTCGACCGAGCACACATGGGGTCGACCGGGGCAAAGAGCCATTGGCTCTTCCAACGGTCATTTTTCTGACCGTTTGAGGCCAGGTCGACCAGGCACTCGTAGAAACTCATTTTTTGAGTATAAATATAATTCCTTTGAAGAATTTGATGAACAAAGAGGCCCTCCTTGAGATGTTTTGAGGCCAATCAAAGGGGATGAGCTAAGAGATGAAAGGGATCATTTGGAAAGCTAAAGCTTGGTTCCATTGAGTTAAATCACTAAGTAAGCTTTACTTTTCTTAATCATATATTTTATGCTTTGCTTTATTATTGGTAAATCTTTTCTAACATGATAAACTACGATTTGTTGTGTCCTTAACATGTATATACTTTGAATTGATTTATTGTTTTGGATGCATCACCTAGATTCAATCCAAGTAGTACTTAAATTGGTATATCTAAGTAAATCATGTTAATGAAAACATCTTTGAAATTTTATGTAACATGATTCCTATACTTGGTTGAATCTTTGGTTGTTGTTTTTCATCATAAGAAAATCACTTTCAAATCTATCTTATTTTTTGATTCAACAACTTTACAAATCATATGTACTTTTGTTTTAAAGTTTCACAACTTGCTTTGCATTGATAGGTATATCATTTTCAAGTTGAATTTTTAATTACATATGATTTGTCCCTTAACTTCAATCAAATCTATTTTTGTGTTTTACACTTTCAAATGCTTTTAGCATACACATATTGAGCTACATTGTTAATTTGATTGAAACCCTTATGCATCACATGTTTTGTTCTTAGAATTTCACAACTTGTTTAGAATACATAGGTGTATCTTTTACAAGTTATTTTTAACATGTGATTAGCATTCTTTTCTCAATCATAAATGTTTTTATGAGCTAAAACTTTTAAAAGCCTTTGGCATACATTTATGAGCTTTCATTTTCAAATTGATTGAGAACATCATACATACACATTGTGCGTTCATCTTTGCATTCATAGTGTGTGTGTGTGAATTAGATTTTCACTTTCATATCCGCCTAATTAAGAAGCATTATAATGAGCTATAAATTGTATCTCCATCAAGTGTATTCTAGACACTATGTAGAGAGATAACTAACCTTTGGTTGTAGAGGTTATTGCTTAGCCTAAGAAAAGCATAGTGTAGAAGTTATTGCTTAGCCTTGGAAAGCATAATGTAAAGGTTATTGCTTAGCCTATTGAAAAGCATAAATAGTGGAAATCCAGTGGGGTGTTGGATCACAAGCCAGTAGTAGATGTAGGCATTGAGGCCGAACCACTATAAATCCTTGTGTGATGGTGCATGCTTTGTGGTGATTGTTTTTATTAGTTTCCGCATTTAGTTTGATAATCATCACTAGTGGCTAATTTAATTTAAGGAAGTTAAAATTGGTCATAATTGGTCACTAATTTGAAGCTCACCCTATTCACACCCCCCCCCCCTCTAGGGTTTGGATCATGGACTTTCACTTTTCTTCCTTCTCAATTCCCATAAATTTCTAGGAGGTCGGTTAGCAAGCGGCTAGCCCACTGATCACCACTTGGTGACCACCCCTTCAGAACTAGAAATTTCTCCTTACTGATATGGTGACCGACCCTGTGCGGTCACCAAGTCGGTGACCAGTCAATTAGTCGGCGGTCAGCAGGCAGTTCAATTTTGAATTGATTTCAACCCCCTTTTCCTCCAAAACATTTCTCCTATAACCCTCTTCATTCCATGCAATAAAATGAGCTCAAAAGATCCTCCAATTCATCATTCAACACTTCCATTTTCATAATTCAAATTTCTCCCAAACACCACAACATTTCCACCATTCTTGTGGACCATTTTGGAAATAAAAACCATGTTGAATAAAACACTTTTAACATTTCAAATAACTTCATCAAGAGAAAGAGGGAGGGAGAATGCTTACTAAACATGTATTTGCCAATGTAATGGAAATCATAGCATGGATTACAAAGTAGATAAAAATATGAAAGACATTGAAAAACATCAAGAAATCATCCATGGAGAGTTTGTATTCAAAATAAATCTATTCGACCACTTGCCTTGGTTCCATGCTAGCAAATCAATCTATTAATCACTCTCTCCTCAAGGATAACCTACAAATATATTAAAAAACCCCAAATATAACCCATTACAAACCCTAACTAGCCAAAACAATGAAATAGAATGAGAGAACTTTCAATAATGGAGATGAAGCTTCTCTAGGGTTACAACAATACAAATATAGAAGATGGAGAGGATTGCTTACTTGGATGACCTTCAAATGGAAAGAATTAGCTCAAAGAAAACATCAAAGTTGATGGATTTCTCTTCCAAGAGTATCAATGGAGAGCTCTCAAGGAGAGGAAGAAGATGGTGAAGTCCATTTTTCCTTTAGCAAGAGTTTGGTGGTGGATTGAAGATGAAAGAGCAAGAAAAACCAAGGAGAAAACCCTAGGGCTGGAGCTTTTCTTCCGCAAGAACAAGAGAAAGAAGAAGAAGATGGGTTCACTATATATACGAAGTGGGGGATGGGTCCCACTACTAATAAGGTTTGTTGAGCTAAAACATTGGTTTCCGGGCCTCGGATGAATTCGACAAAGAAGAAATGTTCACCAAAATATCTAATTTTTGAAAAGTATATATTTCGCGGGTTTCGGAGACATTAAAAATAGTATCCAGATTTTGGTGTAAAAAGACTGTTTTGCTCCTAATATTAGAAAAGTAGGGTTTCGGGCTCTCGAACGAGGACGAAGTCAACAAGAAAATTGCAGAGACTAACATGATAAGTAAAACGAGGCTAAAACAAGAATTATCGGAATCTCAAATAATCCCCCAATCACACGCAAAGTCGCTAAAAGAACCCCCAAAGGGTCCCACTAAATCAAGAAGGCACTCAAAACTCCCCAAAGTTATTTAAAAGCTATTCTAATCCCAACTTAAATCAAAATCCACTAATCTCACTTAGAGCTAAAAATACAACTTAATTAGTACTAATCGAGGTCACTCGGGTCGGGGTCTTACAGTAAGACCGAGAAAGTGATGTATAAAGCTTGACTGAGAAGGAAACCACATCATGGAGATTTATTGAGGATTTTTGACTTGCCAATGTGTATAGGGAGTTCGGAATGTCTCAAATCTTATGGAGTACCAAGCCAATAACAAAACCGACATACGGGACCCTTATTCACACTGATTTAAATCTTGAACCCTCAATGCATAGTCCGAAAATTTATATAAATCCATTTATGTTTCATTTTACTCGGATTTCATACGTACTTTCAGTCTTCATGTGACATTAATAGTTCTGGTTCAGAAATACTGAATTATGCGCTTTAAGTGTTCTGTCAGCCCCGTATATGCATGACCAGATACTAATGTTGTAAGGATTTTTTATGTTGCTAATTTGATGGATACACTATCTCTTTCACCGTAAATTGATCACACACTCATGCATCTTAGTTTGGACTTTGAAATCTGAGTTTCTAACTTGCATATGCATTTGGTTTTCAAATGATTTAATCCTGCATGTTTTAGAACTTAAAATGCACTTTCGAAAATTTAGTTCTTCATGCATGTTTTTGGAAAATCGAGTTAGACATCTAGGTTTGTGATTTGCATACATTCCTCATCTTTAGAATCTTGATGTTATGCATAAATCATGCTGGCTCTGAGTTCCAAGTTTCATTTATTAGAAAATTGAAAATTCTGCAGGAACTCCTCCCAAGCCAGTGAACTCGGTCGACCGGGCCCTGTACCTGGTCGACTAAGCCAACTAGCCATTGGGCCCGGTCGACCGAAGGTGCATGGGGTCAACCGAGCAAACTAGCCGTTGGACTGTTTTTTCTATTTAAGTCTAAATCATTCCTCACCTTTAAAAGGCTTGTTGGGTGAATCTTTTGAACAATATTAAAGCCTAAGGAAGAGGAATAAGCTGAGAAAGCTAGAGGGCAAATGGAAATCCAAATGCTTGAGATTTAAAGGTATATCTTTCCAAGTTAAGGTTGATTTCCATTCCATTTGAAATCCATACATGTTTAAGTCTTTGTAACTCCTTATTAGCATGATTTCTAGCTTTATGACCGTCCTAAAATAGGGTTGCAAATATAAATTATTCTCCGCTACTATCTCTGCTTGCAAAAGCAAAGATGTTAACCGAGTATCGTATCCACTGAGACAAAAAGGCTAAGTTGTGTTGTTCCCTAAATTCCTAACCTAATCCTATTAGAAAACAAAGTTCTGATTATTAAACTAATCCTATTAGAAAGCGAAGTGTTGGTTTGATGGGTTTGCTAGTTTTGATGGTCTCAATACCAAGTATATGATGTAATAAATTGATTCATTTCTTTATTTATCAATACAATCATGCTTTCCTTTTCATGAGATGAATGGTGTTTAATTATATACTTGCACATAACCAATACAAATGACATAATGGTTTATGAGATGATCCGGAGTCCACAAGTATACTAGATGTAATACATGTGTATGGATGAGATCCACATACAGGAGACATGTATTGCAAATCTTATGCTTAAATATCTTCACAACCAATGATGAGATTGTGCATCTCATCTGACAAGGTTACAGCACTTTGATCACTATGAGATGGTGTGATTTGTCTCGATCATCGAAATGTAAGATTCTGGATCATGGTACTGGTACATTGGATGTATTGAAGGGCCATGAGAAGCACCTTATATACACCGTCTTTACTTTAAGGTCTGCTCTCATAATTCCCTAGCAATAGGCTCATAATCCTGAGATATTAATGAACTCAAGTTTCTATCTATTCATTTGCTTTGAGTCACCAATGAGTGAGGCCAATTGTAGGTCAACACCTCGGTGATTTGGGTACGTGGTAGTAGAGCTGTGAGAACATTCAATGGTCAAGATGGAATCTATCTTTAATATCCCCTTGTGCCAATTAATGGATTTATCATTGGTAAGCGCGCACCCATTCCAATTAAAAGTTAATTGGATCGGTACCAAATGATCATTATAATTAATTGGGGCTCAAGGATAATAAAATATGGATCTAATTTGTTGGACATGTCCAATTGATCCATGGATATAGATGGAGGGGCCTACTTGTGGTACTGAGGAAGTTTAGGGTCTTCATTGTAATATATTCCTAAGACTGGAGTGCAATTGCATTTATATAGTGGAGTTATTTGCAATTAACTGTGGGCCCGGATTGCACATGAGATGTGGGGTCGCGTGTCCCAATTGGAGCCAACTTTCTAAGGAATCCCTAGTGGTCCCCACGCTAGCCCAAGTTATTAGAAAGATACTAATTCTGCTTGAACTCTAAAATGAAGGTTACTATTTCAATTTGAAGTGAGACTTCTAATAGTGGTAATGGTAAGCTACTAATTATTAATGGAAGTAGGACTTCTATTTTAATTACAAAGGAGAAAGCTACTAATTGTTGTGGAAGTGAGACTTCTATGGCAACTAGCAAGGGAGAAGTTTACTATTGTGTAATGGGAGTTAAACTTCTATTTCAAATAGGAAAAGAGGTGGATTGGAGGGCTATATAAAGAGGAATAAACCCCTCTTGGTCGTGCATAATAGATAGAGCAACTTCAGCCCCTTTGTGCAAGTGTTGCACAAGTTCTCTTCCTCTCTAAGTTCCCCTTTCTTTCACCTTTAGTTCTTTAGAGTTACAAGTTAGGTTTTCTCTTGGAGATTCCACCATCTTCTTGAGAAAAGAGATCTAATACGGGTAATAGCGTGGAAGATCAAAAGGTGTTGGAGATTTTGAATTGGATAGTGAAGGTGTTCATCATCAAAGGAAAGAACTCAAATTCTCCATTAGAGCACTACAAAGCTCCAAAGGTATATCTACATCCTTGTATGCTGTAGATTTCGTGGTTGCATGTTTATGTGTTGTTTTCTATCTTTTAGATAATATATATTGTTGTACATGATTTATGAGTTTGAGGGATTGCATCCTGGATTGGGTTTGTTGCCTTCTAGATAGTTGATCCCTGCATCAAGTGGGTCAAAAGTTTTTGAAACCTATCTGAATTGCCCACCTATTTTCTAACAATTGGTATCAGAGCCATACCTCATCTCTAATCATGTTAGATCAGCAAGCTTGCTCTAATCTTTGCATGGGATGCGAAGAAGATGAAGCAAGGGCTATGTAAGGATCAGTTTTGATGAATTTACATGGTTTGATAGTAGATTCATGTTTGGATAGTCACAAAAGGGTTTAATAATGATGGAAGGATGGTAGGAAGCCATTGGAACACTTTGGAAGTGATTTGGCGAAGAATGGACACGAAACAGAAAACCCAAGTTGCAGGTTTTCGTCAGTCCGGTCGACCTGGCCCCGTGCTCGGTCGACCGAGCCCCCTGGCCGGCCGACCGAGCCAACTGCACAGTTTGCTGTAGAAACTGGTTTTTCCAGTTTCGGGTCTTCTTTTACTTCCTATTTTTCCAGCATTATTTGGCAGCCTATTTTTGTGATTTGTATGGTTGTATGAGATACTAACTTGCAGATGATCATGTCCTCTCCATATGGCCCATAAGTCTTTTGCTTTCTATTTATGGTGATTGGTTTATTTAAGGCTAATTGTAAAGGTCGTCATGGTTTCCTTGGTTTCCTGTGAAAGGGCAAGGCATGATGAATTTCCCTATAGCCCTTTTATTTCCATGTTTAGATTACCATGTAAGTCTCATAATTGAGGCATAGGAGTTTATGTAATTTTCCCAAATTTGTAAATTCTGGCGATGTCCGAAACGAAGATGGAAAGCGATGTAGGACTCCTAATCAAAGAGCTTGAAGATTACCAAAAGAGTTCTGGAGTTTCCCAAAGAGTTTGAGGAATTCCAAAGTTTTGGAAAGTCTAAAAGTCCAAGAAGTCTATTCCGCTAGGGCCATGTGGAGGAGAGGACTAGTTTCTAATTTTAGCACTTTCTATTTATGGATGCATGCTTAATTTAGAATGTTTCCAAATCTGATCCAAACATAGCAAGTTACTAAAATTGGTCAAATCAAATTAATTTTTGGAAAGAGTTCTAATTAGTGTTGATGACCCATGAGATGGACACATTGGTAACACTAATTTAGAAACTGGACTTTCCTTAAAATAACTTGACTTGGAACCAATCTTTGATCATATCATGAGATGATCTGATGTTCATATGTATATATGTGGGCCCTAATACCTTACAAGGAAATCCTCAATTATAAAATATTAAGTGGGAGCGGGGCATTTATATTTAGAAATCCCCATGGTTTTCCACCATAGGTCCATTGTAAGGAAAGTATTAGCCTCGCGCCATCTTAAGAATGGCCGTTCCCCACGGAGGGCTTTTACTTGTCTGGTTACTAGATATGGATCTCCTATGGATAGTGTTGGTGAGACGGGGCGGGGGCCCACTCCCCAAGGAGGAGTTGCTCGCAACAGTTGTCATGCAATGCTAGTTGGTGGGTCACACTTAACTAAAATAATGATGTAGTATCCCAAAGGATTTACTTCATTTATTTTAGAAACAGAAGTTAATCGGGAGTCATTCATTATTTGGTATGAGATACCTAGATAATAATGAATGAAGAGGATCATGGATAGTTAGTCTTAATTCCGATTTTGACCAACTTTGATCCGCACCAATCTAGGTGGTATTCGCACTCCCCAAGGAGGCATACCCTGGGGATTGGGATTCCGATGTATTCTGAATTTAGTGGTTATGAGGATTCCATATAAATTTGGTAGAATACTAAACCCTAATGTCATTTAAATCCATTAATTGAATGTATGGTTATGTGCTACAGTATTTCAAGCATGAATTCAAATACTTTCAATCCACTTGCGACCATCCTCAACCAGAATAAGTTGGTGGGATCCAATTATGTAGACTGGAAACGGAACCTGGATATATTCCTGACAGCTTCAGGATATAAATATGTCATTACCAACCCCCCTCCCCTTGATGAGCCATTGCCAGAAGCATCACTGGAAGAAAATGAACTTTACACCAAGTGGGCCAAAGACGATGAGATGGCCAGATGTTATATACAGGCATCCATGTCTAGTGTTTTGCAACACCAACATCAATCTTTTAAGACTGCATATGATATTATATCAAGCTTAAAGGAGATGTTTGCGGAACAGGGCAAGCCTGCTAGACAGGCTGCGATGAGGGTGCTTATAAGCACCAAGATGGCTGAAGGCACACCAATACAAGACCACATGTTGAAAATGATAGACTCATTGAATGAGTTAGATGTACTGGGGGCTACAATTGATGCAAAATCGCAGATTGACATAATCCTTGAGTTACTACCAGAGTCATTCAATAATTTCAAGGTCAATTATAATATGAATAAGATGAATTTGACTCTAGCTAAGCTTTCTAGCCAGCTGGTGGTGACTAAAGGGATTATGAAGAAAAAGCCAACTGCCCTGATGACAGAAAAGTCATTTGCCAAGTCCAAACCGAAAGGCAAAGGGCGGAAAGGCAAGAAGAAATCAGTTCCGAAGGGTCCTAAGGTGGAGAATGGTCCTAATGGTGGTATTGGCAAGGCTAAGGGGTCAGGGACAAAAGGAAAGTGTTTCCATTGTGGTATGGCAGGACATTGGAAGAGGAATTGTCCAGATTATCTGTCTAAGAAGAAGACCTCAGGTATGATTGAGTCACTTGTTTCTGAAGTTAGTTTTACAACTGGTACTTCAGAATCTTGGTGTGTGGACTCCGGGGCAACTAATCACATATGTAATTCGTTGCAAGGGTTCAGGGAAACCAGGAAACTCAGTGACGGCGAAATCATTGTCAACCTAGGATCTTATGCAAAGGCGGATGCAGTCTCAGTAGGAGTTATTACATTATGTTTTCAAGATAATAAGTTGGTTTTGTCAGACACTCTATATGTACCGTCTTTAAGGCGGAATTTAATTTCAGTTTCTAATTTGGTGAATAAAAGTTATTCTATTACTTTTGGTACTGAAGTTGTCATAAAGAGAAATGGTACTTTTATATGTTCTAGCAAGGTAACCAATGGGCTTTATCTGTTAACTCCCACAATGTATGAGATACATGAAACCGAAATAATTAATAGGCCATCATTAAGGAGAAAGTCACCTTCATCTAATCAAACAAAACTTTGGCACTTGAGGCTAGGTTATATAAACCAAAATAGGATTGACAGGCTAGTGAAAGATGGTATCTTGCCTTCATTGGTTGTAGAACCAATGCCTGTCTGTGAGTCCTGTCTGGAAGGCAAAATGACCAAAAGACCCTTTTCATCCAAGGGCAATAGGGCCAAAGATTTATTGGAATTAGTGCATACTGATGTGTGTGGACCCATTAATGTCAGAGCCAGAGGAGGATATGAGTACTTCATCACTTTCACAGATCACTACTCAAGATATGGATACATATACCTTATGCACCACAAGTCCGAGGCTTTTGAAAAGTTCAAAGAGTTTCGAGCGGAAGCGGAAAAGCAATTAGGTAAAAGTATCAAGACTCTTCGATCAGATCGAGGAGGGGAATATCTCTCTGGTGATTTTATGGGATACTTATCAGAAAATGGGATTCTATCCCAGTTGTCTGCTCCTGGTATGCCCCAACAGAATGGAGTAGCGGAAAGAAGGAACCAGACTCTTTTAGATATGATTAGGTCTATGTTGAGTTTCTCAGGATTACCTATATCCTTTTGGGATATGCCTTGGATACTGCGATGTAAATACTAAACCTCGTACCATCTAAGTATGTACCTAAGACTCCCTGAGAGTTATGGTCTGGACGAAAGCCTAGTCTACAACATTTACACATTTGGGGTTGTTCGGTACACGTGCTGAAGGTAAAGACGGATAAGTTGGAAACGAAGTCGGAAGTATGCACGTTTGTAGGATATCCTAAAGGAACTAAAGGTTGGTTATTCTATAATCCCAGAGAGCAGAAAGTGCTGGTAAGCACCAATGCGGTTTTTCTGGAGGAAGATTATATGATAGACCGAAAATCTTTAGAAAAGGTAATCTTGGAAGAAATTCAAGAACAATCAATTCCAAATCCAAGTATGACCGAACTTGAGGAAGAACCGCCCCTACCAGACACAATAGTTACACCAGTGCCTCGTCGTAGTGGGAGAATAATCAGGCCCCCTGATAGGTTCTCGTTCTTGGGAGAGTCTTACGAGGCAATCCCGGAAGAACTGGAACAGGATCCCTGTAACTATGATGAAGCAATTAATGACATAGATTCGGGACATTGGCAAGATGCTATGAAAGCTGAGATGGAGTCTATGTACTCTAATCAGGTCTGGACACTTGTGGACTTGCCTGCCAATATCAAACCTATTGGGTGCAAGTGGGTCTACAAGAGAAAAAGAGGACCATATGGAAGAGTTGAGACCTTTAAGGCCAGGCTTGTTGCGAAAGGGTATACTCAGAAAGATGGTATCGATTATGAGGAAACCTTCTCGCCGGTAGCCATGCTCAAGTCCATCCGGATACTCTTATCCATTGCGGCTCATCTCGATTACGAGATTTGGCAGATGGATGTCAAGACGGCATTTCTCAACGGCCATCTTGAGGAAGACATCTATATGATGCAGCCAGACTGTTTTATAGTAAGTAACCAAAAGCAAAGAGTTTGCAAACTGCAGAAGTCCATTTATGGACTGAAGCAGGCATCCCGAAGCTGGAACATCCATTTTGACCGGGCAATCAAATCATTTGGTTTTAGTCAAAATCCGGATGAGTCATGTGTGTACATGAAAAATGAAGGTGACAGGGTAGTTTTTCTGATTTTATACGTCGACGACATCCTTCTCCTTGGGAAAGATATAGGAATGTTGTCAACAGTAAAAGTTTGGTTGGCAAAGACTTTTGATATGAAGGACTTAGGAGAAGCTAGTTACATCCTAGGGATCAAACTCCATCGAGACAGAAAAAATAGGATGATTGGCTTATCTGAAGCTGCTTACATAGATAAGGTACGGGTATGGTTTGCTATGCAAGACTCCAAGAAGGGTATTACACCTTTCAGGCATGGAGTGCAACTTTCCAAGGATCAGGGTCCCAAGACCCCAGAGGAAAAGGAGCAAATGAGAGCAATTCCATATGCTTCGGCTGTTGGTAGCCTCATGTATGCTATGCTATGTACTAGACCGGCTGTCATGCAGTGGGCTTAGTCAGCAGATATCAGTCTAACCCAGGTCCTGACCATTGGACTACTGTAAAATGTATCCTCAAGTACTTGAGAAGAATTAGAGATTACATGTTGATTTACAGCAGTGATGAGCTGATTCCAGTTGGGTACACAAATTCTGACTTTATGTCAAATAAGGATTCCAGGAAATCCACCTCTGGTTATGTGTTTATGCTTGGCGGAGGAGCCATCAGCTAGAGGAGTATTAAATAGGAATGTACCGCTGATTCCACTTCTGAGGCTGAATATGTAGCTGCTTGTGAAGCAGTATGGCTCAAAAGATTCCTTTTGGAACTTGGAGTGGTACCTTTGGCATGACAACCGCTCATAGTTTACTGTGACAGCAGCGGGGCAGTCGCTCAGTCCAAGGAACCCAGGAGCCATAAAAGCCAGAAGCACGTACAGAGGAAGTATCACTTGGTCAGAGAGATTGTGCAGAGAGGTGATATTGCTATCACCAAGATAGCCTCTGCGGACAATCTGGCAGTTCCTTTTAGTAAACCTTTGACCACCAAAGTCTTTGAGCAGCATGTAGACGGGATGGGCATGAGATGCAATCCTGATTGGCATTGAGCCCAAGTGGGAGGTTGTTAGTTTCGATGGTCTCAATACCAAGTATATGATGTAATAAATTCATTCATTTCTTTATTTATCAATACAATCATGCTTTCCTTTTCATGAGAAGAATGGTGTTTAATTATATACTTGCACATAACCAATACAAATGACATAATGGTTCATGAGATGAACCGGAGTCCACAAGTATACTAGATGTAATACACGTGTATGGATGAGATCCACATACAGGAGACATGTATTGCAAATCTTATGCTTAAATATCTTCACAACCAGTGATGAGATTGTGCATCTCATCTGACAAGGTTACAACACTTTGATCACTATGAGATAGTGTGATTTGTCTCGATCATCGGAATGTAAGATTCTGGATCATGGTGCTGGTACATTGGATGTATTGAAGGACCATGAGAAGCACCTTATATACACTGTCTTTACTTTAAGGTCTGCTCTCATAATTCCCTAGCAATAGGCTCATAATCCTGAGACATTAATGAACTCAAGTTTCTATCTATTCATTTGCATTGAGTCGCCAATGAGTGAGGCCAATTGTAGGTCAACACCTCGGTGATTTGGGTACGTGGTAGTAGAATTGTGAGAACATTCAATGGTCAAGATGGAATCTATCTTTAATATCCCCTTGTGCCAATTAATGGATTTATCATTGGTAAGCGCGCACCCATTCCGATTAAGAGTTAATTGGATCGGTACCAAATGATCATTATAATTAATTGGGGCTCAAGGATAATAAAATATGGATCTAATTTGGTGGACATGTCCAATTGATCCATGGATATAGATGGAGGGTCCTACTTGTGGTACTGAGGAAGTTTAGGGTCTTCATTGTAATATATTCCTAAGACTGGAGTGCAATTGCATTTATATAGTGGAGTTATTTGCAATTAACTGTGGGCCTGGATTGCACATGAGATGTGGGGTCGCGTGTCCCAGTTGGAGCCAGCTTTCTAAGGAATCCCTAGTGGTCCCCACGCTAGCCCAAGTTATTAGAAAGATACTAATTCTACTTGAACTCTAAAATGAAGGTTACTATTTCAATTTGAAGTGAGACTTCTAATAGTGGTAATGGTAAGCTACTAATTATTAATGGAAGTAGGACTTCTATTTTAATTACAAAGGAGAAAGCTACTAATTGTTGTGGAAGTGAGACTTCTATGGCAACTAGCAAGGGAGAAGTTTACTATTGTGTAATGGGAGTTAAACTTCTATTTCAAATAGGAAAAGAGGTGGATTGGAGGGCTATATAAAGAGGAATAAACCCCTCTTGGTCGTGCATAATAGATAGAGCAACTTCAGCCCCTTTGTGCAAGTGTTGCACAAGTTCTCTTCCTCTCTAAGTTCCCCTTTCTTTCACCTTTAGTTCTTTAGAGTTACAAGTTAGGTTTTCTCTTGGAGATTCCACCATCTTCTTGAGAAAAGAGATCTAATACGGGTAATAGCGTGGAAGATCAAAAGGTGTTGGAGATTCTGAATTGGATAGTGAAGGTGTTCATCATCAAAGGAAAGAACTCAAATTCTCCATTAGAGCACTACAAAGCTCTAAAGGTATATCTACATCCTTGTATGTTGTAGATTTCGTGGTTGCATGTTTATGTGTTGTTTTCTATCTTTTAGATAGTATATATTGTTGTACTTGATTTATGAGTTTGAGGGATTGCATCCTGGATTGGATTTGTTGCCTTCTAGATAGTTGATCCCTGCATCAAGTGGGTCAAAAGTTTTTTTAAACCTATCTGAATGGCCCACCTATTTTCCAACAGGGTTTTGATTTCTAAATTAACAAACTAAAGACCGCTTTGATTCAATCAGAGAAAAGAACTCAGGGTATGAATCCACTCTAGCCTCGTACAATGGCAAGTATAGACCTAGGGTTTCACTATCAACACTATAAAGACTCGTTCTGGTTACAAACCTTCAAAATCAACAAATAAGGGATGTGGATGTAAATCGAGGCATAACCTATCTCTATGGCATAGATTATCCTAGATCTAACAAACACATTCATTGAAGCAGCGTTATATAACTTAGTATTCAAATCTACAAGATTAAAATACCAAAGAAAGAGATATTGCATTAATGGAATCCAATCAATGGATTAACATCTTGTCATATAACCAAACGCGTTTAAAGTAAAACCCTAAACCTATACATCACCACAAACAAGAGATTAGGGCTTCATCGCAACCCAAGAATTTTTATTTCCTGCGCGTCTCTGTGACCGCGCGTCCGGACGCCCGAAGGCAGTGGCCTCGGGTCAATTGGATTTTTGGCCATTTTCCTCCGTCTTGCGCCAATTTCTTCCCAATGCACCTAGGGCACCTGTAAACATAAAAATAACATAATTAGACTAACTAAACTCATCGGAGTGTATACCAAAGTCTAAATTGAGGGCCTAAATGGTACACTTTAGGCTCTCATCACACCCCCCAACTTACACTTTGCTAGACCTCGAGCAAAGCTCAAATAAAAAGAAAGACTAACTAAGGCCATTTTCGTAGGGAGCACAGCTGCACTTAGCATGTGCAACAAGCCTTTAGACCTCTAAGTTCCCCTTAGAGGACGAGTTATAGTCTCGTGAGGGTTTGCAGTGAATCTACCCTACAAAATTCCTGAAACATAAAAGAAAAACAGGGAGTATTTTCCACCAAGGTATCTACGAACACCGGATATTCTTGATTATGGGGTTTTCAAGACACATCTCAAATGTGGTTCACAAATCCTATCTTTTGGTAAAAAATCCTCAAAATCGTGCTGGGAAACTTGATCGTGTATGATGGAATTGTGTACATATAGAAGCATGAAAGAATAAAACGATCCACTAAAAATTTCCATGAAAACACATCCTTGTCTGTCAAAATTCTGGGCCACCTAACCTCAGTAAAAGTTAACATGATTCCTCTCAAGGCATTTGTGGTGGCTTTCACACTATTGTTTTTCAAAGAACGTGACAACACTATTTTGATTTCATTTTTTTTTTTCTCTCTTTTTTTACACTAAAGAAATGACGGTGCAATGCCTAGGTCCCTTAAGCTTTCTAATCAACCCATGTAACGAGCATTCAGCCAATGACTCCCAAAACAGATGTCTTTTGGGCACTAGGTATGGCAATACCCCTATGGGCATATTGGCTCAGGCTAAAAAGGCTACAAACCCAAACTAGTCACAACTTCTTCTTTTTTTTTAACGGTCCCTAACAATAGGTAGCCCTTTCCATATGCCCGACTTAAGTATGACCGAGGGTCAGCTTTCCATCATAATTGTTCTAAAGTTTTCACTAGTATGGAAATCATAGTTTCACATTTCAAATTTTCTATATAATACGTTGTTAAGTGAGAGATCAATGATTCAACAATTCCTCAAAAACTCTTTCCTAAAACAAGATAGTGAACCATTTTTTTTTTTCTCTTTTTCCTCACAAAAAGTTCCAAAAATCAGGGTATCTTTGTTTCATAAAAACCCGGTTAGAAATTTCCCGAAAGACTAACAAAAAAAAAGCAAAAACTCTTTTTTTTTAAATTAAATTGAAACTAAAGGAAAAGACTACGACTCAAAGAACTAAAAATTGCTAAAGATTACCCCTAGACTACTCCAAAGGTTAATACCCCACCCCCAACTTAATTTACAGTGTCCACAATGTTAAACACAAAAGAAAAGAGAAAGGACAAGGAAAGTAAAGGAAAAGGAGGGATATAACCTGGGTACCGCTTAACAAAAAGATGCATAGTAAAGAAAAGTCGGGTAGACCCCTCAACTTGCATTAAAGAACCTGCAAAATGTTAGTAACAATCTAGAAACACAAATAGAGAAACTAAAAGGAAAATGCTAACTAAAAAGAAAAAGAGACAGCCTCAATTGTCCTCCCCATCCCCGTCATGGCAAGCCCCTCCACCTCCATCGTGCAGGTGATCATTTCTGTGGGGAGGGGAAAGGCCACTCAGACCTTTCATTAAAGATCTCATTTCGAAACGAGAGTCTGTAATACGAGTGGCAAAGTCCTCAAAGCGGGATCAAAAGCCACCTGATGGGATTGGAGGGCCTGCTGACCTTGGAGGATAGCCTCGTATTGGGCATAGGTCATGTAAAATGGGTCAGCCTGCCCCGCAGGAGGGTGTACAATAGGAGGGGCTTGAGGTGGTATCGGTGGCTCAACCACAGGTGCGTCTACTCCCTGCATCATAGCAGGGTGAGCGTGCTGCATATTACGCAAAATGGTCTAGACACTCTGTGTCCATCGCACCTCACCGTATAGGTCAGAGCATGGGATAGACTCCTCATCAGGTGAAATGGGATAGGGGACTGCCAATAGGCCCGAACGAGTGAGAAGTAACATGGTGAGCAAATGAGGAAAAGGCAAAGGCCTCTTCTTCTCCAGATCTTTTTTAGACTCTTTAAAGAGCCTATAGACTTTGCACATTTCCTAAAAAATCATATGCGGGAGAGATACCGCGTATCCGTCATGGATAGCGTACAAAGTCACAAGGAAGTCCCCCCTCCTCTCATCCTTGTGATCATGGGAAATGCATTTACACGCAGCACTTGATCTATCAGCCACATCCTTTGAGGCAAGTAACTACGATGAGTGCTCGTGTAGTTTACCTTGCTAAACCGACCCCCACACATCTCATTGGTGATACTGGCCACAGTGGGGGTGGCTGGAAAAAATGGAAAGTTACCTGCACCGGGGTTACAGCCGAGGGCATGAGCAATCTCCCTCTCGGTCACAGTAATGTCATGTCCATCAATGGTGGAGGACAAGACATTGTCATTCTGCCCCGTTATCTCCAAATTTTGGTAGAAAAGGCGTACCAAACGGGGGTACGCCGGGGGAAAAGGTCCACACAAAGCTGTCAATTTACGCTGACGTAATTGTTCAACCGCCCAATGTGTGGATTGGTCGGCTTCAAAAAAATTCAAGTCAAATGTGGTCTGCCTTTCTAAGGGTCGATTGGCCCATTCTGCATCTGGTTGTTTAAGGGTAGGAGTGGATGCACTTCGTTTGTGGGGCTGCGGATTGAAGGAGCCCTCATCTGCAGGGGCCTTGGACTTACTTCTCCCCCTTTGAAACATTTTTTTTTCAAATGGAAGTGACAATGAATAAGGAAAAACAAACATAAAACAACTTAACACAATTGCACAATAAAAGAAAAAGAACAGTAAAGAAAAACAATTAAAAAGAAATTTACCCACCAATTGCTCGCCGGAGCTCCGGTGAAGTCGCCGGAGAAGATGACCGGAAAAGTTGGTCGGAGACAAACGGGCACCGCCGGCGCGTAGAAGAGCTCGTGGGGAAGAGAACCCAAGTGCGTCAAATGGATGGAGAGCTTCGAACGCCGGTAGATCTAACCGAGAAGAGTGGATGTCACCGGCGGGAATGTAGGCTCCAGTGGCACTTGTACGAGGTGAGAATGAGATAAAATGGAAAAGGGGAAAGAGAGGAATGCAATGGTGGTGTAGAAAATAGGAGGAGAAGGGTGGTGGTGAGGTTTAGTGTGGAGAGAGGAAACGAAAGGAAGGTCTGGAGAGGAAGAAAAGAATGTGATGAGAGATAGAAAGGGCTGCCCTAGCCCTTTAGGATATGCCTCCCACGTTTTGTCCCCCCCCCCCCCCTTTATTTTTTAGTTCTCAGGCGTCCAGACGCCCGGAAACAGAGAGCAAGCCTATGTTGTGAAAGTTCCTGGCGTCCAGACACCCAGGTGTGGCGTCCCGATGCCCGAAAGAAGAGAGCATGCCATGTTTAAAAAAAAACAGGGCATCTAGACGCCCGGAGACAGAGAGCAGAGCTTGATTGAAAATTCTTGGTGTCCAGACGCCCAGGTCTTTTTTTTATAATCTTAATCTCTCTCTCTCTCAAAGGTGGGGATCAAATCTCCTAGAGGTACCCTCGAAGAAAAGGAAAGGACTCAATTTGGACAACAAAAAGGACTAAAAGACACTGACACCTATGCTACGACTCTATCTACACTCGGGTTTCCTCCCACAAGAGCTTGGTTTAACGTCGTCAGCCAGACGTCGAGTACTTGCAGCCCATAAGATAGGACGGGTCCATTAAAGCAATGGACTCCACTACTTCACGTGCAGTAATACCCTCTACATAGGGTTTCAATCGTTTACCATTTACTATAAGAAAACCCCCAGTGTTGGGGTTGCGAATTTCTACTGCACCATGATCAAAAACCTCAGTTACCACATACGGTCCATCCCATCTTGACCGCAATTTACCTGGAAAGAGTCGCAACTTGGAATTGAAAAGCCATACTTTTTTATTCGGCTCGAAGGACTTTCGCAAAATGTGTTTGTCATGAAAAGCTTTAGTCTGAGCCTTGTAAATTTTGAAATTGATGTAGGCTTCATTTCGAATCTCCTCTAACTCATTGAGTTGGAGTTTCCGAGTGGAACCGGCAGCGGCCATATTAAAATTGAATTGCTTGATGGCCCACATAGCACGGTGTTCGAGTTCAACTGGCAAGTGACAAGCCTTGCCAAACACTAACCGGAATGGGGACATGCCAATTGGAGTTTGTAAGCAGTACGGTATGCCCATAAAGCATCATTTAACCGCAAAGACCAATCTTTACGGTCGAGTTTCACTGTTTTTTCCAAGATACGCTTCACCTCCCTATTGGACACTTCGACTTGGCCACTGGTTTGAGGATGATAAGGTGTAGCCACCTTGTGTGTGATGGAGTATTTCTTTACCAGCGCTTCGAAGTGTTTATTCACGAAGTGGGTGCCCTCATCACTTATTATTGCTCGCGGACAGCCAAAGTGACTGAAAATATTGCTTTGCAGGAATTTGACCACAACTTTGTGGTCATTAGTCTTAGTAGCAGCCGCTTCCACCCACTTGGACACGTAATCAACCGCCACTAGAATGTATTGAAAACCAAAAGACGGCGGAAACGGTCCCATGAAATCGATGGCCCACACATCAAAAATTTCTACAATCAAAATCGGTTGTAGGGGCATCATGTCCCTCCTAGACATATTCCCTGTTTGCTGACAGCGCAAACAAGTTTTGCAAAACTGATGAGCATCTCGAAAAAGAGTGGGCCAATAGAAGCCACTCTGTAAAACTTTCGCAGTGGTTTTCTTCCCACTGAAATGCCCTCCACACTCAAGAGAGTGACAGAATGTAAGTATACTGTTATATTCACTCTCGGGTACACATCGCCTGATCACTTGGTCTGGACAGAACTTGAAAAGTTCGGGATCCTCCAAAAAATACATCTTTACCTGGGAGAAGAAACGATCCTTGTCCTGATTGGACCAATTTGAAGGAATTGCCCCCACTGCTAGATAATTCACAATATGAGCATACCAGGGGGTGATTTTGGGACACCGTAAACAATTGCTCATCGGGAAATGAGTCATGCAAGGGTAAGGTGTCTTCTGTAGTTTCCACCAAGATTCGGGATAGGTGGTCAGCTACATAGTTTTCGGAACCTTTCTTGTCCCGAATCTCAAAGTCGAATTCTTGAAGTAATAGAATCCACCTAATCAATCTTGGCTTAGTGTCCGTTTTCGACAGTAAGTACCGCAATGCAGCATTGTCTGTGAACACTATGACCTTCGATCCTAACAGATAAGACCGAAATTTATCCAAGGCAAACACAACAGCTAACAATTCCTTCTCCGTTGTGGTGTAATTCATTTGGGCATCGGAGCGGGTTTTGCTAGCATAATAGATGATATGTGGAACCTTGTTCACTCGTTGGCCCAGGACTGCACCGACAACATAGTCGGAAGCATCGCACATAATCTCAAACGGATGGGCCCAATCCGGTGACTGAATGATAGGGGCGGTAGACAGGGCTTCACAAATCTTCTCAAAAGCTTGCATGCAAGCCTCATTAAAGACAAAAGAGGCCTCCTTGGTGAGCAATGCACACAAGGGTCGAGAAATCTTACTAAAGTCTTTAATAAATCTGTTGTAAAACCCTGCGTGTCCTAAGAAGGATCGAACTTGCTTGACCGATGAGGGAGGTGGAAGTTTGGATATAAGATCAACCTTGGCCTTATCCACCTCAATGCCTCTAGCAGAAACGATATGCCCCAAAACGATGCCCTCACGCACCATGAAATGACTTTTCTCCCAACTCAAGACCAAGTTTGTCTCTGTACAACGTTTCAGCACCTTTGCCAAATTATGGAGACATTCATCAAATGAAAACAGAGATATCATCGATAAACACCTCTAAGAATTTCTCAACCATGTCGGAGAAAATAGACATCATACACCGTTAAAAAGTTGTGGGTGCATTACAAAGTCCAAATGGCATCCGTCGGTAAGCGAATGTACCGAAAGGACAAGTGAAGGTTGTTTTCTCCTAGTCATCAAGGTAGACGGCCACTTGGTTATATCCGAAATAACCATCCAGGAAACAATAAAAACTTTGGCCAGCTAACCTTTCTAAGATCTGGTCAATGAAAGGTAAGGGAAAATGGTCCTTTCGGGTCATGGAATTCAACTTTCGATAATCAATGCACACACGCCACCCAGTAGTGGTTTGTGTGGGAATTAGCTCCCCGTTCTCATTTTCCACAACCGTGATGCCAGACTTCTTTGGGACCACCTGAGTAGGGTTCACCCACTTGCTGTCAGAAATTGGGTATATAATACCTGCATCAAGAAGCTTCAGTACTTCTTTCATGACCACCTCTTTCATGTTAGGATTTAAACGACGATGCATTTCACGTGACGGCTTCGCGTCATCTTCGCAATGAATGCGGTGCATGTAGATGGAGGGATCAATGCCTTTCAAATCGGCTGCAGACCAGCCGATTGCACTTTTGTGCTCTTGTAACAAATCCAAGAGCTGGCCTTCCTGATCATCAGACATATCAGAAGCAATGATGACTGGCAATGTATCCTTTGGTCCAAGATAAACATACTTGAGTGTAGCAGGAAGTTGTTTTAACTCAAGTTTGGGGGGAACATCAATCAAGGGAGGGGCTGGTGCTTTAGAAAGTGGAGGTAGATGTTCGATCTTTGCCCTCCATGGGGGAAAGTCCATCATAGGTACCTCATCCAAAAGGGCATTGACATCGGAAATCGAACGGTCAACATCATACTCATCATAGCTGAAATGGGATAAGCAAGCCTCTAAGGGATCCTCAGTTAAAATATAAGGGAGGGCTTCGTCAACAGCTCATCAACAACATCGACTGTGAAGCAGTCGTCCTTTTCCGAAGGTTGATGAGAGGCCTTAAAACCATTCAGCTTGACTTTCATATTGCCAAAAGAAACATCCATAACTCCAATGCGACAATTAATGGTTACATTAGCTGTGGCCAAAAAGGGGCGGCCGAGGATGATCGAAGTTTGTTTCCGTAGGTTTGGCACTGGTTCTGTGTCAAGGAGAATGAAATCAGCGGGAAAACGAAATTTGTCCACTTTGACAAGAACATCCTCAATTATACCCTGGGGCACCCTGACGGATCTGTCAGCAAGTTGCAAGGTGACCGTTGTGGGTTTCAACTCGCCCAACCCAATTTGCTCATACAGTGAGTAAGGCAAGAGATTGACACTAGCTCCAAGATCTCGCAAAGCATGATCAATGATATGACTCCCGATTGTACAAGTCACAGTGGGGGTGTCAGGATCTTTCAGCTTGGGAGGAGTGTCATGCTGAATTAAGGAACTCACTTGTTCGGTGAGCAGGACCTTCTTGGACACATTAGGTTTGGATTTGCGCTTCTGAGTGCACAAGTCTTTTAGATATTTCACATATGAAGCACTTGCTTGATAGAATCCAGCAAAGGTAGATTGATCTTTGCTTGCTTGAACACATCTAACATTTCATCCATGGTAGCTCCCTTTTTACCGAAGGGAGAGGGTGTGTCCAGACAAGTTGGGAAAGGGACTTTAGGCACATAAGTGGGTGCCACAGCAGGAATAGATGAAGAAGTGGAAGGGCTGATCTCCTTTTCCTTGGGACTCTTTTCCACCCTAGAGCTTTTGGGGTTTGGGGCAGACTCTCTAACATCTTTCTTAGGTTCCTCAGGCCTAGTATCAACCTCACGCCCATTCCTCAACGTGACAACTACTTTGGCTTGTTCATGAAAAGTGTCATGAGGTTGTGAGCTACTTCCCACCTCAAAAGTATTCTTGGGGTTGACAGTGGATTGGCTAGGTAAACGGCCCTCTTCTCTTCTATTAAGAGCGATAACTATTTGGCCCATTTGGGCTTCTAGCTTGGCTATGGACTGAGAATGGGAGTGGACCAATTGATTACCTGCTTTCAGCTCCTTTAGCTCTTGCAATACTGTCTCCTCAAATGATGGATTTCTTTGAGGTGGTTGAGGGTTGGATTGCTGGTAAGATTGTTAGGAACGATAGGCCACAGGATTGTATTGAAAATTAGGCCTATTTCCCGATTGAGAGAAAGAAGTGCCTTGACCACGCGACTTCCATGAAAAATTGGGGTGATTGCGCCATCCCGGGTTGTAAGTATTTGAATAAGGATCATTACCCGGTTTGGAGAACCCCTAAGCAGCATTCACCTGCTCCTACACAAATTCAGGGAATTGGGGTGCTCCAGGACAATCACTCACAAAATGAGCGGGACTGTTGCATAAAGCACAAGCATCTTGATGAGCAGGAGGCTGGGGAGGTGAAGATTGGAGAGATTATCCCCTAGAAATCAATTGATCTATCTTTTGGGTCAAGGCAGCCACTTGAGTTGTGAGTTCATTAGAGGGCTGAATTTCAAATATGCCTTTAGGTTTTTGCAAAATAGAGGCTGTCGGCCTCTCCAATCTAGCAGTGGAGGCATGATGTTGGAAGGTCTCGCTCATATTCTCAAAGAGCTCCCATGCCTCATCCTCATTTTTTAATATTATTGATCCCCCACTGGCGGTCACTACCATGTTTCGCCATTCAAGTGATAGCCCATCATAAAAGAATTGCACCAATTGCCATTTGGCAATTTGGTGATGAGGACACTTCCTAATGAGATCCTTGAATCTATCACATGCCTCATGAAATTGTTCATTATCAGTTTGGGCGAAAGATGTGATAGATCTCCTGTACTGATTTGTTTTGCCCACAGAGAAATATTTATCTAAGAATTTTTGTTGTAGTTAGGCCCAAGAATTGAAAGAGTTTGCAGGTAAAGTACTCAGCCAATAATTGGCTTTGTCCTTCAATGAAAACGGAAAAAGAAACATTTTTAAGGCCTCACTACTGGAGCAAATAACCAAGAATTCATCAATGTGGTTGTATGGGTCCTCATTGTTCAAGCCATAGAAAGAAGGAATAAGATTGATTGTGCTAGTCTTGATTTCATATAGTACAGGCAGTTGAATACACGGTGGTGACTCGTATTCTGAAGGAATATAGTGCTCCTTCAAGGGCCGGAGACGTGGAGCCTCAGGAGCTCCATCTTCTTTTCTTTCCTCAGTCATTAGTGAATTTGTGTGTGAGACAACAGAGGGGTGTTTAGATGATCTAATTTTTCTAAGGACTCGCTCTAAATTTTGGTCTAGAGAAATCAAATCTGGATGACAAGAGCGACGACCAAGCATGCACACACAAAACTTACTGCAATTATATGAAAGGAATCAGAAAGTCTAGGCTTACCGCGCTCTAGGTATAATCGACCTTTTAATTGAGTAGGACTTTCAAGTTGTCAACAGTGCTCTAGGGTCCTGCATAAACTTTAGGATTCTCTGTGTTAGAATCAATATCCTGCGGTAAGAATAGTAGAGGTGTGAGAAAAGATGATAAAGTAAAATAAAATAAAAAGAAATTGAAAAACCTAAACTAATGTTAGAATTAAAAGAAACAAACAACCGTGCTAATTGACCCTGGCAACGGCGCCAAAATTTGACCGTCCTAAAATAGGGTTGCAAATATAAATTATTCTCCGCTACTATCTCTGCTTGCAAAAGCAAAGATGTTAACCGAGTATCGTATTCTCTGGGACAAAAAGGTTAAGTTCTGTTGTTCCCTAAATTCCTAAACTAATCCTATTAGAAAATAAAGTTCTGATTATTAAACTAATCCTATTAGAAAGTGAAGTGTTGGTTTGATGGGTTTTGATTTCTAAATTAACAAACTAAAGACCGCTTTGATTCAATCAGAGAAAAGATCTCAAGGTACGAATCCACTCTAACCTCGTACAATGGCAAGTATAGACCTAGGGTTTCACTATCAATGCTATAAAGACTCGTTCTGGTTACAAACCTTCAGCGTCAACAAATAAGGGATGTCGATGTAAATCGGGGCATAACCTATCTCTATGGCATAGATTATCCTAGATCTAACAAATACATTCATTCAAGCATCGTTATATAACTTAGTATTCAAATCTACAAGATTAAAATACCAAAGAAAGAGATATTGCATTAATAGAATCCAATCAATGGATTAACATCCTGTCATATAACCAAAAGCGTTTAAAGTAAAACCCTAAACCTATACATCACCACAAACAAGAGGTTAGGGCTTGATCGCAACCCAAGAATAAAGATTTAGTTACGCATGGCAAGAGGTTGACACTGAATTTCTGGTGAAATCTCCATTGACGCTCTTCCAAAGCTCCCAAACCAGCCTCCAGAACTTCTCCCAAGATGTGAATGACTTCAAAAAAGAGTTTGGGCTCCTATTTATAGGTGTTGGGATGAAAAACCTCTTCAAAACGTGCATGAGGCGAACTCTCAGACGGTCCGGGTGTCCGGACACCAGGAACTGGGCGTCCGAACGCCAGGAATTTTTATTTCCTGCTCGTCTCTGTGATCGCGTGGCGTCCTGACGCCAGGCCTCGGGTCAATTGGATTTTTGGCCATTTTCTTCCGTCTTGCACCAATTTCTTCCCAATGCACCTAGGGCACCTGTAAACATAAAAATAACATAATTAGACAAACTAAACTCATCGGAGTGTATACCAAAGTCTAAATTGAAGGGCCTAAATGGTACACTTTAGGCTCTCATCACTTTAACTGAGTTGTTTTGCAAACACCAAATCACTTAAGCATATTAGATTGTTTACAAACACTCATGTCTCAATCACACGTGTTTTAGTCTTTAAACTTCATACAACTTGTGTAGTATGTCTTTCCAAGTTGTTGTAAATATTTCATGTGATTAGCTCATCACTTCAATCATCAATTTTTGTACTTAGATTTTCAAATACATCAAGCATTCATTTAAGACCTTCATTTTAGAAATTGATTGAAGTAAACATTCATACACTTTGAGCACACACCTTAGCTACTTGTTAATGTATGTTTGTATCTTGTTTTAACTTTCATATCAGCCTAATTAAGAGGCAAATGTATTGAGCTTAAATTGTATCTCTTTTAGTATTTGTGTAGACACTACTTTGAGAGAAATTATTCTTCTTGTAAAGGTTATTGCTTAGCCTAAGAAAAGCATAGTGTAGAGGTTATTGCTTAGCCTTGGAAAAACATCTTGTAAAGGTTATTGCTTAGCCTAGAAAAGCATATTGAAAGGTTGTTGTTTAGCCTAGAAAAACATCATTGTAAAGGTTATTGCTTAGCCTTTTGAAAAGCATAAATAGTGGAAATCCGGTGGGGTGTTAGATCACAAGCCAGTAGTGGATGTAGGCATTGAGGCCGAACCACTGTAAATCTTTGTGTGATGGTGTATGCTTTGTGATGATTGTTTTAGTTAGCTTCCACATTTATTTACTTAATCATCACTTGTGACTAGTTAATTTTAAAGAAGTTAAAATTTGTCATTATTGGTGACTATATTGTAGCTCACCTTATTCACCCCCCTGTAAGACCCCGACCCGAGTGAACCCGATTAGTACTAATTAAGTCGTGTGTTAGTGCTAAGCTTGATTAGTGATTTTGGCTAAGTTGGGTTTGAAATAGCTTTTGTTCTAGTTTTGGGCAACTTGGAGTACTTTGATAGCTAGTGGGGCCCTTTGGGGGTTCCCCTTTCGACTTTGCATTTACTTAGAGGATTTTATGGAATACTTGGAAATTGCGTTCTTACCCCCATTTCATTTATCTTATTGATCCCTACAACTTTCATGTTGATCCCGTGTCCATTCGAGGTCCCGAGACCCGATTTACTAGCCTTGAGGGGCAAAACAGTCCTTTTACTCTAAACCTGTACCCAAAACTTGATATCCCCGAAACCCGCGAAACATATACTTTTTGGAAACTAGATATTTCGACGATCATTTATTTCTTCCTTCTTCGTCGAATTCATCCGAGATCCCGAAAGACATGATTTCAGCCAAACAAGGTTCTTTAGTAGTGGGACCCAACCCCATTTGTTAACAAAGGGAAACCCATTCTTCATTTCATTCCATTCTCCATGTTCCAGCACAACATTAGAACCTAGGGTTTTCTTGCAACTTCTCTTCTTCTTCTTGCTCTCTCCATCTCCAATCCACACCAAACTTGCATCAATCAAGAAATGAAGGTCATCATTCTCTTCCTCACCTTGCAAGCTTCCTTTTGATACCATTTGCGGAGAAACCTACCAACTTCAAGATCTCCTTTGAGCTAACTCTCTCTATTTGAAGGTCGTCCAAATAAGCAATCTTCTCCATCTTCTAGATTTGTGTTCTTCTAGCCCTAGGGAAGCTTCATTTTCGTTATTGAAAGTTCTATCCTTTTCATTCTTTGTTTGACCCATTTTAGGGTTTGTTTTGGGGGTTTTTTTATTGTAGCTTGGAATTGAGCTTAAGAGGTGATTAGAGGCTTGATGGATCTAGCTTGGACCTAAGGCAAGTGAGTAATTAGGTGTTTTGAATTTTAAATGGTTTGGTGAAACATTAATGGATTTTTCATGCTTTTATTGATTTTCATTGTTGAAATAAATGCTCATAATGCATCTTGCTAGCTTCATTTAATGTCTTGGAAACATGAGTTTAAAGTCTTCTTGTCTCTAGTCTTGTGTGGTTGTATAAGTATTGAATGGAAGGAAAAAGGGAAGGAACCAACCCACTGCAGAACAAAACTCAGGTTCAGTTCCGCAGTGTACCCGGTCGACCCCACGGTGGCTCGGTCGACCGGGGACACAGGGTCAGGCTCCCTGGGAGCCTGACCAAAACACTGTCCACCATTTTAAGTTACAACTCCCGGTCGACCGGCCATGGGCTCGGTCGACCGGGCACACAGGGACCAGGTCGACCGGGGCTGCTGTGTACCAGGTCGACCGGGCCAACTGAGAAATTCCTGCTGGAAGGGGATTTTCATCCTGTGTTAGAATGGGCTTAGGTGGGACTTTGGCTACCCTTTTTGAACTCATTGGACTATATGTGAGGATGTCTTGAGCCGACGTCTTCATGGTTGGTTCGGTTGCATCGGAATCCAATTCATTTCAATCTTAAACGGTATGGGACAACGCGATATACTTCTTATATCTATACGCGAAGTCTATTTCCTTGGTTATCGCGAATCCTATCCCTTTCGTTAACTGAGTAGATTGTACATGCTTCAGGATTAACATCATACTTAGGATGGACTGTTTATAGTTTGATCTTTTTCTATCGTAGCATCTAGAACAACCTATAAGCTCATTTTAAGTCTTGAAAACCGTAAAGTGCATAAGGAGCCCGAAATGTCTTCAAACTCAAGGAGTACCAAGTCATTATTATAATCGACATACGGGACCCCTATTCACCTTAAATAAATCTTGAAACCAATATTTTACCGAAATTGTAATAGTTCACTGTTTCACCTCATTTCCAAGATTTGCATTACACGACTTGTTTTTCCCGAAAGCAATAAAGTTACACTAGTAACAGTTACTTGTCCCGAAATGCATTGCACCACATGAAATGGAGATTATTCCTTGAACATACTTGCCCCGCACGTTCATTTACTTGCACTTGATTTACTTGTTCATGTCTTGATTTATTAATTGACCTATGAGTCGGCATCACTAAGCTTGGATAACCTTGTCGGTTTGATCCACCGACTTGGAGATCCCTCTCCCGTCCCGCCAGCTGCAGTTTGGATCCTGATACCCGGTTTATTACCGTGGTCCCGTCCCGATACCCGGTTCGCTACCGTGGTCCCGTCCCGTATATTTATATTGTATATATGATTTGCGTTGAATCTCCTCACCTTGTGTGATTGAGACCAACGTCCCGTTATACTTTTGTCACTTTAGTGATAGAGGACTTAGCTTTATGTGATTGCCATTTTGTTATTTTCCGATTTCCTTGGATACCTACATGTTTTATTTTGTTTATTTGTTTTATAGTAAATGATTTATCTCATTTATGAGAGTTCTTGCTTAAATAGATCTCTATGCTTTTCAAGATATTTCCTTTATTATATGTCATTGTACCTTTTCACTCTCTTTCCAGACCGTCGTGTCTGATCCATTTTCTTTGGTACTCAGGTCCCGTTGTCGGTTACCTTGAGGAGGAGCCGGAGGAGGCGGTAGGTGAACCGCAGCCCCTAGTTGAGTGGCGTGCTGACGATGTCATGTAGACATCGGGTTGCTACGAGAGACGTGACATTTGGGAAAACCGTTTAACCATTCTTATGGGTTACTGTTTTGTTTATCTTGGCCTTTGTTGGCCTCTAATTTTGGGGAATGTAACTACATGATCTTTTGTTAAACTTTAACTTACTTTTGGGGAACATGCTATAGATCATTGCTCATTCTGATACAGTATTTTAATACTTGTGTTATTATCTTTATGATTTGAGATGGATTGACTATTTGATTTGCTACACGCTTCCGCACTTAAAAGAAATATCTTTTCGTTAGCTAGTATCGTGTGAGCAAGGTGTGACCCTTTATTTGATTATTATGTGCTAACAATTTGTTTTGCAGCATCATGCCACCTCGTAAGAGACCAGTGAATGGCAACCCTTCTGCAAGCAATAGTGATCACACAGGGCCACTTGAAGAGGAAAGGGTTGATAATAACGCACCAAATCAGTTCCAACAAATGATGCAGGCAATGCTTGACCAACAGCGTCAGGCTAATGAGAATCAGGCTAGATTGCAAGAACAAATGCTTATAAGAGAGGAAGATCATGCAAGAGAATTGGCAAAGATGCAGAGGCAGTTGTTGGAAGTATTACAGAGAAGGCCCGAGCCGGTTCTACCTCCACCCGCAATCGTTATCAATCAGAGGCAACATGACCCGAACGCTTTGTTTGAGCGGTTTCGGAAGAGAGCTCCAAAAGAGTTCCTTGGGTTAGAAGACCCATTAGCTGCAGATGATTGGCTAGAGCATACGAAGAACATATTTGAGATCTTCTAGTGCACCGGAGGAGAAAGGGTAAAACTAGCATTATCTCTCTTCAGTGGTACAGCAGACAGGTGGTGGAAGACAGTTAGGGAGGAATACAGGACTATGCCTGATGCAGAGGTTTGGGTGAACTTCAAGAGGCAGTTTCATGATAAGTATGTACCCGCCCATATCAAGAGACAGAAGGCAATAGAATTTCAGCAGCTTGTTCAAGGAAGTATGACAGTCCTAGAGTACCTCACCAAGTTCGAGAGATTGTCCAGATATGCCCCGGAGTTGGTGGATACAGTTGAGAAGAAAATTGCCAAGTTCTTTGAGGGACTTAACCCTTTTATTGAGAGGGATGCCACCGGAGTAGTGCCACCTGCTACTTTTGATGAAGCGGTCAAGAGGGCCTATAAGTTTGAGAACATCCATAACAAGATCCTTAGAGTTCAAGGCAAGAGTCCAACTCATCAGCAGAACTACCAACACCAGAGAAATCATCAGAACAAGAAGCAAAGGGCAAGGCCAAATGTTCAGAATCCAGTGGTTTGCATCCACTGTGGGAAGAACCATGCCAGTGTTGAATGTCGTACAATTACAGGAGTGTGCTTTAGATGTGGGTCCATGGACCACCAAATGAGGGATTGTCCTAGACCGAATAGGCAGAATCAGCAGCAGCAGCAGCAAGGACCACAACGTCCAGCACCATCACAGAATGCATTGGTTGTCCAAAACCAGGCAAGGCCACTCCAGCAACAAGCACCACAGCAACAGCAACATAGACAGCAGCAGCCACAGCAGCAGGCCCGTTATCAGCAAGGACAGAACCAAAATCAACGTGCACCGCAGCAAAATAGGAATGCACAACAAGGCAGGCCACAACAACCTCAGAATAGGCCTCAACATCGAGGACAAATCTACGCGGTCAATAGAGCTGATGCAGAGGCAGCGGGAAATGTAGTGGAAGGTACACTTCTTGTTTGTGGGATTAAAGCTAAGATTTTATTTGACCCTAGCTCTACACATTCATTCGTATCCCATAAATTTTCTGAGTTGATTGATATGCATGCTAGAGAACTTGAGTTCATTTTGACTGTGGCAACCCCAGTAGCTAAACAAGTTATTTGTAGAACCTTTTATCGTAGTTGCACAGTCCAGTTAGGAGAAGTGGTTTTAACCGCAGATCTCATTTCATTGGAGATGTATGATTATGATGTCATCCTAGGGATGGATTGGCTGGCAGGGTACCATGCCACGATAGATTGTTTCCATAAGACCCTTACTTTCAAGTTAGCTGAGACGCCAGAAGGAGTGTTGTTTCAGGGAGAGAAGAGGAATCCTCGTGCAGGGTTTGTCTCAGCGTTGAAGGCTGATAGATTTTTGAAAAATCGTTGTGAAGCCTATTTAGCGTTGTAAGACCCCGACCCGAATCAACTCGATTAGTGTTATTTAAGCAGTGTGTTAGTTCTAAGCTTGATTAGTGATTTTGGCTTAGTTGGGTTTGGAGTAGCTTTTGAATTAGTTTTGGGGAATTTTGATTGCTTTGTGTTAGTAGAGCCCTTTGGGGGTTCCTTTTCAAGGCATTGCATTTGTTTGAGGATTTATCGGAGGTTTTTTCATTCATGGTTTTAACCCCGTTTCATCCGTATTGTTAACCCCTTCAACTTTCACGTTGATCCCGTCCCCGTTCGAGATCCCGAAACCCGATTTCATAACCTTGAGGGCAAAACAGTCATTGCACACAAAATCTGTACCCAAAACTTGATATTCCAGAAACCCGCGAAAAACATATACTTTTTGGAAACTAGATATTTCGACAATCATTTCTTCCTTCTTCGTCGAATTCATCCGAGGTCCCGAAAGAGATGATTTCAGCCCAATTAGATTTGTTGGTGGTAGAGCCCACTCCCCACTTGTTTATAAGGAGACCCTTTCCCATTCATTTCTCTTTTTCCAGCACAAGAGAGAAAACCTAGGGTTTTCATTGTCTTCTTCTTCTTGCTCTTGCTTGCAATCACCAAACTCACCACCAATCTTGCACAACTTGAGTAGTGGAGATCATCACCTTCTTCCTCATCACCCTAGCTCCCTAGTGACACCATTGCTAGAGAAAACCATCCATTACAAGAATCCTTTTGAGCTCACCTTGTCCATTAGAGGACCTTGCAAGTAAGTAATCTTTCCCTCCTTCTAGATTTGTGTTCCTCTAGCCCTAGAGAAGCTTCACCTTCATTATTGAAAGGTTTCCTTTGCTATTTCATTGTTTTGACTCTTTTAGGGTTTGTTTGTTTTGGGGGTTTTTGGTCATAGCTAGGATTCCTTGCTTGGAAGAGTATTAGAGCTTGATTGCATTGTTAGAAGACCCAAGGCAAGTGGATGAATGATTTTCCTAAGCTTTCATTGACTTTGGATATTTTCCATTAATGCATATTTATTGCTCTGTTTTGAAACGAATGCTCATGATAGAGTATTAATGGTACATTTATGGTCATGAAGTTGTGTTGGTGTATAGCCTTTAATTTCTTCTTGTTTTGTTACAAATATGTATTATGTGAAATGGTTTCCTTCTTTTCTTTCCTTGTATTGAATGTAATATGGATGGAGGAGAATGGGATGGATGTGATGAAGGATTTGATGTAGTTTGAATGATGTATTAGACTCCTCATTTGATGTATAAGAAGGGCTAAAAGGAGGTTGTAAAAAGGAAGAGATAGAGAGGAGCTGAACTGGTCCGGAATCTGTTCCTGGACAGTTCGCTCGAGCGACCATGACACTTCGCTCGAGCGACCCGTTCAAAGAAGGGTTCGGAGCTTTCCAGTAGCTTGGTCGCTCGAGCGCACCCTTTTTCGCTCGAGCGGACATTCCAGAGAGTTGTTCGTTCGAACGCATTAAAATATTCGCTCGACCCAATGAGTTCGCTCAAGCGACCTCAACTTCGCTCGAGCGAACCCACCCAGACAACCATTCCAGAGAGCGACTCGCTCGAGCGAACTCTCCAGTCCGCTCGAGCGATGGGCCCCGTTGGGCAGGGCTATGTTGGGACAATGATGAACTATTTTAATGGTTTGGGACTATTCTTTGGGAACCTTTCTACGTCAAGAGGATTGTTAAGCATTCTATGAGGCCATTTGAGGAGGAAACCATATCACAAAGATTTAAATTGAAGTTTTGAAAATTCAAAGTGTATAAGGAGCCCGGAATGTCCCCAAACTCAAAGAGTACCAAATGGTCATTAGATTGACATACGGGGTCCCTATTCACTTTAAACGAATTTTGAACACGATACTTTACCGAAATTCCAATTGTTTATTGTATCTTATCGATCCCGAGATTTATATTACATGTCTTGTTTTCCCGAAAGCATTGATGTACACTTGAAATGGTTACTTGACCCGAAGTGCATTGCACTACATGATATGACAGCGTGCTCTTGAGCACCCCCGTCTTGCCCGTTTGTTTATGTATTTGTACTTGATTTACTTGCATATGTCTCGATTGTATTTTACCTATGAGTCGGCACCACTAAGCATAGATAACCCTGTTGGTCTGATCCACCGACTTGGAGATCCCCCTCTTGTCCCGCCAGCTGCAGTTTGGATCCCTCTACCCGGTTATTTCCGTGGTCTTGTCCCGATGCCGCAGATTGCTACTCTGGTCCCCGATGGCCGGCTCGCTACCGTGGTCATGTATAGTATATGTATATGTATATGTATTTATATGAGATCCACTGTTTCTCCTCACCTCGAGTGACTGAGATCAGTGCCTAGTTATTGCTCTATCACCTTAGTGTTAGAGGACTTAGCTTCGTGTGGTTGCCATCTTGCTTGTTTCTCATTTCCTTGGTCACCTTACATGGTTTACATTGCATCCTTGTAATTGAATAAATGTTTTATCTCGTTCATAGAAATTGTTATTTAAATAGGTTTACATGTTTTGAACGTAAATTCATGTATTTTTCATATTGTCGTTGTATTTTCCTCCATTTGCCAAACCGTCATGTTTGACCTGTAAGTCCATGGGGATCCGAACCCTAGAGGGGGGGTGAATAGGGTGAGCTTCTTTTATGACCAAATTTAACAATTTTAACTTCTTTAAAACAAACTAGTCACAAGTGATGATTATCAAACAATATGCGGAAGCTAATATAAACAATCACCACAAAGCAAGCACCATCACACAAGGATTTATAGTGGTTCGGCCTCAATGCCTACATCCACTACCGGCTTGTGATCCAACACCCCACCGGATTTCCACTATTTATGCTTTTCAATAGGCTAAGCAATAACCTTTACAATATGCTTTCCAAGGCTAAGCAATAACCTTACAATGATGTTTTTCAAGGCTTAACATCAACCTATACACTATGCTTTTATAGGCTAAGCAATAACCTCTTCAACCAAAGGTTGGTTATCTCACTAATTTAGTGTCTAACATACACTTGATGGAGATTCTATTTAGCTCATTACAATGCCTCTTAAATAGGCGGATATGGAAGTGAAAATCTAATACACACTCACACTATGAATGCAAAGATGAAAACAAATGAAGTGTGTGTGTGTGATCCTCAATCATTTTGAAAATGAAAGTTCATAAATGTATGCCTAAGGCTTTTGAAAGTTTTAGCTCAAAAACATTTATGATTGAGGATATAATGCAATCACATGTTAAAAGTAACAACTTGTTAATGATATCAAAGTTACACAAGTTGTATGAAATGGATTAGCTCTAAACATGTGATGCATAGGGATGTCAATCAAATCACCAATGAAGCTCAAAACATAAAAATAGATTTGATTGAAAATAGGGGACAAATCATATGTAATTATAAGGACAACTTGAAAATGATTTACCAATCAAAGTAAGGCAAGTTGTGAAGCATTAAAACAATAATACACATATGATTTGTAATGATGTTGCATCCAAAACATAAGATACATTTGAAAGAGATTTTCTTATGATGGAAAAACAACACCCAAAGATTCAACAAAGTATATGAATCATGTTACATATTTCATTAACATGATCTACTTAGATTTACCAATAAAGTACTACTTTGATGAATCAATGGTGATGTATCCAAAACAATAGATCTATTCAAAATATAGAATATGCTAAGGATACAACATATCATATATTAACATGTTACAAAGATTTACCAATGATAAAACAAAACATGAAAACATATGATTTGTAAAGAGGTTGAGTCCAAAACATAAGATAGTTTTGAAAGTGATTTTCTTATGATGGAAAAACAACATCCAAAGATTCAACAAAGTATATGAATCATGTTACATATTTCATTAACATGATCTACTTAGATTTTCCAAAGTTAAGTACTACTTTGATGAATCAATGGTGATGTATCCAAAACAATAGATCTATTCAAAATATAGAATATGCTAAGGATACAACAAATCATAGATTAACATGTTACAAAGATTTACCAATGATAAAACAAAACATGAAAACATATGATTTGTAAAGAAGTTGAATCCAAAACATAAGTTAGTTTTGAGAGAGATGTTCTTATGATGGAAAACAACAACCAAAGATTCAACCAAGTATATGGATCATGTTACATATGATTTACCAAAGTTCTTTCATTAACATGATCTACTTTGATTTACCAATTCAAGTACTACTTGGATTGAATCATGTGATGTTATATCCAAAACAATAAATCAACTCAAAACATAAAATATGTTAAGGACACAACACAAACATAGTTTAACATGCTAGAAATGATTTACCAAAAATAAAACAAAAGCATGCAAACATATGATTAAGAAAGGAAGAGCCTACTTGGTGGTTTAACTTTATTAATCCAAGCTTTAGCTTTCCTAATCTTCCCCTTCATCCCTTGGTTCTTTTCCCTTTTGATATGCCTCAAATCCTCTCAAGGAGGGGCTAAAAATTCCCAACTTTTGGTAAGGGAAAGAACTCATTTTATAGCCAAAAAGGTCCAACGGCTATATCCTCGGTCGACCGGCACACAGGCCTCGGTCGACCGGGAAGGCACAACGGTCAGATTTCTGACCGTTGGAGGTTTCAGTGCAAAAATGCAGTTTTTACCTCCAGTTGTCTCGGTCGACCGAGACCTGTGTCTCGGTCGACCGGCGACACTGCCGGGACTCCCCCCTATTTGCAAAAAATGCAACTTTTGCATATTTGAAGGTTTTTCTTTGGGGGACCTTTTGGCCACTAAATCAAGCTTGGAAAACATGTTTTAAGGATTCTAAAGGTTTTTAAAACATGTCATAAAAAGCCTAAAAAGTTTCAAAACTTTTTAAAACAAGGCTTGCTTGATTTCTTTGAAAACTCTTTTCTAAATCAAATGCATCCAAGATTGAAACCAAAACATGCATAAATCAATACTTTTACAAAACTAAAAAGTAATGCATGAATAAAACAAGATTTCAAGTTTATTTAAAACCAATGCAAGTGTGTAAATCAAATGATGCTAGAATGATAATGCAACCATCAAATTGCAATCTACAAAATTCCTAACAATCTCCCCCTTTGCAATTTGATGGCAAACACACTCACCACTGAATAAACACACTTAGTCTTCAGCTCCCCCTCAGCTGGACAAGGCTTGAAATCTTCTTGGATGCTTCTTCTCATAGCTTGGGCTCTTGGGCTTCAATCTTCATGATGCTTGGAGCTTGATCAACCTTCAAGCTTTCTTTCTTCTTTCTTTCTTTATCCAAGCATCTTCTTTAGCTCCAAGCTTCTTTCTTCTATTAGCTCTCCCCCTTTGACCATGCCTCTTTCTCCCTTTGGCAAGGTATGCATTCTCTCCCTTTGTAGAAGATCATACACAACCCTCCCCTTTGGAAGCTTGGACTTTCTCTTCACCCTTTTGAGAACTTGCATAATTTCTCCCCCTTTGCCATTAAATTGCAAAGGTACCTACACACATGAAACAAGGAAAATACCATTAGTAGCACCTGTTAACAAATGAAATCGAAGATGAAATACATAACAGGCTATCATGTGAGGTAGTAGTCTCTAAGGGTTCAAAGGCAATCCTAGGGTCAATTTGATCACAACTAATACTTCCTATGAAGGTTTACACTCCCCCTCAATCCATTCTCTTCTTTTGTCAAACTTTTGACAAAGATTTAACTATTAGGTACAAGAAGAAGATGGTTTAACCAAGTGAGGGTCAACTTCAAAGAAAGGATTAGATTCATTTAACTATCAAGCTCATATGATCAAATTGCCAAAAGAAAGCAAGGTCTATGGGAAAAGCCATCATGGATATCAATTGGAAAGACAAAGAATACCAATTGAGATTTAGGATATGACTATTTAAATCAATCACTCTAAAATGGATTTAAAAATATACCTATTAGGAAAAAATCCAAATTAGAGCTATCCATGATATGGGGTTTACTCAAACATAGCATCAATCAATATTACTTAAGAAAATCATATGCTATGTAAGATTTTGAAAATCATTTCATTCAATCAATAAATATGACTTATTAAGGTGCATGAAAGAGTGAAATGAAATTCAAACATGAAGCCAACCTCAACTAATAACCAACCAATATTATGAACACATAAACATGGTGGTCATGAGATATACCTATATGAGCAAAGAGATGTGGCAACAAGAGCATAATGATGCTAATGGTGTGTGACATGGAACAACCATATTACTTATCAAGTTCAATCCAATGCACACAAGATTTATCACATTCACAAGAAATCAAATCAATCAAACATTATACCAATTGAAACTAATTGAATTTGATAACATGATAAAGAGCAAGAATGTGACAAAAATCCATCAAGCATCATAAATGCATATTCATCACTAATAAAGATATAACTATTGAGCATAGTGATGAACAAGGTAAATTGCAATGCACAAGGATATGACTTTGAAATGCATGCAATTTATAAAGTGACTAAATCATATGAATTCAACATCTAAGTTATCCATCAAACACATAGAAATATGAGGAATGGATTTCAAAGAGTTTCATATGATCAAGATCACTACTATGAAGTTGAAACATGTATTAGGATGATATCACTTATAGCATATACATGAATCAACATCATAACCATCCAAAAAGAAATGACTGTAAAGCATAGAGGATGGATTTGAGTTCTAGTATGGTTTCAACAAATAGAACTAAGATCACAACCATACATAGAACACTTTGACATTTGCATAGAGAGGATCAATCAACACTTAAGATCTAACTCATACCATATCATCAATAAAGAATATAACTATGTAAGCACAAGAAGGTATGAAGTTAGAGAGACATCATGGATCACATAAAGATGAAGATGGACCACATAAATGGATATACCTATTAAGAACAATGGTTTAATTCCAATTCATCTAAAATGATCCATTAAGCTATCATGTAACATCTCCACTCTTAGCAAATGTACTATGCTTACAATGCAATGGAAAAGGATATGTGGTTTAAACCAAATGAGCTTAGCACATAAAATCACATATGTACATAAAAAGCTCAAATGCAAGATTTTACTATAAAGCACATAAACAATCATCAAAATGCATATAAGAGAATATACCAAGTTAGGCACAAACATGCAAATCAATGAAACTATATCCAACCATGCAATGTAAGTCAACAAAATCAATTTGCATAAAGAATGTAACTAATAGAGCAAAGATGCAAATAGATTGTAAAAATTATTTCCTTTCAAATGATATAATCATAAATAGGCACAAGGAAATAAATTCAAGGAAAATGCTTCTAAAAATACAACCAATAAGGCTTAGAACATTTTCCAAAGTTTCTCAAATCACTACAATTTATGAAATTCCAACAAAGAATCATTTATAGAATTAAGAGCAAGTGATTTTGAAAAACAAGAAGTGTACTATTGTAAAGTTTTCAAATTATAAAACAATAGACACTTACTAAGTTTCCATACCAAGAGATATAACTTTGAAAACTCAATGGAAAACTAAAATAGCTTCAAATCATTTGATTTACAAAAAGGATGTAACTATGACAAACATCAAATGATTTTACAACATCAATTGATCATGAAAAACTAGCTATGAAAGCATTTGTAATCACAATCAATTGATCATGAATAGATATGCACTACAAGAAATATAACTATATGATCAAAATGCAAATCCATCATGAAAAGGTTGCAATCAAAGGATTTTGAAAACCATGAGATATAACTATAAAAGTTCATGAAGACAAAATCAAATGATCACAAAGAAACATTGCATTTTAAAAGATGTGACTTTAAAGAAACAAAATGCAAATGTAACATGACCAACAAAAAGATATAACTAAAAAACATAGGTTGGTCTAGGGGTATCAAGGCCTAAGGTTACTCAAATAGTCTACCTTTGAAAATTCACCTAAGGTCTTGAAAATGTGTCCTTGAGAGATCACTTTGAGGACTCACCAACTCTAGAAGATATAACTTAGAAAAGTCTTAGAGTGGTGCAAAGAGGCTAGGGAAAAACATTTTCAAACATAGTGGAAATCAACAAAAAGATATGCATTAAAAACACAACACTAGGGTTCAAATCTAGCAAGGATCAACTCCGGGTTGTTAAGCCCTAAAATGGAGTAACCCGCTCTGATACCACTTGTAAGTCCACCTGGATCCGAACCCTAGAGGGGGGGTGAATAGGGTGAGCTTCTTTTGTCAGATTTCTGACCGTTGGAGGTTTCAGTGCAAAAATGCAGTTTTTACCTCCAGTTGTCTCGGTCGACCGAGACCTGTGTCTCGGTCGACCGGCGACACTGCCGGGACTCCCCCCTATTTGCAAAAAATGCAACTTTTGCATATTTGAAGGTTTTTCTTTGGGGGACCTTTTGGCCACTAAATCAAGCTTGGAAAACATGTTTTAAGGATTCTAAAGGTTTTTAAAACATGTCATAAAAAGCCTAAAAAGTTTCAAAACTTTTTAAAACAAGGCTTGCTTGATTTCTTTGAAAACTCTTTTCTAAATCAAATGCATCCAAGATTGAAACCAAAACATGCATAAATCAATACTTTTACAAAACTAAAAAGTAATGCATGAATAAAACAAGATTTCAAGTTTATTTAAAACCAATGCAAGTGTGTAAATCAAATGATGCTAGAATGATAATGCAACCATCAAATTGCAATCTACAAAATTCCTAACATGACCTACTCTTTGGTACTCAGGTCCCGTTGGAGCTTGAGGAGGCGGTCGTAGAACCGCAGTAGTTAGTTGAGTGGCGTGCTGATGACGTCATGTAGACGTTCGGTTGCTATGAGAGACTTATCATTTTGGGAAACTTTTAACCATTCTTTGGATTGGTATTTTGTTATATTGGCCTGGTGGGCCTCTATTTTTAGGGAAATGTAATTGAATGATATTTGTATAAACTTTAATTTACTTTGGGTAACTTGCTAATTATCATTGCTCATTCTGATACAGTATTTTAGACTTGTGTTATTGTCTTGATGACCAAGGATGGTTTGACTATTTGATTTGCTACACGCTTCCGCATTTAATAGAAATATTCATTTATGGTTGTGACATCCTCACCTCGGACACCTGTGGGAAATTAAATAAACATATGTTATTATTAAACAGATGAGTGGTTCTTCAATCATCATCCCAAACAGTCTCGATCCCGGATTTGGTCCTTCGGGCCCGGTCCGGGGTCGCGACAGACTGGTATCAGAGCGAGACGTGTTTCAAGCAATTAAAAGAAACTAGAAATCCTAAGGACATGGCGAGGATTCGTTAGATCTTTCGATAGCTAGTATCGTGTGAGCAATGTGTGACCCATTATATTATTATGTGCTAACAATTTGTTTTGCAGCATCATGCCTCCCCGTAAGAGAACAGTGAATGGGATTACTTCTGGAAGTAACAGTGATCACACCGGGCCGGTAGAAGAGGATATGGTTGAGAACAACCCACCAAATCAGTTCCAAGAAATGATGCAAGCAATGCTTGACCAGCAGCGTCAAGCCAATGAGAACCAAGCTAGATTGCAAGAACAGATGCTCAAGAGGGAAGAAGATCATGGAAGGGAAATGGCAGAGATGCAAAGGCAATTGCTTGAGGTCCTTCAGAGAAGACCAGAACCGGTTCAACCTCAGCCCGCAATCGTCATAAACCAGAGGCAACATGATCCTAATGCCTTGTTTGAGCGATTTCGGAAGAGAGCTCCGAAAGAATTTCTAGGAATAGAAGACCCATTGGCTGCAGATGACTGGTTGGAACATACCGAGAACATTTTTGAGATTTTCCAGTGTACAAGGGGAGAAAGAGTGAAGCTGGCATCATCCCTCTTTGTTGGTACAGCAGACAGATGGTGGAAGACGGTGAGGGAAGAATACAGAACCATGGCTGATGCAGAGGTTTGGGCAAACTTTAAGAGGCAATTCCACGATAAATATGTACCCGCTCATATCAAGAAGCAAAAGGCCATAGAATTTCAACAGCTTGTCCAAGGGAGTATGACGGTCCTCGAATACCTCACTAAGTTTGAGAGATTGTCTAGATATGCTCCGGAGTTGGTGGATACGGTGGAGAAGAAAATCGTCAAGTTCTTTGAAGGACTTAACCCTTTTATTGAGAGAGATGCCACCGGAGTAGTACCACCTGCTACTTTCGATGAGGCAGTCAAGAGGGCCTACAAGTTTGAGAACTTTCACAACAAGATCCTTAGAGTCCAAGGCAAGGGACAAGCTCAGCAGCAGAACTACCAGCAAAGGAACCATCAGAACAAGAGACAGAGGACAGAACCGATTGCTCAGGGTCCATTGGTTTGTACCCATTGTGGGAAGATCCATGAGAGTGCACAGTGTCGTACACTCACAGGAGCATGTTTCAGATGTGGCTCCATGGCTCATCAGATGAGAGACTGTCCAAGACAAAATAGGCAGAATCAGCAGCAGCAACAAGGGGCACAGCGACTGTGAGAACCCGACCCCTAATCTCTTGGATTAGTGTTGTTTTATTGGTGGATTAGTTTCTTTTAGTGGGATTAGTATTTTTTGGGTTGAGTTTGCGAGCTAGAATGGTCTTTCTCTAGTTTTGGGGAATTTTGAGGGCCCTTGTGATTAGTGGGACCCTTTGGGGGTTCCTCTAGTGACTTTGCGCGAGGTTGGGAGATTATTCAAAATTCCTGATAATTCTTGTTTTAGCCTCATTTGACTTATTTTGTTAACCTCTACAACTTTCGTATTCACTCCGTACCCATTCGAAGCTCCGAAAATCAGTTTTTCCAGCCCGGAGGGCAAAACAGTCTTTTCACACCAAATCTGGACCCAAATTTCGAGATCCCAGAACCATGCCAAAGTTATACTTTTTGAAAACTAGATTTTATGAGAAACATTTCTCTCTTCTTCGTCGATCGCATCCGAGGCCTACAAATAGATGTTTTACCCTTGGCAAGAGTTAAGTGAAGTAGGACCCACACCCACCCATGTTATAATATGTCTCTCCACTCTCTTTCTCCCTCATTTTCTCCACCCCAACGTCTGCAACTTCCCAGCTACAGTGCCAGCAGCCCCTCTTCTCCATTTCTTCCATTTCTCTTGCTCTAATGGAGCCTCCAAGCCACCAATCCGACGAGGAAACTCCGGCAACTTCTTCTCCTTCATCTCCTCTCTTGTTTGACACCATTTTTGTGGGAAACCAAGGTGGGCAGCCCCTATTGCAAGCTTCTTCTTGTTGATTCATGACTCTATAGGTAAAGACTCCTTCCCATTTTCCCTTTTTGTGCAATGGCTTTCCCTCAAGTTCTATCTCCTAGCTTGGCTTGAGCCCATTCATTGTCTTCCTTTGTTTAACCCATTTTAGGGTTTGTTTTGGGGGTTTTTGTAGAGATTGTGGATCTTGAGCTAGAGAGGTGATTAGGAGCTTGATTTGCTAGATTGGAACCTAAGGCAAGTGGATGAATGGATGGATTGAATGTTATTAAGTTTTATGAGAAAAACCTAAATCTTATTACTTGTTCTTGATAATGTGATATATGTTTCCACATATGCTTCTTGTCATATTTCTATTGATTTCGAAAATGCATATTAATGGTTGTTTCTCTCTTGGAAATCTCTTGGAAATGTATGCATTTCATTTGGTCAAGGTTTGCTCATATGGTTTTATAATGAATGGGGTTGGTTTTCCATTCATGTTTATGTTTACTAGCTTGCATTGATTTGAAATTGATGCTCATTTGAAGAGTTTTGCTAAATCATCTTTTGTTAAGGAAATGTGGATCAATAGTCTTGGTTTATCTCTAGATTTTTGGCTCAAATGGACCCTTGGGTACATTGGGGATTCTTCCCTTTGTTTAATGTGAAATGAGAAGAAAGAGGTGTTTGGATTTAATGATTCATTGAAGTTTTGATGGGAGTTTTATTGTAGTTAGGCTGTTGTTGAAGTAAGGAAAAACTCAATTTGTATATGTGTTGGAAGGAAAGGAAAAAGGGGAGAAAAATCAAGTTTTCCCGGACCTGCAATACGCCCAGGTCCGATCGATCGGACATGCAGGCCGATCGATCGGACTGTCTTTAACTGTAAGGCTTTTCAGGCCGATCGAACGGACCTTCGGTACGATCGATCGGAGGACTCAGTTTGAGTCCAGTGAAATTAGATATTGTTTTTTTTTTGAAACATTTGGGCTTTCTATGAGTCCTAGGGGTATATACCTTAGTGTTAAGACTAATTATACCCTAATCTAAGGTCTCTAAGACTAGGGAACTAAAAGAAAAGAATGGTGATGATCTAGGCACTAATTCTCGGTTTTAGGTGGGACCCTGGCTACCCTTTTTGGACTATTTGGACCATGTGTGAGGATGTCTTGAGCCGACACGCCTCACGGTTGGTTCGGTGGCATCGAAGTTCAATCCATTTCAATCTTGAACGGGATGGAACGACGCGATATCTTCTTTATATCTAAACACAAGTCTTTCCCTTGGTTATCGTGAATTCTATTCCTTTCGGTGACTGAATAGGTTGCTCGATGTTTCCGGATTAATGTCATGCCTAGGATGGACCGTTTATAATCTTGATTTTTGCTATTGTAAAATCTAGTACTACCCATACGCTCATTTTAAGTTTTGAAAATAGTAAAAGTGCATAAGGAGCCCGGAATGTCTTCAAACTCAAGGAGTACCAAGTAAATTATTATAATCGACATACGGGACCCCTATTCACTTAAAAAAATCTTGAAACCGATATTTTACCCGAAATTGTAATAGTTCATTGCTTCACCTCATTTCCAGGATTTGTATCACATGACTTGTTTTCCCGAAAGCATTGAAGTTACTCTAGTAACAGTTATTTATCCCGAGATGTATTGCCCGATATGAAGTGACAGTGTGCCCTTGAGCACCCCCGTTTTACCCGTTTATTTATTGTACTTGATTTACTTGCATATGTCCCGATTTGGTATTTGACCTATGAGTCGGCATCACTAAGCTTGGATAACCTTGTCAGTCTGATCCACTGACTTGGAGATCCCCCTCCCGTCCCGCCAGCTGCAGTTTGGATCCCGACACCCGATTATTGCCGTGGTCCCGTCCCGATACCCGGTTCGCTACCGTGGTCCCGTTCCCGTATATTTATATTGTATATATGATATGCGTTGAGTCTCCTCACCTTGTGTGACTGAGACCAACGTCCCGTTATACTCTTGTCACTTCGGTGATAGAGGACTTAGCTTTTTGTGATTGCCATCTTGCCAGTTCCCGATTCCTTGGATACCCGACACATTTTATATTGCTTACTTGCTTCCCGATAAATGATTCGTTTCCTTTGTGAAAGGTGTTATTTAAACAAGTGTTCATATTCTCCAATGTAAATTCAGTTATTATTATATTGTTTTCTGTTCTTTGTACACGCACATGTTTTAAATGAATGTCGGTTGGGTGAATACCCATGCTTTTACATATGTTTCAGACGATCAATGATTTTGTTAGATTTATATGATTACACATGTTTTAAAGGAATACCCGAATTGTTAAATATTCGTGCCTTGTTTTAAAAGACATTTGGTTTGTCAGATATCTATGTTTATACCTGTTTTAAATGATTACCCGAGTTATTAAATATCCATGCCTTGAAATATGTTTAAATGAACACTAGTTTTATCAGATTTCTTTGGTTACACCGGTTTTAAATGAACACCCGGTTTGTTAAATACCCGTATTTTCACATATGTTTCAAATGGACATTGGTTTTGCTAGACTGCTGTGAATACCTGGTTTGTTGTATGCTTATGTGTTTACCTAAGTCTCAAATGAACGTTTGTTTTGTCAACCCACTATATTTATACATGTTTTAGACGAACACCCGATTGTCAAATATATATGTTTATAGATGATGTAAATGAACACATGTTTTATTAGATATTCATGTTTCACCCATGCTTGAAACGAATACATGTTTTGCCCGAGATCCACGATTTTGTACCCGTCTAATTATATGCAGCATTTGATCGAATAGCATGATTTATCATATGTTTTATTCTTCAGTATATTTATGATCTTTTCATCCACCTGCCAGACCGTCGTGTCTGACCCACTACTTTTGGTACTCAGGTTCAGATTTCTTCGTCTCGAGATGAGTGCTTTTGTTGGCTGTGGAGCCATGTTTTACAGGTTGTTTTGTCGGCTATGTCATGTAGACATTGAGCTTGACATCGGAGCTACGTCATATTTGGGGTAGTGATTATAGCTTATTGTTGTATGGCTTTTATTAGCCTTTTTCTTGGGATTCTTAATTAATGTACATTGATAATTGTAACTGGAACATATATGGGAATGTAATATTCTGTTACTGTCAGCTCTGTATTTTGTTGTGATGGTTTACTCCAGTCTGATATGATTCTTGATATGATAGCTATATGCTAAAGGTTGAGTGCGATGCGGAATCCGATGGCCACGGACTCCGGGTCGCAACGCCACGAAAGCTTCCGCAAAATATTCAGAATGTGTTGTCTTCACACACGCGGATCTTTGGAGAAAAATATATTTATGCTAAATCCCATTCCCGCCCCCGAGGTTCCGGTTCGGGGGCGTGACAGCGACCACCAGCACCACAGAATGCAATTGTTGTTCAGAATCAGGCAAGGCCCCTACAGCAACAAGCACCACAGCAGCAGCAGCATAGACCACAACAACAACAACAGGCTCGTTAGCAGGGACAGAACCCCAATCAGCGTGCACCGCAGCAGCATAGGAATGCACCACAAGGCAGGCCACAGCAGGCACAGAATAGGCCCCAACACCGAGGCCAAATCTACGGGGTCAATAGAGTGGATGCAGAGGCAACGGAAAATATAGTGGAAGGTACACTTCTTGTTTGTGGGATAAAAGCTAAGATTTTATTTGACCCTCGGTCTACCCATTCATTCTTATCCCATGAATTTTCTAAGTTGATTGATATGCATGCTAGAGAACTTGAGTTTATTTTGACTGTGGCAACCCCAGTAGGCAAACAAATTATTTGTAGTACATATTACCCTAGTTGCACAGTCGAGATAGGAGAAGTGGTTTTAACCGCAGATCTCATTCTATTAGAGATGTTCGATTTTGATGTCATCCTAGGGATGGATTGGCTGGCAGGATACCATGCCACAATGGATTGTTTCCATAAGACCCTGACTTTCAAGTTAGATGAGACACCAGTAGGGGTGTTGTTCCAAGGAGAGAGGAGGAGTCCTCGTGCAGGGTTTGTCTCAGCAATGAAGGGTGATAGACTTTTGAGAAGTGGTTATGAAGCTTATTTGGCGTTTATCACATAGGATAAACGGTCCCAAGGGGTGGAGGAGATCCCAATTGTTTGGAAATTCCCGGATGTTTTTCCGGAGGAGATTCCAGGTTTACCACCTATTAGATAGATTGATTTCACTATTGAGTTGTTACCAGGGACCGCTCTGATATCTATTGCACCATATAGAATGGCTCCAGCAGAGTTGGGAGAGTTGAAGACTCAGTTGCAAGAATTGTTGGACAAAGGTTTTGTGAGACCGAGTGTTTCACCATGGGGAGCTCCAGTCTTGTTTGTTAAGAAGAAGGATGGTTCGATGAGAATGTGTATAGATTACAGAAGATTGAATCAAATGACCATAAAAAACAAATACCCACTGCCAAGGATAGATGAATTGTTTGATCAGTTGCAAGGTGCATCATACTTTTCGAATATTGATTTGAGATCCGGTTACCATCAGCTGAGAGTCAGAGAATCAGATGTGTTGAAAACAGCTTTCCGGACAAGATATGGCCACTATGAGTTTCTAGTGATGCCATTTGGGTTGACTAATGCACCGGCAGTGTTCATGGCATTGATGAACAAGATATTTGCAGAGTATTTGGATCAGTTCGTTGTAGTGTTCATAGATGACATTTTGGTGTACTCCAAGACTAGAGAAGAGCATGAAGAGCACTTGAGGATAGCATTGCAACTCTTGAGAGAGAACCAGCTGTATGCGAAGCTCAACAAGTGTAAATTTTGGTTGGAGCAAGTAGCATTTTTTGGGCATATCATCTCCAAAGAAGGACTATCAGTGGATCCATCCAAGGTTGAAGCAGTTATGAGTTGGGAAAGACCGAAGAATACAACAGAGATCAGAAGTTTTCTGGGTTTGGCAGGCTATTACAGGAGGTTTGTGCAGGGATTTTCGTCGATTGCGTCACCTTTGACGAAGTTGACAAGGAAGAATGTGCCATATGTGTGGACAGATCAGTGTGAAGAGAGTTTCCAAGAGTTAAAGAAGAAATTGACTACAGCACCAGTCCTTACTTTACCATCTGGGAGCGGCGGTTTTACCATTTTTACCGATGTTTCGAATGTTGGACTTGGTTACGTGTTGATGCAAGAAGGAAAAGTGATTGCAGATGGATCCCGGCAGTTGAAAGATCACGAGAAGAACTATGCCACCCATGATCTTGAGTTAGCAGCAGTCGTCTTTGCGTTGAAAACTTGGAGACATTACCTTTATGGAGAGAAGTTCGAAGTCCACTCCGATCACCGCAGCTTACAGTACTTGTTTTCTCAGAAAGAATTGAACATGAGGCGGAGAAGATGGATGGAATATATCAAGGACTATGGTTTTCCAATCAAGTACCACCCGGGGAAAGCTATTGTAGTTGCCGATGCCTTGAGCAGAAAATCAGTAGGCTTGGCAAATCTAAGTGGCACTTGTATTTTTGAGCAATTTGAAGAGTTGAGTTTAGATCTACAGCCACTGAGGAAGGGTGTTTTGTTAGCTAACATGACAATGTCAGAACCTTCTTTCATTCAGAAGATCAAGGATAGTCAGTTGCAAGATCCAGAGTTGGCCAAGATTTTAGAGCATGTAGCAGAACGTCCCGACTTCCGAGTTGTTGATGGAGTTTTGTACTACTGTGACCGCCTGTGTGTACCTAACATTGAAGATTTGAGGAATGACATCATGGCTGAGGCTCATAGCACGAAGTACTCTATGCATCCAGGCAGCACCAAGATGTATCAGAATTTGAAGGGCAGATTTTGGTGGAACAATATGAAAAGGGAGATTGCAGCGTTTGTCTCCCGTTGTATGACTTGTCAGTTGATAAAAGTAGAGCATCGGAGGCCTCCAGGGTTGTTGCAACCGTTAGAGATTCCAGAATGGAAGTGGGAGCACATTACCATGGACTTTATTTCAAGATTACCGAGGACTAGCAGAGGCAACGATGCGATATGGGTCATTGTGGACCGACTCACCAAGTCAGCGCATTTCCTTGCTATGAAGACAGAGAAGAAGATGCACATGCTACCTTTGGCAGAATTGTTTGTCTGCGAGATCGTCAGTCGACATGGGCAGCCAGTTTCTATCACTTCTGACCGAGACAGCAGATTTGTCTCGAGGTTCTGGAAGACATTGCATGAGTCTATGGGTACGAGACTACAGTTTAGTACAGCGTATCACCCTCAGACAGATGGTCAATCAGAGAGGACGATTCAGACCCTAGAGGATATGCTCCGCGCTTGTGTGTTAGATTTCAAGACTCAATGGGATGAGACTCTACCGTTGTGTGAGTTCGCTTACAACAACAGTTACCACTCGAGCATTGGGATGGCTCCTTTTGAGGCTTTGTATGGCAGAAGGTGTAGGACACCGGTTTGTTGGGAAGAAGTCGGCACTCGCAGTTTCCATGGACAGACTATTGTCAGTGAGACCAGCGACAAAATCAAGTTGATTCAAGAGCGTCTGAAAGTGTCCCGGAGTAGACAGAAGAGCTATGCAGACTCCCACCACAGAGATCTACAGTTCAAAGAAGGAGATAAGGTTTTCCTAAAAGTGTCACCTACAAGGTCTGATCCACCTACTTGGAGATCCCCCTCTTGTCCCGCCAGCTGCAGTTTGGATCCCGCTACCCGATTATTACCGTGGTCTTGTCCCGATGCCGCAGATTGCTACTGTGGTCCCCGATGCCCGGCTCGCTACCATGGTCATGTATAGTATATGTATATGTATATGTATTTATATGAGATCCATTGTTTCTCCTCTCCTAGAGTGACTGAGATCAGTGCCTAGTTATTGCTCTATCACCTTAGTGATAGAGGACTTAGCTTCGTGTGGTTGCCATCTTGCTTGTTTCCCATATCCTTGGTCACCTTATATGGTTTATATTGCATCCTTGTAATTGAATAAATGTTTTATCTCGTTCATAGAAATTGTTATTTAAACAGGTTTACATGTTTTGAGGGTAAATTCATGTATTTTTCATATTGTCGTTGTATTTTCCTCCATTTGCCAAACCGTCGTGTTTGACCTACTCTTTTGTACTCAGGTCCCGTTGTTGGATATCCCGAGGAGGAGCTTGAGGAGGCGGTCGTAGAACCGCAGTAGTTAGTTGAGTGGCGTGCTGATGACGTCATGTAGACGTTCGGTTGCTATGAGAGACTTATCATTTTGGGAAACTTTTAACCATTCTTTGTATTGGTATTTTGTTATATTGGCCTGGTGGGCCTCTATTTTTAGGGAAATGTAATTGAATGATATTTGTATAAACTTTAATTTACTTTGGGTAACTTGCTAATGATCATTGCTCATTCTGATACAGTATTTTAGACTTGTGTTATTGTCTTGATGACCAAGGATGGTTTGACTATTTGATTTGCTACACGCTTCCGCATTTAATAGAAATATTCATTTATGGTTGTGATATCCTCACCACGGACACCTGTGGGAAATTAAATAAACGTATGTTATTATTAAACAGATGAGTGGTTCTTCAATCATCATCCCAAACAGTCCCGATCCCGGATTTGGTCCTTCGGGCCCGGTCCGGGTCGCGACAAGCGTTTATCATGGAGGATAAATGATCCCAAGGGGTGGAGGAGATCCCAATTGTTTGGGAATTCCCGGATGTTTTTTCGGAGGAGATTCCAGGTTTTCCACCCATCAGAGAGATTGATTTCACTATTGAGTTATTACCAGGGACCGCTCCGATATCTATTGCACCATATAGAATGGCTCCAGCATAGTTGGGGGAATTGAAGACCCAGTTGCAAGAATTGTTGGATAAAGGTTTTGTGAGACCGAGTATTTCACCATGGGGTGCTCCGGTCTTGTTCGTTAAGAAGAAGGATGGTTCGATGAGAATGTATATTGATTACAGAAGATTAAATCAAGTGACCATCAAGAACAAATACCTATTGCCAAGGATAGATGAATTATTTGATCAATTGCAAGGTGCTTCATACTTTTCGAAGATTGACTTGAGATCCGGTTACCATCAGCTGAGAGTCAGAGAATCAGATGTGTTGAAAACAGCTTTCCGGACAAGAGATGGCCACTATGAGTTCCTAGTGATGCCATTTGGCTTGACTAATGCACCAGCAGTGTTCATGGCATTGATGAATAAGATATTTACAGAGTATCTAGTTCAGTTTGTGGTAGTGTTCATTGACGATATCTTAGTGTACTCCAAGACCAAGGAAAAGCATGAAGAGCATTCGAGGATAGCATTGCAACTCTTGAGAGAGAACCGGCTGTATGCGAAACTTAACCAGTGTGAATTTTGGCTAGACCAAGTAGCATTTTTGGGGCACATCATCTCCAAAGAAAGATTGTCAGTGGATCCGTCCAAGATTGAAGCAGTAGTGAATTGGGAAAGACCGAAGAATGTGACAGAAATTAGAAGTTTTCTGGGATTGGCAGGCTATTATAGGAGGTTTGTGTAAGGATTTTCGTCGATTGCGTCACCATTGACGAAGTTGACAAGGAAGAATGCACCATTTGTATGGACAGATCAGTGTGAAGAGAGTTTCCAAGAGCTAAAGAAGAGATTGACTACAGCACCAGTCCTTACTTTGCCATCCGGAAGCGGCGGCTTCACCATTTTTACCGATGCTTTGAATGTTGGACTTGGTTTTGTTTTGATGCAGGAAGGAAAAGTGATTACTTATGGATCTCGACAGTTGAAAGATCACGAGAAGAACTATGCCACCCATGATCTTGAGTTAGCAGCGGTTGTTTTCGCGTTGAAAATGTGGAGACATTACCTCTATGGAGAGCAGTTCGAAGTCCACTCCAACCATCGCAGCTTACAATACTTGTTTTCGTAGAAAGAATTGAACATGAGGCAGAGAAGATGGATGGACTATATAAAGGATTACGATTTTCCAATCAAGTACCACCCGGGAAAGGCTAATGTAGTTATCGATGCCTTGAGCAGAAAATCAGTAGGCTTGGCAAATCTAAGTGGCACTTGTATTTTTGAACAATTTGAAGAGTTGAGTATAGACCTGCAGCCACTAAGGAAGGGTGTGTTGTTAGCTAACATGACAGTGTCAGAGCCTTCTTTCATTCAGAAGATCACGGATAGTCAGTTGCAAGATCCAGAGTTGGCCACTATTTCAGAGCATATAGCAGAACGTCCTGACTTTCATATTGTTGATGGAGTTTTGTACTACCGTGACCGTCTGTGTGTGCCTAACATCTAAGATTTGAGAAATGACATCATGACCGAGGATCACAGCACGAAGTACTCTATGCATCCAGGTAGCACAAAGATGTATCAGAATTCGAAGAGCAAATTTTGGTGGAACAATATGAAGAGAGATATTGCAGCGTTTGTCTCCCGTTGTATGACCTGTCAGTTGATTAAGGCAGAACATCAGAGGCCTCCAGGGTTGTTACAACCGTTAGAAATCCCGGAATGGAAGTGGGAGCACATTACCATGGACTTTATTTCTGGATTACCGAGGACTAGCAGAGGCAACGATGCGATATGGGTCATTGTGGACCGTCTCACCAAGTCAGCGCATTTCATTGCCATGAAGACAGGGAAGAAGATGCACATGCTACCTTTGGCAGAGTTGTTTGTCAACGAGATTGTCAGTCGTCATGGGCAGCCAGTTTCTATCACTTCTGACAGAGACAACAGATTCGTCTCGAGGTTCTGGAAGACACTACATGAGTCTATGGGTACGAGATTACAGTTCATCACGGCTTATCACCCTCAGACAGATGGCCAGTCAGAGAGAACGATTCAAACTCTTGAGGATATGCTCCGTGCTTGTGTGTTAGACTTCAAGACTCACTGGGATGAGTGTCACGCCCCCAAACCGGAACCTTGGGGGCGCAAATGGGATTAAGCATAAATATATTTTTCTCCCAAGATCCGCGTGTGTGAAGACAACACATTCCAACACATTCTGAATATTTTTGCGGAAGCTTTCGTGGCGTTGCGACCCGGAGTTCGTAGTCATTGGATTCCGCGACGCACTCAACCCCTAGCATATAGCTATTATATCAAGAACCATATCAGACTGGAGTAAACCATCACAACAAAGTACAGAGCTGACAGTAAGAGGATATTACATTCCCATATATGTTCCGGTTACAATTATCAATGTACATTAATTAAGAATCCCAAGAAAAGGCTAATAGAAGTCATACAACAATAAGCTATTAACCACTACCCCATATATGACGTAGCTCCGATGTCAAGCCCAATGTCTACATGACATAGCCAACAAAACAACCTGCAACTCATGGCTCCACAGCCAACAAAAACACTCAGCTCGGGATAAAGAAATCTGGACCTGAGTACCAAAATAGTGGGTCAGACACGACGGTCTGGCAGGTGGGTGAAAAGATAATAAATATACTGAAGAATAAAACATGTGATAAATCATGATATTTGATCAAATGCTGCATATAAATAAGACGGGTGGAAAGATCATGTATGTCTAACAAATCATGTATTCATGTAAAACGGGTGTAAAACATGGATATCTGACAAATCATATATTCATGTAAAACGTCTGTAAAAGCATTTAACTTGTTCAATCAATAACTTTCATAAAAGAAACAAATCATTTACTGAAAACATAATGCCATATAAAATATCTACGGGTATCCAAGGAAATCGGGAAACAAGCAAGATGGCAACCACACAAAGCTAAGTCCTCTATCACCAAAGTGATAAGAGTATAATGGGACGTTGGTCTCAGTCACATAAGGTGAGGAGATTCAACGAAAAACATATATACAATATAAATATACGGGACGGGACCACGGTAGCGAACCGGGTATCGAGACGGGACCACGGTAATAAACCGGGCATCGGGATCCAAACTGCAGCTGGCGGGACAAGAGGGGGATCTCCAAATCAGTGGATCAGACTGACAAGGTTATCCAAGCTTAGTGGTGCCGACTCATAGGTTAAATAACAAATCGAGACGTGTGTAAAATACATCAAGTTCAAGTAAATAAATGGGCGGGGCAAGAATTGTAAAAGGCATAACTTTCATTTCATGTCAAGCAATACATTTTGGGACAAGTAACTGTTACTAGTGTAACTTGAATGCTTTCGGGAAAACAAGTCATGTAATGTAAGTCTCGGGAATGAGGAAATACAATGAACTAATACAATTTCGAGAAAAATAATGATTTCAAGATTTGTTTAAGGTGAATAGGGGTCCCGTATGTCGATTGTAATGATAACTTGGTACTCCTTGAGTTTGAAGACATTCTGGGCTCCTTATACACTTTACGATTTTCAATTACACAATATCAAGCTAAAAACTCTTAATCACATACTGGTTTTCATTGGTTCAAATATCCACTTCACCTTTTAATCTTTGATCACTAAGCTAAGTATACCATTGGATTCCTTGCTTCAAGAGCTTTCCAACGGTATATAGAACTTCCAAATCCGATATGGGAATCAAAAGTTATAAGCGTTTCAAAGTGGCCCTTTTTTTTTCCTACAGGTACCCGACGTCCGAACGCCCGGAAGCAAAATGGGCGCCCGGGTCTCTGTTTCCTGGCGTCCGGACGCCAGGAGGCAGAAACCTCCCAGGCATCCGAAATTTTCCTGTTTTTTGATAACTTTTTCCTCCTTTCTCTTCCACTTGCACTCTTATACAAACTGAGCTTTTCCTTGCTTCAACAAACATCCAAACTAAAATAAAAACTCCCATCAAAACTTCAATGAACATGAAATCCAAACACCTTCTTCTTCACATTCAAACTTCAAAGAAAAGAAAACCACTATCCATAAGATTCATCTACACTTTAACAACATAATGGATACATTTATCAAGATGTATAATAGAGAAATCAACTCATCAATATGCATTTCAAAAGTAATAGGAAATCAAGGCAAGGAAAACTATGAAAACACATGTAAAAATCATTAAGAACCAATAGTGTAAAACAAGAGATTTCCATGAAACATGTAAATGTTCAAAAAACTTATCCGTTCATCCACTTTCCTTGGGTCTTCTAATCAAGGAAATCAAGCTCTAATACTCTTCCAAGCCAAAGATTCAAGCTATGAACAAAATCCCCAAAACAAGCCCTAAAATGGTCAAACAATGAAATAGAAAGGGAAACCTTACAATAATGAAAATGGGACCTCTTCAAGATCAAAGAAGCACAAATCTAAGAGATGGGGAAGGTTACTTACTTGTAAGGTTCTCTAATGGCAAGATGAGCTCCAAAGGGAGTCTCAAAGTTGATAGGTTTCTTAACAAATGGTATCAAAAGGAAGCTTACAAGGTGGGGAAGAGAATGATAACCTCCATTTCTTGATTGGTGTAAGTTTGGTGTGGATTGAAGATGGAGAGAGCAAGAAGAAGAAGAGAAGGTTGCAAGAGAAAACCCTAGGCTACCTTTTGTGCTGGAAAAATGGAGATGGAAAAGAAGGGAGATGGGTTCCTCTTATAAGCAAGTGAGAATGGGTCCCACCACTAGAAAATCTCTTTGGGCTGAAATCATGGTTTTCAGAATCTCGGATGAATTCGATGAAGAAGGAAGAAATGATCGCCGAAATATCTAGTTTCCAAAAAGTATATGTTTCGCGGGTTTCGGGGATATCAAGTTTTGGGTACAGATTTAGTGTAAAATGACTGTTTTGCCCTCAAGGCTAGGAAAGTCAAGTTTCGGGGTCTCGAACGGGAACGGGATCAACATGGAAGTTGTCGGGATTAACGAGACAGATGAAACGGGGTAAAAACAATGAATGCAAGAATCTCCGATAAACCCTCAAGCGCATGCAAAGTCATAAAGAAGGAACCCCCAAAGAGCCCCACTAATCACAAAGCAATCAAAATTCCCAAAACTATGTCAAAAGCTATTCCAAACCCAACTTAGTCAAGAACTACTAATCACGCTTAAGTCTAACACAAGACTCAATTAACACTAATCGAGTTCACTCGGGTCGGGGTCTCACAATGAGACTCTACCGTTGTGTGAGTTTGCTTACAACAACAGTTACCACTCGAGCATAGGGATGGCGCCTTTTGAGGTTTTATATGGCAGAAGGTGTAGGACACCTGTATGTTGGGAAGAAGTCGGCATTCGCAGTTTCCATGGACCGACTATTGTGAGTGAAACCAGTGACAAAGTGAAGTTGATTCAAGAACGTCTAAAAGTATCCCGGAGTAGACAGAACAGCCATGCAGACTCCCACCGCAGAGATTTACAGTTCAAGGAAGGAGATAAGGTCTTCTTGAAAGTGTCACTTACAAGGGGGACATTGAGATTTGGACATAAATGCAAGCTATCACGGAGATACATTGGACCCTATGACATTGTGAGTAAGATCGGTGACGTGGCTTATAGATTAGCCTTACCACCAGAGCTATCCGGCGTACACAACGTCTTCCATGTGTCTATGTTGAAGAAGTATGTCCACGATCCGTCCCATGTGCTTCAGCACGAGCCATTGGAGATTCAAGAGGATGCTACCTACGTTGAGAAGCCCGTCCAGATCATTGATACGAAGGAACAAGAGTTGAGGACACGGACTATTCAATGGGTAAAGGTACTATGGGAGAATCATGGACCGGAAGAAGCAACGTGGGAATTACGAGACCAAGTACAGAAGAAGTATCCACATCTACTACCTGAGGTGAGTCTTATATTTCATTTGGAGGACCAAATGCCCTAAGGGGTGGAGGATGTAAGACCCCGACCCAAGTGAACCCGATTAATGCTAATTAAGTCGTGTGTTAGTGCTAAGCTTGATTAGTTATTTTGGTTAAGTTGGGTTTGGAATAGCTTTTGTTCTAGTTTTGGGCAACTTGGAGTACTTTGATAGCTAGTGGGGCCCTTTGGGAGTTCCCCTTTCGACTTTGCATTTACTTAAAGGATTTTCTGGAATCCTTGGGAATTGTGTTCGTACCCCGTTTCATTTATCTTATTGATCCTTACAACTTTAGTAGTGGGACCCAACCACATTTGTTAACAAAGGGAAACCCATTCTTCATTTCATTCCATTCTCCATGTTCCAGCACAACATTAGAACCTAGGGTTTTATTGCAACTTCTCTTCTTCTTCTTGCTCTCTCCATCTCCAATCCACACCAAACTTGCATCAATCAAGAAATGAAGGTCACCATTCTCTTCCTCACCTTGCAAGCTTCCTTTTGATACCATTTGCGGAGAAACCTACCAACTTCAAGATCTCCTTTGAGCTAACTCTCTCTATTTGAAGGTCATCCAAGTAAGCAATCTTCTCCATCTTCTAGATTTGTGTTCTTCTAGCCCTAGGGAAGCTTCATTTTCGTTATTGAAAGTTCTATCCTTTTCATTCTTTGTTTGACCCATTTTAGGGTTTGTTTTGGGGGTTTTTCTTGTAGCTTGGAATTGAGCTTAAGAGGTGATTAGAGGCTTGGTGTTACTAGCTTGGACCTAAGGCAAGTGAATGATTAGGTGTTTTGAATTTTAAATGGTTTGGTGAAACATTAATGGATTTTTCATGCTTTTATTGATTTTCATTGTTGAAATAAATGCTCATAATGCATATTGCTAGCTTCATTTAATGTCTTGGAAACATGAGTTTAAAGTCTTCTTGTCTCTAGTCTTGTGTGGTTGTATAAGTATTGAATGGAAGGAAAAAGGGTAGGAACCAGCCCACTGCAGAACAAAACTCAGGTTCAGTTCCGCAGTGTACCCGGTCGACCCCACGGTGGCTCGGTCGACCGGGGACACAGGGTCAGGCTCCCTGGGAGCCTGACCAAAACACTGTCCACCATTTTAAGTTACAACTCCCGGTCGACCGGCCATGGGCTCGGTCGACCAGGCACACAGGGACCAGGTCGACCGGGGCTGCTGTGTACCAGGTCGACCGGGCCTTGACCAGGTCGACCGGGCCAACTGAGAAATTCCTGTTGGAAGGGGATTTTCAACCTGTGTTAGAATGGGCTTAGGTGGGACTTTGGCTACCCTTTTTGGACTCATTGGACTTTATGTGAGGATGTCTTGGCCGACATCTTTATGGTTTGTTCGGTTGCATCGGAATCCAAACCATTTCAATCTTGAACAGTATGGGACAACGCGATATCCTTCTTATATCTATACGCGAAGTCTATTTCCTTGGTTATCGTGAATCCTATCCCTTTCGGTGACTGAGTAGATTGTACGATGCTTCAGGATTAACATCATACTTAGGATGGACTGTTTATAGTTTGATCTTTTTCTATCGTAGCATCTAGAACAACCTATAAGCTCATTTTAAGTCTTGAAAACCGTAAAGTGCATAAGGAGCCCGAAATGTCTTCAAACTCAAGGAGTACCAAGTCATTATTATAATCGACATACGGGACCCCTATTCACCTTAAATAAATCTTGAAACCAATATTTTACCGAAATTGTAATAGTTCACTGTTTCACCTCATTTCCAAGATTTGCATTACACGACTTGTTTTTCCCGAAAGCAATAAAGTTACACTAGTAACCGTTACTTGTCCCGAAATGCATTGCACCACATGAAATGGAGATTATTCCTTGAACATACTTGCCCCGCACGTTCATTTACTTGCACTTGATTTACTTGTTCATGTCTTGATTTATTAATTGACCTATGAGTCGGCATCACTAAGCTTGGATAACCTTGTCGGTTTGATCCACCGACTTGGAGATCCATCTCCCGTCCTGCCAGCTGCAGTTTGGATCCCGATACCCGGTTTATTACCGTGGTCCCGTCCCGATACCCGGTTCGCTACTGTGGTCCCGTCCCATATATTTATATTGTATATATGATTTGCGTTGAATCTCCTCACCTTGTGTGATTGGGACCAACGTCCCGTTATACTTTTGTCACTTTAGTGATAGAGGACTTGGCTTTATGTGATTGTCATTTTGTTAGTTCCCGATTTCCTTGGATACCTACATGTTTTATCTTGTTTATTTGTTTTATAGTAAATGATTTATCTCATTTATGAGAGTTCTTGCTTAAACAGATCTCTATGCTTTTCAAGATATTTTCTTTATTATATGTCGTTGTACCTTTTCACTCTCTTGCCAGACCGTCGTGTCTGATCCATTTTCTTTGGTACTCAGGTCCCGTTGCCAGTTACCTTGAGGAGGAGCCGGAGGAGGCGGTAGGTGAACCGCAGCTCCTAGTTGAGTGGCGTGCTGACGATGTCATGTAGACATCGGGTTGCTACGAGAGACGTGACATTTGGGAAAACTGTTTAACCATTCTTATGGGTTACTGTTTTGTTTATCTTGGCCTTTGTTGGCCTCTAATTTTGGGGAATGTAACTAAATGATCTTTTGTTAAACTTTAACTTACTTTTGGGGAACATGCTATAGATCATTGCTCATTCTGATACAGTATTTTAATACTTGTGTTATTATCTTTATGATTTTAGATGGATTGACTATTTGATTTGCTACACGCTTCCGCACTTAAATGAAATATCCATTTATGGTTGTGATATCCTCACCGCGGACACCTGTGGGAAATTAAATAAATGTATGTTATTATTATACTGTTGTGGTATCAATCATCACTTAGTCCCAATCCCGGATCAGTCCTTCAGGCCCGGTCCGGGGTCACGACACCCCCCCCCCCTCCTCCTCTCTTCTCTAGGGTTAGGATTCCGGACTTTCAATTGGTATCAAAGCCCTGTGCTCTATATTAGGATCAAGTGTTTTGGAACTCTTGATTAGGTGTAAAAACCTAGAGTTAAAACCCTAGTATTATGTTTTCATGAAGATCATTAGAATGGATTCCACTATGTTAAATTGTGTAGATTCTTGTGTAGATTCCTCTAAACCCCTCCTTCTTCCATCTATTGGAGATTCCAACCTTCAATTTAATGAATCTCAATTTGATTTAAAAGAAGTTGAAAGTGATGAAAATGAAGATGACCTTCAACAAGCTTATGATGATTTATGTACATTTTCCTTAGAGCTTGTTAAGAAAATTAAAAAATTAAAAGAAGAATCTAAAAAGCTAAACAAAGAATTAGTTTCTTCTAAAGATGAACTTAGAGAGAAAGAACAAGTAATACATAGTTTAGACTCTAAGTTTATCATCTCTTTACATAACCTATCTAATATTAAAGATGAACTAAATGAATTAAAAATAGGAAATGGTGATCTTAATAAGGAAAATTCAAAACTAAGAGATCAATTACAAAGGCAAGACAAAAATATTAACAACCTATAATCCAAGTTGACTATTTCTATGGAAAATTTATCTAATGCTCAAAATAAGATAAAAACTCTAGAACTTGGATCTAATGTTATTAATGAACTTAAATTTGATTTAAAACTTGCCCATGAAGAACTAAACAACAATAAGGGAATTGAAAATGAATTATTAAAAGTTAAAAATGAAAATTCAATCCTTATAAACCAAGTCACTCAACTTGAAAGCTACAAACAAAAGTATGAGTGCAAATTTATCCAATGTGAAGAGAAATTTGAAAAATTATTTAGATTGGGTAAATCTCAAAGAGATAGGACGGGTCTTGGATTTGATAGGTATACTTCACATGGCCCTAATTTCACCAACACATTTGTGAAAGGTGAGTCCTCATTCTCTAGCACTCATTCTCCTTTGCCCAAAACAAAATGTCATTATTGTGGTAATGAAGGGCATTTCAAATTTGAGTGCAAATTAAGAAAAAGTGTCTAAACCCATATTTGAACCTAAGAAAGCAAAATCTAACTCTATGGAGGGTAAGACATTGAATTCCAATGAAGAGTCTAAGAAGTTCAAACAAGTTAAAACATTTCAACAAGAGTCATCTAAGATAGATTTTAAAAAGACTAATAGTCAAAATAAATCTATCAAAAAGAAACTTCTCACTTTACCTCCTCTAACCTTGGAAATGAAAGATCTCTTGAAAAAGGTTGAAAAGTTAAACTTAAAGTTCGAAAGACAAATAGAAGGAGGAAAAGCTAAAAGAAATGAGAAAAATAAAAAGAAAATGAAACACCAACTTCCAAAGACTAATCATCAATCTAAATATAAAATGCTCAAAACTCAAAGATATGATGTCTAGTCTAAAAGAACTCAATCTTTATCTCCTCTAGTTGGTGGGATTTCAAACATAGACTCCAAAGTTCAAGACCTTAGATGGATACCTAAGGTTGGACCTTTAGACAAATACTAAGGTATTTTAATTAGATAGGACCAACCTTTTCTCATTGTTATATGTGTAGTTGGTCTTGAGTCTAATACTTTCTACCTTTCTTAGTATCTTTTATAGGTTTCAGATTCATTTGTTTGAGTCTTACTTGTTGAAAATGCATTTTCAATTTAAAAGGTATTTTATGATAAAATGCATGTTTATGATCAATTTGGTTTTAAAAAGATTTTCTTAAAAGTTACACTTTCATAGTCAATTGATTTGTTTTTCAAATTTGTTTATATTTGAATGGATTCATAGTCAACCCATATTTGTCAAAATTAAATGTTTTTGAAAAATGATTTTTCTTGGTCTTACAAGTCTTCAATATTACAAATGGAATGATTTAGAATTGATTTCATAAAATCTCTTTTCTAAATTTTATTAAGCTTGTAGGATAGCTGGGTTGGGGGTAGATTGCTTGTAGATTGTCCTTAAAATATTCAGGACTTTTTACTCTGAACCTGATCAGAAAATCAGGTTTTCCCAGTTTGGCCGGTCGACATCTTGGAGTGGTCAGTCGACCAAGCGTGCGCACCCAGCAACTTAAAATGTTGCGTTGGGCTATTTCTGTTTCAAACAGAAACCCTTTCTTTGAGCAGGTTGACTTCAGTGCACTCGGTTTCCTCTTCCAAATTACTGCACTCGGTCTCTCTTCTGTCTTTCTACCTAAAATCGATCTCTTCTTCAATGGCTTTGATCATCATCCATTTATTTTCGTCATTCTTGATCATCTTCCTCATAGCTAAGGGCTTCCTTTCTTTGGCATCCTCATCACTGTTGGGCATCCTCTCGACTCTCAAGCAGCGGTCTTTGAAGATTTCGTTCCAGGGTGTGTGATTTGTCTAGCTTGTCCAAGAACTTTTGAGACCTCATCCAGTCTAGCTGTCCAAGCTCTGTATTGATTCTTCTAATGGACTATGTTTTGCCTAGTAGTTGTAGGAATCAGAGTTGGATTCAGATTCGTGTGTATGTAGCTGGTCATCTTATTGGAATTGGTTATTCTGCACAAAAAGATCATTTGTAGACCTCTTGGTTCAGGTTTGTGTAGTTTTGTTCAGTGATTATCCCCAGCTTCAGTTTCTGCACTCCAACTGTTTGTCAGATTGCCTAAACCACAGCTTTTTCGGACTGCTGTAGTTGTGCTCATTTTCAGCTCTTGCTTAATAACCTTGAGCATCCTACACTTTGATATCTTCAAAAATGGCTCGCACCAAGCAAATGTTTAGGAGGCTAAACAAAAAGTCTAAAACAGGCCAAGCTTCAGCTTCCCATAGATCTCCTTCAACCTCTCCTGAAGCTGCTCCTCCTCAAGTGATTCGATTCAATCCCATTCCTTCTCCATCTTCTATTGTCAAATCTTTTCGGAGCAAAGGGATTATAGTAGAGAAGATGTGCATAGTTAAAGATCTAGTGGACTACGATGTCCCTGCTATCCTAGAAGCCATAGGATGGGGTAGTATTCTGACATGGAGTGGTAACACATATGCATCATCTGTCCATGGCCTTTATGAGTCTATCTATGCCTCCTCTGCAAACTCATTTACAATCAGATTCCTTCATGGTGAAGAGGTGACCACCATAGAAAAGATTTCCTCCATCTTGGGCATTCCTAGGTCTAATGGACCAAAATTTATTTCTGAAGTTCTCCCTCTTGATGAGAGAGATTCAGTGACTAGAGCTCTCTGTGGAAAATCTGAGAACCGGTCAGCTAAGAACTGTCTGCAAGCCTCCTCCATGATTCCTTCCCTTCGTATCATTTATATCATTTTCACTCATTCCATCTATCCAAGGAAAGGGAATAGGACGGAAGTAACTCCTTACATGAGCAATCTCCTATACAATGTGTTTTCGGGTGTTCCACTGTGCTTACCTTCAGTCATTATGCACCACATCATCTGAGTTATCACAGGCTCTCAGTCATGTGCAGCTCCTTTTGGGTTTCTGATTACCCAGCTCGCCAGATCATATGCTGTGATTCCTCCAGCTTTAGAGAGACCTGAGTCTACCACCGTCTTCAACAGAACAAACATTCTCTTAATGAAGCTTCCTCCACCACAGCGAGTGAACCCAGTAGCAAAAGGAGACGCAGAGATAGAGGCTAGAAAGACAGAGACTGCAAATCTAATAGATGATCAACCTCATCATCCAGAGCCTCAGCCTCATTAGCCAGAGCCCCCTCAGCAGCGTAGTTTGGAGGACCGTAGACTTCTGTGGAGCAAGTTCTTTTTACTTTGCATATAGAGTTTCAGGAGTTTAGGCAAGAGGTATCAGGGATGATGAAGAAAACCTTGAAATATCTCTTGAACATCTCCAGCAGTTGTAGGCGTCATGATGATGTGATGCCCCCATCTCCTACAGATTCATCTTAGATCTTAGGAGGGCATTCATTTTTTTTGTGGGGGGTAGTGATAGACTGTCATTCCTTGATGTGTTTTTATCTATCAACTGTCTGATATTTTGATTACTAACCATGATATTCTGATTTTTGTATTGGTCAAGTAATTAGTGAAAACAGTACTAAACTTCAATTTTTAAATCAATGAATCTACAGTTTCTCTTGTTCATCTCTTATCTTCTTGTTATATTCTTCAATTGATGAATGTTTATGATGCTTGGAACTATATATTCTCTCAATTAATAATTTTTTTTGTCTTTGCTTCATTCAAACACTGCATAGACAACCAATATACATGATAACCTGTTCTGCATTACATTTTCAATTTGGTAATAGGTGCTGCTAAAAGGTATTTGTTTTCTCATTTATACAGGTTCCTTTGCAATTCGATGACAAAGGGGGAGAAGATCTAACAAAGAGAAGATCCAACAAAGGGGGGGAGAAGATCAGATCTAACTAAGGGGGAGATCTGTTCAAGGACTAAAGAGGGAGAACGCTTGAATACGAATAAAGGAAAAGCGAGCAAGGGGAGAGCTCTACGAAGGGGGAGAAAACTTGTAAAAGTTAAAGCTCACACTGAATCGGTCATTCGGACGAAGCTGCATTAAGGAGATTTCAAGAACAGAACCGTTCAGAAAAGTTGAAGTCCTTAAAGTGTTGTGATCATCTTAGTTGCCATCAAATTGCAAAGGGGGAGATTGTTAGGATTTTTGTATGTTGCTAATTAGATGGATACACTATCTCTTTCACCGTAAATTGATCACACACTCATGCATCTTAGTTTGGACTTTGAAATCTAAGTTTCTAACTTGCATATGCATTTGGTTTTTAAATGATTTAATCCTGCATGTTTTAGAACTTAAAATGCACTTTCGAAAATTTAGTTCTTCATGCATGTTTTTGGAAAATCGAGTTAGACATCTAGGTTTGTGATTTGCATACATTCCTTATCTTTAGAATCTTGATGTTATGCATAAATCATGCTGGCCCTGAGTTCCAAGTTTCATTTAATAGAAATTTGAAAATTCTGCAGGAACTCCTCCCAGGCCAGTGTACTCGGTCGACTGAGCCCTGTGCCCGGTCGACCGAGCCAACTAGCCATTGGGCCCGGTCAACCGAAGGTGCATGGGGTCGACCGAGCAAACTAGCCATTGGACTGTTTTTCTATTTAAGTCCAAATCATTCCTCACCTTTAAAAGGCTTGTTAGGTGAATCTTTTGAACGGTATTGAAGCCTAAGGAAGAGGAATAAGCTGAGAAAGCTAGAGGGCAAATGGAAATCCAAATGCTTGAGATTTAAAGGTATATATTTCCAAGTTAAGGTTGATTTCCATTCCATTTGAAATCCATGCATGTTCAAATCTTTGTAACTCCTTATCAGCATGATTTCTAGCTTTAACTGAGTTGTTTTGCAAACATCAAATCACTTAAGCATATTAGATTGTTTTGCAAACACTCATGTCTCAATCACACGTGTTTTAGTCTTTAAACTTCATACAACTTGTGTAGTATGTCTTTCCAAGTTGTTGTAAATATTTCATGTGATTAGCTCATCACTTCAATCATCAATTTCTATACTTAGATTTTCAAATGCATCAAGCATTCATTTAAGACCTTCATTTTAGAAATTGATTGAAGTAAACATTCATACACTTTGAGCATACACCTTAGCTACTTGTTAGTGTATGTTTGTATCTTTTTTTAACTTTCATATCAGCCTAATTAAGAGGCAAATGTATTGAGCTTAAATTGTATCTCTTTTAGTATTTGTGTAGACACTACTTTGAGAGAAGTTATTCTTCTTGTAAATGTTATTGCTTAGCCTAAGAAAAGCATAGTATAGAGGTTATTGCTTAGCCTTGGAAAAGCATCTTGTAAAGGTTGTTGCTTAGCCTAGAAAAGCACATTGAAAGGTTGTTGTTTAGCCTAGAAAAACATCATTGTAAAGGTTATTGCTTAGCCTTTTGAAAAGCATAAATAGTAGAAATCCGGTGGGGTGTTGGATCACAAGCCGGTAGTGGATGTAGGCATTGAGGCCGAACCACTATAAATCTTTGTGTGATGGTGTATGCTTTATGGTGATTGTTTCAGTTAGCTTCCGCATTTATTTACTTAATCATCACTTGTGACTAGTTAATTTTAAAGAAGTTAAAATTTGTCATTATTGGTCACTATATTGTAACTCACCCTTTTCACCCCCCCCCCCCCCCCCCCCCTCTAAGGTTAGAATCCCGGACTTTCAAATGTGATATTTGTTCCTATGGGCACCTTGTTTAGCCTGCTTGGGTGTTGTACACCTATATATATATATGTGTGTGTGTGTGTGTGTATAAGTTCTAATTTCTTCATGCGACCTATGTCTCGGCACCACTAAGCTTGGACAACCTTGTCGACTTGATCCACCGACTTGGGGTCCCCTTTCTGCTCTGCCAGCTGTAGTATGGATTTTGTTCTGTTCTGTTACCCAGTTCCGAGGCCGTGGTTTTGTCTAGTTATATGTATATATGTATTAACTTGGTTCTCGTCACTTCGCGTGTATGAGACCAACACCTTTAGCGTGCTCTCATCACATTAGTGATGGAGGATTTAGCTTCGTGTGGTTGCCTCCTTGTTAGTTCCCTATTCATTGGTACCCCTTACATGTTTTATATTACACATTTGTTTTTAGATAAATTATACATTATATTTCAAGATAATTGTTGTTTAAGCAGGTTTTCAATGTGTTCTAAGGTAACCTTTAAATTACTCTATTGTTAATATCTTTTCACCCACCTGCCAGACCGTCGTGTCTAACCCAATCTTTTGGTATTGAGGTCCAGAGTTCTTTGTCCCCGAGGAGGAGCTGGAGGAGGCAGCCAGAGAGCGGCAACGCGTAGGAGAATGACAAGCTGACGACGTTGTTTAGACATTTGTTCAAGCTTTGAGATATGAAACATTTTGGGATAGTGACTGACACATTTTGGGATTTTTATTGGTTGTACTAGCCTTTGTTGGCCTTTATTTTTGGGGAGTGATTTATTAACTAATCTTTTGTATAAACATTAACCTTACACTTTGGAATGCTTATGATCATTGCTCACTCTGACGTCATGTTCTATATACGTGTGTTATTAGTCTTGTATCATGGAATGAAATTACATACTTGCTTTGCTACTGTGAGATCCCGGTCCCGCTTATAATATTTTATTATATTTTAATTAAAATATTACTATTATTTTAATTAAATGTATTTTAGTTGTTTAAGTGGGTAGGATTAAGTGGGGCACACATTAGATTAGATGTGTGGATCGATAAGTTGGTTTAATGGGTAGATGACCTGACCCGCAGTTTGACCCAATGATTTAAGCCCAGAGAATATCCTCTTTTAACATAATCCCTATTTTAAATACCCGCATGACTTATCCCTCCCCACTTATCTTTGCAACTCCTCCCGGTTATTCTTCATCTTCTTCCTCTTTCAACGTCCCAAGCCATTGCATCCAGCCATCAGAATTTAGAGCAAAGGATACCATCATTCTTGGTTCAACTTTCTTATCTCAAGTAACCCTCTCCTCAAACCATTAGAAGTAGATCTATATTCTTGGATTATCTCCTTTTTCTTTCCAATGGTAGATTTGGATAGGAGTACCATAGATCTGTTCATCTGAGCATTTCTTTCCCATCTTCTTTGTCAGATCGGTGATAGGATTATTCTCGAGCGCCATGGGAATCTCGGTTTGGGTATTGGTTAGGAACCCTATTACATTTTTCTTCAACTTCGAATTAAGACAAGTACCTAATCATGATTTGTAAATTTAATACTTGTTTTTCACGTTGATTCGCATGTGTATGCATGTAGAAACCCTTTTATGCCTTTTCTTATGATAATTCTTTAATGTGATTTTGTTTTGAAATGAGATCGGAGATTTGGAGATGACCCAATCAATTTTCTCGTATTGATGTTATTGTTGCAAATGGCTATTGCCCACAACACTTTTGTTTGGATTTCTTTTTTTATGATTAATCCATCAGTTACTTTTGTTTGGATTTCAAAACCTTTTTTCATCTTCTGTAGATTTGTGTTTAGAGATGTGAGACCATTATTCCAAGTGACCTTGATGGGCAGGCGAAACCACATAATTCAGGGAGTAGAGAGAGCCAGATTTGTAATAGGGGAAAACGCAAGCAGTTTGGGATTGTCCGTGTTTTTTACCATGGAACCCAGGTGGGGCCATTTGATGCCTGATCAGGTCCATGGATTTGAGGGATGACTTTGTTGGTGATGGACCCGAGGGGATTGGGTCCCATCTGACCTCTCATCTAAGGGTTTCACATAGTTTGGGCGTCAATTGCAAGGGGTTTTTATTTTGGACATCAAGCAGTGGCGGGACCCACTGGATCATTTTATCACAGATCTAACCCGTGCATCTAGCCGTACATGGTTGGGCGATAATGGTTGGGATACTAATCTGGGCTTTTGACTAGTGGGGCCCACTATCATAGCATCCATGCTACATCAGGCGTGGAGTTTAACTTCTGGAACTGGGTTCTATCATGTATAGAGGGGGCGGTTTGGTTCTTGATATACATGAGGAGAGAGAGACCACTTGGTGATAAGATATTATAATTTGAGTGTGACCTCACATGAGTTGAAAAAGAAGTGCTGTGTATGAGTGTTGACCCGGACTTGTGTTGGAAAAAGAATTCCCATATGACACAACTCTATCAATTGTCATAGCTTTCCCATATACCCCATTAGTTTTAGAATTTGAAGAAAGGGCCTTGGTTGTTTTATAAATACAAATTAAATCCGTTGGCTTATTTTGAATGTGGAAAATATTTTGATAGGGTCCTCGGGTTTTCTAAAATTGTAAACTAAGATTTTTATTTATCATTATTATTTTCGAATGAATTTGGAATGGTATCTTTGATTTTTAATGTGTTAAAATTATATTTTTGTACTTTATATTTGGATCATTGGACTTTAGTAAATACCGTCTCGGCACACGGTATCTTACTAATGTGGGGTTTAGTGCTTCGTATGACCTTGGGGAAATCCTAATAGATTCGAGCTCAACTCATCTCTATTGGAAAACCCTTAATTGGGTCTATGCACTATTGATGGAGAAGGGATGCATTGATCTTTTATCTATTAGAGATTCTTGTGGTTGTTGGGTATGAGACCTTATATCTGACCTTAGGATTGGCTTGTGATTATTCTTTGACCTTCGGGTTTGCATACATGAATGACAATTTGAATATGATATGGAATGTGGAACAGCCAGCACTTCATTTTGACATAGGATTCTTGTGTCGGAGCATTATTAATCAGGTCTATTATGAATATATGTTTATGTGGGTCATTTATGGACGACTGCAGATCGATATATGGATGGTTGATCACCGATGTGACCGAATCACTTGTAATCCGCTTTGAACTATGGACAGGTTATCCTGATATTTTGATCGGTTTATGACCACCGACGTTATGGACGAGCTTTCCCGATTTATTTGGGGCTAACCACCCACAACGGGGACACTTGTCACTGTGTGATTCTATATTGCTCCTTTGTGCCATTTGGTTTTATGTCATACGTTCGTTCTCATTATTATCATTGTCATTGTTTTATTACGATCTCAATTGTCTATATTCTTTTCGTTATCGTGTTTAATTTCGAATCATGATTATGTTCTTGCTATTAACTTTGTAATATTTGGTGCATAGGTACCAAGCCCTACTTTACTAAGGAGACCGAGGAGGCTCAAATGTTTCAAACATTTGAGCCAACTAACGAACCCGAGTGGGATGCCGGAGATGGCTTTGGAGCCGTCTGAGCCAGCACAAGAGAGAACGTCATCTTAGAATTATTTTAAATCAACTTTCTTTTAGTGTTGAGGCCTCTTTTAATAAATTATTTAATTTATTCTGCACTTTAACTATTATTGTTTTATATGATTTTGTGTTGCGTCTCATTTATGAACATTGAATATTAATTGAATAAAGTTTCCGCTGCATTTAATGAAATTTATTTTTACTCACCACGGGTTGAAGTTTTATGTGGGTCCACTTTTGGAAGCTTGTGTTGTATTAAACACGGGAAATTTGAATTTGATTTATTTTTCACGTTTTTCCCTAATTCTCATTTTGGGGGACGAGACAGCTACACCCTTTCGTAGCCTAACTATGACTGAATTGTGTATGTGTGATATCCTCACCGTAGAAACCTATGGAAAATCACGTGCATGGATGTTGTAACTCTTTGTCATCCATGTACGTTGTAGCCAAATAAATAAATAAATAAATGCACACAATGCAATTAGCATCACCATCGCCCGATTCCGAATTAGGTGCGCCCATGGTGTACTGACCTGGTCTGGGGTCGTGACAAGAAGAGACTGAGTACACATGGTCTCACCAACCCGTACCAACCCAGATCCATGACTGCACAACCTCCTTCTTTGATTTTCTCATTCAAAGGAGTATGGATGTCCTTGCATTCAAGGTTCCGTTGTGCATGCCCTTTTGGCTTCATTCTGGTTCTCCATACATAAGAATGCAGATTAACACAACCTTTGACGCCCGTTAGTATAAAAACCAACAGCTCCCTTGGATTGTACAAATGCAACCCTTGATAAATGAGTGATGATTTTCAAAGATCCATGTCGGTCAAAACCAAATCCCATCCATAAACCACTTGGTAAAGCCATCCTAAATCCGTGACAGAGGCATGCCAGGACCTTGGAAGCCAAATTTGAAAGAAAATAAAAGATCAAAAAGGGAAATTCGACAAATAAAGAGCCATGTCCGACCAGAATCAAAGTTGTCGTACATGGGCTCACAGAACTTTGTGTTGTGCAGTCTATTCATGTTATCTGTTCGTTCTATGTATTTTGTTCAATTTCTGTTCAGTTTGGTATCATCAAAATCCAAATGGACGAGTTGTGAAAATGTATTTGCAAACAACTTACATCCACAAGGCTTGAGACGCGAGCCCATGCAATTCAAATTTGAGGAATGAATACAAGTTTCTCAATTTTTATTTTTTTTTGTTAGGATTTTGTGAGTCAAACACTTCACTCTTTTAGAATTTCTTTCCAACAATATGGCTGACCAAGGAAGGATAGAAAATAGGTAGTCTTAGGTTCAAAAAATTCTAACTGATGGACTGTTCATCGGCCAACTGTACGATTAGCTTTACGGCTAGCCATACTATGTCCACGGTCGACCGAGAGAACACAAAAGTTGAAAATCAAATTCGATTTTCTATGTTCCAGTTTTTGTGACTTGTTTCTCTCAACTCCCTATCATTTCAGAATTAAAAACCACATGTATATTATCTGAAACATCTCAAAACATCATTTAAATCATATGCAACTTAGGAATTTGCATTCATATAATAGAGTCAAAACATAACAATAAATCTGGAGTTTGAATAGAAATTACTGATATTCTATGAATTCTCTATAACAAATCAAATATAAACTTCCGTTTCTTGCCTTGGTTACTCCCTACCAACCAAATAACACCATTGTTTTCAAAACTTCTAATAGATAACAAGCTGAAAGAAAGCAGTGATACAAAATGTGGAGGAGGAGGAGAAGAATAACAAAATGAAAGATGAAGAAGATAACATTATGTCTTCACAGAGATGAAGAGAAATACGAGAAACGGAGGAAGAGGGAAAGCGGGGAGCTAAAGCCTGGCTTCTGTTGCTGGAAATTAAGAGAGAATGTGAGAAAGAATGAGAGAAAATAAGAAGTCCGGAGAGAAATATAGAGAAATCATGATTTCTCTAGAGTTTCCGAGCACATTGACTTTTATAAAAATTTCAGAAAAGCTCATGTTAATCAATATCAAATCCCACCGGAAAGGGTCTCAAACAACTTCAAATGAAATCAAGCCAAGAGTAAAAGTTTCTTAATTTTACCCGTTTTCCAACGAGTCCAAAGTCGTCGAATGATTCCACTATTACAAACTTTCACAAAAATCAAAATTACAAATAAGTCCTTAGTGATGAATACACCTCATTTTAAATCAAATGACACACCAAAACAATGAATGTTCTCAAACTAATGAAATAAAAAAATTGAAAATATCATATTTACATATAGCCCTCTGAAAGTCCTGGGGATCCGAACCCTAGAAGGGGGGTGAATAGGGTGAGCTTCATTTATGACCAATTTTAACCAATTTTAACTTCTTTAAAACAAACTAGTCACATGTGATGATTTATCATACAAGATGCGGAAGCTAACAAAAGAATCACCACAAAGCAATCACCATCACACAAGGATTTATAGTGGTTCGGCCTCAATGCCTACATCCACTACCGGCTTGTGAACCAACACCCCACCGGATTTCCACTATTTATGCTTTTCAATAGGCTAAGCAATAACCTTTACAATATGTTTTTCAAGGCTTAGCAATAACCTTTACAATGATGTTTTTCAATGCTCAACATCAACCTATACACTATGCTTTTATAGGCTAAGCAATAACCTCTTCAACCACAAGGTTGGTTATCTCACTAAGTTAGTGTCTATAAAACACTTGATGGAGATTCAATTAAGCTCATTACAATGCCTCTTAATTAGGCGGATATGGAAGTGAAAAACTAATACACACTCACACTATGAATGCAAAGATGAAAGTACATGAAGTGTGTGTGTGTGGTCCTCAATCATTTTGAAAATGAAAGCTCATAAATGTATGCCTAAGGCTTTTGAAAGTTTTAGCTCAAAAACATTTATGATTGAGGAAATGCTAATCACATGTTAAAAGTAACAACTTGTTAATGAGATCAAAGATTTACAAGTTGTATGAAATTAATTAGCTCTAAACATGTGAAGCATAGGGATGTCAATCAAATCAACAATGAAGCTCAAAACATAAAAATAGATTTGATTGAAAAGAGGGGACAAATCATATGTAATTATAAATACAACTTGAAAGTGATATACCTATCAAAGTAAGGCAAGTTGTGAAACTTTAAAACAATAATACACATATGATTTGTAAAGATGTTGAATCCAAAACATAAGATACATTTGAAAGAGATTTTCTTATGATGGAAAAACAACAACCAAAGATTCAACCAAGTATATGAATCATGTTACATATTTCATTAACATGATCTATTTAGATTTACCAAAGATAAAGTACTACTTGGATTGAATCAAATGGTGATGCATCCAAAACAATAAATCTATTCAAAGTATAAAACATGCTAAGGATACAACACATCATAGTTTATCATGTTACTAAAGATTTACCAATGATAAAACAAAACATGAAAACATATGATTTGTAAAGAAGTTGAGTCCAAAACATAAGATAGTTTTGAAAGTGATTTTCTTATGATGGAAAACAACAACCAAAGATTCAACCAAGTATAGGAATCATGTTACATATAATTTCAAAGGTTCTTTCATTAACATGATCTACTTAGATTTACCAATTCAAGTACTACTTGGATTGAATCATTTGGTGTTGTATCCAAAACAATAAATCAACTCAAAACATAAAACATGTTAAGGACACAACACAAACATAGTTTAACATGCTAGAAATGATTTACCAAAAATAAAACAAAGCATAAAAACATATGATTAAGGAAAGTAAAGCCTACTTGGAGATTTAACTTCATTAATCCAAGCTTTAGCTTTCCTAATGCTCCCCATCATCCCTTAGTTCATTTCCCTTGTATTTGCCTCAAAACCCCTCAAGGAGGGCCTTAAAATTCCCAACTTTTGGCAAAGGAAAGAACTCATATTTATAGCAAAAAGTGCCCAACGGCTAGTCCTCGGTCGACCTGCAAACAGGTCTCGGTCGACCGGGATCACACAACGGTCATATTTCTGACCGTTGGAGGCGCCAGGGCATTTTCTGCCTGCAGTGTTCCCGGTCGACCGGGACCTCTGCGCCGGTCGACCGGCGACACTGCGGGGACCAAAAAATCCAACTTATGCAAATTCAAAGTTTTTCTTTGTGGAACTTTTTGGGCCACTAAATCAAGCTTAAAAACATGTTTTAAATCATTCTAAGGGTTTTAAAACATGAAACATAAAAAGCCAAAAAAGATTTGAAACTTTAAAACCAATGGCTTGCTTGATTTCTAAAAACTCTTTTCTAAAAACAAATGCATCCAAGATTGAAAACAAATCATGCATAAATTGATACTTTTACAACTCTTAAAAACCATGCATGAATAAAACAAGATTTCAAGATTTCTTAAATCAATGCATATGTGTATAAAACAAATGATGCTAGAATGAAATGCATCCATCAAATTGCAATCTACAAAATTCCTAACACCCTCTACTTATAATTCAAACTACAAATAAGTCCTTGTTATGGTCTAATCCCACAAAAATCAACCTGTTAATAATCTAACCCATAAAACTAGATTATTAACTATTAATTGCACTTGATTAAGTAATAATCATGCAAGAAAATCAAGAATCTTGCATCTTCTCCACCTTAGAAATTTGGTCCCCCAAACATAAACATATATTAGAAAATAAATATGGATACTTCCTCTAAGCCTGATGTCGTAACTCCCAAGTGGCTTCTTCTGATCCATGATTCTCCCCAAAGCAATTTTACCCAATGAATAGTCTTGGTACGCAACACTTACCGAGTCGATCGGACTCACCCCTCTTCTCTCACCCATTTCAGGTAAACTCGTTCTACTTTAAATGGACTAATTTAGCCTCGTTACATCTTCTATGGACTAAATTGACCGGACTTGCCCCTTTGGCATATTTGGTTGGCTCATCATGTTTTTTTTTTTTTCCTTGTAATCAATATTTCTATCCCAATGTTTTTCTCATAACCAACATCTTTATCATCCTTTTGCTATAATGTTATGACTTTAAGGTGTTCGGGGAGTGCATTCATTTCATAGAGATTTACTAAGATTGGCTTACTAAAATGATCCTTATTCTTGGAATCCTGTGTCGGCTCCACTTAGCTTCGATTTGGCGTGGTAGTGCACGGCCGTGTTTGGGTGTGGTTAAAATTTTGTCTCAACTCACTGCAATGTAGTTTATGTTTAGGCAATCATAGTTTTATCGTCATTTAGTACCGTTCATGCAAAGTTTTTTTTGGGCCACCAAATTAGTCCTATAAGGATGCTTAACGATGCCCGTGCTTGCTCATGTTATCGTGCTCCCACCATGGCCTTGCCAATGGCTCTTATGATAAAGGAGAATTAGCCACGTGGATGCCACTTCATGCAAAATTCATCACCTCATGTACCGACTTACTTTGGGACTTTATGCATCATGTTTGGTATTTATTCACGTATATTCATGATAAATTAAATGTCCTTTATTTTTCTCATATGATTAAATGTCTTTTATCTTAGCAGTTGATTAAATGTCCTATTCTTAATATAATTATTATATGGAATGCAATTCATATTGCTTACTGTTGAGTCTGTTTCGATAGTCTAACTTGTTTTTAATTTCTCGGTGTTAGTGTTGGAAGTAGGTGGGCCTCGTGGATAGGTTTTCAAAAAAATTTGACCCATTTGACCCAGGGATCAAGTACACATAAGGCCATAAACTACATCTAGGATGCAATCCCTCCATCTTATCAATCATGTACAGCAATAAACTTTATCTAGAAGATAGAAATCAGCAACAAACAAGTAACCAAAAACCCAAAACATCCAATGAAATAGATTATATGTCGCGACCCCGGACCGGGCCCCCACGTGACTGATCCGGGATCGGGACATTTATTAATGATGATAGGGATGGTGATACTACAACATTTAAAGATTTCATGTACTTATTTAATTTCCCACAGGTGTCCGCGGTGAGGATATCACAATCATACATGAACATTTCTATTAAGTGCAGAAGCGTGTAGCAAATCAAATATTCAATCCATCTCAATTGATAAAGATAATAGCATAAGTGTAAACCGTATCAGAATGAGCAATGATCATTAGCATGTTACCTAAAGTAAGTTAAGGTTTATACAATCATCATTTAATTACATTTCCCAAAAATAGAGGCCCACAAGGCCAATATAACCAAAATACCAATCCAAAGAATGGTTAAATAGTTTCCCAAAGTATAAAGTCTCTCATAGCCCCCAAACGTCTACATGACGTCATCAGCACGTCACTCAACTAACTATTGCGGTTCTACGATCGCCTCCTCGTGCTCCTCCTCGGGATAACCAACAACGGGACCTGAGTACCAAAGAGTGGATCAAATACGGCGGTTTGGCAAATGGTAAAACACAATGACAATATGAAAATCATGAATTTACCTCCAAAACATTTGAACCTGTTTAAATGAAAATTTCTCTAAACAAGATAAAACATTTATTCAAATACGGGTATGCATCATAAAACATGTAAAGGTAACCAAGGGAACGGGAAACAATCAAGATGGCAACCACACGAAGCTAAGTCCTCTATCACTAAAGTGATAGAGCAATAACTAGGCACTGATCTCAGTCACTCGAGGTGAGGAGAAACAGTGGATCTTATAAATACATATACATATACTATACATGACCACGGTAGCGAGCCGGGCATCGGGGACCACAGTAGCAATCTACGGCATCGGGACAAGACCATGGTAAAACCGGGTAGCGGGATCCAAACTGCAGTTGGCGAGACAAGAGGGGGATCTCCAAGTCGGTGGATCAGACCAACAAGGTTATCCAAGCTTAGTGGTGCCGACTCATAGGTCAAATACAATCGAGACATATGCAAGTAAATCAAGCACAATAAATAAACGGGCAAGACGGGGGTGCTCAAGGGCACACTGTCATTTCATGTGGTGCAATGCACTTCGGGTCAAGTAACCATTTCAAGTGTACATCAATGCTTTCGGGAAAATAAGACATGTAGTATAAATCTCGGGATCAATAAGGTACAATCTACAATTGGGATTTCGGGTAAAGTATCGGGTTCAAGATTTATTTAAAGTGGATAGGGACCCCGTATGTCGATCTAATAACAATTTGGTAATCTTTGAGTTTGGGGACATTCCGGGCTCCTTATACACTTTGAAGTTTGAAAACTTCGAATGACATCCGCGTGATATGGTTTCTTTCTCAAATGGTCTCATACAATGCTTAATAAATCTTCTCGACATAGAGGGGTTCTCAATGGATAGTCCCAAAACATTTAAACAACTCATCTTCATCCCAAACATAGCCTATGACAGACAAACCTCATCGCTCGAGCGAACCGGAGAGTTCGCTCGAGCAAGGAGCTCTCTGGAATGGTTGTCTGGGTGGGTTCGCTCGAGCTAAGTTGAGGTCGCTCAAGCGAACTCATCGGGTCGAGCGAAGTTTTTAGTGCGTTCGAACAAACAACTCTCTGGAACAGGTTCTGGGATGTCCGCTCGAGCGACCAAGCTACTGGAATGCTCCGAACCCTTCTCTGGACAGGTCGCTCGAGCGAAGTGTCATGTTCGCTCAAGCGAACTGTCCAGAAACTGATTCCGGACCAGTTCAGCTCCTCTCTATCTCTTCCTTCTACAACCCCTTTTTAGCCACTTTTATACATCAGATGAGGAGTCTAAAGCTCCATTCAAATAACATCAAATCTTTCACCACATCCATCCCATTCTCCTCCATCCATATCACAATCAATACAAGGAAAGAAATAAGGAAACCATTTCACATAAGAGTGCATTTGTGACAAAATAAGAGGAAATTAAATACTATGAACCAACACATCTTTATGACTATGAATGCACCATTAATACCACCATCATGAACATTTATTTCAAAGCAAAGCAATAAATAGGCATAAGTGGAAAATACTAAAATCATTGAAAACTTATAAAAAAATCAATCATCCACTTGCCTTGGTCTCTAGTAAGCAAATCAAGCTCTAACAAGTCCTTTAAATTAAAGGTCCAAGCTACAAGGAAAATCCCAAAATAAAACCCTAAAGAGTCAAAACATAGAATAGGAAGAAAGAAGCTTCAATAACAAAGATGGAGATTCCCTTAAGCTAGGAGAACACAAATCTAGAAGGAGGGAATGATTACTTACTTGTAAGGTCCCCTAATGGACAAGGTGAGCTCAAAGGAAGTCTTGTAATGGAGAGTTTTCTCTAGCAATGGTACCAATAGAGAGCTATGGTGATGAGGAAGAAGGTGATGATCTCCACCTCTCAATTTGTGCAAGGTTGGTGGTGGATTTGGGGATGGAAGGCAAGAGCAAGAAGGAAGGCAATGGAAACCCTAGGTTTTCTCTCTTATGCTGGAAAAAGGAAATGGAAGGGAAAGGGGTCTCCTTATAAACAAGTGGGGAGTGGGCTCCACTACTAACAATCTAATTGGGCTGAAAACATGGCTTTCGGGGCTTCTAATGGATTCGACGAAGAAGAGAAAAGTGATCGTCGAAATATCTAGTTTCCAAAAAATATATGTTTCGCGGGTTTCAGGAATATCAAGCTTTGGGTACAGATTTTTGTGCACAATGACTGTTTTGCCCTCAAGGCTATGAAATCGGGTTTCGGGATCTCGAACGGGGACGGGATCAACATAAAAGTTGTAGGGATTAACAATACCAATAAGATGAGATTAAAACAATGAATGCAAAATCTCCGATAAATCTTCAAGCGCATGCAAGGTCATAAAAAGGAACCCCCAAAGGGTCCCACTAACACAAGACAATCAAAATTCCCCAAAAACTATTTCAAAAGCTATTCCAAACCCGACTTAGCCAAAATCACTAATCAAGCTTAGAACTAACACACGGCTTAATTAGTACTAATCGAGTTCTCTCGGGTCGGGGTCTTACATTATACATTTGGAGCTCGGTTGTGCTCTAATGGGGAAGAAGACAATAAGCTTGAACAAGAACTCTTCTTGAAACAAATTAGGATCTCTAAGACCTTGTCGTCTTCCACGCTATGACCCGCTATCAAATCTCTTTTCTCAAGAAGAATGGTGGGATCTTTAAGAGAAAACCAACTAGAAGCTCTAAAGGAATTATAAGAGAAGTAGAAGAGAGAGATGGAAAAAGTAGTGTAACTCTTGCACACTTTTTAGGGGTTGGGCGTGTACTCCAATGTTGGACGTCCAACCCCATAGCTCCTCCTTTTATAGTCTTTAAGCAACTCCTCTTTCTCTACTAATTAAAATAGAAATCCTACTTCCATTAAGAATTAGTAACTTTCTCCTTTCTAATTATTATAGAAGTCTCACTTCCACAACAATTAGTAACCTACTATTACCACTATTAGAAGTCTCACTTCAAATAGAAATAGTAACTTTCTAATTCCTTCATTTTAGAGTTCAAGTAGGATTAATAACTTGGGCTAGCATGGGGACCGCTAGGGATTCCATAGAAAGCTGACTCCAACTGTAACACCGCGACCCCACATCTCATGTGCAATCCGGACCACAGTTAATTGTAAATAATACCACTATATAAATGCAACTGCACTCCAGTCTTAGGAATAAATTATAAAGAAGACCCTAAACTTCCTAATTACCACAAGTAGACCCCTCTATCAATATCCATGGATCAATTGGATTAAACATGTCTCTTCCAATCTTAGATCCACATCTTATTATCCTTGAGTCTCAATTAATCACAATGATCATCAGTACCATCCAATTAACTCTTAATTGAGATGGGTGCGCACTTACTAATGATAAATCCATTAATTGGCACAAGTGGATAATATAGATAGATTCCATCTTAACCATTGAATGTTTCCATAGTTCTACTATCACGTACCCAAGACACCGAGGTGTTGACCTACAACTGGCCTCGCTCATTGGTGACTCAAAGCAAATGAATAGACAGAAACTTGAGTTCATCAATGTCTCAAGATTGAGAGCCTATTGTTAGGGAATTATGAGAGCGGACCTTAAAATAGAGACAGTGTTTCATAAGGTGCTTCTCATGGTCCTTCAATACATCCAATGTACCAGCACCATGATCCAGAATCTTACATTCTGATGATCGAGACAAATCATACTATCTCATAATGATCAAAGTGTTGCAACCTTATCAGATGAGATGCCGAGTCTCATCACTGGTTGTGAAGATATTTAAGTATAAGATTTGTGATACATGTCTCCCGTATGTGGATCTCATCCATATACATATGTCACATCTAATATACTAATAAGACCTGCTTCATCTCATGAACCATCATGTCATATGTATTGGTTATGTGCATTAAGTAATAAAACATCATTCATCTCATGAAAGGAAAGCATAACATTATTGATAAATAAAGAAATTAATCAATTTATTACATCTTCTAATGGATTGAGACCATAAAAACTAACATTTAGGTGATGGATCCTCTTTCAGTCTCGAGGAAGCTACGGCGGTTGAGGAGACTCCCACAGGGGATAAAGGAACTGGAGTGTTGATACGTCTACTGTGGCATCGCTTGGGCGTGATGTTATGTCATGCTTTAGGAGAGAGTTTATTTCAAAAGACAAACTTATATTTGAGAGCTTTCCTTTGACACTTTTATTCTGGATAACAACCTACATTGTTGTAGCCATGATTGTAAACAAATTACTTTTGGACAATATATAGGTTTTAACATGTTAAAACATCCAGCTATGTTGTTCACTCTATTCTTCATTTGATATTTACTTATTTATGTCTGATAGATGGAGATTTATACTATGTGATGATGAAATGAGAGATTTGACCCAGCTCATAGTGTGGTCCTCGTGGACCTAATCATTCATTTAAACCATCTAGCACGGCCACCGACCCGCAGTTTCTACGGGATCCAGGGGTCAGGTCATGACAGCACGGGAGCGTATATCACATCTTTTGGACAAATTATTTTTATACTTTTGTAATGGCCATTGTTTTGTTGGACTTTGAAATTGTAAATAACACTTTTGCAATGTTCTGTTTTTAATGTTAATGCATCTAGGATTCTGTTATCTTATCTGTTATTATGCTTAAATATTTAGTTAGTGGTTACACAAGCTTCCGTAAAAGACTTATAGAATGACTTAGCCTCACGTCGATCACGGAATCTTGTAGGGTCCAACTGCTGCAGGAAAAATCTTATATTAGCTGCCCCTGCAGCTTTGCGCTCCAAAGCACGGATCGGCCATTTACGGTGGTCCAGTCTTGGGGCATGACACTAAAGATTGAAGATTAAAGGTGAGGATCTACAATGGTTCATCAAATAGCTCTACTTTGATAGGAAATGATTATCGAACAATCATTCAAGTAAAGCGATGGACGTTTGCACCTTGGATTTTTCATTTGTCACCTTTATCATGAGTTCCTAGTTATCCAATATAAAGTATGCAGACGAGTTCTAAGGTCCTATTTGATTTGGAAGATTTTTAGCTGATTATATGTCTTGAAATTTCAAATGCTTGTTGTGAGTGCCTAAAAATTACGAACTTAGATTAGGTGAGTATGAGACTCATGATTTGCTGTTTAAGCTTCTTTGGGGGAGACAGATCGCCTTAGAACCTGAAAGGGAAAGAGAAATAGAGATCAGAGACCCTGGCTGCCATTAGCCGAAGGCTCTCCGATGCCTGAGTTAGTGTTATCACTGACAAAGGATGGAGAAGAGATGCAAGTATGCTAGTATTGCATGGTGTTCTGTAATGCGTTATGCAATGTGTGATATTACGTTATTCAGCGTAACTGAGAATGGATTGGTATTCCTCTATATGTAGAGATTTCACCTGGCGTACCTTTAGTGGGGGTAGGTGGAGATACTGTCTGGTTGAATCAAGAGATGACCTCTATTATTAATGTGCATGTGATTGATCAAGACGACACATGATCATTATCCGGCGCCTGTCTTGTCTGTCAACACGTTCTGTAACGTAGCCGTAACTTTATGGAAGTATGTCGCGACCCCGGACCGGGAATCCCAATCCTGGATCGGGACGCTGATGAATGAGATTGAAAGGGATATACTTCGACAATAAATCACTTATTTAATTTCCCACAGGTGTCCGCGGTGAGGATATCACAACCATCAATGAATGTTTCTTTAAAGTGCGGAAGCGTGTAGCAAATCAAATAGTTAACCATCCTTGGTCATCAAGACAATAACACAAGTCTAAAGTACTGTATCAGAATGAGCAATGATTTATAGCATGTTACCCAAAGTAAGTTAAAGTTTATACAAATATCTTTTAATTACATTTCCCCAAAAATAGAGGCCAACAAAGGCCAATATAACAAAATACCAATCGAAAGAATGGTTAAACATTTCCCCAAAATGATAAGTCTCTCACAACCAACAAACGTCTACATGACGTCATCGGCACGCCACTCAACCAACTGTTGCGGTTCTACAACCGCCTCCTCAAGCTCCTCCTTGGGATAACCGACAACGGGACCTGAGTACCAAAGAGTTGGTCAAACACAACAGTTTGGCAAAAGGAGGAAAAACAATGACAATAAGGGAATACGTGAATTTGCCTTCAAAACATGAAAACCTGTTTAAATAACAATTTCTCTAAAACAAGATAAAACATTTATTCCAAATATACGTATGCAATGTAAAACATGTAAGGTGACCAAGGAAACGGGAAACAAGCAAGATGGCAACCACACGAAGCTAAGTCCTCTATCACTACGGTGATAGAGCAATAACTAGGCCCTGATCTCAGTCACTCGAGGTGAGGAGAAACAGGGGATCTCATATAAATACATATACATATACAATACTATACATGACCACGGTAGCGAGCCGGGCATCGGGGACCACAGTAGCAATCTGCGGCATCGGGACAAGACCACGGTAATGACCGGGTAGCGGGATCCAAACTGCAGCTGGCGGGACAAGAGGGGGATCTCCAAGTCGGTGGATCAGACCAACAGGGTTATCCAAGCTTAGTGGTGCCGACTCATTGGTCAATTGCAATCGAGACATATGCAATGAAATCAAGTACAAGTACATAAACAAGCGGGCAAGACGGGGGTGCTCAGGGCACACTATCGTATCAAGTGGTGCAATGCACTTCGGGTCAAGTAACCATTCCAAGTGTATACCCATGCTTTCGGGAAAACAAGACAAGTAGTGCAATTCTTGGGAACAGTAAAGTACTGTAAACAATTGACATTTCGGGAAAACATCTATTTGAAATGGATAGGGACCCCGTACGTCGATCACATAACAATTTGGTACTCTTGAGTTTGGAGACATTTCGGGCTCCTTATACACTTCGATCTTTTCGAAACTATGAATGAAAACCTTGTGATATGGTTTCTTCCTCAAATGGCCTCATACAATGCCAAACAAATCTCCTTGATATGGAGGGGTTCCCAAAGAATAGTCCCAATGCGTTGAAACAGTCGAACGTTGTCCGAAACATAACCTAAGCCAGACGACCCGAATCGCTCGAGCGGACTGTAGGGTTCGCTCGAGCGAGTCGCTCGCTGGGAAGGTTGTCTGGGTGAGTTCGCTCGAGCGAACTCATTGGGTCGAGCGGTTATTTAAATGCGTTCGAGCGAACAACTCACTGGAATTAGTTCTGGGATGACCGCTCGAACGACCAAGGGTCCGCTCGAGCGACCCAGCTACTGGAATGCTCCGAACCATTTCTGGACAGGTCGCTCGAGCGAAGTGTCATGGTCGCTCGAGCGAACTGTCCAGGAACAGTTTCCGGGCCAGTTCAGCTCCTCTCTATTTCTCCTTTTTTACAACCTCCTTTTAGCCCTTCTTACACCTCAAGTGAGGAGTCTAAAAACCCCATTCCAACAACCTCAAATCTCAAATAACTTCCATCCCATTCTTCTCCATCACAATACATTCAATACAAGGAAGAAGGGAGAAGGAAACCATTTCACCATATAAACTTTTGAAACAAAACAAGAAGACATTCAATGCTATGAGCTACCTCCTCTCTATGATCATAAGTATGCCATTAATACTCTAGCATGAGCATTCATTTCAAAACAAAACAATAAATGTGCATTAATGGAAAGTAACCAAAATCCATGAAAGCTTTGTAAAATCATTCATCCACTTGCCTCATGTCTTCAAATCAAGTAAATCAAGCTTTAACAATCTTCAAGGACAATGGTCCAAGCTACAAGGCAGAAATCCCAAAATAAAGCCCTAAAATGGTCAAACAGTGAAATAACAATGAAACTTTCCAATAATGAAGGTGAAGCTTCTCTAAGGCTAGAGGAAAACAAATCTAGAAGATGAAGGGGATTACTTACTTGCAAGGTCCTCTAATGGCAATGGTAAGCTCTAGGAAAATCTTGTAATGGTTGGTGTGCTCCACAAAAGCTATGGAAAGAAAGCTCTCAAGGAGATGAAGAAGATGATGGCCTCTAATCTCCTCCTGGTGCAAGTTTGGGAGTGGATTTAGTGATGGAAGGCAAGAGCAAGAAGAAGAAGAAGAAAACCCTAGCTCTCACTCTCTTGTGCTAGAAAAAGGAAAATGGAAGGGAAGGGACTCCTCTTGTAGTAAGTGAGGAGTGGGCTCCACCACTAACAATCTAATTAGGCTGAAAATCATGACCTCCGAGGCTTCTAATGAATTTGACGAAGAAGGAAGAAATGACCGCCGAAATATCTAGTTTCCAAAAAGTATATGTTTCGCGGGTTTCGGGAATATCAAGTTTTGGGTACAGATTTTGTGTGAAATGACTGTTTTGCCCTCAAGGCTAGGAATTCGGGTTTCGGGATCTCAAACGGGGACGGGATCAACATGAAAGTTGAAGGAATTAACAATACCAATAAAATGAGATTAAAACCATGAATGCAAAATCTCCGATAAATCTCAATCATATGCAATGTCATGAAAAGGAAACCCACAAAGGGTCCCACTAAGCACCAAGCAATCAAAATCCCCAAAACTATATCAAAAGCTATTCCAAACCCAACTTAGCCAAAGACACTAATCAAGCTTAGCACTAGCACGTAACTTAATTAGCACTAATCGGGTTCACTCGGGTCGCGGTCTTATAAAGTACAATCATGGTTTAGTACTCATCTCTGTGGACATACCGAGTTAAAGATGATACTAAGATTGGATTCGGATGCATCCTGGCACTATTGCCGATGTGCCTTATATCGAGACCGAGATGAGCCTAGTCAGTACTCTTACCGAGGCTAGCTCAAGTTTGGCACTAGCTGGCACTGTTTGCCGAACTGAGATGAGATGTCTAACTGGTACCGTTACCGAACTAGATGAATCTTGGCACTATTACCGAACTTGGACACCGAGATCGGGATGAGCTGAGCTGGTACTGCTACCGAGACTAACGTAATCCTACTCTTAGGAAAATGCCCCACACACTTGTCAATTTTTATCTCTTGCATTTTCCTCATTGTATATTGACAGAGATTTCCAAATGTTAGTTGACCTTTGAAATGCTCTAGGTTTTAAATGTTATTTATAGACGGTCATTTGAGCAATTCTAGTAGCAGCTTTTTTAGGGTATTTGAAATTCTACTTACAAAAAATCTTGACTTCTCATTCTCAAATTGACCTAAAGAAAATGTGTGCTCCTCTATAACCTTATTAACTTAAAATATTCTTGTGCTACAAAAAGAAATGTGAAGAAACATCACAGTCTTAACTATATAATATTAAGAAAATTATCTAGGATAATCAAGTCACCAAACTTAAGAAGTCGTTTGTTTGATGTAAATGTTACACATGTATAACGTTTACAATACTTACATGTGTTTGTGCTTATTTAAGCATCACATGCAGAAATGAGGTGTAAAAGTGGTGTAAATGAAACAATTTTCATATCAGAATTTTCACACCTAAAAGAGTGTGAGACAATTACACACCTTTTTGGTAGAGAGAATGTCGGCACAAAGCATGCTTACGACAGGTCGTGATGCCAGATCCTTCACCGCCTTTTGTTTTTTCCCGCTCTTTTGGACTCCCAATTTTTTATTTCATCAAATTCAAATTCTTATTGAAACCTCGAAGCATTAAATTTCATATCTTAAACATTCATAGGTTTTGAGATATATGAAGGTTTTATAGATGTAATATTTTGAATCATTTAACATTTACTCAAGTGAGAATGGTGCTTCCAAATAAAGATAGTATTGTGTTTCACATGTGTAAAACTTACCTATTCATCCATGTGAAATTCACATATCATTTCTACTTATTTACCTAAATGAGACTCACATAAGCAAACTGTGCACAAGTAATCCCACATACATATCCCATGGGTAAAAGAGAAACAACCTCCAAGAGGAAATGAACCTTGGTTAAAAATAATTACTAAGACACCACATCAACACCAATCCCAAAGACAAATTACTTTTTCATTAATGACAAAAATGCCCATCCTTACATCCACAAAATTACACCTTTTTCCCTTTTTTTGCTTTTCTTTTCTAATTTTCTTGCTTCACATCTTGGGAGAAGAGAAAAATCCTCCTAATATTTTTAAAATGGATATTGCCCACAAAGCTGCCCTTATTCCTGAGATTTACCGATGAGAGGTCGAAGTTTAAGTATTTTTCTCATGCGGTATCCTAGCGCTGTGCGAAATCACACATATATTTTGTGTGATATCCTAAGGCAACACGATATTGCACATGCTATATCATAGGGCCGTGTGATATCGCGCTTTGTACAAGCAGTTTTGTGAGAATTATATAAACTTCAACTGTTGTTGGGAAATGTCAGATATAAGAACAGTCATACGGTCAATATCCCTTTTAAAATCCTTTCATCAAATTAGAAGAAGATAAAACAAAAAAATAAAAAATAAAGAAAAAAAATCTTGGCAGCTACATCAATATGGTGTTGGATGCATATGCTCCGGATGAGCCCTTCCCACATGGTCATCCTCATCCACCACCAATGTAAGGGTATTTTTGTCATTGTACTCTAAATCGAGCCTCTCCATCTCGACTTCTCCAGCCGGAAACAACTAAGGTCAGGTTGCCAACTCTAGCCGATACCGTTATGACAAGAGGTCCTCGGACTCCGCAACGATCTCCTCCATCCGTCGGACAGCCTCCCGTATATCGGGCCGCCGCTCGGGGTTCAGCTCGGTGCAAGCGGCGCCGAGCCGCAAGCACCTTCCCATGCTCTCATGAGATTTTTCGGACTCCAATATTTTGGGATCGTACACATTAGGTTCCCTCTGTTCCGATATGGCCGATTCAACCATCTGTACCACATCGGTCCCGCCATTTCCATGGGTGAGATATTGGGAGGGGAATTTACCGGTCAGGATTTCGAGGATGAGGATCCCGAGGCAATAGACGTCGGATTTGTGCGACACGTGGTGGTACTGGATTGATTCGGGGGCTTTATAGGCGAATAGAGCCTGAGAGGCTTGCTGTGGGGCGACAAGAGGGGAGTAGCCGTAGTCGATGAGGAGAGGCTCCAGATCGGGGCCGAGGAGAACGTTGGAGGACTTGAGATTGCCGTGGGGGAGGTCAAAGCTGGCGAGTTGAGTGTGGATGTAAGCCATTCCTCGTGCGATTCCTTGGATGATTTTTAAGCGGGTGGACCAGCTGAGTGCCTTGTCGCTCTGTCCTCGGTCCCCTTTGGACAAAAAGTAAAAAATAAAGGTCATATGGTGTAAAATTATGGCTGTACTAGCAAGTTATTATCTGAAATGGTATTTTAGAGTATTATTTGAAATGAAGATATGGAAAACTGGAAAATCTACATTGGCTCATTTGTCTCATGCAATTGAATTTTTTATTTAAGTTTTTTTAGTTTAACTAAAGGCTAAAATACATAAATAGCCATTAAATAAATTTCCATTTAATGAAAAATGAATGAAGGAGAGGTGAAGAATGAATACTTAGCTATCATTCTAGTAATTGAAATCCAATGAAAGTGAAGGGCCTGAATGCATGCTCACCATGTATCCTTCACTCCACACACATTTAATAATCCTATGGGAGGGAGAGGGAGGTTCGAGTGGGAGGCAATCCCACTCTCCTCACCCGAACTTTAAGTACTCACACACTACAATAAAGGCTGAGTAAATCTATAGTGAGTCTCACCTATTCAAAATTTGAACTTCTAATTAAAAATAAAGTTCCTCCTTAAAGACCTGATCCAATGTTTTATGCCAATTGGACTTGATCCCACCATAATATTTGAGCATATGGCGTGCTTAATCATATGCACAATCTTAAAGTGGGACAAACCCTTATTGTACTAACATTTAGGAAAAGCTCACTTAAAGGAGGGCATTTATTTTAAGAGGTTTAGATATTTAATCGATTCCACACCCCTAATGAAAGTTGTGTGTGAGACATTCAAGGGGTCCAGGATCTTGATTTTGCATTATCATTCAATTTATACCTTTGAGTTTGTCTTTTCATAACTTGGTGAATTACTTCAAATGTTGTCCTCTCAACCACAAGGCACCTTGTCTCATCAAATGATCACAAGTAATCAATCAATGAATTTTCATTGATCAATAGTTGATTGATTGATTTACATGTGATCAATCCGGCGTGGGTTCTACTTTGATTAGAATGAGATACTACTCTCGATGCTAAAAGAAGGGGAGAGAGAGAGAGAGAGAGAGATTTTTGAGCAATTTGGATACATTATAGTTGCCGTCATCATTAAAGCTTTCTCCTAACATGTTGGTCAACTACATGAATTTAATTTGTTTTTCAACCTCATTAAAACTAATTGTAGTGAGCCCTATTATGTTTGTATTTTGACTAACCTAATAAAGTTCTAAAAAATTATGTCTTGAAAATATTAGAGTATTTTCAAATTTAGGGATTTTCTTCAAATATTATTAGTAAATTATGAAATTAGTTTTTTAAATAATCGGTAATGAATCAATGAATATAAAATGTTTAAAACAAAACTATGAGAATAAGTAATGTCAATAAATATCATATACCTATTTTGTATTTCTAGTTTTAGATAAATACAACTACATAACGATCTTGCTTGTTAGATACTTAGTTTTGATAGTCATAATTTGCATTGTGTACGATATGATTAAGGCATAACATCACATATAGATAATACAGAGTAAGAATAATATAAATATATGATATACATTATTTATTTATTTTTTGACTTTGCTAACAATTTAAACTATCTGAAAAACCCTAATATTAGAGATTTAAACAAATTCAATAAATTTAATAAAATAGTGTTCAAAATGAAGAATTATTGAAATGAAATAATGGAAAGCTTTGGACCATTACATCGGCTGTTATAAGATGGTTTGGGCTTGGCAATTGCAGAAGCAACATTGGAGTTGCCACCCATTTTTGTTATAGCGGCAAGGCACCTTATTTATTACAAGGAAGACTATGGTTTTAACCTAGATAAAGGGAAGGAAAAAGCTACCAACGACGAAAGCGACATGCTTTAAAATTAATTGAAAAGGATTACAGGAGTTCTTTTGATTTATATTCTACTAAAGAAAACTATCTAGTTACTATAGTACCTATTATTAAAATGAAAAATGCTCGTACAAGTGTAATTCTCACACTACTACGAGAGTAAAGAGGAACTTTCATATTCAATGCTAATGGCCTAAATATGAGTGTCCCCTCCTCCCATACTCTCCTAATATGCATGAGAGTTGCTCTTACATGAGCGTGGTATTATGGGAAAATGAATCGGTGCCCTTCGTCACGGGTCTGTCTATGTAATTCAGGGTTGTCCCACCTTACCGACAGTCCGGATGAGAGCTTCCCCAATCCCACTGCTAGTAGGAGGATATTTCCTATGATGAAATAGATAAAAAAATGGTAATTCTTCCGTCATGAAATAAGAAATAAGAAGTATTGGCCCCATATAAGGTATGAGGTTCCCAATCATGTTAATGCAGGGTGCAGGGTTTGAGATTCCAAATCATGTTTGTGCAAAGGCAAATGCCATGAACATGAAGAAAGAGCGGACGATGAAAACGAGGTAAAAGAAGAATTACCATGGAGGAGATAGAGCAAGCTGCCCCTTGGAATGTACTCATACACTAGCAGCTTCTCTTCCTTGCGAAAATGGAAAGCCAAGGGTGGCAACACATTCGGGTGCCTTAGCCTCCCTAGCCTCCTCATCTCCACCTCAAATCCATCGTCCCCCATCCTATTCATCTCCCTCATCCTTTTCACCACCACTGCCACGCCATTCCCCATCACTGCCCTGTAAGATGACCCCAATCCTCCATTCCCCAACACCTCCGCGGCCGCCTTCATCAAGTCTGGCATCCCAAACACTCCCTTCTTCTCATTGACTAATATCAATTGTGGCACCGTTGACGCCCTCTTGGTATGTAACGACTCCTTTTTCATCTCTGGTAGATGGACCTCGATTGCCTCTTCCCCTATCTCGCGGCTGAACTCATCAAATTCTCTCCCCCTTAGTTTTGATCTCGACGTCAGAACCAACCCCACCATGCAAATCACCACGACCAACACAACTGACACCACGGCCACCTTGCTCATGCCTTGTTCATTTCCATTGTTCGGGTTGCATTTCTTGTCCATCGGGCCCCCGCAAAGCCCCTCATTGCCGGCAAATGAGCTTTTGCCAAATCTCTTGAGACTGGTGGGGATCTCACCAAAGAGAGCGTTGTTGGAGACATTAAATGATTTCAGCTTGGGCTGGTCGATGAGTGGAATGGTTCCCGAGAATCCATTGTCATCGAGGTGCAATTCGATCAGGTTCTTCAGATTTGCCAACGATGTCGGTATCGTCTCCGAGAAGGAATTTCTAGACAGCCATACCTTCTTCAAAGAATTCATATTAGAGAAGAAGTCTGGTGGGATTTCTCCTGAGAACTTGTTCCCTGACAAGTACATTGCCTTTAGAGCATGAAGCCGGTTGAAACTTGGGACTGGGCCAGAGAAGGAATTGTTGGCGATGCTGATGGAGCGGAGCCTAGGTAGATTGATAAGTGCATCAACGTTGATCTCCCCAGAGAGGCCCATGCGGCCAAGTCGAAGGCCCATGATGACATTATTGAAGCATATAACGCCCACCCACGACTTCTTATCTCCACAAACTGGCGATCCCGGATGCCATGAATTAAGCGATTGTGCATTGGTGAATGACTTCTTCAGCAAAAGGAGGGCCTCCATTTCAGTCATTGCGGCCGTCGTTGCGAGAGGAAGGATGAAGAAAAGGAGGAGGAGAAAAAGATGGCGAACATTGGCCATCTTCTTCTACCTCCTCGAAGAAATTGGGCGACTGCTCAAACGAGTTGAGTTGGTATAGGTCCCCTGTTGTTATTGTTGTCATTGTTAGAGAGGTTGCAAGGGAATGGTGGTGAGAGAGAGATGGTGAGAAGAAGAGGATCTAAGAATAGGAGGAGAGAAGGCGGGGCGGTTTTACTTTGACATAGTCAGCGCTTTCTCTCACCTTCCAAGACAGGAGATGATATTTTAAAATGGGCAACCTATCAGTGATAATTTACTTTTTTATGTGTAAAATTTACGTGTTGGTGTTTGTGTTGGACGTGTCCTTGTGGTATCCATACCATATTTGTGCATCATAGCGTAAGATGGATGGTGGGATTTCAAAAGTTCGTTTTGAGTTGACAATGGGGCCCACTTGAATTCGTGTTGATCAGTGGGACATCACACCCTCTTTGCCAAGTAGGGATGGCAACTGGTAACTGCTAGTGTTGGATAGAAGATGCACCCAACTTGATCCTAATTGGTCGAGGTTTGCTAGTAGATTTCTTAGGTTAAGAGTATAGACCCAATTCAAGTTTAGGGTGGGTTCAACTTCTGAGATCCCTGCTACGCTTTGCCCCCTATAATTACTTTCAATTTTTTTAATACGCTATTATATATATATATATATATATATATATACCTTGTGTACTAATAGTTGGCAGAGTGTGACGTTTTGGTATTATATATATATATATTATTTTATTATTATTATTATATAATTAATTGTATTTTAATTAAATACGCGATTAGTCTAAGTGGGGACCACGGTTGACTTAGGTTGGTGAGTTAGGCTTGTTGGATAAGTATCTTGACCCATAGTTAATCCGAGCCCAGTTTAATGGGTATATTCTTCTTTAACCAAAACTCTAATCATTCTCTAATCCAAACTCCTATATATTTTAAAACTCGAACTCTATTCTTTAGAATTTAAGTTAGACTACAACTCTTATTCTTATATTATATATATACACAACCACACTCTTTTATTTTCACACACAACTCTCTCTCTTCCAACTTTTCTCTGGATTAGCATCTTGGGCTATGGCAGTAGGAATTCTAAACCGTCTCCCTCAACTGCGGATCTCAGACAAGTACCTAACCATAATTTATAAATTCTATATTTGATTTTCTCTTTTTGTGACAAGACATTGCATATAGATGGCCACCATCTGCTGGTTTCAAGAAATTGGGCTGTGAGTCAATGCGAAGTTATTTTCTTTTATTTAATTAGTAGGGTGGGACCCATTGTTTGATCCGATCACAGGTCTGGACCGATCAAAGGGCCGCGCATGCCTGGGAGACCTTAGAGAGTACACCCATCTTGGGTTCTTGATCAGTGGGGCCCATTATCCACATGACCCATACTAGGCGTGATGCATGTCCATGTTTTGGGTTCTGGGTTGTCATGTATAGTGGGGGCGATTTTGTTCTGAATGTGCATTAGGAGAGAGAGACCTGCTGGCTATAAAATATTAAAAAGTTTGAGTGTGACCTTGTCTTTGCCCATGAGTTTTTGTAAGTTAAAAAGAAGTTGTGTGTGTGGGTGTTGACCCGGGCGTCCATCCTGGTGGGGATGACGTTGGAGTTTGATCGGTGGGGCCATTGCCCAGAGGAGCCTGATGCACAGGCGTGAAACACTTGTTCTGGGACGAGGTTCGGTGAGTGACCTATACATGTATTGGAATTTGGAAACGAGAATAAACAGAGGATAGCTCTGTTGAAACCGAACCTATAATTAGGTAGGATACTATATTATCACTTTACCCCCTTGAGTTTCAGAAAAATTAGAACAAAGCTCATTGTTTTTAAGAATGGGTTCTGGGTGTGGTCGGACCGAGTGTGACGTGGGAAAGGAGAGAAGACCTCACAGAACTTAGCATGTGATTTTTAACACCTGGCCCCGTTAGTATTAGAAATTAGGAAAAGGACTCTGGTTGTTTTATAAAAACTAAATTAGACCCCTTGGCTTATTTTTTTAGGAATTGAATTTGGAAAATGTTATAGGTGGAATCCTTGGTTTTTCTAAAATCATAAACTAAGATTGTTATTTATCAATATTATTTGCAAAATCAATATTTAATGATATCTTTGGTTTTAATATGTTATTTTGTGCTTTATTGATTGGATCATTGGACCGAGTAAATACCGTCCGGGCAAACGGTATATTACTAACATGGGGTTTAGTACTTCGTATGACTTCGGGGAGATTCTAATGGATTCGGGCTCAACCCATCTCTATTGGAAAACCCTTAATTGAGTCTATGCACTATTGATTGATAAGGGATGCATTGATCTTTTATCTATTAGAGATTCTTGTGGTTCTCGGGTATGAGACCTTATGTTTGACCTTAGGATTGACTTGTGATTATTCCTTGACCTTCGGGCTTGCATTCATGATTGAGTTTGATATTCGTCTATTAGTTGCATACCCTATGTTGATTTGATATGGACCATGCACTACAACAATTTACATTTTTCCCGGCGCTAAAAAAAACGCCGGCAAAGGTCAGAAAACGCCGGAGAAAACATTTACCGGCGTTTTTTATTGCGCCGGCAAAGCGCCGGGAAAAGTACGCCAGTAAAACCTTTTGCCGGCGAAATAAGGAAGCGCCGGCAAAAGTTTACACATTACCGGCGAAAAATAACGCCGGGAAAAGTGCCTATTTCGCCGCAAAAAAGTGTTATGTTTTAAATAATAAATTTTTAAAAAAGATTTGCCGGCGTTATTTTCGCCGGTAAAGGGTTATATTTTGAATAATAAATTTTTTAAAAACTTTTGCCGGCGTAAATTTTCGCCGGGAAAAGTGTTACGTTTTAAATAATAAATTTGTAAAAAAGCTTTGCCGGCGTTACTTTCGCCGGTAAAGGGTGCTATTTTAAATAATAAATTTTTTAAAAACTTTTGCCGGCGTTAATTTTCGCCGGGAAAAGTGTTATGTTTTAAATAATAATTTTTTAAAAAACATTTGCCGGCGTTATTTTCGCCGGTAAAAAGTTTATATTTTAAATAATAAATTTTTATAAATCTTTGCCGGCGTTATTTTTCGCTGGGAAAACATATTTATTTTTCGTAAATTTTTTTTAGAAAATTTTTTGCCGGCGCTTTTTTGCGCCGGGAAAACATGAATATAATTTTTTTTAAAAATTTTGCCGCACTTCTTTTAGGTCGGCAAAATATTTATATTTTATTCAAATTTTTTTCCTATATATAAATGATTACACTGAAGGTCTCCAATTAAAAAAACATTAATCTAATTAATAAAAATCTATCAACACAAAAATATACAATAATTGAAAAGGGCGACATCCAACCAAAATGAAAATTAATATTATCCAATTCATGTAGAGTTGAGTCGACTGTTAGAGAGGAACAACATTTTGGCTGCAAAAAATCCTGGACATCATTCATGCGTGCACTCTCAACTTCCATGTCCGGCTTTTGGGTGTTCTTCTGGTTGGCTTTTTCCTGTAATTGATTCAGAGTATGAATCTTCTATTATGAATGGTTTTCCTTACAGCAAATAAGTTACCATTTAGAGAGAGAGAGAGAGCGCTCCCTCATACATCCTCTGTCCTGATGATAAGTTATTGCCCCTGTTGTGCGTGCGTGAGAGAGAGTCCTCCTAGTCAGGCATTGCCCTACAAACAAGGAGCATTATAGGAGTAACTTTCTCTAGGATGACTACCATCTGAAAATGGAATACAGTAAGTAAATGAGGCATATATAACATGAGTCAATAAAAATGTTGGCATCATAGACTACCAAGATACAGCACCGAAAAAACAATTGTCAAAGATATGAAAAGATTCGTTGGACATGGAAGGCATTGATAGACAAGGCTTGTTTTTTAGTTCCTCCTTGTAGCTTTTGTTTATTGCCTTGTTTGCTGCCAGTATTCATCTCTAATATCCACTTCTCTTTCCAAGTTGTATCCTTTCTTCTTAAATGAATAACATTTATCATTACTGTTTCGGAAAAAAAATGTAGCAGAATAACAGTATGAAAGGAAACAGGGATGGAGTAAAAAAAATATCAGCCAAATAATAATGAAGACAAATCGTACCATTCAAGAATAATGATGATGATCAGTATGACACATATGATCCAATTGAGGTTAGTAGGTCACAGCATACCTATAAGCTTGTAATAAGCTCTATACATGACTGATGTTCCATCGATGAGCATAACTCGACCACCCAAAGAATTAGAATCATTAACCCCTTTTTTAGACTGGGAAGAATCAGCAGGCATGTCTTGGAGCATTGTTCTTTCAGCTTCAGAAGACATTCCCAAAGTACTTTGAGAGATTGCAGCACGACCAAGTTCTGAGAAATTTGACTCCAAACCACTTGACAATTTACAATAACCCTGAACGGTAGACACTAACTTAAATGTGTATCATAAAGTAAAAGGCACAACAACAAATTGACAAGTGTCATGTATTTTTAATGTTAAAGCATGTTGCACGCTTAAATATGCATTACACGCCCAAGCATGGAGTTAACCAAAACAATTATTCCAAACCATGCAGCATTCTCAAGTGACACTTAAATAATGGCAAAAAGAGATCCTCAATCAACTTTAAATTCCACTAATAGATGTAAGGAACCTTCTTTTTCTTTTTTAATGGTAGCTGTAAGGAACCATATCTACAATTTAAGGCATTTTGAAAATTTTAAGTTTAAGATGTATTCCACCTTTCATTTTATTTTTGTAAAATGAAATGCTGAGCAAGAGTATTTTCATCATCCTTCATGTGGTTAGGGGATGCATTTCATGATCAAACTACGAGCTACTTTAAAGTTACCACATGAACTTAATAAGCATTTGATGGACTTGAGACTCTTGGCCTGGACTTAAATGGCATGTTCATTTGCATAAAATAAACTAGCAAAAGATGGAGGATTGGTTACCTAGGAATTAAATGAGATATGTGAATTGCCAACAAAAAGAAAAATGAGATTTAAGAGTTATTGCATCAATGCTGCTAGCAAGAGTGAGAGAGAGAGGAGGTGTGGTTGGGGGATGCATACCAATCACAGAAGATGGGGATGGAAAGATCTTCATGTGGACAGGGATGATCCAAAAAAAAACAGACTGATAGGATGATCATGACAATTGATATTAGGGAGCAATAATCTTAAACAATTCAATCCAATGGTGAATAACAGTTGAATCTGAATCAATTTGAGACCTCTACCAATTCAAGAAGAGTATGTGCATGTGGAGTTTTCATTGTTCATAGGCAGATTTGGTCTCTAGATAATTTGCCTATATGTGTGACTGACCTTCAGACTTCAGTCCAATAGTAAGTATTCTCTTTTATCATGATATTAGAGACAACTAGACAAGTAATTTAGCAGTGATGCAGGTGCTTATACAGAACCACTTGTCAGTTGTCACGCGTGATTGAGACCCACACCTTTGTGTATTCTCCTCCAAATTTTGGCTCAAAATTCCCATATTTGTAGTGGTTCCTGTCTTCATACTTGTCTTGTGGCCTTATGGGTTATCTCCACATGTCCAGATCTCTTCAAAGAATCCCCATGATACCAACTTGTAAAATTACTTTAAGAAATTTAAACTCTTATCTGGCTCATCTAATTCTTCAATTTAGTTCTATGAATTATGATGGCATCTCAGTACTTTAGAAGCAGAAGTTCTCATATGCAGTGGAGGAAATATTACCAGATGATAAAATTTCATTGATAAAAAAATTACACTGAACAAATGGAAAAATGCTATCATCGTAGAGGAAAACCTTCCTCTCAAGGCATTGTGTCTTTATGTCTTGCATGAGGCGCTGAAGAAGGGAGGGACGGTTTGTAACAATGGCATCTACACGTTCAAACAGCATCTTCTGCAATGAGTCATCATCATCTACAGTCCAGGCATAAACTTTCTTGCCCCTCATGCTAGCAACAAATTCCATTAAAAGTTATACAATTTTGAGCTTATGCATGTGCAGCATGTGTGCAGCTATATACAAGCACCATATGCCTTTTCATTAAATCATCCAGGTGGGTGACATTATCCTATGCTATACTTCAGAAATGAAAGGGTGGTTCAGAAAGCATGAGTATAGACTACATACACATAGACCAATGATCATAGCATGCATGGCAACAAAAGAAATGTAGAAAGATGATACTTTCTGATGATAAACGAAGGTCATACCTGTGCAACATTGTCATGAGTTTATCATCAATCAGAGGATAGTAGACGCCCACAGCTTCCGCACCTCTCATATGCAATAAACGGCTACATCAACTGCTACAAGTGGTTTTCCATCCACCATAAAGAAATGAAATGAGAATATTTATAAGGATTCATATTAATATTCAAGTATCCTTACAACATTAAAAGCACCTTACTAGGTCCATTGTAAAATAAAACAAACATGATAACATTCCACTCTGTAACAACATTCAAAACATTGAAACTCTGAGTTCTGTTGGCTGCATCTTTTCCACATGGAATCACACACCCAAAAATCTTCTTCACTTTTCATTCAAACCTGCAAAAAAAAAAAGAGCAAGTTCCACAATGTAACAAGATCGACAGGGAGTTAAAGAAGGGACTCTGTTTTAAGTGTCAAATAACTAAAGAGAAAAAATTAAACAATTGCTTCATAGTAGTTAAATATAAACTTCTTCCCAACCTGTTTTAGGTGTCAAATAACTTAAGTGAAAAAATTAAACAACATCCATTAAAGTGGTACATAATCTATAAACCCATGTCCAATTGGTTTTGAAGGGACTCTTTTCCAAGCACAAATCAAATGGCAATTATAGAAGACCTGAATTAGATCAATCTGTCACAAATTCCATGCCTTGAACACTTTTTGTGCACTCTATATGTATAGCTCCCTATATTCTTATCTACATTTATCCTTAATTAGAGATAGTAATGAACGTGCCCATAAATACCATTTTGAAAAGAGTAATCATATACAAAACCTGGAGAAGTCGCATCTTGAGCTCCACCAGAGGTGCCATCCCCACCCACAAGGGAACTTGGGTCTATGCCTACGCGCTCAGCTAGGGAGAGGACTAAGCCCTCAAGGAGTCCTACCTGCTGCCGCACTTGAACAATCTTAGGATCAGGGCATATCCGATTCTGGGTTGAGGCTAAAGTGGACTTCGTGCGAATTCCAAAACCCTTAAGGTATCCCGATCTCTGTCCAAGCACCCTGACGGATATTTGCTCATCAGTCATCGGAGATGTGATGGAGGGTTGGGATTGTTCGGCTGTCACTCGCACTAATTCCTCCTGTCATTTTTAAATATGTAAAAATCAAATAAAGTGAGTTTAACATATGCATATAAAAATCGATCACTATATAGATATATATAACATGACTTAGGCATACGTACATGTGTCTTTTGAGCCTCTTCATTTATCCATTTTTTCTTCCCGTGCATGTAGTGAGTGTCGTGGTAGAAATCGGGAAAAGGCTGTGCATGTCCATCATTTTGTGCTCTCTGTTATGACATTAGATACTTCGTTAATTGAATAATTTAGTTTCATAACTTAGTCAAACAACCAAATTCTCGTAAATCCGCACTTACGATTACTGAACTACGTGCTAGGAACGATCTAGAGCCGCTCGTATGATTCCACGGCATTTTCGATCGGCTTTCTCTCGCTTTCTTTGACTTCTCCTACACAAAAAGATAAAAAAAACAATATATTAGTCAAATAATATTTAACTAATACACTGATCTTGATCAATAATTGAGGCAGAGATATATACAAAACCATTAAAAGTTACCTTCCATGCCATAGTCTCCCACAAATTGTCGATCATCCAGGCCCAGTCATCTGCCTTACAAGGCTTTAGTGGGTGGCTCTTTGGATCGGGCACCCCCTCCTCCAAAAGAGACAAATAGTGGGTATGTAATTCAGACTTCCAGTCCCTGTACAGCTTCTGGCACTTCGCATCAATGGCAGCCTTGATGATCGGATCGTTCACATAGTCCCCGAACTCAAAAAATTGCTAAGCAAGTGCAAACATAAACATGTAATGTGAGACAACAATTTCACATTAATGAGTCTAATTGAGAATGCATTAAGTTATCTCAGATGAAATTACCTGAACTCGGCAAACCACCAACTTCTTGATCCCCTCAGGAACAGACTTCCAGCCTTCTTTCCGAACAGGAGCCTCATCTCGAATTGCTTCCCCAAGAAGGTTTGAAAAACTAGTGGCAAATTCACCCTCTGGCGCAAGGCTCGAAGCAGGGATCGGAATTGGGATGGCATGGCCAAGCTGCCTCCTCAGTTTTTCCACCTTTAACCCCCTTGTCTTGCCTCGTACAAGGCGAGGGCCCTCTCCTGAGGCTGATGCTGTCACGACCACAATATTAATTAGAGTTACTAAGCATATAACATTAGAAGATCGTACATTTTAAACATAAATAATTCTATAATTCTCACCAACACTGCTGCCATCAGTACGCGGAGTCAAAACTTGGTTAGGCTGGCCAGAAGAACTGGCAATCTGTGCAGGACTACGCTCTCTAGCAATGGTCGCCACCTCTGGCATGCTACCCGTATGAGAAGACTGTGTGACTCGAGTAGGTGCCGGTGCAGCTTGACCCGCAACCTCGGGCGTGTTCTCTACATGAGAAGACAGTGTGATTGGAGGTTGCGCCGGTGCAGTTTGGGCCAGTGCAGCAGCTACAGCGTAAGCATGTCTACTTCGCTTCCCTCGATTCATATGGGTAACCTATCACAACACAACAAGAAATTATTAGTACATAAATACATAAATAAAGCCAATGAAATAAAATTTACAACTAGAATGGCATGTCATAAATACAAATAAACAAATTACCATATTTGTCGGAGACCCAGAAGTCTCATCATCCCCATCATCACCCGTATTTTCATCCGAAGAAACCAATGAAGGGTCACGTAAATAATGTGGTAGATATTCGTCGTTGTCATCATCTTCACCCGGTTTTCTTTTTCCCTCACCATTTTTCCTTCTGCTCGTTTGACCCAATCCAAGAATGGTGTTGGATATGTGCTTTACCCCCCAAAGCACGACATCTCTCGTCTATTTCCATGATGTTCTTACTTCTCACTTTCTCATATTCTGTCAACTTGGCCTGTTTGGCCACCCACCCAGGCTTGACATATGTTTTACTTCCCTTGGGCATTTTTGATAACTATATATGACATACAAGAGAATGAAGGCATATAAAATGAAATAAAATGAGACATAAATAATGAGCCATGAAATGTAAATTAAGCAACAACGTCATTAAGTTAGAACAATTGTCCATACACAAATCAGAAAACAAACACTACACATTATACTCTATATCAGGATCTATATCAGAATCGGACTGGCTACATAGATCGTCTTCATCATCATCATCTAAATATTCCGCCATAGTATCATCCTCGTCATCGCTATGCCCCGCCATTGGCTCATCACCATTAACTTTCTCCGGAGGAATATCATCCCTACAGTAGTGAACATCCCTATCTTCGACACAGACTGGGACAACATCGGTGGTTTCATGCTGCTGGAAGGCCTCACTAGGCACATCATCCAGTTCTGGTACATCCCACACTCCCCGATGCTTGACTCGTTCTACGATTCTCCAGTTGTTGCCTTTGCAGGTATCACTGACATAGAAAACTTGCTTTGCTTGACTTGGTAGGACAAATGGATCATCTTTATACCACCGACCTGTAACATCAATGCTTGTTATGTGTTGATCGGTATGTATTTTGTTTCTGGTACCGGTGTTGTACCATTCACATTGGAACAAAACCACCCTACCCCCATGCATATATGTCAGCTCCCATACTTTGCACAAGTACCCGTAGAAGTCAATTGTCTTCCCAATATGCTCCCCTTGCACCACCAAACCACTATTCTGGCACTTTCGCCTATTCTCGCAATCTCTGGTGTGGAATCAGACACCATTGAATATGCACCCTAAATATAGATAAACTATCGAACCAGGACCATTTGCTAATGACCACATTTCATCGGTTGCTTCTGGCGACCCTTGGTTTCGCAAATCATTCATCTACATGAGCAACATGCAGTAAGTTTGTTAATCCGGCATTTGAGGCCCAATAGATAATGTTTACTGTGTCAATAGTGCATCATATATCTTACACGTTGCTTAAACCATTTTGGAAATGTGTCTCGTTGTATTTGACTGATGTCATGCGCTCCTGGATTTTGTAATGTATTCATGTGTTCCCTACTTAAGCCAAAGCAATTCATAAGCAAGTAAAAGTAGATGAAGAATCAACAAGAGAACAATCTATACACACATGTATTTAAGTCGAAACACTTACTCGAGATATGGCTCTAACTCGGGACTGTTATGCAATACAAACCAGTGAGCCATGTTGCTTTCATTCTGAGAAGGATCTGGTGCCCTTGTGATTGGTGCAAAGGGACGAACATTTTGCCTGAAGATATCCATCCCGGGACCACGCACGCCACCATCATCATTTCATTCGTCTCGATCAGTCCCTTTTAGGTACATTGAGCAGAAAGTCAAACACTCTTTGACAATGTAAGCCTCGGCGATCGAACCTTCGGGTCGTGCTCGGTTAGTAACATAACCTTTTAAAGTCCCGAGAAACCTTCAAACAAAGATCCATTAGTATTAAGGTTACTTATGCAAGACAAACACACAACTACTTGTGAATAACACTTCATCGGATGGTAACAGTTACCTTTCAATAGGGTACATCCACCGATATTGCACCGGTCCAGCAAGCATAGCCTCACGTGGCAAGTGAACGGCCAAATGGACCATTACATCAAAGAATGCTGGAGGAAAGATCTTCTCGAGCTTGCAAAGTATGAGCACTCCCCGTTCCTCTAATTTCTTTAACTCACTCTGTTTCAATGTTTTTGAGCAGAGGTCCTGGAAGAAACTGCCCAACTCAAATAGAGTTGTACTTAACTCCTTATCAACATAACCAAGTAGGCCAATCGGAAATAGACGTTGTAGGAGAACATGATAATCGTGACTTTTCATACCCGATAATTTGCCATTTTTTGAGGTCACACACCTTGACAAGTTTGCAGCATAGCCATCCGGGTACTTGATTGATTTCAAGAATTCAAAAAAACCCTCCCTTTGTTTCGGGTCCAATGTATAGGATGCTAGGGGTTTCATAATGGATCCTTCTTCATTCCTCTGCAGATGCAATTGTGGCCTGATGCCCATATCTCTTAAATCGTCACGCGCCTTGTCCGTGTCCTTATTCTTCTTATCTATGCCCACCACAGTACCAACAATATTCTCACAGATTTTTTTCTCTACGTGCATGACATCAAGGTTATGCCTAAGGTTTAGTTTCTTCCAGTACGGTAGCTCATACAAGATGCTTTTCTTTGTCCAATTCAACAGTGCAGGCTCACGAGGTCTTTTCCTGATGTTGGGGCCCTTCCCGAACTTAACTTCTGGTAGTTGATCCAACTGATCGAGTACCTTTTGCACCGGTAAATGCAAGGATTTCACTTTATGTTCTAGCTGACCGTTGAACTTTCTGCTCCTCCTCCAAGAGTGATCCTCAGGCAAGTAAGCTCGATGTCCAACCCACCCAATCTTACTTCTCAACTTACATGATAATGAATCTTCGTTGCAAGGGGAACAAGCCGAATAACCTTTTGTGCTCCAACCAGACAAGTTACCATACGCGGGAAAGTCATTTATGGTCCACATCACAGCCGCATGCATTCGGAAGGTCTGTTCACTATGGGCATCATAAGTCATGACACTAATCTCCCACAACTCCTTCAACTCGTCAACCAAGGGCCTCAGGTACACATCGATCTCCTTCCCAGGTGCCTGTGGCCCGGGAATAAGTAAGGACATCATGAAAAATGGATCCTTCATGCACATCCAGGGTGGAAGGTTGTAAGGCATAAATATGACAGGCCACATGCTGTAAGAAGTGCTCATATTGCCGAAGGGGTTGAACCCATCGGTGGCCAGTCCTAACCTCACATTGCGGATCTCCTGGGCAAACTCTGGAAATTTCAAATCAAATTCCTTCCATTCCTTATAGTCGGCCAGATGCCTACCCAGATCGCCATCCATGCCATTCTCATGATGCCATCTCATCTCTTTGGCTGTCATCCTGGACATGTATAATCTCCTCAACCTAGGTATCAATGGGAAGTAACGCAGTATCTTATGAGCAATCTGCTTACCCTTGCTGTCACGACCCCGGACCGGGAAATCCCCGAAGGACGGACCAATCCGGGATCGGGACATTAAGTGTGTGTCGTGAACCAACAACGCACACGTTTTGATTTAATTTCCCACAGGTGTCCGCGGTGAGGATATCACAAACATCAATGAACATTTCTTTTTGAGTGCGGAAGCGTGTAGCAAATCAAATAGTCCAACTATCATTAGTCATGAAGATCATAACAATAACATGAGTATGAAAGATTGTTAAAGTTAGCAATGTTTCCCAAAAGTTGTTAAAGTTAGACAAGTTATCATTTAGTTACAATCCCCAAAAAGAGAGGCCAACAAAGGCCAATATGAACAAAATAATAACCCAAAAGAATGGTTAAATTATAGCTCCCAAAATGTGCGTCTCTCGTAGCAACCCGATGTCTACATGACATCGTCAGCACGCCACTCAACTAGAGGTTGCGGCTCTCCTACCGCCTCCTCTGGCTCCTCCTCAAAGAAGCCGGCAACGGGACCTGAGTACCAAAGCAAAGGATCAGACACGACGGTCTGGCAAGAGAAAGCAAGGATACAACAACATATAATAGGGGAAAATACCTTGAAAAGCATATAAATCTGTTTAAGCAAGAACTCTTATAAAACAGATAAATCATTTGCTATAAAACAAGTAAACAAGATGAAACATAAGAGGTAACCACGGAAATCGGGAATAACAAGGTGGCAATCACATAAAGCTAAGTCCTCTGTCACTAATGTGACAACAGTATCACGGGACGTTGATCTCAATCACACAAGGTGAGGAGAAACAACGTATACATATATACAGTATAATAATACGGGAACGGGACCACGGTAGCGAACCGGGTATCGGGACGGGGCCATGGTGATAAACCGGGCATCGGGATCCAAACTGCAGCTGGCGGGACGGGAGAGGGATATCCAAGTCAGTGGATCAGACTGACAAGGTATCCAAGCTTAGTGATGCCGACACATAGGATAAAACCAATCGAGACATATATGAGTAAATCAAGTACAATAAATAAACGGGGAAAACGGGGGTGCTCAAGGCACACTGTCATCTCATGTCGGGCAATACATATCTGGACAAGTCAATACTACTATCATGCTTTCGGGAAAACGATTCATGTCAAGTAGTGCTTGGAAATAGAGAAATATGATGAACTATACCAATTCGGGAAAGATGATGATTTAAAGATCTATTTGAGTGGATAGGGGTCCCGTATGTCGATTATAGATATAACTTGGTACTCCTTGAGTTTGAAGACATTCCGGACTCCTTATGCACTTTTACGATTTTCAAAACTTAAAATGAGCTTATGGTTATAACTAGATTTCATACTAGGAAAAATCAAGGTTATAGACGGTCCATCCTAGGCATGACGTTAATTCGGAAACATCGACCAACCTATTCAGTCATCGAAAGGAATGGAATTCGCGATAACCAAGGCAAAAGACTTATATTTGGATATAAAGAAGTTATCGCGTCATTCCATCCCGTTCAAGATTGAAACGGATTGAACTTCGATGCCACCAAACTAACCGTGAGAAGCGTCGGCTCAAGACATCTCACCCATAGTCCAATTAGTCCAAAAAGGGTAGCCAAGGTCCCACCTAGCACTAAGGGAAAAAAAATAAAAATCTCAAAATCCACCGGTCCGATCGATCGGCCAAAATTTTCTGAACAGGGACCGATCGATCGGCCGAAATTTCTACACAGGGCCCGATCGATCGGTCCAAAAACCCTTACAGTTACTGACAGACCGATCGATCGGTCTGCACGTCCGATCGATCGGTCCTGGGCGCAGTGCAGGTCCGGGACTTGGATTTTTCTCCTTTTTGTTCCTTTCTTTCCAACACTTCAACAACCACATAGAACTATGATCAAGATGACTAAAACACATGATTCCAAGACATTAAATGAGGCTATCAAGATGCATAAATATCATTTATTGCAACCATGAAAAATCAATAAATGCAATCAATGAAAGCATAAAAATCCATCAATGTTTCACCAAATCATTTGAAACTTAAAAACCTCCAACATTCACTTGCCTCAAGTCTTCAATTAATGATATTAAGCTCTATCAAGTCCTCCAAGAAAATGGTCCAAGCTACAATGCAAAATCCCCAAATAAAGCCCTAACATGGGTCAAACAATATAATGACTAGGAAACCTTTCAAAAATGGAAATGTAGCTTAACAAGAACTAGAGGAACACTAATCTAGGAGATGGGGATGATCTCTTACCTTTAAGGTCCTCTAATGGCAATGATGAGCTCAAAGAAGGTCTTGTGATGGAGGGTCCTCTTCACAAATGGTATCAATGGAATGCTTGCAAGATGAGGAAGGAGAAGATGATCTCCATTTTGAGTTTGGTGCAAGATTGGTGAGGCTTTGAGATGGAGAAGCAAGAAGAAGGAGAGAAAACCAAGGAAAACCCTAGACTCTTCTCTTGTGCTGGAAAATGGAGAATGAATTGCAAATGGAGGGTGAGTTCTTTGCTAACAAAGGGAAGGTTGGGTCCCACAACTTAATGAACTAAATGGGCTGAAATCATCTCTCTCGGGTCCTCGGATGAATTCGACGAAGAAGGAAGAAATGTTCGTCGAAATATCTAGTTTCTAAAAAGTGTATGTTTCGCGGGTTTCGAGAATAATGAGTTTTGGGTACAGATTTGGTGTGCAATGACTGTTTTGCCCTCCGGGCTATGAAAATCGAGTTTCGGGGCCTCAAATGAACACGCGATCAACATGAAAGTTGTAAGAATCCACAAGATGAATGCAACGGGCCAAAAACACAATTCACAACCAATCGGGAAAATCTCGCAAGAAAACACAAAGCCGAAAAGGGAAACCCCCAAAGGGCCCCACAAGCTACCAATCACTCTAAAAAGCCCAAAACTAGAAACAAGGTTATTCCAAACCCAACTAGATCAAAAACACTAATCAAGCTTAGCACTAAAACGCAACTTAATTAGCACTAATCGGGTTCACTCGGGTCGGGGTCTTACACTTGCCATTATTGACCTTGTACCTAAGCTCCCCACATTCGGGACACTTCTCCAAGTGAGCATTCTCTTTCCAAAAAAGTATGCAATCATTCTTACAGGAGTCAATGTGCTCATACCCCAAGCCCAAGTCACGTAGTAGCTTCTTGGCCTCATAAACGGACGCGGGAACCACATTACCTTCTGGTAGGGTGTCCCTAAATATCTCCAAAACCTTGTCGAACGACTTGTTGCTCCACCTATACTGTACCTTCACATGTAGCATCCTAATGACAGACGCTAACAGGGTTTCTGAATCTTTACAGCCCGGGTACAAACCACGCTGGGAAGCCTCTAGCATAATTTCAAAGTTTCGCACATCATCCATCCCTAGGGTATCATCCATCATGTAAGTCCCCCTGCCATGGTCCTCTAATAACTCATCATATCCATCCCGGTCCTCATCCGATTCATCTTCACTATCATCCGATTCATCGGATTGTGGAAGTTTCCCATGCTGTAACCAAGTTTCGTAGGATACCATCATCCCACGCCGGAGCAGATGGTCTCTCACAATCTCATAATCATGCTTAAAACCATTACAGCAGTAGTTACACGGGCATTTAATCACTCTACTCCCACCCGAAGTCGTCTTTGCGAATTCAATAAAAGAATTCACCCCGTCTATATATGGCTGACTAAATCTATTACGATACTGTAACATCCAACTCTTGTCCATATCTGTTTACATATATAAAATGGTGGTTAACTCAAATTCAACCAATAGATGGTACAAAATAAATGCAAAAGGAGAAAAAAAAAAACAAAGAAAAAAGAAGAACTCAAATATAAGAAAAACAAATCAACACTTAATGCCTTAAATGAAAAAAAAAGTAAGAAAAATAAAAAATAAAAATTAACTTTAGAATTTAGACAGATCAAGCTCATATAATGGACATGATTAGTATTAGACAAGAATATAAAGTTCCGCATCTTGAAATTAGAAAGGTAGCAAGAAAGAAGAAATCTATATTCAAACAAAATTGGATTGGAGTGAAAAATTGGATTAAAGGGTTAGAAAAACTCATTTCAGAATCTATTTTGGCTTGGCCTCTCTAAATCGATATGTTTTCATAATGCATTGCTTAGAAATGGTATATTATAGGAAGTGAACCCTTCTCCAAAGATTCGTCAAAAAAATTTGATGGTATAGAATGTATTTCTATTTGATAAGGAATTTCAGGTTTTTCATTGTTTCATGCTAAGAATCTGATTTGGTGGTTTGGTAGGATGGTTTAATGGAGTTTACAATTCATCCAAAAGTCATAAAACTCCAAATAAGATAAGTTGAATGTAAAGTAAAAAACTTTACAATTCATCCAAAAGTCATAAACTCCACACAAAGATTTCCATTGTCTTCAACAAACACAGGACTCAAAAGTAGGAGGGACTTTCTAAGAACAAGACTCCATTATCTAACATTGTCAGGCAATTTCATTATTGCAAACAAAGTCAGTCAGTCAATTGCATATGAAAATGAAAAACAACATGTATGCATTAATCAAACACCCACCACATCCAAATTCAAATGCCAGAAAAGAATAAAGTCACAACAATAATAAAAAACCATCCCCTGCCTCCCCTCTTCTCCGCATTTAGAAACAAATAAAAATAATCAAGCAATAAAGTAAAGACAGATTAGCTAAGGGTTTTTCTTTCTTATTGATTTTCACCGAGATTTCTAAATCTCCAACAATAATTCTTGAATGGGGTCCAAAGAAAGCGTACGCCAATCACCAACAAGCCTTATAAAAATGCCGTTTGCTAGTCAGAATTCAAAATCCCACTTTATACAAAAGTGGTGTTGGTTTCCAAACCAACCAGTCTTTCCCCAAAAAAAAAAAAAAAATTTAGTATTCAATTCGTATTTCGTACGGGAGACGAAAGCTTCAAACCAAACGCACCAAAACAACCACTGACGAAAACTGTAAAACAAGAAACCCATAATAAATTATCAACCAGAAAAAGAACAAAACTGCACGAACGATTCAACCTTTCAATGCAATGGAACCATGAAGGCTCTCCATCATTCTGGTAAGGCCTGCATTCTCTGAGATGCAAGTGTTGTTCCATAATCAAGGTGAATTCTAATCCAGGTGCATTAGTTAATGAAGGGATTAGCAAGTCATCTTTGTGTAGCGGTGATTCACATCCATTACAATTAGTTAATGAAGGATTAGATGTCATCCTTGTATATTGCATTGGTTATTTCAAAACTAATATTCTTGCATGAAATATGTTGACCGTTACATGTTTTATTTTAGATATTTATATGTTTTTAAATGGTCGACCATTTAAGCACTAGAAACTGTAAATTGCTATTTAAGCACTAACAGATGTAAATTGCTATTTTTTGAGATTTTGGCCAATCATAGAAACTGTTCTGGAAAGTTTTTAAACACATAAGTCCATCAGTTACAGAATTCTCAACTTTCCTCTTGGATGGCTATATATACCCCTCACCTCCTTTGGTTTTCACAAAACAAAATCTCCTCTTCAATGCAATTCTTCTCTACATCTTACATAAAATTTTCTTTTCCAACATGTTGGTAATTGGTTTCCACTGCCAATGTAGATCATATGTGTCCTACAATCTCCTTAATAGCATCTCGCTTGTACACCATTCTTAACAATCTATTTTTCCTTTTCTGCAAAGTGTTTTTAATTATCTCTCAGAAAAAAAGTGTTTCTACTCCCAATGCAGCAAAGAACAATCACAGAAAAGCAAACAAAATTGATACTTTTTTATGCCTTCTCCACACCCACTTATTTTCAATGATGAACAGCAATAATGATTTTGAGTGACAACTGGGAAAAAACATATTCACCAAACACAATAACTGATTTCCTTCCCACCCCAAATACAGAGTAGAATGAATAGCAAATGTAAATTGGATTACATAAAAGACACTCTAAAAACCCTAAATTGTCTCCTACCAAACCACCAAATCAGATTCTTTAAACAACAAACGAATAAAATTTTCAACCTTTCAATGCAATCACCAGCTTCTCAAAAACCTTACAAGAACTATCATAAAAAGTTAAGAAAAAAAAAAAAACCTTCTACAAGAAACAGAGCTCATCCGCCACCACCAAATTATCTTCTCTGTTTTTTTTTTCTAGGGTACTAAAAAGTGCTTGGGTTTTTTATTTTAATGGCTTGAGGAAAATTTATTTAAAAGTAGAAAAAAATAAGAAAAATAAATAAAAAGGAAAAGAGAACAAAAGGCTCAGATTTGCAGACAGATGGAGAAGAAAACGACGCCGACGAGACGGAGAGCACATTACCTGCAACCGACGCCGAGCTTGGGCGAGACGGAGATGGGCGCTGCAAGCTTGGGCGCTGGACGAGGGAGATGGGCGCTGCGAGACGGAGAGGGAGCTTGGGCGCTGGACAAGGGAGATGGGCGCTGGACGAGGTGAGAGGGGCCAAGGACCGAGAGGGAGATGCAGAGAGATGAGGGAGATGGACCGAGAGGGAGATGGGCGATTTCTTGTGTGCTTTGGGGAAATGCAGAGATGAGGGAGAAGGACCGAGAGGGAGAAGCAGATGAGGGAGATGGACCGAGAGGGAGAAGCAGAGAAGCAGAGAGATGCAGAGATGGACCGAGAGGGGGCGCTGCGAGACGGAGAGGGAGAAGCAAAGAGATGGGCGCAGAGAGAGGGTTTGAAGCAGAGAGAGATGATCGAAGGGATTTAGAGAGAGAGGGTTTATGTTTCGATAAAAATCAGGGAAAATGCAGGACAGGATGAAGGGATTTAGTGAATTACAATCAATCCCGGCGCAAATAGTGCGCCGGCAAAACCACTTCGGGGAAACAAAACGCGGGATGTCCCAAATGAAGGCGCGCGCGGGAATTGCGCGTGACATTTGCCGGCGAAATATAAATACGCCGGGAAAAACCACTTTTGCCGGCGAAAATTCGCGCCGGGAAAAGTTTTTAACAACTTTTTTATTAACACAGTTACCTTTACCGGCGAAAAAAAAATCGCCGGGAAAAAGTGACCTATACCGGCGTAAAAATTATTTTCGCCGGGAAAAGGTATACTTTCCCCGGCGTTTAATATTTACGCCGGGAAAAAACGCCGGGAAAAATGTAAATTGTTGTAGTGATGATGTGGCGTGGCAATCGATTGAGACATTGTAGAGGTTTATTCGAATTATTTGTTTGGTATTTGATTATGAATTGTTATGCAGTCAGCCCTTCACTTTGACTTAGATTTCTGTGTCAAGAGCATTACTGATCATTAGGTCTATTCTATTATGATATGTATATATATATGTATATTGATTTGGTCATATTCGAACAACTACAGTTGTATGTGGACGGCTGATCACCGATGTGTACGGACACTCTAATATCCGAATTTCGAACCGGTTTATCCGCCCTACGATTTTGATTACAAACCGGTTAATGATCGCCGGCCTTTGAACGGGTTTTCCCGCTTTGTAGTTATGGCTGACCACCTAAAGTAGTAGCAGTGCTTCTATGTGATTATTGTATTGCTCTATTGTGTAGAATGGATTTAGGTTATACGTTCTTTTCATCATTGTTCCATTGTTAATCTCTTATGATCATTACCTGTCATTACTCATATTAATCTTGTATTTTATTTATAAATTATGCTTTTGTGCTTGCTGTTTACTTTGTTTATTGGTGCATAGGTACCGACCCTTACCCTAATATAGAGACGGAGGATGGTTAAACGTTTTAAGCGTTTGAACTAGTTGACGAACCTGAGTGGAGAGCCAGAGATGGCTACGGAGCCGTCTGAGCCTCCTTGAGAGAGAACGTCATCTTAGAATTTCTTTAGATGAACTTTCTTTAATGATAAATTTTTCTGTAGTAACTGTTTGATTTATTCTGCAACTTTAATTATTATTTCTTCATATGATGGTGGTGTTGGATCTTAATTATGAACCTTGAATACCAACTGAATAACGCTTCCGTTGAATTTAATGAAATTTATTTTGACTCACCGCGGTTTGCTATGTGGGTCCACTTTTGGAAGCTTGTGTTGTATTAAACACAGTAAAATAAATATTTATTCTTATTTTTCACGTTATCCTATGGTTGTATTTTTTGGGACGTGACACAGAGGATCATAAATACTATAGTTGAGGAGTTGGATTTTAAAACAAATAAAATTTGGTATCAAACCAAACCTAGTTTATACTTATCATGGTAAGTTTGGTCTCACAAATCATAAACCTCTGATGGATAGAAAAGGTATGAGTCAAGACAAAGTTTTGGATTTAGCCCAACCCATGCCGAAACTACCCCACTGCATCACTAATACCTGTGGGTTTTCATGGGGTAGGTCAGGAAGAGCCAGGACTTTTCTAATTCTAAGCCCAACCTGTTTCATTTTTAGGCGTAATATTCAGAAATGGATTGATCTTAAGGACCTGAGAAATTTGGCATAAGTCCAAATAGTTTGCAAAGTACATGATCCCCTTTTATGTCGGTCGAAGCTGGGCATTTGAGCATATAGGCCTAGGCCTAACCCATTTATTTATCAAGCCGAAACACTGGGACCGGTATACTCTTCAAGACTAAGTAAGAATTCAAATCCAGATCAATGTGGGTATTGCCCGGGTCGGACTCGCACTCCGTGAGCACCGTTATGGGCTTCATTGCCATCAGCCAAACATTCCAATGTAGATGAAGCTTTGATTCAAGAGGGTAATGTGGTGCAACAAACTATTCAATTTTTACGGGCTTATGATCAGGCAGGAACTATACATAGGGTTGCAAACGGGACGGTTCCGGATCGAAACCATAGTCGACCCGGATCTATTTCTAAATAACAGTCCCGGTTCCGGATCCGGTTTTGACTCGGAACCTGTTTTGTTAGTTCCAGACCCAGTTCCAATGGGAAAACCCGGATCCGGCAAACGGGCTCCGTTGCCCGTGAAACTTGACGGGCACGGGCACGGACCCGTAGTCATTCTTGACTTGCAAGAACTGACGGAACGAGATTTCGACTCCCGAATTGCTCGTACAGTTGAAACGTAGGTTTAACTTAAAACTTAGAAAACAAGCCTCCGGACGCCTAATACGAGCAAACGGGCTTCGTTGCCCGTGAAACTTGACAGGCACGGGCCCGTAGTCATTCCTAACTTGTAGGAACTTACGGAACGAGATTCCGACTCCCGGATTGCTCGCACAGTTGAAACGTAAGTTTAACTTAAAACGTTAACTTAAAATTTAGAAAACAAGCCTCTGGGCGTCCAAAATGTGAAAACGGGCTCCGTTGTCCGTGAAACTTGACAGGCACGGGCCCATAGTCATTCATGACTTGCAAAAACTAACAGAACAAGATTCTGACTCCCAGATCGCTCGTACAGTTGAAACATAGGTTTAACTTAAAACGTTAACTTAAAACTTAAAAAAAGAGCCTCCGGGCGCCCAAAACGAGCAAACGGGCTCCGTTGCCCGTGAAACTTGACGAGCACGGGCCTATAGTCATTCTTGACTTGAATGAACTAACGAAACAAGATTCTGACTCCCGGATTGCTTGTACATTTGAAACGTAGGTTTAACTTAAAACGTTAACTTAAAACTTAGAAAACGAGATATTTCATTAATCGTACTGTTTTTTCTAATTAGATTGCCTTTTGTGATTGTTCTATTCAAATAATTGGTTTCTGACTTGTGACTGCTCTGTGTAAATTTGGTGAGTGGAACCTATTTAGCTCTTTTGTTTTTAAGTTTTGTATCTAACCCATTTAATTCTACATGTGAACAGAAGTTAGAAAACCTACATCCTACATAAGAAAAGCAGCTTCTAAGGCATTCTTCAGGTGGTGTTACTTCTAGCAATGATGAAAATGTTCTTTCTTGATTTTTCAGTACTTTCCCATGTACCTGGATAAATTTTTGTGTTATTGAAAAATAAGCTCTTTCACATATGAGAGATTAATGTTGAGATTTCAATTGATTTCCTCATTGGGTGTATGCAAAATTATGGTGGAAGCTTGTAATATTACTGTCACGATATATAGTCCATTAGCTGGTCATTTCCAGACGTTCTATTTCTGTTAGAATCTCGTTTTGGCCCTTGGGTAGGCCTGGTGGAAGGGCTTGAATACTAAACGCAAACGCTTGCGTTGCAGCATGTGTTCATCCAATACTGGTAAAGTATACTGCTGGGATACACAGTTTGACTGTCTCATGTTCTAATAGGTTCAATTTTCTGTAACTCCAAACAATAATCTCATTGCATCTTAAGTATCAGAAGTAATGTGTCTCTGTTGTTTATGTTCTCTAATTCATTTTTGTTATGTTCAGAAACTTGATGCAGCTATTGTTGATAATGGAGCTAAACCAAAGGCAGCAGCTAGACAGACAGCTGCTATGATCAAACCTGAACAACCTGCAAAAGTAATGGAAATCAACTCAAATTCAGAAGAAGGGAAAACCAAGAACTTTACAAAGTAATCGAAACACATGATAGTTGCCTTCTTTTGCCATATTTTCCAACCAAAGAGACTAACAACTTCATCCGCGTGCCCAAGGTGTTTGAGGCCAGCACTTTGGATTTCTCCATGAATGGAGTGATGTTTTATATTTGTAGTTTTTGTAAGGTTATGTTCACTTTGTACCAAATATGTTATAGTGCTGGGTTCATTTTGTAATGAATGCTCTTCTATTTAATAAAAGTTACCATTAAGCCAAAACATTAATTTGGGGTTATTGATGTAAATTGATGATTGTGATAAATAAAATCTACCATTGATAAGGATGTAATATGAAGATGTATGGATGATTAATAGCACCTTTTTTAACCATCATCTTTAAATATTTCTAAAATTTAGAGATATTATAAATAATTCCAAATAAAAACAGAATCATTCCTAATTGATTGGATTGGGCTGAGGAAGCCCTATTCTTTTACTATATATTGGATTGAGGCATTTGTTTTGAATAAAAGCTGAGGTTTATTGAGTAATATGAGTCGAGTGCAATGCTCTATCACTCGACTGTCTAGTGTTTTTTCATCTCTTTTTGGGTGACTGTTTTGTGATACTGTGTGTGTTTGAGGTGCTTTGGCTGAAAACTTTGCGTCTTTTGTTTTTAAGTTTCGTTTGGAGTAAATGATGGCTATTTTTCAGATAAATGATGCCTTTTTCTTAACGTTTACAAAGGTGCATTTTTTAAGACGACCATTATGGTTTAGGGCCGTCATTTATAGTGTCAACTGGCATTGTGGGAGTTGATTTATTAAAGATCATGGAAAAAAGGATTGTCTCTATATGAAGAGATTATATAATGTTTTATTTTGTAGGTACCTAAATAGGCCTGAAAAAAAATGCTTTCACGTTAAGGGGAGAGTGGTAAAATTTTCATAATTTTTTTTTATATTTACAAAATGGTTTTTTAGGATGAATTAGAGGATATGGAATTATTTTTGGGTTATTTAAATGGATTTTAGATGGAGAAATTTGGATTTTTTTTCTTTTGTAGATTTCTCTCCCATTACCAAACTTGGATCCGAAGGAATCATCGCTGATTCCTCTGTGCTCGCCAAATGTGGAATGTGATGAATCCTCTCCCTCATAAATCCTCAAAGAAGAAAGTCTAATTCCACGGAACCAAAGATTCCTCCGAAGTGGGATTCCTCTCCAGTTACCAAATGTGCCCCTAGAGATGGAGTTATATCCATCCAAATTAAAAAGATTTTTTTTATCTTTATCAATGTTTAAGGATTAACCCATGTAAACACAAATAAACATACTTTTTGAGACTGGAGGCCCAACCACATGTGAAGACAAGTGGACCCCACTACAGATTCCAACATTACAATTTGGTCATAGAAAGTATAAATATAAAAGCCTCCCTCTTCCATACGACCTGAACATAGTTTTTGTCACATGGAATTAGTTCATCAGCATTCCCAATGGAGGAGTATTACACGAGATGGAGGAACTTTTGACACTATTTTAATTGTATGGAATCTATGTTTTAAAAATGGAACTGGACAGTGACATAAAAATAAAAGTAAGATATTGAATTCAATTTTGAAATCGTAAAATCATGATGTATTCATCAATCTATTCAATTGAATGATTTTTTACTACTAGAATAACATTTTTGGATGCACCAAAGAAGCTGAAGAAAATAATAAATTAGAAAATATGAATATCGTTCATCTTCTGAACTTAAAATTTTTATTTTTTTTTGACAACTCAAGAAAAGTGAGAAAAAGATATTTTCCCTTTTAAAAAGTTCAATATTGTAACCCTATAATTCGCCCCTAGATAATTTTATCTAAAACAGTTTCTAAATATTTCTAAAATCTAGTGACTAGAAACTTTCTAAAATCTAAGATTTCAATATTGGAGTCTCATCAGATAGTGTTTTGAAAGGAAAATGCTCTTTATAAATAATTTCCTTACTAAACCTATTAATTTAGCTTTTATGGACCCTTGACTGTGGCTTGGGGGTGTACTGAACGCATCTCATACATGGAAAGTGAATTTGAATGGTTTGGATTTGAAAGGTGGTCCCTAACGATGGGCTTTGAAGTGATAAATTATGCACAAATAAAGTGTTAATTAATAAATGATTAATCTAATATCAAGAAATTTTGTTATTATTTTTATGAATTCTTTTTCAGTGTATGTTTTAATTGTCATTATTTGGAACAACTTAGTTTAAAATCTGTTGCATTCTTTAAAAGATTTTCTAAACATGAAATAGTATAATATTTTATTATTACATTATTCTACTCTAAATCATTTTACTCTATAAGTATTTAAACCTATGAATATATATTTTGTTCTACACATACCCAAATGGTCCCTTGGACATGGTTTTGGCTACATGGAATCTTCCTTTTAAGGATCCATAATTTAAAATTGGAAGTAGAAGTTTAGCTGCGATGTAGTATATGAAAATAAAATTTTTAAATCATTAAAATCATTGAAAGTTTGTTAGGTCATTATTAATTCAATCTAGATCTTTCATCAATTTAGGCAAATGGAGCCATTTTTTAGCACTAAAAGGATTAGGCTAGACCAACTGTTCCAAGGCACCAATCTCACTCAATGTGGTTATGTGTTTGAGTTGTTTGGTCTGATTTCTCAAAAAATAAATAACATATTCAATGAAGAAAACATGATTTTCTTGGAAATATGTTTTTTTATATTAAATCTAAATCTCTTTAGCTTTCTTTCTTTCTTCCTTGACTAACTATAAATTATATTAAAATTTAGAAAGTAACAACAAAGAAGCGCCATAAGAGAGTATAAAGTTGATTTGTCTAGTGCCCATATAAAACCGGTTCCGCAAACTTTTACTTTTCCTGCTGAAAAAAGCCCCTAATTGGAAATGCCTTTTTATTTAAGCCATGGGAAATTAAGGGTTTTTTTCTTCTTGTGCCTGTCCTCGTGGAAAAATAGTCATATCAAATGATGAGAAAATCTCATCATGAAAAGGCATCCTGCTTCTATTTACCATTTTCATGAAAAATAGCTACACAAATTTGCCTTTAAGCATTCACAACTATCATGGAAATAAAAACCTGCATCCTCAAAATAGTCATTTTACTTGATGCCACCAATAAAACGCATTTGTACAGATGTGGGCAAAAAATGAAAGTATGACATTATTAGTCGGAAATGATCGACCTTCTTTTCGAGAATAAATAGGTGCTTTGGTTTTAGCCAAAACAAGGGGGTTGGAACCTAAGACAACCCACACAAGTAGGAGGGGAAGCCTACAAAGTGGGAAGAGTGACATACCCAAGGATCAATCCGTGGGCAGTCGGGTGACATGGGAGTTATCAAAAAAATGAGCAACCTCTTATTGTCTGTAGTCTTTTTGTCAATAAGCTTTTTGCATCAAAAGATGTGATGAGTGACAACCCGTCCTATGAGAAAAGAGCCATTTTCCTCTTTGATTTACACGGTGTCTTTGAGAACAAGGAAAAAACTTAAGAATTCCATGTAGACTTTGAAATTTCAAAGGAAAGACTTAGAAGTCTTTACTTGATTTGGAAAATGCTTTCTTTTCTTATCTTCTAAAGACTCATCGAGTCTCACCACATGGTGGTCCGCCCCTAGCACGCGTTCGTGCATCATGCAACCTCATGAAAGGTGGAGTGAAAAAGTTTGATTTTCTCCATAGAAAAAAGCACTTTTATTTGCTGCAACATTTGTCAACAAAAGAAAAGAGAGTAAAAGACCTTTTTGGCGCTAGTGAGATTTTTTTATATGGACAATATATTTCATTGACCACATACTTTCACCCAAAAAGAAAAAAAAAATACAGCCACATACAATGCAAGCTCAACCCTATTTACAATAAATGTCCAAGGACTGCAAAGTTCAAATACCCTTTTTTGGGCTCTCTAGCATTCTCAAAAAATTCCAATAAAATCCAACCACATAAACCCTAGAACAATAATTAGGAATTTAGAAACAACATCTTGGTTCCTCTAACAATATAAGCAGTTGAAAACAACTCCTTAACTGAGTGGTAAGGAGCGGAAGTTCTCACCTGGCTGCTCAAGTTTCGAACCCCAAGTACGCTACCTCTTCCCGTGTGTGCGGGCTCCCTTCCTATGTGAGTGAGGCTGTCTTTCCGTGTGTGTAGGCTATCTCTTGGGTCAAAATAATAATAATAATAATAATAATAATAATAATAATAATAATAATATGGGCAATTTTATCATTTTTCCTGGTATGAAGAAGGTCTAGGGAAAATTAAACTTTTTTGGGAAGGGGGCGAGAAAACCTATCTCTATAGGTATGCTACAAGTCGAAATTCCCCCTTTTATTTAGAGTGGGGCGGTTGTAGTGGATGAACCCACTTGTATCAAATGTCATGTCAAAAACCCAATCTTGAGAAAGAAGGATCCATTTGATAAGTCATCACCAAATGTTTTTTTTTTTTTTTTTTGGGGGGGGGGGGGGCACCAATCCACACATTAGACAAGAATCTTTATTTTAGTGAATGTATGGGACGAATTGGGCGACTTATAAATGAGTGCTCAAAGGCAGTCGAAAATTAAGGAGGATGGCATCCCAAAGGCTTATATACTTCCTTCACTTGTAGCTTGTCGTTCGAAAGTCTTATGTTTGATTGGTAGCAACTATTCATCTTAGGACGCGTTTGGATTAGGAGAAAATGAAAAAGGGAAGAAAATCAAAGATTGATGGAGAATCCCCTTGGTGACGTTCACCACTTTTCTCTAATATTGTTTTTCACTATATTTAGATTTATATGAGAAATTTTATATATGCAGAAGAAAATCCTTTTCATAATATGTTATAGATTAAAAAAAATTACTAATTTAAGTTTAAGTTTTAATTGCATATTGATTAGAAGAAAAATTGCTTTTCATAACATCCCTTAGAGAAAAATCAATTATGTTAAACCTTTATAAAAATTAGCTAATTTATTTGTATCGTCGCCTTCTTAACCAAGAACATGCATATATATATATATGTACTTGTGTCACACCTTTTCTAGTGTCAAGAACTTTTATATAAAAATAACCTCATTTACTCAGATCTTGGTGTGTGGGATTTGATTGTGATGTGCTTCTTCATTTGGATAGATTTAATAACTTAATATTAAAAATAAATAATAAATAATGGACTAAAATGTACGGAGGGGCTGAGAGAAGGATGGTAACGTATATATGATCGGAAAAGAGATTTGAAGTCAAATACTAGGAGAGTTACGTGGGCTAGGGAAAGTTTAATTCCAAACAAGTTTCATTGTCTCATGTCCTACGGGAATGCTGAAACATCTTTGGACAAAGATAACACGTCCTTGATTAGATTCCTTTCAATTTTTTACTTTTTTCTCATTGAGACTTTGTAAAAGGTTAAAGAGAAATATTCAAGTGAGAACCAGTTCTCACCTATTATATATGAGAACTTTTTTGCGGGTCCCAACTAGCAACGCATCCAAACCTAGCAACCAATAAGGAACCCCCTGATAGTCACTAATCCCAAGGATTGGAATGGACTGAACCGTTGGATCGAATGTTGAATATATTTTTTAATATGAAGCCATTAAACTTAAGGGTCACGGATGAAGGGGTTAAGGACATGGGTTTGGGGTCAAATTTGATACTTGGGGTCTCACGTAGATCTTTCCATCCCCCCTGGTCCCATCCTCAAATGGGACCCACAATTGAGCCACACAAAAAAGTTCTCACATAATATGTGAGAACAGTTCCCACCTAAATATTACTCATATATAAGGATCGAAGGTTGAATATATTTTTGAATATGAAGCCATTAAACTTAAGGGTCACGGATGAAGGGGTTAAGGACATGGGTTTGGGGTCAAATTTGATACTTGGGGTCTCACGTAGATCTTTCCATCCCCCCTGGTCCCATCCTCAAATGGGACCCACAATTGAGCCGCACAAAAAAGTTCTCACATAATATGTCAGAACAGTTTCCACCTAAATATTACTCATATATAATTATTTATAAAATAAAATGTCGAAAGTAAAGCGGAGATAGTGGCCACATTGGTTATGCCCATGCTTAATATAGGTTATTGTGCTAGTGTAAATTGGGACAAACAAATGTGATTGCGCATGAAGGTTATTCAAGTATAACACCTACAAGATGCAAACTAACGACCCCTAAAGATACCTAAACAAAGAGTACTTAAGTATAGAAGACACAATCAAGCACCTACTTATGTCAAAAAAGGCTTATAAGCCTAACCCGTCACATGGTGGTAGGGTCCATCCATGAATAGCAGTTGAAGACTGATTTAGAACTAGAATGGACATTTCTATATTTCATCAAGACATGTTTGGCAACCAAGAAAGAATTTTCCTCATTATGTAGAACACCCATGTTTGATAATGGTAGATCATCGATTATTTGGACCAAAGTAAATTCTTATTTTTGAGGATTTTCAGTCTAACCACCCCCATATGATTTCAAACATCCTTTTTGTCTCTCTAGCACAAAATCCCAATAGAATGAACCCACTTGTATCAAATGTCATGTCAAAAACCCAAGCTTAAGGATCCATTTACCAAGTCATCACCATAAATGTGGGGGACCAATCCATGCATTAGAGAAGAATCTTTTTGTATAGTAATTGCCATAAATGTGTGGGACCGACCGGGTGACTTGTAAACGCACACCCAAAGGTAGTTGAAAATTAAGGAGGATGGCATCCCAAAGACTTGTATACTTCCTTCTCTTGTAGCCTATCGTTCGGAAATCTTAATTTGATTGGTGGCAACTATTTATCTTAAGATGTGTTTGGATTAGGAGAAAATGATAAGGGGAAGAAAATTAAAGATTGATGGAGAATCCCCTTGGAGAGGTTCACCACTTTTATCTAATATTGTTTTCCACTATATTTAGATTTGAATGACAAATGCTATGGAGAAGAAAATCATTTTCAAAATATGTTCTAGATAAAAAGATAATTACTAAATTTCAATTTGAATTTGAATTTCATATTGATTAGAAGAAAAAAATGCTTTTCAGAACACCATTTAGCAAAAAAAATCATTTATCTTAACTCTTTATAAAAACTAGCTAATTTTAGGACAAACAAATGTGATTGCACATAAGGGCACATATGTGTAATCCATTTCCGGAAAAAAGGTACTATTTTTCTATAGAAAACTATTTTTTCATGCGTTGGTGCAACAATTTTATGCGGAAATGATTTTTTGCCACGTTGACATTTTCCTCGAATAGCTTGGAAATAGAGTTCCTATAGGAGGTATGAGAAGTTCATTTCGGCAGAAAACTTCTCCCCTCTTTATTACTTCATTTCCTCACTAGCTTAATACTAGTTTTCAATAAGGAATCCGCAGCCACATCAAACAACGTTAGCACCAATTCATCGAGAAAAAATAATTTGAACTAAACATGAATGTCTAACTACCGTGGAAAACATTTTTTGAGGTATTTAAAAACCATAGACTTTGCTGATGTAGCAATTTAATCTTTCCATGAAAATTGCTTGTACACAAATGTCCCCTAAATGTTATTCATGTGTAACACTTAAATGGTGCAAACTAATGACCCCTGAAGATATCAAATCAAAGACTAAGCCTACAAGACACAATCAAGCACCTATTGATGTCAAATCAAAAGACTTATAAGCTTGACTGATCACATGGTGGTAGGGTCCATCCATAAATAGCAATTGAAGACTGATTTAGACCATAAATGGACATTTTTATATCTCTAGAAGACATGTTTGGCAACCAAAAAGAATAACCCATGTGTTTACATTTGTAAATCATCAACTATTTGGATCAATAGGAATTCTTATTTTTTGAGGATTTTTGTGTCCGACCTCCCCAATATGATTTGAAAATCCTCATTTTTGTTGATTTATGCACCGAAATCATTTTTTTTTCAGTTATATGCATCGATACATACCAATGTCCACGTGAAATCCTCAGCTACACAAATTCTCATCAAGGAATCGCTCTTGTAGGGACAATAAGCAAGCCTACCTATTACGAAAAGGTACATGTTAACGATAAGATTCCCACCTGGCGACCTGCTTCCTAAACCACTATGTTAGTGTAGGAGTTCGGCTTGAGCCAATGTCTGCATCAATTATGATGGCCCTTTTACCAAAAATGAAAAACAAAAAATTTGATGGCCCATATACATGTATCAAGGTGGATCTTAGTTTCGAGTTTCGACCAAACAATTATGATGACCGATCAACTTCTGACTAATTGAAAATTTAGGCTGAAACATTATTAAACACGCTAGAATTTTGCTTGGATCCAAGATTCTACAATTCCTCTCCACATAATCTTTTAATGCATGTTTGGCAAACCGATAGGAATTTTCTATTTAGAGGATTCTTTGTTCCATTGCAAACAAGCCATCATCAAAGAGGATTTTCAGAAAATAATTTCAAGTTTGGTAAAAGAGAGGAATCATGGACTCTATGCACTCTGTGATCCAACAATCAAATGTCTTTTTTCTCAATTTCTTATAATCCATGAACAATCAAGGTGTGATCTTTCACCCCCATCCATGAACAATCAAGGTCTGATCTTTCACCCCGTAACTACTTTTGCCTCTTCGGATAATATGAACGGTTCAGATCGTGCAAAGGGGTCTACATAAATAAAAAATTAATATTTTGGAGTGTAGACATTTTTACAAATATTTCAAAATTTATGATGGATCTGCCGTTGAAAATTGGTCCCTAGTTGTGTTTGGACTCCTCTAAATTATCAACGGTTTAGATCACGATTTCAAGGATCACACAAATAAAAAAAAACTGAAAAAAACGCACTGATTTATAATTCCCTTTTTGCACTCTGCTATATCAACGGTCAGAATTGATTTGCCATTTTAAGTGATCCATGATGAATGGAGGCTTCCAACCATGTTGCCCAACGCGCCCTAAACTCTAAAACAAAACAGAGACAAGAGGAGAAGAAGAAGGGAACTGCAACAATGCATCGACACGTCGCTTGTCTTCATCGCTTCCTTTCTCGATTCTCAGTCTCTCCTACCAAAACCCTACCGATCAAACCCTCCAAAACTCTCCTCTCCCGAACCTTCTCCTCCAAATCCGACGGCGGAGACGATGCCTGGAACACGCGCTGGGACGCCGTCCAGCCGCCCTCCGACGACGGAGGATCGGCTGCCGATCTCGGCTGGGACTCCGTCTCCTCCTGGTCCACTGGCCTCACCAAGGACCACTTCGACGGAGAGGCCGTCGGCCGCCAGATCGTGCCCGGCGACGCACCCTCGCCCCCGCCCGCGCCCCCGCCATCAGAGAAGGAGATCGACGACGTGGGGGAGATGGAGAGGGCGAACAGGAGGAGCCAGGCGTTCGTCGACGGATGGGCGGACCGGATGCGCGATGTGTCGGTGCTGATGAAGCAGGTGAGGGAGCCGGGAGCGCGGGGATCGTATTTGAAGGATTCGGAGAAGGCGGAGATGTATCGGGTGCATAAGGAGAATCCGGAGGAGTACACGGTGGAGCGACTGGCGAAGGACTACCGGATCATGCGGCAGCGTGTGCACGCGATCCTGTGGCTGAAGGAGCTCGAAGAGGAGGAGGAGAAGAAGCTTGGGCGGCCGCTCGACGACTCCGTTGAGCTTTTGCTCGATACCTGCCCAGAGTAAGAATCCTGAATTCGAATTCAGTTGGCTTGTTTATTAGATTTGTTACTTTCAGCTGCTTATTTACTGATTTGGGAGCATTGATTTGGTGTCCTCAATAATTTTTAGGTTTTATAATTATCTCTGTTTGATTGCAGAAGATGGTTCTTTTCTTTTCAGTTGTAAAGAGGCATAACTACATCCGACATTATAAAATGATGTTTAACTTTCAGTTTCAGGAGTTCATGGTAGATGAGTAGTTGAAAATGATATGTATCAGTTAAAACCATCAATAAAATTTGAAGCAAGTCATACATGAGAACGTTATAAAGTTTATTTGTTTCTCTGTGGTTTAGATGCTCATCTCTAGCATATCATCTAGCTATGCATATTGTTGTCATGTCACTTTGGTGAAGGTTGCAAAATTTGACCTCATAATATTGCTGTTGATTCATAACATACTAACAATTCATAATCTTATAGTTGATTTCTTTCCAACTCATGTTTTTGTTTTTTTTGTTTTTTTGTTTTTTTTTTCTTCCATTGACCTTTTTAATGTATGACTTTCATCAACATTTTTGTGATAACCACGATAATGTGATCTTTCCTTCACTTCTTTTGAAGTTCAGTTTCCTGCAGTAAAAAAGGCATTTCTCAATCCTATAGGTTGCTTATTCGATTTCTAGAAATTGATGAATGGAAGAGACTCATTTGTCATTGTTTCTTGTATAGTTGTATCTTTGGGTTCCCACTCAATTTTGGATGGGTTTCAGCTTATTAAAGACTAGCAAAACAGGCCCGGGATTAATAAATACATAATTCAATGGTTAATGAGAGAACATGGAAGGAAAGGATTAAAAATTAAATATTGAATGAAAAAATTGAAAAACTATAGAATAAGTAGCAAAGTGTGGCATCTATTTGTAATGAAAGGTGCATTGAATATAAAGTTTTATATTTATAGAGATGTAGGAATGTAGTTGTGTGCAAATGTCATTGATAAACATCTAAAAAAAGAATCAATAATTATTATAACAATGATGGACACCTGAACTACTTGGTCAAGAGGCAATCTTGCTAACATGGATGCATGTTCTTTTTAGATTTATCTTAATTAGTAGCATGGATACAGAAAAATAAAGGAAGCAAGAAGATGATTACATTACAACAGTGGAATTTTTTTTAGTGGAATGATTTAAATTTCGTAGTTCATTGTGCTTTATTTGTTTTGCTTTTAGAGAAAAAGTTTGGTACATGAAGAAAATCCTTTTTTAAAGTATAATTAAAGACCCTTTTCTCTAACATTGGAATCAATATTTTTTAGTGATAAAATAGTAAAGAAATGAATCAACCATGAGCAAGAACAGAATGCACTGGATACCCTTTTTCCAGTGGAAACCAAATGGGCTTAGCACGGGCCTTTGTTGCAAGAAACAACACATCAAGAGGATGCCATGTTTCTTAATCGCTCAAAACAGCGTTATATATTAGCTTAGATCTGAAAATTTCACTTTGAATTCAATGTTATATTTTACTATTAACTATAACATTATCTTTCTGCATATCCCTTGACAAAATCCTTATATGAAAGTTTCAACTGATTTGTGGCCATTAGCAGGAGTTGGCAAAGTTCTTTGTAATTGCGAAGGGGAAATTTTGTATATGTTCTCTAAGAATGTGGGTATCAAAGACTACTGAGCTGGATCTTTTAGTGATCTTGGATTTATGCTTTGTCGTTTACGGAGTGGTTGGTTCTAGAAAGTGATTCCACCAACGCTATTCATTGGGTTCCAAATCCCGAAGATTGTCTTAGGAAGTTTGATTTCCTTCTTCAAGATATCAAAGCTTTATCTTCCAATGGTGTGGTGTATTTTTCTCGTGTGTTTTGGGAAGCCAACTTCATGGCTGATTTTATAGCTAAGCAAGGGGTGGACATGATTCTATTTGTAATGAAAGGTGCATTGAATATAAAGTTTTATATTTAAAAATCAATGGATTGGCCCACAAACAGCCTCCTCAAAAGTGTCTTGACATCTAGATCTGTTCTTTGAAGCTGACCATCATAAAATAAGAGTTGAATTATCAACCCCTCTGCACAAATGGGTCATATTCGGTTCCAATAGGAATTACATGATTACATGATTGATAGTAATCTTCTGTTTTGTTACAGCATAACAAAACAACTTTACAATAGCAATAGACTTGTCCTTGCAAGAAGCTACCTTTGTACAATAGTTAGAATGGTGATGGCTTGATCATTGCTAGCTTTCAAGTACTTGTTGGACCTTTTATTGGGTACACATTTCGATAATTCCAGTGATTTAAGGAGCGTTTTGAGAATCTAGCGCCATGACATGATTATCCGTTGCGTTTTGATCAGTGAGTTTTTGGGTTTCTGAACCATGATTAAAAAAATCACTTTTAGGTTTTCTCGACCAAGTTGCACTGCATTTGAGTTAAAAGACTTAAGACAGTTTTTGGATATGCTTATCGAGTAATCATTTTGAGGATTTGAGTTTTTAGGTGAGTTTTTGAGTTTATAATCCAGCAATCTAATATTCTTATTATGAGTTTACTTATGAGTTTTCAGGTTTCTTACAGTTTTCAAAACAATTCTTTTTGTTCTCTTCTTAACAGAATTGCATGTGTTTCATTGTAGAAATATTTTGTTTTCAATCTTTCACTGACTTAAAAGGTACATTCCTATGGCTCATTTTCTGTAGAAAATGAAAATAGTTTTTGAGATAGAATGATTTCCATTGTTCCATGTTAACATTTCACGCGGTTTTTACTTTCTAAGGTCTGGATCCTTCTTTTCATTTTTGCAGAAAGGAGATATAGACATACAGGGCAGAAAATGTAAGATAAATTGGCTTGATATAATGCAAATGGACTGGTCAGGTCTGACATTAAGGATTGCCGACTTGATCAGGCCTGGATATTATGTCTGATAAGTAGAAAGATTAGGTTTGGATAAGATGACTTCCCCCTTGTGTAGAAATGAGGAGAATAAGGAGAATATGATATTTGAGCAGTTTATATTTTTGAAGGTGGACAGAATTGGCTCATAAACAGAATCTAGACTGATGTGGGACATTTTCATTGGAAGCCCAACATTTTTGAGATTCTCACGAAAGGGGTTACATAGCAAAGAGGAATTTTGTCAAGCACAACTTATACACTTGAGAAACAACAAACAAACTCAAAAATGGTGCATCATAAGATTCAAACACAACAAAGAGGAATGTTGTCAAGCACAACTAGGGATGAAAGTGGGCCGGGCTGAGCCGGGCTTTGACAGGCCCTAGGCTCGGCCCTAGTATTTTCAGTAGGCCCTAGCTCGGCCCTAGCCCTAGAGGGCCTCAAAAACCCTGGCTCGGGCTCGGCCCTTATTAAGTTATGAGGCCCTAGGGCCGGCCCTTTGAGCCTGGCTCGATTGAGGCCCTAGGCTCGGCTCGTGAGCTCGGCCCGTTTTATAATGATATAGTACTAGCTGAAAGAAAATATTTTCAGGAAAAAAAAATCCTGTAGGAATTCAAAGAAATCTGCATATGCAAATCAGAACAAAAAAATGGTCAAATGCATGCATTCATCCTATATTCTCATTCTCATAATTTGGATTGCAGCACTAAAATTAACTAAAATAAGAAAGACTTCATAAAAGCAAAGGGAGCCTAGTTCCAACACTCCATAATAGTTCAATGTTAATGTAGATTAGCATCATTAAACTCCAACAATAATACAAATCAAATTAAACTCCAATAGCATTATAGAAAAAAATAAAGTATTCGGCTAACATCATAAAATAAAGTTTTCATCATCACCAGCATCACCTATAACAACAAGAATAGAGCCTTGTTAATAAATAATAATAACAACAAAGGAAAGATTGTTTCAGAGTTACAAGACTTAAAAACTGGGCAGCCGTTGGTTGGATCCACTTTAATGATCCAACGGTTCCCACTTGACCTGAATAAATCTTTATATATAATATATGTATTATAATATATGTAGGCCCTAGGGCTTACGAGCCGGGCTTCATCAAGCCCTAGCTCGGCCCGTTTAAGCAAACGGGCCTCCTACTAGGCCCTAGCTCGGCTCTTTTGTCTTTTTAGCCGAGCTCGGGCCGAGCCTATAACGGGCCGTCCGCGGGCGGCCCTAGGACGGCCCGGCCCACTTTCACCCCTAAGCACAACCTATACACTTGAGGTTCAACAAAAATAAGTCGAACATAGAGGCACACAGACAGACAAAAAAACAAAGAAGAAAAAAGAAAAATGGTTGAAGTAATACTGTTAAGAGGCAGGATTCGGTACCTTCGCAACAGGGCAGGATTCAACAGATCTGCTGTAGGGGACGATCGTTGAGGATGCCATGGAGCTTCCAAATAGTGATTGTGGTTGTGAGGATGATATCGACGAAGCAATGAAATGAGAATAGCAGCAAACCGTAGTTTGAGGATGAAGTGGGAGGGCAGCGTTGCAATAGAGCTGTGTACGGGATAGTGTCGTGTGGGGATTATGATGACAAAGCCGAGAGAGAGAGAGAGAGAGAGAGAGAGATATGCAAGAAGCTGTGTATCTTGCCCATGACTTCCAGCCGTTACAGAAATCAGAGGAAGTTGTAGGGTTTTGCTTGGGATACGTTAGAAAAATGTAGAGGGGAAGAGTCAGGGGCATGGAAAAACGGTTGAGAGGACTTTGGCCCGAGGATTTAAGACAGGTGGAGTCTGGAAATTAAATTAAAAATTAATTGGATTTCGGAATTGTGGGGATTGTATCAATGGTCAAAATTAGGAGCTGTGATTTCAATTTGAAATCAGCCAGCTTCATAGGAGTAATGACTAATGAGTAAGTATGGGGAATACAAAGAAATGACTGATATTAAGAGGTGACCAGAATCTCAATGGATGCAATTAAGAAAAAGTCGAAATTGGAGGATGGTCAAAATCGTATTTGAAATTGCAAATTGGATTCCTGTTCGCTTCATATAATATAATTGGTAGAATTCTTAGATTGATCGTCACCAATTTTATTTTTCTCTCTTTCTTATTTTTTTCTCTTTCTTAGTTTATTGGTATAGTTTTTTCCTGTCTTTAATGTTCTAGTGTTATATCCTGTAGTTGTTTTTCTATTATCTAACAACTACAAGCAGAGTAAAAGGTACAAAGGGATTTTAGAAATCAATCAGTTTATTTACTGATTTGGGGTGGAAATGATGGAAATGAAGCACCAGAGTAGAGCACATGATCTTCTTAACTCATGACAAATTATCACCTTGAATAGCATAAAGCCCCGTGCGATGCACGGATCAAGTCTAATGCAAAATATATTATTTATCAAAATTAATACAATTTAGTGGTTTCTGATCTCAACAACCCATTCCCTCACAAGGAATCTGTCCACATATGGCAAGGCTACGAATACAAGCTCTTTCCTGCTATCCTACAACGCTATGTTTCAAAGAAGCTTCCATGGATTCAGTATCACGAGCTTCCTGGCATATGCTCATCCATGTTGATGGCATGAGTGATGGAATCCTAAGAGCACTGCTTGGGGAAGAGTGTTCTGCTAGTTTGGCCGACATCCCTGACTAGGATCTTGCTTGAAAACTGCTACTGTAGTCAACTCAAACAGCTTGAAAACTTCTTTTTTTCTGGCGCTAAAAGTAACTTTTCTTGTAGCAAAGGATGTTCAGCTAAGAACATCAGGATTGATATGCATGTGATGTGAGGCCTTCCAACAACATAAAAAGTCCAAGTCATTTGGCAGTCGAGTATTATATCTTCTGTGCATGAATCTAGTTGTTGAATTACTTAATTAAACTTCATTTAAGCAATTATGACTAAAATTTCCATGCACTAAACGTCCAATATACCCATCACAAATAATGTGTTTAACCATATGACCACCATTATATAACACCAATATCCATCTCTACCACCAATATCTCTCACAGTCATTTGAATTCGATATTAAAAATTGCAATGAAACTCAAAATCTTCATTTTGCAATTGACTAAATTACTTTTGTCGTCGTCATGTTCATTTGTGTATAAACATGCTAAAATGCAGCTATGATGTCAGGGTCAATTACCAACTCTTTCCTTGCAACATATAATGTGCATTTGTTTGCCGAGGAATTACTCTTCTATATTCCAAATTTCCATGAACCCATGAACAAATGTGCATTCATGGTCTTATCAGTAGTTCCATCAACTTCAGCAAATAAAGAGAGGCTGAAGTTTCATATTGACTCTCATCAAATCTTCCTACCAAGTGACGTAGTATCATAAATGACTGCTTCCATTGTCCAAAGTTGTTGCTTAGCAAGTAACTTTAAATCCATTATAGCAAGTGCTCAATTAAGTACTTTTCTATCCAATCCACTACTACCCAGATTCTCCCATTTTATTTTCTGATCAGTAATGTGAAAGATGATTAGTGTGGTGTGCGTTCACAGAGCACCAAGAGCAGTGGATTGAAGAGGGTCACCTGATTAAGTGGACAGCCTACTTTCATGTTGCTTTGAGCTAAGGTTAGACATAGGCCTAAAGACGATGCCCAAACGTCTTCTGGATTAGTTGGACATTCCATATGCAGATTCTGCAAAATTTGCAATTCCTGTTTGGTACTGTCCCGGGCTTAATATTCAAATTTCAAGCCCAATTTCAGCCCATGAGCTTGAAAGTTGCCCACTCCCAACAAATTGCCAAGCATGGGGGATTTTCAATTTTCAATTTTCAGGAGCGCATTTAATTCATGGACTCCGCTTTTGTGTACTGTGCAGATACGCACTGTTCCTTGTATAAAATTTTATAGGACCATATGGTATGACCACTTGGTACATATGACCATTAATACTTTCCTAAATACAACCAATCAATCTTAGTTTTTTATGGTATTTGGGCAATTTGTACCATGGCTGAGATCCCAGTAAGAAGTTAGCTAGTGTGATTCCTGTCAGCATGTATTGCCGTGATCATTTTTTTTTTCTTTTTGGAAGATTGATATTTATTCAAAAAGAAGGAAAAGTAGATATATCAGAATTGATAATAAATATTTCATCACCCGTGCTTAAACATGCTTTTGCTAGATTGTGAGCTCGGCAATTGATACTCTACAAAAATAGCTTTTGTAAAGTATTCTTTTCTTTCTTTGACTTTCTGGAGCGGGGCATAGATTTCCCAAGGAGACACATTTTGAGGTTTTGTAATTGCATCAATGGCTACTTTGGAATCACTAAAAAAAAGCCAACCTTTCTCCATCCACATTGAATCGCTAAGTCCAAGGCTTCTTCAATTGCTAAAACTTCGGCCATGAGAGGATTGTCCCCGTTCTTACATTTTGCTAGCTTTGCCATAACTACACTATCATTTCTATAAGCAATGCACCCAATCCCAAGCCTATTATCTTCTTCACTCATAGCTCCATCACAAACAATGTGGACATCAATGTCGCTATCATGCCCATTAGACGAAGTATCTACTTGGTTTAGATGGCTATGTTGTACTTCAAGGCTTTCCTCTAAGGATTTATCCACTCAAAATGTGAAAACTGGATTTTCTTTACCACATCCTCAGCACATGAGATATAATATTTGAAGATTTTTTCGTCTCTTGTTTTCCAAATATACCAAAGTACCAAGCCCATATAGAGTATATGTTCCAACTCTATTAACCCATCAATTCTCTTCCCCATCCAATATTCCCACCAAGAGGTGAAGGATGTATGTTGATCGATGTCCATCATAAAGGATAATGGGGTGTCAAAATATATAGCACGAGCAAAATGACATTTCAAGAACAAATGCTCCGTAGTTTCATTATGTTCTCCACGTAGGGGACACATATTCTTTGTGCATACCCTTCTTTTAAATAGATTTTCTCCCACTGTCAATTTATTATGAAGAGACTCCATAGGAAGTACTTACATTCCACTGAATATATTTATAAGAAATACATTTTCTTATATTACAAATCTTGTATCGGTAAGCAACAACCAGCCGAGAAAATGCCTTAAATGATAGAGAATGAAGTCTTCAAATCTTTGCACATTTTAGAATCCCAGGCTTGTCTTCAAATTGCTTCACTTCAGTGCTCCACCAGCGTACTCCAGGTTGTGCTCGGCCATAGTTGCTTCTACTCCATGCTCCACAACTGGATGGTCCTCTATTTATACTCTAGCAGCTCAGGAATTGATCCCAAGCGCCATAGGTGAGAGTGGGATGGCTTTACCACAGAGACATCTCGTGAATTCAATCCATTCACACATGTTTGAAATTTTATCGATCATCATATGTTGACCTTTTAATGCTGATGCGTGAACTCGATGGGATCACCAACTCTTATATGCCGAGCGATCAACACATACACACAACTAAAGGGAGTTTGTAACGTGAATCATTCCAGCCCAATGATTATATATATATATATATATATCTCATAGGTGATCAAAACCCATGGACGGTCTCCATGAGTCTCTCTAAGGTACCTCACAGCCAGGTTAGCTCCTTTTTATCTCATTGGCTATATCAAGTCAGGGTCCCACCACATCATTGTTTTGGGTTAGGAATAAGGACCACATTGATTCTTGATTCAAATGAAGTTGCACGCCATGCATCCCTCGACCAAACTCATGGCCATTCTTAGAGATTTTATAACCCTACTTATACATAAATTTAGGCACCAAGGAATCATTATGTGGTTTTAGGGTTTAAACACTAAGGCGCTATAATCAAGACTGAAACAACATTAGAGAGCCTTAACGTCCATGCTGATCCAAATCACGAGACAAGAAAAATAGGAATATATATATATATATATAGCAAGCAATGTAATTATCCACTTACCTGACTTCCTAGATGCAAAATTGATGAAGATGAGATGGTGGAGATGATGCTTGCCCCGGACGATCCCACTCCTCTTGTTCTCTCATTCTTCCCCTCTCTCTCTCTAAGCCGTGCAACAGGCATAAGGATCCGGCTCAGCAGTTGGTTAACATGGCTTTATAGTTTTGGCTGTCCATATTCCCATTTGAATTAGAACTCCTAACCGCACCTCTAATTTACACCCAGTCCCTTAATTCGATCAAACTCTACTTCCTAATACTATCCATGCTAGGAATTTACATAGGATCAGGACTCTACTTATTGAAGTACGAGTCCAACAATGATGGTTATCAGTGGAATAAATGCCCTACCATCACACTGCCCGTGTCATAGGATTTAGTGAGCCTAATTGAAGTTAGGGACTAGCCAGTTGGATTCTTCCAATGAAATGGCCTCATGCACGGATTTATGACATTTCTATCCTAAATGTGTATTGAATATTCACATTTGCATGAAATGTTTATCCAAACAACACTCATGATCTTCATGTTGCTATCTAATTTCTTCAATCTATTGGACTTCTTTCTTAGATGGCAATCCTAGTGGAGTCAGGGCACACCTTCCAATCCTATAACCCATCATTGCTAGGCCTTACTAAATTGGTTTCTCATACAACTTAGAGTCCTTTCTAAATTTGAATTACCTAACCATTTGTCGTCTTAGGGTTCAACGTGGTCACACTTAGTGCATTTAATGGCGGTGCAAGATCTAATCTTGGCCGAGCAATCGCATGCGCATGATTAAGAAGTATTTAACTGATGCATGTATGACATAAATAAACCCAATCCATAGCCGTGGAACACTAGTGGGCCCCACATAGCTCCCTCCATGAATGCAATGCAATGATGCATGATCAATTTTATTTAAACAAAGGCAGTTACAATTATTAACGATAATAATTCAATAAACAATAATTCTCAAGAATTATCAAGTAATACGACAATCATTGACATGATTATTCTCAAAGCAAGAATCAAGTTCTTATGCTGCAGCAACAACAACAACAACAATATGAGTGCATGAAATGTCCTTACAAAACTAATAATAAAAAGGTGGAATCCACTCATGATCAAATCTACAGTCAAGATGAATTTAATTAAAAATCTAAAGATCGGATCCTTACACATACTAAAGTGGATGAAGGAGAATTTGTTTAAACTCTTTTTTCCCCCAACTGTTTCTCAGCTTTAAGGTATAAGAATTTGATCCAACTTGCTCATATCAAACCCATAACTGTGAACAGGCACTCTTGCATTCCAATTGGAGTGGTTTGCATCATTGCGTTGATCACATGTTAATTATAAATAGTTTTCCCTTCTGCATGTGATAGATCCAATGGTGTATGCAATTCCAAATGGATTGATGTTTGGGCCCTTTCCTATAGGAAAGGATATGTGATATGAGATCTTTTGATCAACCAAAAGTTGGTTTTCTCACAGATTAAATCAGATGCATACAGGAAGCATATGAACAAGATCATTTATCCCAACTTATTGGCATATGGACTATTTTCTAACTTCATGTCATTCTTCAACATCTTTGTGACTCTGGCTATGAAACTATATATGTTGTGGAATATTTAAGTATTTATGATATGGTTTTCATTTTATTTTAGCATATTTTGCCTTTTTCTTCAAATAATTTCTCTCTCTCTCTCTCTCTCTCTCTCTCTCTCTCTCTCTCTCTCTCTCTTTTAGAGTGTCTATAGTGTCATGTATCAAGTTTGGTAAGATCTAAAGGATTTCTACTATGTTGTTTCACACACTAATCACACCCCATTTTGTGAATGGTTTACATTGACTTTCCCATTAAAGAGAGAAAAGTTACAAATGAGTGGATGCTACTAGGGCTCTGACATTCGGCTATCACCACGGTTTAAAATGATGGCCATTACATATTAATTTGGCCTGTTATGTGCCTGTTTTCATTAGTCACCATTACTCCTATGCAATTTAGAACTATCCAAAGTAGATTATACAAACACTATTCTACATCATAATTCATTTGAAATACCCTAAAAATTCCTTCAGAATGGAGATCTTTATATCTTTTCTTTTACGTAACAGAAAAAAGGAAACTTTAAAATTGAAGGATAATGAAACTATTTATTGGCAGTTACATAACTGCTTTGACCTATGCTATCACTGGCCCAAAACTGTGTTTGCGAACTATCACGGATGCTGGTTTAGTTGATAAAGTCAGAACTAATCTATACAATATACATAAAGTTTTATTTATATTGTATCATCAAAGTCACAGGAGCTCAGCATTGAACAGGTTTTTGTGGATTTCAATATGTAACTATGCACTGTCCGGTAACCCATACAAAACACAACTTTTATGGTTTTCCAATATTCCTTTCAATAGCACATTCTTTGTTTTTTTCCAAAATGAAAAAAATTGCATCTATACTAATTGATATGTACTACATGATTTGTATCAGTCTTTCAATGTCCAATATTCTGAACCTTGCTTAAATCCCACGGAATGCTTTAGGGTTGTGGAAATCAAGGGATATGGGCCCATTGTAGGATTGTTGTATTCATAGGAGAAAATCCTGAGCAATTTTGAAGGACTGTTGAAAAGAGGATATCGATAGAACCTTTGGATGGAGTTACATTTCTTGTGATTTTCTCCAAAGATGGCTGCGCACGCATGCATACACTACAAAAAGTACGTTTTTGCAAATTATTAATGTTTTTTCTACATATACATTCTTAGTTAAAAAAAATAATCTAAGAATGCTTCCTAGGTCCACAAGGTAATTGAGTGGCATGTAATAAAATAAGAGAGCTAAAAAAAAAGTCTTATTGAGAGCTACTTTTTGTAGTGTATGCTTCCTAGATCCACAAGGTAATTGATTGGCATGACATAAAATAAGAGAGCTAAGTCTGATTGATATATATATATATATATATATATATATATATATAGGGAAAGTTTCAAGTGCATCTATCCCTCACCATAGGGTGAGAGACACTTCCCATTTTTGCACATGAAGACAAGGATGTGTACCTCACCCTATGTACTTGAAAAGTAACTTTTGTACTTGAAAATGCCCAATTATGGAAGTGTCCCTCACCCTATGGTGAGGGATGGATGCACTTGAAACCTCTCCATATATATATATATATATATATATATATATATATATATATATATATATATATAGAGAGAGAGAGAGAGAGAGAGAGAGAGAGAGGGAATCCTATCTTGGATCCCTGATAGGAGGCTCCCCATTTGGTATCGACTCCAAAGGCCAAAAGGTTCGGAAAGCTGTGTGATGACTGTAGCCCTTTGATCCTCCTTCAGTGGAATAAACTAGTACTTAGTTACTAGTTAAGAATTACATAGATTTGAGAGATTGATCTATGGAACACATAAACTTAAAGCCCTTTGATCCTCCTTCAGTGGAATATACTAGTACTTAGTTACTAGTTAAAAATTACATAGATTTGAGAGATTGATCTATGGAACACATAAACTTAAAGTAAGGACATTCCTATCTTGTATGAGTGAATCTATGATCCAATCTTGCATTACGAATGATTTTGAGACCATTCCTACCCAAAACAAACTAAAAATATTTTTTTTTTAAAATTGCTCAAAACTTAGAATTTTTTTTCTTGCCTTAGAAGGAAAGCCCTCAAGCTACAGGTGGTAGACCAGATTTGATTCTTTAAGTTAAAGTGCCTCTTGTTAGCTTCTTTAGAGTAGAAAGTCACAAAACCATCCTAATCCCCCACCCTACCCCAGTCTTTCCTTTCCCAAAGAATAAAGAAAAGAGAGGATTTTTGGTGTGTCATCTGATAAGATCTGGGGTGTGTTGGTACACCCAATAAATTGGCGGATACACATCGTATCATGGTGCATCGACAGATACACCTGATTTATCCGCATATAAGCTTCAATGCACATGTAAATGACGACTAATAGCAAAAGCAGTGTGGTCTCAGCCAATATGGTCAACTTATCAGCAGATAGATACGTATTAGCCTATATTTTCATCCGTATCTTCAGTATATCGGATCCGTTACTCCCATAGGTATTTATGCTTTTGTTTCATGAACCAAGCAGTGTGACGTGTGTGTGCTGGAAAGATGCCTTCAATGGATCCATTTTCTTATGTATGGTTCCTTGCAGATTCTTTAATTCACATGATAGGGAATTTCATGTGGCCTCACTTCCATACAAACCTGATTTTAAAGTCATGCCTGGGGGCTGGGATGGCACCACCAGAGATCCTGATGAAGTTCATTACGAGATATCAATGAAAGAGGATGAGAGGCTCTATCAAGAATTTGTACAACGGATGAATTTCAACAAGAAGAAAGTAAGTAATAAATTTTTTTCATCCTTTTAAAATGGTATATTCTGGATGAGGGCTAGCTTCTGTCAGGTTATAGCTGGGTTCGAGGGCTGGTGGTGTATGTATTCCTATTTTCTCTTTATTAACACCCTGACAAAACATTTGCACTTTATTTGGCTTGCTTGCAGATGGCTGGTGAGGTAAAATGCCACAAATACAGCAGGAGACGTCCCTCAGAAGGATGGAATTTCACAGTGGAGAAGCTTGGCTCACGTGGAAAACGTGGGGGTGGCGGTGGCTGGAAGTTTGTCAGCTTGCCAGATGGTTCGAGCAGACCTTTGAATGAAATGGAGAAAATGTATGTGAGGAGGGAGACTCCCCGACGCCGCCGCAAAATCCTCCCTTGAAAGCTATTACAAATCATGTGGATGAGTCTGTAAGTAAATTGTTATCTTGTATCAAGACAAACCAAAATTTTCATTGTACTGAGCTAGCTTTCTGTTGAACTTCTGACAAGTCTATATTGAAATGCTTTATTTAATTTGGTAGATCATAGCAAGGTGATTCTTCTTCAGAATAAGAATATATGAGCTAGAAAAAAGTATTTGGACTGAAGCAGCTTTAGTTGTGAATGCTCTTTGCAGCTCAAGTTGAGAGGAATGAATTAGGTTTTACTGTTAAGATGTATCTCTGTTCTGTATTTATTCAAAATTTTGGAAAATGAAAATTTCCGACAAAGTTTGCTGCATGTGCTTTGTGGTCATCTAGACAGTTTTTCAGAGTCCCAATCCTAATTGCAACTTTCTACATGAGGCGCTTCTCTTAATCCTGCCTCTTCTTGGGGACCTCATTCTTGCTCCCTCCTAATGTTTGAGAAACGTGCTTTGTTGTTTCCACACTTTATTACATCCTTATCAAAACAGTCTGTTTACATCTCTACACCTCTACACTAGTGTAATGTAGAATGGTAAAAATTCTTCCAACCAAAAAAAGAATGGTGAAAATCTTCTACCATTATGAGTTTTGCTTGTGATCCATCCACTGGAAGCCTACTACATGATTAATGGATCTTAATCACCATGTGTTCAGGCACAGGGAACCAGCCTTGCCAGCTTTTATATTGAAAACCAATCATGCTTCAATGAGGTCCCCAACGATTCAACATGAAAGTTGGTATACTTGACTAAAGTCTAGATGGATAATTTGAGATATCGATTGATCTGGGGTAGTGGAGTTAAATTACACTTAGAAGTTAAATTACATTGAGGTTTTTCTTAGTGCAATAAGCTCTCAATTACAGCGAGCTTCGCTGGCTCACTTCCTTGAAGGCATGAAATTTAACAACCTACACAAACATGCACTGAATTGGCATAGATGTGACTTTTACTGTGGGATTGAACACGTACATGCAGTGAATATAAAGTATCAAGTGTCTTTCATTTCAGTTGATATCTATAGGCCCTCAATAACAGAGTTGCATTGTCAATGATGGCAACTGAAATTGATGTCAAAATATTCAATCAAGTCTTTCTTGACACAACTTATTCATAGAACAAAAAATCCAAGCATGTAACAAAAGTATATAATCAAAGATTTAAGTTGTGGCCCATTACATATACATGGGCTATATGTAAACTATTGTGCTACTGGTTTGATTGTTATTTATCAGGCTATGGTTAATCATACATTGATTGTTATTTATCAGGCTATGGTTAATCATATATTGATTGTTATTTATCAGGCTATGGTTAATCATATATTGATTGTTATTTATCAGGCTATGGTTAATCATATATTTGGTCCACATAGTTGCATTGTGCCTTGCATGATAGAAAAAGTTGATGGGCTTGCGAACCCAAGTAGTTAATGTTTTAAAGATGTAAAGTTAGCCAGCCCATTACAACATACGCATCAAAACACTAATATAATTATGATGTTATTGTCTACATTCGATCTGAACCATATAAGCAGCACAGGTTTTTTCTGGATTAATATCTGAGTCTGTCCACATGATAGTTGGAGCCCAATCAATGCATGGTTAGTAACGTGTATCAATGTGTACAACGACGAGGTCATATACGTGATTTCATGATAGTGATCTCATAGTGATCTCAGGTATTTCTTTATTGCTAATCTATATGTGCACAGGCCCAGTCACAAGACTAGCTCTGATTGATGCCGCATTGAAAGCAAAAAGATGACTTTGGAAGAACTGCATTCGATAAAACATGATAAAAAGAGTTTTAAAACCGATTCTTGTGCCAGAACATAGTGAAACAATGGATTTGATCTTCCGGTTTAACCCTCAAATGAGCAATGGTCTTGATATTGGTTCCACACAATACTTGCCAAGCTGAGATTTGAAACCCTGAGTATTAATGGGTTTCCTGGAGAGAGATGAAGTCATCAAACCCTCCTAAATAATATATAATTTTTGGGTTCCCCATCCTAGGGAGTTGGGACCCACCTAAATAATATTGGTTAGATGGTTTCCTCCTCACTGTGGGATTTGATAGAGTCCATCGATCTGCAGTCAGATAGATGATGGGAAAACAATCAACAGATAGCAAATAAGTAAGAAATGGCTAATTGTCTACCAATCTATAGTGGCACTACAATTTGCATGGTTTAGATTGATGCATAAAAGATGCACATTTATGTGGATAAAGCTGCATTGTTGTTCATGGGCTGAATCCAGTTCATTTGTTCAATGGATGCAACCATGAATGCAACAAATATTCAATCCTAGTTGTCTTAAAGGATGGTTTTTCTTCTTAAACATGGTATAAAGGAGAATAATGTTTCATAGTTAATGTCATAAGATGGTCCTGCTTCATTGTTGTCAATGTTTGCCAATTGTCTTTAATGGTTTTGTTTTCCTTTTTTTTTTTTCCTTGATGTCTTGTAGCAATTGATTCTGGTCTTGATTCAGATAATGTTATGTAGAGTGTAAGTTTTTCTTTTCTTTTAGGTTTAAGTAATTGTATGTAGACAATTTAATTTTTTGTCCAATGAATTCAAGCAGACCAATTGATGCATTTGATTTATGTTTGTAGATGGTTTTATGAATTAGTCAAGCCAGCAATATCCTAAATCATACATGCAAATAATATTTTTTTAATTGGTTTTTGTTAGATTGAGATATGATGTGGAATCTACATTATAGGATCCATTTGTAATTAAGGTAGACCAATAATTTTGAAATATTCATGTTTCCAATTGGACTTATGGCATCTTCTTCACTCAATTTCATTCTTATTTTGGGTGGATGTGATCAACTCACTTTGTATATTTGCAAGCTAGAAGGCTCCATTTTATTAGATCCATCCATGATAATCGTAAGATATCATGGCATAACTATCAATACATTGATTTTACTTAGGTTTCGCCATGTTCTCAAATTGCCTCCGCAAGCTGTCTATATATGTTTGAGATGGATCTCAAGGCACTTGCCTTGTCACTTTCCATGTTGAGTGGGCTATTACCCTGCATAATCTAAAGACACTTCACCTTCCACCCAGTAATTCATTGTCTTGCATAATCTCTTCCTTTTTAGCTTTAAAAGGGATGGACAGGCCTGAAGTGAAAAGACTAGAGTGATGGAATATGAATCAGATGGGTGTTGTTTCCACCACTCACGGCTTTCAATTCTTTTGATGCAACTATAACTTTCTTTTTTCTTCACCACGGTCATTAGAGTTTCTACGAAGTAGAGGAAGACAAGGGAGGTCTTCTCAGAGAAAGAAAGGGTGCAAACAAGTATAGGTTCCCATCATTCAATAGATTTATGAATTATTCCTATAAATAAAAGAGTTTAAGCCAATCTGATTTGCTCAATGCACATCTAATTTAAAACTGATTCAATGCAAATCTTCCAGTGATTTACTACCAAACCTTTTTTTATTTTTAACTCACTATCTCCATTAATCTAACAATCTCAATTGAACCTTGAATGGTAGTAAAACACAATTTTATCATGAAGAGAATATTGTGTACAACAGTAACAGGTTAAAAGAGATACAACCGAGACAAATCCATCATAGTCCACAATATCTTCCAACCATCTCTTGAACTCCATCAAATTAAGAACTCGGTCTCAATGTTAGAACACAATACTCTATCTAAATCAAGCACCCATTCATATCCAAATCCTCCTTTCTCAACATGCTCCCAGGCTAATTATCTTTCAGACCCTGCAATTTCAAAGAGAAATGAAAACAGATCACAGATCGAACAAAGGAGAAAAACATTAAAAAAAATGAAAATAGATTCAAGGAGTATAATTTAATCTCATAACATAGGGACCCACATCATAGATAAAAAAATCGCAATCTTTATAGACTGAAAAAAAAAAAATCGACCATACAAGAAAGTTGTATTCAACGTCCAAAAAAAAAAAAAAACCAATGATAATATACTAAATTTTTTAATGCAAAATCATGTCCCCCAAAAGAATAAAATCTCTAACCCCTTACACTCCTTCCCCCACCCTTCAAAGTCAAATCCACAGTTGTCAGGCCTAAACCCCAAAATCCCTTGCCCCATAATTTCAAATCCATAGACTTGACCATCCACAAATTGTTTCAAGAAAAAAAAGAAAAAGAAAACACCCTACTTAGAGGGAGGGAGGGAGGGAGGGGGGAATAAAAAAATCCTACCAGATCCATATCCAGAGACAGAGAGAATCAATGGGGGTATGGGTTGCGGCAATCAGCAAAAGTTAGCAGGTAGAGAGAGAAATCGAGAGATAGAGCGATAGTACCTGCATATGGGTTGCAGAGAGCTCCTTCTTCTCCATCCTCGTTTTTCTTCTCCTTCTACCTATTCCTTTTTGCCCTTCATCTTTGCTTTCTTTCTCTCCGTTTTGCAATCGATGTGGAAAATTGTTGAAAATTCGGTGGGATATTTTGGGGAACGAAAACCCTTTTCATTTTCTGGTCGTACTCTTTGATTTAAAAAAAAAAAAGCCTAGGCCGTTGGATCTGCACAGCAAATCCAAAAGCCAGAATCACTTTAGCGGCATGTGAACAAAGGGGAGTCCTTTAATGCTTTCCACGTCAGCTGTCCCTCGTCAAAATGGTGAGGGATGGATGCATACGAATACCCTTATATATACATACATGCATTTATCTATATATATATATATATATCTATATATAATGGGATTGGCTCTCCTGAGTTGTAGCCAAGATTACCATCAGCTGCAGCGTGCGATAGCCTCGTGTGTGGGAGTGGGCACCAGTTAACATAAAGCAAACGAAAAACGAAATCAAAACATTTCCCCCTTTCATCTTCGCCCAGTTTCATTTCCCCCTTTCATCTCCATCACATACCTAATCGTGTAGAGGTTTCATCTCTCCTTCTCTCGTCGAGATCTCTCTCTCTCTCTCTCTCTCTCTCTCTCTCTCTCTCTCTCGGATCGTATGAAAATATCTTGATGCATTGCAACTTGAAGCCATTTTCAACCACCAAATCTCTATCCCGCCAAGCTCTCACATTGGCGGCATCATGAGCGGCCATGTAGCTCTCTATAAATCTCTTCCCCCATTTCTGCTCATGCGATCTCCTCTCCTCCGATCTCCTCTCCTCCCTTCTTTCCATCTGAAAAAAAAAAGATAGAGTGAGAGAGAAATCTCCAAAGTTTCTCAAGAGGTAAGCGTTCCGTTTGTTCATTTGTTCTATCATTACAGTTCATGTGAGGATATCTTCGAAACTCCCTCTCTTTTGGAACTCTAGCTCGTCTTCTTGACCTCATTGCTACTTTCGATCTTACAAATACTCTGCTTTTAAACCCTAGATAGATCGTAACTGTCCCGATAAAAGGAGACAGATTTATGCTATTTGTGTTGATTTGTTGCTGTTTTGTTCCGATCTAGTGGGATTTGCATGTGCGTGATTGAAACTTCATTTATTTATTTTTATTTTTTAAAACTTTAATGGAATTTATACTGAAAGGACTCGGTTGTTGAGATTCATAAGTAGATTAAGGTTATATGCAAGTGCTTGATGTGAATATTATGGATGATGGATATGCATCCTATCTCAAAAGACTTGTATATTATCCATCAGATTTGAGATCTGGGCTTCCTTTTAATGAGTCATGAGTTGATTCTCTTTCTTATGAAAAAAAATGTGGCCATTTACTGATGTTAAAAAGAAAAAGAAAAAACTCTTCTAAGATGGATGTTTATATAGAAAAGGGTATTGCTTGACTGGTTTTTCTTTCATTCCTGTTATACTATATAGGGTATAATGCCTCCCCTATCTTAATCCCTGGTATAGAAACTTCAAAATAAAAAAATAAAAAAATGGGAGAAGGAAGCATGCCACAGTTCCAAGAACTCTTTGCGTAGAGCCACCTTAACGTTTGGTCCTAAGTTGCTTCTAAGTTGTTTCTAAGTTATGTGGATTTTTGCATTTTTTTTTTCTGAATTTCTTGATGTTAGAAATATACATTTATTGTGGTAGAACATTGATTCAAAACCATGTTCTCAGTTCGGTGTTGCTTACACATGTTGTTAGCATCGTCTCTAGTAGAAAAATTAGAATGGGTGCCAAAGTGCCCATGTGGGTATGAGTATATGATTTTAAAGACATCTCGAACAACCCATAATTCGGGACGAAGATTTTGGAAACGTCCAGATTTACATGTAAGTGTCTATAGATTCCAACTTCTTAAATTAATATATCTTTCCACTCAAAAATTAATTTTGCATTTGATATGAATTTGTGTGTAGGGAGAAAAGGTTGTGGGTTGTTGATTTGGATGGATGATGTAGAGGCTGATTATACACTGGACCAAAATATCGGACGTGTGCAAACCAAAAGTAGAATGGCAGAAACGAGAACGTCACTTGAAGAGATGAAGCAGGAGATTAAGCATGAAATCCAACTTTCGAGAGAAAGTGTAGAAGATCAGCATTTCCAGCACCGACGCCCACATTACCGTAGCTATATACTAATGATTTTTCTACTATTTGTTGCATATGCATGGGGATCAGCCATGTGTTAAATGATGTGTAAATATTTCCCACATATGTACTATTTGGGGTGAACTACAATTTTGCAGGTGCACATGGAGTTCTAGTGGAGTTTGATTTGACCAACTTTGATCCGCACCAATTTAGGTGGTATTCGCACTCCCCCAAGGAGGCATACCCAAAGGGATTAGGATTCCGATGTATTTTGAATTTAGTGATTTTGAGGATTCCCACATAGATTTGGTAGAATACTAAACCCTAATGTCATTTATATTATTTAATTGAATGTATAGTTATGTGCTACAGTTTTTCAGCATGAATTCAAATACTTTTAATCCACTTGCGACCATCCTCAACCAGAATGAGTTGGTAGGATCCAACTACGTGGACTGGAAAAGGAACCTGGATATTGTCCTGACTGCTTCATGATACAAATATGTCCTTACCACACCCTGCCTGAGGAGCCTAGGCCAGATGCATCACAGGACTAGAAGGACCTTTACACCAAATGGATCAAAGATGATGAGATGGCAGGTGCTATATGCAGGCATCCATGTCTAGTGTTTTACAACACCAACATCAATCCTATAAGACTGCATCCGATGTCATATTGAACTTAAATGAGACGTTTGGGTACCATGGGAGGCCTGTGAGGCAGGCAACTATGAGGGTGCTGATGAGCACTAAGATGGTTGAGGAAACTCCAGTACAGGAACACATGCTTAAGATGATGGATTCATTGAATGAGCTAGATGTACTGAGTACTGCAATTGATGCAGAATCGCAGATTGCCATGATCCTCGAGTTGCTACCAGATTCATTCAAACATTTCAAGATTAATTACCATAAGAATAATATGAATCTGACTTTAGTTGAGCTGCCTAACCAGCTGATAGCAACTGTGGGCTTCATGAAGAAGAAACCAACTGCCCTGATGACAGAAAAGCCAGTTGCCAGGTCCAAACCGAAATGCAAAGGCCGGAAAGGTAAAAAGAAATCAGTCCCCAAGGGTCCTAAGGTGGAGAATGGTGCTACTGTTGGTACGGCAAAGGCTAAGGGTAGTGAACAAAATGAAAGTGTTTCCACTATGGTATGATAGGACATTGGAAGAGGAATTGTCCTGATTTTCTATCTAAGAAAAAGACCTTAGGTGTAAGGTCTGCGACCTTACTGGGTCAGTTGGGCCCAATTACCGGCCTATTGACCCATTTATTTTGATATTATTATTATAATTATTGTTTTATTAGATATTTAAGTGGGTTTAGATGGTCAGCGAGTTTCTTTTAGCGTTAGAATAGTGCCTGCGGAGTTTCGTGCGATTCTGAGTTCGTTTGACCCTAGTAGGGGGGTAGTTTGCAAATTAGGAAAAAATTGAGTGTTTTTCCGAAAAATTCCTATCGCCGTGATTTTGGGTTCGTTGGAAAGGTCTCGTCGCGTTGATCAATTTTGTCTTCTGGCTCGTTGCGATCCGACGACCAGAAGTCCTTCTAATAATTAATTCTTTCTCCGGACCCACTTAAGGGGTAACTTAGTCTTTTCTCCCTCCCTTCTTCTTAACAAGAGATTAACCCTAATCTCTTAATCATTCTCTACAACGAATGAAGTTACAGTAACCTTTCTTCTTCTTCCTCATTTTTCCAAGGCTCCAAAACTCTTTCCCTGGAGGATCACTTCCGCTATCCGAGCCGCTCACCTTCTTCCTCGCGATCTCCTCTTTCCATTGACGTCAGTTTGGTAAGATTTCCCTCTCTTTCATCTTTTCAATCAATTCTCTTTGGTTTAGATTTAGGTTAGATATTAATCTTTTCCTCTCTTTTCTTCTCCTTTGCGTGTTAGATTGCGTTTGGTCGGGGTAGATCGAGGTTTCTGCAGTGGTAGGGCTTCTCCTCAGATTTCTCCAATTCCAATCTTCTTCTTGGTTGAGGCAAGTAGATCTGCATTTTATAATTAAGCATGTGTGTATGTCTTCTGTTGATTGGATGTGTTTTCTTATTAGTTTTCCCTAATTCCAAGCCTGTTCTGTTATTAATTTGGGTTTATTTAATTAATTGTTAATTTTAGTTTGTTAATTTGATATAAGTGAAAATGATGATGGATGGAATGGATTATTGGGGGAGCACGGTGGCTCAGGTTTGTGCGGGTGAATTTTTGGAATGAATTGGGTGAAAGACTGTAAAAAAAAAAATGGGATTTCTGTATTTGACAGAGAAAAAAAAAAAAAAAAAGAGGGGACGCAGATGGCTGGACGTGCAGAACGTTCCCAACGTTCTGAACGTCCAGCGAAGACATCAGTACATTAGATGAGTTTTAAAAAAAAAATAAAAAAAAATGAAAAGAAATGGAAACGTTGTCTGATGGTTCAACGTCCACGTTCTGAATTGAGCCACCTGTGCATATGAATGAAAATAATAATAAAAACAAAAGGACAACAGTGTTGATGGCCATGACATCAGCAGAGGAGATGAGTGAAAAAAAAAAAACAAAAGAAGCAAAGAGACGTTGTCGCCTGACATGGATGAGGATCATCCATCCGATGAATCGGACACGTATTAGTCTGTCGCGCTTTTATATATATATAATGGTTAAACTTTTATGGGCCATAACTTCTGAACCATACGTCGGAATTTCGCAAGCCATATACCGTTGGAAAGCTCTTTGAGCGTAGAATCCAATGATACATGTCTCGTGATGATTGGGGATCAGGTAGGGAGGTAGTTAAGGAGAATAATTATTAGACCACTTTCTTGTTAGTAACGAGATTGTTAGCCTAGGTTTGGGTCTTAGACATTGGAAACCATAAAACCACTATCACGTGACCATTAATGGGGTTTTGAAATCGTAGCACGTGGCTTGGTGTGCTTCGATGGGTTGTATAGGTATTCGTGTATTGTGTATTGTTTAACCGAATGCGTATGGAATTGAATCAATCGATGCTCAACATGATTGTGCACCAAGGAAATTCTTTATAAGCATTGATGATCCAAATTCCGCACGCACTCCGTTAAAACACATATGATACATGGATGACAACACTTACCTAGGATTGGATTGTAATCTCTCCTTGATTTGTTAATCGTATCCGTTGATTGTGTATCCTTGTACACTCTCTTGGCATAAAACACCTAATTAATTATGAAACATAATCCCTTGTAGAATTATAACTTGGACCTGACTTAGAGTGTACCTTAGGACCCCGTGTTATGTAATTGATAAACATGACTGGCTAGACTGAAGGGATTATCACGTGATTGGGTTTGTCTTGTATTGACTTGAAGGAGATAATCCCTATGAACATGTCTTGTATATTGAGTTAGCCAGACTTGTTTGTCTTGGTTTTTCCCGCGTGTCAACACCACTTTATTATTATTATTTGCATACCATGGCCAGCTGCAGTTTGGGGGTTTATTGATGGGCCGGTTACTCAGACATCGGGGTGGGCAGTCGGCTTTGGACGGCGTCCATGGCGTTGAATAGTTGGGAGCGGGCTTGGACCGTGCTACTATTCCCAGGACTGGGAGCTTGGATTCCCCTGGAGCCGGACTTTGGTATCAGTAGTCCGGATAGGATTATTACTGGTACCCCGTGAGGTGGCTTGGACATCCACGGAGTCTCCCTCTTGTGCATTGCATTACATTGGTAGTGGTGATTGTTAGTATTGTTAGGATTCCTGTTTATGATTCTGATGATATTTATTCATGCTACATGCCTAGTATTGTTCCTTGTATTCCTACGATCTTGTGCTTGTCATTACTCCTATATTTGATGCATGTTATGTTTTAATTATATCTTGCTTATCTATTGCTCAACATGTCGTTGACTCGGTTCCTTGGTGTGCAGACTACTCAGGTGAGTACTACTACGAGGAGCAGGCCGGTGAGGAGATCCCAGAGGATCTCCATCCTGCAGAGGAGGCACGGGAGTGGAGTGCCGATGACGTAGAGTAGCGTCATCAATACCAGGCACATGAGAGACTCACTTTGGGACAAATATTAGATTTTAATTAATTCATTGTTATTTCTTCGTTGAACTTTCTTTCATTGACTCTATGTTGTTTTATGGCCTTAGTTTATGGGATGGTCATAGTAATTAAATTAACTTCCACTTTAGCTTTAATTATTGCTTGCAACTTTAAATTTAATTGAGATTTATTATCCATTGTTGATATCAATGTATGAATTCCGCTATTGTTTTATGTTTTGAGGTTGAAATACATTATCCTCACAACGGACTTACGATCCTTGGGCCTAAAAGGGCAAATTTTTTTAATTGGCCCTAAATTTCACTCCCCAGATCCGGTTTATTCTCTAATCGGGTTCGGGGGACGTGACATGTTGGTATCAGAGCAATGGATGGTTTCTCGGGGTAAAAATTTTAGAAACCATAGGACGCGTGTGAGGATTCCGTTAGTAAGTAGGCTAGTCTCGTTGTCTTATCTCTAGTATTGTGATGCTAGTATTGAGTCTCATAGGACCTGACTTTAATTGTTTTGTAGTACATATTAGCAGTTGCTATTTTGGTAGTTCGAGAATTCCCGGATTTATTTTCGGATGAGATTCCTGGTTTGCCACCTGTTCGTGAGTTGGATTTCACGATAGAATTGCAGTCAGGTACAACACCTATTTCGAAGGCCAGTATACGATGGCTCCAGCAGAATTGAAGGAGTTGAAGGCCCAGATAGAAGATCTGTTGGATAAAGGTTTCATCAGACCTAGTGTTTCACAGTGGGGAGCTCCGGTGATAATTGTGAAGAAGAAGGACGGGACAATGAGGATGTGTATAGATTACAGACAGCTAAATCAAGTGACAGTTAAGAACAAGTATCCGTTACCTAGGATTGATGAGCTGTTTGATCAGCTGCAGGGAGCTCAATTCTTTTCGAAGATAGACCTGCATTCCGGTTACCATCAGTTGTGAGTCAAGAATGAGGATGTTCCTAAGACTGCATTCCGGACGAGATATGGTCACTTTGAGTTTCTCGTGATGCCTTTCGGATTGACTAATGCACCCGCAGTTTTATGGCATTGATGAATAAGGTGTTTGCTCCTTTCCTGGATCAGTTTGTGGTTGTCTTCATAGATGATGTGTTGGTGTACTCAAAGTCTAAGGAGGAGCATGAGCATCAGTTGAGGACATCATTGCAGCTTTTGAGGGATAACCAGTTGTATGCTAAGTTGATTAAATGTGAATTTTGGTTGGAGAAAGTTGCATTTTTGGGCCATATTATCTCTAAGGATGGATTGACAGTGGACCCTAAGAAGGTAGCAGCAGTTGTTAATTGGGGTAGTCCACGAAATGTAGCGGAGATTCGCAGTTTTCTTGGACTTGCAGGCTATTACAGGAGGTTTGTGAAAGGGTTTTCTACCATAGCATCCCCACTTACTAAATTGACAAGGAAGGATGTTCCGTTTGTGTGGACAGAAGAATGTGAGAAGAGTTTTCAAGAATTGAAGACCCGGTTGACTTCAGCACCCATACTTGCCTTACCCTCAGGAAGTGGAGGATTTGTGGTTTATACAGATGCATCAGGGATTGGATTGAGTTGCGTTCTTATGCAGAATGATAAGGTGATAGCATATGGGTTCAGGCAGTTGAAGGATCATGAGAAGAAGTATGCCACACATGACTTGGAGTTAGCAGCAGTGGTTTTTGCATTGAAGTTGTTGAGGCATTACTTGTATGGAGAAAGATTTGAAGTGCATACAGATCATAAGAGCCTGCAATACCTGTTTACAGAGGGTGATCTGAATAATAGACAACGGAGATGGATGTAGTACATAAAGGATTATGATTTTTCGATTAAGTACCATCCTGGTAAGGTGAATGTGGTAGCAGATGCTCTTAGTAGGAAGGCAGCATTCAGTGGATGTGTAATGCCTGAATGGAGATGGATGGAGCAGTTCAGAGATATGGACGAGGAAGTATGGTCTGTCAATGAGAAAGTTCTAATTGCTACTATGGGAGTTTGGGAGCCAGAAATAGTTAACAGGATCAAGGAAGCCCAGAAGGATGATCCTGAGTTGCAGAAAATCATTGACAACATTAATGGCAATCCAGAGTTCCGATTGATTGAAGGAATTCTGTATTGTAAGGATAGGTTGTGTGTGCTAGATGTTCAAGACATCAAGCTAGAGCTGATGACAGATGCGCACCACACCAGATATTCAGTTCACCCAGGGAGCACCAAAATGTATCAGAATTTGAAGAATCACTATTGGTGGGTGAAAATGAAGAAAGAGATTGCAGAATTTGTCGCTAAGTGTATGACTTGTCAGCAGATTAAGGCAGAACACAAGAAGCCTCCTGGTTTGCTTCACCCGTTGGATATTCCGTAGTGAAAATGGGAGCACATCACTATGGATTTTGTGTCAGGGTTGCCAAACACCAGGAAGGGCAATAATGCTATTTGGGTGATTGTGGATAGATTGAAGAAGTCAGCACATTTTATGCCATTCAAGACTGGTCAGTTTATGAACAAGATGACTGTGTTGTATAGGGACAATATAGTCAAGTTGCATGGAGTGCCTAAGTCCATAGTATCCGATCGAGACCCTAAGTTTGTCTCTCGATTTTGGTCTACTTTCCAATCATCTATGGGTACTCAGTTGAAGTTCAGCACAGCTTACCACCCTCAGACAGATGGACAGTCGGAGCGTACCATCCAGACATTGGAAGATCTTCTCCGAGCATGTGTTTTGGATTTCAAGGAGAGTTGGGATGAAAGCTTGCCTCTATGTGAGTTTGCCTACAATAACAGCTATCATTCAAGTATTGGTATGACACCATTTGAGGCATTATACGGGCGGAGATGCAGGACCCTAGCATGTTGGGAGGAAGTAGGAGTTCGGAGTTTCCATGGACCCTCAGAGGTTGCTGACTCCAGTGAGAAAGTCAGAATTGTACAGATGAGGATGAAAGAGTCCCGTGATCGACAGAAAAGCTATGCAGACAAGAGGCGGAGACCTCTAGAATTCCAAGTGGGGGATAAGGTGTTTCTGAAGGTGTCACCGATGAGAGGAGTTGTCAGATTTGGACAGAAAGGGAAGCTTGCGAAGAGGTTTGTGGGACCATTTGAGATTAAGAGCAGGATTGGAGACGTGGCCTATCGTCTTGTGCTACCGCCTGAGTTAGCCGGTGTGCACGACGTTTTCCATGTCTCAATGCTTCGGAAATATGTTTCAGATCCTACTCACGTGTTGCAGCACGAGACGCTTCAGATTCAAGCAGATGCAACCTATGTGGAGCGTCCGGCACAGATTATCGACACCAAGGAAGTATTGCTGCGTACCAAGACCATTCAGTGCGTTAAGGTACAATGGGAACATCATAATCCGGAGGAGGCCACATGGGAGCCCAAGGACCAGATGCAGAAGGCGTATCGTTATCTTTTTCCTGATGAGGTATGTTTAGGCATTTGAGGGACCAAATGTTCTTTTTAGAGGTAAAAGATGTAAGGTCTGCGACCTTACTGGGTCAGTTGGGCCCAATTACCGGCCCGTTGACCCATTTAGTTTGATATTATTATTATAATTATTGTTTTATTAGATATTTAAGTGGGTTTAGATGGTCAGCGAGTTTCTTTTAGCGTTAGAATAGTGCCTGCGGAGTTTCGTGCGATTCTGAGTTCGTTTGACCCTAGTAGGGGGGTAGTTTGCAAATTAGGAAAAAATTGAGTGTTTTTCCGAAAAATTCCTATCGCCGTGATTTTGGGTTCGTTGGAAATGTCTCGTCGCGTTGATCAATTTTGTCTTCTGGCTCGTTGCGATCCGACGACCAGAAATCCTTCTAATAATTAATTCTTTCTCCGGACCCACTTAAGGGGTAACTTAGTCTTTTCTCCCTCCCTTCTTCTTAACAAGAGATTAACCCTAATCTCTTAATCATTCTCTACAACGAATGAAGTTACAGTAACCTTTCTTCTTCTTCCTCATTTTTCCAAGGCTCCAGAACTCTTTCCCTGGAGGATCACTTCCGCGATCCGAGCCGCTCACCTTCTTCCTCGCGATCTCCTCTTTCCATTGACGTCAGTTTGGTAAGATTTCCCTCTCTTTCATCTTTTCAATCAATTCTCTTTGGTTTAGATTTAGGTTAGATATTAATCTTTTCCTCTCTTTTCTTCTCCTTTGCGTGTTAGATTGCGTTTGGTCGGGGTAGATCGAGGTTTCTGCAGTGGTAGGGCTTCTCCTCAGATTTCTCCAATTCCAATCTTCTTCTTGGTTGAGGCAAGTAGATCTGCATTTTATAATTAAGCATGTGTGTATGTCTTCTATTGATTGGATGTGTTTTCTTATTAGTTTTCCCTAATTCCAAGCCTGTTCTGTTATTAATTTGGGTTTATTTAATTAATTGTTAATTTTAGTTTGTTAATTTGATATAAGTGAAAATGATGATGGATGGAATGGATTATTGGGGGAGCACGGTGGCTCAGGTTTGTGCGGGTGAATTTTTGGAATGAATTGGGTGAAAGACTGTAAACAAAAAAAATGGGATTTCTGTATTTGACAGAGAAAAAAAAAAAAAAAAAAGAGGGTACGCAGATGGCTGGACGTGCAGAACGTTCCCAACGTTCTGAACGTCCAGCGAAGACATCAGTACATTAGATGAGTTTTAAAAAAAAAATAAAAAAAATATGAAAAGAAATGGAAACGTTGTCTGATGGTTCAACGTCCACGTTCTGAATTGAGCCACCTGTGCATATGAATGAAAAATAATAATAAAAACAAAAGGACAACAGTGTTGATGGCCATGACATCAGCAGAGGAGATGAGTGAAAAAAAAAAAAACAAAAGAAGCAAAGAGACGTTGTGGCCTGATATGGATGAGGATCATCCATCCGATGAACCGGACACGTCTTAGTCCGTCGCGCTTTTATATATATAATGGTTAAACTTCTATGGGCCATAACTTCTGAACCATACGTCGGAATTTCGCAAGCCATATACTGTTGGAAAGCTCTTTGAGCGTAGAATCCAATGATACATGTCTCGTGATGATTGGGGATCAGGAAGGGAGGTAGTTAAGGAGAATAATTATTAGACCATTTTCTTGTTAGTAATGAGATTGTTAGCCTAGGTTTGGGTCTTAGACATTGGAAACCATAAAACCACTATCACGTGACCATTAATGGGGTTTTGAAATCGTAGCACGTGGCTTGGTGTGCTTCGATGGGTTGTATAGGTATTCGTGTATTGTGTATTGTTTAACCGAATGCGTATGGAATTGAATCAATCGATGATCAACATGATTGTGCACCAAGGAAATTCTTTATAAGCATTGATGATCCAAATTCCGCACGCACTCCGTTAAAACACATATGGTACATGGATGACAACACTTACCTAGGATTGGATTGTAATCTCTCCTTGATTTGTTAATCGTATCCGTTGATTGTGTATCCTTGTACACTCTCTTGGCATAAAACACCTAATTAATTATGAAACATAATCCCTTGTAGAATTATAACTTGGACCTGACTTAGAGTGTACCTTAGGACCCCGTGTTATGTAATTGATAAACATGACTGGCTAGACTGAAGGGATTATCACGTGATTGGGTTTGTCTTGTATTGACTTGAAGGAGATAATCCCTATGAACATGTCTTGTATATTGAGTTAGCCAGACTTGCTTGTCTTGGTTTTTCCCGCGTGTCAACACCACTTTATTATTATTATTTGCATATCATGGCCAGCTGCAGTTTGGGGGTTTATTGATGGGCCGGTTACTCGGACATCGGGGTGGGCAGTCAGCTTTGGACGGCGTCCATGGCGTTGAATAGTTGGGAGCGGGCTTGGACCGTGCTACTATTCCCAGGACTGGGAGCTTGGATCCCCCTGGAGCCGGACTTTGGTATCAGTAGTCCGGATAGGATTATTACTGGTACCCCGTGAGGTGGCTTGGACATCCACGGAGTCTCCCTCTTGTGCATTGCATTACATTGGTAGTGGTGATTGTTAGTATTGTTAGGATTCCTGTTTATGATTCTGATGATATTTATTCATGCTACATACCTAGTATTGTTCCTTGTATTCCTACGATCTTGTACTTGTCATTACTCCTATATTTGATGCATGTTATGTTTTAATTATATCTTGCTTATCTATTGCTCAACATGTCGTTGACTCGGTTCCTTGGTGTGCAGACTCCTTAGGTGAGTACTACTACGAGGAGCAGGCCGGTGAGGAGATCCCAGAGGATCTCCAACCAGCAGAGGAGGCACGGGAGTGGAGTGCCGATGACGTAGAGTAGCGTCATCAATACCAGGCACATGAGAGACTCACTTTGGGACAAATATTAGATTTTAATTAATTCATTACTATTTCTTCGTTGAACTTTCTTTCATTGACTCTATGTTGTTTTATGGCCTTAGTTTATGGGATGGTCATAGTAATTAAATTAACTTCCACTTTAGCTTTAATTATTGCTTGCAACTTTAAATTTAATTGAGATTTATTATCCATTGTTGATACCAATGTATGAATTCCGCTATTGTTTTATGTTTTGAGGTTGAAATACATTATTCTCACAGCGGACTTACGATCCTTGGGCCTAAAAGGGCAAATTTTTTTAATTGGCCCTAAATTTCACTCCCCGGATCCGGTTTATTCTGTAATCGGGTTCGGGGGACGTGACATTAGGTATCATTGAGTCACTTGTTTCTGAAGTTAGTTATGCAACTAGTACTTCAGAATATTGGTGTGTTGACTCCGGTGCAACTAATCACATCTGTAATTCGTTGCAGGGGTTCCGGGAAACTAGGAGACTTAGTGGCAGAGAAATCATTGTTAACTTAGGATCAGATGTGAAGGCAGAGGCAGTTTCAGTGGGAGTAGTAACGTTTTTATTTTCAGATATTAAATTGGTTTGTCAGATACATTATATGTACCATCTTTATGGCGGAATTTAATTTCAGTTTTTAGTTTAGTGAATAAAAGTTATTTTATTACTTTTGGAACTGAAGTTGTCATAAAGAGGAACGGTACTTTTATATGTTCTGGCAAGGTAACCAATGGACTTTATTTGATAACTCCCACAATGTATGAGATACATGATACTGAAATAATTAATAGACCATCATTAAAGAGGAAGTCACCTTCATCTAATCCAACAAAACTTTGGCACCTGAGGCTAGGTCATATAAACCTAAATAGGATTGACATGCTAGTGTAAGATGGTATCTTGCCTTCATTGGTGGTAGAACCAATGCCTGTCTGGAAGTCTTGTCTGGAAGGCAAAATGACCAAAAGACCATTTTCATCTAAGGGCAATAGGGCCAAAGATTTATTGAAATTAATGCATACTAATGTGTGTGGACCCATAAATGTTAGAGCCAGATGAGGATATGACTACTTCATCACTTTAACAGATGATTACTCAAGATATGGATACATATACCTTATGCACCGCAAGTTCGAGGCTTTTGAAAAGTTTAAAGAGTTTCGAGCGGAAGTGGAATAACAATTAAGTAAAAGTATCAAGACTCTTCGATCTGATTAAGAAGAGGAAAATCTCTCTATTGAATTTATGGGATACTTATCAAAGAATGAGATTCTATCACAGTTGTATGTTCCTGGTATGTCTCAATAGAATGGAGTAGCAGAAAGAAGGAACCAGACTCTTTTAGATATGATCAGGTCTATGCCGAGTTTCTTAGGATTACCTATATCCTTTTGGGGATATGCATTGGATACTGCAATGTACATACTAAATCTCGTACCATCTAAGTCTATACCTAAGACTCCCTGGGAGTTGTGATCCGGGTGAAAGCTTAGTCTACAACATTTACATATTTGGGGTTGTCCGGCACACATGTTGAAAGTTAAGACGAATAAGTTGGAATCGAAGTCGGAAGTATGCACTTTTGTAGGATATCTAAAAGGAATTAAAGGTTGGTTATTCTATAATTCCAGAGAGCAGAAAGTGCTTGTCAGCACCAATGCGGTTTTTCTGGAGGAAGATTATATGATTGACTCGAATCCTTTAGAGAATGTTATCTTGGAAGAAATTCAAGAGCGATCAATTCCAAATCCAAGAACGACCGAACTTGTAGAGAATCCACCCATACCTGATCCAGTAGTTACTAGGGGTGCACAAAAAATCTGTCGATCCATAAATCCGATTCAATCTGCGGATTTTTATCCGATCCAAAGGTAATTGGATTGGTGACGGATTGAAATTTTCGTAATCCGTTAGTAACGGACCGCTGACAGATTTCACCCTCAATCCGCGGATTCAATCTGATCCGATCTGATGACATTAAATATAAATAAAATAAATATAAGGGGTCTAAATATAAATTAAGATGTCTAAATTTAAAATAAGAAAAAAAAATTAAGGGGTCAAAATGTAATTTTTTACAACATGTTTGATATTTTTCTTTTAGCATTAAATTGAACGCATTGAACGGATTAATCCGATCCGATCCGGTCCTCTACGGATTGGATCGGATCGAATTTTAACAGTAACGGATTGGTGACGGATTCCAAATCCGTCAATTCGTAGGTAACAGATTGGTGACGGATTTGGCCCAATCGCACCAATCCGATCCGTGTACACCCCTAGTAGTTACACCAGTGCCTCGTCATAGTGGGATAATTGTCAAGCCTCCAGATAGGTTCTCGTTCTTGGGAGAATCTTATGAGGCAATCCTAGAAGAATAGGAACAAGATCCCTGTAACTATGATGAAGCAATCAATGACATAGACTTGGGACGTTGGCAAGATGCTATGGAAGCTGAGATGGAGTTTATGTACTCCAATCAGGTCTGGACATTTGTGGACTTGTCTGCTAATATTAAACCCAGTGGGTGCAAATGGGTCTATAAGAGAAAAAGAGGACCAGATGGAAGAGTGGAGACCTTTAAGGCCAGGCTTGTTGCGAAAGGGTATACTCAGAAAGAGGGTATCAATTATAAGGAAACCTTCTTGCCGGTAGCCATGCTCAAATCCATCCAAATACTCTTATCCATTGCGGCTCATCTCGATTACGAGATTTGGCAAATAGATGTCAAGACGGCATTTCTCAACAACCATCTTGAGGAAAACATCTATATGATGCAGTTAGACGGTTTTGTAGCTAAAAACCAAGAGCAAAAAGTTTGCAAGCTGCATTAGTCCATTTATAGACTGAACCAGGCATCCCGGAGCTGGAACATCCGTTTTGACCAAGCAATCAAGTCATTTGGTTTTTGTCAAAATCCGGATGAGTCGTGTGTATATGAGAAGTGAAGGAGGAAGGGTAGTTTTTCTGGTTTTATACGTTGATGACATCCTTTTCCTTGGGAGAGACATATGAATGTTGTCAACAATAAAAGTTTGGTTAGCTAAGACTTCTGATATGAAGGACTTAGGAGAAGCTAGCTACATCCTAGGGATCAAACTTCATCGAGACAGGAAAAAATAGGATGATTGGCTTATCCCAAGCTGCGTACATAGATAAGGTACTGGTATGATTTGCTATGCAAGACTCCAAGAAGGGTATCACACCTTTTAGGCATGGAGTGCACCTTTTCAAGGATCAGTGTCCCAAGACACCTGAGGAAAAGGAGTAGATGAGAGCGATACCATACGCTTCGGCTGTTGGTAGCCTCATGTATGCTATGCTTTGTACTAGACTGGGTATCTGTCACGTAGTGGGCCTAGTCAGCAGATATCAGTCTAACCCAGGTCCTGATCATTGGACTGCTGTGAAATGTATTCTCAAATACTTGAGATGGACTAGAGATTACATGTTAATTTACGACAGTGATGAGCTGATACCAGTCGGAAACACAAACTCTGACTTTATGTCAGACAAGGATTCCAGGAAATCAGCCTTTGGATATGTGTTTATGCTTGGCGGCAGAGCTATCAGCTGGAGGAGTATTAAACAAGAATGTACCGTTGATTCCACCTTGGAGGCTAAATATGTAGCGGCTTGTGAAGCAACTAAGGAAGCAATATGGCTCAAAAGATTCCTTCTGGAACTTGGAGTGGTACCTTTGGCGCGACAGCAGCTCACAGTTTACTGTGACAGCAGCGGGACAACTGCTCAGTCCAAGGAACCCATGAACCATAAGAGCCAAAAGCACGTACAGAGGAAGCACCACTTGGTCAGAGAGATTGTGCGGAGAGGTGATATTTCCATCACCAAGATAGCATCTGCAGAAAATCTGACATATCTCTTTACTAAGCTTTTGACCACAAAAGTCTTTAAGCAACATGTAGACGGGATGGGCATGAGATGCAATCCTGACTGGCATTGAGCCCGAATGGGAGATTATTAGATTATATGGTCTTAATCCAATGGATGATGTAATAAACTGATTTATTTCATTATTTATCAATATAATTATGCTTTACTTTCATCAGATGAATGATGTTTTATTACTTTCTTGCACATAACCAATACGAATGACATGATGGTTCATGAGATGAACCGGAGCCCACAAGTATATTAGATGTGACACATGTGTGTAGATGAGATCCACATACGGGAGACATGTCACAAATCCTAGACTTAAATTGATTCACAGCCGGTGATGAGATTGGGCATCTCATTTGATAAGGTTGTACTATTTTTATCACAATGAGATAGTGTGATTTGTTTCGATTATCAAAATGTAAGATTTTGGATCATGTGTTGGTACATTGGATGTATTGAAGAACCATGAGAAGCACCTTATGAAACACTGTCTATACTTTAAGGTTTGCTCTCATAATTCACTAGCAATAGGCTCTCAATTCTAAGACATTAATGAACTCAAGTTTCTGTCTATTCATTTGCTTTGAGCCACCAATGAGTGAGGTCAACTATAGGTCAACACCTCGGTGTCTTGGGTACGTGTTAGTAGGGCTGTGAGAACATTCAATTGTCAAGATGGAATCTATCTACATTATCCCCTTGTGCAAGCACCTAGAGCCTGGTTTAAAAAGTTTCACAAAACTCTTCTTCATGCCGGGTTCTAGCAAAGCAAGTATGATCCTTCTCTTTTCCTTTGTCGGACGTCACATGGCCTAACCTTACTACTTGTATATGTTGATGACATTTTCATCTCGGGGACAGATTCTGATGGTATTCTTCCACTACAAAAGGACCTTCATGCTTCATTTCATATGAAAGATTTAGGTCCTCTCACGTATTTTTTGGGCTAGAAGTGCATATTGTCAAGGGTGTGCTATTTATTAATTAACATAAGTACACCAAAGATCTCATTACACAGGCTTGGTTGCAAAATACTACTCTAGTTGATACTCCATTAGAATCAAGTGTGGAATATAGGAAAGATGATGGCAACCTTCTTGAAGATTCTACAATCTATCACAAGCTTGTTGGCAGTCTTATTTACTTAACAATCACTTGACCAGATATTTCTCATGCTGTAAACCTAGTCAGTCAATTCATGACAAAGCCCACACAGATTTACATGTCAACTGTTAAGCGTATCATTTGCTATCTCCTAGGGACACCAGAGCATGGCATTTTCTTTTCGGCTAATTCAAATTTGACCATGACTGCCTACTGTGATGCAGATTGGGCCGGATATCCCGATACACGTCGTTCTACGACCGGATGGTGTGTCTATCTTGGGGATGCTCTCATCTCATGGAAATGTAAAAAGCAAGATGGAGTTTCCAAATCCTCCACAGAAGCAGAATATCGTTCTATGTTTCCTACATGTTCTGAGGTGATTTGGTTACAACGTTTACTAACGGAACTTGGTTTTCCCTAGCACACTGCCACTTCTTTGCATGTTGACAATACTAGCGCTATTCAAATTGCTTTAAATCCCGTGTTTCACGAAAGAAAAAAGCATATTGATGTTGGTTGCCATTACATTCGTGAAGCCTATTATAACAAGCTAATTACTCTTCCTCACGTGACTACAGATCTTCAAGTCGCTAACATCTTTACCAAAGCTCTTCCCTGCATCAAGCATCAATTCTCTGTTGACAAATTGATTTTGGTTGATTCACAACGTGTTATCAGTGTATGTAATATGGGGCCCACATAGGATTCGATCCCATCTCACGTGTGTGTTTGTGAGCTTTTGTATCATCTAAATGATGAGGATAATCCCTACAATCAAGGGATTTTATAGTAGTAAATATTCTATAATGAGCAAATACAGAGGTTATATGAGGAGGGATCGATCACATTGATCAACACTCAATTTTCTGACAAGTGCATATTCTTTAGATTGTTAAGGCCACCTCTTCTCGTTTGTACATGCTCTTTTTCCACTTGTGTGGGCCTTCTTCCCGCTTGTATGGACTGTCTTTGCATATGTGTCCCTCTCTTGGGGGGCTCCCAACCCCTTTGCTGGGTTACCAAAAAAAATTAGGGCTTTTGCAAACATTATAATCCAATATAAAAAAAATTGTATATATCGCTTTAAAGTATAATTCAACCTACTGAACCAATTCTCATGGACGTTTCCAAGATCTAAGCCATTATTAAGTGCTGACTGACCTTATGTACATATGTCTTGCTCCCACTTTTCTCTCTCTCTCTCTCTCTCCCTCCCTCTCGCTCCGTTGATCTAGTGGGACAACTCTCTACTTGGGACACTTTTATATTAGGTGGTGTGTTGCGTGTGTGTATATATATATATATATATATTCATGAATGGGATCCTATAAATAGGGAATGGGATTTTCTTCTTCTTCATTTGATTAATAGATTACGAAGAAGTACAAACTCGAGATAATTACAATGGTGGGATGTTGGCTATAATTGAGTCTTCTTTTATTAAGGGCATGCTCTCATGGCCCCAATTAATGAACTACTAATAATATGTAACGTGACTTGGCGATTTAATTTCCTCATCTTGTGGATAATATACAACTGGTGATATCCACACTAAATAATAGCTCTGTTTATGCTATCTCGTTCCCATGGTACGTGTAAATTCTTATAGGAATACCGGGGATTCCTAGTTCCTACTGCGTAAGAAAGGGAGGTTTACCCATATGATCATTTTCATGGGATTACTTAATTAATTAGCTATGTTAGGTAATAGGCCAGGAATCCGAATCCGAGTGGAAGGATTTTGTAATTCTCCCTTTCAAATGAAGGTTTTCACATCCTCTGAGGTGTTCAAATATGAGAATATCTGAAAAGATAAAAAAATTTAAAAATAACATATCGCCTAAATCATTGGAGAATTACAATTGTTAAATATGGGCCATGGTGGATGGAGTTGAGCACCCTTGAATCATGAAGAGGCTCATTCAAGTTGGATTGCTTAATAAATAAAGCTGAATTGTTGAAAAACGAAAAATGAAAGGGAAAAAAAATCAACTGAAGAAGCCAACCTGAACTCATGGTTGTAGTCCTAGATAAAAGAGTTCACACAAACCCATGGTCAATATAGGCCACGAGGAGGAAGGAAAACCCATTTATTGTTCAGTAATTAAAAGATATCCAAAAGCATATGCTCACTCTCTGTCGCTCTCTCTCATAATAAAACCATTTCTATTATTGTTAATTTAAAGTATGTTTTTCAATCTTTTCTCTCGGTCTTATGTGCCCTCCTCCTTGTATTAGTATTTTGATTTTCCTTCCATTGTCATGCATGTTTTCCAAAAGCCATCTTTGCATGTAGTTTTCCTTCTTTTTTTTCTTTTTTTTTTAAAGGAAAACTTCTTTACATTATTAACTAAGTTAATACAATTTCGAATGATAGGAGAATCGAGATTTGACTAGATTATAGAAGCATATCTATATCCTTATATTTTTTAGTCTTTTACTCTTGCATATCCATATTCTTGAATATGCTTATGTATTTATAGCAGCATATACTTGTTACCTTCAAAATACAATATCATACATCCATGCAACAGTTTTGTAATGTCCTGCTATATAGGTTGTAATTTTCTAAAATCGCCTCTATTAGTTTTTATTGTTGTAAAATATTAGATAGGATATATGTATCCATAAATGTCAAATGCTTTCTTTTATTTCTTTCAAAGTGTGGTGTCTTGTTACCCTTGTACCAACTACCAGCACTTGTTTTCTTTTAGATGACTTTTGTTTTCCATCCTTTCTGGGAGAAAATATTCTACCATGAGCTACTGCAAGTGTAGTCGAACACTATGGGACCTACTTGGGGCCACCTTCTATCAATGCAGCCCACGAGGGCGATTTCACACTCATACAACCTTCGCTTGCTCGTTGCATTAAATCTTGAAAAATCTCTAGTTAAGATGCCATTAACTTTAATATTGTTAAATCAAGTGCTAGGAAAATCAAGTAGGGTTTTTTTTTTTTTTTTTTGGACTTCCCTTATCTCCGAGGAGACCTTTCCACTTGCCCTCCTCCATTGTTAAATCTCATGTTCTTTGTGCCATTCTAATTGTGATTTGTGTCTGGATTCAAGCACAATCTTGAATTTATAGTTATAGTTTGTTGGCCCATTTGAATACTAATATATGGTTTGGTAGCTCATTTCAACTTAGTTTGCTAATCATTTGATTTACAACATATAGCGTATTGATCGATTTTGAATATATAGCTATATATAGATTGACAAAAAAAACAAGCATGTGCTTAGCACGGGCAATATAATCGTAATATTAAAATTTATAAAAAAAAACTTTATGATCATTTTTTTTAAAATTAAATGCAAAAGGTTCTGGTCTGAGAGAGGAAAAAAAAGTCCGTAAGAATTCAATACCTAATACCATATAATTAAAAAAAAACACAATCCCATGAAAATTGGAGATTAATGATCAAGAAAACTAAAAAACAAAATCAAAACAAACAAACAACATAAACTATGAATAAAATCTAATGAAATTTGAAAGACACATAGAAATGAAAATCCATAATCAACTCAATAACATAATCAATTTCAAAGAATCAAACACTCACGATAAAAATAAAAATAAAAATAAAACGAAAAAACGGAGTACAAAAGGGCAAAGAAAAAAGAACCCACAAATTCATGAAAAACCATCATAAAAAAAAAAACTAAAAACCCATCACAATTGAGAAATAATCAACTCAATAACACTCACGATAAAAAAAAACTAAAAACCCATCACAATTGAGAAATAATCAACTCAATAACATAAGCAATTTCAAAGAATCAAACACTCACGATAAAATAAAAAAACTAAAAAGCGGAGCACAAAAGGGCAAAGACAAAAAAACCCACAAATTCATGAAAAACCATCATAAAAAAAAAACTAAAAACCCATCACAATTGAGAAATAATAATAAAAGAAATACAAAATAAAACGAAATAATTTTTTATTAAAAAGGCTATAAAATATATGTATAAATAAAGATCCATAGACAATACAATGATAAAAGAAATTTAGAAGAACCAAACCAACTTATTATAATCTAATACTCAAAAATGAAAATCTGAAGCCACTAAAGAAATAAGAAAAAATCCATAAAAAGATGTCACAGAGAAAACTTAAAGTACCCAATGGAAGTAAAATAAATAATTAACTCATAATGATAAGCAATAAAAAAATAAAAAAATACAACAGAAAAATGAGAATTCACAGAAAATCCCATGATAAAAAGAGATTTAAAAGAAAAAAAAAAACAAAGGAGAACCCAGTACCCAAAAGTTGAAACAAAAAAGGGGAAAAAAGAAACTCACAATCTATGAAAATCATACAAATACAAACCATAGAAATATTGCAAATCTATAGAAATTTTAAAATGGTAATTATTTTTTATAAATAATATTAAAATGACATAATTAAAATTGCTCAAATAAAATATGATGAACTCAAAAGTAAATGAATTAAAAAAGGTTTACCTCTCAAATTGAAATGTTTAATAATTGCACCAATTGTCTCAAGATGCTCACATTTTAAAATGGGTTGAACACTGATCTAAACTAAGCATGCAAATGAGACCTGAGACGGTACTAAAAAGAGACACAAAGAAACAAAAGAATTATTGAAGTTGCTCTAATAAAATACAATGAACTTAAAAGTAAACGAATGGAAAAAATGAAAGTTCTCATGTTGACATAGAGAAATAGAATTATATTGGAGAAAGTAGAAAATGATGACAATAAGAATGAGCTTAATTCTTTAATTAGATGGACCAATATTATTGGAGATTATTTTTACCATTAGTTCCGCATTTAAAAAAAATGTGTACAATCAAAATTAATAGATAAAAATAAACCCGACAACCCAAAACCGAGAGTGGATTAAATAAAAAAGACTTAGGATTAAATAAATCAGACAACCCAGAAATCAGCATTTCACATTCTATAAAAGAAAAAAAATCATATAATCAAAAGAAACAAAAATACTTGAAATTCTTTATATTAGTGGCACTTAGATACTGTAACCCATTAACACTCAAATGCTATTGCTTTAATAGAAATAAGATGATATTGGGAGTTTCTTAATAGACAAAAGGCATGATGGAGAGTCCAAATCACAGAAAAAAACTTTATTTTGAAAACTCTAATATTTTTTATTTTTTTATCAGAGAATCAATTTGACCGTAGAAATAACCCAGAATGAGGTGAAAATTTGAGATATCCCATAAGTAGCAAGGATGTTTGTCTTAATAATTGTGATTTTTAATAGATGGGGTCTATTGTAGTGTTCCACTCCATTTACATCACGATTTATAAAAGTTAAAGCCACACACAAAAAAGAAAAAAACCAAAGTCCACCCTTTCTCCCTCGGCAAGCGTGCATGGTAGCACATTAGTTACATGGAAAGTTTCTCGCCACCTCTTTAGCTCTGTTGTCACGAATTTTTTTCAATAATATTATCATTTTCTTATTAATTATGAAACTTATTATTTTTGTCGATCAATTTCATATATTATATATTCATTTGAGTTTAGTTTTATTGTAAAATGGTTGTCATAGAATATTAATAACTATATAAGAAATCATATAAAATAGTTATTTCAAAAGTTTGATCACCTATGCTTAAAGTACAATGCATAAGTATGAAAATAATAACAATAGTATTTATAGGGGTCAATATTCTAAACATGTAGTTATTTTTATAAATACTTCGTAGATAAATTCCAACTCCCGGTCAATATTCCAAAGTGGGGCTGAGTCCCTTCCTCATTAACTAATTTTAAGTTTTTGTTGATAATTATTAACCAAAAGATGCTCTATGGTGTAGTGGTAGGGTCGCTCCTTTGAAATCCATATTGTCCTGAGTCCGAGTCTCGGCACATACCATGATTAATTTTTACCACGTCATGAAAAATACACGGGTCAAGTTCGGTCCAAAATGTGTGCTTTATCTATGGCCCGACTTAATTTACTCCGACCCGACCCGTTTGCTAGGGTCAAATTAAATTAAATTGGATGAGTCAAAATCAATTGGAGCGAATTGGAACTTATTTCAATTTGAAACCACGTCTTTGCTTCATATATATATAATTGATATTGGACTATTTAATTTACGAGGTATAATTTCCTAGCTATAGCCCATTTCATGCGTAGCTTGTTGGCCCATTTTTTAATTTAAAACATTGGAAGCTCACCGTTGTTGTTTGAAGTGATACTAAAAAAACACGCCCGTGCTTAGCAAGGGCAATATAATTATAATATTAAAATTTATAAAAAAAAATTTAAGATCAATTTCTTTAAAATTAAAAGCAAAAGGTTTTAGTCTGAGAGAGGGAAAAGAAAAAAAAGAAATCCATATACTACACCAAAAATGGCAATTTGGAACGGCCTTGAGCCGTTTCTAACGTGAATTGAAACGGTTTGAAACCGTTTAAAAAAACGGTGTTCCTAAAATATTGAAACGGACTGTATCCGTTCCAAATTTATTATTTTCAAACGGATAAAACCCGTTCCAACGTTTGAATTTCGAAACATTTCTAAACCGTTTCAATACTGTGCTACGACCGTTCCTGTTATTTATCTTAGAACAATTCTAAAAACCGTTCCAAAAGTGTCGTCAAACCGTTCATGTTCCAAAACCATTTAGAACCGTTCCAAATTTAGTGAGAACGGTTTATAACAGTTTCTAATGAGTAAAAATATATATTTTTTAAAAACATTGTAATTGCAAATTTTTAATATGCCACCAAAACAATGCATTTTAAAAAAAGTTTGTATACTGTAACATTCACACCATACACATTCATAGAAAACAATCACCAAATGGTTCACAAAATCTAAAATTGAAATCATTAATAGACTACCTTGAACTCAAATATTAAATTTATAATATTTGAATATCCATACATCACACATCCACCTCATATAACCTTCTAACTACTTTTATCCACTCCATTTTTGAGAAAATAAAATAAAATAATAAAGAGTCTATCTCATCACATTTGTTGTGGTTTTAACTTTCTCCAATGTTGTTTACTGCTAGCTGAGTCCAATTGTTATGGTGGAAAAAGCCCTCGAATTAAGTTGTAGCATGCTTTGCAACAAACTGTTTTTCTTGCATGAGTATATTCTTTTGAGCATCCTCTTGAAAAAAAGAATTCAAAAGAATGGAGGGTTAGTAATGAAATTAATTTTAGTAGCCCTGGGAATCACATGGCTATATGCACATATAGTGGAAATAACATGAGTCAAGCAACCCAAATTCTCAAATCATCCAATCGATCATGTCCAAAGCTCATAAATGTAGACAACAAACAATTCAAAATATATTGTGTAAGTACTAATTCACCACGCAATATCAAACAAAGGTTATAATCTAGTTTCAAGAAACCATATCTATTGATAATTTTGTTAGTTTTATGGTTTCAATACCAGTATATGATAAATAAATTGATTAATTTCTTTATTTATCAATATATATTATTGCTTTCCTTTCATGAGATGAATGGTGTTTTATTACTTGTTTGCACATAACTAATACGAATGACATAATGGTTCATGAGATGAACCGGAGTCCACAAGTATACTAGATGTAATACATGTGTATGGATGAGATCCACATACATGAGATATGTATTGCAAATCTTAAAATTAAATATCTTCACAATCAGTGCTGAGATTGGGCATCTCATCTGACAAGGTTGCAGCACTTTGATCACTATGAGATAGTGTGATTTGTCTCGATCATCAGAATGTAAGATTCTGGATCATGGTGCTGGTACATTGGATGTATTGAAGGACAATGAGAAGCACCTTATATACACTGTCTTTACTTTAAGGTCTGCTCTCATAATTCCCTAGCAATAGGCTCATAATCCTGAGACATTAATGAACTCAAGTTTCTATCTATGCATTTGCTTTGAGTCACCAATGAGTGAGGCCAATTGTAGGTCAACACCTCGGTGATTTGGGTACGTGGTAGTAGAGCTGTGGGAACATTCAATTGTCAAGATGGAATCTATCTTTAATATCCCCTTGTGCCAATTAATGGATTTATCATTGGTAAGTGCGCACTCATTCCAATTAAGAGTTAATTGGATCGGTACTAAATGATCATTATAATTAATTGGAGCTCAAGGATAATAAGATATGGATCTAGTTTGGTGGACATGTCCAATTAATCCATGGATATAGAAAGAGGGGCCTACTTGTGGTAATGTGGAAGTTTAGGATCTTCATTGTAATATATTCCTAAGACTGGAGTGCAATTGCATTTATATAGTGGAGTTATTTGCAATTAACTGTGGACCCGGATTGCACATGAGATGTGGGGTCGCGTGTCCAAGTTGGAGCCAGCTTTCTAAGGAATCCCTAGTGGTCCCCACACTAGCCCAAGATATTAGAAAGATACTAATTATAGTATAACTCTAAAAGGAAATAGAAAGTTACTATTTCTATTTAAAGTGAGACCTCTAATAGTGGTAATAGTAAGTTACTAATTATTAATGGAAGTAAGACTTCTATTTTAATTAGAAAAAGAGGAAGTTACTAATCATATTTGAAGTAAGACTTCTATTGCAATTAGTAAGAGGAGGTGGCTTCAATGCTATAAGAAGAGAAGAGGAGAGCCCTTGGACGTCCCCAATGCAATTCCATCTAGGAATTCAAGCCCAAACACCTCTTGTGCAAGTGTTGCATACTCCTCTTCCTCTACCTCTTCTAGTTTCTCTTCTAGTTTCCTTTAGGGTTTTTCTCTTGAAGATTCCACGATCTTCTTGAGAAAAGAGATCTAATACGGGTCATAGCGTGGAAGATCAAAAGGAGTTGGAGATTCTGAATTGGATAGTGAAGGTGTTCATCTTCAAAGTAAAGAACTCAAATTCTCCATTAGAGCACAACAAAGCTCCAAAAGTATATCTACATCCTTTTATGCTGTAGATTTCGTGGTTGCATGTTTATGTGTTATTTTCTATCTTCTAGATAGGTTATGTTGCTGTACATGGTTTATGAGATTGAGGGATTGCATCCTGAATTGGGTTTGTTGCCTTCTAGATAGTTGATCCCTGCATCAAGTGGGTCAAAAGTTTTTGAAACATATCCAAAAGGCCCACCTATTTTCCAACAATTGGTATCAGAGCCATACCTCATCTCTAATCATGTTAGATCAGCAAGCTTGCTCCAATCTTTGCATGAGATGTGAAGAAGATGAAGCAAGGGCTATGTAAGTATCAGTTTTAATGAATTTACTTGGTTTGATAGTAGATTCATGTTTGGATAGTCACAAAAGGGTTTAATAATGATGGAAGGATCATAGGAAGCCATTGGGACACTTTGGAAGTGATTTGGAGAAGAATGGACACGAGACAGAAAACCTAAGTTGCAGAATTTCGTCAGTCCGATCGACCTGGCCCGTGCTCGGTCGACCGGCCGACTTGCAGGCCGGTCGACCGAGCCCCTTGGCCGGTCAACCGGGCCAACTGCGCAGCATGTTGCAGAAACCTGATTTTTCAGTTTCGGGTCTTTTCTTACATCCTATTTTTCCAGCATTATTTGGCAACCTATTTCTGTGATTTGTATGGTTGTATGAGATACTAACTTGCAGTTGATAATGTCCTCTCCATATGGCCCACAAGTCTTTTGCTTTCTATTTATGGTGATTAATTTATTTAAGGCTAAATGTAAAGGGCATCATGGTTTCCTTGGTTTCCCGTGAAAGGGCAAGGCATGATGAATTTCCCTATAGCCCTTTTATTTCAATGTTTAGATTACCATGTAAATCTCATAATTGAAGCATAGGAATTTATGTAGTTTTTCTAAATTTGTAAATTCTGGCGATGTCCGAGACAAAGAAGGAAAGCGATGTTGGACTCCTAATCAAAGAGTTTGAAGATTACCAAAAGAGTTTTGGAGTTGCCCAAAGAGTTTGATGAACTCCAGAAGTTTTGGAAAGTCTAGAAGTCCAAGAAGTCTTGTCGTGACCCCGGAACGGAACCCCGGGCCCGCGACGTTGTTGTGTACATTAGAGATATACTTTCCCACAGGTTCCCGCGGTGAGGATTCCCAAAGACACGCGGAATCTATCTCACACGATCAAGTTTGCGGAAGGATATAGCAAAACACATCAAGATAAGCACCAATAACAAGACATAGTATCAAAGGAAGGAACTAACATGGCATTCCCAACAAAATTCAAGTTATGAGACTAACACGAAAGTAAGTTAAGTTTTAGTTACATCCCATAAGAGGCCAACACAGGCCAATACAATTCTCAAAATAATAAAGGAAACCCATGACGTGATGACGAAACTCAAGAAACCAGCCCGACGTCTAATTGACATCGTCGGGCTGCCACTCTCTCACTGGGGGTGGCTCAAGAGCCTCCTCCTAACGCTCCTCCTCAAAGGCAACGTCTCATATACCTGGGCATCAACAAACAATGGTCAAACACAACAGTTTGGCAGGTAATCAATTTAGGTGAAAACATGAAGCAATAACGTTATAAGAAAACATAAAAGCAAATCCCTGATTTGAAATACTATAATGACTGAGATACATTTTTTAGAATACAAACACAGCTGAGATACTAAAACAAACTAGCATGAGTACGTATAATATCATGAATAGTTACAATCCACAAGGAGCTCATCCTTTCTCTCTCATATATATAATGAAAAGAGCAAGCAAGCACGACAAGCACAATATACATAATATAATCACGACACGATTCCCACATATACGGGGATTTCCGGCCGCGGAACCTGACACGCACGATGTGTAATAAATACACGATCAGTCTGCAGACAGTCCACATGTTTAAGGACCCCCAGACAGTGGATCAAACTGAAAGAGCAGTCCAAGCTCAGTAGTGTTCACTTAGTTCATGAATGCACAAAACACGTAAAACACTATCAAAACATGTCGAGGTAAAAATGGGGAAGTCACTTATCAAAACACGACGAACACGACTAGCAAAAGACATAATAAATATGCATAACACGCTTAGGAAGTGATCCCCTTTTTCTTGAAACAAATCTTCAAAACAAGCTTATACTTGAAATCCAAAACGAGTACACGATGGTACTTATCGTACCAAAATGGAATTCAATTACGAAATATGTCAAGCATGTGTTAAAGCTATTAATTGACCTTTGTGAAATTGGGACCCCAAATGTCGGAATATACAAGAATTGGTGTCCCCGAAGTTGGGTTGCATTTCGAAGTTCCATTTACACAATGTCAAGTCAAAACCCTTAACATAGTCTAGTTTTTCAACCTTCAAGAAAATACACAACGAAATAATTCTTCTCCCTGAATCTGGCAGGTTCGCTCGAGCGGACTTTGTAAGGTGTTGACACTTCGCTTGAGCGAGTCAATTCGCTCGAGCAGACAATAAGGTCGCTCGAACTGGCAGCTCTCTGTCTGCGCTCGGACCAAACAGAGGCTTGGTCGCTCGAGCGGACCCAAGGGTCGCTCGAGCGGACAAGCTTCTGCCTGTGTCGCTGAGTGCAGAAAATGTCTTTCTCTTGTACAACTTCTCACACATTCATCTCCTTCTTCTCCTCCTCAAGCCACATACAATCCCTTGAGCCTTCATGCTCACCAAGGGTTCATTTTTCACAAATTCAAACATTCAATCCAAATGAAAACAAGATCATGAAGTTTATAAACAATTCATATGCACAATTTCTAAAATAACAATGTAATCAAAATACACATGCATCATTTCCTATAGAGATTACTTGCCTTGTCCAATGCTAACTATCCTCTTCAAGCACTTCACTCAAGCTATTCCAACACTACAAGAATCCCAAGAGAAATCCACTCAAAACTCAACAAAAATGAAAACAAAGAACCCATTTTAACAAAAGGGTTTTTAAACATGAAAAACATGATCTTTAAGAACTAAAAGGACTTCATGCACAACATGGATTGAAGCTCTTACCTAAAATGGTCAAGCAAAGGGGAAGGAAGGAAATGAAGAGCTTATCCCACAAGAAGTTCCAAAAAGTTTATACCAATAGAAAGCTTGCAAGGAGAGGAAGAAGATGATATCCTTAGAATTTCATTTGGAGATCTCTAGCTAGGTCATGCAAGATGAGGAAGATGGAAAAGAAAGAAGGGTTTTCAGCCCTAGGTCAAGGAAATTGCAGAGATTTGGGGGAAATGAATGAAAAGAGAGGGAGATGGGGTTTTGGCTTAAGACCTTAGCAAATGGGGCCCAATTAACTTGAACTTTGAAACGACGAAAACATGATCTTGTGGGCCTCGAATGACTTCGACGAAGAAGGATAAAACGATCATCGAAATATCTAGTTTTCAAAAAGTACATTTTTGATATGGTTTTGAGATCTCGAATTTTGTGTCCAGATTTGTGCATAAAAGACAATTTTACCCTCTTTGGGCCAAACTTGGGTTTTTGGGCTTCAAACATGAATAGGCTTAAGACGAAAGTTGTAACACATAGAAAAATCATTCAAATGAAATCAAAATCACAATCACACGAAAACCGATACGATCTCCCCAAGCTTACACGTGCACTCAGGCCTTCCTGAGTGTGTCTGACTAATATTAAACGTTCTCAAAATTCCCAAAGCTATGTCCAAGACTAAAACTAATTGTTTCTAACCCAACGACTACTAAACTCACTTAGGACTAATCACACACTAATCTCACACTAATCGAATTGATCTGGGTCGGGGTCTAACAAGTCTATTCCGCTTGAGCCATGTGGAGGAGATGACTAGTTTCTATTTTTTTGCAATTTCTATTTATGGATGCATGCTTAATTTAGAATATTTACAGATCTGATCCAAACATAGCAAGTTACTAAAATTGGTCAAATCAAATTAATTTTTGGAAAGAGTTCTAATTAGTGTTGATGACCCATGAGATGGACACATTGGTAACACTAATTTAGAAACTGAACTTTCCTTAAAATAACTTGACTTGGAACCAATCTTAGATCATATCATGAGATGATTTGATATTCATATGTATACATGTGGGGGCCCTAATACCTTACAAGGAAATCCTCAATTCTAAAATATTAAGTGGGAGCGGGGCATTTATATTTAGAAATCCCCATGGTTTTCCACCATAGGTCCATTATAAGGAAAGTATTAGCCTCACGCCATCTTGAGAATGGCCGTTCCCCACGGAGGGCTTTGACTTGTCTGGTTACTAGATATGGATCTCCTATGGATAGTGTTGGTGAGACGGGGCGGGGGCCCACTCCCCAAGGAGGAGCTGCTCGCAACGGTTGTCATGCAATGCTAGATGGTGGGTCACACTTAACTAAAATAATGATGTAGTATCCCCAAGGATTTGCCTCATGTATTTTAAAAACCAAAGCTAATCGAGAGTCATTCATTATTTGGTATGAGATACCTAGATAATAATGAATGAAGGGGATCATGGAAAGTTAGTCTTAATCCTAATTTTGACCAACTTTGATCCGCACCAATCTAGGAGGTATCCGCACTCCCCAAGGAGGCATACCCCGGGGATTGGGATTCCGATGTATTCTAAATTTAGTAGTTATGAGGATTCCATATAAATTTGGTAGAATACTAAACCCTAATGTCATTTAAATTCATTAATTGAATGTATGGTTATGTGCTACAGTATTTCTAACATGAATTCAAATATTTTCAATCCACTTGCGACCATCCTCAACCAGAATAAGTTGATGGAATCCAACTTTATAGACTGGAAAAGAACCCTAGATATTATCCTGACAGCTTCAGGATGCAGATATGTCCTTACCATGCCCTCCCTTCCTGAGCCTGAGCTTCATGCCCCTCAGTATGAAAAGGACCTTTACACCAAATGGACAAAAGACAATGAGATAGCCAGATGTTTTATACAGGCATCCATGTCTAGTGTTTTACAACACCAACATCAATCCTATAAGTCAGCATACGATATTATATCGAACTTAAAGGAGATGTTTGCGGACCAGGTTAGACCTGCTAGGCAAGCTGCTATGAAGGTGTTGATAAACACTAAGATGGCTGAGGGAACCCCAGTACAGAAACATTTGTTGAAAATGAGTCTCGCACTAAATGAGTTAGATGCACTGGGTGTTTCGATTGATAAAGAATCGCAGATCGACATAATCCTTCAGTCACTATTGGATTCTTTCAATCATTTCGAGATCAATTGTAATAAATTGAAAATGATCATAGCTGAGCTGTCTCGCCAGCTGGTAATGACTGAGGAAATCATGAAGAAAGAGCAAAATTCCCTCATGACAGAAAAGTCATTTGCTAGGACCAAGCCGAAAGGCAAAGACCGAGATAGCAAGAAGAAATCAGTCATCAAGGGTCCTAAGGTGGAGAATGGTTCTACTTATAGTATGGCCAAGGCTAAGGGTATGAGAGTAAAAGGAAAGTGTTTCCATTGTGGTAAGACAGGACATTGGAAAATGAATTGTCCAGAATATATGTCTAAGAAGAAGACCTCAGGTATGATTGAGTCACTTGTTTCTGAAGTTACTTTTGCAACTGGTACTTCAGAATCTTGGTGTATGGATTCCAAGACAACTGATCACATATGTAATTCGTTACAGGGGTTCAGGGAAACCAGGAGGTTAGTGACGGAGAAATCATTGTCAACCTAGGATCTGATGCTAAGGCAGAGGATGTTTCAGTGGGAGTTATTACATTATGTTTTACAAATGATAAATTGGTTTTGTCAGACACTTTATATGTACCGTCTTTACGACGGAATTAAATTTCAGTTTCTAGTTTGGTGAATAAGAGTTATTCTATTACTCTTGGTACTGAAATTGTCATAAAGAGATACGTTACTTTTATGTATTCTGACAAGGTAATCAATGGAATTTATTTGTTAATCCCACAATGTATGAGATACATGATACTGAAACAACTAATAGACCATCATTAAAGAGGAAATCACATTCATCTGATCCAACAAAACTTTGGCACTTGAGGCTAGGTCATATAAACCTAAATAGGATTGACAGGCTAGTGAAAGATGGTATCTTGCCTTCAATGGTGGTAGAACCAATGCCCGTCTGTGAGTCTTGTCTGGAAGGAAAAATGACCAAAAAACCCTTTTCATCCAAGGGCAATGGGGCCAAAGATTTATTGGAATTAGTGCATACTGATGCGTGTGGACCCATTAATGTCAGAGTAGTGGGAGGATATCTCTCCGCTGATTTTATGGGATACTTATCAGAAAATGGGATTTTATCCCCAGTTGTCTGCTCCCGGTATGCCTCAACAGAACGGAGTAGCAGAAAGAAGGAACAAGACTCTTTTAGATATGATCAGGTCTATACTGAGTTTCTCAGGATTACCTATATCCTTTTAGGGATACACCTTGGATACTGCGATGTACATATTAAACCTCGTACCATCTAAGTCTATACCTAAGACTCCCCGGGAGTTGTGGTCCGGGCGAAAGCCTAGTCTACAACATTTACACATTTGGAGCTGTCTGGCACATGTGCTAAAGGTTAAGACGGATCAGTTGGAAACGAAGTAGGAAGTATGCACGTTTGTAGGATATCCTAAATGAACTAAAGGTTGGTTATTCTATAATCCCAGAGAGCATAAAGTGATGGTGAGCACTAATGCGGTTTTTCTGGAGGAAGATTATATGATAGACCGGAAACCTTTAGAAAAAGGTGATCTTGGAAGAAATTCAAGAGCAAACAATTCTAAATCCTAATATGACCAAACCTAAGGAAGAAGCGCCCTTACCTAACCCAGTAATTACACCAGTGCCTTGTCATAGTGGGAGCATAGTCAGGCCCCCTGACAGGTTCTCGTTCTTGGGAGAGTCTTTGTCGCAACTCCGGACCGGGAATCCAGGATCGGGACACTAATGGAAAAAGATTGAAAGGGATATACTTGCACAATATACAACTTATTTAATTTCTCACATGTGTCCGCGGTGAGGATATCACAACAATAGATGAATATTTCTTTTAAGTGCGGAAGCGTGTAGCAAATCAAATAGTCAATCCATCCTTGGTCATCAAGACAATAACACAAGTCTAAACACTGTATCAGAATGAGCAATGATCTATAGCATGTTACCCAAGTAAGTTAAGATTTATACAAATAACATTTAATTACATTTCCCAAAAATAGAGGCCCACAAGGCCAATATGACCAAAATACCAATCAAAAGAATGGTTAAACAGTTCCCCAAAATGTAAGGTCTCTCATAACCATCAAACGTCTACATGACGTCATCGGCACGCCACTCAACCAACTGCTGTGGTTCTACGACCGCCTCCTCAAGCTCCTCCTCGGGATATCCAACAACGGGACCTGAGTACCAAAGAGTGGGTCAAACACGACGGTTTGGCAAATGGAGGCAAATACAACAATAATATAAAAATAAATGAATTTACCTTCAAAACATGCAAACCTGTTTAAATAATAATTTCTATGAACGTGATAAAACATTTATCCAAATACAAGGATGCAATGTAAAACATGTAAGGTGACCAAGGAAACGGGAAACGATCAAGATGGCAACCACACGAAGCTAAGTCCTCTATCACTAAGGTGATAGAGCAAGTACTAGGCACTGATCTCAGTCACTCGAGGTGAGGAGAACCGGTGGATCTCATATAATACATATACATATACAATACTATACATGACCACGGTAACGAGCCGGGCATCGGGGACCACAGTAGCAATCCGGGGCATCGGGACAAGACCACGGTAACGACCGGGTAGCGGGATCCAAACTGCAGTTGGCGGGACAAGAGGGGGATCTCCAAGTCGGTTGATCAAACCAACATGGTTATCCAAGCTTAGTAGTGCCGACTCATAGGTCAAATACAATCGGGACATATGCAAGCAAATCAAGTATAAGTAAATAATCAAGCGGGCAAGGCGGGGGTGCTCAAGGGCACACTATCATATCAAATGGTGCAATGTACTTCGGGTCAAGTAACCATTCCAAGTGTATAACAATGCTTTCGGGAAAACAAGACAAGTAGTAGCAAATCTTGGGATCAGTAAAGTACTGTAAACAATTGACATTTCGGGAAAATATCTATTTGAAATGGATAGGGACCCCGTATGTCGATCACATAACAATTTGGTATCCTTTGAGTTTAGGGACATTCCGGGCTCCTTATACACTTCGATCTTTTTAAAACTATGAATGAAAACCTTGTGATATGGTTTCTTCCTCAAATGACCTCACACAATGCCTAATAAATCTCCTTGATATAGAGGGGTCCCCAAAGAATAGTCCCAATGCGTTGAAACAGTCGAACGTTGTCCCAAACGTAACCTAGGCCAGACGACCGGCATCGCTCGAGCGGACTGTAGGGTTCGCTCGAGCGAGTTGCTCGCTGGGATGGTTGTCTGGGTGGGTTCGCTCGAGCGAACTCATTGGGTCGAGCGGTTATTTAAATGCGTTCGAGCGAACAACTCACTGGAATGAGTTTTGGGATGACCGCTCGAGCGAAAAAGGGTGCGTTCGAGCGACCAAGTTACTGGAACGCTCCGAACCCTTTCTGGACAGATCGCTCGAGCGAACTGTCCAGAAACAGATTCCGGACCAGTTCAGCTCCTCTCTATTCCTCCTTTTTACAACCTCCTTTTAGCCCTTCTTACACATCAAATGAGGAGTCTAAAACCCCATTCCAACTACCCCAAATCTCTAACATTATCCATCCCATTCTCCTCCATCAACCATACATTCAATACAAGGAAAAAGGGAGAAGGAAACCATTTCACAACATATACATTTGAAACAAAACAAGAAGACATTCAATGCTATGAACTACCACTTCTCTATGATCATAAATGTGCCATTAATACTCTATCATGAACATTCATTTCAAAACAAAGCATTAAATGTGCATTAATGGAAGATAGCCAAAATCAATGAAAACTTAGGAAATCATTCATCCACTTGCCTTATGTCTTCAAATCAAGTAAATCAAGCTCTAACAAGTTTTTCAAATCAATGGTCCAAGCTACAAGGCAAAAACCCCAAAATAAACCCTAAAATGGTCAAAACAATGAAATAGCAAGGAAACCTTCCAATAATAAAGGTGGAGCTTCTCTATGGCCAAAGGAATACAAATCTAGAAGATGAAGGGGAATACTTACTTGCAAGGTCCTCTAATGACAATGGTAAGCTCAAAGGAAATCTTGAAATGGATGGTTTGCTCCACAAAAGCTATTGAAAGAAAGCTCTCAAGGAGATGAAGAAGGTGATGGCCTCTAATCTCCTCTTGGTGCAAGTTTGGGAGTGGATTGAGTGATGGAAAGCAAGAAGAAGAAGGAGTTGTTCACAAAACCCTAGTTTTCTCTCTTGTGCTGGAAAATGAAAATGGAAGGGAAGGGTCTCCTCTTGTAGCAAGTGAGGAGTGGGCTCCACCACTAACAATCTACTTAGGCTGAAATCATCTCTCTCGGGACCTCGGATGAATTCGACGAAGAAGGAAGAAATGTTCGTCGAAATATCTAATTTCCAAAAAGTATAGGTTTCACGGGTTTCGGGAATATCAAGTTTTGGGTACAGATTTAGTGCACAATGACTGTTTTGCCCTCAGGGCCAAAAATTCGGGTTTCGGGATCTCAAATGGACACGGGATCAACATGAAAGTTGAATGAAATAACAATTCCAATAAAACGGGATTAAAACCATGAATGTAAAACCTCCGATAAATCCTCAAGCATATGCAATATCATGAAAAGGAACCCCCAAAGGGTCCTACTAACACAACACAATCAAAACTCTCCAAAACCAATACAAAAGCTATACCAAACCCAACTAAGCCAAAATCACTAATCAAGCTTAAAGCTAACACGCAACTTAATTAGCACTAATCGGGTTCACTCGGGTCGGGGTCTTACAGTCTTACGAGGCAGTCCCGAAAGAACAGGAACAAGATCCCTGTAACTATGATGAAGCAATTAATAACATAGATTCGGGACGTTGGCAAGATGCTATAAAAGCTGAGATGGAGTCTATGGACTCTAATCAGGTCTGGACATTTGTGGACTTGCCTGCCAATATCAAACTTATTGGATGCAAGTGAGTCTACAAGAGAAACAGAGGACCAGATAGAAGAATTGAGACCTTTAAAGATCAGGCTTGTTGCGAAAGTATATACTCAGAAAGAAGATATCGATTATGAGGAAACCTTCTCGCCGGTAGTCATGCTCAAGTTCATCCGGATACTCTTATCCATAGCAGCTCATCTCGATTACGAGATTTAGCAAATGGATGTCAAGACGGCGTTTCTGAACGGCCATCTTGAGGAAGACATCTATATGATGCAGCCAGACGGTTTTATAGCTAAACAACCAAAAATAAAGAGTTTGGAAGCTGTAGAAGTCCATTTATGGACTGAAGCAGGTATCCCGAACCTAGAACATTCGTTTTGACTAAGCAATCAAGTCAGTTGATTTTTGTCAAAATCTGGATAAGTCATAGATGTACATGAAAAGTGAAGGAGGCAGGGTAATTTTTCTAGTCGACGACATCCTTCTCTTAGAGAGTGGTATATGGATGTTGTCAACAGTAAAAGGTTTAATTGGCTAAGACTTTTGATATGAAGGACATGAGAGAAGCCAGTCGCATCCTAGGGATCAAACTCCATTGAGACCGGATAAATAGGATGATAGGCTTATCCCAATATGCATACATAGATAAGGTACTAATACGGTTTGCTATGCAAGACTCCAAGAAGGGTATTACACCTTTCAAGCATGGAGTGCTCCTTTCCAAGAATCAGGTGTCTTGAAAAGGAGCAGATGAGGTCGATACCATACGCTTCGGGTGTTGGTAGCCTCATGTATGCTATGCTATGCTATATACTATATCAGATATCTGTCATGCATTGGGCTTAGTCAGCAGATATCAGTCTAACTCAGGTCCTAACCATTGAACTGCTGTAAGATGTGTTCTCAAATCCTTGAGAAGGACTTAATATTACATGTTTTATGGCAATAATTAGTTGATTCCAGTCGGTTACACATATTCTGACTTCATGTCAAATAAGGATTCCAAGATATCAACTTCTAAGAGTGTGTTTATGCTATAGCTGCTTGAGAAGCAACTAAAGAAGCAGATTGGCTCAATAGATTCCTTATGAAACTTGGAGTGGTGCTTTTGGCAGGACAGCCGCTCACAGTTTACTGTGATAACAGCAGGGCAGTCGATAAGTCCAAAGAACCCAGGAGCCAAAAGCATGTACAGAGGTTATAACAAATGGTCAGAGAGATTGGGCAGAGAGGTGATACTGCTATCACCTAGATAGACTCTGCAGACAATCTGAGAGATCCCTTTACGAAGCCTTTGAGTACCAAAGTCTTTAGGCAGTAAGTAGATGGGATCTGCATGAGATGCAACCCTGACTGGCATTGAGCCCAAGTGGGAGATTGTTAGTTTTATGGTCTCAATACCAGTATATGATAAATAAATTTATTAATTTCTTTATTTATCAATATATATTATTGCTTTCCTTTCACGAGATGAATGATGTTTTATTACTTGTTTGCACATAACTAATACGAATGACATAATGATTCATGAGATAAACCGGAGTCCACAAGTATACTAGATGTAATACATGTGTATGGATGAGATCCACATACAGGAGATATATATTGTAAATCTTATACTTAAATATCTTCACAATCAGTGATGAAATTGGACATCTCATCTGACAAGGTTGCAGCACTTTGATCACTATGAGATAGTGTGATTGGTCTCGATCATCAGAATGTAAGATTCTGGATCATGGTGCTAGTACATTGGATGTATTGAAGGACCATGAGAAACACATTATATACACTGTCTTTATTTTAAGGTCTACTCTTATAATTCCCTAGCAATAGGCTCATAATCCTGAGACATTAATGAACTCAAGTTTCTATCTATGCATTTGCTTTGAGTCACCAATGAGTGAGGCCAATTGTAGGTCAACACCTCGGTGATTTGGGTACGTGGTAGTAGAGTTGTAGGAACATTCAATAGTCAAGATAGAATCTATCTTTAATATCCCCTTGTGCCAATTAATGGATTTATCATTGGTTGTGCGCACCCATTCCAATTAAGAGTTAATTGGATCGGTACCAAATGATCATTATAATTAATTGGGGCTCAAGGATAATAAGATATGGATCTTGTTTGGTGGACAGATCCAATTAATCCATGGATATAAATGGAGAGGCCTACTTGTGGTAATGTGGAAGTTTAGGGTCTTCATTGTAATATATTCATAAGACTGGAGTGCAATTGCATTTATATAGTGGAGTTATTTGCAATTAACTGTGGGCCCGGATTGCACATGAGATATGGGGTCGCGTGTCTCAGTTGGAGCCAGCTTTCTAAGGAATCCCTAGTGGTCCCCACTCTAGCCCAAGATATTAGAAATATACTAATTATAGTATAACTCTAAAAGGAAATAGAAAGTTACTATTTCTATTTGAAGTGAGACTTCTAATAGTGGTAATAGTAAGTTACTAATTATTAATGGAAATAGGACTTCTATTTTAATTAGTAAAAGAGGAAGTTACTAATCATATTTGAAGTAAGACTTCTAATTGTGATTTAGTAAGCAACTAACTGCAGTGGAAGTAAGAATTCTATTGCAATTTGTAAGAGGAGGTGGCTTCAATGCTATAAGAAGAGAAGAGGAGAGCCCTTGGACGTCCCCAATGCAATTCCATCTAAGAATTCACGCCCAAACACCTCTTGTGCAAGTGTTGCATACTCCTCTTCCTCTGCCTCTTCTAGTTTCTCTTCTAGTTTCCTTTAGGGTTTTTCTCTTGAAGATTCCACCATCTTCTTGAGAAAAGAAATCTAATACGAGTCATAGCGTGGAAGATCAAAAGGAGTTGGAGATTCTGAATTGGATAGTGAAGACGTTCATCCTCAAAGTAAAGAACTCAAATTCTCCATTAGAGCACAATAAAACTCCAAAGGCATATCTACATCCTTGTATGCTGTAGATTTCGTGGTTACATGTTTATGTGCTATTTTCTATCTTCTAGATAGGTTATGTTGCTGTACATGGTTTATGAGATTGAGAGATTGCATCCTGAATTGGGTTTGTTGCCTTCTAGATAGTTGATCCCTACATCAAGTGAGTCAAAAGTTTTTGAAACCTATCCGAAATGCCCACCTATTTTCCAACAAATTTAGTTTCAAGAAACCAATTACTTGTTTAAAAAATGAAAACAAAACCCATTTGAGTATAGTAACATCAACCACACCATTACAAGCCAAGTCTATATGAATCTGAAACTGCAACAAACCAAATTTAAGGTAAATAAATCCCAAGACCAGTGCCACCCATAAAAGAAGCATTAGGGGAAACAAGAAAAAAAAATCATTCCAAGGAGATGCATAAGGTTTGAACCCTAAAGCATTATTTAAGGGTGGTTATTGATGAACCCTAAAGCATGTTTTGACGGTATTAAGATAGGGTTAGTGCAGAAATCAGAACTACATGTGAAGGGTACAAATTTCCAACTTTCCTTCTCAAAATTGATATTAGTGACAAGTGTTGAAAATGATTTGGGGCAAGAAAATTAGAATACTAACTATTTTCTGATCTCCACATTGCCAAAAATGTAGGGCAGAATGAAGCAATAAACAAACTATTCTGTCAACTGCTTGCCATTTGGAAAAGACACAAACTCATTATAATTTTCATGGAGGTTACCCATCCCAATCAGAGTGGCAAATAGATAAAGTATAAATGAAGAGACCTTTAATTCAAGATTTACAACCCTACAGAGGATGATTGGAGGCAAATTGTAAACAGGCATTTGTAGATTATCCACATCTTGATTTGAATAGGCTACAATCTACATAGAACACAATCCATTCAAAAGAACATCAAAACACGAAAATATCTTGCTTAGCTAGTCCTTTAATGTTCATTAACAGTACCTTTCAGTATAAAACCAAATATCATAATTTAAAAAAAAAATGTAGAGTAAAGTATAATTTAGTGGCTCAAATACCATCAAGTAATTACATAGTATATACCTTCATTGTATCCACTGGGTGCATTTGAAATGTATAAAGTGCACAAGAAAGACCGCCTGCCAAGGCAAATTTCAGTACACTTCCAGCTGGAATTACCACAGGTGGAGCAACAGCAACAATAGTTGTAGCTTCAAACCAGATGCTCCTGCATATAAATATATCTCAGAATCATAATAACCAATAAAAATTTCAATAACTAATTTAACTGAAAAACAACCCCATGATGCACACTGGATGAAATTTACTCTTCATGAACTCGATTTACAGGGGAAAAAGAACCAACAGGTAGTCATAAATCATAACCAAACTGCAAAGAATGAGAAAATTAGTCAACAATCACATGTGATCCAATTTCAAAATCATGTGTAAATGTCTCCTCCCAAATCATTTTAGAATACAGATGAGTAGAATAACAAATGTCTCCACCCCAAATGTCTCCTTCAAAATATTGGCCCACACCACATGAAGCACAGAAAAAATAACAATAGCATTCACAAAGAAAAATTACCTACCAACATCTTCATGATCTACCAATCCTCGCCACAACTTAGATAAATACAAAAATAATAACAGTAGCATTCACAAAGAAAAATTATCAATGGCCAGCATCGTGATTTTATCGTGGAAAACAATAAACATGTCCTCTAAAATAGAAAATGGCATCTTACTATTCTTATTGGTTACTATCAACATGGTCCATGGATGAATTAAGTTGAGAGATGATTCAAACAACTGCAGTAGTCACTTGGAACTTACCACATTATTTATACTAAAACAATAATAAAATAAAAGAGACCTTCAGTAATTTGAACAAGAAACTCAAGCAATATGATATGTGGGACCTTTCACCTTCTAGTTGTCATTGAATCTGATGGAACCTATTACAGTGCCCATCTGGTGAAGATGGACAATTGATGCGAATTTAAATTCAATATTTTAATACTGCAAGTGCACAGCTGTCCTTTTGAGACAGTGGCAAGTACAGTCGAATCCCACAAGGAGCACTACTAAGTTAAAATTTAAAATCTGATTTTTTTAATCAAAGATTAATAAGTAATTGAGATCTAAGAAAAAAAATTAGAAAAATTCAGAAACACAAACCAATCAAATATATAAAACAAATCAGAGCATCCAGAATCCACTAAGCAAGATAATTAATTCATCCATACAATTATTTTACTATTTGTCTAAAAAATTAACTCAGATCATAAACAAATCAATGTTTTGGATCCGGAGGATTTGTCTTTCGCAAAAATCAATTTTTAATAAAAAGAATAAGGTTACAACCCAAGACCTCCTTCACCTCATAAAAGAATGAAAAATCATAAGCATGACTCATCAAATTAAGCATAAATTATCAAAGGATCTCAGCCCTAAGCATAATCTATCAAAATAAGTATAAATCATCAAACTATTTTCATTAGAAATCAAAACAGAGGCTGCCTAAGGCATGAAGACAGATCTATTATTCTAATAGAGCATGCATTTAAAAGAGACAAGAAAGTAATAGAAAAATAACATAGATTAAATCAAAGATCTACTTAACTTCATCTGTATGCTCCAATCCAGAAATCTAGCTAGCCAATGAAAAGAACTCCATAAGTAATTTCATTGATAGCATCTCCTTGTACAATGATCTCTCAGAAATCTCTTTTCTAAAAATCCTAATTTCTGGAACAGGGCTCCAGAATACCCAAAAATAAAAATTAAATTCTATTAATTAGAGAAAGAAGAAAAAGAGGAGAAAGTGATTATGGACGTCCAAGGGGAGGGAGTTACTTCCGTATGCTACTTTTTGGTTCCTTTTATTTCTCCAGTTATCTATAAAATACATTGAATCTGGACACCTTCTCTGCAGATTTGGTTTATCTTCATTGATAAGGTATATCTCTGATCCTTTTTTAATTTGAATGAGGTGGAAGCTTTTGGAAACCTTTGGGTGGCTTGGCTAATCTTCAAATGGGGTCCCACAAGGGATGTGCAGCAATTGATTATCAACGATGTGAATTTAATTGCAATCCCGTCTAAAAATAAACATGAAAATATCCGGACCCATAACTTAGTCAATATAGCTCTGATTTGCACATTCTTATGCTCCATGAGTATCTACTCTGAATAAGCTTTCTAACGGTAGGTAAATTTCATCGATCCAACGACCGGATTGAAAGTTATGGGCATTTGAAGATGAGCTGTCCTGAGAAAAACGGGATTAGCTTTTAAAATTTGATTTGCAATGGATTTTATCTCTGCACAACTTCCATTTTTGACAGGACATCAGATGTGGATGATCCAAAATCTTCTTCTTTTGTTTCAATCAAAATTGTATTCTTTGAATTATCCATTAATAATTTCAAATGTGCAACCACTGTGGACCCTGCCATGTGGGACATTTCATCTGCTTGAACAGTGGACCCTATGAGAAGTCTTCTACTGTAGTTAAGACTCTTCAATTGACATGATGAGTGAACCCCTCCTTTGACTGATTTGCATATGGCTTGTGTGTAGGGTCCACATGGTGAATTCTTCAATTTACTTCAATTGATCAGCAATGGAGGGCCCAGGATGACAATTCCGTAACACATTAAATACTAAAGAGTCCATATTGAAGCGGGACCCGTCCGGACAAAGTTCTACTCCAATTGGGACTCTTCGGAGAAAATTTACAGAACATTCTAATGCAGAAAATGTATGAAAAGTATGAAAATTCAGGTTCCTAGGTGAAAATGCATGAAATGATGAAATTAGATGAATAATGATACAAATCACCGAATTAAATATCTAATTCATCTTAATATAATGCGTAAATGTGCAAATTCATGAACTTAACAACAATTCACAACCATTTATTAGTGCACGATGAGGACCCAATCGAAGGGTTAGGATGGTCTGACAGGAGAAACATTTGCAGTATCCTTCACCCAGCAAACAAACGATGCGGAACACCAAAAAGGTGCTTCATTTAGCTGAACTGAGCAGTAAACATACCATCACTGTATGCCTATACAACTAAAGGGGAATCATATCCTTAAGGATATCCAAAAATTCATGCAGTCCAAAAGATCCAAACATGAGAATCATATCCTTCACAAACTAAAGGGGAAGCAAACAAATTAAAAGATATAAAAAAAGGAAAATCAAGAAGATCCTTAAGCATAGCAAAACAACACCCAAAATAAAACAAAAATTCCAAGAAACATTAAGAAGGGTTAAGAATTTCTCTAAGGCTGCAAAGTAAAAAAAACTTGTAAGATACAATGAATAAGTAAATTTAGTGCATCACGCCATACAACCCTCAAGGGTGTTCACAAAAGACAGTTTATTGTTCCACACAAATCAATAAACAAATTTAGCACTGCACAACAAGTTATTAACCATGGAATGGAAAATCCAGTTCCAGTAAAAATAAGGAACAAATTAACAAACTATGTTTAAGAAAAATGAAAAAGGAAGAGCCCAAATCGAATCAAGCAAACAAAGACAAAAGGTAGATTTAAATTACAAAAGAAAAGGCAAGAATTATCTTTTAGAATGAATCAAACAAGAGAAATATGGTATACAGTTGACTCATAACAAAAACATAGACAATTGATTGGATTATGTAGAGAACATGTAGGGAGAAAAATCCATGTAAACATTCAAGTGTGCAGATAATTCCAGAATCAGCACAAAGGTTACTTTCCTTACAGAATCGGCAAAAAGGAACACACATTAAATACAAATCGAGTGTAAAAATCCAGGCTTTAAATAGTTATGAGAGGAATCTTGCAGAAAATTCATGTCAGCTATGTGGCATGTCACTGCTCATCACTCATCAGGCAGATTCTCCATAGCTTGTTAGACATCATAAGGCTCATATAATGACAACCTGCACCTTTCAACATGAATCTTGAACTGTTCAAATTATCATTATGTGGGTCCTACTATAGAGTTCATGCCATGTGTTACACAAGTGGAAATGACAACCTGGAAACAGAACAAACAAATAAAGATGCTTGTCACTGCACCTTACCCCTTGTTTATATCTCCATATAAGTTTCTTCACAATTTTGGTACATCCAAAAGAAGAAACCTAACCCATTTGAAAAGATGTTTACCGCAAATGCAGATTTGTGCACCAAATAGCAGCTAAAATGACTTCAAACCAATCGGATGGTTTAAACATTTGGGTCAGTCTGGAAGTTAGTCAGGAATTGCACTATGCTGACAGTTTTTATTTAAGTTCTTGTACCCCGGACTTTGCTCCAAATCAAGATTAAGAAAACTAAGTGTGGACAGTAAACACATCCTACTTTGATTTTGCCAGAAATGCAATATCCAAACAGAAATTAACCAGCATTCACCCAATTCAAATCAACACTGTAGTAAAATGTAATCAGTTAGAAAAAGTGCAATCTCGCACTCAAAATCCAAATAAACATCCTCACAAAAGCTGAATAGGATAGTCTTTCTAAATTTTAACAACAGATTCCACCCATGGATAACAAATAAATAAAGATCTGGGGCAGTCATAAAAACTTAGTTTACACAAGACCCAATTCAGAATCAACTCCATCCAATCCAAAAACCAACAGAACCCCACAAATCCATAGAAGGAAAGATCAAGTCAGATAGGGATAGAGAGAGAGAGAAAGAGAGGAAAGAATCAATCGCAAGAGAAGACCTGTTGGGCCAATCCCAACCAACATTCACCACTTGTATTGGTGATTAGGTGGGCCCTCGCAACGTGTGCATCTGTATATAAGTTTCTTCACATAACTAAACTTAAAAAAAAAAAAACCCATTTAAAATCACACCACTCCAATGTTCATAAAGGTCTTCTTATTAATGACAACGGAAACTATACACCAAAAATTAACACCAATTTCATCTAATATCGATCATCATCTTTCAATTCTCCCTATAGTCCATAATCCACACAACCCATGAACTTAAATCTAATAATCTTAAGACAACTCATGAACTTAAAAAAACAGGATCAAAGTTCATATACTCATTAACCAGTTCCATTTCACAACAGAATTCAAACATATCACAAACTAAAACAAACTAAAAAAAATATGTCTACTATGTCTTACCACTCTGCGAATGTGAGGTTCCAGAACAGTCACAACCACCTCTGCATCAGCTACAAAGCAATGACTTCTCTCCCAATGCTGCAACCAACACATAACCAAAAAAATCAACAGCAAAAACAACCCTAAATAACCAACTGTTTGGAAGAGCAGGAGCAGTGATCTTGTTCCATATGTGGGGAAGTGAGGGGGAAGATTCTCGTGCAAAATCTTGTTTCATACGTGGGGAACGATACTGATTACATACAAGTACACATCTTAATGTGAGCTTTACAGTTAGAAACAACACCATCTTTCTTGAAGTTTTGAATTTTCCAAGAAACATCTAAATACACAATAAAGATAATCGGCAAAAAGATTGTATGGGGCTGTTTCTCTTGGTCTACAACCCCTAACAACAACTAGGTTCTGGAATAATAATAACAGATAATAGCTACAGAGGTGTTCACTATAACTATTTGCTCTTAAATTCAATACCCATAAAATAGTTTCTTGATACCTGCAAGTGGATCTTCACATGTCCTTCACGTTCCCAGTACTCCAAAACTGATTTGGGTGTCGCTCCTATGATAACAAAATTTGAACAAGCAAGTTTTTTCATGATTTATGCGAATATTCAAAACAACAGACCTCATAACTGTTATTTAAACAAGCAAGTTTTATCATAATCAGCACCACACAATTATCCAAGAATGGGTTCAGTCCAAAGCCCGATCACTAATAACAACAAAAGTATAAGTAGATGATCACAAGTGAAACAGATTTCCCAAGATCCATCCACAACAACCCAACAACTAAAACAGATCCATCCTACTTCAACACTGTTTAACATCATTATAATAAATCTAGAAATGAAACATCTTTTGCCTAATCATCCATCTGCTCCCTGCAAAACAGAGAATAATAAATAATTATATTATATTCTTACAAATCATTATAATACAAAATCATATAACTCCAAGAAAAACTTATTACACCCCAAACATGTTCATATACAATTTGGGTTTTCTGTCTTTATAGCCAAATTTAAAAATGTGTTTACAGTCATTGATCCATATTCTACTAATCAATCCCATCTCATATCATAATTTTCTTTCCAGAACTAGAAATTAGAGTTGGATGGTAAAGTTAAAAATTTAGCCCCGCAACAAATGGATTTTGGAACAGTTAGGCCCTACAACAGCTATAGAAATTAGTAGGGGGCTGCGGTGTGACAAGAGAAAGAAACTCAGCTGTTACACACTTCATAGGGCTGCATTCATTTCACTATACTTAAGAAGACAAAAAGCCAGGGAATGCAAGCCATCTTTATCACCTCAACAATTCAGTCCTCAGCCTTTGTTGGATGGTGATGGAACCTTTGCTCTGAGTCTTAGTTACTTTTGAATCATCGTTGTCAAATTGTGGATTTGAAGTTTCAATCAATTCATAGCATAATAAGAATGATTTCAAGGTTGAATTAGAACGGATTTGGTTGATTTCAGAATTACTTGGGATGATCTAATTAAATGGAGAACATTAGAATTGCCCGGGTGAGATTTGGGCCAGGCAAGGGGGCGGATTGGTCACGACAAGGTTGGTTTAATTAACCACAACCGGTCCCCTGCAAGAAGATTGCACTCGCTGATCCCTCCCTTGTTGTATCAGTTCCCTTGTAAATAGCCTACACAGTTGATAATTTTCATATGTTTTGTGAAGCTCCTATGACAACAATAATATAGACCATGCCTTATTAATTGTTTATCCCATCATTAATTTAAGACCTTCACATACCCATGTAATAGAATTGGAATATGATGTAAAAACAACTCGTAAACTATGACTACTCATTATGAAGAGATTGTTAACTAAAAAACAGACCTTAGTTACAGAAAAACCTTCCAAATGATTTTGTGAAGACATCTTAAATTTTTTTTGAAAAGAAAGACAAACTTTCTATTCAACATTGAAGTTCAAACTTACCCAAGATTGGGCAAGAGAGAAAGAGAAAGGGGAGAGACAGAGTGCAGTGGTCACAAGAAGGCAAGAGAAGCAAACATCATCCAGAAACAAACCAAATTAGACCAAGATGATCAAAGATTTTTCACAACCTTCTCATTAATATTGTGATGAAAGCTCCAAATTTTAAGAAACATCCTAATATTCTCCCAATACAATGAAATCTCGAGAATGAGATTTGTTACAACGGTCAATGCAACTCCACAAGGTTTAAGGGGATCACTTCGTTCAGCAAGCATCACCTAAGGCCTGATTGATTACTCATTAATAATGCAACTCCTTTCTAAAGGGAATGATTGGTCTTTCCTTGTTTCATTGGTGCCTCTCATGCCTAATTCAACTGCTTGGAAAGCAAATCCACTTTCTTTTATTCTAAAAGAAAAGGGGGGTCTCAAAGATGCAATCCCTTTAGGTGTAAGAAGCTACAAAAACCTTTTGGGGTCTCAATGTTCCAAGCAATTTGATTGTTTATGTTGCTTAAAGTTTTGACCCCGATGGCATGAATATCATATGTGGGATGAGCACCCACATTGGTGGTGGCTTACACTAGTGAAAAGGCCTGGACCCTCATGTCTGATTTTCCATCAACTGAGCACTTGGGGCAGCTGCTCTGAGCTGAAGGGGTCCTTGGCCTTTTGGAGCTTTCTTTCTTGTTCAGCGATATCATGAGATTTATTGAGGCCCGGGCAAGACCCTTCCAGTTGGGTTATTCATCTGCAACTACAAGTGCTAGCCCAAAATATCAAGGGTCCAAAGAATTATGGTCCTAAGAAGATTACAATTAATGGAGGAGAAGAAAAGGCATGTGATTTCTTTAGGTGGGAAACCATTTTAGCCCTATGTATAAAAAATAAATATCAAACTTTGAAATACCAAATGAATTTCTTGACAATATTATCTTATTAACATACAAAAAGTAAAGCATGTTTCTTTTCCCCTGTTAGCCTCTGTTCTTCAATCCTGTTTCTATTTCTTTCTAGCTAAAGAAATAGAGAGTGTGGGAGAATTTACTTTCATTTCACTCACTTCTTTTTATTGAATATGTACCATGTTATTATATAATACATCATTACATTTACGGGAAAATTATAGGAAGCCAAACATAACAATGAAATTCAACGGAATAAAGTTTGTGCAGCAAAATCTTTTCAACTCACACTGTTATTGAATTGCCTTGAACATGGAGAAAGCCCCCTGCCCCCAGTAGTTTTGTTCCACTCCAAAGTGTAATGGAGCTGCTTTCATCCATGGAAATGCTCCAAACCTTATATTGGTGTCTTTTTTTTTTTTTTTTTCATTTTAATATGAAGGACCTGCCTATGATCATTTGAATCTCTTTACACACTGTTCCACCTTTAATGGATGCTGGTTATAATTTGACATTGATCTAGATATCAATGGCCCTTGAATTTTACTTACAATGAGTTGGCACAATGTATAGCCATTTTGCACAAGGACTAAATAACTGCTAAGATCATTTAATCCGCTGCACATACACCTATCCACACAATTTTCATTCTACACATTATCACTATGCTTAAAAGAAGCATCTCACCCGGATTGATCCAAACCAATTTGGGTGGGGCTAACTACTTGAGAGAGAGAGAGAGATAAGAATTTGAAAAAATAAGGTTTATTGAACACAAGAATTTTAGCAATCATTATGGAAAAAATAAACCCATCTCCACAGTTCAAATCCAACACTGGAATCCAAAAATCCCAAAATCTTCATCCAGACCCCTGCTCCATAAACAAGAAAAGACATCAAACTACTTTCTCCAACAATGGAATAGTATTATGAAAGAACCCAAGACCACCCAATAAGAGAAATACACTGAAACTTCAAGGAAAACAAACTCAAAGATAGTATTTGAAGCAATACATTAACTTCATTGGGTTCCAATCAATTCAAGAGCAGTTCCTAGAAAGACCCATCACTGAACTAAAGTTTTTTGGAATATATTCAAAAGAAAAGAGAAAGGAAAACACTGACATGAACTTAGTCCCAATAGATTTATGCAGTTTCTCAAGGGTTTCCATAAAAAGCTCTGGACTAGCAGCAACTTCCTCAAATGTAGCAAGTGCAGAAGGATAGATGTTGGTGTCAGCTTCCTTCTCTCCTTGCACGGGTGGTGGTGTTGTGGAAATAATTGTTGCAGAAGATATGGAAAAAATGCAGTAGGTGTGTCACATTCTAAAAAGGAATTACCAGCTCAATATCATATAAACCCCATGCCTTATAGCCTCAGATATCACAAAATCCAAACCTTGCAAGGCAGAAAGAAAAAAAAAAGAGTACAAAGCACGTAAAATAAATTATTGGAGTACAACTTACCTCTAGTTATATATCTTAACATTATTTTGGCACCACCCAGCTGCATTTTCCATTCCCAGAAAATCTGAAGGATCAGCAAAAATAAAGTATATCAGACAGATGCACTAGTAATAGTATGGAAAAGAAGTGCAGGGAATTTGAATTATCTTTCTAGCTATATAACAAACCTGAGAATACCTCTTGAACTCCCAGATGCAATTGTGCAAGCCTAAAAATTATAATGTATACATGGTGGGGAAGGTGTCAAAACAGGGTGTCTAAATATCATTTCTTTGATCTTTACCAGCAAATGACTTTTAACATGAGCTAGTGTGAGATCTTTGACATCCATGAGCTCAAGAACTGACTTTGGAGTAGCCCCTGAATAACCAACGGCCAACCATATCTCAACAAATTTAAAACCATCACACCCAGAAACCCATTACACAAAATGGAAGATATTGTGCCAATAACCCTCAAAATAAAGACTAAAAAAGCAAAAACAAGGGTACCAGAGACTTATACAGTTATACCCAAAACCCAACAGAAAAAAATTACAAAATGATTTTGTAAAAAAGTTATTTGACTAGTTAGAAGAATCATGCTGTATTTATTTTAATTGGGGAAGGAATAGAGCAACATTTCTAGAAAGATTAAATATAGTACACTATTGCAGGTAAAGGTAGATTCGTTGGAAAGCCAGTCCAAATGATACAATGCCTCACTATCTCAATGGTTTGCAGACTACAGAGACAAGAAACTAGACTAACTGGAAACAGTTAAGTTAAAATACAGGAGTGTAGGAAGAGACAACATTTTAGAGCATAATGAAACCCAAATGGAACTCTCTGTAATGCAACAGCGGCAGCACCCATTTCCTATTCTCTACATTCAATGCCATCTTTCCTTCCACAGTGAACAATCACAAACCCTTGAGTTTCTCTTCTTTCTCTCTCCAAAAACCAACGGTCCAGAGTCCATTTCAAAAGACTAACCCCCCAATCCAACAGATCCGATCAAAGATTAGTAGTGGGGTACACCCAGACTCTATATTCATTTCCTCTTCTCCCCTCCTTTCTCCATTTATGCAATCTTATATATAGCTTAAACGGGTAAAGAAGAAGAAGAAGAAAAATCCCTTTTTCTTCTCTCCATAATCAATGGTAAAGATTCAAGATGCATTTGCTTCATCAAACTGCAGCTCATCAAAAACCCATCTCCACAGTTCAAATCCATTACTGGAATCCCAAAATCCCCAAATCTTAATCCAGACCCCTACTCCTTCAGCCTGAGCACCAATCCCTCAAAAAAAAAAAATTTTTTTTTTAAGAAGCAACGAAGAAGAAGAAGAGAGCAGAACACAAGTAGAGAAGGAGAAAGAGGAAGAAAAGCGTACCTGGTCCGATTTGTCTTTGCTAGAAGGATCTCTCCCTTCCTTCCGCCTGCAAAATACCACCTTTCTGGGTTTTTTCTTCCTTCCGAGAGAGACTCTGTATCTCATTTCAGTAACTTGTTTCAACAGAACCCAATCAAACCCTGGGAGACAGAGATGAGGAAGAGGGGGTTCCAACCACAGCGACGAATCAATTTCATTAAACCCTAAGGGCACGTTTGGTAAACGGTGAAGAATCCTATATTTAGAGGATTCTCTCCATCTCCAAAGAAAGCCACAATCCTCAAGTAGAATTCCCAATGAAAGTTTCATGTTTGGATGGAGGGAGGATTCTTATAAGTTGTAGAATGTATGATCCAATTGATGTTTATACAAATATCTCAAGATAAAGTAAGGATCAACGGTTGAAATTTGGTCACCTTACCGTGTTCGACCGTCCAGAACTAATGACCGGTTTTGATCTTGATCATGGACCCCACATAAACCCAAAAATGAGAAAAAAGGGACTGTTTTCAATACTAGTTTGCACAGTAACACATTTTGACACATATCTGGAGATTTAAGATGAATCAACGGCTGAAATTTTGGGACATAGCCGTTATGGACCTTCTTAACACAATTAACGGTTCAGATCATGATTGTGGGGCCCACAGGAACCAAAAAATTGAAAACAAGGGACTGTATTTAATCCCGTTTTTTGGCCCACTGCATCACAGAATATGGCATTTTAACGGTTTGGACGATTTTGTAAATATCTCACGATCTATGATGAATCAACGGCTGAAATTTTGTGACATAGCCGTTTTGAACCTTCTTAACACTTTTATCGATTCAGATCTTGATTGTGGGGCCCATAGAAACCAAAAAATGCAAAAAACCGATCTGATTTAAATTAACGCCTGAAATCACTGTAGCTCCGCAAATCCTCACTTGCGTGGATTCCACGGATCCGAGGGGGGGGTGTCTGACGCCTAAAATAATTGGAAACGAGGAATCCTCGCATCCATTCAAGGCTTTTCTACGCTGAATCAAACGTGGGTTTTCCACGGAATCGCGGAAAAGCAGCAGAAATCCGCGGCGAGGATTTGTGCCAAACGTGCCCTAAAGAGAAAAAGAAAGAGCAAGAGAGAGAGAAATGAGGGAGAGAAGAAATGGCGCCAACGAAAATAGGGTAGGATCGCTAATGTACCTTTGGAAAATGGGGAACGAGAACGTCTTTTATGTCAAAATGGGCCCAAGATGTTTTTTTTTTTTTTGTGTTGAAACGGCTTTTAGGGCATGTTTGTGTAGCCCATTTCTACGGAAAAGATTGTAGTTTTCTGCAGAAAACTTTTTTTTCATGTGTTTGGTGTGGCAGTTTTCCGCGGAAATGTTTTTTCGCCACGTCAGCTTTTTCCTCTCTAACCATGGAAATAGACCTCCTATGGGGGGTATGGGAAGTTCATTTCTACGGAAAACCGACCCCCCAATTTCCTCTCTCTCACTCTCACTCCACCCAACCACCCTCTTTCTTCCTCTTCCCCTCCCAACCTCACCCACCCCACACACATACCAACCCACCCACCCAATAGTTTTCACTAAAAAATGGTTTTCACTAAAGAAATTCATAGTTGCACCAAACAACATTAGCATTAATTCATCGAGGAAAACCTTTTTGCACCAAACATAAAATTTTGACTTCCGCGGAAAAACTTTTCTAAAGAATTTGAAACCCATGGATTTTGCTGATGTGACAATTTTCAATTTCCACGGAAATTACATGTACACAAACGTGCCCTTAATGTTGGGACGGCTTGGGACCTTATCAGGTTAGACGGGGCTAATGACCGTTCCAACTTTCCGTTTCTAATTCATGTTTTTGGTGTAGATATAAAATACCGTATAATTTAAAAAAAAACATAAACATATGAAAATTGAAGATTAATGATAAAGAAAACTAAAAAGCAAAATCAAAACAAACAAACAATATAAACTATAAATCAAATCCAATGAAATTTAAAAGACACATAGAAATAAAACATAGAAATGAAAATCCATAATCAACTCAATAATATAAGCAATTTAAAAGAATCAAACACTCATGAGAAAAAAAAACTAAAAAATGAAGCACAGAAGGGCAAAGACAAAATAACCCACAAATTCAAGAAAAACCATCATAAAAAAAAAAAACTAAAAACCCATCACAAGTGTGAAATTATAATATAATATAAGAAATACAAAATAAAATGAAATAAATTTTATTAAAAAGGCTATAAAAATATATATAAACAAAGATTCATAGATAATACAATGATAAAAGAAATTTAGAATAACCAAAACCAACTTATGATAATCTAATACTCAAAAATGAAAATTTGAAGCCACAAAAGAAATAACAAAAATCCATAAAAAGATTTCACAAAGAGAACTTAAAGAACCCAATGGAAGTAAAATAAATAATTAACTCATAATGATAAGCATTAAAAAATTTTAAAAAATAGAATAGAAAAGTGAGAATTCACAGAAAATCTCATGATAAAAAGTTATTCAAAAGAAAAAAAAAACCAAGAAGAACCCAATACTCAAAAGTTGAAACAAAAAAGGGAAAAAAAAAGAAACTCACAATCTATGAAAACCATACAAATACAAATCATAAAAATATTGCAAATCTATAGAAAATTTAAAATGATGATTCTTTTGTATAAATCATATTAAAATGACATAACTAAAATTGCTCAAATAAAATATGATGAACTCAAAAATAAATGAATTAAAAAAGGTTTACCTCTCAAATTGAAATGTTTAATAATTGCACCAATTGTCTTGAGGTGCTCACATTTTAAAATGAGTTGAACACTGATCTAAAATAAACATGCAAAGAAGACATGAGACAGTACTAAAAAGAGACACAAAGAAAACAAAAAAATTATTAAAGTTGCTCTAAACAAATACAATGAACTTAAAAGTAAATGAATGGAAGAAATGAAAGTTCTCTTGTCGACATAGAGAAATAGAATTATATTGGAGAAAGTTGAAAATGATGATAATAAGAATGAGCTTAATTCTTTGCTTAAATGGACCAATATTATTGGAGATGCATTTTACAATTAGTTCGGCATTCCTAAAAAAAAGTGTACAATCAAAATCAATAGTTAAAAATGAAAGCAGACAACCCAAAACCGAGAGTGGATTAAATAAAAAAGACTATGGATTAAATAAACCAGAAAACCCATAAATCGGCATTTCACATTCTAAAAAAAAATAAAATCATATAATCAGAAGAAACAAAAATACTTGAAATTCCTTAGATTAGTGGCACTTATAGATACTGGGACCCATTAACACTCAAATGCTCTTTCTTGATAGAAATAGGATGATATTGGGAGTTTCTTAATAAACAGAAGGCATGATGGAGAGTCCGAATCACAAAATAAAAAAAACTTTATTTGGAAAACTCCAGTATTTTGTATTTTTTTATCAGAGAATGAATTTGACCGTGGAAATAACCCAGAATGAGGTGAGAATTTGAAGTATCCCATAAATAGCAAGGATGTTTGCCTTAATGATTGTGATTTTTAATAGATGGGGTCTATCGTAGTGTTCCACTCCATTTACATCACGATTTATAAAATTTAAAGCCACACACACAAAAAAGAAAAGAAAAGAAAAAACAGACTCACCCTTTCTCCCTTAGCAAGCGTGCATTGTAGCACATCAGTTACATGGAAAATTTCCCGCCTCCTCTTTAGCTCCACGCTGTTGTCGCGAGTTTTTCTTTTTTCAATAATATTGTCATTTTCTTATTAACTATGAAACTTATTATTATTTTTAATTAATTTATATATTATATATTCATTTGAGTTTAGTTTTATTGTAAAATGGTTGTCATAGAAAATTAATGACTATATAGGAAATCATATAAAATAGTTATTTCAAAAGTTTAATCATCTATGCTTAAAGTACAATGCATAAGTATGAAAATAATAACAACAGTATTTATAGGGGTCAATATTCTAAAAATATAGTTATTTTTATAAATACCTCGTAGATAAATTCCAACTCACGGTCAAAGATGCTTTGTGGTGTAATGGTAGGGTTATTCCTTTGAAATCCATATTGTCTTGAGTTCGAGTCTCGACACAAACCAGATTAATTTTTACACAGTATGGATTTCAAAGGAACAACCCTACCATTACACGTTTGTGCAGAGACTCGAACTCAAAACAATATGGATTTCAAAGGAACAACCCTACCATTACACCATAAAGCATCTTTTTGCTAATAGTTATCAACAAAAGCTTAAAATTAGTTAACGAGAAAGGGACCTGGCGCCCCCACTTTGGAATATTGACCGTAAGTTGGAATTTATCTGCGAGGTATTTATAAAAATAACTATATTTTTAGAATATTGACCCCTATAAATACTGTTGTTATTATTTTCATACTTATGCATTGTACTTTAAGCATAGATGATTAAACTTTTGAAATAACTACTTTATATGATTTCCTATATAGTCATTAATTTTCTATGACAACCATTTTACAATAAAACTAAACTCAAATGAATATATAATATATGAATTAATTAACAAAAATAATAAGTTTCATAGTTAATAAGAAAATGACAATATTATTGAAAAAAGAAAAACTCGCGACAACAGCGTGGAGCTAGAGAGGAGGCAGGAAACTTTCCATGTAACTGATGTGCTACAATGCACGCTTGCCAAGGGAGATAGGGTGAGTCTGGTTTTTTTTTCTTTTTTGTGTGTGTGGCTTTAAATTTTATAAATCGTGATGTAAATGTAGTGGAACACTACGATAAACCCCATCTATTAAAAATCACAATCATTAAGGCAAACATCCTTACTATTTATAGGATACCTCAAATTCTCACCTCATTGTGGGTTATTTCCACGGTCTATTAACACTGATAAAAAAAATACAAAATACTGGAGTTTTCCAAATAAAGTTTTTTTTTCTTTTGTGATTCGGACTCTCCATCATGCCTTCTGTTTATTAAGAAACTCCCAATATCATCCTATTTCTATCAAGCAATAGCATTTGAGTGTTAATGGGTTCCAGTGTCTATAAGTGCCACTAATCCAAGGAATTTCAAGTATTTTTGCTTCTTCTGATTATATGATTTTTTTTTTAGAATGTGAAATGCCAATTTCTGGGTTGTCTGGTTTATTTAATCATTAGTCTTTTTTATTTAATTCACTCTCGGTTTTGGGTTGTCTGCATGTAGAGAAAAAGTATTCGGTTCCTCCTCCGATGATGACGATGAAGACCCATAAATGAGGACGGCTAGGAGAGAAAGTGTTAGGTCACTTCAGGAGGAGGAAGAGAGAAGAAGAATGCAATATGAAGCAGCCTCTAGAGGTAGCCAATATGAGCAGGGTGGGTCATTCGGACCTGGGGGAGCACGTTTGTGTCGGGCATTTAGTAAAAAACAACCCCGTTGAGATCCAGACATTGAGGAGATTGAAAGACCTCCTCCACATGCACCTCAGCAAGTGGGGCCAACTGACCCATATGCTTATAGAAAACCAACATCAAAGCAGCCCAGCATTATGAAAGCATTAAAGGGCAAGTTTGGTAAAGCAAGAGAACATCTAGTGAGAACCGTTGGGAAGTTCTTTTTGGATGGAGGCATTCCTCCCAACAAGGCATCATCTCCTTATTTCACCACCATGTTAGATGCAGCTGCAGAACATGGTCCAGGTATAAAAACACCTACCCCGGCATGTCTGTGTTGAGAAAGAGTATGAAGAGTTGCAGGCTTGGGTGCAAACTTTCAAATGGGCATGGAAGGAAAGAGGTTGCACACTAATGTGCGATGGGTGGACGACCATCACACATCGTCATCTCTTGAATTTTCTAGTCTACTAGTCTATGGGCACGGTGTTTATCAAATCAGTTGATGCAACTGATTACATTCAAGATGCAAAATATATTAATAAGTTATTGAATGAGGTGATTGAAGAAATTGGGGCAGATTGTGTAGTTCAGGTTGTTACCGACAATGCTGCAAACATGAAGGCTGCAGGAATGATGCTTATGAAACAAAGGCCAAGGATTTTCTGGTCTCCATGTGCAGCACATTACTTGGATTTAATGCTTGAAGATATTGCAAAAGGAAAAGTCATGAAGTTTGTGATTGGTAAGATAAAGAAGATCACCTGTAAGGTCCGCGACCTTACTGGGTCAGTTGGGCCCAATAGCAGGCCCATTGACCCGTTTATTTTATTATTATTATTATAATTAATTGTATTTTAGATATTTAAGTGGGTTTAGGCTTTGAGTGAGTTTCTTTTAGTGTTAGGATAGTGTCTGCGAAGTTTTGTTTGATTTCGAGTTCGTTTGATCCTAGCAGGGGGTAGTTTGCAAATTAGGGAAAATTGAGTGTTTTTTCGGAAAAATTCCTATCACCGTGATTTTGGGTTCGTTGGAAAGGTCTCGTCGCGCTGATCATTTTTGTCTTCTGGCTCGTCGCGATCCGACGATCAAAAACCCTTCAAATAGTCCATTCTTTCACCGGACTCACTTAAAGGGCAATTCGGTCTTTTCCTCCCACTCTTCTTCTTAAACAGGGATTAGCCCTAATCTCATTCTCACTTCTACAACGAGAGTTACAGCAGCCCATTTTAGCCCATCTTCTTCCCCTTCTCTTCTCAAGCCCAGATCTCCCTCCGGGAGAGATCATCTCCGCCATCCGGACCGCACATCTTCTTCCTTTCGATCTCCTCTCTCAATTGATACTAGTTGGTAAGCCTTTTCCCATCATCAACTTTTCCATTCGTTTTCTCTTTTGTTTAGAATAGGTTGGATCATGATCTTTTTCTTTTTCTTTCTTTTCTTCTCCGTTGCGTTCTAGATTGCGTTTGGTCAGATTAGATTGTGGGTTTTGCGAAAGAGAGCTTCTCCTCAAGCTTTTTCCAATTTCTAATCGTCTTCTTGGTTGAGGCAAGTAGATATGTAATTTATATTTAATCATGTGTGTATTGTTTCTTTTAATTGCAATGATATCCTTGTTAGATTACCCAAATTCCAAGCTTATTGTTGGTATTGCATTGGGATTGACATGTTAGGTTAGACTTGTGGGTTGAATTGGATTAATTGTTAAAGTGGTACCCCTTTTGATGTTTTTAATTTGATAGAATGGATGGGAATGATGATTGAAATGATTGGGGAGCATGGAGGCTCGTTTTCTGCAGGAAAAAGAAGCAAAAAACCCATTTTCGGGCTCAAGCTATAGTGCCGATCGATCGGGCTTGCAAGTCGATCGATCGGACCTCTTGTCCGATCGATCGGAGGGCATTTTCGTAATTTTTGACAACTTTGGAAAAGAACTTAAAACACTTATAACTTTTAATCCGTACGTCCGATTTCTATATATTATATACCATTGGAAAGCCCTTGAGATGTAGAATCCAATGGTTCTAGTTTCAACACGATCGGAGGTCAAGAAGTGATATAAAAACTCAGATTATTGACTCAGCCTATATTTTACTAGAAATGAGACCAATAACTTAGGTTTGAGCCTTAGATGTTGGAAACCAAGAACCTACTATCAGTTGACCATTAATGGGGATTAAATCATAGCACGTGGCTTGGTGTGCTTCGATTAGGTGTCTAGGTATTCGTATATTAAACATGAGGTAACCGAATGCATATGGAACTGAAGTAATGGATGCTTAACATGATTGTACACCAAGGGATTTCCTTAGAAGCATCGTTGATCCAATTCCACACGTACTCCGTTAGAACATGTATGATACATGGATGACACCACTTGCCTAGGTTTGGATCATAATTCCTCCTTGACTTATTTAATCGTATCCGTTGTTATAATTCCTTGTACACTCTCTCTTGGCATAAAACACTTAACTAATTATGAAACATAATCCCTTGTAGAATTATGACTTGGACCGGACTTAGAGTGTACCTTAGTACCCCGTGTTATGTAATTGATGAACATGACTGGCTAGACTGAAGGGATTACCATGTGATTAGTTTTGTCTTGTATTGATTTGAATGAGATAATCCCTACAAACATGTTTTGTAAATTGAGCTAGCCAGACTTGTTTGTCTTGGTCTATTCTCGTGTCAACACAACATTATTATTATTATTATTATTATTTGCATATCATGGCCAGCTGTAGTTTGGGGTTTATTGATGGGCCGGTTACTCGGACATCGGGGTGGGCAGTCAGCTTTGGACGGCGTCCATGGCGTTGAATAGTTAGGAGCGGGCTGGGACCGTGCTACTATTCCCAGGACCGGGAGCTGGGATCCCCCTGGAGCCGGACTTTGGTATCAGCAGTCCGGATAGGATTGTTACTGGTACCCCGTGAGGTGGCTTGGACATCCACGGAGTCTCCCTCTTGTGCATTGCATTACATTGGTAGTGGTGATTATTAGTATTGCTAGGATTTCTATTTATGATCCTGACGGTTATTTACTCATGTTACATGCCTAGTATTGTTCCTTGTATTCCTACTATCTTAAACTTGTTATTACTCTTATATTTGATGCATGACATGATTATTTATATCTTGCTTATCTATTGCTCAACATGTCGTTGACTCTATTCTTTGGTGTGCAGACTCCTCAGGTGAGTACTACTACGAGGAGCAGGCCGGTGAGGAGATCCTCAACCAACAGAGGAGGAACGAGAGTGGCGTGCCGATGACGTAGAGTAGCGTCATCATTCCCGGCACGAGAGCGATTCATCTGGACTTCCTCAGATTTTATTTCTTCATTTATTATCTCTCGTTGATCTTTCACACTATTGACTTCACTATTGTTTTAAATGGCCTTGATTAGTGGGATGGCCATTAAATAAATTAATTTCCTTGTTTAAGTTTTATTTTATTCTTTGTTCAACTTTAATATATATTGAGATTCATTATTCCTTGTTGATATCCAAATATGCCTAGAATTGTATGAGTTCCGCAAATTCTTATTTTATTTGAGGCTTGAAATATTATGTAACGCCCCAATTCCGGATACCGATAAAGTCGTGCGAATATCCGAAGTTGGCGCGCTACTTCCCAGAAAATCCGAGAACTTCCAAGATCGTAGGTCCGCAGTGAGGTCCAATTTAAAACTTTTGGACGATATAATAACATTGGTTAAATTGCAGAAGCAATGAGTATCAATATATGTATTAAATGAGAGCTGAATACCAGTTTAGTTTAAAGGTGTTAAGTGTTAAGAGCAAATGTTAATTACATTTATGATAACTACCCGGCTCGCTTACAAAATTCTCTCAAAACCCAAAATAAAGTAAACTCTCAAAACCCTGGTAGTAGCTCTCCACCCTCCGGCTCGACATCTGGGTCGGCCGGGCCCCACGCGAACTCTCCAGCTACGGGCGCTTCTACGAGCGCAATCGCATCCTCTACAATCTCTGGGTCAAGGCCTAAGCACCAAAGATGGGTCAGATCTAAAAGATTTGGCAAGTCACAGTATACAAATAACATAGGACATATATATCAAAAGAATAGAGACATGTATTTAATTTAAAGAATAACGAGGTAAATGAACTAGGCAGTTGAGCAAGATAAGCATAAGGAATCAGGATAAATGTACAACATCTAATCTAATACCAAATGACACATTCACACGAGCTGGAATACCGCGGGATATTATGCCGCGGCCCTCCCATACTGAACACAGTTGCGGCGGGAAATCTCACTAGTGCTGAGAATTACTAATCCCGCAAATCACTCATCAATCTCATCACACTCATCACTCAAAGACCGGACCCGGTATCACACCATCCGTCTTAACAACATAGCTCATCATGATAGCTTCTCAACACTCATAATAGCTCCTATCGGGGATGATCAGTCCACAGGCTGAGCTTAAATCAACCGAGTGAATGTCTATGCCGACTCAAGAATAACCCTAAGGGTTTGTGTCTGTCTAGGCTTTGCCTTGCGTGAACAAGGTCCTAACCAAGTCTCTAAGAGGTTCAACTATCAATCAGTCCATGGATTACAATCCACGTCCAAGTCCACTCGTTGGATCCATACCAAGGCCCATCAACGCATGGCCTGGTCTAAATCAGTCCAAACGAGGCAACATATCCATTTCTACTGATAAATATCTCATTCTCAATCATCATGAGTTATAATTCCAATATAAACTACCTCTCCAATCTAAGGGTTCACATAACCATACTTAGGCCCAATAAGGGTCCGCCTAGCCACAGACACGGGTCAGTGTTCTCCAAATCATACTATCGGGTCACCTCTAGATATCCTAAGTTCAGGTCATCCATTTCCATTAATTAACAGTCATTAGCTACACTAATGATATAAGAGTGACTGTAAATAAGAAAGGTGAAGTATGAACTTCTGTAAAAGAATCAACAGGGAAAATAACAACAGTCCAATCCTAGGTAATGGACCACATTCAGGTTCAGGCCCATCTCCGGTAATTAGATTTCTAAATGAAGTCTCAGATGCCAAAGGATACTGTGTTTGGTGCTCCTGAGGTTACGGGCATCATTGACAACATTTAATGATCGAATCATCTTAGATTAAACGACCAAAACCCTAATCGGTGGTCCCCACGAGTCAAGGTTGAGCCACACCGTTGACTCGGGCTTAGTACATTGATAAGTGTCCATTTGGATGGTCAATGGGCCCCACAAATAATCACAGCTCCTAATGACTGAAAACTGGAAAATCAGGGTTTCCCAGTGTGCCCGGTCGACCTGGCACAGGCTGGGTCAACCTGGTACACTTGGGGTTGACCCCCAGGTTGACCTGATGTGCAGTGTGCTCGGTCGACCTCCTGGCCTGGTGGGTCGACCAAGTGCACTGGAAGGACTGGTTCAAGTCTCCTGGAAGACTTAATTTGTTTCCAATGGTTCTCAGCGTGTCCGGTCAACCTCCTGGCCTGGGTGGTTGACCGCATACACCAAAAACCCTAGAAAGAGTGATGTCCCAGCTTTCAGACATTTTTACTGCAAATCCTATGTGCTAGGTCGACCTGACACACAGGAGGTCTGAGTTTCAGGCGAAAAACCAACTCTCAGTCATTTCCTGCTAAAACAGTGTTCCCGGTCGACCTGGGCAGGGCCAGGTCGACCTGGCACACTGAAAAACTCAGCTTGCAGGAGAAATTAACTGGGACTTGATTTTCCCAGAATTCAGTGTGCCCAGTCGACCTGGGCAGGGCCAGGTCGACCTGGTACACTGAAAATCAGTCTGCATGAATTTTCCTAACTGGGAGCTATTTTTCCCAAAAATGTAGTCAGCCCGGTCGACTTGGTACACTGGGGGTGGACCCTGCAGGTCGACCTGGTGCACGGGGAACTGGGGAAAACCCAGTTTCAGGGCATTTTTAGTCTGTTTTTCCTCCAAATCACCTCCAATCACTCCCAAACTTCATCCAATCAATGGAAAACACAAAACACTACAATGCACCATCATCCAACAAGAAATAGGCCCATTGATCTTCCAAATGGGGTGAAAACCCATCCATCTATTCTAAGCTCAATGTAAAACTAGCATAAGTTATTGACTGAAATTGAGAAACACAGAATCAAATAAACGGAACATACATTCTATGTTAAGAGTATAATGCACTTGCCTTTGAGAAGAGAAGGTTGTAGAGATAGAGAAGAGGAGAGAAAACCAATCCAATCCAAATGAAGAAGAAGAAAAAGATGACCCAGCTCCTAGATCTTATCCTCTAGCACAACAGTAGCTCAACACTTAGCTCTAAGGGAGAAATGAGAGAGAGGAAGAAGAGAGGAAGGAAGAGTGAATAGTTGCTAAGGGATTTGGGGAAATGTGCTGAATTTATAAGGTTTGGGGGTGGCTAAAGACTAAAAAGTCCTTTGGGGTTGCATGGGATTAGGGTTAGGGTTAGGGGCATTTGTGTCTTTAGGTGGGAAGGTTCTAGAATGGTGCTTTTTAGGAAAAACCCCCTATGGAACACTCTAATCCTTAGCTAAGGCCTCCCCTCACTAATTAACCCTAGAATTACACAAGACTCCCTACTAACTCAATTACTAAGGTAGTCTAACTAAAACTTAGGAAAATCTATCTAATTACCCTCACTAACCCACTAATTAGCATAATTAGCATAATTAGCTAATAATTAATAATAAATAGTACTTAAACTCAATTAGAGGGCCTACAAGGGGTGGGGTTTCACATATTATATCCTCACAGCGGACTTACAATCCTTGGGCCTAAAGGTCAAAATTTTTAATTAGTCCTACATTTCACTCCCCGGATTCGGTTTATTTTCTAATCGGGTTCGGGGGACGTGACATCACCAAATTTTTTTTATCAATCATATAGACTCATTTCCATGATGAAAACGCATACAGACAACCATGAATTACTACGGCCTGGCATCACTAGATTTGTCACCCACTTCATTGCTATCGAAAGTGTTTACAAGTATAGAGAAGGACTTCTCCGATTGATAAAATCAAATGATTTCATGAATTCAAAATGGAGAAAGAGGCCAAGTCCCATTATTGTTGAAGTATGTAAAATAATTGAGTCCAACAAGTTTTGGCCTCATGTGAAGGGTGTTTTGAATGTTTTTGATCCCCTAATAAAGGTTCTTTGATTGGTTGATGGCGATGATAAGCCAACAATGAGCTTCTTACATGAGGTCATGGAGAGATCAAAGCTGGCTATTCAAGCAGATTGTAAATATTACAAAAAGTTTTGAAAGATCATCGACGATCGATGGGGACGACAATTGAAACATGATTTACACATTGCCGGTAAGTGAAGAATATCCTTTAATACTTGAATTGTTGTATTAAACTCTTCATTCTCTCCTCAGTCCTCACTATATTAATTTATCAATGACTAAAATTCATTGGTTTTACTGTTACAGGATACTTCTTTAATCCCTAATTTACGGATGAACACATATCTAATGAAATCCGTTTGGGACTAAAAAATGTAATTGAAAGATTGGCAGAGAGTACAGATGAAGCAATTTGGGCTACTAATTAGGTAGGAATGTAGGATAATTAAGGAAAAAAGTATATAACATTGTAATTTCTCTAATTTATTTTTCTACGTTAATGTCTTCAAATTGACATATACAATGTACGGGCTGGAAGCTTTGACACAGACCTATCTTGGTATTGATTGTAATGTCATCTCTATATTATTTAAGGACTTATTATTTTTTTATTGACTCTAATATCATTTCTATTTTTTTTCAGCTGAATGGTGGTTGAATTATAGAGAGAGTGCTCCTGCACTAAGGATGATTGCTATTAAAGTCCTTAGTCAAACTACATCGTCTTCCAATTGTGAAAGAAACTGGAGCACATTCTCATTTATCCACACAAGACCAAGAAATAGATTGAAAATGCAAAAGCTAAATAAATTGGTCTACATTCACTACAACCTCAAGCTCCGGAGTAGAAATAGAAGGAGAAGACAGTTTGAGGATCACCGGGATTATTTCTGTCCAATTAATTTGGACTATATCTTTTTAGAAGAGGATACTGTGTTAGGTCAATGGCTGGAGGAACAAGAAGAACCAGTGTTAGACCAAGACCCAGAGTTTGAGCAATTGATGGAGGAATTGACTGGGGATAGGCCTGAGCCAGTGAGGGCTGCAGAAATGATAGAAGAAATAAACTTGACAATGCAGCAGGGGCGTGCACCTAATACGAGTGAGCCAAGGGGAAAGGAGGTGGATGAAGAGAGTAAGTCAAGTATTTCTACTTCTTCATCATCAGCAGGAATTCCACCTGACTCTCCCGGGGATGAGGGTCATTATAGAGATGATGAGCCTGTCACTTATGAGACAGTTGAGCATTTTCCTGATGCTACTGAGTTAGATCCTCGCCGTGGCTATGTCAGACATGTTGGACAGACTGAGGCAGGGGGTAGTAGTAGCGCCGGCGCCGCTACTCATGGTCATCATGAGAGTTATGTTGGCCAAGGTGCCATGTATATATGGACAACATGGGGGTTATGTTGGCTAACAAGGTGCCATGTATGGACAACATGAGGGTTATTCATATGACCCTAATTGGGTACCCCCTTCACCAACACCGATTATTTCTATCGAACAGATGTTAATTGAGCAAGGGAGGCTTCCCCCACTAGTTTCTTGACGACCCATTTATGTCCCTCATGACTATTTCATGTCATTTGATTACAACCAGCCATCTCAATCCACAGCCACAGGGGATCAAGATAGTTCATCATCTTATCAAGAACAATCTGAATATGGTTATGGGTATGGTAGTGCTAGTGTTGCACAACAGTATGGATCATATCTTTTTAGCCAATACCGAAGAAATGATGATGATGATGATATCGAGCCAGGGCGACACTCCACTTGGTATTAGGCTGTCAATCTGTCATACACTCATACTCATCAGTCTCTCTCTAGTCTCTACTAGTACTCTCCACTAGTCCCCTCTAATTTCAGGTAAACCATTGACATTTTGATGCCCAAGTGCTTTATGATTTATCTATCTCAGTCACTAACTCACTATCTCATTAACTAATCTTCAGGGTCTTGAATTTCACAACTTTATTTGATGATTAAGTTAGTATTAAATGATGATTGATATGTTATCTTTATCTTCTTATATTTGACACTAATAAATTGATCATGAGCATCAATAATGTTTGCATTATATGAAATACTAGAAAAGACAATGAACTGCGGCACAGACAGGACTCATAACTTAAGGTGACCGAGATTTTGATTTATTGCTGTTATTAATGGAAACAAATATTGTTTTCCAGCATTTTCTAATATTCTGGATTTTTTGGATATTTTTACGAATTTTTTTGGATTAAAAAAAAAATTCATACCGCGATGACCGCGACAAACTGATATCCGCGACCGATACCGATATCATATTGGTTTTTCGGCCCGGCCGATACCGCGACCGAGACCGAGATTTTGAACTATGGTAATTTAATATATTCTTATGGGGTCCACCTTCCAATGATCTGCCAAGTGCGGGTCCACCCTGTTTAACTATAGCAGGCACAAGCTCTTCTCCAAAGAAATGACCCATGGTCAACAATGCCTCATGTATATTATAGTCACTTGGATGCATGACAACATATAGATTTGGACATGAATTGGGGTTAACTCTATAATATCAGTCTGATCAAATGATTGCAACCCTTTATTCGAGGTCCTCAAAAGTTTAGTGGGTGTATGTCATGTATATTTCTTGTGATCAAATTGAGCATTTGGTGCTGTCCACATCAGTGGAAAACTAAGGCTAATGTCAATTCAACAGGGGCTGGTGTGTGTGAAGAGACTCAATTGTTCAGAGATCAGCCCCTTCTATGTAAAGAAAGAAGGGACTCCATTAAAGTGGGTATTCTGGGGAACTTGCCATTTATGTATATAAATCTTCCTGTGAAAACTTGTCTCACCATATTATGGTGACAACTTCCAGCAGGTTACCTTATGATCCAATCCAAACCATTCACACACACGCGACCTCCCCTTATAGTGATTGTACTCCAAAGTTTGCACCCACCGAATGGACTGGACCGTTGGATTGAGGGTCAATTTTTCTTTTTAACTTAAAGCCGCTAAACTTGTGAGCCATGGATCAAAGGGTTAGAGGAATGAGATTCAGCCCATTTTTGATATATGGGTCCGTCATGAGTGGATCTTTCCATCCCACCCATGTCCAATGATCTATGAAGACCTAGGTGGGCACCATCCCGCTGATGTCCCATGATATATTGCACGTATTATGGGGAACTTGTCATAATATGTATATGTATCAATGGACTTTCCTTGTTTCTGGTAGTAGCATATTCAACATTGTGCAAGCCAATATTCTCTTGCAATTTTGTGAAACAATGTAGATCAGGATGTGTTGAACTTTTCGTTTGTTAATTTTCTAGTTCAGTATGTTCTCTTTTCTTCAAAATCTGCATTATGTCATTTACATGTTTGCAGGAATATTACTTTATTTCAGTACTGATTTTAAAACTTGAATTTGCTTGACATCACTATGTGCAGGCGTTGCTGGTGGTGCGGCATCAGGAAAGACCACTGTTTGTGACTTGATAATCCAGCAGCTTCACGACCAGCGTGTTGTCCTTGTCAACCAAGTAAAGTTCTGATGTACACATCACTAGAATGCGAACTACAGATATAAGTGGCCAAATCTTACCAAAAATGTGAACCAAGACAGCCTGCTTTCTGACATGAGGGGGAGAGTAAAAGAGAAGTGGGGTTCAAATCAAGAAAGGGGAGAGGTTATAGTAAAAAAAGCACAAAAAAGACAATTTTACTCTACCCCAATTTATCCAAGTTGGGGAGAGAAAAAAAAGGGGGAAAAGTGAGGTAAGGGAGCTACTTTATGTCACATAGTTTTACTCTCCTTGTACTTTTTCCATTTAAATAGCTTTAAGTAAAACTTTATGTTACACCGATGAATTCTTTACTCTCCTACCCTACTCCTGCCAAACAAACAGGTTTTAAAGAAATCAATAACCAAGCAGCAGTCCAACCTGCAATATCAAGGAATAAACAGCAACCCACCACATGGCATTACCAAGCCAGGTTAGAAACTGCCAGTAGCACATGTCACAAGTAGAACAAGCATTTATACACTCTATAATGGGTTGACACAGTTTAAAGAAGAAATCCTGCAATGAAATTGGGTTTTTTATGCATTTATATGCTGTGAAAGCGACTACAACCGAAGAAACAATCTTGTTCGTCAGTTGAGCTTTGTTTCTTTCTTTTGATAAGCAAGTCATGCATACAACTCTAATATAATGTACTAATATCCACCCTCCATAAAGTAATTGAAAGTGAAATCACATACATACCCTTACTACTTTAGCTATTATCATCTGACAAATCAAACCAAAATAAAAAAAATTGCTGATGTCCCAACTCCCAACCATATAGGACGTGGCATGTAGCCACATGCCCAATTACATGTGGACTATGGGTCCTGTCAGGGTCCTTATATGCTCATGCAAGGGTCTTCTATCCATTGGCATGGTCAAATCTGCAGATATAGTGCAATGCTGCAGGTGTAGTCGCATGGTCTTCAAAAGTCAAAGTCTTGATCATCTTGATCCACATTATGTTCTGCTTCCAAGTAGCACTTAATTTCAACTTTTTTAATCAGTAAATTAATTTTAACATTTAGACTACTAATTATTATCTATGATACTCAGATACTTATACAAGCCCAACGTATCTATATCGGATAAATACGACACTTATATTGGTACCTGTGTTAGGAATTTTGTATATTGCAATTTGATGAATGCATTAACATTTTAGCATCATTTGATTTACACACATGCATTGATTTAGAAAATCTTGAAATCTTGATTTATACATGCATTGTTTTTAAGACTTGTAAAAATATTGATTTATGCATGTTTTGATTTTTAACTTGGATGCATTTTTATTTGAAAAGAAGTTTTAGAAATCAAGCAAGCCTATGAGTTTTAAATCTTTCAAATCTTTTTAGGCTTTTTATATTTCATGTTTTTAAACCTCATAGTTTGATTTAAAACATGATTCCAAGCTTGATTCAGTGGCTAAAAAATTCCCCTCAAAGAAATTCTTTGGAAAATACATTTTTGGGGAATTTGGTCCCTGGGCTCGGGTCGACCCACAGTGTGCTCGGTCGACCGAGCCCATGGACCCGGTCGATTGAGCACACATAGGGTCGACCGGGGCAAAGAGCCGTTGGCTCTTCCAACGGTCATTTTTCTGACCGTTTGAGGCCAGGTCGACCGGGCTTTGTACCAGGTCGACCGGGCACTCGCAGAAACTCATTTTTTGAGTATAAATACAAGTTCATTCATTTGAAAATTTTGAAAAACTAAGAGGCCCTCTTTGAGATGTTTTGAGGTCAATCAAAGGGGAATTAGCTAAGGGATGAAAGGGGTTATTTGGAAAGCTAAAGCTTGATTCCATTGAGTTAAATTATTAAGTAAGCTTTACTTTTCTTAATCATATGTTTTCAAGCTTTGCTTTAATTATTGGTAAATCTTTTCTAGCATGATAAACTATGATTTATTGTGTCCTTAACATGTATATGTTTTGAATTGATTTTTTTTATGCATCACCTTGATTCATTCCAAGTAGTACTTAAATTGGTATATCTAAGTAAATCATGTTAATGAAAACATTTTTGAAATTTTATGTAACATGATTCCTATACTTGGTTGAATCTTTGGTTATTGTTTTTCATCATAAGAAAATCACTTTCAAATGTATCTTATGTTTTGGATTCAACATCTTCACAAATCATATGTACTTTTGTTTTAAAGTTTCACAACTTGCTTTGCATTGATAGGTATATCATTTTCAAGTTGAATTTATAATTACATATGATTTGTCCCCTAACTTCAATCAAATCTATTTTTGTGTTTTATGCTTATAGCATATACATATTAAGCTACATTGTTAATTTGATTGACATCTATATGCATCACATGTTTTGTTCTTAGAATTTCACAACTTGTTTAGTATACATATGTATATCTTTTACAAGTTATTTTTAACATGTGATTAGCATTCTTTCCTCAATCATAAATGCTTTTATGAGCTAAGACTTTTAAAAGCCTTTGGCATACATTTATGAGCTTTCATTTTCAAATTGATTGAGGACATCATGCATACACATTGTGCATTCATCTTTGCATTCATAGTGTGTGTGTGTGAATTAGATTTTCACTTTCATATCCGCCTAATTAAGAGACATTGTAATGAGCTATTAATTGTATCTCTATCAAGTGTATTTTAGACACTACTTAGAGAGATAACCAACCTTTGGTTGTAGAGGTTATTGTTTAGCCTTGAAAAACATATTGTAAATGTTATTGCTTAGCCTATTGAAAAGCATAAATAGTGGAAATCCGGTGGGGTGTTGGATCACAAGCCGGTAGTGGATGTAGGCATTGAGGTCGAACCACTATAAATCTTTGTGTGATGGTGAATGCTTTGTGGTGATTGTTTTTGTAAGCTTCCACATTTATTTACTTAATCACCACTTGTGACTAGTTTATTTTAAAGAAGTTAAAATTGATCTAAATTGGTTACTAATTTGTGGCTCACCCTATTTACCCCCCATCTAGGGTTCGGATCACGGACTTTCAACCTGATATTGCACCAAAAATTCTAGGGAACAAGTTTAACATATCCTACTTACCAAGTCCTTTATTTCATGTAGTTCTTTTAATTTTCTTACTTCTCACCATAAAAAATGTTAAAAGGGACGAAAACAATGATAATTTCATTGATTCAAAAGTAATTGAAAGAAAAAAAATTAGCCACTTGTATTCATATTCATGTCCTAGATTTTCAAAAATGAGGAGTCGTTACTTGATCCCCATATCAGTGTCTGTATCCATATCCATATCTATGCATCATAGATTATTAGTACATTGAGAAAATACTGTTGAGCACGTTTGGCGCCATGTCATTAAGTTAGAATGTTGAATCAACCTACGTCCTTTGAATTGCCACAAGCTTCATTTCGGTTGTAGTGATAGTCATGTTGGGTTGGAAGTGATCTTTTTTCACTCAATCAGATGAATGGTGCATCCATGTCTTTGAATGCTTAGGTCTTCCCAAAATATGGTTTTAACCTGCTACAATTCTTTACGAAAAACAAAAACCTGCTAAACACAATGTAAAACATCCAGAAAAGCCTCCTCCAATGCTGCTTCAAATAGAAAACTAGAAAGTAAAGGTATGTTGATGCTTTTTTTTTTTTTTTTTTTTTTAAGAGAAAGCAAAAGAAGCGCGGGGTTTGGGGCCTGGTGGGGGTGGTGTCAGGGTTGTGATTTAACTAGGCAGGGGCTGAGTCTGAGTCGACTTAGCCTACTTTTAAAACAATGACCATGGGGCTGTAGTTTCAAGTCAAAGCCCCCCCAAAAGTGTCAAATAAACGGAAAAAGCAAGTCTGTTTGTTGATGTGCGATAAATCATATCAATATAACTTCAGATTTAAGTTTTTTCTTTGGTGTTAAATATTGCTCCGTTTTCTTGAGTGTATAGTGTGTGGTGACCCATTTGCCATCTCTGAGTGTGAGTTATTGAGTTTTACTTCGAAAGAAGCAAGAAAAGAAGATTCTGTAATGAAATCGATAACAATATGACAAGAAGGAAACAACTCTGTAAGATAGAACCAAAACGATAAAATTAGCCAAATCTCCAACTCTGCATGAACATTCTTAGTGTTTTTGTGAAAACTCAATGTGTCCCAATCAGGCTTATGAAATAGTTCTAAACAGACTTCACCGAGGAACAATAAATGTGCAAATGATGAACATCTACCAAATTCTGTAGGCATGAAAAAGGAATACGACACAAGCATTATCAATAATCATCTCTTGATGCCGCAGATGATTCATAGTGAAAATCTTGTCCACTAATCACTTCTCAGGACTAAATTCTCTGCCATCCCACAATCTACCATCCCACTACTGACCACTTCAAAATCTTCAATAATATTCGTGACGGTTGGCAAGAGCCTAAAGGAGAAGTTATTACACATGAAAGGATCGAATTCATTATTGTTGTAGTTTTTGTTATTATTGTTATTGTTTTGATTATTTTTATTGCTGTTAGCATTACTGGAAGTTGTTCTTGTTTTGTAAACCAATTATGTTATCCAAGCCACTATGATAAGGAGGTCTATGGTATAAAGCTCCTAAACTGTTATCTCCTTTACTTGTTTATCTTATTTCCACATCTGTACATTTATCTTCTTGACATAAGTTTCTATTACTGATAAAAAAAGAGAAAAAAACCCAAATTATTGTAGTGGCTTGACAATTGACATGGTTTTGTCTATTGATTTTTTTTTTGGTAGAAGTCTATTGATGTTGATTCACTTGTGATATTTTTTATCCATCTTTAGCCCATCCTTACTGTATCTTTAGTTTAATAGGTCTATGCTTGTTTTATTTTTCTGAAATGGAGCTTGAAATCATTTTTAATCTGCAAACTAAATCCATATAAACAAATGATATTGCAGGATTCCTTTTATCATAATCTATCCGAAGAAGAATTAATGCGGGTTCATGAATATAACTTCGATCATCCTGGTAAATTTTTTTTACTTAATTAGAAGATAGTTCATGAATCATCTTCATTAATGCTTAAAAATGTCTCCAATTGGAACTCTTCTTCTGAAACATTTTATATTCTTGTTCTCAGATGCCTTTGACACCAAACAGCTGCTTTGTTGCATGGGGAAGTTAAGGCATTGGCAGGCAATTGATATTCCAAACTATGACTTCAAGAGTTGTAAAAACGGCGTTGTTCCAAAAAGAAGGGTATGTTTGTTAGGATATTTTGTGAGGATATTATTTTATCTTAGGATATTCTTTATATAGGTGTTTGCTTTGTTATAGGAAACTAATTCCTAAATTTAAGCCTCTGCTTTACCTCTTGTATAAATACCATTCATTGGTTTAATGAGAAAGGAACGATTACCCTAATCTTTACATGGTATCAGAGAAAGGTTGCTTCATCAATTCTTTTACCCTAAACTATGGCTGGCGGAGAAATACCTCCACCGCCGGTGAAAATTGATCCCAGCTCGCCCTTTTACTTAGGGTTGCAAGATCGACCAGGCGACTTCATTACCCCAATTCGTCTAAAGCTTGACAATTTCGATGATTGGTCTCATGCAATTCGCGTCGCCCTTTCCTCTAGGCGCAAATTCGGATTTCTTGACGGGACAATCAACGATCTAGTCCCACCTTGTACGAAAGATGATTGGGTCACGATCCATTGCATGCTTGTCTCATGGCTCACGAATACAATTGACCACGAGGTACGTTCTATGCTATCGAATTACGATAATGCAAAACGCTTATGGGATGACTTGCATGAACGTTTCTCGGTCGTGAATGGCCCGCGTATTCAACAACTTAAGGCAGATATTAATCGATGTGCGCAAAGTAAAACTATGCCTGTTGCTGTTGACTTTAGTAAATTGAATGTTTTATGGGATGAACTAGATAATCATGAGCCTTTGATTTGTTGCAAGTGTGGTAAATGTACTTGTGAGGTTGGTAAACAACACGGGAAACGACGAGAAGACGATAGGTTGCAACAATTTCTTCTTGGCTTATGTTCTGAGTATTATGCCCAATTGTGATCGACTATTTTGTCGCAAGACCCTCTACCTTCGTTGAATCGGGTTTTTCAACAAATTGCTCAAGATGAGCGGGTTCGGGGGATCACACGCATCACCGAAGAGAAACCCGAGGTGGTCGGATTTGCTGTGAGTATGGAGAATAGAACACAACCGCGTCTTGATAGAGCGGAGAGGGCGGCCTTGGTATGCTCTCACTGCCACAAATCGGGCCACGACATCGCTACCTGCTTTGATCTACATGGTACCCCGGATTGGTACTTGGAGAAATATGGGAATAAATCTAAGGGAAAAACAAACGCTCGGTCAACAAAGACCTCGGCTGGTCGTGGACGTGGCGGAGTGCGTGCTAATGCCACAACACCAGACATCACTCACAGCGCACCACTTGGGCAGCCGAGTCCCTCACCTGGTGAGCAACCTCTTCCGGGCTTTACTGCCGAACAGTGGGCGGCGTTAGCAGCCGCGTTCGGTACTCCTCAGACTCCTTCTAACAGGTTGCATGGTAAGTTGGGATTGGATGCTTGGATAATTGATACTGGATGTTCTAACCATGTTACCGGTGCAGAATCTTGTTTATTGGATATTAAAGCTGTTTCGGCATGTCCCGTGGGTCTCCCAGATGGTCAAACGGTGGTTGCTACTAAGGAGGGTGTCGTGCAACTCACGGAAAAAATAATACTCCACCATGTTCTTTTTGTTCCCAAATTAAACTGCAATTTAATTTCGGTTTCACAGCTTAATGATGATCTAAATTGTTTTGTCCACTTTAATTCTAACTTATGTGCTATATAGGACCTACATTCGAGGGAGGTGATTGGCACGGGTGAGAGACGGGATGGACTTTACTACCTACGGCAAGGATCGAAGGCGCAAGCGGTTTCGGTTGATCGTTCGCAGTCCTTGGAGCTATGGCATAGTCGATTGGGTCATCCTTCCGAAAAAGTAGTGAAGTTGCTGCCTTTTTTAAATAATTTTAGGGGTACTTTGAATAAAGGATGTGAAGTTTGTCATCGTGCTAAACATCCTAGAGATAGATTTCCTTTAAGTGAAAATAAATCCACTCGGATTTTTGAGTTAATACATTGCGATTTATGGGGTCCGTATGATGACATTTCTTCTTGTGGTGCCCGTTATTTTTTAACTTTAGTGGATGATTATTCCCGAGCTGTGTGGGTTTATTTGTTAATTGAAAAAAGAGAAGTCTTTAAGATGTTTATGTCCTTTATTGCCATGATTGAACGTCAATTCTCTCAAAAATTGAAAATTGTTCGTAGTGATAATGGTACGGAGTTTAACTGCATGAAAGATTATTTTGTAGCAAATGGAATTTTATTTCAAACTTCTTGTGTGGGTACCCCTCAACAAAATGGAAGAGTGGAGAGGAAACATAAACACATTCTGAATGTTGCTCGTGCATTGAGATTTCAAGGTGGTTTGCCAATTTATTTTTGGGGGGAATGCGTTTTGGCCGCTGCTCACCTAATAAATCGGACTCTGTCTAGTGTTCTCCTAAACAAAACTCCATATGAAATGCTATTTGGTTGTACACCTTCTTTTAGTGACTTGCGAATTGTTGGCTGTTTAGCTTTTGCACATAATCAACGAGCTAGAGGTGACAAGTTTGCTAGTCGAAGTCGTAAATGTGTTTTTGTCGGATACCCGTTTGGTAAGAAGGGATGGAGTTTATTTGATCTTGAGAAAAAGGAGTTCTTTGTGTCGAGGGATGTGAAGTTCTATGAGAACGTATTTCCTTATTTGAATGTTGAAGCCACAAATATTAATCCTACTGTTGAATGTGATGTGACTTATAATGGAGGGGACATTGAGGAGTTTCTTGACGATATGGGTGGCCACGAGGATGTCATCGTTGCCACTCAAACGCCTCAAACGGCCTCGCCAACGACTAGCGACACGCCTAGTCATGAAGAAACGCAGCCCTCCTCCACGTCCGTGCTGAGCCAGAATGTGCCAACGGTGGCCGCATCATCCACGAGTGCAGGGGGGGTTGATGGTACTACAGGTGGCTCGAGGGGGGACACTTTGGGCCGCGGGTTACGGGAGAAATTCCCATCGGTAAAATTGCGAGACTACGTGACACATACGGTTATCAAGAAACGTCCATCTCTTGCTCCACCTGATCCGGACTCTCACACTCCCTCAGGTACGCCTTTTCCTATAACACATTATGTTAGTTGTGACAAATTTACTGTGAAACACCGGAATTTTCTTGCAGCTATAACTGCAGGTGTTGAGCCACAGTCTTTTAAGGAGGCTGTCAAAGATGAAGGATGGTGTGCTGCTATGCAAAAGGAGATTCGTGCTTTGGAAGATAATGGCACTTGGACTATGGAAAAATTACCTCCTGGAAAGAAAGCTCTCGGAACCAAATGGGTGTACAAAATTAAGTACAACTCAGATGGTAGCATTGAGAGGTTAAAAGCCAGATTAGTTGTTTTTGGTAATCATCAGGTCGAAGGAATTGATTATAATGAGACATTTGCCCCAGTGGCGAAAATGATGACAGTTAGAACTTTCCTGGCAATTGCAGCATCAAAGAATTGGGAGTTGCATTAGATGGATGTCCATAATGCCTTCCTTCACGGAGATTTAGATGAGGAGGTGTATATGAAACTCCCTCCAGGTTTTGGTTCTGCTGATTCTGATTTGGTTTGTCGTTTGCATAAATCGTTGTATGGTTTGAGACAGGCACCTCGATGTTGGTTTGCAAAACTTGTGACCGCTTTAAAAGGGTATGGTTTTCTTCAATCCTACTCTAATTATTCCCTTTTTACTTACACTAAAGGGTTTGTATAGATTAATGTACTAGTCTACGTTGATGATTTGATAATCTCTGGTAATGATTCCGCTGCAGTCACGGCTTTTAAAGCCTATTTGAGCAAATGTTTTTATATGAAGGATCTTGGTGTGCTTAAATATTTTCTTGGTATTGAGGTGGCTCGAAGCTCTTCTGGGTTGTTTTTGTGTCAGAGGAAATATGCTCTTGACATTATTTCGGAGGCAGGACTATTGGGCTCGAAGCCGGCTTCATTCCTGATTGAACAGAATCATCAGCTGGCGCGTGCCACGGGGCCTTATCTTCCGGATCCCGAGCCCTATAGGCGTTTGTTAGGGCGTCTTATCTATTTGGCAGTAACCCGCCCTGACTTGGCATACTCGGTTCATGTCTTGTCACAATTCATGCAGGAACCGAGACAAGAACATTGGGATGCTGCATTACGGGTTGTTCGATATTTAAAGGGATCCCCGGGTCAGGGCATTCTATTGCGTTCAGATAGTGAGTTGTCTTTGAAAGGTTGGTGTGACTCGGATTGGGCAGCTTGCCCGCTTACTAGGCGGTCTCTTACTGGTTGGCTTGTGTTTTTGGGGCATTCGCCAATTTCATGGAAAACTAAGAAGCAGCATACTGTCGCTCGTTCTTCGGCAGAGGCCGAATATCGCTCTATGGCTTCTATTACTTGTGAATTAAAATGGTTGAAGGGACTACTTTTGAGTTTGGGCGTCCATCATCCAAAGGCGATTCCTCTTTTCTGTGATAGTCAGTCTGCGTTGCATATAGCGCAGAATCCGGTATTTCATGAACGCACGAAACACATTGAGGTTGATTGTCATTTCGTGCGTGATGCCATCCAGGAAGGTCTTCTTGCTCCGTCTTATGTGCCGATGATGGTACAATTGGCCGATATTTTTACCAAGGTCTTGGGGAAGAAGCAATTTGATTTTCTCCTTGACAAGTTGGGCATTTTCGACTTGCATGCTCCAACTTGAGGGCGGGTGTTAGGATATTTTGTGAGGATATTATTTTATCTTAGGATATTCTTTATATAGGTGTTTGCTTTGTTATAGGAAACTAATTCCTAAATTTAAGCCTCTGCTTTACCTCTTGTATAAATACCATTCATTGGTTTAATGAGAAAGGAACAATTACCCTAATCTTTACAATGTTTGTGCTTGGTTGTTGATGCCTTGAGGGTAATTGATATGTGCTTTATTTAGTAACGCCACTATTATCTGTAGAAAAATGTTTCAGTGTCTCTGTTCTACGGACTCAGAACAGCCTGTAATTTCAGATGTCAGGGTTCTGCCGATGTATTTGCATGAAAAGCCTTCTTGAAAAACTTATCCATACTTTTGAAGAAAGGAAGAAATAATCAAAATCTTTATATTTCCTTGATGATAAGTAATGAGATTCCAACTCTTCTTTTTGTTTTAATGTCATCCCTCTTGTAAGTGTCATTTCTTTATTCTCAATCTTGCCTGGCATCTTTATATCCAGAAAACCATAGATGGTTGTGGAATGAATTTCTGCATTGTTCGGTGAACATCATGACATTTCTCCTTTCTACTCTACTTTTTTTTTATTTTATTTTTATTTATTATTAGGGTACATCTAAATAGAGATGTATTTTTGCTTAATGCATATGCGCTTTTTTAAAACTTGTCAGTTGAAATGTTATTTTTTTAAGATGTACTCGTCTAGGGAATCGTGCAAGAAAGGCGTCTAATTTTTTTTTTCACTATTGATGTGAATGGATAACAAGTCCTGTCGCTGCAATTTTTTATTCTGCATCGGGAGTCGTGCCAAGGGAGGGAGACTTTTGTTTTCTTGTGTGTTTCCTGCGTAATACAGGGAGTCAGGTCGGGTCAGGTCGGGCCGGGTCGACCCAATCAGAATCAACCCAGGCAGGCGCTGTGCACCGATGACGTCATCTACGAACTTTGACCGGCCATAACTCACTCATCCGGACGCCGATCGATGAGTAATTTGGTTCTGCATAATTGTGGTGACGAGCACTACCAATTATCATTGACAGATTTGGATGATACTGTAGTGGTCGTCAATGGTTCATCAAAAGAAAATACAAGTTGTATAAATGCACAATTCCTACATAGGCCACCCCATCCGATATCTCCACACAAGTGGGTTCTTCTCGTCGAAGATATCACTATAGGCGAGGTCATACTGGGTAAATCTATATAAGACATATCCAATACATAAATAAAAGAAAAGTCAAGTTACCACCGACCGTGATCGCAGACCAAAAAACTTTTCTAACCATTGAATCGTCAATCTCTCACTACTTCTGTATAGATCTCATTACCAGGAGTCTGCAGGTGCAAATGGATCATCCATCGGAGCTCAGATGACACAAATATCACGCGACAAATTTCAAGCGTCAAAGATGACTGCATTTGGTCCAAAAAATTTCTGACAGTTGAATTCCAGATCTGTCAATGCTAATGGATCATACCCGTCACCACAAATCTGTAGAACCAAACGGGTCATTGATCCGAATCTGGATGAAAAAGTTATGGACGGTCAAAGTTACAGTTTGATCATTGACCGGGCTTACTGACGCATGCAATATATCAGCCTGTACCAGCACTTTCCAGTGCTATGGGCTTCTGCTGCACGGGTCAGGCTGACCCGACCTAAATCTGGGCTTGACCCTGCGCTAGGCTCGAATCGGGCCTGATTTCACTCCTTTCAGGTCCGTCCCCTGGCCATGCTGGGATCTGGTGGCAGAATTGTCACACGTGCTATCTCTATCTCTGCGAATCTCAAGGCGAAAAACCAACCATAACCGTCCCACTCACTCTATCTTGGCGCTGGAATAAAAAAGAAAAAAAATCATGTTCACAGCTTCTGAGGCAACGGCATCTCTCAAACACATTTCAACTGACACAAGCTTTAAAAAGCGTGCATCTACATTCAGCAGAAATGCATCTGTATTTAGATCTGGTCTTATTATTATAATAATTATTATTATTTTGCATGGTCCTGTCATGCCAACATTTATATTCATAGGCTCAATCAATTAGATGCTAGTTTACTGGCTTTTGTTTCCTATGAACCAATGGCTATGATCCTCATAAGATCTTTGGCAGGTCAATCCTTCAGATGTGATAATTTTGGAAGGGATATTAGCTTTCCACGATCCTCAGGTCAGAGAGTTAATGAACATGAAGATCTTCGTTGATACAGGTTCTATCCTCTTGCTTCTCATTTGAACATTTGCATAGTTACTTATATGTGAGTGAGACTCACTTTGTTGATGATTGGCTGTACAATCTGAGGCACAAGGGATGGAAGATTATCCAAACTAAGCCTTTTCAGAAGTGCGGCTTCGTATTTAGTACTGAATCTGGCATGCCGCCCTGAAACTGAGGCCTGGGGCCAGCTCATCTATATAATGTTTGGCTCACATTGTTGTAAATGTCGGGCTGGGCTATTCCAGCTGGTGGGACCATTAGCTATTGGCACATGCCTTGCCCTTGTAAGCTATCAGGCCAGAAACTAGGCATAGCTGGAGCCTACCAGTGCAAAAACTTGAATCCAACTCAGGCCATTCTTTGATGGGAGTGGGCTGGCCTGGCCTGTATGCTATCCTAGACTCCAATGTGAATACAATTTCTATATTCATTATTTTTTTTATAGGTAATTTACAATAGGGAAATTATCAGGGATGCGACAGAAATATCCAGGATTGATCTCCAGTTGTGCTCTGTTGAGTGTTGATTAGGGAATTTTTGTGTCTTGGTTTGTACCAGAGAAAAAAAGAAAAATAATAACAGGAAAGCCCCTTCCCCAAGCAATCAAACCCCCCACCCCCCACGTTGAAATAATGATCAATCAAACTGAATTGTCACCGGCCCAAATACACTCATCCAAAAGTTGTGGCCCCCACAATTGCTCATGTAAAATTTGACACCTATTTGACATTATCTAAAGGCTAGAATTTGAGACCCTCAAAACAGCAACTTATTGGATGGTTCCCATGTTTTGGACACAGATGGTCTTAAGGGAGACATTTTAAGTCCCCACCCACCCACACATGCACACATGGTTTACATGCTTCCAGGTGGAGCCACAGCAAGGAATGGCCTGGCGATTCCTGATAATGACTCATGCAAAACATGAGTTACATTTGTTTGAATTCTTTGACTCCAATTATTTAGACATGGTCTTCTAATCAATATCACAATATGAAATGACATGCTGGCATGTTGACTTAAACGAGCTGATGCACGTATAGATGCATAGATTATGAACCTACTCCCTTGTATTCTGCTTTCTAATCATTCTGTGTGACTGTACCCTATACTTTCCACTCTCATTTTCTAATTAAATTCATTATTTCTTGTGAATATCTGTACATGTACAGAGGTTTTTGATGTTTAGTCCTCCCTTTTCTTCCCTCTTGCTTCTTGTATACATTTAAATTTTTTTTGCGTCTTTGAGGCATGGTTGGCCATATATTTGTGTCACATGGGCCTCTATTATTTGGATGGTGAGTTCTGCTTGGCCATTTTGGGTTTAGGAACACCATTTTTCTTCTGTTCTTTTTAACCTTTCACTGTCTAAAATTATTTCTTTTATGTTCTTCTTTTTTATTTTTTCTTTCATTTCTTTTCAGGTTTTAACCTACTTAAAATCGAGGTCCTCTAGTTGGTGTATGAGCTAATGAGTCCAGATCTCCTGTTTCGTAGAAACAAAGATATATTATTTCATCCAATCCGGAATTACCAACTGCTGATTCTGGATTGGATGAAACCGTATATCCACGTTTCTATGAAACAGGGATTCGGACTCATGAGCTAATACAGGCATATACTTGTCATCCATATGGATTTTTCAATTTGTAGATTACGTCACTGGCTTCCACAAGATTTTGCTACTTTATTGTCTTCACAATGAAAAGTTTTCAGTGCAGATCCTCATGTACGCTTGGCAAGCAAGGAGGATAGCGTGATACAGTTGAGAAGGGTAGAGATATTAGAACCGTACTAGACCAGGTCAGAAATAGTCTTTTGTCTTCAATTTGAATTTTTTTTTTTTAAAACCAATTCTACTTCACATTGTTTTTTTTTTTTTTTTTAAATATTGAAGAAACAGTGATTCGTTCATAAACCGCTCTATCGTAGTTCTTGGCGGATAACCCCAATTTTGGTTTAATAGTACATCCCAATAAGGGACGACCATGCTCGTTCAATTTATCTCTCTCAACTTGGATGCCATGGGGCGGGCCTTGAAAAGTTTTGGAATAAGCAGGAGGAATTCACAGATCCTCTAGACGTAGAGCTCATAAAGCTTTGAACTCAAATACATTACCCACAATAGAAGTAAACATGCATGATCATAACAGAACCTTCTTCAAAAAGGTCTAAAGGGTAAGCTACATAGGCAATATATTGATTTTCCTCCTCGGCAACCGGCTCGATATGGTTGCATCGTCCTTTGTAACGATCAAGGCAGGCCAAGGAATGTTTAAAATGGAAAAGATATCTATTGGTAACACACTTTATAGATTCATATATATTGCTGTGAGGTGCAACTAATGCTGCTTGTAACACCAGTTGGCCTAGTGTCTGGGATATGTGAAGTAAACTGCCCAACCAGGGATTGATCACTGGTTGGAGCTATGGGTAGCCCTATGATATTAATACCTGCATACTTGTACATGAAATCACATGCACGACCAGATATTGGCGAAGTGATTTGATAGTAATGCAGGGTAGTAAATCTGGGTACCTGGATTTACCAGCGACCTCAGGTGCTGCCAAAAGGTTTGCCAATACCTTTGCCATGAAAACACATGTGCCACCAGTAATGATAACTGGATACCTATACATGCCCAGTGTATCCGTGTTGGACTGATAGATACACACATCGATACTCGAATTGCACCAATATTATTATTATTAGTTTTTTTATGGTGTGGGTATCCCTGAGGTCTTTGACTCAAAAGAACTATTCCCCCAGGTGGAGCCTGCTATACCCACATAGACGCACACTGGGCAAGGTGCATACTTCTAGTTACAAGTTTAGGATATCCTACTTACCAAGCCCATTATTTCATTTAGTTTTAGTTCTTACTTTTCAAGATAAAAAATGCTAGAAAAGAATGTAAGCAATGATATTTTCAATAATCCCGAAATGTTCCAAGGGGAAAAATTAGGATAGGCATATCCATTCCGTTGATTTCCAAAGCTGCAGAGTCGTGTCCTCAATTTCCGAATCTGTGCTTGTTCCTCTATCCCTATTTTGGCATCATAGATTGTACCTCTTTGCTGGTTTTTCAAGTTACTTGACTTTTGGACATATTTTTTATTGTCACATGCATGAAGTATGCAAGAAAAGCCTTTCTGTCAAATTTTGATTGTATTTTGTGTAGAAAGCTTTATGAGGTTTTTCAAAGACTGCAGTGTAAATTCTTAGAAAGAAACATTGGTTCTGTCGCGACCCCGGAACGGAATCCCGGGCCGCGACGTTGTTGTGTACATTGGAGATATACTTTCTCACAGGTTCCCGCGGTAAGGATTCACAAAGACACGCGGAATCTATCTCACACGATCAAGTTTGCGGAAGCGTGTAGCAAAACACATCAAGATAAGCACCAATAAATTTTTAGGTGCTATAACAAAATAACAAGACATAGTATCAAAAGGAAGAAGCTAACATGACATTCCCAACATAATTCAAGTTATGACACTAACTCAAAAGTAAGTTAAGTTTTAGTTACAACCCATGAGAGGCCAACAAAGGCCAATACAATTCTCAAAATAACAAAAGAAACCCATGACGTGATGACGAAACTCAAGAAACCCGCCCGACGTCTAATTGACATCGTCGGGCTGCCACTCTCTCACTGGGGGTGGCTCAAGAGCCTCCTCCTGACGCTCCTCCTCAAAGGCAACGTCTCCTGCACCTAGGCACCAACAAACAAGGGTCAAACATAACGGTTTGGCAGGTAATCAATTTAGGTGAAAACATGAAGCAATAACGTGATAAGAAAACATATAAGCAAATCCCTGATTTGAAATACTACAATGACTGAGATACATTTTTGAGAATACAAACACAGCTGAGATACTAAAACAAATTAGCATGAGTACATATAATATCATGAATAGCTACAATCCACAAGGAGCTCATCCTTTCTCTCTCATATAAATAATGAAAAGAGCAAGCACGTACGACAAGCACGATATACATAATATAATCACGACACGATTCCCACATATACGGGGATTTCCGGCCGCGGAACTGGACACGCATGATGTGTAATAAATACACGATCAGTCTGCAGACAGTCCACATGTTTAAGGACCCCCAGACAGTGGATCAAACTGAAAGGGCAGTCCAAGCTCAGTGGTGTTCACTTAATTCATGAATGCACAAAACACGCGGAACACTATCAAAACATGTCGAGATAAAAAGGGGAAAAATCACTTATCAAACACGACTAGCAAAGGGCATAATTAATATGCATAACACGCTTAGGAAGTGATCCCCTTTTTCTTGAAACAAATCTTCAAAACGAGCTTATGCTTGAAATTCAAAACGAGTGCACGATGGTACTTATCGTACCAAGACGGGAATTCAAAATACGAAATCTGACAAGCATGTGTTAAGGCTACTAATTGACCTTTGTGTAATTGGGACCCCAAATGTCGGAATATACAAGAATTGGTGTCCCCGAAGTTGGGTTGCATTTCGAAGTTCCATTTACACAATGTCAAGTCAAAACCCTTAACATAGTCTAGTTTTTCAACCTTCAAGAAAATACACAAATGAAATAATTCTTCTTCCTAAATCTGGCAGGTTCGCTCGAGCGGACCTTGTAAGGTATTGACACTTCGCTCGAGCGAGACAGTTCGCTCGAGCTGACAATAAGGTCGCTCGAACGGACAGCTCTCTGTCTGCGCTCGGACCAAACAGAGGCTTGGTCGCTCGAGCGGACCCAAGGGTCGCTCGAGCGGACAAGCTTCTGCCTGTGCTCGCAGAGTGCAAAAAATGCCTTTCTCTTGTACAACTTCCCACACATTCATCTTCTTCTTCCCATCCTTAAACCACATACAATCCCTTGAGCCTTCTTGCTCACCAAGGGCTCATTTTTCACAATTTCAAACATTCAATCTAAATGAAAACAAGATCATGAAGTTTATAAACAATTTCATATGCACAATTTCTAAAATGACAACGTAATCAAAATACACATGCATCATTTCCTATAGAGATTACTTGCCTTGCCCAAATGCTAAACACTCATCTTCAAGCACTTCACTCAAGCTATTCCAACACTACAAGAATCCCAAGGAAAATCCACTCAAACTCCACACAAATGAAAACAAAGAACCCATTTTAACAAAAGGGTTTGTAAACATGGAAAACATGATCTTTAAGAACTAAAAAGACTTCATGAAAAACATGGGTTGAAGCTCTTACCTAGAAATGGCCAAACAAGAGAGAGGGAAGGAAATGGAGCTCTTGCCCAACTTGGAACTTTAAGCAATTTGCATCAATGGAAAGCTTAGGATGAGAGGAAGAAGATGATAGCCTTAGAATTTTATTTGGAGATCTCTAGCTAGATCATGCAAGATGAGGAAGATGGAAAGGGAAGAGGGGTTTTCAGCCCTAGGTCAAGGAAGTTGCAGAGATTTGGGGGAAATGAATGAAAAGAGAGGGAGATGGGGTTTAAGTGATGACAACGGGCCCCAATTAACTTGAACTTTGAAATGACCAAAACATGATCTTATGGGTCTCGAATGAACTCGACGAAGAAGGATAAAACGATCCTCGAAATATCTAGCTTCCAAAAAGTATACTTTTGACATGGTTTTGAGATCTCAAAAATTGTGTCCAGATTTGTGCATAAAAGACAATTTTACCCTCTTTGGGCCAGAACTTGGGTTTTTGGGCTTCAAACATGAATGGGCTTAAGACGAAAGTTGTAACACATAGAAAACTCATTCAAATGAAATCAAAATCACAAACACACGGAAAATGATACGTTCTCCCCAAGCTTACACGTGCACTCAGGCCTTCCTGAGGGTGTCTGACTAATACTAAACGTTCTCAAATTTCCCAAAGCTATGTCCAAGACTAAAACTAATTACTTCTAACACAACGACAACTAAACCCACTTAGGACTAAACACATTCTAATCGCACACTAATCGAATTGGTCTGGGTCGGGGTCTAACATCCTCCTCCCCTTAGGATATTTGGTCCACCAAATAAATCAAACAATTACCTCTGGTAAAAGCTGTGGATACTTCCTCTGCACTTGCTCTCTCAATTCCCATGTGGCTTCCTCTGGCTCGTGATTTTCCCAAAGTACCTTCACCCAATAATAGTCTGGTTTCTCAATTCCTGCTCTTTGGTATCAATTATCTTGATCGGTCTTTCCACATACGAGGCATCTTCCCGAATCTCCAAAGGCTCATGCTGTAGTATATGTGAAGGACTAGAAACATATTTCTTGAGCATAGAAACATGAAAAAATTGTGTACCCCGGAGAGTTCCGACGGTAACGCAAGTCTATAAGCGACATCTCCAATCTTGCTCAAAATCTCATACGGACCAATAAACCTTCTAGACTATTTGCCCTTCTGTCCGAATCTCAAAGTCCCTCTAACTGGTGAGATCTTCAAGAACACTTTGTCACCCACTTGAAACTGCAATTCTCTTCTGCGAGTATCTGCATAACTCTTCTGTCTACTTCGGGCGATCTTCAAACGTTCCTGAATCAGGTTGACCTTGTCACTTGTCTCTCCAACTATCGTCGGTCCATGAAAACTATGTTCACCGACTTCTTCCCAGCAAACTGGAGTTTTGCATCTTCTACCATAAAGTGCCTCAAAAGGTGCTATACCGATGCTAGAGTGGTAACTATTGTTATAAGAAAATTCACAAAGCGGTAAGCACTCATCCCACTGAACCTTGAAATCCAATACACAAGCACGCAACATGTCTTCGAGAGTCTGTATCGTCCTTTCTGACTGACCATCTGTCTGAGGATGATAAGCTGTGTTGAACTGAAGTTTGGTACCCATAGACTCATAAAGCGTTTTCCAAAACTTTGAAACAAACCTACTGTCTCTGTCTGAAGTAATGGAGACGGGCTGACCATGTTTACTAACAATTTCATCAACAAATAACTTCTCAAGTGGTGCCATATGCATCATATTCCCTGTCTTCATCGGAATGAAATGAGCAGACTTTGTCAGATGATCTACAATAATTCAAATTGCATTATTTCCCTTCTTGGTATTCGGCAAACTGGAAACGAAATCCATGGTGATGTGCTCCCATTTCCACTCCGGAATCTCCAAAGGCTGTAACAAACCTGGGGGCTTCTGATGCTCTGCCTTAATCAACTGACAAGTTAGACAACGAGACATAAAAGTTGTTATCTCTCTCTTCATGTTGTTCCACCAAAATCTATTCTTCAAATTGTGGTACATCTTCGTGTTACCCGGATGCATAGAATATCTCGTGCTGTGAGCTTCATTCATTATTTCACTCTTCAAATCATCCACATTTGGCACACACAACCGGTCCCGGAAATACAATATCCCATTTACCATCTTGAAATCTAGACGTTCTGTAATAACCTCTACTATCTTGGCCAAGTCTGGGTCTTGCAACTGATTTTCCTTGATCTTCTGAATGAAGGTAGGTTCTGATACTGTCATATTTGCTAACATCGCACCCAATTTCAGGGTTTGCACTTCTACACCCAACTCTTCAAACTACTGTAAGACACCCATTCCTCTCAAACTGGCCATAACCACTGATTTTCTGCTCAATGCATCAGCTACAACATTCACTTTGCCTGGATGATACTTGATTGGAAAGTCATAATCTTTGATATACTCCATCCACCGTCTCTGCCTCATATTCAAATCCTTCTGCGAAAACAAATATTGTAAACTTCGGTGATCTGAATGGACCTCAAATTTCTCTCCGTAGAGATAGTGTCTCCACATCTTCAAAGCAAAAACAACTGCTGCCAATTCCAAGTCGTGAGTCGCATAATTCTTCTCATGGTCCTTCAACTGTCTCGAGCCATAAGCAATCACTTTGCCATCTTGCATAAATACACAACCCAGTCCCACATTCGAAGCATCTGTATAGACAATAAATCCGCCGTTGCCCGAGGGTAATGTAAGGATTGGGGTTGTGGTTAACCTTCCTTTCAACTCTTGAAAACTCATTTCACACTGATCGGTCCACACAAATGGGACATTCTTCCTAGTCAATTTTGTCAACGGGGCTGCAATGGACGAAAAACCTTGGACAAATCTTCTGTAATAGCCTGCTAACCCCAAAAAGCTTCTGATTTCTGTCACACTGCTTGGCCTCACCCAATTAACAACTGCCTCTATCTTGGCTGGATCAACTGCTAACCCTTCTCTGGAGATGATGTGGCCTAGAAAAGCAACTTGCTCTAACCAGAATTCGCACTTACTGAGTTTAGCTGGTTGTCCCTCAAAAGCTGCAATGCTGTCCTTAAGTGTTCTTCATGCTCATTCTTACTCTTGGAATACACAAGGACATCATCAATGAATACTACCGTGGAGTGATCCAAATAGGGTGCAAAGACTTTATTCATAAGAGCCATAAAAACTGCGGGTGCATTTGTCAAACCAAAGGGCATCACTAAGAACTCGTAGTGCCCATATCTTGTTCTAAAGGCTGTCTTCTGAACATCTGAGTCTCTAACTCTCAACTGATGGTACCCTGACCTCAAGTCTATCTTGGAAAAATAGACCGCTCCTTGCAATTGATCAAATAATTCATCTATTCTTGGCAATGGATACTTGTTCTTCACGGTCACATGGTTCAACTTCTTGTAGTCAATGCACATTCTCAAACTCCCATCCTTCTTTTTCACAAACAACACCGGTGCTCCCCACAGTGAAACACTTGACCTAATAAAACCTATGCTCAACAAATCCTGCAATTGGAGCTTTAGCTCACCCATTTCTGCTGGAGCCATTCTGTATAGTGCAATCGAGACCGGAGCTGTCCCTGGAAGGAGCTCAATTGTGAACTCAACTTCTCTAACTGGTGGTAAACCTGAGATTTCTTCTGGAAAAACATCCAGAAATTCACACACAATGGGGATATCCTCCACCCCTTGGGACTGTTTATCCTCCGTGATAAACGCAATAAATGCCTGACACCCACTCTGAACTAATCTGCTTGCCTTCAAAACTGAAATAAACCCTGCTTGAGATTTTCTCCTATTCCCCTGAAATATCAATTCTGCCTGTGGTCCTTGGAATCTGAATGTGATGGTCTTACTAAAACAATCCATGGTGGCATGATATGCTTCTAACCAATCCATGCCTAAGATGACATCAAAATCATGCATGTCCAAAACTATGAGGTTGGCCGGTAAATTAACATCTCCTAACAAAACTGTACAACTAGGGTAATGGGTTCTACACACAACTTGTTTCCCTACTGGAGTGGTCACTACTAATATGTAATCTAATTCACTACATGGTGTATCAATCAACTTAGCAAAACTAGGGGATGAAAAGGAATGCGTGGATCCAGGGTCAAATAAAATCTGGGCTTCTACCCCACAAACAAGAAGTTTACCTTCTACCACGTCTCCTGTAGCTTCAGCATCTGCACGACTGAGATAATATAAATGTCCATGCGTCTGTAGTCTATTCGGTGCTTGGTTCTGCCTTCCTTGGCCATGTTTGTTCTGCTGTGGAGGACGAGCATTCTGATTCTGTGCTGGTTGCCTAGCCTGCTACTGCTGCTGAGGTGGTCTAACTTGATTCTGAACTGGTGCTTGATTCTGAGGAGCTGCTTGCCTCTGTTGTTGGTTTCTGTTCCCTTGATTCTGAAGTAGTGGGCAATCCTTGATTGCATGGTTCATAGCCCCACATTTAAAACAGGCACCCATGACCTTACGACCTTCATGTGTCTCATGATTCTTGCCACAATGTCCACAACCCTGTCTCACTTGGCCTTGTTCTTGCCTTGGCTTCTTGTTCTGTTGTTGCCTCTAATTCTGCTGCTGGTAGTGCTGCTTCCTATCCTGAACAATCATGTTGTTAATATCTTCGAATGTATATGCCCGCTTGACTGCCTCATCATATGTAGCTGATGGAACTACTCCTATTCTCATGATGATTGGATTCAACCCTTCCAAAAACTTTGTTATCTTTTTCCTTTCAGTGTCAATCAACCCGGTAGCATATCTAGCCAATCTTTCGAACTTGGTGACATAATCTAGCACCGTCATGCTGCCTTGTTTGAGCTGCTGAAACTCAATAGCCTTCTGCCTCTTGACATGAGAGGGAATATATTTATCTTGAAATTGTGTCTTGAATGTTGCCCATGTGTCACGACCCCGGACCGGGCCCCCGAGGGACTGATCCGGGATCGGGACTAATGATGATAATAATCTACATCAACAGTTTGATAATACCATACATTTATTTAATTTCCCACAGGTGTCCGCGGTGAGGATATCACAACCATATATGAACATTTCTATTAAGTGCGGAAGCGTGTAGCAAATCAAATATTCAATCCATCTCAAATTATAAAGACAATAGCTTGAGTGTAAACCGTATTAGAATGAGCAATGAACATTAGCATATTACCCAAAGTAAGTTAAAGTTTATACAAATATCATTTAATTACATTTCCCAAAATATAGGCCAACAAGGCCAATATGAACAAAATACCAATCCAAAGAATGGTTGACTAGCTTCCCAAAATATAAAGTCTCTCATAGCAACCAAACGTCTACATGACGTCATCAGCACGCCACTCAACTAACTGTTGCGGTTTTATGACCGCCTCCTCGTGCTCCTCCTCGGGATAACCAACAACGGGACCTGAGTACCAAAGAGTAGGTCAAACACGACGGTTTGGCAAATTGGATAAAACACAATGACAATATGAAAAATACACGAATTTACCTCCAAAAACATTTGAACTTGTTTAAATGACCATTTCTCTAAACAAGATAAAACATTTATTCAAATGCGGATATGCATCATAAAACATGCAAAGGTAACCAAGGGAACGGGAAACAATCAAGATTGCAACTACACGAAGCTAAGTCCTCTATCACTAAAGCGATAGAGCAATAACTAGGCACTGATCTCAGTCACTCGAGGTGAGGAGAAACAGTGGATCTTTTAAATACATATACATATACATATACATATACTATACATGACCATGGTAGCGAGTCGGGCATCGGGGACCACAGTAGCAATCTGAGGCATCGGGACAAGACCACGACAATAACCGGGTAGCGGGATCCAAACTGTAGCTGGCGGGACAAGAAGGGGATCTCCAAGTCGGTGGATCAGACCAACAGGGTTATCCAAGCTTAGTGGTGCCGACTCATAGGTCAAATACAATCGAGACATATGCAATTAAATCAAGTACAATAAATAGACGGGCAAGACGGGGGTGCTCAAGGGCACATTATCATTTCATGTGGTGCAATGCACTTCAAGACAAGTAGCTATATCAAGTGTAATTCAAGGCTTTCGGGAGAACAAGACATGTAGTATAAATCTCGGGATCAGTAAGGTACAATAAACAATTGGGATTTTATGGGTAAAGTATCGGGTTCAAAATTTGTTTAAAGTGGATAGGGACCCCGTATGTCATTCTAATAACCATTTGGTACTCTTTGAGTTTGGGGACATTCCGGGTTCCTTATACACTTTGAATTTTCAAAACTTCAATTGAGATCTTTGTGATATGGTTTCTTCCTCAAATGGCCTTATACAATGCTTAACAAATCCTCTTGACATAGAGAGGTTCCCAAAGGATCGTCCCAAACCGTTAAAATAGTTCATCATTGTCCTAACATAGCCCTGTCCAATGGGGCCCATCGCTCGAGCGGACTGGAGAGTTCGCTCGAGCGAGTCGCTCTCTGGAATGGTTGTCTGGGTGGGTTCGCTCGAGCGAAGTTGAGGTCGCTTGAGCGAACTCATTGGGTCGAGCGAAGTTTTAAATGCGTTCGCACGAACAACTCTTTGGAACAGGCTCTGGGATGTCCGCTCGAGCGACCAAAGGTGCGCTCGAGCGACCAAGCTACTGGAATGCTCTGAACCCTTCTCTGGACAGGTCGCTCAAGCGAAGTGTCATGGTCGCTCGAGTGAACTGTCCAGAAACTGATTCCGGACCAGTTCAGCTCCCCTCTATCTCTTCCTTCTACTATCCCTTTTTAGCCACTTTTATACATAAGATGAGGAGTCTAAAACTCCATTCAAATAACATCAAATCTTTCACCACATCCATCCCTTTCTCCTCCATCCATATCACATTCAATATAAGGAAAGAAAGAAGGAAACCATTTCACATAATATGTATATATATTTGAGACAAATGAGAGGAATTAAATGCATGAGTGAAAATTATTTCTTCATGAGCATTTATTTCAAAGCAAGATAATAAATAGGCATGAGTGAAAATTTATGAAACCAACCACATTTCTCATAAGACATTGAAAACTCTTAAAAGATCATATTATCCACTTGCCTTGTGTCTTCTAAATAATGAAATCAAGCTCTAACAATCTTCCAAGACAATGGTCCAAGCTACAAGGCAAAACCCCAAAATAAAACCCTAAAATGGTCAAACAATGAAGTAGTAAAGGAAACCTTTCAATAATGAAGGTGAAGCTTCTCTAGGGCTAGAGGATCACAAATCTAGAAGAAGAGAATGATTACTTACTTGCAACGTCCTCAAATAGACAAGGTGAGCTCAAAGGAAGTCTTGGAAATGGAGGTTTTCCCCACAAAAGCTATTGAAAGAAAGCTCTCAAGGAGGTGAAGAAGATGATGGTCTCCAATCTCCTATTGGTGCAAGCTTGGGAGTGGATTGAGGATGGGAGAGTAACAAGGAGAAGAAGAAAAGGGAAAACCCTAGCTTATGCTTGTTTCTGCTGGAACAAATGAAGAATGGATGGAAATGAAGAATGGCTTCCCTTTGTTAACAAATGAGTTGGGTCCCACTACCAAAGGAGCTAGTTTGGCTGAAATCATCTCTTTCGGGACCTCGGATGAATTCGACGAAGAAGGAAGAAATGATCGTCGAAATATCTAGTTTCCAAAAAGTGTATGTTTCGCGGGTTTCGGGAATATCAAGTTTTGGGTACAGAGTTAGTGTACAATGATTGTTTTGCCCTCAAGGCTATGAAATCGGGTTTCGGGATTTCGAACGGGAACGGGATCAACATGAAAGTTGTAGGGATTATCAATACTAATAAGAAGAGATTAAAACCATGAATGCAAAAACCTCCGATAAATCCTCAAACATATGCAATGTCATAAAAAGGAATCCTCAAAGGGTCCCACTAACACAAGACAATCAAAATTCCCCAAAACTAATTCAAAAGCTATTCCAAACTCAACTTAGCCAAAAATCACTAATCAAGCTTAGAACTAACATGCAACTTAATTAGCACTAATCGGGTTCACTCGGGTCGGGGTCTTACACCATGCCTCTTCGTCAGCCATTACTGCGTATGGGTCCTTGACTGTTTGCCACCACCTATCTGCAAGCCCATAGAATAGTGACGCTGTGAGGTTGACCTTCTGTATTCCCGTGCACATAAAGACATCGAAGATTTTCTCAGTATTGACTAGCCAGTCATCTGCCACTAACGGGTCCTCATTGCCCGAAAATTCCTTCGGTGCCCTCTTCCTAAACTTCTCAAATAGTGCATTAGGGTCAGGATCCCTATTTTGAATAACAATCTGCGGACCCACGGGTGGTGCTACATTCCTGTTCTGAAGTACTTCCAAAAGCTGCCTCTGAACTTGAGCTATTTCGTCATCCTTCTTTGCTAACTGTTCTTGAAATCTTGCTTGGTTTTCATTAGCCTGCCTTTGTTGTGCTATCATAGCTTGCATAAGTTCTTGAAACTGCGTAGCTGTTGGTGTAGTAGATGTGTCTGACTCATTCTGCTGACTGCCTGAAGCAAGATGGTTTGGGGCTTTTCTTGGAGGCATAGTGCTGTAAAATAAGGAGTTAAAACACAATAAACATGGTACAAGGGTTTCCAAGGTCCTATATGAATGAATCTATCGAACTCACGAATCCTCGCCATGTTCCTAAGACCTTTCTAGTTTTTTTTTAAATGCCTGAAACATGTCCCGCTCTAATACTAGTCCAGTCGCAACCCCGGAACGGAACCCCGGGCCCGCGACGTTGTTGTGTACATTGGAGATATACTTTCCCACAGGTTCTCGCGGTGAAGATTCCCAAAGACACGCGGAATCTATCTCACACGATCAAGTTTGCGGAAGCGTGTAGCAAAACACATCAAGATAAGCACCAATAAATTTTTAGGTGTTATAACAAAATAACAAGACATAATATCAAAAGGAAGAAGCTAACATGGCATTCCCAACATAATTCAAGTTATGACACTAACTCAAAAGTAAGTTAAGTTTTAGTTACAACCCATGAGAGGCCAACAAAGGCCAATACAATTCTCAAAATAACAAAAGAAACCCATGACGTGATGACGAAACTCAAGAAACCCGCCAGACGTCTAATTGACATCGTCGGGCTGCCACTCTCTCACTGGGGGTGGCTCAAGAGCCTCCTCCTGACGCTCCTCCTCAAAGGCAACGTCTCCTGCACCTGGGCACCAACAAACAAGGGTCAAACACAACGATTTGGCAGGTAATCAATTTAGGTGAAAACATGAAGCAATAACGTGATAAGAAAACATATAAGCAAATCCTTGATTTGAAATACTACAATGACTGAGATACATTTTTGAGAATACAAACACAACTGAGATACTAAAACAAACTAGCATGAGTACATATAATATCATGAATAGCTACAATCCACAAGGAGCTCATCCTTTCTCTCTCATATATATAATGAAAAGAGCAAGCACGCGCGACAAGCACGATATACATAATATAATCACGACACGATTCCCACATATACGGGGATTTCCGGCCGCGGAACCGGACACGCATGATGTGTAATAAATACACGACCAGTCTGCAGACAATCCACATGTTTAAGGACCCCCAGACAGTGGATCAAACTGAAAGGGCAGTCCAAGCTCAGTGGTGTTCACTTAATTCATGAATGCACAAAACACGCGGAACACTATCAAAACATGTCGAGATAAAAAGGGGGAAAATCACTTATCAAACACAACAAACACGACTAGCACAGGGCATAATTAATATGTATAACACGCTTAGGAAGTGATCCCCTTTTTCTTGAAACAAATCTTCAAAACGAGCTTATGCTTGAAATTCAAAACGAGTGCACGATGGTACTTATCGTACCAAGACGGGAATTCAAAATACGAAATCTGACAAGCATGTGTTAAGGCTACTAATTGACCTTTGTGTAATTGAGACCCCAAATGTCGGAATATACAAGAATTGGTGTCCCCGAAGTTGGGTTGCATTTCGAAGTTCCATTTACACAATGTCAAGTCAAAACCCTTAACATAGTCTAGTTTTTCAACCTTCAAGAAAATACACAAATGAAATAATTCTTCTTCCTAAATCTGGCAGGTTCGCTCGAGCGGACCTTGTAAGGTATTGACACTTCGCTCGAGCGAGACAGTTCGCTCGAGCTGACAATAAGGTCGCTCGAACGGACAGCTCTCTGTCTGCGCTCGGACCAAACAGAGGCTTGGTCGCTCGAGCGGACCCAAGGGTCGCTCGAGCGGACAAGCTTCTGCCTGTGCTCGCAGAGTGCAAAAAATGCCTTTCTCTTGTACAACTTCCCACACATTCATCTTCTTCTTCCCATCCTTAAACCACATACAATCCCTTGAGCCTTCTTGCTCACCAAGGGCTCATTTTTCACAATTTCAAACATTCAATCTAAATGAAAACAAGATCATGAAGTTTATAAACAATTTCATATGCACAATTTCTAAAATGACAACGTAATCAAAATACACATGCATCATTTCCTATAGAGATTACTTGCCTTGCCCAAATGCTAAACACTCATCTTCAAGCACTTCACTCAAGCTATTCCAACACTACAAGAATCCCAAGGAAAATCCACTCAAACTCCACACAAATGAAAACAAAGAACCCATTTTAACAAAAGGGTTTGTAAACATGGAAAACATGATCTTTAAGAACTAAAAAGACTTCATGAAAAACATGGGTTGAAGCTCTTACCTAGAAATGGCCAAACAATAGAGAGGGAAGGAAATGGAGCTCTTGCCCAACTTGGAACTTCAAGCAATTTGCATCAATGGAAAGCTTAGGATGAAAGGAAGAAGATGATAGCCTTAGAATTTTATTTGGAGATCACTAGCTAGATCATGCAAGATGAGGAAGATGGCAAGGGAAGAGGGGTTTTCAGCCCTAGGTCAAGGAAGTTGCAGAGATTTGGGGGAAATGAATGAAAAGAGAGGGAGATGGGGTTTAAGTGATGACAATGGACCCCAATTAACTTGAACTTTAAAATGACCAAAACGTGATCTTGTGGGTCTCGAATGAACTCGACGAAGAAGGATAAAACGATCCTCGAAATATCTAGTTTCCAAAAAGTATACTTTTGACATGGTTTTGAGATCTCAAAAATTGTGTCCAGATTTGTGCATAAAAGACAATTTTACCCTCTTTGGTCCAGAACTTGGGTTTTTGGGCTTCAAACATGAATGAGCTTAAGACGAAAGTTGTAACACATAGAAAACTCATTCAAATGAAATCAAAATCACAAACACACGGAAACCGATACGATCTCCCCAAGCTTACACGTGCACTCAGGCCTTCCTGAGGGTGTCTGACTAATACTAAACGTTCTCAAATTTTCCAAAGCTATGTCCAAGACTAAAACTAATTACTTCTAACACAACGACAACTAAACCCACTTGGGACTAAACACATACTAATCGCACACTAATCGAATTGGTCTGGGTCGGGGTCTAACAGGTTGGCAGAGCGAACAAAACTGCACTGTAAATTCTTAAAAAGATGCACTAGCTGACAGAGTCAACAAAATGAGCACATTACAAATGATCCTTTGAAATGCCCATATGATGTTTAATGTTAGATACATGGGATATCCAAGCATAACTTCTAAATTGTGATCATGATTAACATGATAGGAGTGTTGCAGAGGTGGTATGGAGACCGGACTTTAGACTTTCTTATAGAAAGACATGTAAAAATTGACCCAAATTGATGAATAGGTTTTGGCAAACCTTTTGGAAGCACCTGTGAAAAGCTAAGGGCAATCAATGGTGATGATGCCAAAAAGTGGTTTTCGGGCACCACCGGTCAAGTGATTGGTAAATGATGTGAAATTAATGAAGAGAGAGAGAGTTTATAGTGGTTCGGTCATTGTGACCTACGTCCACTTAAATGGATTGCTTTACTACTTCGGGGAGGAGATTACAAGGTAGTCAGATACAATGATAGTGAGAAAAATCCATCCTTCCTCCGTTAGTAAGACTCTCCTTTTATAGTCTTTCCCCAACGGGTGGGGAGGATCTCCCGCGATCTCAAACGGTGTACGCTCCAGTCTGGTGGAGTCTCCCGCACTGTCCTCAACAGATGAGCAGATAAGATCTCTTCCGCGGGACTTGGTGAAAGCCGGTAGATGGAACGACGCGTGTGCTGCCTCTGTCATTCGATGGATCCGGACCCGGCCCTTAACGGGTAGATGACGACCCGGGCTCATCATGGACTTGGATCAGTTGGTCTTGACCCGCTATCGTGGACCGAGCTGTTTGGGCCTAACTCGTCACTACGGACCGAGTCATTTGGGCCTGTCCCATCAAATGGGTTGGGCTTGGTGCTTAAATTGGATTGGGACAAGTTTGATGGCATTCAAGCATGGTGGGTGGGTCTGGATCTAAATTCAGGGCTTGGCTGTAACATAAGCTGGGCATGGGTCTAAGCTTTTATACTTTTTTCTATTGATCCCTATTCCAAGCCTGAATCCATGCCCGATATGAATGTCTTGGCTGAGCCTGTTCCAGGATTTTAGGCTTGTGGGGACTCCCTGGGCTTGATATAGGCCTGGAAAAAAGCACGCTGGGCTAGGCTGGCCAACAACTGCCCAATTATATCCTTAGGTACATTACAACGACTTGTTTGCAAAAAGAGTGGAATAGAAAGCACCCTGTTTAGCCAAAACTATCACTGACCTCATTAAAGCTCCAAAATTTAAGTGTGTAGGGACAATAGCACGGGATTAAACTTCTTATTTTGTATTGGTAACCCTTTCCACAAGAAAAATATGTTGGTGAGAAATACGTGCAATTTATTGTCTCGTCATCATCGCTGTCGTGACCACCACCACCACCATCTTCATACGTAGCACATTCATTTGTTATTTGTTTTCTGAGTTCCACCTTTCCAATCAAACCTATTGAAAGCAATGTTTTAATAACTCCGGAACAAGCATGCCTTTTCTCACTATTTTATCTGAGGTCTTCATTTTCCCCCCTTTCCCCTAGTTTTAACGCTTTAGTAATTAGTATAGGGGATTACTGTTAATCTTCTGCATATGCGCAAGCCATCTCAGAAAGTATTCCTTTATTGTCTCATCAATCGTGGCCACTAGTGGACTTACAGTTAGTGATTCCTAATTTTATCCTTTCTTATCTCCACACACCATTGCACCAATGTCAACATGTATAAAATTCATAATGACTTTTGAATGTTCCATCCTTGCGGTGTGGATAACAATGTACTAAATGTTATTTTGGATAATGGTTCTATAAGTGTCTGGTATGTGCCTTTTACTGGGGAAGATAACTTGTCTGAAGTGTTTTAACATCATTAGGTGGATTGCCTCATTAACAGAAGAATTATGTAAAGCATTCTTCTTACCACATGGCACTATTTAATTTTTGGATCTGCATATTTAATGTGATGTATTTGCATAGATTTTTTTATCCTTAAATTTTTTTTTTATAACACCTCGAGGCTCTTTTGATCCCTGCCTGAAGAATCCTCGATCTTGAATTGTTTTTTAGATCCCTTCAGAATTGTTGTTTTTGATCCCTTCCTGAAGAATCCTCGATCCTGAATTGTTTTTCTAATTCTTTATTGTGTCATAAAAAATTGTGGATTTACTAGCACATGTTTAGGGCCTGTTTGTGCGGGAGGTTTCCGTTGAAAACCAGAGGTCCTTCCTCGATGCAACAGGGCAACACTGTTCGGTGCAGGATTTTCGCCGGAAAATCATCCCTGAATCCCGATTTCTTTTCCGTGACAGAGGGGATTCGGAAATCTCATCTATCCCCATCAGAAAGGGTTTTCCGTGCAAGATGAGGCGCTTGTATAAGAGGCCATTTCTTCGGATGGAAAACGCAAGCTTTCTTCGATCAATTGGTTCTCTGCACTCCTCTCCATCGATCTCGTTCTGAAGCTTCCTCCTTTGATCTTATCTTCAAGTCAGGTATGGTTCTTCCCCTTTGTTTCTTCTTCATCGTCTATGTCCCGGTAGGCTCTCTCCATCAAACTAACTTCTTCATCATCTCTGACTGAATGAAACTCAGATTTGTGATATTTTTTAGAAGCATATGAGATTTCTATTTTCAAAACCATGAGATGGGAGGGATTTTCATCCAACACCTCTTCCCTCTTGTCTCTGATTCAATGCCAGAACCCTAGATTGGTGAGGTTTTTCAGAAAATTTTGTGGGAGTTCTAGTACAAAGGAGATTTTCCAGAACTGATTTTTTAGATTTTTGGAAACCATGAGATTTGTAAGACCTGGTTCATAAGGTTATGTTTAGATTTCCCAGAACACTATGAAATTTGGGTCTCATTTTTCAGATTTCCCACTACCCTATGAAATCTGGTTCTCTCTGTTTTTTTTTTTTGGTAAGGGAATTTTATTAAAACTGAAACAAAGTGCTATGCAACACCATCGTGTTGTTAGTACAGGTGTTTTGGCCAAGATGGCCTACCAAAATATATTCCCTAAATAGAGTAGTAGAACTGAAATGAAAAAAAAAAAAAAAAAAACAAAGAAAGAAGAAGAGACACCCAGCAGGGCATAGCATGAGCCAAAAGAAGATTTGCAGAGCATATGAGATGAACCAGATACCAGTTGAAGAATCTGAAAATATTATCAGACCCAGGTTTTCAGAGCAATGGCTCAATGAGACCTGGTTCATCTTTTTCAGAGCAATGGCTCAATGAGACCAGTTGAAGAACCTGAAAATATGTGGAATGACATAGTTTCCTCTTCATCCTTTTCTTTTATTTTTTATTTTTTTACTTTAGGATGGCCTCATTAGATAGAGTCATGTTTATGACTGACCTAGAGGTTGGGGATAACATCATATTTTGGCATCCTTTTTTGTGTTAAGGTTTGGGAAGTGTTTGTGTTAGTATTCATTTTATAATCTATTAATTGTATAAGACTATCAGCATTTTATAAGCCATAATGTGTTCTTAATAGTGCTTCTGGAACCCTTTTTTCTTGCAAATTATTTGTTGTCCTTCCTTCCTTTATATGCCTGCTTTAGACCAACAAAGATCTATGCCTCTTGACTGGGACTATTGCTCACATGGAAAGCATACTGATATAGGTAAACATCTCCATGAGCTCAAAGTTCTGGGATGTCCTTTGGGGGTTTTCTTTTCACTGTTACTTTGTGTTGGGTTAAAGAAGACATATTGCCGTGTGCTCCAAGGGAATTGTTAATGGATATGGTTAGTAATCTGTATCTAAATTGTTTGCTAGTAAAGAAAATCCAGCAACAAAGCAGGAAACTGAATGTGCCTTATCCATTATCTTTTTGATGGAGCTCATATTTAAGCAAATTCATGGGAAGGAAAATATGGAAGCAGACTCCTTGGCCAAAATTAGAGTATGATGGGAGTGCCTCTTTGTTGGAAATGCTCTGACAGCAGTGTGGATGTAATCTTAAACGGTCTCTTTTCAGTACCACCATCTTGGCTGGCCATTATATATGATTTATAGGTTTAATAAAGTTCCATTCTCAAAAGAAATTATTGAGATACCCATGGTAAGAAATTTCAGAGCAAAATCAAAGCTCATCACAGGAGATAGCATGAATAAACCAAGGACCTTATAAAGCAAGGGCAGCAGCCATTAATCCTGCTTCTCTAAAGACAGTGGGAAAAGAAAAGTTACTTCAAAATGCAAAAGACTTTACAACTCCATTTAGTTTGTCTATCCAAAATATTTGTGTTGGAACTTTTAACAGAAATCATTAAATTAACTTCTATAATTTCTTAGACCTGACTCTATGCAGAATCCCTGAAAAATATCGATAGAGAGAAACAGGGCCAGCAATCAAGATACCATCTGTAAACATGTTATGGAGGAACTAGAGCCATCTACCTGACAAGCTCTACATAACCAGTACTTTTGTGTTTAGGACTTGGACCAACTTCTAGTGCCACTTGTTATAAAAGCCAATATTATATGTTAAAACTATGTACCTAGAGGAGTTATATTAGTAATACCATCTAGTGTTGGTCTTTTGATATGGCTGGACAAAAATTTTTGTAGGATCAATCATTGAGTAGTCAGAGAGGAGACTTTCTTGTTTAGTGTTTTAGAACTTGGCCAAGTCAGGTCATAAGGGACTTGACCAAGTCCTCCAGCTCCATTTAACAGAGGACCCCACCGAAAAATCACTTCTTCCATGATTCCATCTTCTTCTTCTTCTTCTTCTAATAAGAGACCTTCTCCAATTCACATACCAACTAGACCTGACTCTTCAATTCCATCTCCTTCAACATGCTTTGTTGCCAATAATTCTAACACTTGGGAGTTTAATGACATTGGGAGTTAGAATCCTCTATTTTTTGGAATTTAGATAACCTTCTCATTACACTCAACTAACTTGATGAGAGAGCCTCCCCTTTAATCCAAACTATATATAATACTACTTTGATCATAGCTAAGCAAATCATATTATAGGCAAATGAATTATGATTTCCTATAGGTAAACATGAAATAATTTGTTTGGTTGTTGCAGCCTTATATCTTCATTAGTTTAAGATAATAATTCAACAACATCCTACATATACATGGTTATCATTTTCTTCACATAAATCGTATTATTCTTTGATACGAAATTGTCATTTGAGTTACGGTTTTGAATGGAATGACGAGAAACAATAATGAGAATGGTTTCTGTAGGGATGGATGGTCAAAATGGAAATGAATGTAATAGATCGGTGCCACAAGGTGGAGACAAAGAGAAACGGAATATGAAGTGGACATTTGTCCATGATGAAATCCTCTTACAAATAATGGTAGAACAATCAAAGGCAGGTCGATCCATAAAAGGTGGCTACACTACAGAAGGTTGGAATGAAATCACGAAGGAAATGATGAAGATTTATGGTGCAAGTTTTAGTAAAGATAAACTTAAAAATCGTTTCAAGACATTGAAAAAAATGTATGCTGTGATGAAGACCTTATTAAATTTAAGTGGGTTTGGGTGGTGCGAGACTCGAAAAATGGTGACAGCGGAGGGTCCTGTGTGGGACGATTATCTAGCGGTAAGCTCAAATTTAATTGCATTAGTTTATATATTATATTACATAATCTTATATAAATGAGATTTAAAACTAATATTGTTGCAGGCACATCCAGATGTTGCATCTTATCGGACTAGAATATTACCAGATTACTATATATTGGCTGAGATTTTTGGAGACAGCGTCGCTGATGGGAGGGAAAGTTTTGCGGCTAATGACCCTAATCTCGTGACTGATAGTGAGGATGTAAGGGATCACGAGGAACCCATGATTGAAGGAGACACGGAACTCCTTGATGATGATTTCTCTATGGGTAACAAGCGAACTCGAACTAATACCGTCACCCCCTCAAGCTCTCGTCACTTGGCAAAGAATCGTTCAAACATAGGACTAGCATTAGTAGGTGCCGTTGAAACCATTGCATGTGCAATTACTGAATATGCCAACAAACGCTCAAGCGAGCATCAGCCTATGTTGAAGTGTGTTGAGGCACTGGATGAGCTTGAATTGGATGATTCTGTTTATTACAAGGTGTTGCGAATCCTTGAGATTGGGGCTAAGCGGGAGACATTCATGGCATTGGGTCCCTTGTCTCGTAAGGGATGGTTGCTGGCGGAGCTCGGACAAGAATGATGATGATCACATTATATTGTGACTAACATTTTGTTGAAACTGTGATGATGATATCTAAGACTCGCTTATATTTTGAACTGATTTTGGGTTGTAATACCTTTATGAAGACTTTATAACTAATCATATGTTATCTATGCTGCTTAGGATAACTCTAGTTATGCACCATGCTTTTTTTTTATTGTTGATGATGGATAATAGTTTATTTTTGCAGAGTTGTTTCATTTTGTTGCTATGGATAATGCTTTAACTGATGAAGATGACATGGAGTTCTTTATCTTTTGTGCACAATCTGTGGCCTTGATATGTGTCATTGGATATTATTATTCTTATGGCATTAGAAACAGGGTACATGAATCTAGTCTGTCAGGTAATGGTTTTGTGAATGAAATGATAATTGGGCATGAACGAGTATCCTTTGATCTATTGAGAATGAATACTAGTTGTTGGTTACGACTTTGTGATGAATTGAGGGGTCGACATTTGTTATGTGATTCACGAAATGTCAGCGTTGAGGAGCAAGTTGCAATTTTTCTATATACCGTAGGTCACAATGAGCGCAATCGTGTGATGCAAAATCGTTTCCAACATTCTGGGGAAACCATAAGCAGATACTTCAATAAGGTACTCAATGCGGTTGTCATTCTTAGTAAACATTATATTACCCCACCAACTCAAGATACTCCACTCGAAATCAGTTCGAAGTCCATATACTATCCTTACTTCAAGGTACTTTGTGGTGAATTTGTTTTAACTATTTTGTTATGTACTTCAGTAAAATTTATTTTAACTAACTTGTTTAATGCTAGGATTGTGTTGGAGCGATAGATGGGACACATGTTCCTGCTATTGTACGCATGGACGATCAGGTTCGTTATCGCAACAGGAAAGGGTGGATTTCACAAAATGTAATGTGTGCTGTATCATTTGACATGCGGTTTACTTATGTATTGGCTGGTTGGGAAGGTTCTGCTTCTGATTCGAGAATTTTACAAGATGCAATTTATAAAAGGCCACACAATAGATTGAAAGTTCCAGTAGGTAATGCATTGTTCAATTATAATCATTTGTTTTGTATTTACACACTTTTCTATATCTTTAAGTCCATTATGAGTTTGATCATTTATAAATTTATTTTGTAGGAAAGTACTATCTCGTCGACGCTGGTTATGCAAATGCACGTGGTTTCCTTGCACCCTATCGTGGCGTACGATATCATCTGAAAGAGTACTCTACAAATGCACCTAGAACACCAAAAGAACTTTATAATTTGCGACATTCAAAATTACGTAATGTGGTCGAGCGGACCTTCGCAGTGTTGAAGTCACGGTTTCCCATCCTTAAAGTTGGTTCACATTATCCATTGAAGACACAAGCAAAGATAGTGGTTGCAACATGTGTACTTCACAATTTTATACGTAAGTGGGATGGCGTGGATGAGTTGTTCGGGGAGAATATGGACGAGAATTTAAACTATGATGATGGAGAATTGCATGGAATAGATGAGGAAACGCTTCCTACACCATATGCAAGTAATTTGGATAAGGAGTTTGCAGCCAACTTGCGTGATAATATTGCACGACAAATGTGGGATGAAAGATAACTGGTTAGCAATTGTTTTGAGGTTTGCTTCTATCCTTGGATTTTCTGTGTTATGCTTTACTCATTTATTTATTATTATTATACATTATAAGTATTATTATTCTTGGTCTTCGACTAATTTTGGTATTTGTGGTTGTAGTGCCTCTTTGTTATGTATTGAAATTTTGGATTGAAAGGAGAGGCTATAATGGTATTATCATGTTTTGAATGTATATAGGTTAAGAAAATCAGAATTTTACAGTTGGAAGTTACATTGGTATTGCCTCTATCCTTGTGATTTCAAGTTCTCTTGAGGAATGTTTATATTAATACTTTTGCTCAGCTATATGTATTAACAATTGTCTAGAATCATTTAAACCCATGAAAATGTGATGATCATACAATTCCTTGACAGGTTCAATGCAGTAGTTCCTAGAACAACTTTCAAGAGACACAACTACTCGTTTCTCCATCTTCTACTTTTTTGGCAACTATAGGGACATTGAAAGTATACTTCAATCGTTGTGTTTCAGTTTTGCCCAGAGTAATTTTTTTTATCTCCATTTATTTTACTTTGTTTCATTTATTTATAAAATCTGTGCGTGCTTGATTTCATTTACAAATCAAAGTGTGCATGAACTGATTCTGCAAGAGAAATTGAAGTGCAGATATGTGTGAAGGAGCTAAAGTTCCTGATTTGAACCATAGCAATGTTGTTCTGCTTGTTATTCTGAGAAGGTTGGCCATTATTTTAAAAACACGAAATTAAATTTATTTGTAAATCTCTTTGTTGTATGCAAAATCTGAATTATGAATTTCTTTGTTGTGACAGATTCTGAATGCATCAAATCTAGACTGAAATTTGGCATTGAGGAAGAAATGAAGTGTTTCAAGTTTATCTTATATACAGGTCATGCACATTTTGAATGTAATAGTTTTATGGGAAATGTTGTTTGTATTGTGGAATGGAATGGAATATATAGTACTTACTATAGTTATGTAACACTTGTAAGACTTATGTAATGGAATGATTGTTACATTTTCATAATGTCTCAATTGTGGCTTTCTCTGTTTTTGGTTGGCTCCTGTTTTGGCTTTCTCTCTTGGGATGTGCTCTGCTTTTTGTTTTGTCTTGCTTTGCATGGGATGGTTCTTTTCTCCTTTGATGAACCAACTTTTTGAACCAACTTTTTGGTTCTCTCACTATTGGCTTGTTTTAATCCTTTTCATTTCAGGTCAAGCCTGTGCTAAACAGGGTGAAACTCACACTGGTAGGTATGGCTGTGTCGTTAGTTGTGTGTGCTTCCCTCTTCTTCATTATTGAGAGCCCAAAGCATCTTAATTGAAAAGGGCTTGGTATTCATTAGCAGGAATGATTTAAAAGAAAGGATCCAATGAGGTTGCTTCCATGTCTTCCATGTATGTGTAATTTGACTTCTGGGTCTTGTTCTCCTCTTTTTCTAGATGCCATTAGTGTAAAAGAGTAAGGAACAGAAAACCCAATTTCTTAGAATTTTAGTTGCAGGGGATATGATAGGGATCCTAAATACATGTACATGCACTTTTTAAACTAGATGACCAAAAGTCTAAATCGTGGGTCCCATTGTGCATGGAGCAAAGCCTTGAGTGAACATGAACACTCAAGAGAAAGGGGAAAAATGTCCTGTTCACCTTGAAAAACCAATGGTTTTCCTGTTTCTGATTTTCAGGCTTTGTGCCCCTCTTATCAGAGCTCATGAGTTGTTTGACACACATGCCTCCATGGGAAAATGACTAATGTGCTGTTTCTTAACTTTGTAAAGGATGTAAGGGTCCAGAATGGTCACAATTGCTGGACCTTGGAATTTGGATGCATGTGGCCAATGGGAGTTTAAATGTTTTTGTTTTTTTGAATGGTAGTCTAAACGTATTACTATTGGAAAATATGCAGGTGTAGAAGTAGATTTTCTTTAAAATTCCCCACCTTAATATCTTGCAGCAGAATATTTATTATGGAGTTGTGCTTGTAGGTAACGAAGAACATAGGATTGATCAAAAGGGTTTGGTGCTCAGGTGCTCTATTCTTTAGAAAATTCAAGATGAACATGGTAGTGTATATGTAATATCTTAGAGATGCCAAAGGTGATCTGGCTTTTGTAAGAAAAAATGAATGCCAGATTGGAAGGAGAGATGCTCAAAATCCTTGGTATGTTTGATATTTGTATGCATGTTTGTAATTTTTGTCCTGTTTTCCTAGGTCCATACTCTTTCCCAACAACCAAATCCATCTTAGAAGACCTACTTTATTTTTGTTGTCATACTTTATAGGGGCCCCTACTTTATGTCCACCATTCTTTTTTATCATCTATATAAAGCTTGTTCTACACTAGCAATTGTATCATATTGGAAAAGTTCTTTAATCTATGGTCTAATACAGGGTCAAGCCAAACAGAAAAAAGATGGTGGATTTGCTTGGCTGTGGGGGGGAATTGATAGAGATGTTGGTGGGTCCCTGTGGATTCCACCATCAATGACGACCTTTCATTTGAATGACTATGGTTATGATGTTAATTTTGTCTTTATTTTGTTGTTTGAAGGGACAATGGCTTATCTCTTACATAAGCTGGAGGCATGACTTCCTTGTACAGTGTGTATCTACTGAAAGGGTCACTTCCAGCTTTTCTGTAAGACATCTATTACTTTCCCAGCAACAGAAAGGGTCCCTTCGTTGTATAGTGTGTATGTACTGAAAATCTGAGAACCGGGAAAAGTAAAATTCACACCTTGGAAAGTCCTGGAAAATTCTTACAGATCAGTTGATACTTCATAAGTATCTGGATTTAGCAAATTTGTATTAACTTTGTAGTCCATTTTGTAATAGAAATCTCACTCATTTCTAAAAGATAAATCTTTACATATTTTAGACTAATACATGTATTGAAAGATGAAAGTTTCATGTGATTATCACAAGAGAACAAATGTTCCAGCCCTTTCTCTTTTTTCTTTTTTTCTTCTCTGTTTGAAACTGTTTCCTGAGTCATGTATCTAAGAAAGTGGAACTTGTGCATATGAACATAAAGCTTATAGCCTTATACAAGAGTTTTTTGAATGGTGGTAATAAAATCTTTATTTATACAAGAGTTCACTGTTGCAATAGGGCACTACTACTATACTCTAGTCTAGATCTATATAGCATCTTGGTTTGTTTGTGAGAGATGCATACAAGCTTGTAGTGTTACTGCATAAGGCTGTGAAAGTTTTGGACTTATTTACTAGTTTGTGGGTGGTTCCTTTGTAGTGTATGCAACTGTAGTGACATATCTTCTTACATGTGGCTGAAAGAACTTATCTTTACCATTCAAGAAAAAAAATCTTTGACAAAGGCTTTAGTTTTTAGTCAATCCCTTTGGAAAATCCTCCACTACCCCATTTGATATGACTCTTCTCCTCTTTTCATACCTGCTCATTTTCTTTAAAGACAGAAAACTGGCAGTTCCCATGAACTGCTCCTTTTTGCAGGTGATTGACATGTAAGCGCATGTGCATTTGGAAGAAGCAACAGAAGAGACCTCCATTATATAATATGAACAGAATCCTATACAGAAAACCGAAAATGGAAAGAAAGAAAACAGGAGATTCAATGCTTTATACTCTGGAAATGCATTCTAATGAGAGAAAAGAAGGTGGTATTCTGGGTTTTTTTTTTATCTTTAAATTTTCTCTTAAGAATGAGAGGGTGGTGCAATTCAAGTCAAAAGGAAAATCCCAGAAAGGAGAGAGAAAAATGCATCCTCTGTTGGGTTTTTGATATTGGTACTATTCAACCAAACAGAAACCCAGAAAGGAGAGAGATGTTTGAGCCTTTCTCATCTGGGACATGAATTCTAATTGGAGTTCTAGATAGGCTTTTCTTTAGTGTTACAAATGGAGCAGAGTACAATAGTATTCAGTGATCACAAAGAGAAGAACCCAGAAACAGCTGAGAAAACTTAAAGTAGCTGTTTGGTGGGAGACTCTGTCAATGAAAGCAGCTGGTCTTTTGGTGTGTGTGGAGGCTTGTGGGTTGTTTCTGTTGAAGATGTAAGATTGAAATGGAGAGGAGCTGAAGAAGATGGAAAAAGATATTTGTGGCAGAGCAATGCAAGACCCAGTCCTCTCACCTTTTCACGTAGAAAACGCAGAGAGAGAGAGAGAGCTGGAAAATAACTGCCAACAAGGAAGAAAACGATACGAAAGGAGTTCTGACTCGTGGAGTTGGAAGTCTGAGACTTTCAGTCATAGTGCAGCTGCAGTTATATAGAGAAAACAGAGCAAGCAGGAGTTTGGTGACGACTTCTTGCTTTTTACGTGACGACATTGGCGATACTTTGTTAGCAATGCATACAAGAGCAAAATCTCATGTTCGGTTGCATGTAGCTTAGCAATGATGTTCTCAAAGGAAACTTTTGAGAATACACAATCGTGTTCTGACAGGAGCCTGTGCTGTGTGTTCTTGTTGAACCAGATGCTGATTATGATGATGATAAACCATTGAGCGCTAGAGTGTCTTCATTTACTGTGACAGTTAAAAAGAGCAATGCCTCCCATGTTTCAAAAGAGCATATCATTTACTGTGGCATTTGAATGTTGGCAAATAGTAGAATGTTAGCATGGATTTTTATTTTGTAATGGTAATGGTAAAGTACTTTTAATATTGTAAGGATATTTGAATATTAATATGAAGTGGAATGAATATTTGGAATAGATAGATGTTGGGTGTGTAGGAGATTTAGTCTTAGATATCAGATTTCATACGATACAGGTAGGAAGTTGTAATGATGCATATACAGGAAAAAAAATTAAAAAATCAAATAAATAAATAAATGAATATTGATTGCCGGCGCAACATTTTCGCCAGCAAAACACCTTCAAAATAATTACTTAAAAAAAATAAATGTTTTCTCGGCGACAAAATGCGCCGGCAAAAAATTTTAAAAAATTAATTTTCATAAAATATAAATGTTTTGCCGGCGCAAAAAAAACGCCGGTAATAAATTTTGAAAAAAAATTCCATAAAATATAAATGTTTTGCCGGCGCAAAAAAAACACCGGCAATAAATTTTGAAAATTTAGTTGGAGATTTGGGAGTGAGAGTAATATAACAAATTGAAACGAAAAGGTGAGAAAATTGTTGAGAAGGGAACTGAAGTAAATTGAAGTTATTGATGTGCATTACGGTTGGGTCAACTGCAAAGGTGGGTTTGTGGACTGGGTCAATTGCTTAATAGCGTGGGGTTGCTTCATGGAATGGGTTCGTTGGATCAACATAATTTTATAGGGAGAAAATTAAACACGATTAATTTTTAAGCTATTCTTTATGGTCCCATAGAATTTGATTAATCTAGCTCAGTTTGTCATGTGTGGAGATAACAAAATCTTTTATATAAAATTTAAATCATTTTTGTAAGCATGAAGTTATTTTCCGACCCAGCAAAATGTTGCACCAAACACCAATATATAGGAATCATCGAGGAATTTGTTGTTGCACCAAACAACACATATGCGGAAATCGGGCCTGTTTTCTTTGCTGCACCAAACGCTTAGAAAATGATACCATGGATTAGTATTGCCATGGCTTTCTGACACCAAGGAAAATGGGGCACCAAGGATTCCATTGAGGCCAAATTCCTCACTCCGCACAAACGCACCCTTAAAGTTTGTTGCTTTCCTGCCATTAAATGTTCAACATTGAGTGTGTACTTTGCAAGTGCAGTACTCGAACTCTGTGAAGCCTGCTTTTGATGACTTCATATAGAGATGTTAAATAGGCCGGGCGGGGCCGGGCCAACCAGTCAACGGCCCGTGGCCCGACACGGCTCAGTCAATGGTAGGGCCCGCAAGGCACGGGCTGAGGAGGCTGGCCCGTTTGGCCCCGGCCCGCTAGGATGGACCCGTCTGGCCCGTCTAAAAGTGATTTTTTTTAAATGTCCATTTTACCCTCCAAAACAGCCATAAAACGATCATATAAGGGGTATTTTGTGTCATTTTCAATTTTATAAAGTCTATAATACTCTAACCCTCCTATTCTTTTTTCTAATTTTATTAGTTTTATTTATAATATTATAACCCTCGAATATTTCAAGCCCTTAATCTGATTTCCATATTCCCACCTTAACTTCTTAGTGATCTAGATATTTGATTATGTAAATTTGGATAATAATTCAACCAGATCTAGGTTTTGAGAAATAGAATCATAGAATTTGTTTGATATTGATCATTGTGGTTATCCGACTGGTATATAACAACTTTGGTAACTCAGACTTTTCTCAATATCTCATAAAAAAATGATGCTTTTAGACAATGAATTACCTATCAGACAAAAATTAACTTAATTGGTAAATATTTATCTGATAAAGACTTTTAAATAAACTTTATGCTTAGTTGCATGTGTAAAAGGCAATGATGATTCAAAATTGCTCATCAACTACACTGAAAGGTGTAAGTCAAACATGATGTGTGTGTTTGGATGTATGGTAAATTGAAATAAATTGAATTAAAGGAACAAGAATTGACAAAGCAGAGACAATTAGGAGTCTTAAAGAGACCTCTTTGGAATTGACACTCCAACATAGTTGGGCATCTGACAATTTTGCTAAAATGTGCTGATCTAAAAGGTTTAAGAAAAAGAAAGATTGCATCAAATCAAAGTAGTAGTTTGCCTTTAAGACATGTCAAATTAAACTTTAAGTTTTATTCAAAGAAAAGAAACATTTAACTAACCTTAGATGAGATGTCAGCTTATTGATGATGATTATATGATTAAAACCACATCAAGTCCATTTCAAAAAAGAAAGAAAGAAAAAAAAAAAAAACCACATTCAACTTGCAATTTACTTCTTGCAAACATCGGTCAAATTTGAAAGAATCTATGTGCAAGTTTGTCTTTTCTCAACTCTCTACAAATATTTATTTTCCTTTTTTGTATTTAATAACTAATGTTGCCATTTCTTTTATATGAATGCAGAAATCAAATGAAATTAAAGTTTCCATTTCTTATTGTGTTGTAGGAAATTTATCACATAAATATTCAATTGAAAAATATAGTCTTGGATGAAAGCCTAACCTGCACCTCAAAATATGTTGACTTAATTTGGTTACTCAGTCCAAGGTGAGTGGGAAAAACTACTATGCTCGTGGAATTAGAACATTTATAAAGACTTGAATAGGTTTTCTAGGTTGAAAATGTGACAATGAAAATCAAAGTGTTCCACTACCAAGCTCGTGCAATAGGAGGACATGATCATCCGATTGGCATCATGTGCATCCATTGTTCAGGTGGAATGCTATATGAACATCAATTGTAGACCATAAAAATTTATTTTATTAGTTATTATTAGTTACATAAATGAGTGGACCATGATATGTGTAAGACTGGTTGGATTTGCATACAAATTTCAATAACCGAGTTTCTAGAAAGTATTGATATTTAGTTGTTGTCATATGTAAGTGAGATCCCTAATGGGGCCCACTAAATGAAAGTGACCAGCGGGCCGTGCTTGTATTCTATTTTTTTTAATACTGAAAATTCTTTTTTGAAAGAGGTCCACCCCTGTTGGTATCAACCTTGTCTATTTTGATCATTGATTGCCATTGGATTTTTGTTACACTTGTTTGAATAATTGATATTCGATTTTGCAAACCTAGGAACCTTAGTTTTTTTTTTCTTTGTTTTTTGTTAAGTTGGATAGCTAGTCGGAGAGTGATACTATGACTTAATTAAGGACACGAGTATTGGTTGTTGTCCATGTGAGTGAGACCAAGATGCGGACATCACTTAACCACGAATGTGTTGGCATGTAAGAAGAGCCTGGATGCTTGCATGAAATTGAATTCATGTGTATACTAAAATGTATATTTTTGAAAGCGATTAAAAGTAAAGAAGTAGAGGTAAATATTTATAAATGGTCATCAAAGGAGGTGGGACATGAAAAAACCCAACTATCACTTTAATAGATCATTCCTCATCTCTTCTCATTTTATTTTCATAGAAGAGGAGATCATTTTAGTGTAATTTATGGGCATTCACTTTTACTTGTTTAATGTTGACCACTTTTGAAAATATCTAACTTAAAATACATAGGAATTCAAACTCACCAAACAAACTAACTTAAGTCTGGACTTTATCATGCCCATTAAAAGTATATGCTTTTTTTTAAAGAATAATGCCTTTTGCCGTGTAGGAAAGTACATAACTATCATTTACTAACCCAATAATTAGTATATATAATAGAGTAGAGTTGTATTTGGAAACTAAAAGAAAATGATATTTTTAATGAAAAATTTATCAGTGTAAATTGTTGAAAGGTGGGCCCCAAATATTAAAATAAAAAGATAACAATCTTGAGAGGATGAAAGATAGATGGTGTTGATAGAGAGAATAATTGTAGCAAAATAGAGAGATTTTATGGGATATTGATTGGGAGACTTTATGAGATAGATGATTTAGATAAAGAGATTTTTTTGGAGAAAAAAAATTGTGGCATGTGATAACATGGCACCTTAAAGCACTTTATGTTTTTTTTCCATATTTATTTGAAAGGAGAATAATTGGGTGCTGAGATGGCACCCCCCACATCCTACCTCCTCCTTTGCTTTAATATATATTTATATATATATATATATTTATAATGCTTGCTGTTGTTAATCCATCGCCAGGCATTAGCCAATAGTCAATGGCTTGTCTACAATGCCTGTGAGATTTTTTGAAAGTACTGTCATCAATTGTTGGGCTGGTAGTGAACACTGCAAAGACTTTTTCTTGAGACTGAGAAAACATGGACCCCTGAGATGTTTCTTAAAATCTGTTGAGTTTGGGAAGCTTGAGATGCCCAAGTGGTTAAGGGTATTGCTTCTCACCCACAGTGCCATGTATTGACCCATGCCATTGACCGACCACAAGATGGGGAATGCCATCAGGCAGAGCAGGGCCGAAGGCACACTCGAGCGGAGTACGGCTAGAGCCAAGTACCCATGGAACACCCCTAGGAGGCCCCAAGCTAATGAATTAGGATAGTTTACTGCTTCCTCCTATCTAATAGCAAAAAAAAATAAATTACGGGAACCCCCCCCCCCCCCCCCCCCCCCCCCCCCCCCAATCATGGGGATATTATTATTACATTAATTTATGAACCTAAAAAATTTAACTTAAGCTGCATTTTTCTAAAATCCAATTCTGACCGGAAATAGTTCGTAAAATTAAGGTGAGTTCCACTAATGGGGATTTTGAAAATATGATTAAGTTGGATTAAAGATGGATGATGGTCCCATATCGGGCTAAAATTATTATCTCTCATATAAGCCATGCTGATACAAATCCTGCACATCATATGCCTAACATAAAAAAATATTCACATGCTGATATGCATGCACCACACTCTCCTGACACAGTACAATTCATTGATTAAAGTCAAAGGACCCAAACCTCCAATAATTCCAAAAAGGCACAGACAAAGGCGGCTCTGATACTGTTTGTTCAGTTGTACCAGCTATTAGGTTTAGGCCTAGTGTGTGTATATTGTATTCATTTTATTTCAAAAACTCCTATTGGCCGTACACCCACCCCTCATAGGGTGGGTGCAAATACCACCACCCATTTTTAATTTATTTCTGTATTCTTCTTTGACTACTTGTATATTTGTGTACTCCAATGGAATCTGCACTGTATCATGTTGGTACCAAGACTGATTTTATGAGATCGGAAATGATATGTAATTCCCTTTTATATATATATATATATGGGAGATACTCGTATGAGAGATATTCTCACCTTATTATAAGAGATAATGTGGGTCTCTCACATCCATATCCAGTGCCAACAACTTAAATGTAAGAGCCCTCACTCCTATTTCTCAGATAGGGTAAGAGATATCTCTTAGATGAGCATCTCCCTATATATATATATATATATATATATATATATTTAGGGAAGAGCTCTCCTGAGCTACAGCTGAATATAACGTCAGTGGGAGTGGGAGTGTATGAAACGCTCGTGTGGGCGGAAACAAGAAAATCAAGATCTTGCCAAATTTACTTTGGGCCCGCACTTTCTCATTTCCCCCCTTTCATCTTCAGTAGACCTAAACAAGCCTTCTCTCGCTACTACGCTCCATCCCTCTCTGTTGCGATCTCCCTCTCTCGCTCTTGCTCTCTCTCCCTCTCTGCTGCGCTCCCTCTCTCGTCGAGCGTCGAGCTGCGCCTCTCTTCATCTCCGATCTCCAACACAGAAAACAGAGTAAGAAATGGGTTTTGGTGTTGATATGTATTGTTGAGATTTATTTGGGTTGGAAAAATGGGTTCATATAGAGAATTCATCTGCTAGTAAGATGTGTCAACTTGGAAAAATGGGTTGTTTTAAGTGATGCATTTAGAAGGTTTGTAAAGAAATGGGAGGGGTTCATCCAAATTTTGAAATCATGGATAGAACTCACTAAACATTGTGGAGAGTTTGATTTTGGTTCTGTTATTGGGGTGATTTGGAAAGAGAGGAATAAAGGGTGTTTTGAGGGGTACTCTCTTCTTTGGAGGAGTCTTTTGTGGATGAAGTTAAATTTTATGTAACTTTGTGGTTGCTTCAAAGTATTTCCTTTGAACACTGTTGTTTGTAACTAGGAAGAGGTGATCACTAAACAATATCTTTTTCTGGGTGTTGCTTCTTGATCTTGTTTCTTCTGCTTTTGCTCTTTAGAGCTGTTTAAGTATCTTTTATGCTGTTTAGTTACCTTTCATTAATAAACTTTTAAGTTAAACTCGGCAGACACCATGCAGTGCTCAATTGATGGGACATTTTGAAGACTAAGTTTTTAGATCGTGCTATGTATGTTACAAATTCATGAATCAAGGGTTTGTTTTTATCACATAACCCCAACGATCTAATGCGAGCTTCTCGGGGAAACTAACATCCAGATTCGTTGCAACGTTCTACACCTAAAAAGGGGAGGAGTCATAAAAGAAGTCAATCACCTAAAACCAACGAGCCTATCAAGCTCTTTTGTGGCCATCAAATGTGGGCCATAGACTCATATGCTAACACATTTGAACTTCCTGTGACAGCTTGGAGTGGAAAAGTTTAAACATCTTGGTGGCTTTTTATCTTAACTGGTGTGAAGGAGCTAATGAGTTTGTATTTGTAAGCATTTTGAGCTGTTACATGAATATACTCAACAGTCTGCATCAGTAGGGGATGAAATCAATCGACCTCTTGTCCATCATATCTGCTACATATACTGCACACGTTTTTACCTCTATTGCCCCCATGGACAGCCTATTCTACATTTTGGCCTCTATGACCAACCCCAATTTACATCCTGACTAGGCCCTTTTAATCATATATTGAGGCAGGGTAGTTCCATTTAGTTTGACCCCAATCTTTCATTCTGAAATCAAGGCCAAAATGGGTTGGCCTGTGTAAATTTGGCAACCCGAAACACTGATGGAATTGTTTCAGGTTGTGAAACATACTCATAATTTGCCAGGAAATGATTCAAATTTCTCTATAGTCATCCTCATCAAAGCTTTATAATGGTTACTTATAACAAAATATTTCAGGTTAGTTGATGCTGATCCAAGCCAGTCACTGGACTCTAACTTTGGAAGTAGAGAAAGTAGAGAAAGCTCTGATGAAGAAATGCAATGACTTACAATGGTAATTTATTTCTTACTATAAGAAATTTATTGTTCCTCTATTGAAATGTCATGAAGAGAAATGTATATGACTTTATGCAGAGAATGAAGAGAAAGTAGACTGCCATCATGACTTAATGCAGAGAAGAAGCAGAAAAGCAAAAGTTTCCATTAAGCACAGTTCTGAATCGAGTCATGAAGGAATCACAGTTAAGCCCACCTTTTGTTCCCATAGTCTAATATGTTTGAGATTGAAACTTTTGGTAATATGTAAGGGTGTTATTTGTTGTCATAGGGTCTCGGCAATATATGTAAGGGTATTATTTGTTGTCACGGGCGTGAATGAATTGATCTTGGCAATATATGTCTAGGGTATTATTTGTTGTCACAGGCATGAATGAATGGATCTTGGCAATATATGTCCAGGGTATTATTTGTTGTCACAGGCTTGAATGAATTGATCTTGGCAATAGGGTATTATTTGTTGTCACAGGCATGAATGAATGGATCTTGCCAATAAATGTCCAAGGTATTATTTGTTGTCATAGGCATGACTGAATATGATGGATAGTAATTTGGTTAAACAACTCAACAGATACAATCATTGATAAAGGGAATGTACTTGTGGATGGTAATTTGGTTGAATACAAGAATTGATACAAGCATTCATCCAAACACTCCCTTGGGTAGTGGGCCAACCAGTGCCCTAAACAGAGGTACTCGGCAAGGTTTCAGGGCTTCAACAGATTTGAACCCACTGTGTTGGAAAAGTGCGCGAGTGCAAACCAGGCAAATGAGATTATTTTCAATCGAAACAATGCAGATTTGAATTTCATAATATGGACTTTGAAACCCCAAAATCTCAGCCAAAAAATCCCTCGGGAAGTGGGCCAACCAGTGCCCTAAACAGGAGTACTCGGCAAGCTTTCAAGGTTTCAGCAGATTGGAACCCACTGTGTTCGAAAAGTGCGCTAGTGCAAAACCAGCCAAATACGATTGTTTCCGACCGAAACAATGCAGATTTGAAGTTCATAATATGGTCTTTGAAACCCCAAAATTTCAGCCAAAAACTTTCTCGGGATGTGGGCCAACCAGCCCCCTAAAAAGGGGTACTCGGCAAGGTTTCAAGGTTACAACAGATCTGAACCCACTATGTTAGAAATGTGCGCGAGTAAAAAAACCAGCCAAACGCAATTGTTTCCAGCCGAAACTTAGTAGATTTGAAGTTCATAATATGGTTTTTGAAACCCCAAAATTCCAAACAGAAACTCCCACGGGAGATGGGCTAACCAGCCCTCTAAACAGGGGTACTCAGCAAGGTTTCATGCTTTCAACAGATTTGAACCCACTGTGTTGGAAATGTGCTCGAGTCAAAAAACCAGCCAAACACGATTGTTTCCAACCGAAATTTAGTAGATTTGAAGTTCATAATATGGTCTTTCAAACCCCAAAATTTCAAATAGAAACTCCCACGGGAGATGGGCTAACCAGCCCCCTAAATAGGGGAACTCGGCAAGGTTTCATAGTTTCAGCAGATCTGAACCCAATGTGTTGGAAAAGTGCACACGTGCAAAACTAGCGAAACGCGACTGTATCCGCCAAAACTTAGTAGATTTGAAGTTCATAATATGGTCTCTGAAATCCAAAAATTTCAGACAGAAACTCCCTACGTGTCGCGACCCCGGACCGGGAATCCGGGATCGGGACACTAATGGAAAAAGATTGAAAGGTATATACTTCCACAATATACAACTTATTTAATTTCGCACAGGTGTCCGCGGTGAGGATATCACAACAATAGATGAATATTTCTTTTAAGTGCGGAAGCGTGTAGCAAATCAAATAGTCAGTCCATCCTTGGTCATCAAGACAATAACACAAGTCTAAACACTGTATCAGAATGAGTAATGATCTATAGCATGTTACCCAAGTAAGTTAAGGTTTATACAAATAACATTTAATTACATTTCCCAAAAATAGAGGCCCACAAGGCCAATATGACCAAAATACCAATCAAAAGAATGGTTAAACAGTTCCCCAAAATGTACGTCTACATGACGTCATCGGCACGCCACTCAACCAACTGCTGCGGTTCTACGACCGCCTCCTCAAGCTCCTCCTCGGGATATCCAACAACGGGACCTAAGTACCAAAGAGTAGGTCAAACATGACGGTTTGGCAAATGGAGGCAAATACAACAATAATATGAAAATAAATGAATTTACCTTCAAAACATGCAAACCTGTTTAAATAACAATTTCTATGAACGTGATAAAACATTTATCCAAATACAAGGATGCAATGTAAAACATGTAAGGTGACCAAGGAAATGGGAAACGATCAAGATGGCAACCACACGAAGCTAAGTCCTCTATCACTAAGGTGATAGAGCAAGTACTAGGCACTGATCTCAGTCACTCGAGGTGAGGAGAACCGGTGGATCTCATATAATACATATACATATACATTACTATACATGACCACGGTAGCGAGCCGGGCATCGGGGACCACAGTAGTAATCTGCGGCATCGGGACATGACCACGGTAACGACTGGGTAGCGGGATCCAAACTGCAGCTGGCGGGACAAGAGGGGGATCTCCAAGTCGGTGGATCAAACCAACATGGTTATCCAAGCTTAGTAGTGCCGACTCATAGGTCAAATACAATCGGGACATATGCAAGCAAATCAAGTATAAGTAAATAATCAAGCGGGCAAGGCGGGGGTGCTCAAGGGCACACTATCATATCAAATGGTGCAATGCACTTCGGGTCAAGTAACCATTCCAAGTGTATAACAATGCTTTCGGGAAAACAAGACAAGTAGTGCAAATCTTGGGATTAGTAAAGTACTGTAAACAATTGACATTTCGGGAAAATATCTATTTGAAATGGATAGGGACCCCGTATGTCGATCACATAACAATTTGGTACCCTTTGAGTTTGGGGACATTCCGGGCTCCTTATACACTTCGATCTTTTGAAAACTATGAATGAAAACCTTGTGATATGGTTTCTTCCTCAAATGGCCTCACACAATGCCTAATAAATCTCCTTGATATAGAGGGGTCCCCAAAGAATAGTCTCAATGCGTTGAAACAGTCGAACGTTGTCCCAAACGTAACCTAGGCCAGACGACCCGCATCGCTCGAGCGGACTGTAGGGTTCGCTCGAGCGAGTCGCTCGCTGGGATGGTTGTCTGGGTGGGTTCGCTCGAGCGAACTCATTGGGTCGAGCGGTTATTTAAATGCGTTCGAGCGAACAACTCACTGGAATGAGTTTTGGGATGACCGCTCGAGCGAAAAAGGGTGCGTTCGAGCGACCAAGTTACTGGAACGCTCCGAACCCTTTCTGGACAGATCGCTCGAGCGAAGTGTCATGGTCGCTCGAGCGAATTGTCCAGAAACAGATTCCGGACCAGTTCAACTCCTCTCTATTCCTCCTTTTTACAACCTCCTTTTAGCCCTTCTTACACATCAAATGAGGAGTCTAAAACCCCATTCCAACTACCTCAAATCTCTAACATTATCCATCCCATTCTCCTCCATCAACCTTACATTCAATACAAGGAAAAAGGGAGAAGGAAACCATTTCACAACATATACATTTGAAACAAAACAAGAAGACATTCAATGCTATGAACTACCACTTCTCTATGATCATAAATGTGCCATTAATACTCTATCATGAACATTCATTTCAAAACAAAGCATTAAATGTGCATTAATGGAAGATAGCCAAAATCAATGAAAACTTAGGAAATCATTCATCCACTTGCCTTATGTCTTCAAATCAAGTAAATCAAGCTCTAACAAGTCTTTCAAATCAATGGTCCAAGCTACAAGGCAAAAACCCCAAAATAAACCCTAAAATGGTCAAAACAATGAAATAGCAAGGAAACCTTCCAATAATAAAGGTGGAGCTTCTCTATGGCAAAGGAATACAAATCTAGAAGATGAAGGGGAATACTTACTTGCAAGGTCCTCTAATGGCAATGGTAAGCTCAAAGGAAATCTTGAAATGGATGGTTTGCTCCACAAAAGCTATTGAAAGAAAGCTCTCAAGGAGATGAAGAAGGTGATGACCTCTAATCTCCTCTTGGTGCAAGTTTGGGAGTGGATTGAGTGATGGAAAGCAAGAAGAAGAAGGAGTTGTTCACAAAACCCTAGTTTTCTCTCTTGTGCTGGAAAATGAAAATGGAAGGGAAGGGTCTCCTCTTGTAGCAAGTGAGGAGTGGGTTCCACCACTAACAATCTACTTAGGCTGAAATCATCTCTCTCGGGACCTCGGATGAATTCGACGAAGAAGGAAGAAATGTTCGTCGAAATATCTAATTTCCAAAAAGTATAGGTTTCGCGGGTTTCGGGAATATCAAGTTTTGGGTACAGATTTAGTGCACATTGACTGTTTTGCCCTCAGGGCCAAAAACTCGGGTTTCGGGATCTCAAATGGACACGGGATCAACATGAAAGTTGAATGAAATAACAATTCCAACAAAACGGGATTAAAACCATGAATGTAAAACCTCCGATAAATCCTCAAGCATATGCATTGTCATGAAAAGGAACCCCCAAAGGGTCCTACTAACACAACACAATCAAAACTCTCCAAAACCAATACAAAAGCTATACTAAACCCAACTAAGACAAAATTACTAATCAAGCTTAGAGCTAACACGCAGCTTAATTAGCACTAATCGGGTTCACTCGGGTCGGGGTCTTACATCCTCCACCCCTTTGGGCATTTGGTCCTCCAAATGAAATATAAGACTCACCTCTGGTAGAAGATGTGGGTACTTCTTCTGCACTTGATCTCGTAATTCCCATGTGGCCTCTTCCGGTCCATGGTTCTCCCACAATACCTTTACCCACTGAATAGTCCGAGTCCTCAACTCTTGTTCTTTCGTATCAATGATCTCAACTGGCTTCTCAACATAGGTAGCATCCTCTCTGATCTCTAATGGCTCGTGCTGGAGTACATGTGAAGGATCGGGAACATACTTCTTCAACATGGACACATGGAAGACGTTGTGTACACCAGATAGCTCAGGTGGTAAGGCTAATCTATAAGCCACATCACCAATCTTGCTCACAATGTCATATGGTCCAATGTATCTCCGTGATAGCTTGCCCTTCTGCCCAAATCTCAATGTTCCCCTTGTAGGTGACACTTTCAGGAAAACCTTATCTCCTTCCTTGAACTGTAGATCTCTGCGGTGGGAGTCTGCAAAGCTCTTCTGCCTACTTCGGGACACTTTCAGACGCTCTTGAATCAGCTTGATCTTGTCGCTGGTCTCACTAACAATAGTCGGTCCATGGAAACTGCGAATGCCAACTTCTTCCCAACAAACATGTGTCCTACACCTTCTGCCATACAAAGCCTCAAAAGGAGCCATTCCAATACTCGAGTGGTAACTGTTATTGTAAGCGAATTCACACAACGGTAGAGTTTCATCCCACTGAGTCTTGAAGTCTAACACACAAGCACGGAGCATATCCTCAAGAGTCTGAATCGTCCTCTCCGACTGGCCATCTGTCTGCGGGTGATACGCTGTGCTAAACTGTAGTCTCGTGCCCATAGACTCGTGCAATGTCTTCCAGAACCTCGAGACGAATCTGCTGTCTCTGTCAGAAGTGATAGAAACTGGTTGCCCATGTCGACTGACTATCTCGCTAACGAACAACTCTGCTAAAGGTAGCATGTGCATCTTCTTCCCTGTCTTCATAGCAAGGAAATGCGCTGACTTGGTGAGACGGTCCACAATGACCCATATCGCGTCGTTGCCTCTGCTAGTCCTCGGTAATTCTGAAATAAAGTCCATGGTAATGTGCTCCCATTTCCATTCCGGGATCTCTAATGGCTGTAACAATCCTGGAGGCCTCTGATGCTCTGCTTTAATCAACTGACAAGTCATACAACGGGAGACAAACGCTGCAATCTCTCTCTTCATGTTGTTCCACCAAAATCCGCCCTTCAAATTCTGATACATCTTCGTGCTGCCTGGATGCATAGAATACTTCGTGCTGTGAGCCTCAGCCATGATGTCATTCCTCAAGTCTTCAATGTTAGGCACACACAGACGGTCACGGTAGTACAAAACTCCATCAACAACTCGGAAGTCGGGACGTTCTGCTAAATGCTCTGCAATCTTGGCCAACTCTGGATCTTGCAACTGACTATCCTTGATCTTCTGAATGAAAGAAGGTTCTGACATTGTCATATTAGCTAATAGTACACCCTTCCTCAGTGGCTGTAGGTCTAAACTCAACTCTTCAAATTGCTCAAAAATACAAGTGCCACTAAGATTTGCCAAGCCTACTGATTTCCTACTCAAGGCATCTGCAACAACATTGGCCTTCCCCGGGTGGTACTTGATTGGAAAATCATAGTCCTTGATATATCCATCCATCTTCTCTGTCTCATGTTCAATTCCTTCTGCGAAAACAAGTATTGTAAGCTGCGGTGATCGGAGTGGACTTCGAACTTCTCTCCATAGAGGTAATGTCTCCACATTTTCAACGCGAAAACAACCGCTGCTAACTTAAGATCATGGGTGGCATAGTTCTTCTCGTGATCTTTCAACTGCCGGGATCCATATGCAATCACTTTTCCTTCTTGCATCAACACACAACCAAGTCCAACATTCGAAGCATCGGTAAAGATGGTAAAACCGCCGCTCCCGGATGGCAAAGTAAGGACTGGTGCTGTAGTCAATCTCTTCTTTAGCTCTTGGAAACTCTCTTCACACTGATCTGTCCACACATATGGTGCATTTTTCCTTGTCAATTTCGTCAAAGGTGACGCAATCGACGAAAATCCCTGCACAAACCTCCTGTAATAGCCTGCCAAACCCAGAAAACTTCTGATCTCTGTTGCGTTCTTCGGTCTTTCCCAACTCATAACTGCTTCAATCTTGGACGGATCCACTGATAATCCTTCTTTGGAGATGATGTGCCCCAAAAATGCTACTTGCTCCAACCAAAATTCACACTTGTTGAGCTTCGCATACAGCTGATTCTCTCTCAAGAGTTGCAATGCTATCCTCAAATGCTCTTCATGTTCTTCCTTGGTCTTGGAGTACACCAAAATGTCGTCTATGAACACCACGACAAACTGATCTAGATATTCTGCAAATATCTTGTTCATCAAAGCCATGAACACTGCTGGTGCATTTGTCAATCCAAATGGCATCACTAGGAACTCATAGTGGCCATATCTTGTCCGGAAAGCTGTTTTCAACACATCTGCTTCTTTAACTCTCAGCTGATGGTAACCGGATCTCAAATCAATCTTCGAAAAGTATGATGCACCTTGTAACTGATCAAACAATTCATCTATTCTTGGTAATGGGTATTTGTTCTTGATGGTCATTTGATTCAATCTTCTGTAATCTATACACATTCTCATCGAACCATCATTCTTCTTGACAAACAAAACTGGAGCTCCCCATGGTGAAACACTCGGTCTTACAAAACCTTTGTCCAACAACTCTTGCAACTGAGTCTTCAACTCTCCCAACTCTGCTGGAGCCATTCTATATGGTGCAATAGATATCGGAGCAGTCCCTGGTAGCAACTCAATAGTGAAGTCAATCTCTCTAATAGGTGGTAAACCTGGAATCTCCTCTGGAAAAACATCCGGGAACTCCCAAACAATTGGGATCTCCTCCACCACTTGGGACCGTTTATCCTCCGTGATAAACGCCAAATAAGCTTCACAACCACTTCTCAAAAGTCTATCAGCCTTCAATGCTGAGACAAACCCTGCACGAGGACTCCTCCTCTCTCCCTGAAACAACACCCCTGCTGGTGTCTCATCTAACTTGAAAGTCAGGGTCTTATGGAAACAATCCATTGTGGCATGGTATCCTGCCAGCCAATCCATCCCTAGGATGACATCAAAATTGAACATCTCTAAAAGAATGAGATCTGCGGTTAAAACCACTTCTCCTATCTGGACTGTGCAACTAGGATAGTATGTACTACAAATAATTTGTTTGCCTACTGGGGTTGCCATAGTCAAAATAAACTCAAGTTCTCTAACATGCATATCAATCAACTTAGCAAATTCATGAGATAAGAATGAATGGGTGGAACCAGGGTCAAATAAAATTTTAGCTTTTATCCCACAAACAAGAAGTGTACCTTCCACTACATTTCCCGCTGCCTCTGCATCCACTCTATAGACTCCGTAGATTTGGCCTCGCTGTTGGGGCCTATTCTGTGCCTGCTGTGGCTTGCCTGGTGGTGCATTCCTATGCTGCTGAGGTGCACGCTGATTGGGGTTCTGTCCCTGCTGACGAGCTTGTTGTAGATGTTGTTGTGGTCTATGCTGCTGCTGTGGTGGTGCTTGTTGCTGTAGTGGCCTTGCCTGATTCTGGACAACTATTGCATTTTGTGGTGGTGGTGGTGGACGCTGTGCCCCTTGCTGCTGCTGGTTCTGCCTATTCTGCCTTGGGCAATCTCTCATCTGATGGGCCATGGAGCCACATCTAAAACATGCTCCGGTGAGTGTACGACATTGTGCACTCTCATGGTTCTTCCCACAATGTGTACAAACCAATGGACCCTGAGCAATCGGTTCTATCCTCTGTCTCTTGTTCTGGTGGTTCCTTTGCTGGTGGTTCTGCTGCTGAGCTTGTCCCTTGCCTTGCACTCTGAGGATCTTGTTGTGAAAGTTCTCAAACTTATAGGCTCTCTTGACTGCCTCATCAAAAGTGACGGGTGGTACTACCCCGGTGGCATCTCTCTCAATGAAGGGATTAAGCCCCTCAAAGAATTTGACAATTTTCTTCTCCACCGTATCCACCAACTCCGGAGCATATCTGGACAATCTCTCAAACTTGGTGAGATATTCGAGAACCGTCATGCTCCCTTGGACAAGCTGTTGAAATTCTATGGCCTTTTGCTTCTTGATATGAGCATGTACATATTTGTCATGGAATTGCCTCTTGAAATTTGCCCAAACCTCTGCATCAGCCATGGTCCTGTATTCTTCTCTAACCGTTTTCCACCATCTGTATGCTAAACCAACAAAGAGGGATGATGCTAGCTTAACCCTATCTCCTCCTGTACACTGGAAAATCTCAAAGATGTTCTCCGTGTGTTCCAACCAGTCATCTGCAGCCAATGGGTCTCCTAATCCAAGAAATTCCTTCGGATCTCTCTTCCTGAATCGCTCAAACAAGGCATTAGGATCATGTTGCCTCTGGTTTATGACTATAGCTGGTTGGGGTTGAACCGGATCGGGTCTCCTCTGTAAGACCTCAAGCAACTGCCTTTGCATTTCAGCCATCTCCCTAGCATGGTCTTCTTCTCTCTTGAGCATCTGTTCTTGCAATCTAGCTTGGTTCTCATTGGCTTGACGCTGCTGGTCAAGCATTGCTTGCATCATTTTCTGAAACTGGTTTGGTGGGTTGTTCTCAACCATATCTTCTTCTACCGGTCCAGTGTGATCACTATTACCGCTAGAAGGAATGCCATTCACTGTTCTCTTACGAGGAGGCATGATGCTGCAAAACAAATTGTTAGCACATAATAATATAAAGGGTCACACATTGCTCACACGATACTAGCTACCGAAAGATCTAACGGATCCTCGCCACGTCCTTAGGATTTCTAGTTTCTTTTAATTGCTTGAAACACGTCTCGCTCTGATACCAGTCTGTCGCGACCCCGGACCGGGAATCCGGGATCGGGACACTAATGGAAAAAGATTGAAAGGGATATACTTCCACAATATATAACTTATTTAATTTCGCACAGGTGTCCGCGGTGAGGATATCACAACAATAGATGAATATTTCTTTTAAGTGCGGAAGCGTGTAGCAAATCAAATAGTCAATCCATCCTTGGTCATCAAGATAATAACACAGGTCTAAACCCTGTATCAGAATGAACAATGATCTCTAGCATGTTACCCAAGTAAGTTAAGGTTTATACAAATAACATTTAGTTACATTTCCCAAAAATAGAGGCCCACAAGGCCAATATGACCAAAATACCAATCAAAAGAATGGTTAAACAGTTCCCCAAAATGTAAGGTCTCTCATAACCATCAAATGTCTACATGACGTCATCGGCACGGCACTCAACCAACATCTGTGGTTCTACGACCGCCACCTCAAGCTCCTCCTCGGGATATCCAACAATGGGACCTGAGTACCAAAGAGTAGGTCAAACACGACGGTTTGGCAAATGGAGGCAAATACAACAATAATATGAAAATAAATGAATTTACCTTCAAAACATGCAAACCTGTTTAAATAACAATTTCTATGAACGTGATAAAACAATTATCCAATTACAAGGATGCAATGTAAAACATGTAAGGTGACCAAGGAAACGGGAAACGATCAAGATGGCAACCACACGAAGCTAAGTCCTCTATCACTAAGGTGATAGAGCAAGTACTAGGCACTGATCTCAGTCACTCGAGGTGAGGAGAAACGGTGGATCTCATATAATACATATACATATACAATACTATACATGACCACGGTACGAGCCGGGCATCGGGGACCACAGTAGCAATCTGCGGCATCGGGACAAGATCACGGCAACGACCGGGTAGCGGGATCTAAACTGCAGCTGGCGGGACAAGAGGGGGATCTCCAAGTCGGTGGATCAAACCAACATGGTTATCCAAGCTTAGTGGTGCCGACTCATAGGTCAAATACAATCGAGACATATGCAAGCAAATCAAGTATAAGTAAATAATCAAGCGGGCAAGGCGGGGGTGCTCAAGGGCACCCTATCATATCAAATGGTGCAATGCACTTCGGGTCAAGTAACCATTCCAAGTGTATAACAATGCTTTCGGGAAAACAAGACAAGTAGTGCAAATCTTGGGATCAGTAAATTACTGTAAACAATTGACATTTCGGGAAAATATCTATTTGAAATGGATAGGGACCCCGTATGTCGATCACATAACAATTTGGTACCCTTTGAGTTTGGGGACATTCCGGGCTCCTTATACACTTCGATCTTTTGAAAACTATGAATGAAAACCTTGTGATATGGTTTCTTCCTCAAATGGCCTCACACAATGCCTAATAAATCTCCTTGATATAGAAGGGTCCCCAAAGAATAGTCCCAATGCGTTGAAACAGTCGAACGTTGTCCCAAACATAACCTAGGCCAGACGACCCGCATCGCTCGAGCGGACTGTAGGGTTCGCTCGAGCGAGTCGCTCGCTGGGATGGTTGTCTGGGTGGGTTCGCTCGAGCGAACTCATTGGGTCGAGCGGTTATTTAAATGCGTTCGAGCGAACAACTCACTGGAATGAGTTTTGGGATGACCGCTCGAGCGGAAAAGGGTGCGTTCGAGCGACCAAGTTACTGGAACGCTCCGAACCCTTTCTGGACAGATTGCTCGAGCGAAGTGTCATGGTCGCTCGAGCGAATTGTCCAGAAACAGATTCCTGACCAGTTCAACTCCTCTCTATTCCTCCTTTTTACAACCTCCTTTTAGCCCTTCTTACACATCAAATGAGGAGTGTAAAACCCCATTCCACCTACCTCAAATCTCTAACATTATCCATCCCATTCTCCTCCATCAACCATACATTCAATACAAGGAAAAAGGGAGAAGGAAACCATTTCACAACATATACATTTGAAACAAAACAAGAAGACATTCAATGCTATGAACTACCACTTCTCTATGATCATAAATGTGCCATTAATACTCTATCATGAACATTCATTTCAAAACAAAGCATTAAATGTGCATTAATGGAAGATAGCCAAAATCAATGAAAACTTAGGAAATCATTCATCCACTTGCCTTATGTCTTCAAATCAAGTAAATCAAGCTCTAACAAGTCTTTCAAATCAATGGTCCAAGCTACAAGGCAAAAATCCCAAAATAAACCCTAAAATGGTCAAAACAATGAAATAGCAAGGAAACCTTCCAATAATAAAGGTGGAGCTTCTCTATGGCCAAAGAAATACAAATATAGAAGATGAAGGGGAATACTCACTTGCAAGGTCCTCTAATGGCAATGGTAAGCTCAAAGGAAATCTTGAAATGGATGGTTTGCTCCACAAAAGCTATTGAAAGAAAGCTCTCAAGGAGATGAAGAAGGTGATGGCCTCTAATCTCCTCTTGGTGCCAGTTTGGGAGTGGATTGAGTGATGGAAAACAAGAAGAAGAAGGAGTTGTTCACAAAACCCTAGTTTTCTCTCTTGTGCTGGAAAATGAAAATGGAAGGGAAGGGTCTCCTCTTGTAGCAAGTGAGGAGTGGGTTCCACCACTAACAATCTACTTAGGCTGAAATCATCTCTCTCGGGACCTCGGATGAATTCGACGAAGAAGGAAGAAATGTTCGTCGAAATATCTAATTTCCAAAAAGTATAGGTTTCGCGGGTTTCGGGAATATCAAGTTTTGGGTACAGATTTAGTGCACAATGACTGTTTTGCCCTCAGGGCCAAAAACTCGGGTTTCGGGATCTCAAATGGACACGGGATCAACATGAAAGTTGAATGAAATAACAATTCCAATAAAACGGGATTAAAACCATGAATGTAAAACCTACGATAAATCCTCAAGCATGTGCAATGTCATGGAAAGGAACCCCCAAGGGGTCCTACTAACACAACATAATCAAAACTCTCCAAAACCAATACAAAAGCTATACCAAACCCAACTAAGCCAAAATCACTAATCAAGCTTAGAGCTAACACGTAGCTTAATTAGCACTAATCGGGTTCACTCGGGTCGGGGTCTTACACTCGGGAAGTGGGTTAACCCGCCCGCCCCCTAAACAGGGGTACTCGACATGGTTTCATGGTTTTAACAAAACTGAACCCACTGTGTTGGAAATCTGAGCCAGTGCAAAACAAGCCAAACGCGATTGTTTTTGAACAAAACGTAGAAGATTTGAAGTTCATAATATGGTCTTTGAAACCCCAAAATTTCAGACAGAAACTCACTCGGGAGGTGGGTTAACCAGCCCCCTAAACAGGCGTACTCGGCAAGGTTTCACATTCTCAGTAGATCTGAAACCACTGTGTTGGAAAAGTGCGCGAGTGTAAAACCAGTAAAACGCGATTGTTTCCGACTGAAACTTAGTAGATTTGAAGCTCATAATATGGTCTTTGAAACCCCAAAATTTCAGACAGAAACTCCCTTGGGAGGTGGGTTAACCAACCCCCTAAACAGGCGTACTCGGCAAGGTTTCATAGTCTCAGCAGATCTGAACCCACTGTATTGGAAAAGTGCGCAAGTGCAAAACCAGCGAAACGTGATTGTTTTCGACCGAAACTTAGCAGATTTGAAATTCACAATATGGTATTTAAAACCCCAAAATTTCAGACAGAAACTCCCTCAGGACGTGGGTTGACCATCCCCCTAAACAGGGGTACTCGCCAAAGTTTCATAGTTTCAGCAGATCTGAACCCACTGTGTTAGAAAAGTGCGCGTGTGCAAAACCAGCCAAACGCGATTGTTTCTGACAGAAACTTAGCAGATTTGAAGTTCATAATAGCGTCTTTGAAACCCCAAAATTTTAGACAGAAACTCCCACGGGACGTGGATTAACCAGCCCTCTAAACAGGGGTACTTGGCAAGGTTTCTTAGTTTCAGCAGATCTTAACCCACTATGTTGTAAAAGTGCGCGATTGCAAAACCAGCATAATGCGATTATTTCTGTCCGAAACTTAGTAGATTTGAAGTTCATAATATGGTCTTTGAAACCCCAAAATTTCAGATAGAAAATCCATCGGGAAGTGGGCTAACCAGCCCCCTAAACAGGGGTACTTTGCAATATTTCATGGTTTCAACAGATATGAACCCACTGTATTGGAAAAGTGCGCGAGTACAAAACCAGCGAAACAAGATTGTTTCTGACCGAAACTTAGGAGATTTGAAGTTCATAATATGGTCTTTAAAACCCCAAAATTTCAGACAGACAATCCATCGGGAAGTGGGCTAACCAGCCCCCTAAACAGGAGTACTTGACAAGGTTTCATGGTTTCAACAGATCTGAACCCACTGTGTTGGAAAAGTGCGGGAGTGCAAAACCAGGCAAATGCGATTTGTTTCTGACCGAAACTTAGTAGTTTTGAAGTTCATAATATGGTCTTTGAAACCCCAAAATTTAAGACATAAACTCCCTCGGGAGGTTGGCTAATGAGCCCCCTAAACAGGGGTACTCGGCAAGGTTCCATGAAAGCAACAGCTTGTGTTAAACTAGAAGTCTTTCCTGTTATGCTTTGGTGTGTTTAAAGTTGTGGAAAGAGCTTCTCATATGTTAGTTTCCCCGAGAAGCTCGCATTAGATCATTGGGGGTATGTGATAAAAACAAACCCTTGATTCATAAATCTGTAACAAACATAGCACGATCTAAAAACTTGAGTCTTCAAAATGTCCCATCAATTGAGCACTGTATGGTGTCTGCCGAGTTTAACTTAAAAAGTTCATTAATGAGAGGTAACTAAACAACATAAAAGATACTTAAACAGCTCTAAGAGCAAAAGTAGAAAAAACATGATCAAAGAAGTAGCACCCAGAAAAAGACATTGTTTAGTGATCACCTCTTCCTAGTTACAAACAATAGTGTTTGAAGGCATTACTTTAAAGCAACCACAAAGTTACATAAAATTTAACTTCATCCACAAAAGACTCCTCCAAAGAAGGGAGGCCCCTCAAAACACCCTTTATTCCTCTCTTTCCAAATCACCCAAATAACAGCCACCAAAATCAAACTCTCCACATAATGTTTAGTGAGTTCTAACCATGATTTCAAAATTTGGCTGAAACCCTCCCATTTCTTTACAAACCTTCTAAATGCATCATTTAAAACAACCCATTTTCCCCAGCCCAACACAACCCATTTTTCCAAGTTGACACATCTCACTAGCAGATGAATTCTCTATATGAACCCATTTTTCCAACCCAAATAAATTTCAGCAATACATATCAACACCAAAAACCATTTCTTACTCTGTTTTCTGTGTTGGAGATCGGAGATGAAGAGAGGCGCAGCTCGACGCTCGACGAGAGAGGGAGCGCAGCAGAGAGGGAGAGATCGCAGCAGAGAGGAGAGAGAGCATGAGCGAGAAAGGGAGACCGCAACAGAGAGGGATGGAGCGCAGTAGCAAGAGAAGGCTCGTTTAGGTCTACCGAAGATGAAAGGGGGGAAATGAAAGTGGGAAATGAGAAAGCGCGGGCCCAAAGTAAATTTGGCAACATCTTGATTTTCTTGTTTCCGCCCACACAAGCCTTCAGCACACTCCCGCTGATGTTATTTTCAACTGCAACTCAGGAGAGCTCTTCCCATATATATATATATATTACTTTTTGAGGTCTGTTACATGCCACAAGTAGCTTAAGGACAGAGCCACGGAGATAATCATGAGTCTTTCTTTGGCTTCTTTTGCAATTTAGTTGGCCTACTTCGTTTTTCATTTCTAGGCACTAAAGGTTCCTAATTTCGCCTAAAATTAGGGAGAAACATGAAGCCATTGATGTCATTTCTCAAGTCTCTCCCAAAATTAAGGGCTTCCTAAGTGTTCTTAGCCTTCTCTAAGCTCCCAAGTTTTAAATAAATTTCTATTATTCGTTCTTCCTGGATACAATCTTGTTTAATAAAATATGAGTTAAAAATTTCTTTTTATGGGTAAAGAATATAGAATATATATGTATATATAAGTACAGAATGATTAAATTAAGATTATAATTTTTTTTAAGAAGGAAACAATGAGAGATATTAATGTGAAAAGATACTACAACCACAACTATTGAAAACATCTATATGATGGAACGTCGGTATAGGAGATTTAAACCAGACGCCCACCAAAATTTCACAATAGCTGCACTTAAATTACATGAATGATCAACCCCTTGCTTTGCTAAAGAATCTACCATCCCATTAACGTCCCTATTGATGTGTTGAAAGGAAACCACGAGATTAACGTTGAGTGTTGAATCTCATTAAAGTGGAACTGTACATTCCAAGGGCCCTTAGAGTATTTTACCCAGGATGCCGTGTTGGAAGAGTCGCATTCCATTATAAGGTCAAATTGAAATGATCTCCAATAAATGCGAAGAGCTTCCAAAATGGCCAATACTTTTGCCATGTTAGAATCTTTGATCCCAACATGCTTTGAGAACATATACAACACCTCCTTTATGATTTGAGTACCTGACACGACCCGAGCCTGAGATTAAAATTAAATCCGAGTTAACCCCAAGTCGCGTCCATACTTACTCCCGTGAACTTCAAATCAAATGGAATTCACAAAGGATATCAAATATAAACATTTATGCAGAAATATATACAATGCTTTATACAAATTATACAATGTTCATTGTACAAAACAATTCTTATTTACACTATATTTTAAACATCCAATTGCATATTTAAATACAATGCAAGGATGATAATTATGACACGTTTCAAAAACAATTTCCTTTTAAAAGTTTCCATTCTGTTTTCGTTCTCAAATATCATATCATATGATATCTCATCACTTCCATTCGACTAATTCTCCTGGAGGAGCCGGAACAATCTCTTCCGTTGGCGCTGCGGTCTCGAAAGGACCGGCACGGGTAGTTGAGCCCGTAATGCCATCAATAACACTGTGAATACGACGATTCAACAATATATAAACAAATCTATGATTTTATATGCTAAAATACACATTTAATCTGTTTAAATTTAACATTAGACAAATACACATACAATTCCGAATCAATAAGAGTATTTATTCAGAAATTGGCAACTACAATAGCATTTTATTTTAAATCACATCTTCGCTAAAAGGAAGGAATCATCTTCCATAAAAGGAAGGAATCATGATACAAAAATAAAATATTGTGGGATTTATCAATGCCCGGGCCAGAAACTACCGACATCACCACGGAGCTCCAGAACACTCTCAAATCATCTACTGCAGTAGGAACAACTCTAATGAGCATTAACAAAATAACTATGTAGTGCCAGACTCAAGAGTTAATACAATTCAACATATTTAATCCGTTTCAATTCAACAGATTCAATTCAATAAACAATCCTTTTCGGATTCAATTCAATTTAATTCAATAACATTGGAAACAATTAAGACCAATGTAACTCACAATATAAACTTAAGATCAATCCATTTTGAATATAACTCAATTTCAAGAGTTAAGATGGTCTACATTATCATTCAATTCACCTTATCATTCCAAACCATCCATTTAGGTGTAACACTTGGTTATCTAATGCACGTGTTGTTTTTTATGAACATCACATTATAGATAATGCACATTAGAGTCTCCTTAATTATCACCTATGGAGGTTTGTAACAAATGAACGATTAACACACACCACTAAAATAAGGTTCAATTTCATCAATACTCCTTCTTCTATAGTCCATAAATCTCAATTACAATATAAATAGTCTCTAGACTAATTTATAGACCTATTTACACACATCAAATGAGTTTTTGATTCAAGTAGAATCACCTTTGTTTGGACCCAACTTTGAGTCTTCCAATCACAAGGATATGTAGACCATTAGATTCTACGTTCCAAGAACTTTCCAACGATACGTGGAAGTCCAAAATCCGACCTACGGTTCAAAAGTTATGGCATTTTGAAGTTGTCATTGCTAAGCCCACTAGGCTAGCTTGCTATAGCGAGCCCAGAGCTCACTATTGTTTGGCCTTTGAAACAGCAGCCTGATGCTATTTTTTGAAGCCATCTTGATTCCCATTCATTCTCAACATGCACTATACATGGAACCTTCTGTTCCCTTCTAAAATACCATCTCCAAAACAACATCTTCCAAACCATTCAATCAACCCATACACATAATTAAAATTTATAAATAAATAGGGCTGACTTCATAATCATAACAAAATCAATAGAAAACTATACCAAATAGCATCTAATCACAAGAAAATGTTTATACTTGCCTCAAATTCGAATCTAACACAAAACCCCTCTTTCTTTTAAGCTTCAAGTTGACACAAATGACCCAATTTCAAACCCTAACATCACCAAATCAACCAAATATGAATTTAATGAGCTATTGAGATGGACAAGGGTCTAAACCACCTAAAAAAAACTGAAATCACTCTCAATACTCACTTGACAACTTAATAAGAGAAAACTTGAGATTCCTCTCAAACCCCAACTCCAAGAAAACAACTAGATGATGGTGAAGATGAAGAACACCAAGTTCTTTCTCCAAAAACCACTTGCAAGCTTTCAATTTGAACAATTGATGAGAAAAGAAGAAGAAAACCTAGACTGAACTCCTCGCTGCTTATGTGATGAACATACGAATGAAATAGAAGCTGGGTTCTGTTTACCTTATGTAACAGAACTTTACACACAGCCCCCCATTATTACCTTCATTCATATTTTAAGTCAATTGAAGGCTCATTTGAAATCAAATGAATTCAAGTATATTATGAAAGTTGATGTACTCTATGAGATACACACGATGGTATAAAAAATTACCGTATTTGACGAAATACGCAAAAATACGTATTTAAGGAAAAGTCCTCAATTTCATCAACTTGAGTCTAAAATCAACTCAATCAATTCAATCTCTTCTAAATTCATTTCATTATACTTAATTCATCTACTTGAGACTAATTTGATCCATTTTAGTCGTTAATCATTGTTAATACAATTAAACACAATTAATCCACACTGATCTCAATTAATTAGTGTTAATCATGATTAGTTCGGGACGGGGTGTAATAGTACCCTACCAATTCTTGCTGGGCCCGGCTTCCTGCAAGATACTCCATCCACGTTAACCAATAGAACTCCACTTGGAGGAGGGCACTGAGACAATTTATCTTTTCTTTAATACTCCCATCCTCAAGCAAGCTCCCCAATTATATAGAAAATATTATCTATCTTGAGATTAGAACATTCCTTTCTAACAAATGCCAATTCTGTGATTCTCAAAATTGTAAGACCCCAACCCGAGTAGTGCTAATTAAGTTGCGTGTTAGTGCTAAGCTTGATTAGTGATTTTGGCTAAGTTGGGTTTTGAATAGCTTTTGATATAGTTTTGGGGAATTTTGATTGTTTTGGGTTAGTAGGGCCCTTTGGGGGTTCCTTCTCATGACATTGCATATGTTTGAGGATTTATCGGAGGTTTTTGCATTAATGATTTTAATCCCATTTTATTCGTATTGATAAGCTCTACAACTTTCACGTTGATCCCGTCCCTGTTCGAGATCCCGAAACCCGATTTCATAGCCTTGAGGGCAAAACAGTCTTTTTACACTAAATCTGTACCCAAAACTTGATATTCCCGAAACCCGTGAAACATATACTTTTTGGAAACTAGATATTTCGACGACCATTTCTTCCTTCTTCGTCGAATTCATCCGAGGTCCCGAAAGAGATGATTTCAGCCCAATTAGGTTTCTAGTGGTGGAGCCCACTCCCCACTTGTTTATAAGGAAACCTTTCTCTTCCCATTCCCTTTTTCCAGCACAAAAAGAACCTAGGGTTTGCTTTTGGAAACTTTTCTTCTTCCTCTTGCTTCTTCATCCTCAATCCACTCCCAAGCTTGCACCAATAGGAGAGTTGAGGTCATCTTCTTCTTCACCTCCTTGAGAGCTTCCTCTTGATAGTTTTGTGGAGAAAACCCTCCATTCCAAGACTTTCTTTGAGCTTGTCATTGCCATTAGAGGACCTTGCAAGTAAGTATTCCCCTTCATCTTCTAGATTTGCATTCTTCTAGCCTTAGAGAAGCTTCACCTTCATTATTGTAAGGTTTCCTTGTTATTTCATTGTTTGACCATTTTAGGGTTGTTTGTTTGGGGTTTTGCTCATAGTTTGGATTCCTTGCTTGGAAGAGTATTAGAGCTTGATTTCATTGTTAGAGAGACCCAAGGCAAGTGGATGTTTTGATTTTTATAAGCTTTCAATGATTTTGGTATTTTCCACTCATGCCTATTTATTGCATTGGTTTGAAATAAATGTCCATGTTAGAGTTTGGTAGTGCATTTATGACTTATAAGTGTATTGGTGAATGTCATTTAATTCTCTTCTTGTTTGTACTAAATGTACTCTATGGTGAAATGGTTTCCTTCTTCCTTTGTATGGAATGGGATGTGGATGGAAGAAGTGATGGAGTGAACACATAATGGGGTTTTGAAGAAGTGTAGATAGAGGCATTGGAGGAGCTCTTAGCTCAATTTTATTGCAGGGACCAAGTGGAAGTGGGGAGAATGGTTTTGAGGAGGAGAAAGGGCTTAAATCTGAACACAGTGGGTGATTCCCGCACCTGGCGGTCAGCCTGCGGTCACCAGGCGGCTAGCCGCCTGGTGACTGGCGGCTAACCACCAGCTAGCCGAAATGTCACGGTTGCTTTTCCAGAGAGCACACTTCTCCGCCTGAAAACTCGGTCAGCTCCACGGGCCGAACCCATCGGCGGCTAACCGCCAGCTAACCGCACCTTGGCGGTTAGCTTTCCAGTAAGCTGCATTTCTGCAGCCCAGCCGCGGTCAGCCAGCGGCGGCTAACCGCTAGCTGACTGCCAGGTGACCGAAATTTCCCAGGTTTCGGAGAGCTCCTCGCTCGAGCGCTGAGCTTTGTCGGTCAAAGGAGATTCACTAGGCATTGTATGAGGTCATTCGAGAAAGAAACCATATCACGAAGATGTCATTCGAAGTTTTGAAAATTCAAAGTGTATAAGGAGCCCGGAATGTCTTCAAACTCAAGGAGTACCAAGTTATCATTACAATCGACATACGGGACCCCTATTCACCTTAAACAAATCTTGAAACCAGTATTTTAACCGAAATTGTTATAGTTCATTGTTTCACTTCATTCCAAGATTTGAATTATATGATTTGATTTCCCGAAAGCATGATAGTTACACTAGTAACAGTTATTTATCCCGAAATGTATTGCCCGACATGAAATGACAGTGTGCCCTTGAGCACCCCCGTCTTGCTCGTCTATTATTGTACTTGATTTACTTGCATATGTCCCGATTTGTTATTTGACCTATGAGTCGGCATCACTAAGCTTGGATACCTTGTCGGTTTGATCCACCGACTTGGAGATCCCTCTCCCGTCCCGCCAGCTACAGTTTGGATCCCGATACCCGGTCTATTACCGTGGTCCCGTCCCGATACCTGGTTAGCTACCGTGGTCCCGTCCCGTATATTTATATTGTATATATGACTTGCGTTGAATCTCCTCACCTTGAGTGACTGAGATCAACGTCCCGTTATACTGTTGTCACTTTAGTGACAGAGGACTTAGCTTTATGTGATTGCCATCTTGTTAGTTCCCGATTCCTTGGTTACCTGATTTACCTGTTTTCTAACAAGTGATTTATCTACTCTATGAGAGTTCTTGTTTAAACAGATTTCTATGCTTTTCAAGGTATTTCCCTTTATTATTATATGTTGTTGTATTCTTCTCATTCGCTTACCAGACCGTCGTGTTTGACCCAATTGCTTTGGTACTCAGGTCCCGTTGCCGGTTTCCTTGAGGAGGAGCCAGAGGAGGCGGTAGGTGAGCCGCAACCTCTAGTCGAGTGGCGCGCTGACGATGTCATGTAGACATCGGGTTGCTAAGAGAGGCATAACATTTTGAGGGGAACTATTTAACCATTCATTGGGTTATTGTTTTGTTTATATTGGCCTTTGTTGGCCTCTAATTTTGGGAAATGTAATTAAATGATATTTGTATAAACTTTAACCTACTTTGGGTAACATGCTAATGTTCATTGCTCATTCTGATACAGTATTTTATACTTGTGCTATTGTCTTGATGACCAAGGATGGTTTGACTATTTGATTTGCTACATGCTTCCGCATTTAATAGAAATGTTCGGTTATGGTTGTGATATCCTCACCGCGGACACCTGTGGGAAATTAAATAAACGTAGGTTGTTATCATTTAAATAGATGTAATGTGGATCATCATTTAGTCCCGATCCCGGGTCGGTTCCTTCGTGGGGGCCCGGTTCGGGGTCGCGACAAAAATTATGGTGGCCGGCCTTCCCAAGAAGATCAAAATCGAAGTATGTTTTAGGTGATAAATGATAGACCCCCATAATGTTAGGCTCCGTCCCGAGTTAATCAAAATTAACTCTGATTAATCTCAATTAAGGCTAATTAAGCATGTTTAATGAACTAATGGTGAGTTATTGCCAAATGGAATTGCATTAGCCTACTATGAGTAATTTAGGCTTAATGAAATAGGAAGCAAGATTATGAAATGAATTGAATAGAAATGAAGCTTAAACAAGCAAGCGAAGGATTTATTCGTAAATACGAATCTTTACGTATTTGATCGAATACGGAAACTATTGTTAGGAATTTTGCATTTGCAATTTGATGGATGCATTTTCACTTTAGCATCATTTGAATTTACACTCATGCATTGTTTTAGAATATCTTGAAATCTTGATTTTTACATGCATTGGTTTTAGACTTGAAGAAATCTTGTTTTATGCATGTTTTGTTTCTAAACTTGGATGCATTGATTTTAGAATCCAAACTCTTTTGAAAACCTAATTCTTTGTGCATTACTTTTGAGAAATCATATTGAGAATTTAGGTTTGTGCCTTGCATACTTTTATCACTTTCAGAATCATTTTTGTATGCATTTTTATGAGAAAAGAGTTTTATCAAATCAAGCTAGCTTTTGGTTTTAAAGTTTCAAATCTATTTAGGCTTTGTGTGTTTCATGTTTTTTAAACATCTTAAGTTGATTTAAAACATGTTACCAAGCTTGGTTTAGTGGCCCAAAAATCCCCACAAAGAGAAACCTTCAAATATGCAAAATATGGGAATTTTTGATCCAGGGGGTGGTCCGGCAGTGTCGCCGGTCGACCGGCCCAGAGGTCCCGGTCGACCGGGAACACTGCAGGCCATCTGGGCCCCTGGAGCCCCAACGGTCATTTTTCTGACCGTTGTGTGATCCCGGTCGACCGAGACCTGTTTGCAGGTCGACCGAGGACTAGCCGTTGGACTGTTTTCTTGTATAAAGTCCATTCATTTCCAACCTTTTTCAAGGCTTGAACCATGAACCTTTGAGACCATTTTGGAGCCAAAGAAAGGGGAAGAAGTTGGAAAGGCTAGAGGGCTATTTGGAAATCAAATACTTGAGTTTTAAAAAGGTCACTTTACTTGTATTTTGATTTCCATTAAAATGAAATCCATGCATGCTTAAATCTTTGTATTTTCACTTATGCATGATTTCTAGAGTTGTGTTGCAAACTCAATATCATCTTTGGTAAATTAGTTTGGTTTGCAAACTCTCTTATCCTAATCACATGTGTTCTTAGACTTTAACATTCATACAACTTGTTTGTTTCATTTCTTCAAAGTTGTTTGAATCTTTTATGTGATTAGTTTTCTCTTCAATCATCATTTTATAAGCTTTGATTTTAAAATGCATCATGCATTCATTTAAGAGCTTCATTGTTGTAATTGATTGAAGAAAAGTATTCATACACTTGTGCACACACTTTAGCTTGTTTTGGTGTATGTTTGTAATTTGTATTACACTTTCACATTAGCCTATTTAGAGGCAATTTATATGTGCTTAATTTGTATCTCTTAGAGTGTTCTTTTGTGAAGACACCTTCTTAGAGAAATCTTTATTTGTAAAGGTTATTGCTTAGCCTAAGAAAAGCATCTTGTAAAGGTTATTACTTAGCCTAAGAAAAGCATTGTGTAAAGGTTATTGCTTAGCCTAAGAAAAACATCTTGTAAAGGTTATTGCTTAGCCTAGAAAAGCACATTGAGAGGTTGTTGTTTAGCCTAGAAAAACAACATTGTAAGGGTTATTGCTTAGTCTAGTAAAAAGCATAAATAGTGGAAATCCGGTGGGGTGATTGGATCACAAGCCGGTAGTGGACGTAGGCATTGAGGCCGAACCACTATAAACCTTTGTGTTGTGGTGCTTGCTTTTGTGGTGATTGTTTATTTTAGCTTCCGCATATTGTATGGTTAATCATCACATGTGACTAGTTTATGTTAAGAATTTAAATTGGTCTAAAATTGGTCATATTTGTAGCACACCCTATTCACCCCCCCCCCTCTAGGGTTAGGATCCCAGGACTTTCAACTATTGATACCAACATACGTATCTTGAAGAGTACGAGGATTTTCATAGAAGGCTCGAAGTTGTTCGACGACTGTCGGATCAAATGACCTTTCATTTGACTCAAATTGTAATTAAGAGAACTTAATGGGGGGCTTAATGTAAAAGGATCCTTATATGTGATAAGATGAACTCATTTGAGTTCATTCATTTCATTCAAACCCTAGGCAACATCTTCTTTAGCCGTTTTCTTCTTCTTTCATCCATTTCTTCTTCATCAAGAGTGAATTGAAGGGATTGAAGTGAAGAGGAGTCTATCTACTTCATCATCTTATTAGAGGTTCTTGGAATTAAAGCTTCAATTTGAGGAGTTCCATCTCAAATCCAAGATAAGAAAAGGGTTTAGTGTCTATCAAGCTTCAAACAAGGCAAGTATATCCATGTATTTATGCTTGTTAAGGTGGTTTCATTGATTTTGATGGAAATAGATGATGAATCAAATGTTAATGTATTTTGGGAGTTTAAAACCCTAATTAGGTTATACACTTAATGGAATGGATTATGTTAAGTATGGTTAGATTTATTTCCATACACTAGTTGTCTATTAGGTTCATCAGAGGTGCAAGAAAGCAAAAAAGGAATGGATTGAAAAAAACCATTCCCTGCACTGCAGTTACAGAACATATGTTCTGTTTCCGCAGTGTGGCCGGTCGACCGACCACTTGGCCCGGTCGACCGGCCACCTGGCCCGGTCGACTGGGCACATTGGGTCAGGTTCACTGGAACCTGACCAAATTACTGTTCATCCCTTTTATCACTTACAACTGCAGGTCGACCGAGCCTTGGCTAGGTCGACCTGGCCCATTGAAAAATGCTGAGAAAGTGCAGATTAATGTCCGATTTTCCTGGATTAAAAGTCTAAAGCTTATAGACTAATGTTAATCATGTTTAAACCTCCCTAAGTGTTAACTAGGGTTATCCTCATGCATAATCAACTAAGTAATGTCATCTATCGTAATAACTGCATTGATAACCAAAGTTGCACTCAATGGTTGGTTAGAGGATTGGTTTAGAATTGGAATAGGATTGATATGAATTACTAACGGGTCTGACACTACATAGTGGTTTCCTAAACTCCTTATGGAATTGAACTGAATGAATTACTGAATGAACAGTTACGAAAAGTAACAATGAACTGAAGAATCCTACTGCAGTAGATGGAATTGGGGCGTTCCGGAGCTCCGTGGTGACACCAGTGATCTCTGATCAAGACACTGGGAGATCCCACCTTATTGGACCGAAAGGTCATTGACTGAAAAGTCATATATTGGACTGACGAGTCCTATTGATAAGTCATTAATGAATGCTGAAGGTAATGAATGAATGAATATGAACTGCTTCCTTTGGGAAGAACTGAATGGAGTTGAAACCAGTACTATTGTCGTTGCCAATGTTAGTATCATTTTTACTTGTGTTTACTATTGCACAAGGATTGTATATTGTTGATTCTCTAGAATTGTATAGAACTGTTAAAGCAAAGAGTTATCAGGCTTTATGAACATGTCATAGATATATGTATATCTTGTTAAACCGTCGTGTTCATGGTATTGCTGATGATATTACAGGCCCAGTTGCCCGTACCGGTCCCACAGAGACCGTCCCGCCAGCGTAGGAGGCCCATCCGATACCTCCAGGAGGTTTAGTCGAATGGACATGAGCTGAGAGCGGAAACCTAGAATCATTTTGAATACTTTTGAGAACTCTTATGTCTATATTCATTTGAATACTGTAAATGAGGTTCCCTGCATTGTAATTTGAATATGCAGTGGCTGCCTTAATTAGAATTGAATTCTTGTATATTGAACTTTACGGTTTATGTAAAGGACTTTATGAGTTGCAATTAATAGAATTGTCAATGTATCTATGTATGTATATTCCGCACAACTGTACATTGACAGGTCAGGTACTTATACAAGATCCCTTGTGGACTTCGTTTTAACTTCGGTTAATTCGGGGTTTACGGGAGTAAGTATGATTATCATTGCGACCCGAGGTTTAGCCCTAATGACTTTGATCTCGGGCTCGGGTCGTGACACATAAATAGCCTGTCTCTAACAACCACTTTATCTAAACCATGGTTCAGTCCTATTTTCTACTTTTTAATGGAAAAAGGACAACTTCATATTAGGAAAAAGCAATCTAATTAGGAAAATAAATATAAACAACCGTGGCTTCCTTTTATAATTCGATGGCCACACAAATTAGCATTTGATGTAAAGTATTGATGGTCTGTGGATCTTTCTGAAAATGCAGAATTTGAGCCTTTTTAAAGATGTGATACGGCCATTAAAACCAAATAAGATGATCTAAAAGAAATGGATTCGGTACACGACTATCCTAATCTCAGCTTGGCTCGTATCACTCAAGGTCATTTGTCACTGTGGAAGCACCACATTGAAGAGAAACCGTAGTAGTCAAGCTTAGTTTTGTTTCGACTGAATTGGCTGAAACTATTTGGTTTGGTCTGTTTACCAAGCCAAACAACCCTCATAAAGTATTTGTTTTGAAATTTGGACTTGTTTGGTCTAAATCTGTGTTTCAATTTTGAATTCATTGATCCAAAACATTCCAAAATTCTCAATTTTGGCCGAACCCCATGCAAATGCCTTCCTTTTTAAGGAAAACTCTTAGTTCACCTATATATAGGTGAGTTATCCTAAGCACACTCGTGTGCACCTCAAAGTGGGGCCTACCTAATGGTCCATCTGAATGGACCACACATAGGAAACCCCCTTGAATTACACCAGACCCATGGGTCGACATTTGGAAAATTCCTTAAATAATGCCTACAAATTTTTAGTTTTTTATTTTCTTTCTTAGCTTGAGCATTGCCCGCCCCACCCAAATGAAAGTACTGGGTTCACCATTGGGTCTACACCAATTCGAATGCACTGGATTGTTGGATCGACTATGCACGTGTGTGCACCTCATATGTATGTATGTATGCATGCATAGTTTATTTAACCGTGATTTAGTTTACTATGGTGATGGCCTATTTTTTCTTTAAATAATATAGTTTATTTAACTTTTTTATTCTTAAAAATTGTAATAATTTATCGAAACAATGCTCCGAAATGGATCACCAAAATTCTGAACTAGCTGAAATGTATCAATCTAGAGTCCAAGAGGAACGTCCAAGATGGAACTGATGACTATGAGAGGGACTAGGGAGTTTCTTTAAGGCATGATGAATCACCTCCCTTGTGATGAGGATGCCACAATGTTGATGGCTCTTCCTCAGGTGTTCCCTACCAAAGGAAAATTTACTTCTCCCTCGAAAGTGAGCCTGGTAAAAACTTTATGAAAATCAGTATGGCAAGTCCATTTCCATCACCTTTCATCTGACTTCTTTCTGTGAAGACCAGATATACTTGCATACCTGACTATCCTGAAATACGAAATGATTCTTCCTGAAAAGGACAAAGCATTGACCAAAAAAATGCTCCTAGTCTAGGGTAGTAAATATATAACCTAGAAAATTTTAATTGGACGAACACCCCCTGCCCATGTCTTCCCTATGGTAATTCTCCCATCTGCCCCAACTGTATATTTGACTTCTTCCCCATCATTGAACAGAAATGTATTTTCTTTTTTGATCACGAAACCCTCCTATCCTCTTCCTTTGTTATCAAATTATAGTTGTCTTCTTCACTCCCTTCACAAAAGAAGACCTCTTTGGATCTTTTCCAATCTCTCTCTGGATATCATGGATACTTGCATGATATAATGTAGAAAATATCCTACCTTATAGATTTACTCTGTCTATACACTTTTTCTTTAAGGTTTTCAAAGAAATTAGGGTTTTTTTTTTTTTTTTGATATGTTAGTTCAAGGGAATCATATGGTACCTGAATATGAATAACCTAATACAACAGGAATTGGTTGAATTCATTAAGTATTTGATGCAACCACAAGATGAGAGCCCTTACCATGGTTTGAAAGTGCTCATTATTGCAACCTTGAGGATGTGGGTTTAATTCATATTACTATAAACAATAAGAAAGTCCAGAAAAATCACAAGGTCGCAGGTTTTGAATCACTTTACCAATAGAAAGAAAGAAAGAAAGAAAGAAAGAATTGCACCAGTATTATGTTGCTACCATTACATTGAGCAAGTTCAAGTATTTGTTAAGGTTAGATTGCATAATGTATGAAAGACATGCTTGTGATATGTTCTATATGCTTGTATTTGGAACAGTGTAAATTGATTGTTGCCATTATTGTCCACACTCCACAGAGATCATTTTTCTCAAGGAAGCTCGTTAGAAAAAAAGAGAAAAAAGAAAATAACATAAAATAAATTGAGGTTTTATTAGTTGTTGCAATCAGATAACATTCAAAATGCGCTTGTTACTTTGAAATCGCTAAAACACTGATCGTGGATAGAGAGGTGAACTACTAGATTCGTAAAATTTGCCACAATATGCTGACATAAACATGTAACATGTGAAAAAGCAGTTCAGATACCAAGCTGTCATCTCTATGCAAGTAACACGCCTGAAAGGCAAGTCTTTATGATGTAGGTCAACGTTAAAAAGCCTTGACGGTTCTTGTTTTAAGGCTATGCTTATTTACTCCTCCAATAATGGGTTACTGTACTTGAAGCACTTTATTTCTTTTTGAGGGACAACGGTTGTAATTAGGATGTAAAATGTATTAATGTTTTTTTTCCAACTTACATGTAACTACGCCTAGCAGGGGAAAAAGTTAGATAATATTAAAATTTATATATATATATATATATATATATATATTCAGAACAAGGGGAAAACAGTTTAATTGGCCCAAGAAACACAGAATATGCTAGATCTGTGGTGCATAATATAGTAATTTGATTGTCGTAGTTACCTTCTCTGCATCATCCTCTATTCCTAGCTTTTAACTGCTTCACATCTCTTTTTATTTTATTTCCCGCTCTTTGATAGGTCATGTGACATGATCCTGCAATGTTGTGGTTGGGAAGATGAGCACCTTCTGATTGTGCCACGAGCTCTTGCTTTTTTGGCTTCACAGATATATATATATATATATATATATATAGATAGATAGATATATTCAATCCATTAGTTTTTTAAATTATCTTAATTTCATTTTTGTTAATCTTGTTAGAAATACATCATTTACAAGCTAACTGAGAATTAGCATAGGTTGGTTCACTTGATTGCATTTTTAACAATTCAAAATACTAATAAATTTTAAAATGGACATATAACAATGTACAAAAGATCATTCATTAATTTAACAATTTTCTTATCACCACAGAATGAAGAATTCAATTATGAATCAGAACAGGGAAAACATCTCAAAGCAGTTATGAACAAGATTTTAGAAGTTATGATTCTAGCAGTTTCCGACAGGACAAATCAGTCATGATACCAAATATTCCACTTGTTCCTTCAAGAGAAATTCTCTACCGCTACTGAAAAAAAAAAAAAAAACCTACTTTCTCCTATCTAAAAAAATGAAAAAAGAGAAATTTCAAAAACATTCTCAAGTTTTCATAGCTTTCAAAAACAGACAATAGAAATCGTTTATTATAGCTTCCCTCCCTCTTTCCTCTTCCCCACTTCACCTTCATTGACAAACATTGATGACCCTTGGCAACAACTAGTAGCCGTTGGTTGTCGATGGTCAATGGTTGCTACTAGGGGTGTGGTCATCGGTGGTATTTGGGGAAGAGGGAGGAAAAAAGAGAGAGAATGAAAGGGCAAAGGAAAATGATTTTTAAAAAAGCCCTAGTCAAGTAGCCAAAAAAGAACAAAATAGAAAAGCCCTAGTAAGAGAAAGGGAGTCTTGGTCATCTAGATAAAAAGGTGAAAGGGTTGCCAATGACGAGGAGTTTTGGTAAAAAAGGACCCCATTGAAATAAGCCTGAAAAACTTGAGGATGTTTTTGTCGGTTTGATTCGGTTTTGCGGTAATATTATATTTTTTGTACAGCAATGACAAATAATATAGAGCTAATAGTGCTGCCTTGTGGGCCGCGTTTGGTTGAGGGAAACTTCATGGAAACCTCCAATCAGGCTTGACCTTGACGAACCTTGACTCTTTGTTATCTATGAATGAGAACGAGATCTACTTCTTCTTGCTCATCTCTTTCTTGCCTAAAAAGTTGAAGGAGAAGAAAAAAGAAGAACAAGGAAAAATGGTGCTGGATACTGTAAAACAACAGCAGTCTCCTACTTAGTTAATCTAGCACTGGAGAAGGTCATGTCCTACTTGTCAAACTTCTTAGGTGATCAAAAGGAGCTGGAGAAGATTAAGGTTTCCGTGACAGAAATTCGTGGTTTTATTGAAATAGCAGAAGGGAGCCCTGTGTTGGATCTAAAGCTGATGGAGTTGCTGGAAAGGATCAAAGATGCTGCTTATGATGCTGAGGACCTACTGGAAGAGTATGAGATCGAGGACCGGAGACGAAGCTAGGAGCCACCCCAAAAGAAGGTACGCAATCTCATCCTCGAAGTTTTAAACCGTCCAAAACTAGCCTCGGAACTCAAAGATGTTAGTGAGAGACTCGAAGCTATTAAAGCAGAGAGTGATAAGTTTCAGTTAATAAAGACGGTTACAAATTGGGAGAGCAAGTTTAAGAAGCAAACGGAGACCCACTCATTCGTAATCAAATCTCAAGTACTTGGAAGAGAAGAAGAGAAAACGAAGCTACATAATTTATTGCTGTCACCTCATGAGGATGTTTTAGTCATTCCAATTGTGGGCATAGGAGGCATTGGCAAAACAACGCTAGCTCAGTTTGCCTACAACCATGAAGATTTTGACGATCATTTTAAGCTGAAAATGTGGATATGCGTCTATGATGATTTTGATTTTATAAGGCTTCAAAACAAGATCATTGAACGTGCAACTGGTGATCATCCTGGACCCAGCAATGCGAAGAAATTCGATGTGGAGAAATTGCAGCATCACCTCCGAAAGAGCTGAGTGAGAAGAGATTCCTGCTTGTGTTGGATGATGTTTGGAATGAAGAAGTGGACAAGTGGGCAAGGCTAAGAGATCTGTTGATTTGTGGAGGACGGGGAAGTAGAATTGTTGTAATCACGTGCATTAGAAAGGTTGCATCCATAATGTTTTGGAGGGTTTGCCAAATGATCATTGCTGGTATTTGTTCAGTCAACGAGGACATGGAAATAAAAGAGAGGAGGAAGAAACGCATCAAGTTAACTTGGTGTCAATTGGACATGAGATTGTGAAGAAATGCAAGGGCAACCCACTGACAGTGTCGACTCTAGGAGGCCTTTTGTGTTGAGAGACAGATGAAGCCAGATGGGCATGTGCAAGGGACAGTGAAATATGGAACATGGCCTATTAATTAGTATGGCTCACTATTAATTAGTAAGTCTTGGCTAACCGGGCTCCTGGATTGCCCAAGTTGTACTGTGATTAGAAGTAGGCCTATTATAGTAAGTCTACTGAGATTAGACGTAGGGTTTGGGTGTAACATGGTTTGGGGTTAATATTATAAATAGAGACCCAGAGTCTCTATAATGTACTCACAACTATTCTGATTGCATAGTGATTCTTCTGTCTTCCCCGTGGACATAGGCCAAAAGCCGAACCACGTAAATCTCGTGTTCTCTGTGTGTGATTGAAAATTGTTTTCGCGATATCTTGACGATCCGGAGTCTGATTTGAGATCCGTTTGAACCTACGGACTCGTCTCGAGAAGATCTATGCAGGTGTAATGAAAGATCCGTGGAATGGCTGCTAAATTTGAGATTGAAAAATTTGACGGAAACAATGACTTCGGTCTATGACGTTTGAAGATGCATGCTTTGCTGGTTCATAATGGTTTGCAGAAAGCTTTGAAAGGAAAGAATGCTTTGTCTGACAAACTGTCAGATGAAGAGAAAGATGAGTTGCTGGAGAAGGCGTATGGTCAAATTCTTCTATTTCTAAGTGATGGTGTACTGCGAAAGGTTGTCCAGGAGAAAACTGCTGCTGGCATATGGCAAAAATTGGAGAACTTGTACATCACGAAGTCCCTCACAAATCGCTTGTACCTGAAGAAGCGATTGTTCACCTCACAAATGCAGGAAGGTACATCTGTTTCAACCCATCTTGATTCTTTTACAAAAGCTGTTTTGGATTTTGAAAATATAGATGTTCATATTGATGATGAGGACCAAGCTAAAATGTTGCTCTGCTCTTTACCACCCTTGTATGAGAACTTTGTTGATACCATGATGTATGGTAGAGAAACTCTTTCTAAGGAAGTTGTTGAGTCAGCCTTGAACTCTAAGGAGTTAAATTAAAAGGTTGCAACTGAAAACACTGACAGTTCTGGTGAGGGTTTGGTAGCGCGTGGCAGAACAGAGAAGAGAGAGCAGAATAGAAGAGGCCGCTCTAGGTCAAAATAAAAAACTAAAAAATTTAAGTGCTTCAAATGTCACAAGGAATGACACTTCAGAAAAGATTGTCCAGAGCGAAAAGGAAATGAGAAATCTGATTCAGGAGAAATTACTGGAGTTGCAACCGAAGCAACAGAGAGTTATTCTGGTGGTGCAGAAGTTCTTTCGGTTACTGTTGGTAGCTCAACTACTGAGTGGATTCTTGATTCAGGGTGTTCCTATCATATGTGTCCTTACAGAGATTGGTTTACCAATTATCAATCGATTGATGGTGGTAAAGTACTTATGGGAAATAATGCAGCCTGTAAGGTTGTTGGGATAGGTGCAATCAAAATTAAGATGTATGACGGTATTGTGAGAACTTTGTCAGATGTTAGGCATGTTCCAGAGTTGAAGAAAAATCTGATTTCCTTGGGTACGCTTGACTCCAACGGTTGTACCTACAAAGCTGGAGGTGGTGCTATGAAAATTTCGAAGGGTGCACTTGTAGTGATGAAGGGACTAAAGCAGAATGGCATTTACTTTCTTCAAGGTAGTACAATTACAGGTGCTGCAGCTGTGTCGTCCTCAGATTCATATTTAGAAACTACCAAGTTATGGCATATGCGGCTTGGGCATATGAGTGAGAGAGGTTTGGATGAGTTGACTAAACAGGGTTTGATGTGTGGTCAGAAAACAGGAAAGCTGGACTTTTGTGACCATTGTGTCTTCGGAAAGCAGTGTAGGGTCAAGTTCAGGACAGTTGTTCATCGGACCAAAGGTACTTTGGATTACATCCACTCTGATCTTTGGGGTCCCTCTCGTGTTCCATCTCTTGGTGGTGGTTTATACATGTTGACTTTCATTAATGACTATTCTCGGAAGGTCTGGGTGTATATTTTAAAGCATAAACATGAAGCTTTTGCGTAGTTCAAGCAATGGAAAGCTATGATTGAAAAACAGACAGGTAAAAAAAATCAAGCGCTTGAGAACTGACAACGGCTTGGAATTCTGTAACAGTGCTTTTAATGAGTTCTGTAAGAATGAAGGGATTGTGAGACATCGCACAGTTCGGCATACACCGCAACAAAACGGAGTTGCAGAACGGATGAACAAGACTATTCTAGAAAAGACCCGGTGCATTCTCTCCAATGCAGGGTTACCAAGGAAGTTCTAGGCGGAAGCTGTTAACACAGCTTGTTATCTGATTAACCGGTCTCCATCAACAACTATAGAATGTAAAACTCCTACAGAGGTATGGTCTGGATCTCTTGCTGATTACACTAACTTGCGGATAATTGGTTGTCCTGCCTATGCTCATGTGAATGATGGAAAGCTTGAACCAAGGGCAAGAAAGTGCATATTTTTAGGATATGCAGATGGTGTGAAAGGATATAGGCTGTGGTGTCTAGATGGGAAATCTCCCAAATGCATTATAAGCAGAGATGTGACATTTGATGAGTCTGCTATGTTCAAACCGAAGGAGTCCCATGATGCTGGAAACAAAAATGATGTCAGTAAAAAGGTGGAGGAAAAAGACGGTGGTGTCAGTAAACAGGTGGAGCTTCAAAATGAAGTTTCAGGAAACTTGCAGGATAAGGTGCAAGCAGATGTCCCAGTTCGACAGGATGTAGAGGAGATGCAAAGCTCAAATGAGGAAACTGCAGCTCCAAATGATTAAATTCTTACCAGGGACAGAGAGAGGAGGCAGATTAAGCAACCTCAGAGATATGGGTATGAAGATATTGTTGCCTACGCTCATTTCTTTATTTATCATTAGATGAATGGTGATTTATTACTTAATGCACATGACCAATACATATGACATAATGGTTCATGAGATGAACCGAGTCCCATTAGTATATTAGATGTGATATATGTATACGGATGAGATCCACATACGGGAGATATGTGTCACAAATCTTATACTTAAAATATCTTCACAACCAGTGATAAGACTGGGCATCTCATCTGACAAGGTTGCAGCACTTTGATCACTATGAGATAGTGCGATTTGTCTCGATCATCAGAATGTAAGATTCTGGATCATAGTGCTGGTACATTGGATGTATTGAAGGACCATGAGAAGCACCTTATGAAATACTGTCTCGATTTAAGGATTGCTCTCATAATTCCCTAGCAATAGGCTCTCAATCCTGAGACATTGATGAACTCAAGTTTCTGTCTATTCATTTGCTTTGAGTCACCAATGAGTGAGGCCAACTGTAGGTCAACACCTCGGTGTCTTGGGTATGTGGTAGTAGGACTGTGGGAACATGCAATGATCAAGATGGAATCTGTCTACATTATCCCCTTGTGCCAATTAATGGATTTATCGTTGGTAAGTGCGCACCCATTGGAGTGGTACCAAATGATCACTAGAATTAATTGGGGTCAAGGATAATAAGATGTGGATCTAAGATTGGATGTGACAGATTTATTCCAATTGATCAATGGATAATGATAGAGGGGCCTACTTGTGGTACTGAGGAAGTTTAGGGTCTTCATTGTAATATATTACTAAGACTGGAGTGCAATTGCATTTATATAGTGAAGTTATTTGCAATTAACTGTGTGCCCGGATTGCACATGAGATGTGGGGTCGCGTGTCCCAGTTGGAGCCAGCTTTTTAAGGAATCCCTAGTGGTCTCCACGCTAGCCCAAATGATTAGAAAGATACTAATTCTACTTGAACTCTAAAAGGAAGGTTACTATTTCTATTTGAAGTGAGACCTCTAATAGTGGTAATTGTAAGTTACTAATTATTAATGGAAGTAGGACTTCTATTTTAATTCGAAAGGAGAAAGCTACTAATGGTTGTGGAAGTAAGACTTCTATGGCAACTAATAAGGGAGAAGGTTAATATTTTAAAATGGGAGTTAAACTTCTATTTCAAATAGGTAAAGAGGTGGAATGGAGGACTACAAATAGGGGAGATATCCCCTATTGGATGTCCATAATAGTGTGAGAGAATCCAGCCCCTTTGTGCGAGTGTTGCACAAGTTCTCTTCCTCTCTAAGTTCTCTTCTCTTTCTCCTTTAGTTCCTTAGAGTTACTAGTTGGGTTTTCTCTTGAAGATTCCACCATCTTCTTGAGAGAGGAGATCTAATACGGGTCATAGCATGGAAGATCAAAAGGTGTTGGAGATTCTGATTTGGTTAGTGAAGGTGTTCATCATCAAAGAAGGAACTCAAATTCTCCATTAGAGCACTACAAGGCTCCAAAGGTATAAATCTACATCCTTGTATGTTGTAGATTTCGTGGTTGCATGTTTAGGTGTTATTTTCTATCTTCTAGATAGGATATATTACTGTACATGGTTTATGAGTTTGAGGAATTGCATCCTGGATTGGGTTTGTTGCCTTTCTAGACAATTGATCCCTGCATCAAGTGGGTCAAAAGTTTTTGAAACCTGTCTGGAAGGCCCACCTACTTCCAACAATTGGTATCAGAGTCATACCTCATCTCTAATCATGTTAGATCAGTAAGCTTGCTCTAATCTTTAAATGAGATGCGAAGAAGATGAAGCAAGGGCTATGTAAGGATCAGTTTTGATGAATTTACTTGGTTTGATAGTAGATTCATGTTTGGATAGTCACAGAAAACCCAAGTTACAGGTTTTCCTCAGGCCGGTCGAGCTGGCCCCGTGCTCGGTCAACCGGGTGACTTACAGGTCGGTCGACCGAGCCTACTGCACAGCATGTTGCAGAAACTGTTTTGTCAGTTTTGGGTCCTATTTTTCCAGCATTATTTGGCATCCTATTTTTGTGATTTGTATGGTTGTATGAGATGCTAACTTGCAGATGATCATGTCCTCTCCATATGGCCCATAAATCTTTTGCTTTCTATTAATGGTTATTGGTTTTTTTAAGGCTAAATGTAAAGGGCGTCATGGTTTCCTTGGTTTCCCGTGAAAGGACAAGGCATGATGAATTTCCCTATAGCCCTTTTATTTCCATGTTTAGATTACCATGTAAGTCTCATAATTGAGGCATAGGAATTTATGTAATTTTTCTAAATTTGTAAATTCTGGCGATGTTCGAGACGAAGAAGGAAAGCGATGTTGGACTCCTAATCAAAGAGTTTGAATATTACCAAAAGAGTTTTGGAGTTGCCCAAAGAGTTTCAGGAATTCCAAAGTTTTGGAAAGTCTAGAAGTCCAAGAAGTCTATTCCGCTAGGGCCATGTGGAGGAGAGGACTAGTTTCTAATTTTAGCACTTTCTATTTATGGATGCATGCTTAATTTAGAATATTTCCAAATCTGAACCAAACATAGCAAGCTACCAAAATTGGTCAAATCAAATTAATTTTTGGAAAGAGTTCTAATTAGAGTTGATGGGCCCATGAGATGGATCCATTGGTAAAATTAATTTAGAAACTGGACTTTCCTTAAAATAACTTGACTTGGAACCAATCTTTGATCATATCATGACATGATTTGATGTTCATATATATATATATATATATATATATATATATATATGTGGGCCCTAATACCTAAAAGAAAATCCTCAATTCTAAAATATTAAGTGGGAGCGGGGCATTTATATTTAAAAATCCCCATGGTTTTCCACCATAGGTCCATTGTAAGGAAAGTATTAGCCTCGCGCCATCTTGAGAATGGCCGTTCCCCACGGAGGGCTTTTACTTGTCTGGTTACTAGATATGGATCTCCTATGGATAGTGTTGGTGAGACGGGGGCGGGGGCCCACTCCCCCAAGGAGGAGCTGCTCGCAACGGTTGTCATGCAATGCTAGTTGGTGGGTCACACTTAACTAAAATAATGATGTAGTATCCCTAAGGATTTGCCTCATTTATTTTAGAAACCGAAGCTAATCGGGAGTCATTCATTATTTGGTATGAGATACCTAGATAATAATGAATGAAGGGGATCATGGAAAGTTAGTCTTAATCCCAATTTTGACAACTTTGATCTGCACCAATCTAGGTGGTATTGGCACTCCCCAAGGAGGCATACCCCGGGGATTGGGATTCCGATGTATTCTGAATTTAGTGGTTATGAGGATTCCATATAAATTTGGTAGAATACTAAACCCTAATGTCATTTAAATTCATTAATTGAATGTATGGTTATGTGCTACAGTATTTCAAGCATGAATTCAAATACTTTCAATCCACTTGCGACCATCCTCAACCAGAATAAATTAGTGGGATCCAACTATGTAGACTGGAAACGGAATCTGGATATAGTCCTGACAGCTTCAGGATATAAATATGTCCTTACCAAACCCCCCCTTGATGAGCCATTGCCGGAAGCATCACAGGAAGAAAAGGAACTTTACACCAAGTGGGCCAAAGACGTGAGATGGCCAGATGTTATATACAGGCATCCATGTCTAGTATTTTTGCAACACCAACATCAATCCTTTAAGACTGTATATGATATTATATCAAACTTAAAGGAGATGTTTGCGGAACAAGGCATGCTTGCTAGACAGGCCGCTATGAGGGTTCTTATAAGCACCAAGATGGCTGAAGGCACACCAATACAGGACCACATGTTGAAAATGATGGACTCATTGAATGAGTTAGATGTACTGGGGGCTGCGATTGATGCAAAGTCGCAGATTGACATAATCCTTGAGTCACTACCAGAGTCATTCAACAATTTCAAGGTTAATTACAATATGAATAAGATGAATCTGACTCTGGCTGAGCTGTCTAGCCAGCTGGTGGTGACTGAAAGGATTATGAAGAAGTAGCCAACTGCTCTAGTGACAGAAAAGTCAGATGTCAAGTCCAAGCCGAAAGGCAAAGGGCGGAAAGGCAAAAAGAAATCAGTTCCGAAAGGTCCTAAGGTGGAGAATGCTCCTAATGGTGGCGTGGCCAAGGCTAAGGGTTCAGGGTCAAAAGGAAAGTGTTTCCATTGTGGTAAGACAGGACATTGGAAAAGGAATTGTCCAGAATATCTGTCTAAGAAGAAGACCTTAGGTATGATTGAGTCAATTATTTTTGAAGTTAGTTTTGCAACTGGTACTTCAGAATCTTGGTGTATGGACTCCAGGGCAACTGATCACATATGTAATCTGTTGCAGGGGTTCAGGGAAACTAGGAGGTTCAGTGACGGAGAAATCATTGTCAACCTAGGATCTGATGCTAAGGCAGAGACTGTTTCAGTGGGAGTTATTACTTTATGTTTTTCAAATAATAAGTTGGTTTTGTTAGATACGTTATAAGTACCGTCTTTACGGCGGAATTTAATTTCAGTTTCTAGTTATTCCATTACTTTTGCTACTGAAGTTGTCATAAAGAGCAATGGTACTTTTATGTATTCTGACAAGGGAACCAATGAGCTTTATTTGTTAACTCCTACAATGTATGAGATACATGATACTGAAGCAATTAATAGACCATCATTAAAGAGGAAGTCACCTTCATCTAATCCAACAAAACTTTGGCACTTGAGGCTGGGTCATATAAACCTAAATAGGATTGACAGGCTAGTGAAATATGGTATCTTGCCTTCATTGGTGGCAGAACCAATGCATGTCTGCGAGTCCTGTCTGGAAGGCAAAATGACCAAAAGACCATTTTTCATCAAAGGGCAATAGGGCCAAAGATTTGTTGGAATTAGTGTATACTGATGTATGTGGACCCATTAATGTCAGGGCTAGAAGAGGATATCTCTCCGCTGATTTTATGGGATACTTATCAGAAAATGGGATTTTATCCCAGTTGTCTGCTCCTGGTATGCCTTAACAGAATGGAGTAGCGGAAAGAAGAAACCAGACTCTTTTAGATATGATTAGGTCTATGTTGAGTTTCTCAGGATTACCTATATCCTTTTGGGGATATGCCTTGGATACTGCGATGTACATACTAAACCTCGTACCATCTAAGTCTGTACCTAAGACTCCCCGGGAGTTGTGGTCCGAGCGAAAGCCTAGTCTACAACATTTACACATTTGGGGTTGTCCGGCACACGTGCTAAAGGTAAAGACGGATAAGTTGGAAACGAAGTCGGAAGTATGCACGTTTGTAGGATAAGCACCAATGCGGTTTTTCTGGAGGAAGATTATATGATGGACCGGAAATCTTTAGAAAATGTGATATTGGAAGAGATTTAAGAACAATCAATTCCAAATTCAAGTATGACCGAACTTGAGGAAGAACCACCCCTACCAGACCTAGTAGTTATACCAGTGCCTCGTCGTAGTGGGAGAATAATCAGGCCCCTGATAGGTTCTCGTTCTTGGGAGAGTCTTAAAAGGCAATCTCGGAAGAACTGGAACAAGATCCCTGTAACTATGATGAAGCAATTAATGACATAGATTCGGGACATTGGCAAGATGCTATGAAAGCTGAGATGGAGTCTATGTACTCTAATCAGGTCTGGACGCTTGTGGACTTGCCTGCCAATATCAAACCAATTGGAGTGGGTCTACAAGAGAAAGAGAGGACTAGATGGAAGAGTTGAGACCTTTAAGGCCATGCTTGTTGTGAAATGGTATACTCAGAAAGAGGGTATCGATTATGATGAAACCTTCTCGCCGGTAGCCATGCTCAAGTCTATCCAGATACTCTTATCCATAGCGGCTCATCTCGATTACGAGATTTGGCAAATCGATGTCAAGACGGCGTTTCTCAACAACCATCTTGAGAAAGACATCTATATGATGCAGGCAGACGGTTTTATAGCGAGTAACTAAAAGCAAAGAGTTTGCAAGCTGCAGAAGTCCATTTATGGACTGAAGCAGGCATCCCGAAGCTGGAACATCCGTTTTGACCGGGCAATCAAATCATTTGGTTTTAGTCAAAATCCGGATGAGTCATGTGTGTACATGAAAAATAAAGGTGACAGGGTAGTTTTTCTGGTTTTATACGTCGACGACATCCTTCTCTTTGGGAAAGATATAAGAATGTTGTCAACAGTAAAAGTTTGGTTGGCAAAGACTTTTGATATGAAGGACTTGGGAGAAGCTAGTTACATCCTAGGGATCAAACTCCATCGAGACAGAAAAAATAAGATGATTGACTTATCTCAAGCTGCTTACATAGATAAGGTACTGGTACGGTTTGCTATGCAGGACTCCAAGAAGGGTATCACACCTTTTAGGCATAGAGTGCACCTTTCCAAGGATCAGGGTCCCAAGACCCCGGAGGAAAAGGAACAAATGAGAGCAATTCCATACGCTTCGGCTGTTGGTAGCCTTATGTATGCTATGCTATGTACTAGACCGGATATCTGTTATACAGTGGGCTTAGTCAGCAGATATCAGTCTAACCCAGGTCCTGACCATTTGACTGCTGTAAAATGTATCCTCAAGTACTTGAGAAGAACTAGAGATTACATGTTGATTTACGGCAGTGATGAGCTGATTCCAGTCGGATACACAGATTCTGACTTTATGTCAGATAAGGATTCCAAGATATCAACTTCTGGGTATGTGTTTATGCTATAGCTGCTTGAGAAGCAACTAAAGAAGCAGATTGGCTCAAAAGATTCCTTATGGAACTTGGAGTGGTATTTTTGGCAAGACAGCCGCTCACAGTTTACAGTGATAACAGTAGGGCAGTCGATAAGTCCAAGGAACCCAGGAGCCAAAAACATGTAAAGAGGTAGTTACACATGGTCAGAGAAATTGTGCAGAGAGGTGATACTGCTATCACCTAGATAGACTTTGCAGACAATCTGGGAGATCCCTTTACTAAGCCTTTGATTACCAAAGTTTTTGAGCAACATGTAGATGGGATGGGCATGAGATGCAACCCTGACTGGCATTAAGCCCAAGTGGAAGATTATTAGATTGTATGGTCTCAATCCATCAGTTGATGTAATAAATTGATTAATTTCTTTATTTATCAATATGATCATGCTTTCCTTTCATGAGATGAATGGTGATTTATTACTTAATGCATATGACCAATACATATGACATAATGGTTCATGAGATGAACCGGGTCCCATTAGTATATTAGATGTGATATATGTATACGGATGAGATCCACATACGGGAGATATGTGTCACAAATCTTATACTTAAAATATCTTCACAACCAGTGATGAGACTGGGCATCTCATCTGACAAGGTTACAGCACTTTGATCACCATGAGATAGTGCGATTTGTCTCGATCATCAGAATGTAAGATTCTGGATCATAGTGCTGGTACATTGGATGTATTGAAGGACCATGAGAAGCACCTTATGAAATACTGTCTCGATTTAAGGATTGCTCTCATAATTCCCTAGCAATAGGCTCTCAATCCTGAGACATTGATGAACTCAAGTTTCTGTCTATTCATTTGCTTTGAGTCACCAATGAGTGAGGCCAATTGTAGGTCAACACCTCGGTGTCTTGGGTACGTGGTAGTAGGACTGTGAGAACATTAAATGATCAAGATGGAATCTATCTACATTATCCCCTTGTGCCAATTAATGGATTTATCGTTGGTAAGTGCGCACCCATTCCAATTAAGAGTTAGTTGGAGCGGTACCAAATGATCACTATAACTAATTGGGTCCAAGGATAATAAGATGTGGATCTAAGATTGGATGGGACAGATTTATTCCAATTGATCCATGGATAATGATAGAGGGGCCTACTTGTGGTACTGAGGAAGTTTAGGGTATTCATTGTAAAATATTCCTAAGACTAGAGTGCACTTGCATTTATATAGTGAAGTTATTTGCAATTAACTGTGGGCCCGGATTGCACATGAGATGTGGGGTCGCGTGTCCCAGTTGGAGCCAGCTTTTTAAGGAATCCCTAGTTGTCCCCACGCTAGCCCAAATTATTAGAAAGATACTAATTCTACTTGAACTCTAAAAGGAAGGTTACTATTTCTATTTGAAGTGAGACTTCTAATAGTGGTAATTGTAGGTTACTAATTATTAATGGAAGTAGGACTTCTATTTTAATTAGAAAGGAGAAAGCTACTAATGGTTGTGGAAGGAAGACTTCTATGGCAACTAGCAAGGGAGAAGGTTAATATTTTGCAATGGGAGTTAAACTTCTATTTCAAATAGGTAAAGAGGTGGAATGGAGGACTACAAATAGGGGAGATATCCCCTCTTGGACGTCCATAATAGTGTGAGAGAATCCAGCCCCTTTGTGCGAGTGTTGCACAAGTTCTCTTCCTCTCTAAGTTCTCTTCTCTTTCTCCTTTAGTTCCTTAGAGTTACTAGTTGGGTTTTCTCTTGAAGATTCCACCATCTTCTTGAGAAAGGAGATCTAATACGGGTCATAGCGTGGAAGATCAAAAGGTGTTGGAGATTCTGATTTGGTTAGTGAAGGTGTTCATCATCAAAGAAAGAACTCAAATTCTCCATTAGAGCACTACAAGGCTCCAAAGGTATAAATCTACATCCTTGTATGTTGTAGATTTCGTGGTTGCATGTTTAGGTGATGTTTTCTATCTTCTAGATAGGATATATTACTGTACATGGTTTATGAGTTTGAGGAATTGCATCCTGGATTGGGTTTGTTGCCTTTCTAGACAATTGATCCCTGCATCAAGTGGGTCAAAAGTTTTTGAAACCTGTCTGGAAGGCCCACCTACTTCCCACACTTAATACCGCTGAAAGTATTGAGTCAGAGCCGGTTACATATCGGGATGCCGTCACTAGCAAAGAATCAGCAAGATGGGCTGTAGCCATCAATCTCTTCACAAGAATCAAACTTGGGAGCTGGTGAAACCTCCGAAAGGCTAGAAGATTGTTGGTTGTAAATGGGTCTTCAAGAAAAATGAAGGAACTCTTGGGGTGGAAGATGCTAGGTTCAAAGCACGACTGGTTGCAAAAGGCTATACTCAGAGGGAGGGTGTTGACTTCAATGAAGTGTTCTCTCCTGTGGTGAAACATAGTTCTATCCGGGTGCTACTTGCTATAGTTGCTAAATTGAATTTAGAATTGGAGGAGCTTGATGTCAAGACTGCGTTTTTACATGGCGAGCTAGATGAATAGATTTATATGCATCAACCAGAAGGGTTTGAAATTCATGGGAAGGAAGACCATGTATGTTTGTTGAAGAAATCGTTGTATGGCCTGAAGCAGTCTCTTAGGCAGTGGTACAAGCGTTTCGATACCTTTATGGTTGAAAACGGTTATTGCAGGAGTGCATACGACAGTTGTGTCTATCATAAGAAGCACTCAAATGGCTCATATGTCTATTTGCTGTTATATGTTGATGATATGTTGATTGTTGCAAAGGACATGTCTGAGATCAACAGGTTAAAAGCTCAGTTAAATGGTGAATTTGAGATGAAGGACTTAGGTGCTGAAAGAAAATTCTTGGAATGGAGATACAAATGGACCGGAAAGCGGGCAAATTATTTTTGTCACAAAAGGGGTACCTTGAGAAGGTTCTGGAGCGCTTTGGTATGCAAAGTTCGAAACCTGTAAACACTCCATTGGCAGCCCATTTCAAACTTTCCACAGCTTTATCACCACAAACTGAGGAATAGGTGGAGCACATGTCTCGTGTTCCTTATGCTAGTGCAGTTGGGAGTATCATGTATGCCATGGTTTGCACGAGACCGGATATTTCTCATGCGGTTAGTGTAGTTAGCAGATACATGGATAACCCCGGGAAGGCTCATTGGCAGGCAGTGAAATGGATACTCCGTTACTTGAAAGGTACTACTGATGTTGGGATAATGTATGACAGAAGCAACAACACTTCTGGAAGTGTTATTGGATATGTTGATTCAGATTTTGCTGGAGATTTAGACAGAAGAAGGTCCGTGACAGGTTATGTCTTCACTTTTGTTAGCAGTGCCATTAGTTGGAAAGCAGCATTGCAATCCAAAGCTGTCTTGTCTACCACTGAAGCAAAATATATGGTAGTTACAGAGGCAGTGAAGGAAGCTATTTGACTGACAGGCTTGGTTGGAGATCTGGGATTGGAACAGAAGCTGACAATTTTTTTCTGTGACAGTCAGAGTGCGATTGATCTGACACACAATCCTAAGTATCATGAAAAGACCAAACACATTGATGTTAGGGCACACTTCATTCGAGATGTCATCGCCGAGGGTGCTATTGCAATAGTTAAGATTGCTACGGCGGATAATCCAGTAGACATGATGACCAAGACTATTCCAGCAGTCAAGTTCAAGCATTGCTTGGACTTGATCAATGCGGTCAGTACCTGAGTGCCCTCAGGGGCAGGTGGAGACAGTGAGACGTGTTCTGTGCATGAGGATCAGCTTCAATGTTCGCCAAGGTGGAGATTTGTTAATTAGTATGACTCACTATTAATTAGTAAGTCTTGGCTAACCGGGCTCCTGGATTGCCCAAGTTGTACTGTGATTAGAAGTAGGCCTATTATAGTAAGTCTACTGAGATTAGAAGTAGGGTTTGGGTGTAACAGGGTTTGGGGTTGATATTATAAATAGAGACCCAGAGTCTCTATGATGTACACACAACTATTCTGATTGCATAGTGATTCTCCTGTCTTCCCCGTGGACGTAGGCCAAAAGCCGAACCACGTAAATCTCGTGTTCTCTGTGCGTGATTGATCTCTTCTCGTAGCCCTAGATCACAACATGGCCAATGAAAATGAGTATGGAATATTGCCTGCTTTGAGGTTGAGCTATAACCATCTAAAGTCACATGTGAAGCAATGTTTTGCCTTTTGTGCTATTTTCCCTAAAAATTATGAGATTGAGAATGAAAAACTAATTAAGTTATGGATGACCAATGGTTTTATCCCTTCCAAAATAGGAATGGAGTTGGGAGCTATTGGCAATGAGATTTTCAATGAGTTGGTTATGAAATCTTTCTTCCAAAACGTCAAGGAAGACTTTACAAAACCCTATCGTCTTGGAGGGAGATTGTTCGCGGACAAAATAACTTTATTCAGTATGCATGACCTCTTTCATGATCTTGCACAATCGGTTATGGGAAATGAATGCAGTGTCATAAAGGAAGGCAAATTAGTGAAAATCTCCAAAAGGGTTCGTCATGTCTCATGTTTCGATTCAACATCAGCAGAAATGCTTCGTGACTCCTTATTTGAAGCTCAAATGTTACGCACATTTATCAATTATGGCGATGGCTGCACTTGCCTTCTCATGCGGTGGGGCAATTTAGATTTTCGAGAGTGCTAGATTTAAATACTTTCATACAGATCGAGAGTTTTCAATCGCTACCACCACTATAGAACTTGAAATATATAAGGTATCTCGACCTCTCCAGATCCAGTATTTATACGTTACCTGAATCCTTGACTGGCCTATATTATTTACAGACTTTAATACTAACTATGTGTGGGCGACTTGATATGTTACCCATGGCCTGAGGTACTTGACCAACCTTAGACATTTGGACATAAGAGGTTGTCCTGTACTAACTCATATGCGCCCCCAAGGATGGGGCAATTGACATGCCTCCAAGAATTAACACGTTTCATTGTGAGCAAGGAAATTGAACGTAGTGGCATACGAAAGTTACAAAGTTTAAACCTTAGAGGAAGGTTGATCATTGAACACCTTGAGAATATAAAAATTCCTATTGATGTTGAACAAGCTAATCTCATCGGCAAACCAAATCTTACTTCTCTTGAACTAAATTGGACACATAATGGTCTTTCTGATTCTGAAAACATGAGAATTAATGAAGGAAAAATTGAAGAGCAGATTCTCCAAGGCCTCCAGCCACATGGAAATTTGGAGGAGTTGATGTTGTCCAACTATGGGGGCATCCAATTGCCTAGTTGGATGATGGACACAACTCTTGCTACACTACAAAAAATCAAGTTATCTAATTGTGTAAGATTGAACCACTTTCCACCACTTGGCCAATTACCTTCGCTCAAAGTCTTAGAAATTGTAAGATTGCAAAATGTGGAGTACATTGGCGATGAAATCTATGGTAATGAGGTGTCAGCAGAATTCCCATCATTAGAAGAACTTACTATAAGAGGTATGGGAAAATTGAGAATATGGTCGGGATGGAAGAGTGGGCGGATATTCCCTAGGCTTGTCAAGTTGAAAATTTATAACTGCCCCATGCTATCTAAAGTCATATTATTTCCAAATTCTGAGCATTTGACTATTGATTCTTCACTAGTGTCGGGTGTAGAGCCTTTGTACCGAGGGATGCTACAAAATCTCACACATCTAAAAATTGTAAGTTGTACCCAGCTTGAAGATGTGCACATGGGATTGCAAAACCTCACCACTCTAAAGTCTATGAGTCTAAGAAACTGTGATCTTCTGACCTTTCCAGTTGAGGAGATGGGAGGCTCGATCTCTCTTCAAGAACTGACAATTGATTCTGGAGACAGACTAATTTATTTCAGCAAAGAGCTTCATCACATCTCTATCCTTAAAAGTTTAAAAACAAAAAGGATTCTAAGTCAACTTTACCAAATGAGATATCATTTCTTACCGGTCTCCAAGTTCTGAAGTTAATAAGGCGTGGTTTGGAAAGCCTACCAGAGAGGTTGGGAAATCTAACATCACTTCATCATCTATCCATTGAGAGCTGCCGTAAAATAACATCATTGCCAAAAGAGCTACAACGCTTGACCACACTCAAAGCCTTATTTATCTTACATTGTCCTGTATTAGCCAGACGATGTGAGATAAACAGTGGCGAGGATTGGCACAAGATACAACACATCCCTCATATTTGTATGCGTGCTTGTGCTGATCGGCATCGAAGACGACGCATGAAGTTGGCTGAGAGATTGGTTAGTCTTTCTATATTTGTAATCTTCTTTTTATTTAGAAAAAAAATTTTCTTTGTGTAAGTGCTTAAAAGTTACGGACTTAGTTAAAAGGGGATTAAGCCCTCGGCTTGGTGATCTTGAGATGATTATGGGAAAGGATCGACCTCCAGTGACCTGAAAGGAAGAACAAAGGTCAGAGCCCCTGGCTGTAGGCGGCCGAGGGCACTCCGATGCCTGAGTTAGCTTGGTAACTGGGGAAAAATAAGGAAGAAAGAGTATGGGGCAGGTTTGTTGCGTACCTCCTGTAGTTTTCCGTCATGCATTATATAGACGTGGAAGTCATCATTGGAGTCACTACACCAAAAATCGAAAATTGGAACGGAAAAGCGTTCCTAATCCTCCCGTTCCTAATTCGTTAAACCGTTCCAATTTCCGTTCCAATTTGGTACCAACCGTTCCTAATCCAAATTGGAACGGAAATTGGAACGGTTTAACGGATTAGGAACGGGAGGATTAGGAACGCTTTTCCGTTCCAATTTCCGATTTTTGGTGTAGTGAGTGGACCCCTCAGAGAGAGATGAAAGTCCCATCAGCATGTACCCTCTCTCCTGAGTGGGGGTAGGTAAAAACGAAAAGTCCCATCGGGCCATCCCCTATGCCTGTGGATGTGACCCTAAGATAAGGCGTGCCACTTATCTAGGTCTGGCACCCACTCTACTTGTCAGTTTGTCGTCCACCGTCATGGGAGCGCATTTATGGTTGCATTTATGGCTGAATGGCAGGCGTCCGAGATCAGGCTAAGACCGAGACCGAAGCGAGCACCCGCAGATGTGGCCACCGAGATGGGGTCCGTGGTTCCCCGAGCTGGCGCTTCTGCCGAGCTAGGCAATCACCGAGACTAGGGCCAATCTTGAAGTTGGGGAATGACCCCACACAATTGCCCCCTAGCTCTCGACCTCTTAGAGCTCTCTCCGAGGTCGGGAGCTAAGATTGAAAGGATGTACTGGCCCCTGTCTTGTCGTATCTTGCTAACGTGCAACCCTCATCATGGTGCCTTCTCATCTGCCCTAGGTAATAAATGTGGTACCATAATCATTTCACCAAGGTGGGCACGCGAACGTCGTTTCGTATGCCCGAGGTGATAAATAATGTACCAGAGTTATGGTGGGAGGGGAACTGGTGGTGCCACATGTCACCTTCCATCTGGTTGCTTACTGGGATCGAGGCGACGCGTGGAGAGTCCGAAGCATTGCCTCGCCCGCGTGACATTAAGAGGGGCATCCCTCTATAAAATGGGGATGCCCTTTTTCCTTTCTTCCTTTATCTTTGCTCTTGCTTGGAAGAAGGTTCTGTTGAAGAAGACACTCTGCTGAAACCCGACCCTCAACGAACCCGGAGACCTTCACTTCCGAAAACCTCCACATTCCCCTTATGAGTTCTTTTCTCCCTCATCATCCTCTTTCTTTTTCTGCCTTTCGTCTAGAGGGTCTCCGCCCCTTAGGGTTTCTAGGTCTTATTCCTTCTCCCCTGCTTTCTACTCCTCTTTAGCCTTTAGGAAATAGGAATCTACACCCATTGGTTAGAGAGCCCCCAAGCCCTGGAGGGACTTAGGGTGGCGTACAACATACCAGGCGACGTCGTGGTGAAGCCCGACGACCTCCGGAGCGTCTATGACGGCCTCACCCGATTCAATGACTGGATGCCTTTCCCCCTGGTATCTGTAATCGAAGGCGAGGTTAGGTTCCCTGTCCACCCATTGCTCCTATCCTGCCTCAGCTCGTAGCGGATCTGCCATTTCCAACTGATGCCAAATGGGTTCAAAATAATTATGGGCGTGGCGGAGTTGAACTGGATCCTTGACATTGACCTCGGCGTGCATGATGTCGGGTGCGAAGACTCATACTATCTTCGGGTGAAGGCAAGATGTCGGCCCTTGATTAACGCCCTGGAGGACTCAAGCAAGTATGCCGGGGATGACCGCCTGCTAGTCTCGGGGAACTCGGAGTTCGGGGCGACCGAGACCGAGGTGGAGCGGAGAACCCAGGTTCCACGAAAACCTGGGACCCCTCCGAGTAAATACTCGCTTCCCTGGGCTATTTGTGTTGTTTTATCACTGATTCGCCATGCTGATGTCCTCTGTTTTCTGCGCAGGTGTTCAGCGAAGGAGGAGAGACGCCAGACTCGATCGTTGGAAGAGGAACGACGCTTGATTCGAGATGATCTACAAATACCACGGCCACAACGATCGGGCCGCCTTCTCGCTGCTCAGGTACAAGCAGCGGTACCAGTCTTATACCAGAAAGACTGCTGAGATCCCCCTTTGAGCCGATAGGGGAGATCGTGCTTGCGCTTGCGGAAACTAGCGGTCAAGTCTCAGAGCCTCTCGGTCCGATCCTAGTCGAAAACAGCCCCTCCTCCCGAGACCCAAGCAGAAGAGGAAATGGACGGGCAGCGTCCTCCTCTGAAGAACCTGGGAGCCTTGGTCCTTAAAGGCCGAGTTCCTCCCGCCCCGAAGCGTGCTCATAGCGGGTCAAGTGCCGCTCAGGGCTCTTCAGCCAGCACCTCCTCCGGTCCCTCGGGCACAGAGGGGACCTCCTCCTCCGCGAAAGACAAAGGCGCGCGAGGCCCCCTGCAGGAGAAGACGGGGAGGTCGTAAGAGCCGCCCAAGGACACCCGGCTGCCCAAGGACACCCGACCATGGGTCGCGGAGGCCGAGAAGGAGGGTGAGAGGCCCCCTCCTGAAAAGAAGCCTCGCGTGGGGGGTGAGGAGGAGCAGGCTTCTGGGGCGGCTTTCCAGAAGGAGCAGGCTTCGGGGGCTGTCGCGACCCCGGACCGGGCCCCCGAAGGGCTGATCCGGGATCGGGACACTAATAAAGAGATGATGATTCATAGATGATTAACCATAACATCTGTTAGAATGATAACATACATTTATTTAATTTCCCACAGGTGTCCGCGGTGAGGATATCACAACCATCAATGAATATTTCTTTTAAGTGCGGAAGCATGTAGCAAATCAAATAGTCAGACTATCTCTAGTCATGAAAGCATTAACATCAAGTATCAAAAACTGTATCAGAATGAGCAATGATCTATAGCATGTTCCCCAAAAGTAAGTTTAAGTTTAACAAAAGGTCATTTAGTTACATTCCCCAAAATTAGAGGCCAACAAAGGCCAATATAACAAAACAATAACTCAATGAATGGTTAAATAGTTCCCCTCAAAGTGTTACGCCTCTCTTAGCAACCCGATGCCTACATGACATCGTCGGCACGCCACTCGACTAGAGGTTGCGGCTCACCTACCGCCTCCTCTGGCTCCTCCTCAAGGTAGCCGGCAACGGGACCTGAGTACCAAAGCAAATGGGTCAGACACGACGGTCTGGCAAGAGAATGAAAGGATACCACAACAAGTAATAATAAAGGAAATATCTTGAAAAGCATAGAAATCTGTTTAAACAAGAACTCTCATAAAATAGATAAATCATTTGCTAGAAAACAGTAAACAAGATCAAACATATAAGGTATCCAAGGAATCGAGGACTAACAAGATGGCAATCACATAAAGCTAAGTCCTCTGTCACTAAAGTGACAACAGTATCACGGGACGTTAATCTCAGTCAAACAAGGTGAGGAGATTCAACATAAATCATATATACAATATAAATATACGGGACGGGACCACGGTAGCGAACCGGGTATCGGGACTGGACCACGGTAATAAACTGGCATTGGGATCCCAACTGCAGCTGGCGGGACGGGAGAGGGACCTCCAAGTCGGTGGATCAAACCGACAAGGTATCCAAGCTTAGTGATGCCGACACATAGGTCAAATAACAAATCGAGACATGAATGAGTAAATCAAATGCAAGTGAAATAAACATGCGGGGCAAGTATGTTCAAGGACTAATTTCCATTTCATGGGATGTAGTGCATTTCGGGACAAGTAACTGTTACTAATGTAACTTCAATGCTTTCGGGAAAACAAGTCATGTAATGTAAATCTTAGAAATGAGGAAATACAATGAACTAATACAATTCTGGGAAAAATAATGATTTCAAGATTTGTTTAAGGTGAATAGGGGTCCCGTATGTCGATTGTAATGATAACTTGGTACTCCTTGAGTTTGAAGCCATTCTGGGCTCCTTATACACTTTGAATTTTCAAAACTTCGAATGACATCTTCGTGATATGGTTTCTTTCTCGGATGACCTCATACAATGCCTAGTGAATCTCCTTTTACCGACAAAGCTCAGCGCTCGAGCGAACCGGAGAGTTCGCTCAAGCGAGGAGCTCTCCGGAACCTGGGAAATTTCGGTCACCTGGCGGTTAGCTAGCGGTTAACCGCTGCTGGGATGGGCGGCTAGCCGCTGGCTGACCGCGGCTGGGCTGAAAAATGCAGCTTACTGGAAAACTAACCGCCAAGGTGCGGTTAGCTGGCGGTTAGCCGCCGATGGGTTCGGCGGTTAGCCGCTGGCTGACCGTGGAGCTGACTGAGTTTTCAGGTGGAGAAGTGTGCTCTCTGGAAAAGCAATCGTGACATTTCGGCTAGCTGGCGGTTAGCCGCCAGTCACCAGGCGGCTAGCCTCCAGGTGACCGCCAAGTGCGGGAACACCCACTGTGTTCAGATTTTTAGCCATTTCTCCTCCTCAAAACCATTCTCCCCACTTCCACTTAGTCCCTGCAATAAAATTGAGCTAAGAGCTCCTCCAATGCCTCTATCTACACTTCTCCAAAACCCCATTATGGGTTCACTCCATCACTTCTTCCATATCAAGTCCAATACAAAGGAAGGAGGAAGGAAACCATTTCACAAACATTCATTTAGGATATCACAAAAGACAATAAATACTCAACCAACATGTGTACAAAACATTAAATGACTTAGCCAAGATGCATTCAAGCATTCATTTCAAAAACCAATGCAAGCCAATAAATATGAGTGAAATGACAAGTCAACCACATTCCTCATGAAAACCCATTGAAAGCTCATAAAAACCAAATCATCCACTTGCCTTGTGTCTTCAAATCAAGAAATCAAACTCCTATACTCTTCCAAGCCAAAGGTCCAAGCTATGAACAAAAATCCCCAAAGCAAACCCTAAAATGGGTCAAAACAAGAAATAGGAAGGGAAACTTTACAATAATGAAGATGAAGCTTCTCTAAGGCTAGAAGAATACCAATCCAGAAGAAGGGAAGGATTACTTACTTGTAAGGTCCTCTAATGGCAAGATTTAGTTCAATGAAGATCTCAAAGTTGGTGGATTCTTCTACAAATGGTATCAAAAGGAAGCTTGCAAGGTGGGGAGGAGAATGATAACTTTCATTTCTTGATTGATGCAAGCTTGGTGTGGATTGGAGGTGGAGAGAGCAAGAAGAAGAGGAAAGCTTCCAAACAAACCCTAGGCTGCCTTTTTGTGCTGGAAAAGGAAAATGAAATGGAAGGGAGAGTGGCTTCCTTTTGTTAACAAATGGGTTGGGTCCCACTACTAAAGGAGCTTGTTTGGCTGAAATCATCTCTTTCGAGATCTCGAATGGATTCGACGAAGAAGGAAGAAATGATCATCGGAATATCTAGTTTCCAAAAAGTATATGTTTCGCGGGTTTCGAGGATATCAAATTTTGGGTACAGGTTTAGTGTAAAAAGACTGTTTTGCCCCTCAAGGCTATGAAATCGGGTTTCGGGGTCTCGAATGAGGACGGGATCAATATGAAAGTTGTAGGGATTAACAATATGAATAAAACGGGATTAAAATAATGAATGCAAAATCTCCGATAAATCCTCAAGCGCATGCAAAGTCAATAAAAAGGAACCCCCAAAGGGCCCCACTAAGCACAAGCGATCAAATATCCCCAAAACTATATCAAAAGCTATTCCAAGCCCAACTTAGCCAAAATCACTAATCAAGCTTAGAACTAACACACGACTTAATTAGTACTAATCGAGTTCACTCGGGTCGGGGTCTTACAGGGGCAACCCTGTAGAAGGAGCAGACTTCTGGGGCAGCTTCGCAGCTCCGTCCTATCAGGCCGCCCCCCTTCAGGCCCAACCTTGACCTCAACCCTGGCGAACCCCTGAGCATGGAGGACTGGATGGGGACCTCTACCAGGACGATCACGGCAGTTGCCCGGGCATGCGCTCTCCCCTTGGACATGGAGAAGCATAATAAAGCCGGGCAAATGAGCCTGATCTACTCGACGATGAGGGCGTCGCTCGAGGTGATTCCCAGTTCTCTTGTCCTTATAATCTTTATGCCTTAGTCGCCTGCTCTGACCCCCCACCCCCTTTTCTCTTTGCAGAATGTACAGAGGCTCCAAGTAATATTGGAGAGGACGGAGACGACAGCCGCACGGGTTCTTGAGATGGACGTCGAGAAGAAGAAGATGGGAGATGCCCTAGAGGCTAGTGCGGGAGAAATAAAGAAGGCGGAGGAGAACATCGTCGAGCTCGCAACTGAGCAACAAGCGGCAAAGGCCGAGATCATCAAATTACGGGTCGAAAATAAGCATTTAAAAGGTGCGGCCGAGGACAAGGCGAAGAGGGCACATCAACTAGAGACCGAGCTTGCCAAGAAGGAAACCGAACTGGCCGGGAAAGAGGCCGAGCTCGAGTCCTCTAGGAAGGAGCGGGCCGATGCCAAGTCCACTCTGCGAGCCCAGGCCGCAAAAGCTTATCAGGAAGGAGTGGATTGGGCATCGGCGGAGTACGTGGCTCAGATCAAGGACTTGAGCCCTGTGCTGTATGAAATGGGATGCCAGGAAGCGCTTCGGGAGTATGGGGTCTCTGAGGATGACCCCATATTTGCGAACCTTCCCCAATTCCAATTTGTAATACCTAGTCTAGAGTCAAAGCCTGACTCCAACCCTCCGGAAGCCCCTCTTGAAGCTCCAGGCCCTCCTCCTCCGCCCCCGACTTCCACTGAGGGCGACCAGGCCCAGGCCTCCTCCGCGGCTCCTCCGCTCGAGACGCCGCACGTCTCTGATCCTGCTTCATCTATCCCTCCGGAGAATAAAGCCGCGACGCCCAAAAAATAAAGTAGAGCAATAATGTCTGTAATTTTATTTTCTTTGATGTATAGAACTTTGTAACTGTATTCTCTTATCAATGAAAAACCAATTTTCTTTCAATTCTCCAGCTGTCTTTCCATTTCTTTCTTCCGGCCAAAGTGTGTGGATGTTCTTCTAATTCTAAACGAAACTGAAGCTCCGTGTTCTGACCAGTTCTCCAAACCCTCAAGGGGCTGAGATTGGTGAACTCATAGAAACTTAGACTTAACCCTTTAGTTCTAAGAAAGATATTGGTCGAAATTGACGCCCTGTCACCGATTGGTTCTCCAATCCTTCCAAGTGGCTGAGATCAGTAGATCCACGAGACCGGGGCCCAACGACCTCTGGCTGTACACAATAGCGTGTGTATATTTAATCTTCTAATCCCAAGGTATTGAACAAAATCGAGGCCCCTTGTCCCTGACCTTCAAGTGGCTGAGGTCGGTGAACGTGTGGCTGTAAGACCGGGACCCAACAATATGCATCCGAGGGAATCGCCTTGTTAAAAGACCTTGTAATTGGCTCTGACTCATACCCTGGGGTACGGCTTTGCTGTTGGAGGTAAATCTCCATAATCGAAGTGGGGCTGTATTGCCAATTCGGCCGAGCTTAGAGGTAGACCGAACCCCACGAGTTTCAAATAAAATGGCTGGTTTCCATGCTTGACCCAGGGAGCTGGCCCAATGACCGAACTCGAGGAGGTTGGTCCTGTGACCGAAGCCTTGAGAGTTGGTCCAATGACCGAACTCGAGGAGGCTAGTCCTGGGACCGGAGCCTTGGGAGCTGGTCCAACGACCGAACTCAAGGAGGCTGGTGCGAGGACCGGAGCCTTGGGAGCTGGTCCAACGACCGAACTCAAGGAGGCTGGTGCGAGGACCGGCGCCTTGGGAGCTGGTCCAACGACCGAACTCGGGGAGGCTGGTCCTGGGACCGGAGCCTTGGGAGCTGGTCCAACGACCAAACTCAAGGAGGCTGGTGCGAGGATCGGAGCCTTGGGAGCTGGTCCAACGACCGAATTCGAGGAGGCTAGTCCTGGTACCGAAACCTTGGGAGTTTGTCCAACGACCGAACTCGGGGAGGCTGGTCCTGGGACCGGAGCCTTGATTCACAACTTGAAGGATATAAGGCACACGTCTCCCATAAGATCCATCTTTTATTGACTTATCATTTGAGTACATTTAGAAGTAGTATTTTTTTAGGTGTGCGGCATTCCATGGTCGTGGGAATTCTTTGCCATCCATGCTCTCAAGTCTATAAGCCGACCTCCCGGATGCCGAGACCACCTTAAAAGGCCCGAGCCAGTTTGGCGCGAGCTTGCCTTCATTGGGATCTTTATCTGCTGGAAGTGCTCTCTTTAAGACCAGTTCCCCGATTGAGAACTTCCATTCTTTGACCCTCTGATTGTATCCCCTGGATAGCTGTTACTGGTAGGAGGCCAAGCGCACGGATGCTGCCTCCCTTCGCTCCTCGGCCAAGTCGAGCTCTTTGGCTAGATTCACTTCATTCCGCCCCTGGTCGAAGAGATCCGACCTCAAGGTCGGAAGGCCGACCTCAAGAGGGATTACAGCTTCCATTCCGTAGGCTAAGGAGAAAGGGGTGGTCCGGTATGCCCAAAGGACACTTGGTAATTCTTCTACCCATCTACCCTTAGCTCTGTCGAGTCTCTTCTTGAGTCCGTCCAATACCACCTTATTTGAGATCTCTGCATGTCCGTTGCTCTATGGATAGGCCGGGGTTGCGTAGAGGTTTCTGATACCGAGCTCCTGGCAGAAACTCTTAAAGAAGTTCAAGTCGAATTGGGTCTCGTTGTCCGAGACCAGAGCTCGGGGGATCCCAAACCTTGTGACAATGTTCTTCCATACAAAATTCTTTGTATCCTGCTAGTGATGGAGGATAAAGCTTCTGCCTCTATCCATTTGGTGAAGTAATCAGTGGCCACTATCAGCCACCTCTTGTTTCCTGGAGTTCGGTGAAGAGGTCCTACGATGTCTAGCCCCCACTGAGCGAAGGGCCATGCGTTGGAGAGAGGACTCAAGTCCTGCGCCGGTTGATGCAGAGAGTGGGAGAACTTCTGACATTTTTCACATTTTCTGGCGTAGAGCTGGGCATCCTTCTGCATATAGGGCCACCAGTAGCCCTGACTGATGGCTCTGTACGCTAGTGATCTTCCTCCGATGTGGCTTCTGCAGATTCCCTCGTGAATTTCAAACAGGAAGTCTTCCACCTTGCTCGGGTGAACGCTTTTGAGATACGGTCCCGTGAAGGATTTTATATAGAGCTTCTCCTCTTGGGATAGCAAAAAATGAACTGCTTTCATTCTGACCTTGTGGGCTTCATTTCTGTCTTCAGGGAGTTTATCTTCTTTTAGGAATGCTATGATCGGATCTATCTAGCTCGGACCGAGATCGACGTACAGGACCTGCCGAGGTGGGAGGAGCTCTATGCTTGGATTTTTCAATGTCTCCACGTCGACTGCCCTTCTTTTTCCTGCTTCCACGACAGAGGCTAAGTTGGCTAAGGCGTCTGCATGGCAGTTGGACTCTCTGCCGATTTGCTTGACTTCTGTCTTCTCGAACTGAGAGAGGAGCTGCTTTGTGTGGGCTAAGTAGGCTGTCATCCTTTCATCTCGGGCTTGATAGTCTCCACTCAGTTGGTTCGTCACCAACTGGGAGTCGCTAAAGACTACTAGCCGATGTGCCCCCAGGATTTTTGCGCTACCGAGACCCGCAATCAGCACCTCATATTCTGCTTCATTGTTGGAGGCTTTGAAATCAAGGGTCAGGGCTTGCTCGATGACGAGGCCCTCAGGAGATTGGAGGACTATGCCGGTGCCAGCCCTTCTGGATGTGGAGGATCCGTCAATGAAGACCTTCCAGGCCGACTTAAAGAATTGTTCCCAAGATCGGTCTTCCTCGGTCTTGGCTGTATCTTTGTCCCTGCTGCCCCCCAGTTCTGTATCGAACGAGATCGGTGCTGAACTAGGAGAAGTGAACTCGACGATGAAGTCTGCCAAAACCTGTGCTTTGATTGCCGTCCTAGGTTGGTATTGGATATCGAATTGACCCAGTTTGACTGCCCATTTGGAGATTCTACCGGAGAAGTCCGCCTTTCGAAAAAGGGACTTGAGCGGGTACTCTGTGACAATGACCACTGTATGTGTCTGTAAGTAGTGGGAGAGTTTGCGAGAGGCACTGACGAGTCACAGCGCAAGTTTCTCAAGTGGAAGATACCTGGTCTCGGCGTCGAGTAGGATTTTGCTCGTGTAGTAAATGGGCTATTGCTGCTTGTCGTTTTCTCTGACTAACACCGAGCTCACTGCGTGGTTTGAGACCGCTAAATAGAGATAAAGGAGGTCACCTTGTGATGGAGTGGACAACAGTGGTGGCGAGGAAAGGTATTCCTTGAGTTTCTCCAGCGTTTGATCACATTCAGGGGTCCACTGGAATTTGGAGCTCTTTTTCAGAAGTTGAAAGAAGGGGCGACATTTGTCCGAAGCTCGGCTGATGAAGCGATTTAGCGCAGCGGCCATCCCTGTGAGCCTTTGGACCTACTTGACCGAGGTCGGGCTCTGAATCACCTGGATTGCTGCAATCTGCTCTGGATTAGCCTCGATCCCTCCCCTTGTTACCAAGCTTCCTAAGAACTTGCCAGATCCGACGCCGAACGCACACTTGGAGGCATTTAGTTTGAGCTGGAACTTTTTGAGGATGGCGAATGTTTGGCGCAAGTCTGCCAAATGGTCCTGAGACTTCTTTGACTTGACCACCATGTCATCGATGTAGACCTCCATTGTCTTCCCGAGCTAGGCGTGAAACATCTTCGTGACCAGTCTCTGGTATTCCGCCCCGGCATTCTTTAACCCAAAGGGCACCACTTTGTAACAGTAGGTGCCTCAAGGTGTTATGAATGCGATTTTCTCCTCATCAGGCCCGTGCATGGGGATCTGGTGATAACCTCGGTAGGCGTTGAGGAAGCTCATTTTATCATGTCCCGAGGTGGCGTCGATCATCTGGTCGATTTTTAGGAGGGGGAAGTTGTCCTTGGGGCAAGCTTTATTTAGATCGGTGAAGTCCACGCAGACCCTCCATTTGATGCTTTTCTTCTTGACCACCACTGTGTTGGCCATCCACTTCGGATAATGCACTTCGCGGATCGCTCCGACCTCGACGAGCTTGCCTACTTCTTCGACGACAGCTTCTGTCGGCAGGACCCCTGTTTTGCGGGCCTTTTGCACTATGGGCTTGTGTCTGGGGTCCACGTTTAGCTTATGGCACATGACTTCGGGGTAGACCCCAGGCATCTCGTATGGAGTCCAGGCGAAAACGTCCTTATTCTGCAGTAGGAAGTTGAGCAGCTCGGACCTCTCGTTGTCGAGGAGCTGGCTTCCCAGCAGGAAATATCGCTCGGGGTCATTGGAATTGATCCTAACCTCGGTGAGTTCCTCTATGCTCTTCTGCTCTGCTGAGCAGCCGACATCCTCGAGTTCGGTCATATGCACTCGCTGCGGCTCTGTTTCGCTAGGCATTATGGCCGTGAGGCACTTTCTGACCATCTGCTGATCTCCCCGTACGGTTACTATCTCAATCACCCCTCCGGCCTTCTCTACTGGAAACTTGAGCTTCTGGTGAAAGGTGGAAGGTACTGCCTCCATGGCATGCAGCCAAGTACGCCCCATGATTACATTGTAAGGAGACGGTGCGTCCACCACCATGAAGTCGGCCATCTTTGTGGCGCCTCCTATTCGTACTTCAAGCAAGATCCTCCCTTTGGGGTACATTGGCTTGGCGCTGAAGCCTACTAAGGGGACGCAGGCTTCCTGCAGATCAGACTCGGTCAGGCCGAGCTGCTTGAAACAACTGAAGTAGAGGATCTCGGACGACTTCCCTAGATCTATGAGGACACGTTTCACGGTGTAATTGTTCAGCCGTAGGGTAAGGGTGTGTCGCGACCCCGGACCGGGCCCCCACGAAGGAACCGATCCGGAGTCGGGACTAAATGATGATCCACATTACATCTGTTTAATAATAACATACACTTATTAAATTTCCCACAGGTGTCCGCGGTGAGAATATCACAACCATGATTGAATATTTCTTTTAAGTGCGGAAGCTTGTAGCAAATCAAATAGTCAGACTAGCTCTAGTCATGAAAGTGAAAGTTCATGCTATACTGATCTGAACTTGGACTTCCATGGCTGATTTGGTTTTTCAAGTTTTTAAAACAAGAACACAGATCTGATATTCCAGCCATGAAACATGCATAAAAACTCCATGAAATCATGATCAACATGTGTATAATGCAAGGAGATGATAGAGGACTAATACCTTGATGATATGAATGCCTCAAATCTCTGAAAAGAAAGCCTTCAAAGGTCTGAACTCAGCCTGCAATCAGCAATGTATGTTGCAGGAATTTCTGCAATAGCTTCTCCTTTGATCTTCTTTTCTATTCCACAACCTAATCTGATTGGCTTTGATTGTGGGATCAGAATATGGATTCCAAGAAGGGTTTTCTGAATCTACAATTTGTGGAAAAAGCCCAGGACCTGATCTCCTCTCTCCAATGAAGAAGAAGAAGGCAGCAATGGGCTGGGCGTGAGTTCCTCTCTTGTCTCTTGGGCGGCCAATGGAGCTACAAGAACAATCCACGCCTAGGGTTTTTATTCCAGCACTTGTTCCTTCCTTGTTGCACGCCTAGGGTAGGGAGGAGTATATTTATAAAGATTAGATTCCTTTAAGAGTTCTCTCTCTAATAGGAATCATCATCCCATAAAATAAGGAACCAGCCACCTTAGTTGTGCAACACTTTCTAATTAAAGATACTAAAAATTAGTAAACTTTAATTATAGGAACTCTTACCCAAAGAGGAGTTCTTCCTTCCAAGTAAAGATACCTAGTTAAACTTGGAAACCTCACACAAGGGGCTCCCCACATGGCTGGCCCACAAGATAGATAAACACACCATGGCCCACTAGTTAATAATTTAGCTAGAGTTAAATTCATGTATGCCATCAAAAAACCTATTTGAATTTAAACTCAAAATTATTCTTCCACAAAATTAATTCAACCACATATCATTTAATTAAATTAGGAAACCATGCCAATATAGGAAGATGGCTAGAAGAGGGACCAAAAGACATATTTGCCCTTGGCTCCCAAAATGACCAAAATGTCCATGCTAACCCCATAGCAACAGTAAGATCATTTTAACCCTAACTCATTCCACTAGAGAGTTATGGTTGCACTCCAGGGACAAATATTAAATTACAAATTAAGCTCATCATAAACTGACGATTGTCTTTGACCTACCAAGTACAATGACCACAATGCCCCTCTATGTAACATCCATAATCAAGTAGGTTAACCGATGTACTATCTACCTTCTTGATTACATCTCATCCTTAGAACTTCATACCCTTGACTTAATCATCATCCGGATATCATTCTCTTGATCCAGGGAGCGACCCACAAGTTCAATATCCATATGGAACATCCATATACTAAGATCTTAGATTCTGATGATTAATCGGATAATTCTAAGGGGACGATCATTCCATCACATGATGGCATAGATTCCATATTGCATTTGCACGTCCCAACTAATCAAGCCCGAGCACCCAAAACACAGAGCTGTTGACCCATGAACAGGATCTCGCCCATAGTGAATTAAAGCACAAGAACTTGACTTCGTCAGTTCATCCACAAATGCTCAAGATTAAGAGCACTGGTCACTCAATAGCAAGAGGTGATTTGATCTCTCTCAGTGATAGTACTATTTTAGAGATCACACCTACAAGTGGTCCTGTTCAATGCATGACACATGCACTAATGAGATAAATCCGGAAAAGCCTCCCGTGACTTAGGTAAGTCACACTGAATACAGGAGAGTATCTCATTATAACTTATACCAAGATGAAGTGCCCAACTCCATCTCTCAGTTATGAACAAGTTTATTGTTTCAAGTGTCCATGACTCAGACCTTACTGTGTGTAGCCACTACACACCTAAGTCATTTACTAGAAAACAATGGGCCTTACACAACCATACATATACACAAGTAAAAAGAGAAAGATGTCATTCTATTAAATAACCAATAAATATCCAGTAACAGAGATGTGAGTGCAGTCAGTGGGCTTTAGGGCATACACCAATTCCAACAGAAAGCATTAGCATCAAGCATAAAATACTGTATCAGAATGAGCAACGTTCTATAGCATGTTACCCGAAGTAAATTAAAGTTTGTACAATTAACATTTAATTACACTTCCCAAAATTAGAGGCCAACAAAGGCCAATATAGACAAAACGATAACCCAATGAATGGTAAAATAGTTTTCCCCAAAATGAAACGCCTCTCTTAGCAACCCGATGTCTACGTGACATCGTCAGCACGCCACTCGACTAGAGGTTGCGGCTCACCTACCGCCTCCTCCGGCTCCTCCTCAAGGAAACCGGCAACGGGACCTGAGTACCAAATCAAATGGGCCAGACACGACGGTCTGGCAAGAGAATGAAAAGATACCACAACAAGTAATAATAAAGGAAATATCTTGAGACGCATAGAAATCTATTTAAATAAGAATTCTCATAAAGTAGATAAATCATTTGCTAGAAAATAGGTAAACAAGATAAAACATAAAAGGTAACCAAGGAATCACATGAAGCTAAGTTCTCTGTCACTAAAGTGACAACAGTATAATGGGACGTTGATCTCAGTCACACGAGGTGAGGAGAATCAACGCAAATCATATATACAATATAAATATACGGGACGGGACCACGGTAGCGAACCGGGTATCGGGACGGGACCACGGTAATAGACCGGGTATCGGGATCCAAACTGCAGCTGGCGGGACTGGAGAGGGATCTCCAAGTCGGTGGATCAAACCGACAAGGTTATTCAAGCTTAGTGATGCCGACTCCTAGGTCAAATAACAAATCGAGACATATGCAAGTAAATCAAGTACAATAAATAACGAGCAAGACGGGGGTGCTCAAGGGCACACTGTCATTTCATGTCGGGCAATACATTTCGGGACAAATAACAGTTACTAGTGTAACTATCATGCTTTCGGGAAAACAAATCATATAGTATAATCTTGGAATGAAGTGAAACACTGAACTATAACAATCTCGGGAAAAATCCTGGTTTCAAGATCTATTTAAATGAATAGGGGTCTCGTATGTCAATTATAATAAAGACTAGGTACTCTTCGAGTTTGAAGACATTCTGGGCTCCTTATGCACCTTGAAGTTTCAAAACTTCGAATGAAATCTTTGTGACATGGTTTCTTCCTCAAATGGCCTCATACAATGCTTAATAAATCTCCTTGACATAGAGGGGTTCCCAGAGAATAGACCCAACCATTGAAACAGTTGGACATTGTCCCAAACATAGCCTATGCCAGACGAACCGCATCGCTCGAGCGGACTGGAGGGTTCGCTCGAGCGAGTCGCTCGCTGGAATGGTGGTCTGGGTGGGTTCGCTCGAGCGAAGTGGAGGTCGCTCGAACGAACTCATTGGGTCAAGCGAATATTTAAATGCGTTCGAACGAACAACTCTCTGGAATGAGTTCTGGGATGTCCGCTCGAGCGACCAAGCTACTGGAATGCTCCGAACCCTTTCCTGGACAGGTCGCTCGAGCGAAGTGTCATGGTCGCTCGAGCGAACTATCCAGAACCTGAATTCGGACCAGTTCAGCTCCACAATAACTCTTCCTTTTTACAACCCCTTCTTAACCACTTTCATACATCAAATGAGGAGTATAAATCTCTATTCAAATGACCTCAAATCTCCAACCACATGCATCACATTCTCCTCCATCCATATCACATTCCATACAAGCAAAGAGGAGAAGGAAACCATTTCACACAATATACATATTCAAGACAAAACAAGAAAACATTAATTGCTATGAGCTAACATGTCTTTATGACCATAAATGCATCCTTTAATACTCCATCAAGAACATTTATTTCCAACCATAAACATATTAATGAAAACATGAAAATCCATAAATGCTTCACCAACCATTTAAAACTTAAAACACCCAATCATTCACTTGCCTTAGGTCTTCAAATCAAGTAGCTCAAGCTCTAACAAGTCTCTCAAAATAAAGGTCCAAGCTACAAGGAAGATCCCAAAATAAAATCCTAAAATGATCAAACAATGAAATAACAAGGAAACCTTCCAATAATGAAGATGGAGCTTCTCTATGGCCAAAGGAATACAAATCTAGAAGATGAAGGGGATTACTTACTTGGATGACCTTCAAATGAAGAGGGCTAGCTCAAGGGAGGTCTCAAAGTTGATGGATTCCTCTACAAAAGGAATCAAAATGAAGCTTGCTAGATGAGGAAGAAGATGGTGAGTTCCATTTCTTGGTTGATGCAAATCTTGGTGTGGATTAGAGAAGGAGAAGCAAGAAGAAGAAGAGAAAAGCAAGGAAACCCTAGGTTCAGTTGGTTTGTGCTGGAACATGGAGAGTGAGTGAGAATGAAGAATGGGCTTCTCTTTGTTAACAAATGAGGGGTTGGGTCCCACAACTAAAGGAGCTTGTTTGGCTGAAATCATCTATTTCGGGACCTCGGATGGGTTCGACGAAGAAGGAAGAAACGATCGTCGAAATATCTAATTTCCAAAAAGTATATGTTTCACGGGTTTCAGGAATATCAAGTTTTGGGTACAGATTTTGTGTGCAATGACTGTTTTGCCCTCAAGGCTATGAAATCGGGTCTCGGGATCTCAAATGGACACGGGATCAACATGAAAGTTGAAGGGATTAACAATACCAATAAAACGAGATTAAAACCATGAATACAAAAATCTCCGATAAATCCTCGAGCACATGCAAAGTTATGAAAAGGAACCCCCAAAGGGCCCTACTAGTTACCAAAGCATTCAAAGTAGCCCAAAACTAGAATTAAAGCTATTTCAAACCCAACTTAGTCAAAATCACTAATCAAGCTTAGCACTAACACGCAACTTAATTAGTACTAATCGGGCTCACTCGGGTCGGGGTTTTACAGGGTGAGTGCGTCATTGTGGGGGAGCTGGACCCCTCCTAGGTCCTCGTCCGAGAACCAGATCTTGGGTTTTTCTTTCCTAGCTTTCTTTGGTGCAGGCTCTAGTTCGGCCGACATCACTTGTTTGCCATGGGCAACCCTCCTAGCCTCTGACCTGGCTTGGTAACTTCCCCCATTGGGAGCGGGGACCAGGTGAATGACATTGATGATACCCGCCGGCTCGTCGTTGTCCTGATCATCACTGGGTGGAGCGCGTTGCTGAGCCTGGTTGATCCTCTCCCCTTCCTTGATGTACTCCCGAAGGTGCCCGTCCCTGACGAGCTTCTCGAGGTGGGACTTCAGAGCCATGCAGTCCTCAGCCATGTGCCCATGCTGCTTATGGTAAGAGCAGTTCTTGCTCCGATCTCGGGTGGATGGGTCGCCCCTCATCGGTTGCGGCCACTGGAAATAAGGTTCTGCCTTGATTTTGCCGAGGAGTCTGTAGATGGGCTCCTTGAAGACAACATTGACGGCCCTATAAGGATCTCCGGCCCGCCTGGTAGGCTTGAACTTCGGTCTCTTGCTGCTGCCCGAGATGGAGGTTGAGAAGGTCGTCGAACTGGTGGTGGCCCTCTTCTTATCTGGCCTCTATTTAGGGAGCATCCCTTCTCCTTTGGAGGTTTGGCCCTTTTACGGGAGGCCGAACCGCTCCTTGCCACGAGCTTCGTCCTCTTCCTGTTCAATGTACTGATTCACCTTAGCCATCAGCGCCTTCATCGTGGTCACGGGAGTCCGGACCAGGTCTTTACGGAGCTCGTTGCCTGGGAGTAAGGTCTGTCGGAAGCACATGATGGCGACGTCATCGTTGGCGTCTGTAATCTGGCTATATATCGTCCAGAATCTCCTGGCGAATGCAGTGATACTCTCACCGTCTTTCATCCGGATCGCCATGAGGTTGCCACTTGTCTTCGGGATGACACGGTGCGCCTGGAACTTCTCGACGAAGGAGCTTCGAAGCTACCGCCAGTTCGTGACCGACCCAGAAGGGAGCGCGCAGAACCATCGGAGTGGGAGGTCACCTAGACTTGAGGAGAAGACCCTGCAATTCAGGTGGCCGACGTCCCCCCAAACCGACATCCGCTGAGTGAAATGTCGTAGGTGCACTTCTGGATCCGAGGTCCCGTCATAGAGGACGAACCTCGGAACGCTGAATCTCTCGGGAAGAGAGAAGTCCTTTATTTCCTGGGAGAAGGGGGACATGCCCTGGTCTTCCGCGTCACAGGCCTCCGTTTGGTCTCGGGCGAAACCAATCTCGGCCATCCGGGCCTGAACCTCTTGCTTGACGTAGTGGTCGAGCAGTTCCCTCAGGCCCGTCAGGTTCTCTGGCCTCGGGGACTCTGGCTCGCAACGCGACCCCCTGAGGTTGCTACACAGATGGCTGCTGCTCGAGCCTTCTTCTTCGCAGCGATTTCTTCTTCTGTCGTTGAGGACTTGCCTTAAGTCTCGGCTGTCCAGACTGTGTTGCTGTTGCCTGAGAGGTGGAGTGAGAGTTCTTCTTTCATTTGCTTTAAGCTACTCTTGGAGACGACGAATCAACTCCTCTTTCTCCTGGATGACCAGATTCTGGGCCTCGAGCTCTTCAAGTAGGGGGTCATCTCCCTCTTCATGGGCTCGATGAAAGGACTGATCGTCATTGTGAGTGCGGTGATGGGAGTGATGGGATTTTGCCCCAACAGGGGTTTTGCCTCGCCGCCGAGGATCTGACGGGGAGACATTCTGCTGTGGGTCCCTGGGTGGCTGATTATCTAGGGGCTGAGGAGCCTCGTGGCGGTCGTCACGCCGGGGGAGTACTATCATAGGTCGGGACGAGGAGTCCTACTGGACAACACCCTCTGTGTACACGGGGCCGGATTTCCCTCCAGACTTTCTCTGGCGGGGAATCCCCGATAGCTCCTGCAGGACGGGGGGAACCTCCGTTGGACCCGGAGGGGGAAGAAGGGCAGCATGAGCGCCGGTGGGCGCCGTTGGAGGCAATGACTGGAGCGGCTGAGGTCGCGGTTCTGGTCGTGAAAACGATGGCAGTGGTGGTTGCTACGGCGGAGGAAAGGATGACGTTCTTCGGGACTTCGACGATCCCTCGCCGCCGTATCTGGTTTTTGGAGGCATGGCTTTTGTAGGCTTGGTTTTGGTAAAGATCCTGTCCCCACAGACGGCGCCAACTGTAAGTGCCTAAAAATTACGGACTTAGTTAAAAGGGGATTCAGCCCTCGGCTTGGTGATCTTGAGATGATTATGGGAAAGGATCGACCTCCGGTGACCTGAAAGGAAGAACAAAGGTCAGAGCCCCTGGCTGTAGGCAGTCGAGGGCACTCCGATGGCTGAGTTAGCTTGGTAATTGGGGGAAAATGAGGAAGAAAGAGTATGGGGCAGGTTTGTTGCGTACCTCCTGAAGTTTTCCTTCATGCATTATATAGACGTGGAAGTCATCATTGGAGTAGACCCCTCAGAGAGAGATGAAAGTCCCATCAGCATGTACCCTTTCTCCTGAGTGGGGGTAGGTAAAAAGGGAAAGTCCCATCGGGCCATCCCCTATGCATGTGGATGTGACCCTGAGATAAGGCGTGCCACTTATCTAGGTCCGACGCCCACTCTACTTGTCAGTTTTCCGTCCACCGTCATGGCAGCGCATTTATGGTTGCATTTATGGCTGAATGACAGGCGTTCGAGATCAGGCTAAGACCGAGACCGAAGCGAGCACCCGCAGATGTGGCCACCGAGATGGGGTCCGTGGTTCCCCGAGCTGGCGCTTCTGCCGAACTGAGCAATCACCGAGACTAGGGCCAATCTTGAAGTTGGGGTATGGCCCCACACACTTTGTATCTCTTATTTATTTCTCTTGCAATTCTTGTCTGCAATAACGAAGCAAGATGAAGGTGATGGGTGTATTTGCATGTAGTGGCCGTGGCAATCAACTTGACGGTCATTCGGCTCAATGCAATGATTTCCTGAGAAAACCGGCTCCAATTTTCTTAATAGAGGATATTTTGATTTTTGATGTGCCCCATCGGATTTCAGTTTCTATAGCTTTCTCTGCAAGAAAAATCCATCGGGCTGAACCTAGGTTCTTCTCAAGTTTGTTCTCTCTCTCTCTCTCTCTCTCTCTCATTTGTAACTAACTTATTCCTCTTTGTCTAGTAACAATCACTCCGTGTTTTTTTTTTCCCCGCTATTTGGATCTCTTATGCAATTCCATGTTTAGGATTGTAGGTGCCGCAGGCACAATTAAAGTTTTCCGTAGAAACAATCATATGAAGAAAGAAATTTTATAAACTCCAGATCTGAGATTATCAATCCAACTTATACAGGCCCTAGGGTTAGGGCTCGCATGAAAGTACCGAAGGACAATAGAGCGCCAAAGCACATGTCCGTAAACACTTCCACAAGTCTCCACAGAGACAATAACAAGGAGCACCTCAATGGAAAAATCCAATTTTCATTAATGAATTCTCTAAAAATAATCTTCTACAATGACATATAAATAAGGGCTAAGAAACCTAACAAACTAAGAACCTAATAAGCTAGGAAATAAGATAAGAATCATATCCTAATTACAATTTCCTAAATTAAATTAGAAACTAATGGCATATAATTAGCTAATAAAATATTCTAAATCTATTTGGGCTAGCCTAAGGCTCATTTGCATCAATCTCATTTTTCGTATAATTAATAGTTTTTTAATTTTTCGAATGTGACTAACCCAATGTTTTTTAGAAAACATATTTGAAAATTGCAAATTGTACCTGTGGCTTAAAGTTTTCGTGGGACTGCAAAACCTCACCACTCTAAAGCCTATGAGCCTAATAAAGTGTGATCTTCTGTCCTTTTCCGGATGAGGATGAGATGAGAGGCTCGATCTCTCTTTGAGATCTAACCATTGGTTCTTGTGACAGGCTAGTCCTTTTAAGAAATTGAAAATAAAAAATGCAATAGGTGGATAGGTTTGCCAAATGAGTTATCTTTATTTACCAGTCTCCAAGTTCTTAAATTAATAAGTTGTGTATGTTCAAAAAGTCTACAAAAGAGGAGTTTTGAAAATCTAACATCACTTCAATTTCTGTCCATTAACCGTTGCTATAAGATGGGATCCTTGCCGGAAGGGCTACAGCACCTCACCGCACTCAAAAGCTTATTTATCTTTGACTGCTCGAAATCAAACATGCAGTGTGAGAAGAACATGGGTGAGGATTGGCACAAGATAGAAAGTGCAAGTTGATCACACTACAAGAAAATCTGCTCTAGCGGGGGTCGACGACCGCCGCTAAAACATAGATTAGCTCCCGCAAAAACATATAGTGGCGGCCATCTTGGTCCCCGCAAGTCGACGCTATAGGAACTGTGGGTATATGTTTTAGGTTTTTAGTACTAGGGGCCATTAGCCACCAGTAAAAAGTTTTGTCGGTTGATTAAATGACCAAAAAAACTTTTAGTGGGGATCATTGACCGCTGGTACAAATAAGATAAAGTTGCCGCTATAAATGGGAAAAAAGAACAAATGTTTTAGCGGCGGTTTGATGGTCCCCGCTAAAAGTGGTATTTAAAAAAAATTGAATAATACATAAACTTGTTTATATCAATTGCATTTCATGTACATAAACCTATTTATGTCAATCCAAACAGGTATACCAGGAATTAAAAACAAAACTACTTTTTATACCATTTAAATTGTACATTTTACATCATGTATTAAAACCAAATTGAATAAGACTCATCTCCAATTTCTCGTAGTCTACTTGAATGATGTTTAATGTTATTACACAATATAGTCATTTGAACAACCAACACTCTGCATGAAACATTTTCACACAATTTCATGCTATACAACTGTGGTAACGGATCCCTCTAAAACAATCATCACCATCTTAACTCTTCAGTTTCATTTCAAATGGCCTTCACCTTTTTCTTAGTCACCATCTCTTAGCAATCATCAAGACAACATCCAAACATCTACAAAAAGGGTTGTTAGAATTGAGTTAGCTAATACATTATTGGACATCAACTTAGTTAAAGACAATTACATTTCAATGTTACTTGCTCTAAAGATCTGGCAACTCCATGGGATATCTGAATGCATTAATTCCAAGCTATTTTAGTTTCTTGTTTAGTTCATCACCTAATTGAAACACAACATCAAAATTTCCATTACTACAGTATTTATAGAAAATGCTCCACGCGACTGATCAAAATATGATAATAATACTAATAAATAACGCTCTTAAAATAACAAATATTAGAGAACATAGAAAATAAAGAAGATGAATATAAGTAGGAACATGTACCATAAATGCACTCTTACAAGTAAGATATTCAAGATCTCGCATCATTTACAGAAACTTTATTACACCTTGTAGCACCTCGTGCAATCTGCAAAATAACAATAAAACATATTCAATCACTTTTCTTGCTCATATACAAAAATATAAAAACATAATCACAACTTGAGTGGCATCTAATAAGGATATTCTTAAGCACGAAGAAATCATATAAAGACTAACCTCGCGTCTCTCCTTCCACAAGCAATCTCCAAGATGAATAATTACAAGCTCATAATCTTTTGTTCCGTCCATAGCAATGATGGCCAACTTCTTTTCCCAATTATTTAGCAAACAATTGGCACAAAAGTCTAGTCCATATAAATCACTACAAAACGTTGTAAGCAAATATAAGAAAAAAAACACTCAAGAATTTTAAAATCTGTTATCCAACATTATAAAACAAACTATACACGAACGAACAAACAATCAATTGAAACACAAATTGTATATTAGTCCACTTGCAATCAAACTTGCCCCTGCATGATCACAATCACCACACTATACTAAATGTATGGATCAAGTTTGTACCTAAATTTCAAGCAAAACCCAATAAGAAATCTAAATTTAATCACAACCATAGTTTTCCAAAAGAACAAGAGTTCCATCAAAACTAAATATTTTAGACTAATATTGCATCGGTAGAATCATATTTACTGATACCATGAAAGAAAAGTTTTATTAATAATAATTTAATTATATCATTCAATTGCTCCGCAATCATTTCTATATGCTCCCTTCGATTATGCATGGCATTAAGTTCTGCACACATTCGATTACACTTTATCAATTCCTCCATTCGATTATGCACGACATTAAGTTCTGCACACATTTCCTCAACGTTATTCCCTGACTGGCCAAACGTGGAGCCAAAGACTGATATGGGTGTTGGACCCAACCCATATCCGCGTACACGACCGTGCCGCTCTGCTCCCATCACCTGGGTATAGATGTTATCGCCTATGGAGTCAAAGGGTCCTCCCTCCTATGTTTCATTCAACTCCCTGAATTTTGTCTGCATTAAAAATAAAATAATTAATTGCATAATGTTTCGATTAAATTTAATGCATAAAATCGACATCTTGCGTACTATAATTTCCGCCGATCTGCTATCAACAGGATTCTCATCCTTCCGTGTATGAGTTCGAATGAAGAGATCCGCTCGAGAAGGTATAATCCCATCGGTCCTAACTCGAGTCTGCCATTGTGAAAATTTAAGTTCATCACAAAGCTATATACCTCTTCGTCTTTATAACAAGCAAAACTCTTAGTTCCCCCCAGTATGCTTAATAACTTGTTGACTTCGATTGGCCTTATTTTTCTCGGATATAGCCTATATATTCAATGACAATAGAATATGTTAATAATATAAGCAAAAGGACCATTCTCTGGGAGAATTTTTGAACCGTAACTTCATACCTTGACCTTAGCACTACCCTAGTATTGCACAAGCCAAGTCCGATCCTCACCCGAGATGTCAGGTCGTGGATGTTGAAGCCGTTCATCATCTGTGTTCAATATAGAATAGTATTTAACTTTTAAGTCCTTTCTATAGTCTCTATATTTCTTCGCTAAATTCTGAAGAACTCACTTCTTCATTTCCTCATCAATAACAACAAACTCCTGAGAGGTAGAAAAATAAGGAAAATGACATATTCTTAATTAAAATATGGGATAACAAAATAATATTTACTACCATTTACCTGAATGGTTTTCAACAACTTCTCTTTGGCTTGTTATGGAATTTCAGCTCATTTTTTCACCCGCAATGGTACAATGCCAGGAGTTCTCACAACTATTCCACATAACGTGGAAAGATCTCCAGCATTCTTTCCTATTAGCTGGACAACTGTATTGAAGTCCACAACTAGCTTATCATCAGAATGTCTGTTGAGTAATTTAATGCCTCGCGTGGGTCCTCGAGTCCTCTTCTTCCCACTGCAAGAAGCTGTTTTCAAAGTTCGAAATAAAAAATACAAAGGAAAAAAGATGTTAGCAAGTACATAAGAATTGTAACCTCATTAAGACATATCATGAATCACATATAAATTAATTTAAGAATTTAAGACATCTTACTAGAGCTGCTGGCAGACCCCCGGGCCTCTATAGGGGAAGGTTGACTTTGAGTTTCAACTGCCTCCGCTTGTGGCTGCACAGAAGAACTAGGACCAGCTATACGAATGCGTCAACGTAACATGACTGTCCAATTAGCTTTCTGAATAATATAATCAAATGTGTCATTAACAATATAGATTTGAATTCTACAATAGTCAGCATATGAATATTAAATAAAAAAGACATTCAATAAAGCGGAAAAAATTAGAGCATACATAGTATTTATGTATAGTTAATATGATATCAAAAATCCAAACTCAATTGCATTACTACTACCAATCTTGATCACCATCATCAATAGCGGTATCATCTCCATCGCCGTCGTCAATAAAGTTATCATCTCCATCGTATTCTTGGCTTGGATTAGAAAGTACCAAATTTGCATCAACAACCACCCCTTCGATATCAGGTCTATTCCAACTAATAACATCACCATTTATGTCTATTGTGTCTGTCAATTCACTGTGCATCCCGATCTCAATTTGTTCGCACGGTTCCATTTCTGACTCCATATCGTAAAAGTCTCGGGGTTGTATCTTTATCACGACACGCCAATTGGAGGCAATAGTATCTTGGACATAAAAAACTTGTTGGTCCTGACTTGCAAGAATAAAAGGTTCATTGTTATATAAGGTTCGTGTGATATTCACACAGGTGAACCCATATTCATCCTGCTTTATTCCCCTACCACCATGATTTGTTACATCCCACCAATCACATTTGAATAATATGATTCAATTTCCGTCTATATATTTTAACTCCATAACATCCTTCAAGATGCCATAGTAGCCGATGTTTCCAGTCATTGGGTTCTAGTCTTCGGCACTTGCAAGCTTGATGTCTCTGCAGTTACAAAAACTCCACTATTTTGAGTATTCCTTTGAATCTCGCGATCTTTTGTGTGAAATCTAAAACCATTTACAATGCATCCCGTAAAACACCTCACAGCTTGAAGGGGACCCATAGCTAATGATTGGAGATTTTCATTTACTTGCTCACCATTTACTTGCATCTGTGAAACTTATTTTAGATTGGAGAAAGTAATTAACACACAACTATGACTAAAATTAAATTGAAAAAGAGTATATTATATTTAACACTTACATGTTGTTCAAACCAACTTACCAAACTCCTTAACATGAGTGCGGTCTACATCCCTAGCACTTATGCTCCCACGATGAGCATCCTTAATCATTTGCTTATGTGTCATGCACAATAAATCATTAAATTGTAATCTAAATGAGAGGAAAACATCAAGTTTACCATCTTTTTACCATTTAAGTATGTTTGAATGAGTAGTCTTACTGAACATATGGGGTGACTTCATCACAATTGCTCAACATGTATAGACGAGCATGTTCTCACTCATCTGTACTTAGTCCTTACGAAAATGGAAAGCTTTTCATGTGATTCAGCATCAACACCATCGTAATTTCGAACTGGCCGGTTGAACGTTGTCTCGACCTCATGCAAGTATATCGAGCAAAAGGTTGAGCATTCTTCTGAAATATATCCTTCTGCTATTGAACCCACCAAATGACTTCTATTACGCACATACGACTTCAGTATGTGCAAGTACCTATGAGAATACAAGTGTCGATGTTAATGACAATACCAAATGCAACAAATAAATTAATATTGTATATATACACTGACCTCTCGATTGGATACATCCACCGATATTGTACCGGTCCTGCACATCTGGCCTCATTAGCCAAATGAATAGGCAAGTGCACCATAATATCAAAAAAAGAAGGTGGAAAGATCATTTCTAATTTGCAAAGTGTTAGGGCAATCCGGGATTGCAGCAACTCTAGTTCTGAGACCCTCAACACTTTCGAAAACAACTGCCTGAAGAAACTAGACAATTGAATCAAAACAGAACACACATCCTTAGGTAAAAGTCCACGTATTGCAAGCGGAAGCAGTTGTTGCATATGAACATGACAATCATGACTCTTCAGCCCCGATATCTTGCACTGTTTCACCTGAACGCATTGTGAGATGTTTGATGAATAGTTATCTGGAACCTTCACCTCCTTCAAGCATTGAAGGAACTTTCTTTTCTCATCCAAAGACATTGAGTAGCATGCAGGGGGTAATTGTTGGAATATAGGTGGGCCTTCCAGACAGGTTTCAAAACTTTTGACCCACTTGATGCAGGGATCAATTGTCTAGAATGCAACGAACCCAATCCCAGGATGCAATTCCCTCAATCTCATAGCCATGTACAGCAACATAAATTATCTATAAAATAGAAAACAACACATAAACATGCTACCACGAAATCCACAACATGCAAGGATGTAGATATACCTTTGGAGCTTTGTTGTGCTCTAATGGAGGATTTGAGTTCTTTACTTTGATGATGAACAACTTCACAATCCAATTCAGAATCTTCAACTCCTTTTGATCTTCCACGCTATGTCCCGTATTAGATCTCTTTTTCTCAAGAAGATGGTGGAATCCTCAAGAGAAAACCCTACTAGTAACTCTAGGGAACTAAAAGTGAAAGAGAAGGGAACTTTGAGAGGAAGAGGACTTGTGCAACTCCCGCACAAAGGGGTTGAAAGTGCTCTATGTGTTATGCACGAATTTGAGAGGATTATTCCTCTATTTATAGCCCTCCATAACTCCTCTTTTCCTATTTAAAATAGAAGTTTAACTCCCATTACAAATTAGTAAACATCTCCCTTAATTGTTGCCATAGAAGTCTTACTTCTACAACAATTAGTAGCTTTCTCCTTTTTAATTAAAATAGAAGTCCTACTTCCATTAATAATTAGTAGCTTACCATTACCACTATTAGAAGTCTCACTTCAAATAGAAATAATAACCTTCCTTTTAGAGTTCAAGTAGAATTAGTATCTTTCTAATAAATTGGGCTAGCGTGGGGACCACTAGGGATTCCTTAGAAAGCTGGCTCCAACTGGGACACGCGACCCCACATCTCATGTGCAATCCGGGTCCACAATTAATTGTAAATAGCTCCACTATATAAATGCAATTGCACTCCAGTCTTAGGAATATATTTCAATGAAGACCCTAAACTTCCCAATTACCACAAGTAGGCCCCTTCATCATTATTCATGGATCAATTGGAATAAATCTGTCTCATCCAATATTAGATCCACATCTTATTATCCTTGAACCCCAATTAATTATAGTGATCATTTGGTACCGATCCAATTAACTCTTAAACGGAATGGGTGAGCACTTACCAATGATAAATCCATTAATTGGCACAAGGGGATAATATAGATAGATTCCATCTTGATCATTGCATGTTCCCACAGTCCTGCTACCATGTATCCAAGACACCGAGGTGTTGACCTACAGTTGGCCTCACTCATTGGTGACTCAAAGCAAATGAATAGACGGAAACTTGAGTTCATCAATTTCTCAGGATTGAGAGCCTATTGCTAGGGAATTATGAGAGCAATCCTTAAATCGAGACAGTATTTGATAAGGTGCTTCTCATGGTCCTTCAATACATCCAATGTACCAGCACTATGATCCAGAATCTTACATTCTGATGATCGAGACAAATCATACTATCTCATAGTGATTAAAGTACTGCAACCTTGTCAGATGAGATGCACAATCTCATCACTGGTTGTGAAGATATTTTAAGTATAAGATTTGTGACACATATCTCCCGTATGTGGATCTCATCCATATACATATATCACATCTAATATACTAATGAGACCCGGTTCATCTCATGAACCATTATGTCATATATATTGGTCATGTGCATGAAGTAATAAATCACCATTCATTTATGAAAGGAAAGCATGATTATATTGATAAATAAAGAAATTAATCAATCTATTCATCATATACTGGTATTGAGACCATAAAATCTAACAGTAATAACAGTCTATTTCCTACCTATTTTGGGTGAAGTCGTTCCCTAATGCCCATTAATTTCATATCAAGACGAGCTTTCAAGTCATCCTTTGTTTTCTCCTCCATTTTCAACAGTGTCTCAACCACATTGTCACACACATTCTTTTCAATGTGCATAACATCCAGATTGTGTTACAGTAGGAGATCTTTCCAATAAGGCAATTGGAAGAAAATACTCTCTTCTTCCAATTCTTTGGCAATCTGCAATCATCCCTTTTCCTCTTTCTTCCAGTCTTATCCTTATCCGCCTTACCAAATGTGATTTGCTCGTAATCACGTAACTGATCTAGAACATCATCACCAGTTAATGCATTTGGTGGACATCTCAATTCCTTAAAGCCATTAAAAGATCTCTTGTTGTGTTGGAATCTATGATCAGGTGGTAGAAATTGACGACTCCCCAAGTAACAAAACTTATGTCCATTCTTCAATTTGATGGAGTGGGTCTCCTTGTCGCAAGAGGGACAAGCCTTTTCCCCTTTAGTGCTTCATCCAGACAAGTTGGCATATGCGGGAAAGTCACTAATAGTCCATAAGATTGTTGCATGCATTTGGATTTTTTTTTTTTTGAAGAGGCATTGTATGTCTCAACTCCATCTATCCACAATTCTTTCAACTCCTCTGCCAGCGGCTGCAGGTACACATCAATGTCGTTCCCAGGAGACTTAGGGCCAGGAATAAACAATGACAACATGAAATATGTTTGCTTCACACACATCTATCGTGGCAAGTTGTATGGGATGAGAATAATAGGCTATGTACTATGAACAATACTCATGGTATTAAAAGGATTAAAGTCGTCGCTCGCTAATCCAAGTCTGACATTACGAGGTTCAAAACCGAAAGATGGGTATACCTCATCCAAAGCTTCCCACACCTCAGAGTCTGCTAAATCCCTTAACACTCCATCCTTTGTGCGACCCTCAACATGCCATCTCATGTGCTCGGCTGTTTTCGAAGACATAAATAATCTTTGAAGCCTTGGTTTCAATGGGAAATAACACAAAATCTTTACAGCCAACTTACTGTCCTTTTTAGATGGTGTTAACGCTTCTTCAGTAGAGTGGCCTGTCACCGATTTCTACCTCAATTCACCCCATACGACACATTCATTCATATTCTCGTAATCCTTCAAATATAACATGCAATCATTCGGGCATGCATCTATCTTCCTGTAGTGAAATACAAGATCTCAAAGTATCTTTTTTGATTCATAGTGATTCTTGGGCAACATTTCACCAATAGGAAGTGCCTCTTTTAACAACTCAAGTAACATGTCGAATGATTTATTACTCCAACCGTTAAGACACTTTAAGTGGAATAACCATACAATGAAAGATAGTTTCGAAAATTTAGTGCAGCCTGGGTATAGTTCACTCTTGGCATCCTTCAATAGTTCGTAAAATCTTTGTGCTTCCTTGTTAGGCTCTTCCGGAGTGTTCTCTTCTGGAGATGCATTATCATCCCCATCATTCAAGTTTGTCATCTCGAATGCATCCTGTAACAGTCCATGCATATCATCGCCCTCGGTGGACTCATCGCTAATATCTTCCTGTGCATATATATCCTCCCCATGACTCGTCCAATGGATATATCTTTTCATTATTCCATTCCATAATAAGTCACCATGCACATCTTCTTTATTCTTATAGAACCTGTTGCAACATTTTGTACACGGACATAGGATCTTATCCCCATTCGTTGTACGGTCAAATGCAAAAATTAGGAATTCCTTAACACCATATTGATACTCAGGGCTCACTCTTGGCATTTGCATCCAACTTTTATCCATCACAATATCTTGTTTTAGCTGACGTCACCTATCAACCAAATGCACATGGTTACACGAGTCATTGGATTTTTATTCCATATTCTTTCCAATAATTTTTACTCTAATTATTTTTGTTTACTAGCATTCAAATTCCATGTCAACCATGATTTTTTCTTTTAACTTCAATTAAGTCTCTCATAGATGGAGAGAAAAATAACATAACATTATATTAGGTAGACACAATAGATGCTGAACACCAAAATTAAGTTGAGTCAAGAAAAAGATGGATAAGAATTGTATGCCTCCCAATACAACTTCCGAATCTCCAGACCTTAAAACCATTCACTGTGCCAAAATATCCAAACAATAGAAGATTGAATTCATATAGTTGACCTTAACATTATTGACACAAGGCATTGTGTTATTAATGATGATGGCTAGACATAAATTGATAGCTCAAACCATGCTCTCAATTTTATTAAGATTTTCAGGCTTTATTTTCTTTTCTTTTTTTACTCACAGATTCCAAAAGAGGAAAACCCAACAAAGATATGGAGTGAATTCAGAGGAATACTCCCGGGTTATCTGAGGTGATGAATGAAATTAGTACTGTAATAGAATAAAATTCAAAGAACAATAAAGAAAAAAGAAAGAAGTTGTCTGTATTAAAAAGTTATATTGGCAAAGTTGTTATATAGTAAATGCAAGATGAAACAAATTTGTATTGAAGCAAAAAGAGTGGAGACAAACTTTTCATATTATAAAACTTTCTTTTGGGAGGCTTATTAGAAGAAAAAACTAAAAAGTATAGGATTTGATGTAGCGGAAGCATCTACAAGAAAGATCCACACGGAAGATTAGAAAACAACCTTCTATTAACCTGTTGATTCGACTAGGAATACCAGGTAATAGGCATCAAAGTTCATTGATTCAATTGAATACCAAAAATTGGAAGAAACAAAGGGAAACTCCTCTGCAATTTCATTCAAGATCTGTTCTGAAGGCCATCAGACTTACAAGGGGTATAAATATAACCCTAAAACGAAAAAAAGTAGCAAAATAACAGAAAAATACTTAAGATGTCCAATTTTTCCAAAAAAGGAAAAAAATTGAGATAACGACACCACTGGAAAGTATTAATCGCAACTAATCCAATGCAAAAAACAGCAACTTATTCTGACCCTCCTACTAAAAGTTATTATCAAAATAATTATTACCAAAAATAGAAAAAATGCATTTTTTGGGCCCAAACATTGGAATTTGCCTGAAAAAGGTCGTACATCAGCGGCAAAGCCGCTGAGTTATGTTCATTTGCCCGTTTCCACTCAAAATAACATGTAATTTCACAAAAAACGAACACCTTGAAAAGCTTCCCCAAAACCGACAATTTGCTTTATTTGACCATACATCGATCCCACCTTTCCATGAAATCAATTCCTTTCTGCACTACATCAGGATTGGTAATTTAGACATTCATATCTATTTGAAAATATTAATTTTTCTATTTCTTTTATAAAAAAAAAAAAGATAAGAGGTTTTATAGGTGATTGAATCAAAAATTTACAAAAACTTTGCCAAATAGTCTAAAGCACTCAAGATTTATCTGGATGAGTTACAAATCAAATAGATAGAAAAAGTAGAAAATAATTTAACATTCAAGAATAAAAATATATCATTTGAAAAATCATCATTCGATAAAAACTATCATTAAAAAAAAGTATACTATCAGAATGGTACTTTAGTGAAAGAATATGATGTTATGTTCTGGTAGGCATGAGGTTCTTCTATGGTGTCACCTACTACTAATCTACCCTTGGCTTCTTTATTTTTTATTTTTGTTTATTGTACAGATTACCCTTGACTTAAGTAGTTTATATTAGTGCTGCACATGGGCGATTCGGATTGGTTTAACACTAAAACCAACAACCAAACAGAACCTGTCGGTTTTTAATTAATCAATCCGATCCGACTGATGGAGATGGCTTAAACCGAACTAAACCAAACCAAACGGTTCAGTTTGGTTCGGTCGGTTAAACCGTTATTTTTTATTTTATTGTTTTGAAAATTAGACATTGGAAATTTCAAAATGATGATACCCCGTCCTTTGCATTTGTTCCAATGTTTGGTGCAAACATAAAAATCCAACAATCCATACTGGACTAAACGCAATATAAAAAATAATTCTACTCCAAAAAAAGAGTTTGGACTAAACACAAGCACACACAAAAAAAATAATAAAAATAAAAATAAACAATAACCAGCTTGCAGTGAAACATTCATTCCACATGATACCCTCTGAGGTAGTGCTGACAATTGAGTTTATGTGAGAATGGAGTTGTCGACTCTAACTATGAAAGTGATAAAAAATGAAACCCTAAGGCTAAAATAGTAAAAAAACAATGCTTAAGTTACCGCATACGATCGGTTCGGTTTAAGTGGTTAACCGTGGTCTCAAACCAGTAACCGACCAATGTAAGCGGTTTTTATGATTTTCAAACCGTTAACTGAACCGATCCACTATAAACTGATCCGAACCGCCCGGTTCGGTTCGATTTTGCGGTGATACCGGATTTTTCGTGCAGCCCTAGTTCATATACCAAGCAGTTTGACATGATGTGTATTGATTATAGTTTCAAACCAAACAAGAGTGGCATAAATTATTCAATTAACACTACTAGAAAAAAGGGTTTTTATATCGGCTAAAAACCGATATAAAAGACCTATTATATCGGTTTTTCAGTAAACTTCAAACCGATATAAGTACCCCCGATATAATAGATAACTATAACCGATATAATATGTGTATTATTTCATATCGGTTTTTGGACAACTGATGTCTTTTAAACCTGAAATTATAACACATATTACTGTAAAACCGATATAAAAAAAGTGAAACCGATATAAAAAATATTTATAATATCGGTTTTTTGGGATTGTATTATATCGTTTGTTCTGTAACCGATTTAATATTATATATGTATTTTTTTTTATAAATAGTCCTTCTAGAAAGGGTCAGGTGACCTTACGGTCACCTGGCGGCTAGCCGCCCTTTGCAAGGGGCCTAGCCGCCAGACCCACGGTCAGCTTTCCAGTAACCATTTTTTTTTCAGGATGATTTTCTGTGCTTCCTGCGGCTAGCCCTCAACTTTTCCTGCGGCTAGCCGTGAGCCATCCTGATTTGAATGGCAGAATTTGTCTCCAGTAGAAGATTCATAACTTCCTCTTCTGAACTCGAAACAACATGATTCTTGATCCAAATGAAAGATTTATCAGAGGGATACAACTTTCATGTTCTGAGATTTAACCTAGATTGAATGGAAAGTAGTGTAAAATCACCTTGAAGCTGACTGGTCACAGAAAAACAGTAACCTGAGTGAAGCAGAGTTGTCTCCAGTAGAAAATTCATAACTTCCTATTCGGAACTCGAAACAACATGATTCTTGATTCAAATGAAAGATTTATCAGAGTGCTACAACTTTTATGTTTTGAGATTTAACCCAGATGGAATGGAAAGTAGTGTGAAATCACCTTAAAGCTGACTAGTCACAGAAAAACAGCAACCTGAGTGAAGCAGAGTTGTCTCCAGTAGAAAATTCATAACTTCCTCTTCTGAACTCGAAACAACATAATTATTGATCCAAATGAAAGATTTATCAGAGGGTTACAACTTTTATGTTTTGAGATTTAACCCAGATTGAATGGAAAGTAGTGTAAAATCACCTTGAAGCTAACTGGTCATAGAAAAACAGCAACCTGAGTGAAGCAGAGTTGTCTCCAGTAGAAAATTCATAACTTCCTCTTCTAAACTCAAAACAACATGATTCTTGATCCAAATGAAAGATTTATCAGAGGGATACAACTTTCATGTTTTGAGATTTAACCTATATTAATGGAAAGTAGTGTAAAATCACCTTCAACTTCTGGAGGCTAGCCTTCAACTTCTGGAGGCTAGCCTCCAACTTCTGGCGGCTAGCCTTCAACTTGGAGGCGGCTAGCCGAACCAAGTTGGAGGCTAGCCTCCAACTTCTAGAGGCTAGCCTTCAACTTGGAGGCGGCTAGCCGAAACAGCAGGGAAAAAACAGCATTGTGAAGAAACGCAGCAGGGAAAAAAAACAGCAGAAACACAGCAGGGAAAGAAAAACAGCAGGGAAAAAAATTACAGAACAGTAGCAAGAAAAACAGCAGTAGAGATCGTGAGAAAACTGAACAAAAAAAAAAAAAACACAGAGAGAGAGAGAGAATAGAAAACAGTAGCAGCAAAAGAAAAGGGAAAGAAAGAAACGAAACAAAAAGAAAGGAAAGAACGTGATGTACCTGGCACCTGCACAGTGCCGGAAGAGCAGCTTCTTCCTCTTCGTCGTCGTCGTCTTCTTCTTCTCCGGAGAACGAGAGTGAACGAGAGAGACAGGGAGAGCAGAGAGAGAGTAGAGAAAGCGAGAGTGAGAGAAGAGCAGAGAGAGCGAGAGTGAGAGGAAAGAGGTTTTTGGAGGGAGAGAAGCACTGGGAAGATAGGCGAGAGTGAGGAGAGAAGAGAGCGAGAGTGAGAGGAAAGAAGGAATGATGGAGAAAGAAAGAGAAGGGAGGGAAGAAAAAAAAAGAGGGAAAGAAGGAGGGAAGGAAAAAAAAAAGAGGGAAAGAAGGAGTGAGCCCGCGCGGGGGATTAAGGGATTTGAGGTATATAATATCGGTTTCATAATAACCGATATAAAATATTATATATAACTGGCGGTTAGCCGCAGGTGCACTGGCGGTTAGCCGCATGTGCACTTGTGGTTAGCCGCATGTGCACAGGCGGTTAGCCGCAGGACGTCCTGAAAAGGGAGGGAAGAAGGAAAAAAAAAAAGGAGGGAAAGAACCGATATAAAATATGTATATATAATATCGGTTCCATAATCACCGATATAAAATATGTGTATACAACCGATATAAAATATATGTATACAACCGATATAAAATATTTGTCTATAATATCGGTTTTATAATAACCGATATAAAATATTGAAATTAATATCACACATTTTCCTATCCGATATTATATATAGAGATTATTATGTCGGTTCCAGTGTAACCGATATAAAAAAAATTGACCGATATAAAAAAATATTAACCGATATAAAATACCTTGACTGAAGATATTACATCGGTTATATGAAAAACCGATATAGGGCAGTTTTTGCAACCGATATAAAAGCCCTTTTTTCTAGTAGTGTAATCTGTATGAAAAGTGTGAGTTTAACTCAAACCCAAATACAATGTATTGGCATTGTCTGTTCCTCTAGGCATCTCTATAAGCTCATGAAAGCTATGAATCTTTACTTTAGAAATAAGCAAATGTCTCAAACTAGTAATAAATTTTACATTATATGGAATTGTTTTAACCAGCGTTTTCCTAACATCCAAAGTCAATTTCAAGGTTGTGCAATTTTCCTACAAATCTTTGTATTCCTAAATCCCAGATATGCACAAGTCACCCACTTATTCCGGAAGATCAGAAACTAGAAAACCATCCAAACACAACACTTTCAAAAATATAATATTTAATAGGGGGATTCGGCGACGGGTCCCTGAACATTTCACTTTATTGCCTTAGGTCGACAATCTTTTCTTATAGTGTGATAGGTCTTTTTTCCAAATTTGAAAACCTAAAATATCTAATTTATCCTTTCTTCAAATCATATCCCATGATTAGTGGGATCAGCCATTAATAATGGTCAACTACCATTAAATTAGCCACAATTAATAAAATTCCACTAATGAGATTTTCAAATAAATTTCAAAAAAACACAAATAAATTTCAAAAAATAGGAAATAAATTTATAAAAATGAAATAAATTTAAAAAACGCAAATAAATTTCAAAAGAACGCAAATAAATCTCAAAAAATGAAATGAATTTAAAAAACGCAAATAAATTTCAAAAGAAATCAAATAAATTTCAAAAAATGAAATAAATTTCAAAAAATGCAATAAATTTCAAAAGAAAATAGATAATTTAAAAAGACGTAAATAAATTTCAAAAGATCCAAATAAATTTAAGAAAATGTAAATAAATTTCAAAAGATCCAAATAAAATTAAAAAAATATAAATAAATTTAAAAAGATGCAAATAAATTTCGAAAGACTAAATAAAATAAAAAAAAGGCAAATAGATTTAAAAAAATGTAAATAAATTTTCGAAAAAACTCAGATAGATTTTTCAAAAATTTAGATAAATTTGCCTAACACACAGAAAAACTTATTCAAAAACTCAGCTAAAATTTCCAAAATAAAGATAAATTTGTTAGAAACTCAGATAAATTTTTCAAAAACTCAGTTAAATTTGTCGGGAACTCATATATATTTTCCAAAAACATAGATAAAATTTTCAAAAACTCAGATAGATTTGCTTTTGGGCTTTTGAAAACCAGGTCACACTTGACCCGACTTGACTCGGATTGGAACCGACCCTCTCGGTCATCTTGTTCCTCCTCTCGTTCTCCTGTTCATCGTTCTCCGAGGACCAGCTGACGGCGGCGAGAAAGGGAGTTTCGAGCTGAATTATGATGACAGTGCAAGATCTGGTCTCTGCCTGCTGCCGCCGAGCATGTCGAAGATCTTGATGGGATCTAGATTCGATCGGCTTCTGGGTCACCTGTCGCAGATCGAGATAAACGGCATCGGGCGGTGCGAGCATTCGCCGGCATCGAAGGCCGCCGTGGAATCGATGCCAACGATCGAGATCATGATCGGCCACGTCGCTGCGGAGTCTCAGTGCGCTGTCTGTATGGAGCAATTTGAGCTCGGATCCGAAGCACGGGAGATGCCCTGTAAGCTTATCTACCATCCAAATTGAAAATCCGTTCTACTGTTCTTCCTTTTGATCATTCTGCGATTTTGAGCACAGTGATGGCCCACTTGTAGATATGCACACCGATTTCTCGTCTTCCCCGAGTCCATCCGTAGTTGCAGAAGGAGATCGTTTCTCATTTTAACTTCTGTGGGTACAAAAGAGAACTTGTTTTGTCTTTAGTGCCATTAAAGGGGTGCTACTTGGTCTTGCATAACCCAAAAGTGGGTTTTTTTCGTTGTGATTCCAAGGAGCAGAAACGAAAGATAGGTGGGCCATAGTAATCAAGGGAACAGGGACAAGATCCTTGGTTCGCGTCGTTGCCGGGGAAGAAATTCAGACAAAAAAGATCGGGTTTCATTTTTTCTTGCTTGATGTGAACCGGAGACAACCGCTGCAGCAAGAAAAAGGTGGGTTCTATGTATGAATAAGATTATCATTACCGACGAAGAAGACAGGGGGATCACCGGTACTTGCGCTGCCCATTGTAATGAGGGGGAGAATGGAAAATTTGAAATTTTAACGTTCAAAATTAGATGCCTAAACAGTTGAAAGAAGGCAAATTAGTCATGTAAATTGTATCAAGGGACTTCTGGCTGCAAATAGTCTAGTTGCTTGGACCAGAGCCCTTAAAAAGAATTTATCTGGACTTGAGGCTAGATGGATTAAATTCTAGGGACCTTTCGCTAATTATCTCTATTTAATACATAAACTTAATCCCAGAGAGAGAGAGGAAGTGGGCATAAAGAAACCTATCAAAGAAAGACAGTAGTAACTATAAAGTAATAAAGATAAAGAAATCAATGAAAGAAAGGAGAGACATTAATGGGAGTTTTTTTGGATTGCAGGCATATGGGGTTACACGTTATATGACATCAAAATTAATTGAATATTCTTGACTATAAAATGGAGATTGCAGGCTTATGGGTTGCATGCATCGGAAATCAGAGAATAGCAGATCGTGAGAAATCCTAGGGAAGCACCCATCCGCCTATCTGGATTGTTGGTGTATGGGTTACGGTTGATCCGGATTGCAGGCATGTTTACATTAGTCAGAAACCAGAACTATAAAGTAAACAATGACTGGATCACTTGGAAACCCATCTGTTTTTCTTGATCCAAAGATAACAAGTTACAGGGTGTCACGCCCCCAAACCGGAACCTTGGGGGCGCAAATGGGATTAAGCATAAATATATTTTTCTCCCAAGATCTGCGTGTGTGAAGACAACACATTCCAATACATTCTGAATATTTTTGCGGAAGCTTTCGTGGCATTGCGACCCGGAGTCCATAGTCATCGGATTCCGCAACGCACTCAACCCCTAGCATATAGCTATTATATCAAGAACCATATTAGACTGGAGTAAACCATCACAACAAAGTACAGAGCTGACAGTAACAGGATATTACATTCCCATATATGTTCAAGTTACAATTATCAATGTACATTAATTAAGAATCCCAAGAAAAGGCTAATAGAAGCCATACAACAATAAGCTATTAACCACTACCCCATATATGACGTAGCTCTGATGTCAAGCCCAATGTCTACATGACATAGCCAACAAAACAACCTGCAACTCATGGCTCCATAGCCAACAAAAACACTCAGCTCGGGACAAAGAAATCTGGACCTGAGTACCAAAATAGTGGGTCAGACACGACGGTCTGGCAGGTGGGTGAAAAGATAATAAATATACTGAAAAATAAAACATGTGATAAATCATGATATTTGATCAAATGCTACATATAAAAAAGACGGGTGGAAAGATCATGTATATCTGACAAATCATGTATTCATGTAAAACGGGTGTAAAACATGGATATCTGACAAATCATATATTCATGTAAAACGTCTGTAAAACATGGATATCTGACAAATCATATATTCATGTAAAACGTCTGTAAAAGCATTTAACCTGTTCAATCAATAACTTTCATAAAAGAAACAAATCATTTACTGAAAACATAATGCCGTATAAAACATGTACGGGTATCCAAGGAAATCGGGAAACAAGCAAGATGGCAACCACACAAAGCTAAGTCCTCTATCACCAAAGGGATAAGAGTATAACGGGACGTTGGTCTCTGTCACATAAGGTGAGGAGATTCAACTAAAAACATATATACAATATAAATATACGGGACGGGATCACGGCAGCGAACCGGGTATCGGGACGGGACCACGGTAGCGAACCGGGCATCGGGATCCAAACTACAGCTGGCGGGACAAGAGGGGGATCTCCAAATCAGTGGATCAGACTGACATGGTTATCCAAGCTTAGTGGTGCCGACTCATAGGTTAAATAACAAATCGAGACGTGTGTAAAATACATCAAGTTCAAGTAAATAAATGGGCGGGGCAAGAATTGTCAAATGCATAACTTTCATTTCATGTCAAGGAATACATTTCGGGACAAGTAACTGTTACTAGTGTAACTTGAATGCTTTCGAGGAAACAAGTCATGTAATGTAAGTCTCGGGAATGAGGAAATACAATGAACTAATACAATTTCGGGAAAAATAATGATTTCAAGATTTGTTTAAGGTGAATAGGGGTCCCGTATGTCGATTGTAATGATAACTTGGTACTCCTTGAGTTTGAAGACATTCCAGGCTCCTTATACACTTTATGATTTTCAATTGCACAATATCAAGCTAAAACTCTTAATCACATATCCACTTCACTGGTTTTCATTGGTTCAAATATCCACTTCAATTTTTAATCTTTGATCACTAAGATAAGTATATCATTGGATTCCTTGCTTCAAGAGCTTTCCAACGGTATATAGAACTTCCAAATCCGATATGGGAATCAAAAGTTATAGGCGTTTCAAAGTGGCCCTTTTTTTTCCCTGCAGGTTCCCGGTTTCTAGCGTCCGGATGCCCGGAAGCAGAATGGGCGCCCGGGTCTCTGTCTCCTGACGTCCGGACGCCAGGAGGCAGATACCTCCCAGGCATCCGAAATTTTCCTGTTTTTTGATATCTTTTCCCTCCTTTCTCTTCCACTTGCACTCTTATACAAACTGATCTTTTCCTTGCTTCAACAAACATCCAAACTAAAATAAAAACTCCCATCAAAACTTCAATGAACATTAAATCCAAACACCTTCTTCTTCACATTCAAACATCAAAGAAAAGAAAACCACTATCCATAAGATTCATCTACACTTTAACAACATAATGGATACATTTATCAAGATGTATAATAGAGAAATCAACTCATCAATATGCATTTCAAAAGAAATAGAAATCAAGGCAAGGAAAACTATGAAAACACATGTAAAAATCATTAAGAACCAATAGTGTAAAACAAGAGATTTCCATGAAACATGTAAATGTTCAAAAAACTTATCCGTTCATCCACTTGCCTTGGGTCTTCTAATCAAGGAAATCAAGCTCTAATACTCTTCCAAGCCAAAGATTCAAGCTATGAACAAAATCCCCAAAACAAGCCCTAAAATGGTCAAACAATGAAATAGAAAGGGAAACCTTACAATAATGAAAATGGGACCTCTTCAAGATCAAAGAAGCACAAATCTAATTGATGGGGAAGGTTGCTTACTTGTAAGGTTCTTTAATGGCAAGATGAGCTCCAAAGGGAGTCTCAAAGTTGATAGGTTTCTTAACAAATGGTATCAAAAGGAAGCTTGCAAGGTGGGGAAGAGAATGATAACCTCCATTTCTTGATTGGTGTAAGTTTGGTGTGGATTGGAGATGGAGAGAGCAAGAAGAAGAAGAGAAGGTTGCAAGAGAAAACCCTAGGCTGCCTTTTGTGCTGGAAAAATGGAGATGGAAAAGAAGGGAGATGGGTTCCTCTTATAAGCAAGTGAGAATGGGTCCCACCACTAGAAAATCTCTTTGGGCTGAAATCATGGTTTTCAGGATCTCGGATGAATTCGATGAAGAAGGAAGAAATGATCGCCGAAATATCTAGTTTCCAAAAAGTATATGTTTCGCGGGTTTCGGGGATATCAAGTTTTGGGTACAGATTTAGTGTAAAATGACTGTTTTGCCCTCAAGGCTAGGAAAGTCAAGTTTCGGGGTCTCGAACAGGAACGGGATCAACATGGAAGTTGTCGGGATTAACGAGACAGATGAAACGGGATAAAAACAATGAATGCAAGAATCTCCGATAAACCCTCAAGCGCATGCAAAGTCATAAAGAATGAACCCCCAAAGGGCCCCACTAATCACAAAGCAATCAAAATTCCCCAAAACTATGTCAAAAGCTATTCCAAACCCAACTAAGTCAAGAACTACTAATCACGCTTAAGTCTAACAAAAGACTCAGTTAACACTAATCGAGTTCACTCGGGTCGGGGTCTCACACAGGGCTTTCAACCTTTAACAGATAACAAAGCATGCATTCAACCTTTAACAGATAACAGGGCATGCATTTAACCTTTAACAAAGGTGGAGGGTTGGGCTGGGCTGGGCTGGGCAAGGTAGCCAGATGTACTGCCAGGCAGGTGGGAGAAGGTCGAGGGCTGGGCGGCCAGATGTCTGCCGGGTGGGTGGGAGAAGGTGGAGGGCTGGGTTGGGCGGCCAGATGTCTGCCGGGCGAGTGGGAGAAGGTAGAGGGTTGGGCTGGGCTGGGCTGGGTTGGGTAGCCAGATGTCTACCGGACAGGTGGGAGAAGGTGGAGGGGAGAGAGAAATAGAGAGAAGGGCAGGGAAGTACCTGTCTCAGCCATTGGTTGCAAGAGGGAGAAGACACGAGAGTAGGTTGATGAAGATCTCTTAATGATCGATTGCTTTGGCTAATAAGGGTTTTTAGTCTTTATTAAGTACTGAAATCCCACGACTTTTAGCGGGGGCTCCTGTGACCCCCACTAAAATTAAGTTTTACCGCCACCCCATTTAGGGACCCCCACTAAAAATATATTTTTACCCTCGAATATATCGGCCGCCGCTAAAATTAGGACGCTAAAGGCTTAAAACTTCCCCGCCAAATTTTGGCGCCATTAAATGGGGTTTATAGTGGCGACCACTGCTATGAGCGCCGCTACAAGTTAATTAAAATTGGCTTTTGACAGGGGCCATCGTTGGCCCTCGCTATAAGTGATCTATAGCAACGCTTTTTGCTGGCCCCTGCTAAAAGCTGGCCGCTAAAGGAATATTTTCTTGTAGTGTCATTAGATGATGGTTAGTCTTTTCACTTTTCTACCTCTCTCTTTTATTTTCTATTTTGAAAAACTTTTTTATTGCATTTATTATTTATTTATCATGTAATTCCTATCAACCATAATGGAGCAAAGGAGGGATGAATGTGACGAATCTTCTTGGAAGAAATTTCAAACAAGAGAGAAACTTGGGTATTATTCTTGAAACTGATTATAGTTTGAAAGATGTCCACTTGAAAAACATACGATTCATGAGAATGCTTCTTTAATTTTGTAAATTTTGTTGTTGTGGTGTGGTGGGCCATACAATTTTCTTATACTGTTTTTCATTACCATTCAGATTTTTTTTTTTTTTTTTGTAAATTTTGTTATATCTTCGAATCAACTGATTAAAAATGAAATGAGTCTTTTTCTTTCTAGAAAATTCCCATCACTATCTTGTTGAGTTTAATGTTGTAAATTCTGCTCCTTCTTCCAATCAACTAATTCAAAGTGAAACAATTATATTATTATTATTATTCTTATTACTATTATTCTTATTACTATTATTCTTTCTTCTTATTCTATAAATTACTCATCACTATCTTGTTGAATTTTAAGCACTTATTTTTGTAGGCATTTTTCGCTAAAAAGTTGTTCAACTTCTACAGCAAGCAATCGAGGGTCGTTCGGCAACAAATTTCTTACATACAAGCAATATGGATCTTCAATGGACCCCTAGGCAGAATTCGATTTTTGCATATTTTGTCTCATGCTTGTAAAAATGACAATATCCTTGCAAGGAAACCCTCATTTTCTCTCCAATGAAAATCCATCATGCTAAATATTGGTTCTCCTTTGGTTCTCTTTGCTTAAAGGAATGTGTTCTCCCCCTCTCTCTGTGCAAAAAGAATGAATGTGGTTTTGGATATTCTATTTCGGATATTTTCAACCATATTCTTTGTTGCTAATTAGCCACCCACCCAATAAGCCGAATCCGGTCAATTCTCCTTTAGTTTTCCATTTGAGATGGTTTTGGCATTTCCAATACAGGTTGGTAACAACACAGTAAGAGAGAGTTTGGCTCTGTAGGTTGATGGCCCATCGAGGGAAAGGGACAGTTCGGATCGGTTTTATGTAGGTTGATTCAGTCAATGGTTTGAAAATCATTGAAATTGCCTTACATCGGTCGGTTATCGATTTGAACCCACGATTAACTGTCCAAACCCGAACCGACCGTATGTATTAACTTGAGTAATATTCTATTTGCATGTTTGATGAAAGTTCTACAAGAAGTGTGCATTATTGGGTTTTTAGCGTTGCCGAGGGGTTTGGTCTGACGTAAGAGAAAGTGAACTATGAAGAGGCCCATCTCAATTAGTTCAAAATTGGGGCTACATTCAACTCGAACCCATGTTGCTGGCAAAAAAAAAATACTGGCTCATTTTGTGTTGAATTCATTGGTCTGGATGAAACAATGTAGTCTAGTCCAGGTTTTATATAGAGAAATAGGTATGTGCCTGACCATTTTGTTGGTGTATTTTACCAGAAGATTCGAACTGCTTCAGCTCATTGGCCTGAAAAATTGTTCGAACTTGGCCTGGGTCATTCAATCACAAGACCGGATGATGGATGAGAGGAGTTCATCCATCGTTTGATCTATGCTTCCTTGGTTGAAACGAATTATGAAATATATTTTAGTATTCGTTATAGCTTCTCATCATTCAATTTGATGGACCAAGTTTGAACTGCAATGAAAGAAACTCGGAAGCTTTGGATCAATTTTTAAATAAACAATTTTTGGTGTCCTTTTTTCAAAATTATGAAAGTCCTCATGATGTTCTTAAAATTTTTGGAAAAAAAAAAAAACTTTCATTCTCTTATTTGTATGCCTTGTAGAGATCCTCCACTTTCCTTCCTTCCAAAAAAATTGAGTCATGGGTCCAAAAACTTTCTCCTCGTTTAAGGGAATCTCCCAAAAAGTGTTTTAGATTAGGAAAAGTCATTGGGTTTAACTATTAACCACGTGAAAGAAGAAACACCTAACCTCACAGCGCGTTTCTTTTTCAATTGCCACTCTTGAATCACGTTTTAAAAACAACATAAATAAGTATAAAAGTTTAGAGCCACGTGCAAGCTTTTATAGATACGCATTTCCTTTTTCACTAGTGTGGCTTGTCTCGAAAACACGCATAGATGCCCAATTAAAAAAGATAGAAACAAGGAGACACGGGCATAAAGAATTGACCTTCTTGTTCGTTTCATTGTGTTGTGGGTTGGGCTTGACCTAGATGACAAAAATTATAAAGAGTTGGAAATTTCAATATTGGTGTCAAATATTGTCTTTTCACGTGTGAAGTGGAATCTCATACAGTGGGAACAGTGACATACGCGGGATCGTTATTATTTTTTGGATTGGGTAGCCCACAAAATGTTAAATCATGTCTTTAGGATCATTTAAAATTCTCCATTTTAATACTGGACTAACGGCTTGTGTTTAATGGACCAGTCAACATTCCTTGTTAGCATGAGTCCAATAATTAAGCATTGTGCACAAGCAGGCCTACCTTTGATTCTTGAGTCTTTATATATACAGTGGGTTTACCAACCCTGACCCTGGACCCCGACTCCCCATGGGGTCCGTTGGGTCCCATACCATGGGACCCAACGGACCCCATGGGGAGTCGGGCTCCCAGTCGGGGTCCGGGTTAGGGTCTGAAGACTTTTTGTTATATATATATTTTCTTGCTCTCAGTAAGTACTCAACCGCACCTATCCACATAACACAAGCACCCAACAAAAAAGAAAAAATTGATCAGGGACTATTGTCATCCGTATAGAAAGGAAGCAATACATAATTAAACGATTGAAAAGAAGAAATTCTTGAATATTTTAAGGAAACAGAATTTTTTTTAAATGATATTTTTTTTAATGGAATAGAGATCTATATTACTAAGGGAATGTATTTTCCCTTCGTTTAACCACAGGGCTCCAGGTGTCAGTATCTCCTATTCCTCTCCACTCTCCTCTCTCTCCACTCTCACTAACCGACGCACATAACTTCCTCAAAAAAAAAAAACCACTACGTAACTTTGTATTTTCCCTTCATTTAACCACAGGGCTCCAGGTGTCAGTATCTCCTCTCCCTCTCCAATCTCACTAACCGACCCACATAACTTCCTCAAAAAAAAAAAAAAAAAAAAAAAAAAACCACTACGTAACTTATCTGCAACTCCAAATACAGATAATATTTGAAAAAAAAAAAAAGGGACTGATAGTAGGGGAAAGAGAAGAAGAAATAGAGGAGTAAAGCAGAAGAAGAAAGAAGAGGGCACGGAGTCTGAGTTTGGAGATACCTGGCACCGACCGCATTCACTCCAGCGGCAAAATCAATCATTATAGTCGGCCTGCAACTCCATCTTCGTTCCAGCAAGTGGCTCTTCGATGGGTCATCCTTCGGATCCACGGATCGGATGGGTCATCGGGTGGCCCACGTGAGTCCCGTATCAACGAAAAAAACTGAATGGCCCAAACAATGACTGAAACTTTTTAAAAAAAAATTTTGCTTCTTAATTGCTTCCTAAAACACGTACTCTCCCTTTCTCTGATCAGACGTTGGATGGTGGGCCAAACAAGGCCCACCTTGCATGGGTCCACTACCTACTAGATCGCACATGGGTCCTCCTTCGGATCCACAGATCAGATAGGTCATCAGGTGGTCCACCTGGGTCCTGGTATCAACGCAAGAAACTGAATGGCCAAAACAATGACTGAAACTTAAAAACAAAAACCAAACAAAAATAATTTCTCAATTCTTAACTATTTCCTAAAACACATACTCTACCTCTCTCTGATCATACGTAGGATGGTGGGCCAAATAGGGCCCACATCGCACTGGTCCACCACACAATGGGTCTCCGATGGGTCCTTTTTCGGATCCACGGATCAGATGGGTCATCGGGTAGCCCACCTGAGTCCCGGTATCAACGCAAGAGACTGAATGGCCCAAACAATGACTGAAACTTAAAAAAAAATTAACGCTTCTTAACTGCTTCGTAAAACACGTACTCTCCCTTTCTCTGATAAGACGTTGGATGGTGGGCCATACAGGGCCCACCTTGTACAGGTCCACCACCTACTAAGTCGCCCATGGGTCTTCCTTCGGATCCATGGATTGGATGGGTCATCGGGTGTCCCACCTGAATTCCGGTATCAATTCAAGAAACTAAATGGCCCAAACAATGACTGAAACTAAAAAAAAAAAACACAAAAAAAAAAAAAAAAATTTCTCAATTCTTAACTATTTCCTAAAACATGTACTCTCCCTCTCTCTGATCAGACGCAGGATGGTAGGCCAAACATAGCCTACATCACTCGGGTACACTACATAATGGGTCTCCGATGGATCCTCCTTCGGATCCACTGATCGGATGGGTCATCGGGTGGCCCACCTGGGTCCCAGTATCAATGCAAGAAACTGAAAGGCCCCTGAAACTTAAAAACAAAAAAAAAATTCTCAATTCTTAACTATTTCCTGAAACACGTCCTCTCATTCTCTCTGATCAGACACTGGATGGTGGGCCAAACAGGGCTCACATTGCGCGGGTCCACCACCTAATGGGTCGCCGGTAAGCCCTCCTTCGGATCCACGAATTGGATGGGTCATCGGGTGCCCACCTAGGTCCCAGTATCAACGCAAGAAACTGAATGGCCCAAACAATGATTGAAACTTGAAAAAAAAAATCTCACTTCTTAACTGCTTCCTAAAATACGTCATCTCCCTCTCTCCGATCAGACGCTGTGTTAGGCCCACCTCACACGGGTCCACCACCTAATGGGTCGTGTCGCGACCCCGGAACGGATCCCCCGGGCCCGCGACGTGTCGTTATTGTGTACATTAGATTTTGGAGATATACTTTCCCACAGGTTCCCGCGGTGAGGATTCCCAAAGACAAGCGGAATCTGACTCACACGATCAAGTATGCGGAAGCGTGTAGCAAAACACATCAAGCTGAGCACCAATAAAGTATTTAAGTGCCATGACGAATAATAACAAGACATAGTATCAAAGAAAGAAGCTAACATGGCATTTCCATTAAGTTCAAGTTATGAGACTAACACAAAAGTAAGTTAAGTTTTAGGTACAATCCATAAGAGGCCAACAGAGGCCAATACACTTCTCCAAAATAATCAAAAGAACCCTAGGACAAAGATGACGAGACTCGAGAACCCACCCGACGTCTAGATGACGTCGTCGGGTTGACACTCTCTCACAGGGGTTGGCTCACAAGCCTCCGCCTGACCCTCCTCCTCAAAGGTTACGTCTCCTGCACCTGGGCACCAACAAGCAAGGGTCAAACACAACGGTTTGGCAGGTAATCAATTTAGGAGTAAGCATGAACAATAATGTTTAAGAAAACGTATAAGCAATACTTGATTTGAAATACTATCATGACTGAGGTACATTTGTAGAACCAAATAACTGAGCTGAGGTACTAAAACAAACTAGTATGAGTACATGATATATCATGAATAGTTAGCATCCACAAAGAGCCCATCCTTTCTCTATCATTTATATAATGAAAAGAGCAAGCACGCACGACAAGCACGATATACATAATATAAGCACGACATGATTTCCCACAAAGACGGGAATTCCGGCCGCGGAACCGGACACGCACGATGTGTAATAAATACACAACCAGTCTGCAGACAGTCCACATGTTTAAGGACCCCCAGACAGTGGATCAAACTGAAAGGGCAGTCCAAGCTCAGTGGTGTTACTTAATTCATGAATGCACAAAACACGTGAAACACTATCAAAACTTGTCGAGATAAAAAGGGTGAAATCACTTATCAAAACACGATGAACACGACTAGCAAGGGCATAATTAATATGCATAACACGCTTAGGAAGTGATCCCTTTTTTCTTGAAACACGTCTTCAAAACTAGCTTGTACTTAACTTCAAAAAGAGTACACGATGATATTTATTATATCAAAATCAAAGTACGAACACAAGGCCTATCAAGCTCATGCAAGGACCTTTGGTTGATCGTTGTGCAGCCGAAGCCCAGATGTTGGAATAAAACAGAATTGGTGCCCCAGAGGTTCAAGGACATCTCGGGTTTCGAGTGCATAATATCAGGCTAAAGGCCACTTAACATGTTCTAGTTTTCATTCTTGCAAAAACTCTTCAAAACAGGAAATTGTCAATTTCGGTCACCTCGCGGTCAGGTGTCGGCTAGCCGAACTAAGGTATGGTGGCTAGCCGCCAGCTGATCGCTGGAATTCCAGGTCCAACACCGCCCTCTGGAAAAGGGACTGAACTGACTGCGGTTAGCTTACGGTTAGCCGAACTGAGACTTGGCGGTTAGCCGTGAGCTGACCGTAGGGCTGACCGCGGGAGATCCAGTCTGAAATGTAGCTCTCGGGAAAAGGAACCGACAACGCGCAGCGGTTAGCCGAGATGGGGTATGGCGGCTAGCCGCTCACTAACCGTCAAGCTGACTGTAACTCCCTGGCGAAATGTCAGCTTCTGGAAAGGGAACCGCCGAGCTCGGTCAGCTTGCGGTTAACCGAAATGAGGATTTTGGCTAACTGCCAGCCGACCGACGGCTGACCGAAACTGCACGGGAAATGCAGTTCAGTGCAGATTTCCACATTTCTTTCTTCCCTTCTTCTTGTTCCTCATTCCACTTGCACTCCCAGAGCCTACATGCTCTCCAAGGGACAAAACACACATTTTTCCCAATTTCAAACATTCAATCCAAGGAAAACATGATCATGAAGCTTATAAACATATCAAATGCACAATTTCTAAAATAACAATGGAATCAAAATACACATGCACATTGAACCTATAAAGATTACTTGCGTTGCCCAAATGCTAAACACTCTTCTCCAAGCACTTCACTCAAGCCAAGCCAAAGAACTACAAAAACCCATGGAAACCACACAAAACTCACTCAAATCTTGAAAACAAGAAACCCATTTTACCAAAAGGGTTTGTAACATGGAAAACAAGATCTTTAAGGAACTAAAAGACTTTATGAACAGCATGGGCTAAAGCTCTTACCTAGAGAAGGTCAAACAAGAGAGGAGGAAGAAAATGAAGAGCTTGTCCCACAAGAAACTTCACGAAATTGGTACCAACGGAAAGCTTGCAAGGAGATGAAGAAGATGGTATTCTTAGAATTTCCTTTGGTGATCTCTAGCTATGTCATGCAAGGTGAGGAAGATGGAAAAGAAAGAGGGGTTTTCAACCCTAAGTTAAGAAAGTTGCAGAGATTTGGTAAAGTGAATGAAAAGAGAGGGAGATGGGGCTTAAGTAAATACAATGGGCCCCAATCCACATGAACTTTGAAACGACGAAAACATGATCTTGTGGACCTCGGATGACTTCGACGAAGAAGGATAAAACGATCGTTGAAAAATCTAGTGTCCAAAAAATATATTTTTGACATGGTTTTGAGATCTCGAAAATTGTGTCCAGATTTGTGCATAAAAGACAATTTTACCCTCTTTGGGCCAAAACTTGGGTTTTTGGGCTTCAAACATGAATGTGCTTAAGACGAAAATTGTAACACATAGAAAAATCATTCAAATGAAATCAAGATCACAATCACACGGAAACCGATACGATCCTCCCAAGCTTACACGTGCACTCAGGCCTCCCTGAGTGTGTCTGACTAATACTAAACGTTCTCAAAATTCCCAAAGCTATGTCCACGACTAAAGCTAATTACTTCTAACCCAACGACAACTAAACCCACTTAGGACTAAAAGCATACTAATCGCACAATTAGTCGAGTTGATCTGGGTCGGCATCTAACACGTCGCTGGTGCGTCCTCTTTCGGATCCATAGATCGGATGGGTCATCCGATGGCCCACCTGGGTCCCAGTATCAACGCAAGAAACTGAATGGCCCAAACAATGACTGAAACTTAAAAAAAAATTAAAATTCCCATTTTTTAACTGTTTCCTAAAACACGTACTCTCCCTCTCTTTGATTCGACGCTGGTTTGGCCCACCTCGCACGGGTCCACTACCTAATGGATCGTCGGTGGGTCCTCCTTCGGATCCACGGATCGGATGGGTCATCCAGTGGCCCACCTGAGTCATGGTATTAACGCAAGAAAATCAAGCAGAACAACTATGTGGCCCAAACAATGACTGAAACTTTAAAAAAAATCCTCACTTCTCAATTGCTCCCTAAAATAAGTCATCTCCCTCTCTCTGATCAGACGCTGGATGGTGGGCCGAACAGGGCTCAACTCGCACGGGTCCACCACATAATGGGTCTCCGATGGGTCCTCCTTCCGATCCACGGATCGGATGGGTCATCCGGTGGCCCACTTGGGTTCCGGTATCAACGCAAGAGACTGAATGGACCAAACAATGACTGAAACTTTAAAAAAAAAATCACGCTTCTTAGTTGCTTCCTAAAACACATACTCTCCCTCTCTCTGATCAGACGTTGGATGGTGGGCCAAACAGGGTCCACCTCACACGGATCCACCACCTACTGGGTCTCCCATGGGTCCTCATTGGGATCCACGGATCAGATGGGTAATCGGGTGGCCCACCTAAGTCTCAGTATCAACGCAAGAAAATCAAGGTAGACCGTGCATAGCACGGGGTGTTGCTAGTCCAATACAGTATAATTGTTGGGTCAAGTGGGCCCTATTTTATTTTAGGGTGGATGGTTTAAATATCAGGCTCTTCATGAACTGCACATTATCATCATTAGGGACGATGACTGGCAGCTTATCTATTGAGTTGAACTTTCCCTCTCCTTTTCCAAATTTTGAATATTTTCTTACAATACAATGTTTTAGGACTAAAATGCTCATATAGTGTGCTATGTGTGGACATTCAAACTTGTATTTTTGTATTTGTGGGCGGTATTGTAAGCATCTAAATAGGTTTGGATGCATATATATATATATATATATATATATATATATATATATGAAAGTACTGTCCATTTAAGTATATTTTGACATCTACCATTTTACTAATGTGATTAATATTTGTGATTTTAATTTCAGCTAACCTACTGAATTGGACATATCTGAATAAGAATACTTGACTCATGAGTCGGCCATTCTGCCTATACTCATTTGAATGTTAATTTTTCTCACTCAGTGGGCCAACTAAGAACTACGCACTGTTCACTCGATCTACTAGTCACATATTATGCCACGTTGAATTTGGTTGGATGGGTTTAGTTAGTAAACAGGTTGACTTGCAATTAGACTTTGACTAATCCTGGTCTAGTTGAGGCACCGGGACAACAGCGTAAATGCACTTACCCTTTTGCACATTAGAAAGTCAAACAGAAAACATGCAAGAGCATTTGTCATTAGAATGGAAAAGGTTAAAATCTACATAAATTAGAAATAAAGAAATACTCAAACTATATGAGAATTACATTTTCTTTTAGGGGGAAAAGTCATCTCAGCCTTTTCACTCTTTTGTATTTTAGTTATTATAAACTTATATACTCATGACTATAGTTATTTAGAATTAATCTACCAATTCCTCTAATCAACTTCACTAGGAAGCTGACAGAGTTTGGTTGACCCGCTGTATTGGACCTAAGTAAGATTTGATGCCTCAACCTTGGATTTTTATTTTTAAAATGAATTTAGACAGTTTTTTAATTTCCCCCGACATGGAGAAGGTCGGGAAAAATAGAGATTTTATTCATCGGTATCATTATCATAGTTGTTATCAAATTTAATTGAAGTCGGTTGAATTCTAGTGGAAACAATTATCACTTGTGAAATTGATATAGCATCACTTTCTTTTTAGAGGATTTAACTGGAAAAAAAAACACTTAATGTGCACGTGTTACGCAATTAAACACTTTAACAAGTGGTGCACCAATTAGAGCAATTTGGGTCAATTTTCATTTTTTTTTTCCTATTTGGCACATCATCGGCGCCGACCTTATTTACACTGCATAAGGTCAACGCCGACCTTATTTACACCAAAAGTTTTAAGTTTTCCAGAAAAAAATTCTAAGTCAGGGTCGGTGATAACCGTAGCAGTATAAAATAAGGTCATCATCGACATAGGTTTCCTTTTTTTTTTTTTATCAAAAGTTGTAACTTTTTTTAGGCATTTTCGAAAAAAGAAAATTCTAAGTCTGGGTCGGTGATGACCTTAGCAGTGTAAAATAAGGTCATTACCGATGCAGGTTTGTTATTATTTTGACCAAAAGTTGTAACTTTTTTCAGGCATTTTGGAAAAGATTATAAGTCAAGGTCGATGATGACCATAGCAGTCTAAAATAAGTGATACAGCATCGGTGATGATGCTATATAAATTTGGAAAGAAAAAATCCTAAGGAAGAGGACCAATACATTTACATCAAAAGGCCCCTATTGCTTCAAATACAACATTTTAAATACAAACGAAAACATTTTATGTATTCAATTGACATTCAATCAATCCATCAACATCCCATATACATTTACTTAAATTGCATGTACATCTCCTAAGTTTAAAGTTACAAATTGACAACATCCACAACATAACCATACTTCAATTATAAGTTACATTAGGATCAATATACAAGAACACATATAGCACAATAAATGTATGGGGAGGTTCACTGTAAGCCAGGAGGCAAGACCAAGAGTAGAGGGAGGTTAAGATAAAGCACTCAAACATAACCACTCATGCTAAAAATGACAGTTTGAATAACGTTAGCCATAAATCGAAAGGAAATTCAATTGATTAATGGTTGTGTGGAAGAGAGTATATCAAACCACGTTCGATAGCGACGAAAATGTGATGCTCTTGCTCGCACAAAAGTTGGGCTAGTTGGGCATTTGAGGTACTAGCCTCGTTGCGGGGTAATTTGTTCTTGCTTGTATTCTCTTTAGACATCTGTGTATATCCAAATTACACTTGATAGCATTGAATGTAATGAAGGCAAGCATACATAAAAAATGTTCACAAGACGGAAATAATGAACACTAAAAATTTCATGCTTATATGGAATAGTGAACACTAAAAATGTACATTTCATAACAATCCAATATTAGAGATAGATTACGCACACTTGAAGTAAGAGATAAACAGTTTTATCTAACACCACAATACTTAAAGTTCATGTAGGGTGAATTATTGACTTTGCAAGGAAGTATAGGATGTATTATCGGTTATTTGCAACCAACTACATTTGTTAATATTGTTAATATTACTTATTAATTGCATTGTATAAAAAAATATGCACTAAAAAATTGGTGCAACTCTCTTTACAATTTTCGTATTACAAATTTAGTTAGTTGCTAACTCGTACTCAGCACAGATTTCTCTTTGCTAGTAAAGTATGAGACCAATATCATTCTAGTTAAATTACCCTAACATTTTTATTTTATAACCTTTATCTCTGTATATGAACCATTCATTGGATAAATGGTCTGATTAAAAAGAGTTTCATTATTGTTCCATGGTGGTTCCCTGATAACAGTTTCAGACGTGGTTCAACTAAAATGTGGTTTCATAAAGAAACTAGTGACCATTTTTGGAACACGAAATGGCCTAGTTTTTTGTCACTTGACTAAGACATGTTTTCCATATGGTTCTCATGCATTTGGACTGCATCAATGAGGCAGGTTTTGGCAAGAGACAAAAAGACCAATCAAATAAAAGGAAACTAATCAAACCATAATCTTAATTTAATTACAGATCCAACTGAACACCAAAAAACATAATGGATCTATTATCTTAAAGCTTTGGGACCAAAATCAAATCAATCCATATCACAAAACAAGAAAAATGAGCAAGGAGAACAAATTCATTCTAGCTGCCAAAGACGATAACTGCTCCGGAACCATCGTCCTTCTCAACTCAAAAAACCCCAAATTCAGAATCCTACAAACCCTAGTTCATTCAATCGAATAATCTATAAATCCCACAACGACGTTGAAGCCCATGCACCATGCACTTTGATATCGTATGCAGGATGACAGGAGAACCAAAAGGAAGGAAAATACAAAAACATAGAGAAAGACTAAAAAAATGGAAGGAGATAGACACATCTGCAGTCAAGATAAAAAAAAATAGATGATGGAAAAACCGATCAGAAGCAAAGAGATGCAGTTGAGGATGAAGTTTGAAGCCTAGTGTAAGTGGAAATGGCAGCAACCACGCAGGAGAACTCATCCAAGGTCGGTCTTGGCGGTAGTCTGGGAGAGAGAAGAAAAGAATGAGAAGAAACAGGATTTCAAGCCCTAATAGGATTCACAGACATGGTCGACACCGACCTTATGCAGTGTAAATAGGGTCGGCATCGACCTTATGTAATGTAAATAAGGTCGGCGCCGATGATGTGCCAAATAGGTAAAAACAAAATGAAAATTGGGTTCAATTGCTTTAATTGGTGCACCACTTGCTAAAGTGTTTGATTGCGTAAAACGTACGCATTAAGTGTTTTTTCCAGTTAAATCCACTTCTTTAAAGATACTTTTGCTAGCCAATCTATGTCAACTGAATGGTATTTTTCTCTTTTCTTATTAATTTCAATAAAGAGCGCAATTCTCATTTCCACCATTCCCATTGAGAATTAGAATTCTACTTAATGATGAAAAATGAAAGTCAAACCAGCAAAACTCCTTTTCCTTTTAATTTCTTGTAATACTCCAAACATAAGATAGCACCAAGATTTTCTACTTTCTCATTTCCACACCATAGACATAGAAGCCCCAATTGTTTTAGTAAATGAACTCTGAAACATCATCATCATCTACATAGGAGAATCATTTGCTGGCTTGATATAAAGAAAAGTACATATTTATTATTTATAATCACTGCCATAGCCGTCCTTCAAAGGATAAAAGAAGAAAACACCATTGCCTGCTTATTATGGACACCAAAATAACGGTCCATTTTCACCCGGGTATATTCCTCTGATTGGACGGCTTGGATCTTACATCCCATTTACTTACATCTTCCTTTGTCAAAAAAAAAAAAAAATGAAAGGAAAGAGAAGACCCACCATATATCACACCCACCAACTACTCTCTTTATTGCTGCTGACCTACTTGAAAACGAGTCTAATCTCCCCTGCTACTTCAGTCACAGACTTTAAGCACAAAGTAACACATGTGACATATTTGGGAAATACCCTCGATCCTCTAAACTTCCACTCACACGTCGTGAAACTATACGGTATGTCCATCTGAAAAAATTTTAAACTTTTTAAAATAAATCATCCCTTTATATGGGCGAAATTACTCCCAGATAAGTATTTATTCCGTTAAAACACTTGAACAAACTGTGATAAAAATTCAAGTGTTTTACAGCTATTAATCTTACGACGAGCCCGAATTATATCAGAGTGAAATTTTCATGAGAGCTCGTAGAAAGGGAACATTTCTTTGGAATGATTTAGATTTTCTACAAATGAGCATGCTTCAAAAACTTGAATTTCTTGCAAGGTGAGAGCTGAGAGGAGTGCAAGCAATAGTAGAAGAATAGATCCACAATTGTAAGGACATCAAAAATTCCAAAGCCCATGCGACTGATAAAATGCGCCGCTGGTGCTCTGCTCCTCATCCTCCTCTGTTTCAGCCCTCTGCCCCACCTGAAAATAGCAATCCGACGGGTACACATCCAGACCCGCCGACGATCCCAAAAAAGCCCAATCAGGATTCTCCTCCATCGCCATAGTCTCCGCCCAATTCGAACCTCCCTCCACTGGAATCTCCACCTCTGCCGGCGCAGACGTCCCCGGTGCCTCCGCTGCAGACGCTCCCGCAGCAGACGAGTACTGGTAGGCGAACCTGGCAGCAGCCGTCCGTATCTGCTCCGGCGTCAAGCTCTCGGCCGACGGGATATCCGGCGGTGTCTCCGGGAAATTGAGCTTCGCAGAGGCACCTCGCAGGCAGAAGACGGCGGCGTCGTAGGCCCTTGCTGCCATCTCGGCCGTTTCATAGGATCCGAGCCAGATCCGCTCTCTGCTGTTGGGTAATCGGACCTCCGCCACCCACTTCCCCCATTTCCTCATCCGCACGCCCTTGTAACGGGCGCCGGTATCACTCTCCTTGGGGTTTTCGGACGAAAGTTTCATAGGTCTCGTAACGTTTTCTCGTGTCGTGCCGTTTCGTTTAGATTTTAGTGTTTTGGACGCGAAAGAGTAGTGAGGACAGTGTCAGCGCGGATGCTGTAATTTATAGTGAAACGCGCGTGGTGAGAGAAAGAGGAAGCGCGTTTGACTGGGATAGCGACACGTGGATGCCACCTGTCAAAGAAAGAGGGGGGTCGTTTTGGTACTTCGGATACGCGGGTTGTGTCTGGAAGTGGGGAGGAAGGACGAAGGAGTAGGATGTGAGCCGTTGGATTTTGGGGGATATGGCGGCTTTGGGGACACGTGGAGGTTGGGTGATGGAGTGATGGTGGGTCAGTGGGAGACTGTTGGATTCAATGGGAGAGAGAGTGATGGGTGATGTAAGAAAGAAGAAGACGCTTTTTTGACGCCTAGAAGGTTTTTGAGTTGGTTACATCTACTCGGCAAGGAAGACCGAAAAGTGCAGATACAAGGAGTCCGTTTTGCACGTGGCAGGGGTACCTCTGAGGTTGGATGGGTGGCCCTTCGCAGTGGCTGATGGGGCAAGGTTGACAATACCTATTGGAATTTTGGAAAGGACCTCTTTTCGGTTTTCTTTTCTTTATTTTCTTTAATTGAGAGAGTTGTACAAATTTTGTGAGACACATTTCCAAAACAAGGTGTGTGAGATGGATCAATTCTATTTGGTTATCATTTCCGTCTAGCATCCAACATGGTGTATTTTGGCATTTCGAAAACTCAGCAAAAATTTTAAGAGTAACTTTTTGAAATAATAAAAAGTCAAAAATATATATAAAAATATATATAAATTATGCATGTTTCTTGATATCGATATTGAGAGGTTTTGTTTAAAAAATATGAAAATTGTACTACAAATCGAAATAGACAACTGGAATGGATAATCGAAATGATTGAAATGCTCTGAGGACCTATTTGTTTGTATTAAAATACATAATAATCGAATTAGGATCTATGGCATAGGTCAATGTTAAAAAATGAGTATAAAATAATCTTTCCTTTTATGAAAATAAGATCAAAGAAAAATGAATAATGAATAACCAATCATTACCCTTAGTTTTTCATTTCCCATCTTTGTTAATTCTATTTTCACAAAAGGAAATGTTATTTGATGCTTATTTTTAAAATTCATCTTCGGCATTCGTTTTTAACCACTTATGGAATAAATTCTGTGTATTTAATCCCAATATATTATAATGCAAATAAGTCTAAAAAGAAATTAAAAATGAAGATTTACATTTTTCTCATTTTTTAAATATCTTTGTCAATTATCATTTTGAGGAAAGGCCTGAAATTCATTTTATCCTTTTTTGAATTATTTTTAGTTTTATATAATCCCTATTTATAGAGATTTAGAAAGTCCTTGTTTAATCTTACGTCTTAACACTGATTTCATAGGGTTGAATGTTTTCCAAACTCTATCATCTTTCACAGGAGATCATTGGGGTACACATGGCATGAAGGGGCACATAGCCACGTACACATCTGTTACACCCCGACCCAATTTAACCTAGTTTAGTTCTAATTAATTGTGCTTAGTTGCTAATTATGATAATTAGTGTTAATTAGCCTTTGCGAGTTGAGTCTTGAGCCTTAGATAGATGAGTTGGAACCGGTTTGACTTGGTTGGGTAGAGTCAAGGGCTTTTTTGTAATTATCAATTTTCATATGTTGCATTATTTGCATGTCATTTTTGCATCATCACGTGTATTTTGATTAGTACATTGATTTCCATACTTGACTCTACTTCATTTCAGCTATAATTAGCCTTTGTGAGTTGAGTCTTGAGCCTTAATTAGATGAGTTGGAACCGGTTTGACTTGGTTGGGTAGAGTCAAGGGCTTTTTTGTAATTATCGATTTTCACATTTTTCATTATTTGCATGTCATTTTGGCGTCACCGCGTGTATTTCGATGAGTACATCGATTTTCATACTTGACTGTACTTCATTTGAGCTACCGTTGAATATTTGGACCCCATTTGACTCAAAATGAAAATATGTAACTTTAGTGGGCTTTCTTGTAAAAGGGAACCTTATCCCTTATAAACCCCTTTATACACTCATTCTTAATCAAGTCATCTTCCTTTTTGTTGGCTACAAGGAGTTCTTCTTCTCCTTTTCTCCTTCATTCTCTTTCTCTCTTCCTCAATCATCAAGAGGTCTAGTGCATGTACCTTGGGAGCTAGGAATGGACTCATCTTCATCTTCTTCATCTTCCCCTCCTTTTGGTTGACAAGAACCCATCTCCTTCGTCCCTTACTCTTGCCAAATTAGGATCTCTTGTCAAGGTAAGAGCCAAACTCGTCTTGTTTGATATATCTAAGTTGCAAAAGGGCCAAGGGACTCATGGTTAATCATACGTGCAAATTCATTTCCATTTTTCCATGTGTATTTGTGTCTAGGGTTTGGAATTTGGGGGGTTTTGGTTCCTTTGAAGCTAGTGAGTGAAGAGAGCTTGGAAAGCTTTTATTAGAGGCAAGTATAAGCTTAATTTGGATTTACATCTTGTTTAATTACCATTTGATTCAAATGAGACTCTTTCTCAATAATCCTATCTCTTAATGATTGAATGGGTTAGATTGTTTTTATGATTTTAATGGATGATTTGGATGGAGAGGCTGTATACTAAGTGTATGGGAGCAAGGAGGCTCCATTGTTGCAGGTTGTGTGTTAGAAGAAGAGGGAAAAAGGAAGGAGGGAAGGAACACATGAATTCTGAAATTCAGGAATTCTGAAGCATTCGCTCGAGCAAACAAGGGTCCGCTCGAGCGAACCTCCGTCCTGAAACACTCACTCGAGCGGTCAAAAAGACCGCCCGAGCGATTACCTCTCTGGATGGCATCCGCTCAAGTGAATATGGGGCCGCTCGAGCGAACGCCCTCCTAAATCCACCGCTCAAGCGAACGGAATGGGTCACGCAAGCGATCAACCCTCTTGATGGGGTCCGCATGAGTGAACCTGAAGCTGTAGACTGGGCTTCTTTTGGCCCAATTTTAGGGTGAGTTATCACCATTAATCTATCATAACCCACCCTAATCGTCTCTAATAGATAATTACGGTGCACAACCTTGTTCTATAGGAAATTAAGGCTTCAAAGACCTTTATGACCCTAGAATGGAACCGTTAACTTTGTTATTTGGTCCAATGGGCATTCATTAGTCAGCACTATGCCATGAATGTTGGTTTGGAAATTCAACGCAATTCCCTTAATAAGTGACACCCAAACAAGATAGTAGCACGTTGACCTTCCAGACCTACCTTGTATTGGACGGTGAGAAACTAAAAGTAAAAGTCTAGTAGTGGTTAGTAAGAATGTCTTCATTCCTTTAAATTATTGCATTTCATATTGAAATCCAATTTTTTTTTATTGATATCAAATCCTAATTAGTATATTGGTTGCATTAGTAGTATTAATTGTGATTCGATTTTCTAATTCCAATTTGTGGCTTGATTATAGTACAACCACTTCGGTATTCGTTGGAAATGTGGATTGAGTAAGTATTCGGGAGTATGTGAGTACTATTCGATTCGATTATGAACAAGTGATTATAAACTTACTCAAATTCAATTATTATTTGATTCGATTGAGTCGGCACTACTTAGCTTGGACTCTATAATACCCGACGGGGTTGAACTTGGTTTAGTTATTCGAGACTACTGCGGTAAGTCACGTGGAGCACCGGAACTTCAGATCCCGGTAGCCAGCTAGCCTTTGGCCGGGCCGCAGGTGACATTCCAAATAGATACGCTCTCTTTTGAAATGATGAGCTCAATGTAGCAGCTAATTAGTATGTTTTCATTCTATTTAGATTCACAAGCATAAATTATTTAATTTTCGCACAAATTGCCTAGTGATTACTTATCATTGACATCTGTTAATCTAATCGTCTTTTAATTCAATTTGTAACATTATGTATTTCCTTATTAATGCCTATACTTGCTTAATCGTCGTATTGAGATACTACTTTTGGTGTCACAGTCGTAGGTGCAGCTCCCGACCTTAGAAAGGCCCCGGAGGGAGAGGAGGGTACCGAGGAGGTTCCTCTAGAACTAGAAGAGTGACCGGACCAGGGGCTGGCGTAGATGTCTCCTTTGGAGCATGCGATGTACATTTTGAGGGTTGTAGATAGAGTGTGACTATCCCCTTTTTGTGCAGTTCACACTTAGTTGTTTTGTCATTCTTTTGATCATATTTTTGGTATAGTTGTATATGGTTATTTTATACACCCTCTTTTTTAATTAATGTTTATACGTGTATAATTCTTTTGTATTAAATTTGAATGTTTAATTGGACTGAATGGGAAATGGTACCTTCATGCGTATGAATTACACCTTCCGCTATGAATTAAATGTTTGACAGGTTTAGTGAGCTAGACTCATATATGGAAAAGTTGTTTTTCTTTCTTGCGTGTGTTACATTTAGCTCGAGATAGGTTCAGCATCACGGGAGTACGTGTGTTTCACCTCGGAGATTACCCTAGGCCAGGGTTATTTGGGACCGCGATGTGACAATTGTGTGGTCTCAATCCATCAGTTGATGTAATAAATTGATTAATTTCTTTATTTATCAATAAATTCATGCTTTCCTTTCATGAGATAAATGGTGTTTATTGCTTAATGCATATGACCAATACATATGATATAATGGTTCATGAGATGAACCGGGTCCCATTAGTATATTAGATGTGATATATGTATATGGATGAGATCCACATACGGGAGACGTGTGTCACAAATCTTATACTTAAAATATCTTCACAACCAGCGGTGAGACTGGGCATCTCATCTGATAAGGTTGCAGCACTTTGATCACTATGAGATAGTGTGATTTGTCTCGATCATCAGAATAGAAGATTATGGATCACGATGCTGGTACATTGGATGTATTGAAGGATGCATATGACCAATACATATGATATAATGGTTCATGAGATGAACCGGGTCCCATTAGTATATTAGATGTGATATATGTATATGGATGAGATCCACATACGGGAGACGTGTGTCACAAATCTTATACTTAAAATATCTTCACAACCAGCGGTGAGACTGGGCATCTCATCTGATAAGGTTGCAGCACTTTGATCACTATGAGATAGTGTGATTTGTCTCGATCATCAGAATAGAAGATTATGGATCACGATGCTGGTACATTGGATGTATTGAAGGACCATGAGAAACACCTTATAAAATACTGTCTCGATTTAAGGATTGCTCTCATAATTCCCTAACAATACACTACAAGAAATTTAGGCTGTTGCGACGAAATTTGATGACGAATTTTTTTTTGTCTTAAAAGAACACCCAAAGGGGACAAAATATAAATTTTGTCATCTGTTTTCATTTTTTTCAAAAGTATAGGAGACGAAAACAAAATTTTGTCTACAAAAATATGGAGCCAACTTGTTTTGTGTTGGCGCCAATTATTTTAGCTCATTAGAGACGAAAATTGTTGTCACAATTTTTTTTTTTTTTTTTTTTTGCGACGAACGTAATTCGTCACCAATAAGGATAAGTTATGGAAGACGAACATATTTCGTCACCAAAATAAGGCGCCAATTTCATTTACTTTGGCGTGGATTATTTTAGCTCATTGGAGATGAACATTTTTGTCACAAAATATAATTGGTTTTTGTGACGAACTTAATTCATCACTAATAAGGATAAGTTATGGAAGACGAAAATATTTCGTCACAAGAATAAGGTGCCAATTTCATTTGCGGGCGCGAATTATTTTAGCTCATTGGAGACGAAAATTTTTGTCACAAAATATAATTTGTTTTTGCGACGAACGTAATTTGTCACCAATAAGGATAAGTTATAGACAACGAACATATTTCGTCACCAAAATAAGACGCCAATTTCATTTGCTTTGGCGCGAATTATTTTAGCTCATTGGAGACGAAAATTTTTGTCACAAAATATAATTTGTTTTTGTGACGAATATAATTCGTCACTATTAAGGATAAGTTATGGAAGGCGAAAATATTTGTTCACCAAAATAAGGCGCCAATTTCATTTGCGGTGGCACCAATTTCGTTCGCACTTGATCATATTCCTCTCTTACAAGTATTGCTTTGGAAAAGCCTTTAAAATGACTAAAATGGGCCCCCCAAGGCCCTAATGTCCATCCCCCCCCACCCCAATCCAACGCCCCTTTTCCAAAATCCATTTCCCCCTTTGTCCCTCCATCTATCCCGGTCTCTTTTTTCCAAAACCCTTTTCCCCATTTTCCAAAACCCTTTTCCAGAAGAGGAGAGAAGAACCCTTTTCCCCATTTTTCAAAACCCTTTTCCAACATCTCCCACCCATCGTCTCAAGCAGCAGCCTCATGGCCCATTGGCCCCCATCAATCATCATCACCCTCCATCAACACACGCATGCAGACCCATCCCTGATCAGTGATCCTTCTCATCTCTACTTCTCTCAGTCTCTCTCGCCTAGAATTCCCAGACGCAGCCACCATCACCAATCACCATCATCTGTGCCCATCATCCTCCATCCAGGAGTCCGCCACCGCCAGGTACACCTACCTCTCTCAGTCTCTGCTACTATGAGAACTTGGTCCGGGAGGTACCCTTAACCACGGGGCGTAGCGTGTCAACCACGGGCTTCAAACGGTGAGTCTCCGTTAGCCCGCATCAGAAATATTCAAGTCCTGACCTTGGGCTTATAAGTCAAACCCCGTATTAACTTAGCATGAGGTTTTTTAAAACCATGCGTCCCCAGAAATCGTAAGAACTCCGAAGTTAAGCGTGCTCGGGCGGGAGCAGTATTAGGATTGGTGACCTCCTGGGAAGTCCTCGCGCGTGCACGTGGGCCAAAGCGGACAATTTCATGCTGAGTTGGGCGGGGCTGTGACAGTTGGTATCATAGCCGATGACAACTCTATTTCTAGTGGGGGAGAATGTGAGATATTGGTCCGGGCGATACCCTTAACAACTGGGCGTAGCGTGTCAATCACGGGCTTCAAACGGCGAGTCTACGATAGCCCGCATCGGAAATATCCAAGTCCTGACCATGGGCTTATAAGTTAAACTCCGTATTAACTTAGCATGAGGTTTTTTAAAACCGTCCCCGGAAATCGTAAGAACTCCGAAGTTAAGCGTGCTAGGGCGGGAGCAGTACTAGGATGGGTGACCTCCTGGGAAGTCCTCGCACATACACGTGGGCCAAAGCGGACAATTTCATGCTAAGTTGGGCGGGGCTGTGACAGTTGGTATCAGAGCCGATGACGGCTCTATTTCTAGTGGGGGAGAATGTGAGATCTTGGTCCGGGCGGTACTCTTAACCACGAGGCGTAGCGTGTCAACCACGGGCTTCAAACGATGAGTCTCTGTTAGCCCGCATCGGAAATATCCAAGTCTTGACTATGGCTTATAAGTCAAACCCCGTATTAATTTAGCATGAAGTCTTCTAAAATCGTGCGGCTCCAAAAATTGTAAGAACTCCGAAGTGAAGCGTGCTCAGGCGGGAGCAGTACTAGGATGGGTGACCTCCTGGGAAGTCCTTGAGTTGGGCGGGGTAAATGCGGCAAAATTTTTTCGTCTCTATTTCTTAAATTTATGACAAAATACTTTTGTCTCTAATTTCTTCCTTTAATGACAAAATATTTTGTCATTAATTACTTACAAGTATGTTTCCAACATAGTGTATTGGAGACGAAAAAAAAATTACTTGTTTCCAACATAGTGTATTGGAGACAAAAAAAATCGTCATAAATTTATTTTTTTCAGTGACGAATTTTTTTTCGTCTCCAATACCTTTTAGCGACAAGGCTTTGGCAACGAAACGGGTGACGAAAAATTTTCGTCTCAATTAGTTTCGGTGACGAAATATGTACATTTTGGGACAAATTTGTGTCGTCCTTAAACCCCAAATTTCTTGTAGTGATAGGCTCTCAATCCTGAGACATTGATGAATTCAAGTTTCTATCTATTCATTTGTTTTGAGTCACCAATGAGTAAGGCTAACTGTAGGTTAACACCTCGGTGTCTTGGGTACGTGGTAGTAGGATTGTGGGAACATACAATGATTAAGATGAAATCTATCTATATTATCCCCTTGTGTCAATTAATGGATTTATCATTAGTAAGTGCGCACCCATCTCGATTAAGAGTTAATTGGATGGTATTGATGATCACTGTGATTAATTGGGGCTCAAGGATAATAAAATGTGGATCTAAAATTTGATGGGACAGATTTATTCTAATTGATCCATGGATATTGATAAGGGGCCTACTTGTGGTTATTGGAAAGTTTAGGGTCTTCATTGTAATTTATTCTTAAGACTAGAGTGCAATTGCATTTATATAGTGGTGTTATTTGTAATTAATTGTGGGCCCGGATTGCACATGAGATGTGGGGTTGCGTGTCCCAGTTGGAGCCAGCTTTCTAAGGAATTCCTAGTAATTCATACGCTAGCCCAAGATATTAGAAAGTTATTAATCTTACTTGAACTCTAAAAGGAAGGAATTAGAAAGTCACTATTTCTATTTGAAGTGGGACTTCTAATAGTGATAATAGTAAGCTACTAATTTGTGTGGAAGTGTGACTTCAAATACAAATTAGTAAGAGAGTTAAAAAAGGAGTCATGAGGGCTACAAATAAGGGAATAAACACCCTTGGACGTCCATGCAATATTCCATTATTGTGATTCACGCCCAGCTCATATTGTGCAAGAGTTGCACACTACTCTCTCTCTCCCTCTTCTAGTTCTCTTCTATTTTCCTTTAGGATTTTCTCTTGGAGATCCCACCCATCTTGAGAAAAGATATCTAATAGAGGGTCATAGCGTGGAAGACAACAAGGTCTTGGAGATCTCTAATTGCTTTAAGAAGAGTTCTTGATCAAGTTAATTATCTTCTCTTCCATTAGAGCACTACTGGGCTCCAAATGTATATTCTAAATATCTACTTGTTGTAGATTATTTTGTTGAATGTAGTTACTGATTTCTATCTTCTAGATAGGTTATATTGCTGTACATGATTGATAAGAAAAAGGGATTGCATCCTGGATATGGTTTATAGCCTTCTGGATACTTGATTCCTGAGTCAAGTGAGTCAAAAAGTTTTGAAAATCTATCCACAATGCCCACCTACTTCCAACAGTGACAACATCCAACAAATCAATGCTTCAAAGTTTTAGAGTGACTATAAATATATTTATCTATATCTAACCATTCTTCACCCCTATTGATGGGGTTAAAGTTTGTTGTCTTACAAATACAGTTGGCCACATCAAGTATACTTTAATTTTTTAGGCTACAGCTTGATTGTCCATTTCATCCCCTCTCGACCAATGGCTATGTAATGTCCAACATTTTCTAACAAATAGAGTGGTGGAGCTTGCAAATTCCGTGTTTCTAAATGATTGTATCTTCATCGGACTAGGTTTTCCCTTTTCTTGATTTTGGCCTTTCATGTTTTTAAAATTATTTCAATATACTAATAGCTTAGTGGTGAGGCATCCTTCTTTAAATAAAAATAACTCATGATCCATTATTGGCATTGAATTGGTTGGAGACGTAGGTAGATAGTGTGTGAAAAGAGAAAAAAAAACTCAAAACTATGAATTTTGTCTAAATTTTTTTTAGACACATTCGCTAAAGATCTTCACATCAGACTTCAGATTTGCAAATACTAATGATCGATAAACTTCTCTTTTTTTTTTTCCTTAATAAATTTTCTATACAAATGTGTCCATTCAACTTTCTCTACCAAACATATACTCTGATTTGATAGGGAAATGAGAAGAAGGAAAAATAGAAGGATGCGTTAACGTGGATATTCATATCTGGAACGGAGAATACGAAGTCCTTTTCTCCGAAAAAAATGATAATCATAACAATAATAATACAAGTGTGGGTTTTCTTGCTATGGCTTTGTAAATGATACAGAGAGTGATATTAACACTTCTCTGCTACTGGTGTAACATTTCAGTCTCCTGTTAGAAACTTAGAATCCCAGAAACAAAAATTCTCCGGAATTCTAATTCCCATGGTAACTCAGAAATTCCAAAGAAACGAACTCTGAGAAAAAACGCCACCCCAATTCTCCACTTCAAGATCCTCCTCCGCCACCGGCGCAAAAACATCGCTGGAAAAATCATTAAAACCCACCGGAAAACCCCCATAGTCCGGCAAATCCTTCCCCAAACCTGCGGTCCCGAGTGACTCCAAAAATGACCAATCCATCGTCAGTTCGCTCTCCGCCGTCAACCCTATATCGGACCCCGTCAACGACGACAATTCCGACGATGGTGATGCCGCCTCCGACGGAGACTCCGATGGCAATTGATCTTTATCCAACATTGGTTCCAATGGGGGCGCCTCATTGGCGAACCTGGCAGCAATAGCTTGGATCTCAGTGGGGGCGAGTGACGTGCCGCCGGGAATCTCCGGCGGGTTGTCGGGGAAGTTGAATTTCGCCTTGCGGCCTCGCAGGCAGAAAACTGCGGCATCGAAGGCCCTCGCCGCCTTCTCCGGTGTGTCGTAGGATCCCAGCCAGATTCTTTCCCGGCTGTTCGGTAGCCGGATCTCCGACACATATTTGCCCCATTTCCTCTTTCTCACTCCCTTGTACTTGGATTCCATGTCTATGTTCTGCTTCCCGGATGTTGATTTCATCATTGGATTGGACTGATGTGATGTGTTGATCGTTTGATCGTACGATGGTTATTTGTTCTGCGATCGGTTCTTTTTTTTGGTTGATGGCTGCTGCTGGTTTTGCTGTGAGCAGTTGGATTGCGGCACTTTTAGTATTTATCGTGAGAGTCTGTTTGGGGAGCATGAGAGGAGGAATGCTACGTGGCAGGAGGAGATACGTGATGACGTGGTTCAACGCGGAGGTACTTTTTGGTTTTGGTATTAGATAAGTCACGTGGGATTTTGGACCGCACGTTTTTTGCACGCACATCGGAATCCAGAAACGACAAAATAGAGTGTTCTTGTTTCTCACATTTCGTGGCAGGTACCATCACTCGGTGAAGTGCCTTTCTTTGCAGAATCAGCGGTGCTATGCGCCCCGGGATCCAGACCCCGGACGGACCCCGGGGTGCATGGGATCCGTTGGATCCCAGACGCCTCTGGGATCCAACGGATCCCATGCACCCCGGGGTCCGTCCGGGGTCTGGATCCCGGGGCGCATAGAGTTTTTGTTGCAGAATTGGATCCCCCGTTTTATTTTGTCCAAGAGAAAGTATACTTGGCCCGAATATGGACCGGACTGTGGCCCGGTCCGCATGATAGACACAGGATTTCAGGGACCTGGGATCCTGTGGCTATCATGGAGACCCGGCCACAGTCCGATCCCATATTCGGGCCACCTAGCATTGCTCTTTGTCCAAAGAGCGGGCGACGTATGCGCTTATGTGTTTATAAAATATTTTCTTTAAAAGCAAGTTTCGTCTTTTAAGTATGAAAATAATGTATCACTTCTAATTGGTCTGAGCAGGGATCTGGTTCTTTCTTTGGACTCAAATTGGAATTTACAAAAAAAGATATTTTGTGTGCGAATCCAAGATTTTCATGTGCGTTTTGTGGCAGATCCATGACTTTAATGTGGGTGTTAGAAGCCGGCTAAGACTTTCATTTGTGTTTTAAAAGCCAACTTAGGTCTGACAAGCACATGCCACCAAAATTGGAATGTAGGTTTGCCCCTACCCAGGTGTACATAAATTATCTAGGTTTTACATAAAATGCTTCTATGTTTTTAGAAAACTCTAAAAAGGCCCTTTTATTTTGTATGTTTTCACTAAAACCTCTGTGGTCTTTTGGTGGACCAAATAATTGTTAGTTTTTATTTTCTTTTTTACAAGTGACAGAATTAATTTTATTCTAAGCTCAGCAAATATTGCTATCTCAACTCTAAATTAGGTGGGCCTCTCCTGGATGCAAAATGACCAAGGACGACAACATAGAAAATCTACAATGTGATTAGAAATCATATAATCTTAAACCAATCAAGTGATCTTAGCATTTATTTTTAGGTCCCCAAAGTTTAATGATTATACATTATATAAACTTCTTGTTAAAAGATTCAATGATGAGTGTAAAATAGTGTGAGATGGGAAAGACTCTAATCAAGGGCCCTGAATTGTGTGAATGGGATGGAATTGACCAAAGTTGGATCCGCTCGATGAAAGCTCAAATTAAAGCGTTGGTGAAAAAGGGTGTTTTAGAAAAATCATCTTTTGAGTCCTTTGATTAAGTCTTTCTCAGATGTAAATAGGTCAAAAAAATTAGGGAGTATAGTTACTTTCTATGTGGTTTGGTTGTTAATTAAAAAAGGTTTTAAAAATACAAAGTCTAGGAGCATGTTGAATTGTATGAAAATGTAGGAAGGAGCCATTTTCTCCTTTTAGAAAACTATTATTTGAATTAGCTTCGGGTGTAAGGAGTACAAGCCTTTACACCTTTGCATGTGGCCCAATATAATAAAAGTTGCTTTTAGCGGGGGGAAAAAATAACTATTGTTACTATTTTTTTTTCCGCCGCTCAATTTTTTTTTCATTGTTTCCGTTTCTCATAGTGTTGCATTCCCTTGACGGTCCATCTCAAAGAAAATACAGCACTTTTAGTGAAAAAAAATTTCACAAGTAAAAGAGATGTTTAGCGGTAGAAAAACTGACGTTAAAGCTATTTTTTTTCTGCCACTAAAAGTCGCTTTTTTGTAGTGGGCCCTTTTATAATTTCACCAGCTAGACTCTCATTTCTCTTCTTCCTTTGAAAATGTATTTAAAACTTATAGAAGAAAATCTCAACCAATTGGCCCCACAACTTATTAACTTCATAAACGTACCACAGCTATGCACACAAATCCCTAGCATGAAACATTTAGAAGAACCTTTTTGGATCAGTTTGTCTGGCTAGAGGAATTGAGAGAGGTCTTGTATGTCTAAGGAGAATTATGAATTCTTTGATTGTAGTACTTTTAGTTGTTTATAAAATGCTCAAGTATAATTCAACATCAAAAAGTTTGGGTTTTGTGAATTTCAAAGGCCAAAGCTGTCTTTTAGGAATTGGATTTTTAGAACTTTAACATTTAAAGGTAGAATTCAAAGTGATCTACAAAAATGATATAAATTATCTGACATTAGCATTAGAAATTCCCAATACTTGCAATTTTCATCAAAAATACCTCTAAACAAATAGACCCTCAACAATTATCATCATTTCACTTTCGTCACATATTTGTACATCATAATCTCTTTCAAGTACACCAGTCAGGGTGCATTTGAGGATGTGAAAATAATTGAGGGGTGCCTCCGTTACTGTGAAAAACTAGGATTTACTTATACGTGTCATAAAGTATAGGGGTGTATTTGAAAATTTTATTTTTATTTATTACATAAATTTTAGTATTTTTAATATTATATTTTCCTATATTATAATATATATTTTTTTTCCTAATAACTTTTTTTCAATAATATGAGGGAGCTCAAAATCTGGAAAAACTCATGTTTATTTATAACTTTGTTGTTATAACTCAATAATATTAGTCCCAAATACAAATTGAGTTCTTCTGTTGGGCATCAAAAAATGCTATGACTTCCAATGAATACAGACCACATTCGTTGATATGTGTATTTCTTTCTTCCAAACAATTCAAAGATCTGTGTTATATTTTTCTTTACAAAACGGAAAGCATGATCATCATGCATCCTCATCTTTCATCATGATGTGAATGCCAATGATAATGAGTTCACATGCAAGATGTAAACTGGTTGGGGCCGTTCACCTGACATAATGTGGTTGAAAAAAGCCTTTTTTTTTTTTCAGAAAGATCATATATTTTTTGATAATGACATTCAAAATTAAATTCAAAACCTTATAGCTTAATATATTATAATTCTTATAAATATCTATTAAGTCCATAGAAAGGACTCATATTGACCCCACTTGCCAAAGAGCAGCCCAACCAATTCCCAAAGAGTGAGAGAGACAAACACTCTATTTTGTTGTTTCTCACAGCGAGTTCATATGGTTTACCTACCACTGCTGAATGCACAAAGACACTTAGGCCTGATTCTTTGATGAAATTCCATCATCATGGAATTTCTCTCTAGAAAATTCCAAAACTCCCATACATATGTAATTGCTAGATGCTCCCTTTACTTCATAATTAAAAAATCCCACAAAAAAGGATAGGGGTTGGAATTCCTGAATTCTCAAAGGTCATTTGAGACCTTTTTAGGTAGCTGAAATTTTGAAATGCTTGTGAAGAAACATGGCATTTGCAAATGCCAGGGGATAAATGTCACATTATGTCCTAAAAGCTTCAACAATGCAAATTCTCGTCAGAAATTCTACCAAAGAAATAGGCCTTGGAGTAGAGCGGAGTCATTCCTAGTTGGTATTACAACGTTTCTCTTCATCCTTGCTTAAAAAGTGCATTAGAGATTTATTGAAAGTGATCTAAACGAATTGGCCCCACAACTATTGACTTTATAAATGTACAATAGCCACTCCTTGTCCTAAAACTTGTATAAATCCCTACCATAAAGACATTTAGAAGAATTTGTTGTATTAAGGGCCTACCTATTTAGAAGAATTTAGAGAATCTTTCGCCTAGGGAGGATTATGAATCCTCATAATGTTGTGTTTGTAGTTGTTTGCAAAATGCTCAAGTACAGTCGAGCATTAAGGAAGTTGGAGTTCTGAAAACTCGTAAGGTTTAAAGTGAATTTTCAAAGATTGATTTCGTGAATCCTAACAATCATTGAGAGAATTCCAATAAATTAAGTGACACAAATGTGGAAAATTCCTGACAGTTCCAATTTGTCATAAATACCTCATAACAAATAGGCACTAAGGAAAATTTTCTTTTCACTTGCCTCATGGATTTGTAGATCATAATATCTTTTGGCACAAATCAAAGGGTGTATTTGAGGAGGTGGAAATAGTCGAGGGGTGCCTCAACTATTGTGAAAAAATAAGATTGATTTTAAATATCATCAAGTATAAGGGTGTATTTGCAACATTCTCTTTTCTAAAGTCTTATATTTTATAAAGAATTTTTATCATTTTTCCTATATTATAAATATTCACTTTTGATAATAATTTTTATTGATAACCTGAGGAACTCCAAAATTTGAAAACCCTCTTGTTCATAACTTTGTCGTTAATAACTTGATAATGTAATTCGTGACAATAGTTCCAAATACAGAATGGAGTTTTTTTGTTATATTGGGCATCACAAAAATGCCACGACTTCCAATGACAACATGCAACATTAGTTGGAATGTATATTTCTCTTTTCCCAAGTTCAAATATTCGTGTGTTACACCCCGACCCAAACTAATCATGATTAAGGCTAATTAATTGAGATTAATGTTAATTGAGCATGAACAAATGGATTAATCAAGGTTAATGACCAAAGAGAGACAAATTAGTCTCAAATGATGCATTAAGCATAATGAAATGAAATTGAGTTGGTTAAAATGAGTTTAGACTCAAACAAGGTAGACTAAGGACTTTTTCGTAAATACGGGTTTTCCGTATTTCGTAAAATACGGAAATTCTTGATACCAACGCGTGTATCTCGAATAGTACGTTAACTTTCATAATAGACGCGGTGCCATTTGACCTCAAATGGACCAAGTGAGACTTCATTTGACTCAATATGTAATAAAGCTTATTAAGAAGGGTTTTTTGTGTAAAGGAACCCTATATTAGAATGAAATGAATCATTCATTCATTTTTCACTTCAACAACCCTAGACTCATCCTCATCTCCTTCCTTTTCTCTTCCATTCCTCTTCATCAAGAGTGAGAATAGGAGTGCTTGAGTGACTTTGAGTGAGGAAACTCCATCTTCATCTTCTTCCTCAAGTCATTCCTCCATTTTTGAAGCAATAGAGCTTGAAAGAGAACTCAAGATCTCTTTGCTTGGAGCCACAAGTAAGTAGTTGGTCTCACCTTAGGATTTCCAAGTTCTATTGATTAGATAGAAGTGGTGTGTAGCACAAATAGCTCATAGATTTGTGTATTTCATGTTTTCTTGGAATTTAGGGTTTTCATCTCAAGAGCAAGCTGAGGAAAGAGAGCTTTTGCTACTAAACTTCAAGAGAGGCAAGTATATACATTTCTAATGATTTATGATTTTATAGAACTTATTTGAACTCATGGAGTTCAAAAATATTGATCTTGTTCAAGAACTTCTAAAGCTCGAAAATGAGCTTCTGGGTGAATTTCAGCTAGCCGCAAGGCTAACCGCAGGGCTAACCCTAGTTTGGCGAGCTTCTGGAAAGCTAACCGCCGAATTTCGGTTAAATTTCGGCTAGTCGAAAGGTAACCGCTGAGCTGACCCAAATTGAGTCAGAAATCCCTGTCAGAAAATCAGCTTCTGGAAAGCTGACCTTAAGCTAATCGAACTTGATTCGGCTGGCCGCCAGCCGAATTTCGGCTAGCCGCTAATGTAGTTTCGACTAACCGCCAGGTAGCCGTCGAGGTAACCGAACTTGACCAAATTATTCATAGTGAGGGAAAAATTTGGGTTTTGACCAAATTATTCATAGTGAGGGAAAAATCATTCCAGTGGGTTTTGGATTTTTGCATGGACTAAGATCGCTTATGTGATCATGGATACTCCTCATTTAGTTAAGACGAGTCGTGAGGTAAATTGTGACTGATCTAAATTGAAAGCCTAGTCGTTGGGGCTAGTATTAGTGATATCTAAACCTTCATAAGTGTTAGCTAAGGTTATCTAATGCACAATCTAATTAAAGTAATGTCATTCACAGTAACACGTGCATTGATACCGAACGTTTCACTCATTTGTTGGTTTAGATGATTGTTTTATAAGGCATTACATAGTGGTTTCTTAAGCTCATTATTGAGCCACGCTGAATTGACATTGAACTCACACTGAATTGATGAATAATCACTAAATATGACACTGAATAATGAATAACTACTAAGGTTAACAATGAGTAAATGATTAATCCTACTACAGCAGATGGATTTGGGGCGTTCCCAAAGCTCTGTGGTGATGCTAGTTGTCCTTGGCCTGGACACTAGTAAGTCCCACATATTCCGATCATATCTATGGGTATTGATTGATGCCTTCCGTTTGGAAGATGAATCCTTCCTTTGAGGGAAGATAGTAAATTAAATGAATCATTCGTTGAGGAAGATGGTAAATTAAATGAAATGAAACGAATGAATGAAAGTTATGGTAGTGACCATCTCGTATATTGTCATTGTAGAAATTATCTAGACTTGTTTAGAATTAAAATTGTTATTAAATAGATTGAATGAATTTAGTATATGTATGAACATGTGCTATTACTAGATCTGTTTATACATTGTTGAACCGTCGTGTTCACTAGTGTTATTGATGGCATTACAGGCTCGATTGCCCATACCGGTGCAGCTATGCCCCCGGCGCCAGCGGAGGAGACCGCTCAGGTTCCTCCAGGAGGACTAATCGAATGGAATAGACGGAATACCATATGATAGGGGTATTCGAGTGCAAAAAAGAACTATAATATTTTGAGAAACGTTTTGAATGGTCATTTTGTATATTCATTTTTGGAATGTAAGTAATTGTTATTGTATGGTGTTGGATATGCACCGATTGACGAACTATGTTGGAAATGATACATGTATAAGGACTTTATTTTTGTATACATGTAAATTCGTGAATTGATAGTGTCAAATGTATATGTTTCCGTAAAAATTTGTGTATTTGACAGGTTTATTGAGAATGGTATCCCTTGTGGATTCCTTTTTAACTTCGGTTAATTCGGAGTTTACGGGAGTAAGTATGAGCTCACGGCTCGGGGTTATTGTAATTCGGGCCCGGGTCGTGACATCGTGCCTTTTTATTTAAAATTTACATCATGAACATCATCATCATCATCATCATATTAATGACAATGATTTTATGCTATCATAATTATGGTGTTGAAGGCCATAGGCCACCTAATTTGACTTGGGGAGGCCCGCTATGCTTGATGAAGGACATTCATATCTCACATCACCCCCATTGTAAGAATTGGATCAAATTTCATTCCAACTAAAGTTTAGATCGATTCAAGTTTAGAAACAATAACTATACACTTTACACATTATCAATCTAGAGGCACATGCTGTTGGAAATAGGTGGGCTCCGTGGATAGATTTTCAAAACTTTTGATCCACTTGACTCAGGGATCAACTATCCATAAGGCTACAAAACCCAATTCAGGATGCAATCCCTCATTCTCATCAATCATGTACATCAATATAACCTATCTAGAAGATAGAAATCAGCAACTACATACAACAAAATAATCTACAACAAGTAGATAAGTAGATTATACCTTTGGAGCCCGGTAGTGCTCTAATGGAGGAGAAGATAATTAACTTGATCAAGAACTCTTCTTGAAACAATTAGAGATCTCTAAGACCTTGTTGTCTTCCACGCTATGACTCTCTATCAGATCTCTCTTCTTAAGAAGATGTGTAGAATCTCCAAGAGAAAATCCTACTAGAAACTCCAAGGAACTAAAAGAGAGAGAGGAAGAGGATAGATGTGCAACTTTTGCACAAAGGCTGTTTTGGGCATGGATAAAGGTGTTGGACGTCCAAGGGTGTTTCTCCTTTATTTATAACCCTTAAATCTCCTATTAAGACTCTCTTACTAATTGCATTAGAGGTCACACTTTCCAATAAATTAGTAGCTTACTATTACCACTATTAGAAGTCTCACTTCAAATAGAAATAGTAACTTTCTAATTCCTTCATTTTAGAGTTCAAGTAAGATTAGTAATTTTCTAATATCTTGAGCTAGCGTGGGGACCACTAGGGATTCTTTAGAAAGCTGGCTCCAACTGGGACTCGCGACCCCACATCTCATGTGCAATTCGGGCCCACAGTTAATTGCAAATAACACCACTATATAAATGCAATTGCACTCCAGTCTTAGGAATAAATTACAATGAAGATCCTAAACTTCTCAATTGCCACAAGTAGGCTCCTCTATCATTATCCATTGATCAATTGGAATAAGTTTGTCCCATCCAATCTTAGATCAACATCTTATTATTCTTGAGCCCCAATTAATCACAGTGATCATCAGTACCATCCAATTAACTCTTAATCGAGATGGATGCGCACTTACTAATGATAAATTCATTAATTGGCACAAGGAGATAATATAGATAGATTCCATCTTGATCATTAGATGTTCCCACAGTCCTACTACCATGTACCCATGACACCGAGGTGTTGACCTACAATTGGCATCACTCATTGGTGACTCAAAGCAAATGAATAGATAGAAATTTGAATTCATCAATGTTTCAGGATTGAGAGCCTATTGCTAGAGAATTATGAGAACAGACCTTAAAATCGAGACAGTATTTCATAAGGTGTTTCTCATGGTCCTTCAATACATTCAATGTACCAACACTATGATCCAGAATCTTACATTTTGATGATCGAGACAAATCACACTATCTCATAGTTATCAAAGTGGTGCAACCTTATCAAATGAGATGCCCAATCTCATCAATGGTTGCGAAGATATTTTAAGTATAAGATTTGTGACACATATCTCCCGTATGTGGATCTCATCCATATACATATATCACATCTAATATACTAATGGGACTTGGTTCATCTCATAAACCATTATGTCATATGTATTGGTTATGTACGTTAAGTAATAAAATATCATTCATCTCATAAAAGGAAAGCATGATTTCATTGATAAATCAATTTATTACATCAACTGATAGATTGAGTCTATACAATCTAACATATGCCACTCCAACTGGGGTGAAATTTAGGTCATAACATATGAAGCATGCAATTTGAGCAGGTTGAATCACACATAGATGGGCTCCGAACTAGTTAAATAAAGTTTACATTCCATATTCACTACAACATGATAGTTTATGCTAAATAAATAACTTAAAATGTATAATGATCCTTAATGTCATATAATCATTCATATATTAATTTCTTTTATAACTAATTTCTCTTAATGTGTAATAACAATAATACTCTAACTTAATTGCCTAAACTGTTATATCCGGTGATCTAAATATACCTTAGAATACTTTATGTAATATATATATATATATATGATCAGAATGTGTTTAGTCAGCCTTCATAGTTCAGAGTTAAAAGTAAAATATATGGGTATTTTCCCCTCTCTGATAAGTACAAAACTCACATGCTTACACACACTAAAACAAGTCCCCAACCAACAACCACGGTTCCTCGTGGCGCATTACTACCGAACCATCAATTGATATTTGAGCATTTAAAAATTTCTAATTCTCTCCATCTAAGAAGATGCTTTCTCATTTTTGTTCTATTAAGAAGAGAAACTCCTTAAAAAGCAAGAAGAAAAGCTATCTTCAGTCTTCTCCTACTACAAAAAAAAATAAGAAATTATATATATAACCCTTTACTTCTCTCTCTATAAAATAGAAAGCAACTCAAGATGGGATCGAAAGGACTCTTTAACATATTATACATGTGTGAAATGTGTGAAAGGCCGATTGACCAACAAAATAGTTAATTACTTGTACATAAAAGTCCATAACAGTTGTTCTTTTTCTTTGTATTGTTCTTTGTATGTATGTTTTCGTGGTTGTTTATTTTTCTTCTCCTTATCCGGAGGCTTTGCCCTTCTTCTTTCTTTTAATACAAATTTACCAATTTGCAATAAGAAAAAACAAGAAAGTCCATAACAGTTATAATCAATGCAAATTGAGCAGTCGTACTTTGACAGAGGATGTTCTCATAGCTACGTGCAATCCACCCTTTGATACCCTGTTGTCATCCCGTGATACTTTGACAGAGGATGTTCTATTAGGTACGTGCAATCCACCCTTTGATACTGTTGTCATCCCGTGAATTGACATCCGATGCAATTTTACAATCATTGGGATTGAATCTCACAAAAATTTATCGTTAAAATATTATTAAACTTTAAAATTATTAAATCAAGAAATAAAATACTCTAGTAGACTGATTTTAGCCATTAAATCCGAAATTAAGATAATCTGACTATGGAAGTCGTCTTTTCCATGACCATTATCTTGAATAGGACCTTCCCATCTAGGCACAGATAAGCAAACATTTAGGTGGGGCCAAGGAGCTGGATAAGCTGGACCGGCTGTGAACAAATACTCAATCCACTGGTAGAAGTTCCCCAGGTATGTACAACATGAATTATTATTATAAAACCCTTTCAGGGTCAAAGAATATCAACACATGGAAGTGGAAGATGACGCAGGAGCACACATAATATCGATTGCGAAATTCACTCAGACTAGCGTGTCTGTGGCAAGAGTCAAAAACCTGTAAGAAGAAAAGAAAACTTTGACCACATATATGTGTGGGTTAAGTAGAAGTCAATTCAACACAATTTTTGAAAAGTCAAACTTCGAGATAATGATATGTTTCTTTGGATCTAATTGTTAATGATCTGATCCGGTCCCCAGCTGTTATTCAGCTGGCTTGGACCATTAAGAAGGAAAAACTAAATTGGGTAGTTGAGATAGGCCCAAGAGATGTGACATCGGGCTTGTGATTTTGATTTTGACCTTATACTTCCATCTAATAATAAAACAAAACCTACCAAGACACCAACCCATGGTTAGCAAAGGAAGCTTCTTAGGATGCGTCGTAGACTTGATTTTGCAAACATGTAAGAGAATGTACAGAGCTTTCAAATCATCTCTTTGGTCTTCAGGTGAAATCAGAAGACGAATCATGAGGTCATCGATCTCTCGTCGTCACAACATACAAATGAAAGAAAGGCTTTTCAATTTATCTGACTTCGGATCCTTCAAAGATGAGGGGTTTACTGTTCGAATAAAAAGGTCCTTTTGGCCAACTAGGTTGTTCGGAAAGCCAAATGACTAAGCATCTACCAAAAGCCAGTAGTATCATGTTACCATTTCATGTAAGAAGATGAAATAGCTAGCTGTTCAGAGTCATAAAGCCATGCATAATTATCAACTGTACTGTGAGAATCTTTCAGTTAGGTTGGAAAGTCATTTTGATGTGTGCGTAATCTAGAAATAATCACTTTATCTATAGTAGAATAAAAGGACAACCTAGTAATTGGGAGTCCCCTTCACCCAACTGCTTGAGGTTCAATGGTTGAGTCATTTCTCTTGTCCGTGCAAGCAGTCATTTCTTCTACTTATGTATGTAGGTGATCTTCTCAACTGTGTGTTCTGTTATTTACCTCAACCTCATTTGGGTCCTTCAATGACCAAGCCACCTAATTGGCTGGTTAAAAAATAAATTCACTTCAGTTAGAGGGATAGAATGGCCCCCTGATGAGTCCATAAAAATGAATATCCATTATCATCATTTTATGTAGAATTTGGAGTTATTTAGGGAAAAAATGTATGGAATTTCATAAAATCATGCACCATGGTGTTCAAAGTTGATTTCATGTGAAAATTGATTTAAATATTAGAAATTGCATGCTTTTATTGAAGTTATTCTTTTTGGATCATCGGATTATCCTCTTAAATATCTTTAAATCTACACGTAAACATATGTATTTTCTTTGCACCATTGGATCGCACAAGAAAATCTGATTTCAAATGTTGTATTTGCATGTATTCATACATGTCAAAATGGGTCTCATGCATGGCATGATAGTTTTATCTTTTTTTTTTTTTTTCATGATAGTTTTCTACGTAGCAATAATTTAAGTATTTTGTTTTGTAAGAAATTCAAGAAAAAGGCCCAATTTCATATGTGTGTTTTCTAAACCATATGTATTTTCTTATGTAATATTGATTATTGATCATATGTATCCCTGTTTAGTTTTCTAATTTCTGGTTTTTTTAGAAATCTAATTTCTTAATTTAGGTCTTTCAAACAGAGTTGAATTTCTAAATATAGGTAGCTCTTATCCATATTTTTCCATCCAAAGGCGTTCCATGGTTGTCATGTATAATAGTGGGCCCACTAGGAGAAGCATTTATTGAAAAGAAAAAAAGTCCTCGGCAGTTTTCTAGCTCCTCATATATATGGAATAATTCTCCAAAATGGCCCAGTTTAAAAACACCCCATTTTTTCGACTCTTTTTTTTTTCATGGGGCCCACCTTGAGTCAATCTAGTCTTTTCACACACACACACACACACACACACACACACACACACACACACACACACACTCATCCAACTTTTCATCGCCATTAGATTGAAATCATAAGAAAATGATGCACTGAAACTATTAAATGTTAGAGTAATGGATCAAAGGGTTACGATGATCTTATGAAGTCCAAAACTCTCATATAGGTAGATCTTATACAGATCTTTCTATCCAATGGACCTTCATGATCATCATGCATCACAGTGGGTCCTACTAGGGAGGAGCATTTCTCTCCCAAAAAATGCCCAGGCGTATGTATATATGTATATAATTATATATGGGGATATTCATGTGCATCCGTCTCTCACCATATGGTGAGGGACAAACTTAATGGGGCCCAACCTAGGGACCCACTGATCATGAGACTAGTGGGGGATGGAAAGAGATATATTAAATGGGCCCATATATCAAGTTTGTGGTCAATCCAATGCCTCTAATCCCTTCATCAATAGCCCAAAAATCTAATGACTTTATGTTAAAGGAAAAAAAATTGACGCTTGATCCAACGGTCCAGTTCATTTGGATAGGTGAAAACTCCATGGATCTAGTGTACTTAAGGAGCTCACATGTGTGTAGATGGTTCAGATGTATCATAAAGTCGGCCCCACCATGTTGTCCTCACCGTAATATGGTGAGGATGTGCATGAATATTTCTCATATATATTCATATTCAATATGCATGTCCCTCACCATATTATGGTGAAGACAACTTGATGGGGCCCATCTAGGGCCCCACTGATCATGGGAGGAGGGGAGGGGGGGGGGGGGGGGGGATTGTGGTCAATCTCATGCCACTAACCCCTTCATCTATGACCCATATGTTTAATAACATTATATTAAAGAAAAAATTTGACCATTGATCTAATAATTTAGTTCATTTGACTTGATGAAAACTTGATCAATCAAGTGTAATTTAGGGGGTCTTATATGTGCAGATGGTTCGAATGGATCATAAAGTCAGCCTCATTATGTTGCCCTCACCGAAATACAGTGAGGGATGTATGCATAAGAATATTTCCCTTATATACGTATATATATATATATATATATATATGAAAATTCTAAAAAACACCTCATTTTAAAGACGCCCATTTTCCGCCCCTCTTGTTTTTGTCATGGGAACCATGTTGAGTCACTCTAGTCTTTTGACACAAAGTACCCCCCTCCCCTCCAATTGTAAGGAAGTGAATATTTTGTTTAGAAAATTACTGAAAAGATCACCTTAGATGTTCGGTGCACAAAAAAGGCTCTCATAATTCCTTTATAATAGTAAAGGCCCTTCCACCAATTTTCACCTTTGTTTGAGCGGTCACACATTTCAATTGAGCGATGACATCGTCACTTGTCTCTTCTCTTCCTCTTTCACCATCTCTTGCACTCCATTTATCGCCCTCACATCTCTTCCTCTCACACACAGCCTCTCATCTTTATCCCCTGGCACATCAATCTACTGAGCTCACCACCTCCAACCATCACAATCAACTCATCACTCCATAACCTCTCTCTCTTTTCCACATAACTTACAAATTTTCAAACCTAGTCAACCATCCATTCACACGAGTCCAACGCCATCTTTACCAAGCCAAACATCCGAACACCACACCTACAACTACACTTACAACAAATCATCTCGTCTCTCATTCCTCCCTCTGTTCTTCTAACCAAATACGACACATCCATCATGCCTCACCTTTCAAGACACCCAAATGAACAACTCATCTCCTCTCGTCCAATGTAAAGCCACATGCCCTAGACTTCATCTTCAACATCTTTTTTGACGGAACCAAATGCGATCCTACCATCACCCTCACGGTTCTTCAAACCTCACTTGTATCAACCAAACACTACAGGAAGAACATCTCTTCGTTGAGGAGAGATAAAGATAGATGGTATTGAAGGCAAAGGTGAGAGGGCGAGAAATGGAGTGAGGGAGATGGAGAAGAGAAGGAAGCAGAGGAAGAAAGAAGGGGAAGAAGAAGAGACGAGCAATAAAATTGTCGCTTTCTCAAATAAGGGTGAAAATTGGTGGGAGGGCCTTTACTATTACAAAGAAACATCTATGAGTTTTTTTTTTTTTTTGGTGCACCGGAAGTCTAAGGTGTTATTTCTATTAATTTCCTCATTTTTTTTCTTTTTGAGGAATTGATGGGAAACTAGGGTGTTAGGAAACTTAAAGAGTAATGGTTGTATTAGCCCATGTTTAGCATCTTTGTTATTTCCAACCTCTATTTGTCTAATTGTCAAAGGATAAAGATTTGATAAAATAAGAGTTGCTTAGCACACATTTCTCCCCTATACCCATGTTAGAGAAGTAGAGGCAAATCCTCTTAAAATGAAAGGCCCCATTTATAGGCTTGTGAAAATAAGAGCTTTAGCCTCTTTTCTTATGGTTCTATTTTGGATGACTTTATGGGAAGAAGAGTAGAGATACCAAACAGGGCCTTAGGACAATGGAATAAAGAAAATGGAGTAAAGAAAGTTAAGAGTACCAGTTGTATTAGGAAACATGGGCATTTACCAAAAAATTCAATTAAAAATGGAAACCATAATTGAGGACCCCTAAATTTTTATAATATCAGAGGAGGAGGACCTCCCACCAAAATTCTCTTTTTTTCTTCAGTTTTTTCCCATCATTTGTTGATGTCATTAAAACTTATAATCTCCAAATCGATAGAAAACAAAAAGAAAAAAAAAAAGAATGATAAGAAGAGGAAAGAAGATGAGAAGAAGAAAACTTGAGGAGATCATCTCTATCACCCAATCTATCATGTCCTTTTAATGGTCATTTTGTAAACTCCAGCAGTCTGGAGTTTACAAAATGACCATTAAAAGGTCACTAAATGAGTAATATAAAATTATAAAATAACCCACTTGTCACACTAGACATGCTTATGTAGCTCCCATTAGTGTTCTTCATTACCATCTTTAGATCCTCTATTGCCTTATCAATGCACTATAAAGTCTTCACTCCTATTTTATCTATCACAAGGCTGATGATTAACTTTATAAGAAAACTCAATTCATCTTCGCCCCACTTCAACTCTAAACATCAATAGAAAAAAGGAGACACTCTACAAAAAAAAAGTTCAAGAAAATATCACTTAGCCATTCAAACGAGCAAATGGAAGGGTGTTTCAACTATAGACATCGATAAGAAAAGGGCACTCTCCACATAAAGAAGTTTAAAAAAATACCACTTAGGTATTCTAAAAAACATATGGAAGGCAACATACCTTTAGTTTCATCATCTCAAGGACATCACCTACTTTATCCCTCCTCTTTCTCAAACAATCAATCTAATCCCATTTTCACCTTTCCTCATTTAAAGGAATAAAAACTTAGATTAAAAAAACTTATAGAGATTAGAGAGAGACTCATACATCAATGTAGCAACAAATAATGAGTGATGAGGAATTTATAAAAATTTGAGGATTTTACCCAAAAAATCACTTTATGTGGCCAATGCACCGTATCAAACACTTTAGAAAACCATGCACCAAATAGGGCATTCCGCCTCAAAATCCTTTTTTTTTTCTACCATTTTTTTCAAGGTCGACATCTACCCTCAATTTATGTGTTGAAGGTCACCATCGACCTTGAGCGGAGCCCTTATTAGAGATCAAAACTTTATTATTTCCTGTTATTCCTTCTCTCTTCTCCTCCTTAGTCAACGACTGTGCTTCTCCTACCCATTCTGCCCAGTCATGGTCCCAACTAGCTCTCCAGCCATCATCCCATCGTCTCTGTGGTGCCCTCTGCTTCTGTGGTCTCCTTTGTGAAAAGGTATTGTTTGCCAACCTATTTGAAGCATCGTTTGTGCTTTTCTATTGTATTTTGTCATTTGTTCTTCCTCTCTTGCCATTCCTCGTGGTTGGAGATTCTTGGGGTTTGATTGATAGTGAAATTTTATTGGGGGCTACTAGAATGGATTACTAGTTCTAATTTAACCAATCAATGCAGCGGAAATAAACCAATCAGACAATTTAGAACTAGCTGTAGACACCTCATTTTGGCCCCCTATGATAGCCTTAAACACTTATCATATATAATGATGCCCCCATCTCACCCATAATTGAATGGTTAATGGCATAATTCAGATTAATTAATGACGATGAAGGTGCTTGTTGATAATTTTAGACTTAGATCGACGATTTTTAGGAATTCGTGAGAGAAAAGCCAAATCGCGTTGAGATCCCAAGTCAAACCCATTATTCACATAAGAGTCAGACACTGACACTACTCGAACCTTTTTCGGACCACTTAAGACATGCTTAGGCCAATTCCCACAAAGATCACACTTAACTTGCCTAAGTATCATATGACTAACACAAGTTAGGAGGTTAGAATCGTTGATCCGAGTATCCCTTCTTCTTTCCGACGTCCGACCACTATTACATATGAACCAATAGATTCTACGCTCCAAGAGCTTTCCGACCATATATAGAATATCCAAATCCGACCAACGGGTCGAAAGTTATGAACTTCCGAAGATAAGAAATGACGAAATCCGTTTAGGCACCACCCAAGTGGCGCCCCACCTACTGAAAACCACATAGGCGCCCGAGGCTGGGCGCCCACAGTTTCCAGAATCACATAGGTGCCCTAGGCTGGGCGCCCACACTTCTCAAACCCTAATTTGCCCTAACGTCACCTGATTAGCCTAAGTTACGAAGCCGGTTCCATTGGTCCATAGGTTCCCCCTTTTTTTTCCAGCCCCTAATCATCAGGACATTTAGACCATTGGATTCTTGACTCCGAGAGCTTTCCGACGATATATAAAACGTCCAAATCCGATAAGCGGGTCAAAAGTTATGAGCTTCCAATGTTTGTCCCAAGAGGAGGTCAAAATCACCTAGGCACCACCCATGTGGCGCCCAGACTACTGCAATCCACCTAGGCGCCCCATGCTGGGCGCCCATACTGCCCAGGACCACCTAGGCACCTCATGGTGGGCGCCCACCCTCCAAATTCCACTAGTTGGGCTGAAAACAGACCTGGGCCATTCAATGTAGGGACCGAACTCCAAAAATGAATCGACTCCACTTAGGCACCACCCATGTGGCGCCCACCCTACTGAATTCCACATAGGAACCAACCCTATGGCGCCCACACTGTTCAAGTCATCTAGGCACCCCATGGTGGGCGCCCACCTTCCAAATTCCACTAGTGTAAGACCCCGACCAGAGTGAACCCGATTAGTGCGAATTAAGTTGTGTGTTAGTGCTAAGCTTGATTAGTGATTTTGGCTAAGTTGGGTTTGGAATAGCGTTGATTCTAGTTTTGGGCTATTTTGAGTGCTTGATAGCTAGTGGGGCCCTTTGGGGGTTCCCTTTTTCGACTTTGCATTTACTTAAGTGATTTTCTGGAATTGTTTTGATTTGCATTCTTAGCCCGTTTCATTTATCTTAATGACTCCTACAACTTTCATGTTGATCCCGTGTCCATTCGAGGCCCCGAAACCCGATTTACAAGCCTAGAGGGGCAAAATAGTCCTTTTATACTAAACCTGTACCCAAAACTTAATATTCTCGAAACCCGTGAAACATATACTTTTTGGAAACTAGAAATTTCGACGATCATTTCTTCCTTCTTCGTCGAATTCATCCGAGGTCTCGAAAGAGATGATTTCAGCCAAACTAGTTCCTTTAGTTGTAGGACCCAACTCCATTTGTTAACAAAGGGTAACCCACTCTTCCTTTCATCCCATTCTTCTTGTTCCAGCACAACAACTGAACCTAGGGTTTTCTCTTGCTTTTCTCTTCTTCTTCTTGCTTCTCCATCTCTAATCCTCACCAATCTTGCACCAAACTCGAAATGGAGATCACCATCCTCTTCCTCATCTTGCAAGCTTCATCTTGATACCATTTTTGGAGAAATCTTCCAACCTTGAGATCTTCTTTGAGCTAGCTCTCTTCATTTGAAGGTCATTCAAGTAAGTAATCTTTTTCTTCTCCTAGATTAGTGTTCCTCTAGCCCTTGAGAAGCTACATTTGCATTATTGTAAGTTCTATCATTTTCATTCTTTGTGTAACCCATTTTAGGGTTTGTTTTGGGGGTTTTTTTTATTGTAGCTTGGATTTGAGCTATAAAGGTGATTAGAAGCTTGGTACAGCTAGCTTGGACTTGAGGCAAGTGAATGATTGGATGTTCTAAGTTTTAAATGGTTTGGTGAAACATTAATGGATTTCTTTCATGCTTTTAGTGATTTTCATTGTTGAAATAAATGCTCTTAATGCATCTTGATAGCCTCATTTAATGTCTTGGAAACATGTGTTTAAGTCTTCTTGTTTATAGTTTTATGTGGTTGTTTATGTGTTGGAAGGAGGGAACAAGAGGAGGACCAAGGCCATTGCAGAACAGCACTTGGGAGCTGTTCCGCAGTGTTCCCGGTCGACCTGGCGGGGCCCGGTCGACCTGGGACACACTGACGAAAAGTCGAGCACCCATTTAAAGTTACAACTCCATGGCCAGGTCGACCGGGCACACAGAGGCTAGGTCGACCGGGCCTAGGCCAGGTCGACCGGCCCAACTGGGAAAAACCCTGCTGGAGTGAATTTCTCCACCTGTTTAGAATGGTTTTAGGTGGGACCTTGGTGACCCTTTTTGGATTGTTTGGACTACGTGTGAGGATGCCATGAGCCGACACTCCTCACGGTTGGTTCGGTGGCATCGAAGTTCAATCTATTTCAATTTTGAACGGGATGGAACGACGCGATATCTTCTTTATATCTAAACGTAAAGTCTATTTCCTTGGTTATCGCGAATCCTATCCCTTTCGATGACTAAGTAGGTTGCTCGATGTTTCCGGATTAAAGTCATGCCTAGGATGGACCGTTTATAGTCTTGATTTTCTATCATAGCATCTAGTACCATCCATAAGCTCATTTTAAGTTTTAAAAATCGTAAAAGTGCATAAGGAGTCCGGAATGTCTTCAAACTCAAAGAGTACCAAGTCATTTCGATAATCGACATACGGGACTCCTATTCACTTCAATAAATCTTGAAACCAATATTTTCCCGGAATTGTTATAGTTCATTGTTTCACTTCATTTCCAAGATTTACATTATATGAGTTGTTTTCCCGAAAGCATGATAGTTACATTAGTAACATTGACTTGTCCCGAAGAGTATTGCCCGACACGAAATGAGAGTTATGCATTTGAGTATTCTTGCCCCGTTCATTTAGTTAATTGAACTTGATGTATTTTTCATATGTCTCGATTTGTGATTTAACCTATGAGTCGGCATCACTAAGCTTGGATAACCTTGTCGGTTTGATCCACTGACTTGGAGATCCCTCTCCCGTCCCGCCAGCTGCAGTTTGGATCCCGATACCCGGTATATTACCGTGGTCCCGTCCTGATACCCGGTTCGCTACCGTGGTCCCGTCCCGTATATTTATATTGTATATATGATTTGCGTTGAATCTCCTCACCTCGTGTGACTGAGATCAACGTCCCGTGATACTGTTGTCACTTTAATGACAAAGGACTTAGCTTTATGTGATTGCTTCTTGTTAGTTCTCGATTCTTTGAATACCTTATATATTTTATCTTGTTTACTTGTTTTCTAGCAAATGATTTATCCATTGTATGAGAGTTCTTGTTTAAACAGATTTCTATACTTTTCAAGATATTTCCTTTATTATATGTTGTTATACCTTTTCACTCTCTTGCCAGACCGTCGTGTCTGACCCATTTGCTTTGGTACTCAGGTCCCGTTGCCGGCTACCTTGAGGAGGAGCCGGAGGAGGCGGTAGGTGAACCGCAACCTCTAGTCGAGTGGCGTGCTGACGATGTCAAGTAAACATCGGGTTGCTAAGAGAGGCGTATCATTTTGAGGGGAACTATTTAACCATTCTTTGGGTTATTGTTTTGTTATATTGGCCTTTGTTGGCCTCTAATTTTGGGGATGTAACTAAATGATCTGTTGTTTAAACTTTAACTACTTTTGGGGAACATGCTATAGTTCATTGCTCATTCTGATACAGTATTTTATACTTGATGTTAATGCTTTCATGACTAGAGATAGTCTGACTATTTGATTTGCTACATGCTTCCGCACTTAAAAGAAATATTCAATTATAGTTGTGATATCCTCACCGCGGACACCTGTGGGAAATTAAATAAGTGTATGTTATCATTTAAACAGATGTGGTTATCATCATCACCACTAATGTCCCGACTCCGGATCAGTTCCTTCGGGGGTCCGGTTCGGTGTCGCGACAGACTGGTATGAGAGTGAGACGTGTTACAAGCAATTAAAAGAAACTAGAAATCCTAAGGACGTGGCGAGGATCCGGTAGATTTTTCGTTAGCTAGTATCGTGTGAGCAATGTGTGACCTTTTATATTATTATGTGCTAACAATTTGTTTTGCAGCATCATGCCTCCCCGTAAGAGACCAGTGAATGGCATTCCTTTTGGAAGTAACAGTGATCACACCGGGCCGGTAGAAGAGGATATGGTTGAGAATAACCCACCAAATCAGTTCTAAGAAATGATGCGAGCAATGCTTGACCGGCAACGTCAAGCTAATGAGAACCAGGCCAGATTGCAAGAACAGTTGCTCAAGGGAGAAGAAGATCATGCTAGGGAAATGGCAGAGATGCAAAGGCAGTTGCTTGAGTCTTACAGAGAAGACCAAAACCGGTTCAGCCCCAGCCCGCAATCATCATAAATCAAAGGCAACATGATCCAAATGCCTTGTTTGAATGGTTTCGGAAGAGAGCTCCGAAGGAATTTCTTGGGGAAGAGGATCCATTGGCTGCAGATGACTGGTTAGAACACACAAAGAACATCTTCGAGATTTTCCAGTGCACTGGCGAGAAAGAGTGAAGCTGGCATCATCCCTCTTTGTTGGTACAGCAGACAGATGGTTGAAAACGGTTAGGGAAGAATACAGGAACATGGCTGATGCCGAGGTGTGGGCAAACTTCAAGAGACAATTCCATGATAAATATGTACCTATTCATATCAAGAGACAAAAGGCCATAGAGTTTCAGCAGCTGGTGCAGGGGAGTATGACAGTCTTAGAGTATCTCACCAAGTTTGAGAGACTGTCCAGATATGCCCCGGAGTTGGTAGATACGGTGGAGAAGAAAATTGCTAAGTTCTTTGAGGGGCTCAACCCTTTCATTGAGAGGGATGCCACTGGAGTAGTACCACCTGCTACTTTCGATGAGGCAGTCAAGAGGGCTTACAAGTTTGAGAACTTCCACAACAAGATCCTCAGAGTGCAAGGCAAGAGTCCAGCTCAGCAGCAGAACTACCAGCATCAGAGGAACCATCAGAATAAGAGGCAGAGGACAGGGCCAAATGTGCAGAATCCAGTGGTTTGCATCCACTGTGGGAAGAACCATGCTAGTGCTGAATGTCGTACTATTATAGGAGCATGCTTCAGGTGTGGTTCGATGGACCATCGGATGAGGGATTGTCCTAGGTCAAACAGACAGAATCAGCAGCAGCAGCAAGGGCCACAACGTCCACCACCACCACCACCACAGCATGCATTGGTTGTCCAAAACCAGCCAAGGCCACTTCAGCAGCAAGCACCACAGCAACAACAGTTTAGGTAGCAACTGCAGCCGCAACAGCAGGCCCGTCATCAGCAGGGACAACAGCGACCACCGCAGCAGAACAGGAATGCGCCACAAGGCAGGCCACAACAAGCTCAGAATAGGCCACAGCTTCGAGGGCAAATCTACGGGGTCAATAGAGTTGATGCAGAGGCAACGGGATATGTAGTGGAAGGTACACTTCTTGTTTGTGGGATAAAAGCTAAGATTTTATTTGACCCTGGCTCTACACATTCATTCTTATCCCATGAATTTTCTAAGTTGATTGATATGCATGCTAGAGAACTTGAGTTCATTTTGACTGTGGCAACCCCAGTAGGTAAACAAGTTATTTGTAGAACCTTTTATCCTAGTTGCACAGTCCAGATAGGAGAAGTGGTTTTAACCGCATATCTCATTTCTTTGGAGATGTTTGATTATGATGTCATCCTAGGGATGGATTGGCTGGCAGGGTACCATGCCACAATGGATTGTTTCCATAAGACCCTTACCTTCAAGTTGGTTGAGACACCAGCAGGAGTGTCGTTTCAAGGTGAGAGGAGGAATCCTCGTGCAGGGTTTGTTTCAACGTTGAAGGCTGACAAACTTTTGAGAAGTGGTTGTGAAGCTTATTTAGCGTTTATCACGGAGGATAAACGATCCCAAGGGGTGGAGGAGATCCTAATTGTTTGGGAATTCCCGGATGTTTTTCCGGAGGAGATTCCAGGTTTGCCATCCATGAGAGAGATTGATTTCACTATTGAGTTGCTATCAGGGACCGCTCCGATATCTATTGCACCTTATAGAATGGCTCCGGCAGAATTGGGGGAATTGAAGACCTAGTTACAGGAAATGTTGGACAAAGGTTTTGTGAGACCGAGTGTTTCACCATGGGGAGCTCCAGTCTTGTTTGTTAAGAAGAAGGATGGTTCGATGAGAATGTGTATAGATTACAGAAGATTGAACCAAGTGACCATCAAGAACAAATACCCTTTGCCAAGGATAGATGAATTGTTTGATCAATTGCAAGGTGCATCATACTTTTCGAAGATTGACTTGAGATCTGGTTACCATCAGCTAAGAGTCAGAGAATCAGATGTATTGAAAATAGCTTTCCGGACAAGATATGGCCACTATGAGTTCCTAGTGATGCCATTTGGGTTGACAAATGCACCGGCAATGTTCATGGCTTTGATGAACAAGATATTTGCAGAATATCTAGATCAGTTTGTAGTGGTGTTCATAGATGACATTTTGGTGTACTCCAAGACCAAGGAAGAGCATGAAGAGCATTTGAGGATTGCATTGCAACTCTTGAGAAAGAATCAGCTGTATGCGAAGCTTAACAAGTGTGAATTTTGGCTAGACCAAGTAGCATTCTTGGGGAACATTATCTCAAGATAAGGATTGTCAGTGGATCCGTCCAAGATTGAAGCAGTAGTGAATTGGGAGAGACCGAAGAATGTGACAGAAATTAGAAATTTTCTGGGATTGGCAGGCTATTATCGGAGGTTTGTGTAAGGTTTTTCATCGATTGCGTCACCATTGACAAAGTTGAGAAGGAAAAATGCACCATATGTATGGACAGATCAGTGTGAAGAGAGTTTCCAAGAGCTAAAGAAGAGATTGACTACAGCACCAGTCCTTACTTTGTCATCCGGAAGCGGCGGTTTCACCATTTTTACCGATGCATCGAATGTTGGACTTGGTTGTGTTTTGATGCAAGAGGGAAAAGTGATTGCTTATGGATCTCGACAGTTGAAAGATCACGAGAAGAACTATGCCACCCATGATCTGGAGTTAGCAGCGGTTGTGTTCGCATTGAAAATGCGGAGAAATTACCTCTATGGAGAGCAGTTCGAAGTCACTCCAACCACTGCAGCTTACAGTATCTGTTTTCACAGAAAGATTTGAACATGAGGCAGAGAAGATGGATGGAATATATCAAGGACTATGATTTTCCAATCAAATACCACCCGGGGAAAGCAAATGTTGTTGCAGATGCCTTAAGTAGGAAATCAGTAGGCTTGGCTAATCTTAGTGGCACCTGTATTTTTGAGCAATTTGAAGAATTGAGTTTAGACATGCAACCACTAAGGAAGGGTGTTTTGTTAGCTAACATGACGGTGTCAGAACCTTCTTTCTTTCAGAAGATCAAGGATAGTCAGTTGCAAGATCTAGAGTTGGCCAAGATTTCAGAGCATATAGCAGAACGTCCTGATTTTCATATTGTTGATGGAGTTTTGTATTACCGTGACCGTCTATGTGTGCCTAACATTGAAGATTTGAGAAATGACATCATGACTGAGGCTCACAGCACGAAGTATTCTATGCATCCAGGCAGCACAAAGATGTATCAGAATTTGAAGGGCAGATTTTGGTGGAACAATATGAAGAGAGAGATTGCAGCGTTTGTCTCCCGTTGCATGACCTGTCAGTTGATTCAGGCAGAACATCAGAGGCCTCCAGGGTTATTACAACCATTAGAGATCCCGGAATGGAAGTGGGAGCACATTACCATGGACTTTATTTCAAGACTACCGAGGACTAGCAGAGGCAACGATGCGATATGGGTCATTGTGGACCGTCTCACCAAGTCAGCGCATTTCCTTGCTATGAAGACAGGGAAGAAGATGCACATGGTTGTAAGTCCATGGGGATCCGAACCCTAGAGGGGGGGTGAATAGGGTGAGCTTCAACTATGACCAATTTTAATCAATTTTAACTTCTTTAAAACAAACTAGTCACATGTGATGATTAAACATACAAGATGCGGAAGCTAACAAAAGAATCACCACAAAGCAATCACCATAACACAAGTATTTATAGTGGTTCGGCCTCAATGCCTACATCCACTACCGGCTTGTGATCCAACACCCCACCGGATTTCCACTATTTATGCTTTTCAATAGGCTAAGCAATAACCTTTACAATGATGCTTTTCCAAGGCTAAACATCAACCTATACATTATGCTTTTATAGGCTAAGCAATAACCTCTACAATATGCTTTCCAAGGCTAAGCAATAACCTTTACATTGATGTTTTTCAAGGCTTAACATCAACCTATACATTATGCTTTTATAGGCTAAGCAATAACCTCTTCAACCACAAGGTTGGTTATCTCACTAAGATAGTGTCTTTAATACACTTGATGGAGATTCAATTAAGCTCATTACATTGCCTCTTAATTAGGCGGATATGGAAGTGTAAAACAAATACACACTCACACTATGAATGCAAAGATGAAAACACATGAAGTGTGTGTGTGTGGTCATCAATCATTTTGAAAATGAAAGTTCATAAATGTATGCCAAGGCTTTTGAAAATTTTAGCTCATAAAACATTTATGATTGAGGATATAATGCAATCACATGTTAAAAGTAACAACTTGTTAATGATATCAAAGTTACACAAGTTGTATGAAATGGATTAGCTCTAAACATGTGATGCATAGGGATGTCAATCAAATCATCAATGAAGCTCAAAACATAAAAATAGATTTGATTGAAATTAGGGGACAAATCATATGTAATTATAAAGACAACTTGAAAATGATTTACCAATCAAAGTAAGGCAAGTTGTGAAACATTAAAACAATAATACACATATGATTTGTAATGATGTTGAATCCAAAACATAAGATACATTTGAGAGAGATTTTCTTATGATAGAAAAACAACAACCAATGATTCAACAAAGTATATGAATCATGTTACATATTTCATTAACATGATCTACTTAGATTTACCAAAGATAAAGTACTACTTTGATGAATCAATGGTGATGTATCCAAAACAATAGATCTATTCAAAATATAACACATGCTAAGGATACAACACATCATAGGTTAACATGTTACTAAGATTTACCAATGATAAAACAAAACATGAAAACATATGATTTGTAAAGAAGTTGAATCCAAAACATAAGATAGTTTTGAAAGAGATGTTCTTATGATGGAAAACAACAACCAAAGATTCAACAAAGTATATGAATCATGTTACATATTTCATTAACATGATCTACTTAGATTTACCAAAGATAAAGTACTACTTTGATGAATCAATGGTGATGTATCCAAAACAATAGATCTATTCAAAATATAGAACATGCTAAGGATACAACAAATCATAGATTAACATGTTACTAAGATTTACCAATGATAAAGCAAAACATGAAAACATATGATTTGTAAAGAAGTTGAATCCAAAACATAAGTTAGTTTTGAAAGAGATGTTCTTATGATGGAAAACAACAACCAAAGATTCAACCAAGTATATGGATCATGTTACATATGATTTCAAAGGTTCTTTCATTAACATGATCTACTTAGATTTACCAAAGTTAAGTACTACTTGGATTGAATCATATGGTGTTGTATCCAAAACAATAAATCAACTCAAAACATAAAACATGTTAAGGACGCAACACAAACATAGTTTAACATGCTAGAAATGATTTACCAAAAATAAAACAAAGCATGAAAACATATGATTAAGAAAGGAAGAGCCTACTTGGTGGTTTAACTTCATTAATCCAAGCTTTAGCTTTCCTAATCTTCCCCTTCATCCCTTGGTTCTTTTCCCTTTTGATATGCCTCAATACCTCTCAAGGAGGGGCTTAAAAATCCCAACTTTTGGCAAGGGAAAGAACTCATTTTTATAGCCAAAACAGCCCAACGGCTAGTTTACCCGGTCAACCGGCCAAAACAGGCAGGTTAACCGGCCAAGCACAACGGTCATAAAAAGAGCCGTTGTGTTTTGGGTCATCCTGCACTGTGGCCGGTTAACCGGGCTAACATGGCCGGTTAACCGGCTACACTGCGGGTTGACCACCCCGGTTAACCCCATGGTTAACCCCGCAGCACCAAAATTCCCAAAAAATGCATTTTTCACAGTTTTGCTTGGGGGAACTTTTTGGCCACTAAATCAAGCTTGGAAAACATGTTTTAAAGATTCTAAAGGTTTTTAAAACATGACATAAAAAGCCTAAAAAGTTTCAAAACTTTTAAAACAAAGGCTTGCTTGATTTCTAGAAAACTCTTTTCTAAAACAAATGCATCCAAGATGAAAATACAAATCATGCATAAATCAATACTTTTACAAATCTGAAAAGCAATGCATGAATAAAACAAGATTTCAAGTTTATTTAAAACCAATGCAAGTGTGTAAATCAAATGATGCTAGAATGATTATGCATCCATCAAATTGCAATCTACAAAATTCCTAACAATGGTACCTTTGGCAGAGTTGTTTGTCAACGAGATTGTCAGTCGTCACGGAGAACCAGTTTCTATCACTTCCGACAGAGATAGCAGATTCGTCTCGAGGTTCTGGAAGACGCTACATGAGTCTATGGGTACGAGATTACAGTTCAGCACGGCTTATCACCCTCAGACAGATGGCCAGTCAGAGAGGACGATTCAAACTCTTGAGGATATGCTCTGTGCTTGTGTGTTAGACTTCAAGACTCAATGGGATGAGACTCTACCGTTGTGTGAGTTTGCTTACAACAACAGCTACCATTCGAGCATTGGGATGGCTCCTTTCGAGGCTTTATATGGCAGGAGGTGTAGGACACCTGTTTGTTGGGAAGAAGTTGGCACTCGCAGTTTCCATGGACCGACTATGGCTAGTGAAACCAGCGACAAGATCAAGTTGATTCAAGAACGTCTGAAAGTGTCCAGGAGTAGACAGAAGAGCTATGCAGACTCCCACCGCAGAGATTTACAGTTCAAAGAAGGAGACAAGGTCTTCTTGAAAATGTCACCTACAAGGGGAACAATGAGATTTGGACAGAAGGGCATGCTATCACGGAGATACATTGGACCCTATGACATTGTGAGCAAGATCGGTGACGTGGCTTATAGATTAGCCTTACCACCCGAGCTATCCGGTGTACACAACGTCTTCCATGTGTCCATGCTGAAGAAGTATGTCCCCGACCCGTCCCATGTGCTCCAGCATGAGCCATTGGAGATTCGAGAGGATGCTACCTATGTTGAGAAACCTGCTGAGATCATCGATACAAAGGAACAAGAGTTGAGGACACGGACTATTCAGTGGGTGAAGGTACTGTGGGAAAATCATGGGCCGGAAGAGGCAACGTGGGAATTACGAGATCAAGTGCAGAAGAAGTACCCACATCTTCTACCAGAGGTGAGTCTTATGTTTCATTTGGAGGACCAAATGCCCTAAGGGGTGGAGGATGTAAGACCCCGACCAGAGTGAACCCGATTAGTGCGAATTAAGTTGTGTGTTAGTGCTAAGCTTGATTAGTGATTTTGGCTAAGTTGGGTTTGGAATAGCGTTGATTCTAGTTTTGGGCTATTTTGAGTGCTTGATAGCTAGTGGGGCCCTTTGGGGGTTCCCTTTTTCGACTTTGCATTTACTTAAGTGATTTTCTGGAATTGTTTTGATTTGCATTCTTAGCCCGTTTCATTTATCTTAATGATTCCTACAACTTTCATGTTGATCCCGTGTCCATTCGAGGCCCCGAAACCAGATTTACAAGCCTAGAGGGGCAAAATAGTCCTTTTATACTAAACCTGTACCCAAAACTTAATATTCTCGAAACCCGTGAAACATATACTTTTTGGAAACTAGAAATTTCGAAGATCATTTCTTCCTTCTTCGTCGAATTCATCCGAGGTCTTGAAAGAGATGATTTCAGCCAAACTAGTTCCTTTAGTTGTAAGACCCAACTCCATTTGTTAACAAAGGGTAACCCACTCTTCCTTTCATCCCATTCTTCTTGTTCCAGCACAACAACTGAACCTAGGGTTTTCTCTTGCTTTTCTCTTCTTCTTCTTGCTTCTCCATCTCTAATCCTCACCAATCTTGCACCAAACTCGAAATGGAGATCACCATCCTCTTCCTCATCTTGCAAGCTTCATCTTGATACCATTTTTGGAGAAATCTTCCAACCTTGAGATCTTCTTTGAGCTAGCTCTCTTCATTTGAAGGTCATTCAAGTAAGTAATCTTTTTCTTCTCCTAGATTAGTGTTCCTCTAGCCCTTGAGAAGCTACATTTGCATTATTGTAAGTTCTATCATTTTCATTCTTTGTGTAACCCATTTTAGGGTTTGTTTTGGGGGTTTTTTTATTGTAACTTGGATTTGAGCTATAAAGGTGATTAGAAGCTTGGTACAGCTAGCTTGGACTTGAGGCAAGTGAATGATTGGATGTTCTAAGTTTTAAATGGTTTGGTGAAACATTAATGGATTTCTTTCATGCTTTTAGTGATTTTCATTGTTGAAATAAATGCTCTTAATGCATCTTGATAGCCTCATTTAATGTCTTGGAAACATGTGTTTAAGTCTTCTTGTTTATAGTTTTATGTGGTTGTTTATGTGTTGGAAGGAGGGAACAAGAGGAGGACCAAGGCCACTGCAGAACAGCACCTGGGAGCTGTTCCGCAGTGTTCCCGGTCGACCTGGCGGGGCCCGGTCGACCTGGGACACACTGACGAAAAGTCGAGCACCCATTTAAAGTTACAACTCCCGGTCGACCTGGCCATGGCCGGTCGACCGGGCACACAGAGGCTAGGTCGACCGGGCCTAGGCCAGGTCGACCAGCCCAACTGGGAAAAACCCTGCTGGAGTGAATTTCTCCACCTGTTTAGAATGGTTTTAGGTGGGACCTTGGTGACCCTTTTTGGATTGTTTGGACTACGTGTGAGGATGCCATGAGCCGACACTCCTCACGGTTGGTTCGGTGGCATCGAAGTTCAATCTATTTCAATTTTGAACGGGATGGAACGACGCGATATCTTCTTTATATCTAAACGCAAAGTCTATTTCCTTGGTTATCGCGAATCCTATCCCTTTCGATGACTGAGTAGGTTGCTCGATGTTTCCGGATTAAAGTCATGCCTAGGATGGACCGTTTATAGTCTTGATTTTCTATCATAGCATCTAGTACCATCCATAAGCTCATTTTATGTTTTAAAAATCGTAAAAGTGCATAAGGAGTCCGGAATGTCTTCAAACTCAAAGAGTACCAAGTCATTTCGATAATCGACATACGAGACTCCTATTCACTTAAATAAATCTTGAAACCAATATATTCCCGGAATTGTTATAGTTCATTGTTTCACTTCATTTCCAAGATTTACATTATATGAGTTGTTTTCCCGAAAGCATGATAGTTACATTAGTAACATTGACTTGTCCCGAAGAGTATTGCCCGACACGAAATGAGAGTTATGCATTTGAGTATTCTTGCCCCGTTCATTTAGTTAATTGAACTTGATGTATTTTTCATATGTCTCGATTTGTGATTTAACCTATGAGTCGGCATCACTAAGCTTGGATAACCTTGTCGGTTTGATCCACTGACTTGGAGATCCCTCTCCCGTCCCGCCAGCTGCAGTTTGGATCCCGATACCCGGTATATTACCGTGGTCCCGTCCTGATACCCGGTTCGCTACCGTGGTCCCGTCCCGTACATTTATATTGTATATATGATTTGCGTTGAATCTCCTCACCTCGTGTGACTGAGATCAACGTCCTGTGATACTGTTGTCACTTTAATGACAAAGGACTTAGCTTTATGTGATTGCTTCTTGTTAGTTCTCGATTCTTTGAATACCTTATATATTTTATCTTGTTTACTTGTTTTCTAGCAAATGATTTATCCATTGTATGAGAGTTCTTGTTTAAACAGATTTCTATACTTTTCAAGATACTTCCTTTATTATATGTTGTTATACCTTTTCACTCTCTTGCCAGACCGTCGTGTCTGACCCATTTGCTTTGGTACTCAGGTCCCGTTGCCGGCTACCTTGAGGAGGAGCCGGAGGAGGCGGTAGGTGAACCGCAACCTCTAGTCGAGTGGCGTGCTGACGATGTCAAGTAAACATCGGGTTGCTAAGAGAGGCGTATCATTTTGAGGGGAACTATTTAACCATTCTTTGGGTTATTGTTTTGTTATATTGGCCTTTGTTGGCCTCTAATTTTGGGGATGTAACTAAATGATCTGTTGTTTAAACTTTAACTACTTTTGGGGAACATGCTATAGTTCATTGCTCATTCTGATACAGTATTTTATACTTGATGTTAATGCTTTCATGACTAGAGATAGTCTGACTATTTGATTTGCTACATGCTTCCGCACTTAAAAGAAATATTCAATTATGGTTGTGATATCCTCACCGCGGACACCTGTGGGAAATTAAATAAGTGTATGTTATCATTTAAACAGATGTGGTTATCATCATCACCACTAATGTCCCGACTCCGGATCAGTTCCTTCGGGGGCCCGGTCCGGGGTCGCGACAACTAGAATGGCTTGAGAGTAGCCCGGGACCACTCAAACATAGGGACCATGCTCCGAACACAAAACCAACAAAGCCCTGAGTTCCTCCTAGGCACCACCCATGTGGCGCCCAGTCACAAGTTCCACCTAGGCGCCACCCTGTGGGCGCCCAGACTGCGCAGGCCATGTGGGCGCCACCCCATGGGCGCCCACCCTCTCTCAAACCCTATTTCACCCTAAAATGACTTAAGTTGCCTTGGGATGCGTGAGACCTTCTAGAAGCACGAATTAATGAAGCCCTAGCCCTCCTAAACTCGTCCCAAAGCCTCTATGTAATCCCTCTTAACCCCATTTGCAAGAGGAGCTACCCTAAAGAAAAAGAGAGAAAATAGAGAATAAGGAAGAAGAAGAAAGGTAGCCACCATTAGAGAAAGAGTTTCAGATCTAGAGAAGAAGAAGAAGAGGTAAAGAAGAAGGCTTCCATATCTTCAACTGGGGCTATGGGATTTCGCGAAAGCTTCATTATAGGAACTTGAGAACGCGTCATATACCGGTATTCCTAGATCTTCCCTTTCTTTTACTGCATTCCATTGGCATAAATGCTTAGAAATATGTTTAGGATCATTTGAGCATCATATATCTACATTAGCTTGTGTTAAAACTGATATTAGCATCTCATCATACTAGAAACATGTTTAGGTTCATTCTAATATAGCAGATCTACATTGATTTCGTAATTCTAATTGCATAACTAGGTTAGATCTCGCATTAACAGTATCATTATTATCATTTATATCAAAGAGATCGCGAAAAGCCCTTGGCAGGAAGGTTGGGCGCCTGCCCTCTCCCGGATAGGCTGGGCGCCACCCCGTGGGCGCCTATCCTTCTGAGACTGGGTCCGGGTTCTAAATCTTCGCCCGTTGCATCGTTTTCTCGTAGATTTGCTAGCTGCATCATTAATAGTTCACATTAGGAATTCGCATCAGTCGCTGAATATCGGAAATTGTGTTGAAAATACTAAGCTTTTTTGTGCATTTATTGTGATCCATTGAAAACCCTGACTGAGTAGGGTAGGCACCACACCTAAGTGGATTTTTTCCCACCTTCGTGCATAACTTCCGATCTTCCGCATTTAGTTTACTTAGAAACTGTTTGATAATGATATGTTTGGCTGTTTGATGTGTTCTGAACTTCGAATTACCATTTTTTGTCACACTTCACATCATATCATTTGAATCGTAGAGTCATAGAAAAAACCCAAAAAAATATCGTAAAACATAAAATCACTTCTTCTCTTTCCTGACTTTTTAGTAAATTAGAGGGGAAACCAAAAACAAATTAAAAGATATCCAAAAAACCCAAAAATAATAGTTAGATAGTCTAGGTTATCGAATTTAGCGCCTAAGTAGGATAAACCCTAAGATTAATTAGAACATCATGATTAATTAATTTAAGAACCATCAAATCATTAAGAACACCTTTGATCCCTTTAAGGGCTTAATTAATTCGGATTATAAGCAACTAAGAACATAAAACACCCAAAACCCAAAACACAGTCACCTGGGCGCCACCCCCTGGGCGCCCATCCTTCCACAGCCACTTGGGCGCCACCCCCTGGGCGCCCAACCTCTTCATCCTCTAAGACACCCCGGTTAAAGCTTAAACCAATTAATTAAAACCTTAAACTAATCCGAATCAATATAGTAAAACATTTTAAACCTGAAATAACTAAAACCCTAATCAACTCAACCTCTAATTAACTTGAAAACACAAAACCAACAAAACCCAAAATAGTCCACCTGGGCGCCAACCCCTGGGCGCCCATCCTTCCGAGACACCAGGGCACCACCCTATTGGCGCCCATCCTATCCCATCACTAAGGAACCCTCAATTAAAACTTCTAATTAATCACAACCCAAATCTAATCCTAATTAACATAATAAAACACTTTTAGACTTAAGAAACCAAAAACCCTAATCAATTCGAATTCGAATCAACTTAAAAGCACAAGACCAACACGAAACCAAAAACCAGACACCTGGGCACCACCCCCTAGGTGCCCAGCCTATCAATCCGCTTAGGCACCACCCCTGTGGCGCCTATCCTACTCCATTTCCTTGGAGACCATCAATTGAAATTAAAACTTAACTAATTAGACCCGAATCAATACATCAAAACACAGTCAATATCAACAGACTTGAAACCTTAACCAATTCGGACTTAAATTCACCTAAAAACATAAGACCAACCCGAACTACAGAACAGTCCACTTGGGCGCCACCCCCTGGGCGCCCATCTTCCATTTCCACCTGGGCACCACACTCGGGGCGCCCAGCCTACCTGATTTCATAAAAACCCCGACCAACAACTTAGCCTAATTAATTAACATTCAAACCAATCCCAATCCACATATTAAAATACTTTTAACTTAAAATACTTAAGACTTTAATCGATTCGGACTTAGCACCCAAAACCCTTACGAACCAACAAACAACCACCTAGGCACCACCCATGTGGCGCCTATCCTACACTTTCACCCCGACCTACTACCTCGACCAAAAACAAATAACTAAACACCTTATAACTTAAATTAACTAAAACCAGAACCCAACATAATCTCTAGATCCCAAAAACCGAAAACTTGGTCCCATCTGGAATACCTGAAGATCACAAGCCATCACCTGGGCGCCACCCCCTTGGCGCCTATCCTTTCATTTGCACTAAAATGCGAATTCTTGGTTTTGTTTCAAAATCCGGATCCGAATAATTTTGACAGTTGAACACAAGAGAATTAAAACAATTTGGAACATTAAAATTCATCAAGTAAGAATCCCCGGGATTCCGAAGATAACAACGATACCACCGCCACTAGCCAAGCCACCAAGAAACAGCCACTTGGGCGCCACTGCCTAGGCACCCAAGTCACCAGAGTGACCTAGGTGCCACCCCCTGGGCGCCCAAGTCCGCTGCCAACCCTGTTCATCGATTTTGACATCATTTCACTTCTCGAATTAAAACTTGAAATCCCCGAGCCTTAAACAACTTAAGTAGAACCTTAAAACATCCCAAAATCACTCTTAGTCAACTCATAACTTAAAACAAACCGAATCAACTAAAACCTTAATTAACAAACTGTTTAGGCGCATGAACCATCAAACCTAGGCTATTTGCACCCTAGGATTAGATCGGATTTCCCCGTTAGGTAGCTTAGAGCATTAGGTTTCGCTCCATCACTTTTCTTGTTCCATTAGGGGACTGGGAGAGCTGATGTGGACGGTCTAGGACCTTAGGTTAGGGTTAATCCGATGATCAGTAATAAAGCATTAATCACGTAAATCCAAGTAAAATCCCTTAGTTAGGCCCTTCTACCCCAATATAAAAAATCCATAAAAACTACAAAACCTACAAAATAAACCCAAAAAGATTTTCCCTTTATTTCTTCTTCCACCTCAGGTGCCAGATATTTAATCGAACTTAACGATAAAAGGGAATAAAGAACTGACGTCTAAAATTGAATAAATGAGAATAATTAGATGAGATGAGTGATTTCACACACTTTGCATACTTTTATTTCGGCCCATCGGCCACCCTCTAAATCAATCACGACCCATCGGCCCTCTAAAACAAACAACGGCCCATCGGCCACCTTCAATCAATTACAGCCCATCGGCTTTTCACTTTATCACTTGTGTATCGCACACGAAAAACACAGAAATCACAAGTCAAAGTCTCATTTGCATCATCATTTTGATTTAAAAAATCAGCCTTTAAACTCTATTTTGCCAAGGGATTAGAAGGGGGTACCCGGGAACGGGGCCGATCCTCTTCTTAAATATTTGGCACCTCCCCCCTTTTTTATTTTCTTTATTTTAATTATTTTATTATACTTGGATATACTATGATTTTGCTGTGTGAGGATTAACCTTATTTGGACTCTGACTCATGACCCTGAACTGACCCAATATTAAAGAGACCCAAGGAGACCCAAATTAATGTGACAGGAAAACCGTCGTGTGTTGCCGGCAGCACATTACACGAGAGAAGACCCACCCATTTATTTTCTCCCATTTTTCTTCGGCTTTTGTCGAAGAACGGTGTTACGGCTGTTACCGTAGCTGGCGATCGTGATCCGTCGATTTTGAGGGTAGTCGGAATCCTCATTTGTGATATAAAATTTAAACAGCACATATAGATGAATGACGATTTTCCTCCCCTAGGGGATCAAAATTCACATCCGACACTAGCTATCTACGAATCACACACCACAAGAAGGCAGACACAATATTTAACGTGGAAACCTTATTCAGGGAGAAAAACCACGAACCAGAAATCAAGAGTTCACGACCAGTTACAAGATATACTCACAAGCTCATTTACCTCAGTTTGTACCTTGACCTAAGGACTGTAGTTATTCTTGTAAAGATCCACTGACACGACATCCACCGTGCCTCGTTCTCCTTACTTGATCTCCTCGCACCTTGTCAACCAAGATGATCAATCTTCTACAAGAAAAGTAGAAGCAGCAACAACCTTTTAGAGCAGCCCTTCAGAATAGTCTCTCAATAGTTCTAGAGAATTAACTCTTTCTAAGATATCTCAAACTCAGATCAATGAGAGTTGTATGTGTGTACTTCAATATGCACACCTACCTTTAGGGTTGAGAGTAACACCCTATAAATAGCCCCAAATTCGTGCCTTAGACTTAGTGCACAAGTAGGACTCAAACTGGGAAACAGTGTCTCAAAAGGAAACAAGTTCGCATAGAAACTGGAGACTTTCCCGAAATCTGCGCACCTTGTCCGATCGATTGGACTGTGCATCCGATCGATCGGACCATCCAAATAACTGGATGCTTTTTCTGACCGATCATCGATCTGAGGCTCCGATCGATCAGGCCTGGCAATGTTCGCAGTCTTCTCTCTTTTTTTTTCTCTTCAGCTCTTCCGCCACACAACCACAGTCCATTCTAAAATAAATTAGAAAATACAACTCAATGGACCCAGAGTTTTGTCCAACCCATGAATTAGCCAATAAAAATACTAACAACCCCCCCCCCCCTTTAGCAATTCATGGACAAAACTCCCTAGACAATACAAATGATCTACCCAAGAGAAAAACCCAAAATACATTGAATTTTCAACAAAAAAAAATCAGCATCTGTAGATCTTTGCTTGTTTCTCCCCCTGGCTTCAGTATTCTCCCCCTTTTTGTCCACAATTGACAAACAATTTTGTTCAAGCAGCTTCTGCCAATCTGGATTCTGCAGCTCACCCTAAATAGACTCCCCCTCAAGATGATCTTCGTATCAGCACTGGGGTGGGGGCTTGATCTTGTAGATCAGGGGTGATGAAGCTTTGGCACACACACTTGCATTTTCAGACAGTTCAGCAAAGTGTGTACCAAGACAGATGAAAGGTCATCTTTCTTGACCCAGACAACTTTGATATTCATAGGTGACTCCTGCTTCTACTCTTTCCATTGCTTTTGGGTTGGAGTTTTTCGCAGCTTATTGCAATGGGGTCGAATGTGTCATTTAATTCCACAGTGATGACAAGTGGGTAGACGTTCAGGACGTGGCACATTCTTCTACTTGGCAGCTGTAACATGAACAGTAGGATTAGTAACAACTGAATTTTGAACAAAACAGTTAATACATGTGGCATTTGATGTAAAAGCCCCGTCAATGTAGCCAATGTCATGCATGTTATTCTTTGCCTTTTGACTGCACAGGATGTCATCAAGTTTTTTAGATCCAGCATTCATCTTGTTTAGTGAAGCATTGCTTGTATCCAACTCAGAAAGGACTATCTTGAGTCTTCCTTGCTTGAGTATATCTACCAATCACACACCACATGAAGGCAGACACAATATTTAGCGTGGAAACCCTATCCAGGGAGAAAAACCACGAACCGAAAATCAAGAGTTCACGAACAGTTACAAGATATACTCACAAGCTCATTTACCTTAGTCTGTACCTCGACCTAAGGACTGTAGTTATTCTTGCAAAGAGTCCACTGACATGACATCCACCGTGCCCCGTTCTCCTTACTTGATCTCCTCGCATCTTGTTAACCAAGATGATCAATCTTCTACAAGAAAAGTAGAAGCAACAACATCCTTCTAGAGCAGTCATTCAGAATAATCTCTCAATGACTCTAGAGAATAACTCTCTCTAAGATATCTCAGACTCAGATCAATGAGAGTTATATGTGTGTACTTCAATATGCACACCTACCTTTAGGGTTGAGAGTAACACCCTATAAATAGCCCTGAATTTGTGCCTTAGACTTAGTGCACAAGTAGGACTCAAACTGGGAAACAGTGTCTCAAAAGGAAACAAGTTCGTATAGAAATTGGAGACCTTCCCGAAATCTACGCACCTTGTCCGATCGATCGGACCATCTAAATAACTGGATGCTTTTTCTGACCGATCGATCGGTCTGAGGCTCCGATCGATCGGGCCTGACAGTGTTCGCCGTCTTTTTTTTTTTTTTTTTTCTCTTCAGCGCTTCCACGACACAACCACAGTCCATTCTAAAATAAATTAGAAAATACAACTCAATGGACCCAGAGTTTTGTCCAACCCATGAATTAGCCAATAAAAATACTAACAGATAGAGTTATAAGTTTGGCAGATGTCTGTAGGGTTTGGGATTTGGGAGTATTTTGATTTGAGAATTTTGGGATGTGATCAATGATTAATGGTAATGGCTACCATCATGTGCAATCATGTATGCTTGTAATATTATGTACAAATGATGTGTTGTAATGAAGATTTCCAATCAATATCAACCACATTTTGAGCTTGTCGAGGAGGCGGTTGCTCAAACATCTAAATGTAGTCACAAGGAAATAGATGAACTATTTAGAGTATGAATATGAACATGATAAGAAATTATAAAATTGAAAGGCATTGAGTTTAACACGTTGTATCCTTTTAGGCCAAGAAGACCGTTAGGGTTGATTTTCTCATCATACCAGTCACTCTTCTTGGATCAAAATATGGAAGTTTCTGGCATACAAGGATTTTGCACGCTCTTGCAAGAAGCCGGAACCCAATTCCCCTTGTGACCATAGACCACCGGGATCTTGCACACTCTCAACAATTCAGAAGCTCCCATCACTATCCTACATCCCATATTTACAAAGATTTAAATTGTTGAACTCTGAAAGATGATCTATTGTTGCTTAGAAGCACCAAACAATGCATGTGTTGGATGATGATGCAAGTGTAGTTTATTTCTATGCTCAACATATGAACGCGTATGATATGATTTGTAAGAAATATACTGATTAGTCTCTATGATCTAGCTGGTTTGGTGAGCTGTCATTTCGCAGATAATTAATTTTTAGTATGTGATATCTCCACTGCAAGTATAAAATGACTCCAAACAAGACAATGTATTAATTGGATTCAAGATGTCTAAGGGTGAGACGAGATATTAGCTAGCAGCACATTAAGAAAAAACAAGTTTGAGAGAGAGAGAGAGAGAGAGAGAGAGAGAGAGAGTATCAACCTTAAGTTACAGGTGGGCTGTATTAGACCATCAACCTTGAGTTACAGGTGGGTTGTAGTTGAGTTGGCAGGTCATGGTTTCTCACTCCTACCATTGTTAAATCTTCCCCGTCCACCATTCCAGCCTATCATAGCAATGATCATGCTTAGTGAATTATGGGTCTCAGCTGTTCAGAATATAGAAAATAACAGCATGATCTTTGCAGCCATAGCTGGCTATAAACTATAGTTACAATTCAAATCCAAAAACTTTACCCGGTCAAATTATTGAAGCCTTTGGACTGGAAGTTTTCAAAATTTCTAAACTCAATATAACTGAAAGTTATACCTACTTTGCTCCTTGTCATAAATAAATAAAGGTGTGACCAATCCTAAAACAGGGTTGCAAATATAAATTATTCCCCCACTACTACCTCTGCTTGAAAAAAAGCAAAGATGTTAATCGAGTATCGTATCCACTGGGACAAAAAGGCTAAGTTGTGTTGTTTCCTAAATTCCTAAACTAATCCTATTGGAAAACAAAGTTCTGATTATTAAACTAATCCTACTAGAAAATAAAGTGTTGGGTTGATGGATTTTGATTTCTAACTTAACAAATTAAAAGACAGGGTTGATTCAATCAGAGAGAAGATCTAAGGGTACGAATCCACTCTAACCTCGCACAATGGCAAGTATAAGCCTTAGGGTTTCACTATCAACGCTATTGAGACTCATCCTGGTTACAAACCTTCAGAGTCAACAAATAAAGGATGTGGATGTAAATCGGGGCATAACCTATCTCTATGGCATAGATTATCCTAGATCTAACAAACACATTCATTCAAGCATCATTATATGACTTAGTATTCAAATCTACAAAATTAAAATACCAAAGAAAGAGAAATTGCATTAATAAAATTCAATCAATGGATTAACATCTTGTCATATAACCAAAAGCGTTTAAAATAAAACCCTAAGCCTATACATCACCATAAACAAAAGATTAGAGCTTCATCGCAACCCAAAGATAAGGATTTAGTTACGCATGGCAAGAGAATGACGATGAATCTCTGACGAAATCCCCATTGACGCTCTTCCAAAAGCTCCAAGACCTTGCTCCAGACCTTCTCCCAAGATGTGTATATCCCCAAAAACGAGTTTGGGCTCTTATTTATAAGTTTTGGGATGAAAAACCTCTTCAAAACGTGGAGGGGAAAAACTCTCAGATGGGCTGGGCGTCCGGACGCCAGGAATAAAAATTCCTGCGCACCTCTCTGCCTCTGGGAGTCCAGACGCCAGCTTCTTATAGTGGCTTTCGGGTACTGGTCATCATAGCGAACTTTCGGAGGTCATATCTCCCTCGATATAGCTCCGATTTATACAATCTTGGACTCCACGGATATCTACTCGAAAAGAGCTTTCCAACGGTACATAGATTTTACTAATCCGACACTCGAGTTGAAAGTTATGACCATTTCAAGTTGCTGCCCCTGAAAATTCCGAGAATAATGGTGCAATTAAAAGAACTTCCATGTTGGCATGCTATGGGGTGAGTGAGACCTATGTTGGACGTCCAAGGCATGTTTGGACTCTTGCTTTGCTTTCTTATTTGAGTCTCTTCCTATATTTGGCACGCTTTCTTACTTGCAACTCCGGTTTGTCATGCTTTATGAGATTTCTTCCATTTTAGCTCTGAATTTCGCTCCTTGCATTTGTAATACCTACAAACAATAAAATAACATAATTAAGCTAATTAATCTCTTCCGACGGTATAACCAAGTCCTTATTAAGGGGCCTAAAATGTATCTTTTAGGCTCTCATCAAGGTACCAAAGTTATATAGATGATAATATTTTTAGTAGCTAGAACCACATATTGGGAAACCAAGTTTCAATGATCCAACTGTGGTATTAGACAGATGCATTATTACATGGATTTGAATATAGGGCAACCAATAGATAATGTGTAATTGAATTTCTTTTTGCTAAATCACATGTGTGAAACAACATAAAAAGATAGAATTAGGATGTGAACATAAGAGGAAGTTCAAATGTAGGGGCATTTATGGGCCGGTTAAAAAATCAAGGTCAAAGCTGATTGAAGCTCCATCTTGTTTAGACACCGAGCTAAATATTCAAACTAGACCCTAGCTTGTGGTCTGATAGTTAGGATTGCTCCAAGCCCATTTGTAAAACTTATGTCCTTCACACATGAAGTTTAGGCTTATAAACTTGTCTCTAATATAATAATTTGTTAATCCTTTAAAGATTCACTCAAAAAGGCCATTTTCAAACTTCACTACAACAAATTGCATATTTGCCGACGAACCTTGCCTACGCGGTCTAAATATATCGCAAATAATGTGTTTAGCAGACACATCATAGTGTTTGCAAAACGATTACGCGATGTTACCTTCTACGCGTTCGAACATCTTGTCGGTAGAGAGGATGGCCCCATCTGCATCTTGGAGGGAATGCTTTCTTGACATGAATCACCTTTACCCCGATGCAGTACATCATCAGGAAATAAATGTTCGGAAAGATGATGCAGTAACTCCGTTGGAAATTATGAAAACCTAGTTGCCGACGTTGAGATGCGTTGGCGAAGGTTCTTAGCAATAATTAACGACGCTTAAGTCACATGTCAGGGAAAATAGTTTAACCTAAATCTCTTCGTGGGATTAACAGAAATCTCCAAAACGAAACACTCCAACGTCCATCATCTCTATGACTCTCTCCGACCCGGAAAGTAGCTTTGCGTTTCTTTTCTTGCCAGATGCCAGTGAGCATTCAACATAGGTCTGGGCTTCCTCATTCTCTCTTCCTCTTCTCTTATCTCTACTCCCTTATTCTCTCTCGCTATAGCCCTACCCAAAGCTCGTCCACCACTGCCAGTAGTCCAGCCCTTCCCTCTCCAATCTCCACGTTGTCCTAACCCCAGAAACAGCAGGCCACTGGCCGCCCAAACCCCAGCTCCGCAACCCCAACCCTAACCCTAAGTCGCTGGCCACCCAAACCCTAGGCCCCCATCCCGACAGCACCTCCCTAGCTAGATCCCTACCTCCCTCAGCGATCCAACCAAGCTGACCCAGGCCGCCCTTCCCGCCCCAACCCCACTACCCCAGGCTATCCCAACCCAAGCCCGTAGCCCCCAACCCCAGGCCGCACCGGTAGGTGGCAGTCCACCACCAACCAGCAACCCATCTGGTTTTTGCAATTGCCCAAAATTCTCTGTTGCTGTTTTTTTTTTTTTTTTTTTTAATTATAAATCTACTGCTACTTTTTATCAATGATGCATCAAGTATGTTTGAATTTGTTTTATGCTTGTGGACTTTGTATAAGAAAAGATCACAATTTATCAGTCGAAATTTCTAGGGACTGCTTTGCTCTTCTAGTTATAGAAAAATAATCTATTGTCCGAAAGAATTACCTAAAACCCGATTTGAACTAATTTATGTTGCAATCTAATGTGATTGCAATAATGCAATCTAATGTATGAATGTTCATAATTTTATAATTTATGTTGTTCAATTTGATGGATGTGGTTTGCATATGCATAATAAGTCATAATTTGAACCCATTCATTGGTTGAGTTAGAAATTCATATTTGTTCCACAACATGAATAGACCCTAGTATTTAGTAACATTGAAGACTTACAAACAAATATGTTAATAATTATGATCATGTGATTGATTGTATTCACAATCATATGCCCATGTGTTTGTGTGTTCTTTCTTTAATAATGTGATTACCTTGTTGATTATCCCTTTTTAAGATATGGACAAGACTTGGACGACATTAGATAGTCAAGATCCCATGGTGAGAATTGGTTGGGAGTATCGTGATGGGGTTAAGTCGTTTATTGAAATTACAGAGGTGAATGCGAGGGATGCTACTGAGATTTGGTGCCAATATAGGGTTTTCAAGAACAATCGTCGGTATGACTACGAAATTGTGAACTTTCATATTTGTCGTTGGGGTATGCAAGTATCCTATAAGACTTGGATTTACCACGGAGAAAGAACACCTCATGTGGATGACATTGTCAAATCAGAACATGGGGTGAGAGTGATTATGAGAATCGGGATGAATATCCAGAAATGATGGAAGACCATTACATTGGAACTTACACTGACACTGAGGCCATCTAGGGTAATGCAATGCGTCGCTATGAAAGGATGTTGGAGGAAGGATGTTGGAGGCTTCTTAGCGCCCTCTGTACCTGGGTTGCTCTCCAGATAATACTCTGCAAGATTTTGCTGTTAAGATGGTAAAGCAAAAGATGGAGGGAAAATGGAGCAACAAGCTGTTCATCAATGTGATGTGGATACAGAGGGCACTTTTGCCAAAAGGTAATTTGGTTCAAGATTCAGTTTATGCAGTGAAGAAAATACGACTGGTATATGAGCACATTGATGCTTGTCAGAATGATTGCGTCTGGTTTTAGAAGGAGAACGTAGATTTGGAAAAATGCCCGGTATACGAGAAGTCCAGATTCAAGCTAAATGATGGGAAGGGAAAGAAGATCCCACATAAGGTTTTACAGTACTTCCAATTGATACCGAAGTTGCGGCGACTTTACATGTCTAGAAAGACTGCCACACACATGAGATGGCACAGTGATAAACACAAGATGACGAGATAGGTAGACATCCAACCGATTGTGAGGAAAGGAAGGATCTTGATAAAGAGCATTCGGATTTCGCGAGAGAGATCCGTAATATAAGGCTGGGGCTAGCCTCTGATGGGTTCAACCCTTTTAGGGACATGAGCACGTCCTATAGTATGCGGCATGTCATACTAAAGTCGTACAACTTGCCACCATGGATGTGCATGAAGGAGCCATTCTTCATGATGTAATTGCTTATTCCTAGACCGCATCAACCTGGTGGTGATATTGATGTTTATTTTCGACCTTTGATTGATGAGTTGAATGAGTTATGGGAGAATGTTGTCGAAACTTACGATGCCTCTAGCAAGGAGAGCTTTAAAATGCACGTGGCTGCATTGTAGACCATAAACGACTTCCTTGCATATGGTAACTTGTCTGGGTGGACCACCAAAGGCTACAAGGCTTGTCCCACTTGTAATGAAGATTCCTTATTGGTCAAGATGAGAAGGAAGATTGGTTACACGAGCCATAAAGCTTTCTTTCCTAATTTAATTTCAATCTTTTAATACTGTAAGTGCACAGTTGTCTTTTTGAGACAGTGGCAAGTACAGGTCAGATCCCACAGAGAGCACTACTAAGTTAAAATTTAAAATCTAACTTTTTTTATAATGAAAATAAAAATAAATCAAGATTTGAATGAGAGATAAAGTTACTATGCAAGATGAACAGATAACAATAATGATAAAGGTAGATCGGAGCAACAAAGAATCCATTAATTAATTTTAATTCTCAATCCACATACTTTAATGTAGTCTTTTGTCTTGCAAATAACTCAGATCAGAAACAACTCAATGTTTCTAATCCGGAAGATATTTTTCTTTTAAAATCCAATTCTTAAATAGAAGAACCCAACATCTCCATCACCTCATAAAAATATAAATTACTTTCAGCATCAGTTAACAAATTAAGCATAAAATATCAAAGGTATAAAAACCTAAGTATTTACTATCAAAAGAAGATTAACTGATCAAAAAGAAATTTATTTAAAATATAAAGCAGAGGTTTGCCTGTGGCGCGAAGGCAGATCTATTATTCTATTAAACAATGCATCATAGGAACAAAATAATTAATTAAAGACATATAACAAAAATAAAATTACTTAACTTCAATTTTTGCTCCGATCCAGAAAAATCTACTCCTCCATTGCAAAAGATATGATCTTCATTAAAAACTTCATGGCAATTACAATTTTCTCTCACACTCTTCTATCCTAGTTCTGGAAGAGGGCTCCAGAATACCCAAAGATTTTTCTTTTCTTTTCTTTTTTTCTAAAGAGAGAAGGGAAGTAGGGAAGAAGAGAGTGGGCTCACTAAGTGATGGTTCAGTATTAACTGGGTTCTCTGGTTCTAATATGGGTTTATGATTCACACTTGGTTCCTCAGCTTCCACTTTCTTACTTGATTCTTCATCAGGTTCCTTGGGTAGTTTGACCTTATTATCAACCTGTGTACCCGACCTAAGAGTGATTATAGATTTAACTTGTTCTGGGCCTTTTCCTTTAGGATCATGAACAACTTGGCCCTTGGGATTAGGTTCGGGTTGACTAGGGAAGGTTCCCTTGTCTCTGGCACTGATGGAGTTAGCCAGTTGGCCCATTTGGTATTCCAATTTTGCAAGAGTTTGAGTGTGGCCATTCAAAAGTTGAGTAGTGGTTTGCTGGAATTGAGGCGTACTCTGAGACAATTGGGCCGTGGTTTGAGACATGAGTTTCATGGCCTCTTCTAATGAATCTACCCTCTTAGTCAATGGACTTGGGTTGAAGTTGGGTTTTTGAAAACCGGGTGGGGATTGACTTGAGCTTGATTGGGTTGAAATTGAGTAGATTGAGATGGGCCACCTTGAGTTGGGTCTTTGGTCCAAGAAAAGCTCGGTTTGTCCCTCTAACCTGGATTGTAAGTGTTAGAGTACGGGTCATACCTCTGACGATTATCAAAATGAGTGTTTTGATATAGCGCATTAACCTCCTCAACAGATTCGGTCTGACCCAAAGTTGTTGGGTCAATCCCTCCATTCATGGCCTGATTATATCTTAATGACTCCAAAGTGTTTGGAGTGGGCTTTTGGTTCAGCTCTAAGGCCTCTATTCTCCTTACCAGAGTGGCTAATTTGGCCTCTGCCTCAATTTTGGTTTCAATCTTGAACATCCCCCCTTTTTCACGAATGGTGGGTTTGATGGGCTCCCTCTTGATAGGAGCCCACTGCAATGTGTTTTCAGCGGTATCTTCAAAAAATGTCCAAGCTTCTTCTGCTGTTTTCTGTGTAAAGTTTCCACTACAGAAACATTCCACCATTTGTTTGGTTGGGTAATCCATGCCTTCATACACAATTTGGACTAATCGGGTTTTTTCAAATCCATGGTGGGGACACTGGATTAAGAGGTCCTTGAATCGTTCCAAATAATTGTAAAGTATCTCCCCTTCCATTTGATGAAATCCATTGATGGCCTGTCTAATCGAAGCGGTTTTTTGCTTCGAGTAGAATTTTTTGTAAAATTCTTCAACTAGCTTGGCCCATGTAGTGATGGACCCCGCCTGTAATGCATAAAGCCAAGCTTTAACCTTTTCTTTTAAGGAAAAATGAAATAATCTAAGTTTAAGGGCCTCCTTAGTCATGTGATTGATTCTCATGGTCTCACAAATGTCCTCAAATTCCCTAACATGTTGATATGGGTTTTCTTGGTATAGCCCACGAAATACTGGGAGCATTTGAATTATACCAGATTTCAACTCAAATGTGGTATTGGTCTGAGGCAAGGTGATGCAGGACAGTTGAGTTGTCCTGGTGGGGTACATGTAGTCCTTCAAATTCATGGGTGGGTCCACTTGATCAGCCATTCTAATAATTTCTTCAAAGATGGAAGACTTTCCAACAATGGTTAAGGCAAATTCGGCAAGGATCTGGTTCAACTTTAAAGAAATGCAAGCCTAATCTATATGCGGGTCCCTATTGGTCTTATTAGATGATGCACAAGCAGTCAAGCACAAAGATTGAGCACAAGAAATTATCCTAGGGTTAGCCTAATCACTAGACAGCTCCTAACTGGTTTGAAGAGTGCACTAAGGCCTTCAATCCGGTCTTATGAAGCCAAATCAACCAGGTAAGTCCCCAGGATGAGTGGTGTGGTCACAATGCACTTGGCAAGGGTCCCGCTTAAGAACCAAACTCCTAGAACAGAGACTGTCACCCTTTTTTGTAGGGACAGGACTTACCTAGACATCGACTTGACCAAAGAGCGCAACTGGTGCAACCTTTTGTGGTCTTCGTCCTATTGAGCTCGAGTCCTATGGTCTCGTTTCTACTTGATTTTAATTAATGTTTAGGTTACTATGTGAGAGGTGGTTAAACCTAATTGGGCAAGGATCTGGTGATGAAATCCAGTCCTTATCTAATTGGGGTAATTGCCCTTAACTAAGTGTGTGGGGTCCAGTTTATTTGGTGTGTCAATCATACAATCATACTTGCTGAAATTTAAATCACCCAAGCCCCACTTGCAACTAAAAGATTCGTGGGATAAAATTTAGAAACTCTTACAGCGGGCCCACGCCTCTTTTTTTGGCAAATTTTGTAATTTTGAGAGCAATTTGTTATTAGCAATTCTGAGAGCAACTTGTTTGCTTAGAGCAAATCCACGCAGTTTCCTGTTTTTGTGCAACTCTCCTCTTACCAAGGTAACGTGTTCAAAAGAAACTCTTGTTAGTAAATCTTAAGTTAACAAATCAACTCAAAATTTTATCTTATCCTAATTTAAAAAAATTAAGAAAATTCTAAAGACACCAAGTTAATAAAAACTCTATCAAAGTGGATTCTAAGTTATTTAAACAAATCAAAAATTCTATCTAAAAAATAAATAAAAAACCAGAAATTCTAAATTATCTAAACAAGTGTCTAGATATGGTTAGAATTTTCAAAAAGCTTTCAATTACATGAAATCCAATCTTATCCGATTCAAATTTTAGATTTTAAAACTCTAACTAATCTAAACAACTTAAGAGATAGAATTTTAAAATTTCCAACTACCTAATTTCTGAATTTAAAGGTTAGCATATTAATCAAAACAACTAGTCCTAAGGATTTTAAACTCTATCTTACCAATCCTAATCTAATCAGGAAACTAGTTAAACCAATCTAAAATATTTTTTTTTATTATTTACTGAAATTCGGAATTAAAAGAAATCCTTCAAAAAAAAATTTGGTCTTTTTATTATTTAATTATTTATTCCGAAAATTCAATTAATAAAAAAAATATCAGAAAAAATCAGAAAGTCTGAAAAATTAGCAAGGTGAAATACTAGTAATACTAATTGCAAAGAACACTACTAATGCAAATTAGATGACTAAGCAACTAATGCAACCTAAATATGAGCATGTACATGAATCTAATAAAATAAAATAAAATTCAGATTTTTAATAAAAACTCAGATTTGGCTCCCCGGCAACGGCGCCAAAAACTTGATGTGAATTTAATTTCAATCTTTTAATACTGCAAGTGCACAGTTCTCTTTTTGAGACAGTAGCAAGTACAGGTCGAATCCCACAGAGAGCACTACTAAGTTAAAATTTAAAATCTAACTTTTTTATAATGAAAATAAAAATAAATCAAGATTTGAATGAGAGATAAAGTTACTATGCAAGATGGATAGATAACAATAATGATAAAGGTAGATCGGAGCAATAAAGAATCCATTAATTAATTTTAATTCTCAATCCACATACTTTAATTTAGTCTTTTGTCTTGCAAATAACTCAAATCAGAAACAACTCAATGTTTCTGATCCGGAAGATATTTTTCTTTTAAAATCCAATTCTTAAATAGAAGAACCCAACATCTCCATCACCTCATAAAAATATAAATTACTTTGAGCATCAGTTAACAAATTAAGGATAAAATATCAAAGGTATAAAAACCTAAGTATATACTATCAAAAGAAGATTAACTGATCAAAAAGAAATTTATTTAAAATATAAAGCAGAGGTTTGCCTGTGGCGCGAAGGCAGATCGATTATTCTATTAAACAATGCATCATAGGAACAAAATAATTAAATTAAAGACATATAACAAAAATAAAATTACTTAACTTCACTTTGTGCTCTGATCCAGAAAAATCTACTCCTCCATTGCAAAAGATATGATCTTCATTAAAAACTTCATGGCAATTACAATTTTCTCTCACACTCTTCTATCCTAGTTCTGGAACAGGGCTCCAGAATACCCAAAGATTTTTCTTTTCTTTTCTATTTTTCTAAAAAGAGAAGGGAAGTAGGGAAGAAGAGAGAGAATAGAGAGAATAGTTAGGGACGTCCAAGGGAGGGAGTTGTCTCGCATGCTACTTTTTGGTTCCTTTTATTTATCCGGTTATCTATCAGATACATTGAATCTGGACACCTTCTCTGCAGATTTAGTTTATCTTCATTGATAAGGTATATCTCTTATCCTTTTTTAATTTGACTGAGGTGGAAGCTTCTGGAAACCTCTTAGTAGCTTGGCTATTCTTCAAATGGGGTCCCACAAGCGGTGTGGATTTAATTTGCAATCCCGTCTAAAAATGAACATGAAAATCTCCGGACCCATAACTTTCTCAATATAGCTCTGATTTGCACATTCTCTGGCTCCACAAGTGTCTACTTTGAATAAGCTTTCCAACAGTAGGTAAATTTCATCGATCCGACAGTTGGATTGAAAGTTATGACCATTTGAAGATGAGTTGTCTTGAGAAAAACGGGATTAGCTTTTAAAATTTGATTTGCAAATGGATTCTATCTCTGCACAACTTCTATTTTTGAAAAGACATCAGATGTGAATGATTCAAACTCTTCTTCTTTTGTTCCATTCAGAATGGTACTCTTTGAATTATCCATTAATAATTTCAAATTTGCAACTACTGTGGACCCTGTCATGTAGGACATTTCATTTGTTTGAATAGTGGCCCCTATGGAAAGTCTTCTACTGTAGTTAGGATTCTTTAACTGACATGATGAGTGGACCCCTCCTTTGATTGATTTGCCTATGGCTTGTATGTGGGGTCCACGTGGTGAATTCTTCAATTTTCTTCTTTTCAATCTTCAATTCAGCAATGTAGGGCCCAGGATAACTATGTGTGCTTGAAAGTGGGCTCTGTGACAGAGGCTTTCAATTCTCATTTTCTGCAGATTCTAATTCAACACATCAAATATTGAAGAGCCCATATTGAAGTGGGACCCATATGGACAGAGTTCTACTCCAACTGAGACTCTTTGGAGAAAATTTGCAAAACAATCTAAGTTAATGCAAAAAATGTACGAAAAGTATGAAAATTCAGGTTCCTAGGTGAAAATGCATGAAATGATGAAATTAGATGAATAATGATGCAATTCACCCAATTAAATCTCTAATTCATAATAAAATAATGCATAAATGTGCAAATTCATGAACTCAACACGAATGGATCTGGCTGATAGGGAATAAATGGGAGACACTTGAGTGGAAAATTAACTAAATTTGATTTAGTGTGGTGGGTGGGGTGGTGGGTGTGTGTGTGTGAGGGGGGGGGGATCATATTGCCTTTTATTTTGCTTTGTTTCTTGATGTGCTTTTGTGCTTTTGATTTTCTTTATAGCAAAAAGAAGAATAGTGTTAGGGATTTTGTGTATTGCAATTTGATGGATGCATTATCATTCTAGCATCATTTGAATTTACACACAGGCATTGATTTAGAAAAACTTGAAATCTTGATTTATACATGCATTGTTTTTAAAACTTGTAGAAATCTTGATTTATGCATGTTTTGTTTTTTTAAACTTGGATGCAATTAGATTTGAAAAGAAGTTTTATAAATCAAGCAAGCCTATGTTTTAAATCTTTCAAATCAATTTAAGCTTTTTATGTTTTCATGGTTTTAATCCTCTTAGTTTGATTTAAACCATGTTTCCAAGCTTGATTCAGTGGCCCATAAGTTCCCTTCAAGAAATACTTTGAAATATGAATTTTAAGGGAATTTGGTCCCTGGGCCCGGGTCGACCTGCACACTGCGGGTCGACCGGGTAAAAAGCTGTTGAGCTTCTTTTCAAACGGTCAGTTTTATGACCGTTGAAGGCCAAGTCGACCGGGGAAAGGCCAGGTCGACCGGGAAAGAGCCGTTAGGCACTTTTTGGCTATAAATACTAGTTTATTCATTTGCCAAAAGTTAGCAATTTTTAGGCCCTCCTTGAGATGTTTTGAGGCCAATCAAAGGGGAATGAGCTAAGGGATGAAAGGGGTCATTTGGAAAGCTAAAACTTGGTTCCATTGAGTTAAATCACTAAGTAAGCTTTACTTTCCTTAACCATATGTTGTCATGCTTTGCTTTATTATTGGTAAATCTTTTCTAGCATGATAAACTATGTTTTATTGTGTCATTAACATGTATATGTTTTGAACTGATTTATTGTTTTAGATGCATCACCTTGATTCAATCCAAGTAGTACTTAAATTGGTATATCTAAGCAAATCATGTTAATGAAAACATCTTTGAAATTATATGTAACATGATTCCTATACTTGGTTGAATCTTTGTTTGTTTTTTTTCATCATAAGAAAATCACTTTCAAATCTATCTTATGTTTTGGATTCAACAACTTCACAAATCATATGTACTTTTGTTTTAAAGTTTCACGACTTGTTTAGCATTGATAGGTATATCATTTTCAAGTTGAATTTATAATTACATATGATTTGTCCCCTAAATTTACTCAAATCTATTTTTATGTTTTATGCTTATAGCATACACATATTGAGTTACATTGTTAATTTGATTGACATCCTTATGCATCACATGTTTTGTTCTTAGAATTTCACAACTTGTTTAGAATACATATGTATATCTTTTACAAGTTATTTTTAACATGTGATTAGCATTCTTTCGTTAATCATAAATGTTTTTATGAGCTAAAACTTTCAAAAGCCTTTGGCATACATTTATGAGCTTTCATTTTCAAATTGATTGAGGACATCATACATACACATTGTGCATTCATAGTGTGTGTGTGTGTGTGAATTAGATTTTTACTTTCATATCCACCTAATTAAGAGGCATTGTAATGAGCTATTAATTGTATCTCCATCAAGTGTATTATAGACACTACTTAGAGAGATAACCAACCTTTTGGTTGTAGAGGTTATTGCTTAGCCTATGAAAAGCATAACGTAGAGGTTATTGCTTAGCCTTGAAAAGCATATTGTAAAGGTTATTGCTTAGCCTATTGAAAAGCATAAATAGTAGAAATCCGGTGAGGTGTTGGATCACAAGCCGGTAATGGATGTAGGCATTGAGGCCGAACCACTATAAATCCTTGTGTGATGGTACATGCTTTGTGGTGATTGTTTTTATAAGCTTCCGCATTTATTTACTTAATCACCACTTGTGACTAGTTTATTTTAAAGAAGTTAAAATTGGTTTTAATTGGTCACTAATTTGAAGCTCACCCTATTCACCCCCCCCCCCCCTCTAGGGTTCTGATCACGGACTTTCAAATAGAGGGATCGCAAATCATGCTGAGGAGACACATGTGAGTTGTATAATTATCAATATTGTATATAATTATTTATTTCAGTTTCCTAACATATATTAATTACATGACTTATTTGAATGCTTTTATAATACAGCGAAGAATGGAGGAAGCACTGTCGTAATCTGAAATTAACGCTCCAATGGATGAGCAATAGTTGATCTAGAATCTGCTAGGGAAGAGAGTTGTGAGGAGGCAAGGGTACAGCTCAAGGGGCCCATCATCATCTTCTACCAGTACTTCATTGTCATCTGAGATGAGCAACCTATGGCAGCAACTAGCTGATTCGTTGAAGGCACAAGAAGAGTTGCGGCGACGATATGAAGACTTACAGAAGCAAATGCAAGATCAAGTTGCTATACAGGTTCGCATGCAAAGTCAAATTCAGTTGCTGCTTTCCCAGTTGGTATGGATAGTTCGGGCTCCTCCAAAAGTTAGAGATTTGATGGTTTTATAAATTGGCATGGGTCCTCCCTCTTACAAGTTCATTTTGCTCCTAGTTGGTCGTGTTTCTTGGTGTATTTTGGATATTTGTTTTATTGAGATATTTGACTTCTTTTGATTTGGGATGTTACTTTTTATGTGGTATGGACTAGTTTTATGGTTGGTTTTAATTTATTGATGACTCATTCTTTTTTATTTTTTCACGATGAATGTGGGGTTATTTGTTGTTTATCAATGTTTATGCTCGTGCAATGTTGAAAATGTAGATTTGAACATGAAAATATTGTACAGATTTTTTTTTTTTTGAATTTTTTCAATTATATTCTAATTGATAAGAAAAATTATTTCCTGGCACACTTTCTGCATCGCCAAAAAGGGATGTTACAGGCATGGTAAATTTTGTTTACCAATGCCCGACATGCATTCTTCATTAAAGACATTTCCCCGATGCTTCAACACATCGGAGTATGTATTTTCGACGTTGTTTATGCATCGCCAAAATTGAGGGTAACAATTTATAAAAAGAAATTATTTATAAATACCTGGCGTGATTGATGCGTCGTTAAATACTTTTTCTAAAGCTAGTACGTGCGTCGACAAATGTATAACCGACGTTGTTATGCGTCAGCAGTGAGGTGATGTTGACCAGTAAATTTGGTTTTGTACCAATGTTGTCGACAGTGCTGACGTTAGGGATGATGCAACAGTGCGTCGGTGAAAAGCCTTTTTTACCCAATGATAAACATTAATACGTCGGGAATTGTTTTATCGGCATCTGGTAGCCAACATGGTGCCGATGCATTGCAGTGCATCGGTAAAGCCTGTCCCAACGTGGTTTTCGAAATGGTCGGCGCAGAGTGTGCATCAGCAAATATGCAATTTGTTGTAGTGCTTGTCTCTAATAATGCTAGAGGGCCTACAAGCTTTGACACATATCTAATTAAATATTAATTGAAAATCAAATGTGTCAAACACTAAACATCATGTAAAAGTTGTATATATCATCAAAAAAATCTATAGTGCCCTTTGCTATTCATTCCACAATTACCAATAATAAGCTTAAGATCACTTTAGATATGTCTTGCACTGATGTTATGTAATAACATGAGTATGTAATTGTTTTCTATTTGCCAACATTGGCCTATCTTTACTCACATTTTTTGCATTCAATCATAAATATTGATTCAATGCAGTTTACCGCATTGAAAAATGATTTTTTTGGTGATATACAAATGTCTGAAGACAACAATAATGTTGGTTATGGGCTTCGATAAGATCAAGATCATCATATTTCTTCTGAAATACAAAATGGAATGGTATATTGTTAACAACCATATCATATACGCTGAAACGATTACGAATTGTGTTAATGTGAAATATTTTTCATTTGCATAGGAAATGGGGACCTACAGATGCATCCCCACTAACCCATGGGGAGTGAGAGTTGAACGAGGGACAAATGGACTATGTAAGACAAGCGGGACTAGATCGTTTGGCCTAGATGTGATGGATGCGATTTGATCATGTCCTAATTACTGGGTTGGTCGAATGATAGCGGCCGGAGATGAATACATTTCACTTCCTGTTAGACCCCGACCCAGACCAAGTCGATTAGTGTGCGATTAGTATGTGTTTAGTCCTAAGTGGGTTTAGTTATTGTTGGGTTAGAAGTAATTAGTTTAGTCTTGGACATAGCTTTGGGAATTTTGAGAACGTTAGTATTAGTCAGACACACTCAGGAAGGCCTGAGTGCACGTGTAAGCTTGGGAGATCGTATCGGTTTCCGTGTGATTGTGATCTTGATTTCATTTGGATGATCTTTCTATGTGTTACAACTTTCGTCTTAAGCACATTCATGTTTGAAGCCCAAAAACCCAAGTTTTGGCCCAAAGAGGGTGAAATTGTCTTTTATGCACAAATCTGGACACAATTTTCGAGATCTCAAAACCATGTCAAAAATATACTTGTTGGAAACTAGATATTTCGACGATCGTTTTATCCTTCTTCGTCGAAGTCATCCGAGGCCCACGAGTTCGTGTTTTGGTCATTTCAAAGTTCAAGTAATTGGGCCCCTTTTTGCTAATGTCTTAAGTCAACCCATCTCTTTCCCCCTTTTTACTCTTTTCATTCTAAAACCCAAATCTCTGCAATCTCTTGACCTAGGGTGAGAAACCTTCTTTCTCTTCCATTTTCCTCATCTTGCATGATCTAACTTGAAGACTCCAAAGAAGATTTCTAGGCTACCATCTTCTTCCTCTCATCCCAAGCTTCCTATTGATATCATCTTCTTGAAAGTTAAGGTTGGGAAAGCCCTCCATTTGTCTTCATTCCTCTTGTTTGGGCATTTCTAGGTAAGAGCTTCAATCCATACTTTTCATGAAGTCTTTTGGTTCCTTAAAGATCTTGTTTTCCATGTTACAAACCCTTTTGGTAAAATGGGTTCTTTGGTTCCATTTTTTAGTGAGCTTTGTGTGGTTTCCATGGGTTTTGTAGTCTTTGGATTGGCTTGAGTGAAGTGCTTGGAGAAGAGTGTTTAGCATTTGGGCAAGGCAAGTAATCTTTATAGGTTTAATGTGCATGTGTATTTTGATTCCATTGTTATTTTAGAAATTGTGCATTTGATTTGTTTATAAGCTCCATGATCATGTTTTCGTTGGATTGAATGTTTGAAATTGAGAAAAATGTGTGTTTTGTCCCTTGGAGAGCATGTAGGCTCAGGGAGTATAAGTGGAATGAGGAACAAGAAGAAGGGAAGGAAGAAATGTAAAAATCTGAACTGGACTGCATTTTCCCGTGCAGTTTTCGGTCAGCTGTCGGTCGGCTGGCTGCTAGCCGAAATCCTCATTTCGGTTAACCGCGAGCTAACCGAGCTCGGCGGTTCCTTTTCCAGAGGCTAACATTACGGCCGTGGGTTACGGTCAGCCTGACGGTCGACGAGCGGCTAGCCGCCCTACCCCACATCGGCTAACCGCTGGCCAACCGCGCGTTGTCGGTTCCTTTTCCCGAGAGCTACATTTCAGACTGGGTTTCAGCGGTCAGCTTATGGCTAACCGCCAAGTCCCAGTTCGGCTAACCGTAAGCTAACCGCAGTAATTCGGTTCCTTTTCCAGAGGGCTGCACTGGACCTGGATTTCCAGCGGTCAGCTTGTCGGTCAGCTGGCGGCTAGCCGCTAGACCCTAGTTCGCCAGATTTTTGTCAAATTTCCTGTTTTGAAAAGATTTTTGCAAGAATGAAAACTAGAACATGTTAAGTGGCCTTTAGCCTGATATTATGCACTCGAAACCCAAGATATCCTTGAACCTCCGGGGCACCAATCCTGTTTTAATTCCAACATCTGGGCTTCAACTGCACAACGATCAACCAAAGGTCCTTGCATGAGCTTGATAGGCTTTGTATTCGTACTTCGGTTTTGATATAATGAATATCATCGTGTACTCGTTTTGAAGTTTAGTACAAGCTCGTTTTGAAGACGTGTTTTAAGAAGAAAGGGATCACTTCCTAAGCGTGTTATGCATATTAATTATGCCCCTGCTAGTCGTGTTCATCATGTTAAAATAAGTGATTTCCCCCTTTTTATCTCGACATGTTTTGATAATGTTTCGCGTGTTTTGTGCATTCATGAACTAAGTAACACCACTGAGCTTGGACTGCCTTTTCAGTTTGATCCACTATCTGGGGGTCCTTAAACATGTGGACTGTCTGCAGACTGGTCGTGTATTTATTGCACATCGTGCGTGTCCGGTTCCGCGGCCTGAATTCTCTTCTTTGTGGGAAATCGTGTCGTGCTTATATTATGTATATCGTGCTTGTCGTGCGTGCTTGCTCTTTTCATTATATATAAATGATAGAGAAATGATGGGCTCTTTGTGGATTGTAACTATTCATGATATATTATGTACTCATGCTAGTTTGTTTTAGTATCTCAGCTCTGTTATTTATTTCTACAAATGTACCACAGTCATTATTAGTGTTTTAAATAAAGGATTTGCTTATATGTTTTCTTACACGTTATTGTTTCATGCTTGCACCTAAATTGATTACCTGCCAAACCGTTGTGTTTGACCCTTGTTTGTTGGTGCCCAGGTGCAGGAGACATTGCCTTTGAGGAGGAGCGTCAGGAGGAGGCTTGCGAGCCAACCCCTGTGAGAGAGTGGCAGCCCAACGATGTCATCTAGACGTCGGGCGGGTTCTTGAGTCTCGCCATCTTTTGTTGGGGTTTCTTTTTTTATTTTGGAGAAGTGTATTGGCCTCTGTTGGCCTCTTATGGAATTGTGACGAAACTTAACTTACTTTTGAATTAGTCTCATAACTTGAATATTAATGGGAATGCCTTGTTAGCTTCTTTCTTTGATACTATGTCTTGTTATTATTTGTCATGGCACTTAAATATTTTATTGGTGCTCAGCTTGATGTGTTTTGCTACACGCTTCCGCATACTTGATCGTGTGAGTCAGATTCCGCGTGTCTTTGGGAATCCTCACCGCGGGAACCTGTGGGAAAGTATATCTCCAAATCTCCGAAGTAAACACAATCAACACGTCGCGGGCCCGGGGATCCGTTCCGGGGTTGCGACAGGACTGGTATCAGAGCGGGACATGTTTCAGGCACTTAAAAGAAACTAGAAAGGTCTTAGGAACGTGGCGAGGATTCGTGAGTTCGATAGATTCGTTGGTATATGACCTTAGAAACCCTTGTACCATGATCATTGTGTACTAACTCTTTGTTTTACAGCAATATGCCTCCAAGAAAAGCTCCAAACCAGCATGCTTCAGGCAGTAATCAGAATGAGTCCGACGCATCTGATACACCAGCAGCCACACAATTTCAGGAACTGATGCAAGCCATGATAGCACAACAAAGACAGGCTAATGAGAACCAGGCCAGATTTCAAGAACAGTTGGCAAAGAAGGATGATGAGATGGCACAAGTCCAGAGGCAACTTTTGGAAGTACTTCAGAACAGGAATGTAGCACCACCCGTGGGTCCGCAGATTGTTATACAAATTAGGGATCCTGACCCTAATGCACTATTTGAGAAGTTTAGGAAGAGAGCACCGAAAGAATTTTCGGGCAATGAGGACCCGCTAGTGGCAGACGACTGGCTAGTCAATACGGAGAAGATCTTTGATGTCTTCATGTGCACGGGTATACAGAAGGTCAACCTCACAGCTTCATTATTTTATGGGCTTGCAGACCGATGGTGGCAAACAGTCAAGGACCCATATGCCGTGATGGCTGACGAGGAAGCATGGGCAGCATTCAAGACACAGTTTCAAGATAAATATATTCCCTCTCATGTCAATAGGCAGAAGGCTATTGAGTTTCAACAGCTTAAGCAAGGGAGCATGACGGTGCTAGACTATGTCACCAAATTTGAAAGATTGGCTAGATATGCTACTGAGCTGATTGACACTGAAAGGAAGAAGATAACAAAGTTTTTGGAAGGGTTGAATCCGATCATCATGAGGGATGTCATAGGGGTAGTTCCTCCAGCTACATACGATGAGGCAGTCAAACGGGCATATACATTTGAAGACATTAATAACATGATTGTTCAGGACAGGAAGCAACAATATTAGCAGCAGAATCAGAGGCAGCAGCAGGGCAAGAAGCCAAGGTAAGAACAAGGTCATGTGAGACAGGGTTGTGGCCATTGTGGAAAGAATCATGAAACACACGAATGTCGTAAGGCCATGGGTGCTTGTTTCAAGTGTGGGGCTATGAACCATGCAATCAAAGATTGCCCACTACTTCAGAATCAAGGGAACAGAAACCAGCAGCAGAGACAAGTAGCTCCTCAGAATCAAGCATCAGCTCAGAATCAGATTAGACCACCTCAGCAGCAGCAGCAGGCTAGGCAACCAGCACAAAACCAGAATGCTCGTCCCCCTCAGCAGAACAGACATGGCCAAGGAAGGCAGAATCAAGTACCAAACAGACTACAGATGCATGGACATTTGTATTATCTCAACCGTGCTGATGCTGAAGCGGCAGGAGACGTGGTAGAAGGTAAACTTCTTGTTTGTGGGGTAGAAGCTCAGATTTTATTTGACCCTGGATCCACACATTCCTTTGCATCCCCTAGTTTTGCTAAGTTAATTGATGCACCATGTAGTGAATTGGATTACATTTTAGTAGTGACCACTCCAGTAGGGAAACAAGTTGTGTGTAGAAACCATTACCCTAGTTGTACAGTTTTGTTAGGAGATGTTAATTTACCGGCCAACCTCATAGTTTTGGACATGCATGATTTTGATGTCATATTAGGCATGGATTGGTTAGAAGCATATCATGCCACCATGGATTGTTTTAGTAAGACCATCACATTCAGATTCCAAGGGCCACAGGCAGAATTGATATTTCAGGAGAACAGGAGAAAATCTCAGGCAGGGTTTATTTCAGTTTTGAAGGCAAGCAGATTAGTTCAGAGTGGGTGTCAGGCATTTATTGCGTTTATCACGGAGGATAAACAGTCCCAAGGGGTGGAGGATATCCCCATTGTGTGTGAATTTCCGGATGTTTTTCCAGAAGAAATCCCGGGTTTACCACCAATTAGAGAAGTTGAGTTCACGATTGAGCTCCTTCCAGGGACAACTCCGATCTCGATTGCACCATACAGGATGGTTCCAGCAGAAATGGGTGAGCTAAATCTCCAATTGCAAGATTTGTTGAGCAAAGGCTTTATTAGACCAAGTGTTTCACCGTGGGGAGCACCGGTGTTGTTCATGAAAAAGAAGGATGGAAGTTTAAGAATGTGCATAGATTACCGGAAGTTGAACCATGTGACCGTGAAGAACAAGTATCCATTCCCAAGGATAGACGAATTGTTTGAACAATTGCAAGGAGCAGCCTATTTTTCCAAGATAGACTTGAGGTCAGGGTATCATCAGTTGAGAGTTAGAGACTCAGATGTTCAGAAGACAGCTTTTAGAACAAGATATGGGCACTATGAGTTCTTAGTGATGCCCTTTGGTTTGACAAATGCACTCGCAGTCTTTATGGCTTTGATGAACAAGGTCTTTGCACCTTATTTGGACCACTCTACAGTAGTGTTTATTGATGATGTCCTCGTGTATTCTAAGAGTAAGAAGGAACATGAAGAACATTTGAGGACAGCGTTGCAGCTCTTGAGGGACAACCAGTTATATGCAAAACTCAGTAAGTGTGAATTCTGGTTAGAGCAAGTTGCTTTTCTAGGCCACATCATCTCCAGAGAAGGTTTAGCAGTTGATCCAACTAAGATAGAGGCAGATGTTAGTTGGGTAAGGCCAAGCAGTGTGACAGAAATTAGAAGCTTTTTTGGGTTAGCAGGCTACTACAGAAGATTTGTCTAGGGTTTTTCGTCCATTGCAGCCCCGTTGACAAAATTGACTAGGAAGAATGTCCCATTTGTGTGGACCGATCAGTGTAAAACCAGTTTTCAAGAGTTGAAAGGAAGGTTAACCACAGCCCCAATCCTTACGTTACCCTCGAGCAACGGCGGATTTATTGTTTATACAGATGCTTCGAATGTGGGACTGGGTTGTGTATTGATGCAAGAGGGCAAGGTGATTGCTTATGGCTCGAGACAGCTGAAGGACCATGAGAAGAATTATGCGACTCACGACTTGGAGTTGGCAGCAGTTGTCTTCGCATTGAAGATGTGGAGACACTACCTTTACGGAGAGAAATTTGAGGTCCATTCAAATCACAGAAGTTTACAGTATTTGTTCTCGCAGAAAGATTTGAATATGCGGCAGAGACGGTGGATGGAGTATATCAAAGATTATGACTTTCCAATCAAGTATCATCCAGGCAAAGTGAATGTGGTAGCAGATGCTTTGAGTAGGAAATCAGTGGCTATGGCCAATTTGAGAGGAATGGGTGTCTTACAGCAGTTTGAAGAGTTGGGCGTAGAAGTGCAAACCCTGAGATTGGGTGCAATGTTAGCGAATATGACAGTATCAGATCCTACCTTCATTCAGAAGATCAAGAAAAATCAGTTGCAAGACTCAGACTTGGCCAAGATAGTAGAAGTTATTACGGAATGTCCCGATTTCAAGATGGTGAATGGGATATTGTATTTCCGTGACCGGTTGTGTGTGCCGAATGTGGATGATTTGAAGAATGAGATAATGAACGAAGCTCACAGCATGAGATATTCTATGCATCCGGGTAGCACGAAGATGTACCACAATTTGAAGAATAGATTTTGGTGGAACAACATGAAGAGAGAGATAGCAGCTTTTGTGTCTCGTTGTCTAACTTGTCAGTTGATCAAGGCAGAGCATCAGAAGCCTCCAGGCTTGTTACAACCATTGGAAATTCCGGAGTGGAAATGGGAGCACATCACCATGGATTTCGTTTCCGGTTTGCCAAATACCAAGAAGGGAAATAATGCAATTTGGATCATTATAGATCGTCTGACAAAGTCTGCTCATTTCATTCCGATGAAGACAGGGCATATGATGCATATGGCACCACTTGCGAAGTTGTTCGTTGATGAGATTGTTAGTAAACATGGTCAGCCCGTCTCCATTACTTCAAACAGAGACAGTAGGTTTGTTTCAAAGTTTTGGAAGACTCTTCATGAGTCGATGGGTACCAAACTTCAGTTCAGCACAGCTTATCATCCTCAGACCGATGGTCAGTCAGAAAGGACGATACAGACTCTCGAAGACATGTTGCGTGCTTGTGTATTGGATTTCAAGATTCAGTGGGATGAGTGCTTACCTCTTTGTGAATTCGCTTATAATAATAGTTACTGAAAGTCCTTGGGATCCTAACCCTAGAGGGGGGGTGAATAGGGTGCGCTACAATTATGACCAATTTAAATCAAATTTAACTTCTTAACATAAACTAGTCACAAGTGATGATTAACCATACAATATGCGGAAGCTAATAAAACAATCACCACAAGCAAACACCACAACACCGAGGTTTATAGTGGTTCGGCCTCAATGCCTACGTCCACTACCGGCTTGTGATTCAATCACCCCACCGGATTTCCACTATTTATGCTTTTTACTAGGCTAAGCAATAACCCTTACAATGTTGTTTTTCTTGGCTAAACAACAACCTCTCAATGTGCTTTTATAGGCTAAGCAATAACCTTTACAAAATGCTTTTCTTAGGCTAAGCAATAACCTTACAAGATAAAGATTTCTCTAAGAAAGTGTCTTCTCAAAAGATCACTCTAAGAGATTACAATTTAAGCTCAAATTAATTTGCCTCTAAATAGGCGGATATGAAAATGAAAACTAACTCACACAAACACTCAAAGAAATGCAAAGATGTATGCTTATGAAGTGTGTGTGTGAAAACTTCAATCAAGTTTAAAAGTAAGCTCAATCAATTTATGCTTAATGCAATTTGAAAGTTTAAGGCACAAAAAGATATGATTGAAGTTCTATGCAAATCACTTGAACAATTACACACTTGTGAATGATATGAAAATCTAAAGATCACAAGTTGTATGAAAGTGTTTAAGCCTAATCAAGTGATGCATGTGCAATGTTGTTTTCAAAACTAATTTGACTAAAGATTAAATGAATGAAAACAACAAGGGAAGTTTCAACCAAGTGAAATAATCATGCAATAAAAGAAATCAAAGTTTTAGGCTAAGCATGATTAAGAAAGTTTAAAACAAAACTTGGGTTGAAATCAAAGTGATGAATCCAATCTTGAATATCAAAGATGAAGGGAAGAATGGATTCAACATATCATTGTTATCATGCTTAAAATCATTTTCCAAAGTTCAAATAAAGCACATAACAAATGATTAATTAAAAGTAAAACTTACTTGGAGATTTAACTTAGTTGATCCAAGCTTAAGCTTCACTTAATGACCCCTTTGGTCTCTCTTAGTTCATCCCCTTTGTCTTGTCTCAAAGCTCCTCAAAGAAGGCTTAAAAATCTCCAACTTTGGACAAAGGAAAGAACTCATTTATATAGCCAAAAATGCCCAACGGCTAGTCCTCGGTCACCTGCACACAGGCCTCGGTCGACCGGGAAGGCACAACGGTCATATTTCTGACCGTTGGCAAGATACAGTTCAGAAACTGCTGACTCGACCGACAGTGGTCCCGGTCGACCGGGAAGCAGGTCTCGGTCGACCGGCGACACTGCCAGGTCACTCCCCTTTTGCAAAATTTCCAACTTTTGCACATTTGAAGGTATTTCTTTGGGGAACTTTTTGGCCACTAAATCAAGCTTGAATAACATGTTTTAAGTCATTCTAAGAAGTTTAAAAACATGAAACACAAGGAGCCTAAAATGATTTGAAACTTTAAAACCAAAGGCTAGCTTGATTTCTAAAAACTCTTTTCAAATGAAAATGCATACAAAACTGATTCTGAAAGTGATGAATGTATGCAAGGCTCAAACCTAAATTCTCAAAATGATTTTCCAAATGTAATGCACAAAGAATTAGGTTTTCAAAAGAGTCTGTATTCTAAAACCAATGCATCCAAGATTAGGACCAAAACATGCATAAAACAAATACTTTTCCAAACCTAAAAACCAATGCATGTATAAAACTAGATTTCAAGGTTTTCTAAAACAATGCATGAGTGCAAATTCAAATGATGTGAATATGTTAATGCATCCATCAAATTGCAAATACAAAATCCCTAACAGTTACCACTCGAGCATTGGTATGGCACCTTTCGAGGCACTTTATGGTAGAAGATGCAGAACTCCGGTTTACTGGGAAGAAGTCGGTGAACGTAGTTTCCATGGACCGACGATAGTTGGAGAGACAAGTGACAAAGTCAAGTTGATTCAGGAACGTTTGAAGATCGCCCGAAGTAGGCAGAAGAGTTATGCAGATACTCGCAGAAGAGAATTACAGTTTCAAGTGGGTGACAAGGTGTTCTTGAAGATCTCACCAGTTAGAGGGACTTTGAGGTTTGGACAGAAGGGCAAATTGTCTAGAAGGTTCATTGGTCCGTATGAGATTTTGAGCAAGATTGGAGATGTTGCTTATAGGCTTGGGTTACCGCCAGAACTCTCCGGGGTACACAATGTATTTCATGTTTCTATGCTCAAGAAATATGTCTCTAGTCCTGCACACATTCTACAGCATGAGCCTTTAGAGATTCGGAAAGATGCCTCGTATGTGGAAAGACCGATCAAGATCATTGACACCAACGAGCAAGAATTGAGAAACCGAACTATTCATTGGGTCAAGGTACTGTGAAAAAATCACGAGCCAGAGGAAGCCACCTGGGAATTGAGAGAGCAAGTGCAGAGGAAGTATCCACAGCTTTTACCAGAGGTAATTGTTTGATTTATTTGGTGGACCAAATATCCTAAGGGGTGGAGGATGTTAGACCCCGACCCAGACCAAGTCGATTAGTGTGCGATTAGTATGTGTTTAGTCCTAAGTGGGTTTAGTTATTGTTGGGTTAGAAGTAATTAGTTTAGTCTTGGACATAGCTTTGGAAATTTTGAGAACGTTAGTATTAGTCAGACACACTCAGGAAGGCCTGAGTGCACGTGTAAGCTTGGGAGATCGTATCGATTTCCGTGTGATTGTGATCTTGATTTCATTTGAATGATTTTTCTATGTGTTACAACTTTCGTCTTAAGCTCATTCATGTTTGAAGCCCAAAAACCCAAGTTTTGGCCCAAAGAGGGTGAAATTGTCTTTTATGCACAAATCTGGACACAATTTTCGAGATCTCAAAACCATGTCAAAAATATACTTGTTGGAAACTAGATATTTCGACGATCGTTTTATCCTACTTCGTCGAAGTCATCCGAGGCCTACGAGTTCGTGTTTTGGTCATTTCAAAGTTCAAGTAATTGGGCCCCTTTTTGCTAATGTCTTAAGTCAACCCATCTCTTTCCCCCTTTTTACTCTTTTCATTCTAAAACCCAAATCTCTGCAATCTCTTGACCTAGGGTGAGAAACCTTCTTTCTCTTCCATTTTCCTCATCTTGCATGATCTAACTTGAAGACTCCAAAGAAGATTTCTAGGCTACCATCTTCTTCCTCTCATCCCAAGCTTCCTATTGATATCATCTTCTTGAAAGTTAAGGTTGGGAAAGCCCTCCATTTTCTTCATTCCTCTTGTTTGGGCATTTCTAGGTAAGAGTTTCAATCCATACTTTTCATGAAGTCTTTTGGTTCCTTAAAGATCTTGTTTTTCATGTTACAAACCCTTTTGGTAAAATGGGTTCTTTGGTTCCATTTTTGAGTGAGTTTTTGTGTGGTTTCCATGGGTTTTGTAGTCTTTGGATTGGCTTGAGTGAAGTGCTTGGAGATGAGTGTTTAGCATTTGGGCAAGGCAAGTAATCTTTATAGGTTTAATGTGCATGTGTATTTTGATTCCATTGTTATTTTAGAAATTGTGCATTTGATTTGTTTATAAGCTCCATGATCATGTTTTCGTTGGATTGAATGTTTGAAATTGAGAAAAATGTGTGTTTTGTCCCTTGGAGAGCATGTAGGCTCAGGGAGTATAAGTGGAATGAGGAACAAGAAGAAGGGAAGGAAGAAATGTAAAAATCTGAACTGGACTGCATTTTCCCGTGCAGTTCGGTCAGCCGACGGTCGGCTGGCGGGTAGCCGAAATCCTCATTTCGGTTAACCGCGAGCTGACCGAGCTCGGCGGTTCCTTTTCCAGAGGCTAACATTGCGGCCATGGGTTACGGTCAGCCTACGGTCAGCGAGCGGCTAGCCGCCCTACCCCACGTCGGCTAACCGCTGGCCAACCGCGCGTTGTCTGTTCCTTTTCTCGAGAGCTACATTTCAGACTGGGTTTCAGCGGTCAGCCCTACGGTCAGCTTACGGCTTACCGCCAAGTCCCAGTTCGGTTAACTGTTAGCTAACCGCAGTAATTCGGTTCCTTTTCCAAAGGACTGCAGTGGACCTGGATTTCCAGCGGTCAGCTAGTTCGACTAGCTGACACCTGACCGCGAGGTGACCAAAATTGTCAAATTTCCTGTTTTGAAGAGATTTTTGCAAGAATGAAAACTAGAACATGTTAACTGGCCTTTCGCCTGATATTATGCACTCGAAACCCAAGATGCCCTTGAACCTCCGGGGCACCAATCCTGTTTTAATTCCAACATCTGGGCTTCGACTGCACAACGATCAACCAAAGGTCCTTGCATGAGCTTGATAGGCTTTGTATTCGTACTTCGGTTTCGATATAATGAATATCATCATGTACTCGTTTTGAAGTTTAGTACAAGCTCGTTTTCAAGACGTGTTTCAAGAAGAAGGGGATCGCTTCCTAAGCGTGTTATGCATATTAATTATGCCCTTGCTAGTCGTGTTCATCGTGTTTTAATAAGTGATTTCCTCCTTTTTATCTCAACATGTTTTGATAGTGTTTCGCGTGTTTTGTGCATTCATGAACTAAGTAACACCACTGAGCTTGGACTGCCCTTTCAGTTTGATCCACTGTCTGGGGGTCCTTAAACATGTGGACTGTCTGCAGACTGGTCGTGTATTTATTACACATCGTGCGTGTCCGGTTCCGTGGCCGGAATTCCCATCTTTGTGGGAAATCGTGTCCTGCTTATATTATGTATATCGTGCTTGTCGTGCGTACTTGCTCTTTTCATTATATATAAATGATAGAGAAAGGATGGGCTCTTTGTGGATTGTAACTATTCATGATATATTATGTACTCATGCTAGTTTGTTTTAGTATCTCAGCTCTGTTATTTATTTCTACAAATGTACCACAGTCATTATTAGTGTTTTGAATAAAGGATTTGCTTATATGTTTTCTTAAACATTATTGTTTCATGCTTGCACCTAAATTGAATACCTGCCAAACCGTTGTGTTTGACCCTTGTTTGTTGGTGCCAAGGTGCAGGAGACGTTGCCTTTGAGGAGGAGCGTCAGGAGGAGGCTTGCGAGCCAACCCCTGTGAGAGAGTGGCAGCCTGACGATGTCATCTAGACGTCGGGCGGGTTCTTGAGTCTCGTCATCTTTTGTTGGGGTTTCTTTTGTTATTTTGGAGAAGTGTATTGGCCTCTGTTGGCCTCTTATGGAATTGTAACAAAACTTAACTTACTTTTGAATTAGTCCCATAACTTGAATATTAATGGGAATGCCTTGTTAGATTCTTTCTTTGATACTATGTCTTGTTATTATTTGTCATGGCACTTAAATATTTTATTGGTGCTCAGCTTGATGTGTTTTGCTACACGCTTCCGCATACTTGATCGTGTGAGTCAGATTCCGCGTGTCTTTGGGAATCCTCACCGCGGGAACCTATGGGAAAGTATATCTCCAAATCTCCGAAGCAAACACAATCGACACGTCGCGGGCCCGGGGACCCGTTCCTGGGTCGCGACACTTCCCCACCGGAGAGGCTACAGTAACATTGGAGGATGTATCCTACATCTACGGCCTGCCGATAAATGGTCCGTCTATCACTAGACGTACATATTCGTATTACAATCTTGTAGAAGTATTTGAAGAGTTGCTTAGGAGATTCCCCCAAACCGGGCATAGTCTACAGTGGGATATCGATTAAGCTAACATGGCTGAAACGTTACTTTTGTCCTAGCACAACAGATAGGAAGAAGAAGCTCACAGCAGCCCAAGAAGTGTACAATGCTTGGGCTTACTTGCTCTTTTTAGTTTCTAGTCAAATTATGTCAAATTCCTGGGGAGCTGGGGACCCTTTCATCTTCTTGAATTGTTTAGGGAGTTCACACCTTACACATGGCCCATACCTGTTTAGCGAACTTGTACCGTATGTTAAATAAGGGAGTTAGGTGGAACGGGATTAGAATAGATGAGGATAGAGATGAAGCAGAACTTGCTAGGGTTGATCCCCCAGACGACAGTGACGCATTTGACAAGAAGTTCAAGACATTATCGGGCCCACTACAGCTTCTACAGGTGAGCAGTTTATGTTGTGTTACTTTTGTTCATTGTGTGTGCCATCATTATAATGATTTGGTGATTCGCAGGAATGGTCTTCGTTAGATTATATGGTCTCAATCCAGTGGATGATGTAATAAATTGATTTATTTCTTTATTTATCAATATAATCATGCTTTCCTTTCATGAGATGAATGATGTTTTATTATTTACTTGCACATAACCAATACGAATGACATAATGATTTATGAGATGAACCGGAGTCCACAAGTATATTAAATGTAATACATGTGTGTGGATGAGATCCACATACGGGAGACATGTGTCATAAATTTTATACTTGAATTTATTCACAACTGGTGATGAGATTGGACATCTCATCTGACAATGTTACAGCATTATGATCACTATGAGATAGTGTGATTTTTCTCGGTCATCAAAGTGTAAAACTCTGGATCATTGTGCTAATAGATTGGATGTATTGAAAGAAAATGAGAAGCACCTTATGAAACACTGTCTTTAATTTAACGTCCGCTCTCATAATTTCCTAACAATAGGTTCTTAATCTTGAGACATTAATGAACTCAAGTTTCTATCTATTCATTTGCTTTGAGTCATCAATCAGTGAGGCCAATTGTAGATTAATACCTCAATGTCTTGGGTATGTGGTAGTAGGACTGTGGGAACATTCAATGGTCAAGATGGAATCTATCTTCATTATCCCCTTATGCCAATTAATGAATTTATCATTGGAAAGTGCACACACATCTCAATTAAGAGTTAATTGGATGGTACTGATGATCACAGTGTTTGATTGGTTCTCAAGGATAATAAGATATGGATCTAAGATTAGATGGACAAGTTTAATCCATGGATATAGATGGAGGGGCCTACTTGTGGTCATAGGAAAGTTTAAGGTCTTCTTATAATTAATTCATAAGACTGGAGTACAGCTGCATTTATATAGTGGAGTTATTTACAATTAATTGTGGGCCCGGATTGCACATGAGATGTGGGGTCAGGGTATCCCAGTCGGAGCCAGCTTTCTATGGAATCCCTAGTGGTCCCCACACTAGCCCAAGAGTAGATCATTACTAATTCTACTTGAACTCAAAAGAAAAGGAAACAGAAAGTTACTAATTGTTATGGAAGTGGGACTTCTAATAATAATTAGAAAGAAGAAAGTTGCTAATTGTTATGGAAGTGAGACTTCTATTATAAATTAGTAAGAGGAGATGGCTTAGAGCTATATATAAGGAGATAAAGGAGGTGGACATCCAACCCTTGGAATCCACACCCAACCATTGTGCAAGAGTTGCACACGCCTCTCTCTCCTCTCCTCCTTCTTTTGGTTTCTCTTCTGGTTTGCCTTTGAGGTTCTAGTAGTTTTCTTTTGGAGATCCCACCATTCTCCTTAAGGAAAGAAATCTGAAGCGGGTCATAGCATGGAAGACAATTAGGTATTGGAGATCCTAATTTGCTACAAAGAAAAGTTCTTCATCTAGCAAGTTGTCAACTTCTTTATTAGAGCACAATCGAGTTCCAAAGGTATAATCTACTACCTTGTATGTTGTAGATTTGTTATGGATGTATGGTGATGCTTTTATTTATCTTAGAGATAGTGTTTTACTGATCTTGATCATGAGTTTGAGGTTCTTGGATTCTAGATGTGGTTTATGGCCTTATGGGTCTTGATCCCTGAGTCAAGTGAGTCAAAAGTTTTTGAAACCTATCCACGAGACCCACCTATTTCCAACAATCTTACCAAAGAATGGTTATAGGACGATCGTTGAGGCCTTCTCAATATGGGAACCAAGACATTCAAATGGCTATAGGATGATCACTGAGGCCTTCTCAGTATGGGAACCAAGACATTTGGTTCCCATTGATAACGACATGGGTCAACAGGTTGAAAGGGATACAACACCTGACAACTGTGAGACTTTTCCGCAAACAACTCCATAACCTCACAGTGGAGCAAGTTATCATTTTATTGCACTCTATCTTGTAATATTGAAGCAAGAAAGTTTGTTATTCATGTGCTAATTAGCAAATTCATGATGGACAGTTTGAATGAAAACCGTATAAAATATTTGGGAAGCCTTTATTAAAGGAAGTACCAAAGGCCAATCGAGAACTTTTCACTTCTTCAAAGGCTCTCATATTCTATTGGGTGCTAGAGTGTCGCAACACCTAAAGGGTTATGAAATAATTTGGGTTGAGATAAGTTGTTCCTCCACAGTTTGAGATGTCGTTTTCAAGGAAGGAGCAAATTGAAAGAGTCATTATAGACTACAGCATAATGTATTATGCAGAGACTCAATTGTGGGAAGTGCGGTTGAGAAATGTGCTCAAAGGGAAGAAATCATCTAGTGGGGAGCACAACGAGGAGTACATGGTTTGATATTCCACGAATACCAATATGCAAATAGGCCGAGCTAGGCGTGATGAAATCCCTCAAAGAAATTATGCAAAACAGCCCCAAGAACATGATCCTAGCGGCTACCAAAAACGGGCATGAATATTTCGGTTTGCACTTCATTAATTCAATCATCTGAACTTAAGTTCATCTATTACTTAAGACATTTTGTTTGGTGTCAATCACAAGTCTCCAAATTTCTTCACCACATTGAAAGGTCATGTGATCGAGTCTTGAGTTTGAAATCGGGGTTGAGAAGTTCATCTCGTCGTTGAAGAGCAAAGTGCAGAGATTTAAGGCTGCTTTTGGGAGTGCGTATGAGAACTAGGAGGAGACATGTTGTAGTTCTCAATTCGACGATGATAAGCAATTGGTATGAACCATGTCTCTTTTTGGAGTGCCTATAATTCATTAGCTTAAAATTCTATTGATATCCATCTAACTCTGTGATCATTTCAAATGTCGTTACACCCAAGCAGGCCATATGGAAAAAGTCGTCATCAAAGAGCCCGGCGAAGAAGAAATGGAGGAAGTTTGTTCCACTAGTCCTTGAAAATCCCTCTATCAAGGCCTCATCCCCACACACCGGATTTGAAGGACAAAGTCAGCCTTCTGAAGTGGAAGCTAGTATCCCACCAAATGAAAATGCCAATTTTTTTTCCAATTAAAGACCTATGTCATTCATGTAAACATTGTGCTCATAAGGTCTGTATGCCAACGCAGCTTTCCAAAACTTCATTACAATACCCTGATCGTTGAAAGTTGTCTTAATATTCTATGCTATACGATGACAACAAAAGGAGTGGTGTGTGCTAGGCATTATGGATTTAACTGTAAGAATAAGACTTTGTTGGCGGCCAAAGACAATTGTGAGATCATTTGGCTCACCCAATGCCATCAACAGGCTGACAAGGAACCACTCCCAACTATCACGACGCTCTGCTTCAGCAAAGGCGAATGCTATAGGAAACAATTGATGATTTGCATCATGTGTGATGGCTACTAGTATCACTCTAGGATACTTTCCACGAAGGTGCGATGCATCCATTGCTATCATTGGCCTTCAAGAAGTTCGGAATGACTGTAAGCACGTAACGAAAGCCCAGAAGAAACATCTAAACTGGTCATCCGTTGTGATGTCGATCTTCGTGACTGTCCCGGGGTTGGTCCTTTGCAGCTCATTGCAATAGAATGGTAATATCTGAAATGACTCCCCGTACGATCCTCGCACTTTACACAGTGCCATCTCCCTAGCCATATGTGCCTTCTTATAGGAAATGCGGGTGTCAAACTCCATTTGATATTTATTAATTATATCTTTTGGTTTGAGATTATCATTGCATCGTACCCTCTCTTCAATGAACTCCACTACCAGCTTCGCAGATGCTTGCCGATGGGCTATCCCCATCATTGATTTAGAGCAATAATACTTGGATATGTACTTCCAAACTTTGAAATGGGGACCCAAATCCACCATAGAGGCATGTATGTGCCAAGGATAATTAACACATGTGCAACGCGCCGTGACCATCTTCATGTCAGTTCTTTTGTGTTTCAAGGTGAGGTTGATGTATATTGCATACTTTGTCAAGCCTCTTCTAAAAGCTTTATGGTCGAAAAACTCACGAATTAGCCACATCTCCCTTATGGAATTGTCTCTTTCTTCGGGTATGACAAGTTCAGGGACCATCGTGTCCACGTACGTGGGTTCCTGATTCAAACTTCTTGTTATCTTTTCGTCCCCTGCTTCTATTGGATACACGTCCTTAAACTTCCTTCCATATCCCCAGAAATGGGTGGAGCGCTTCTAAAAGTATGGACACCCTCGAATCTAAACCTATATATCAGTTCGTTGGTATCATCACACATGGGTTGATCCTCATCTGTCATGACATTCATTGTCGATGGAAAATTGACATCATTGTCCTCCTTTAGATCAATGGTTGCGACATGGATTAAAAAACCGGCCGATACCGGTTCATATCGGCCGATATGAACCGGTATCGGCCGATACCGCACCGATATCTCAGTGAGATATCGGTAGCAGGAAAATTCTTCAAAATCTCGGTCCATCTCGGCCGAGATTTTGATCATCTCGGATTTAGTGGTATCTCGGCCGATATTTTGAAAATATCGGCCGAGATAGAGGTATCATGTTTTTTTTTTTTTTTTTTTTTTTTTATAGATGAAGCATAGAGGCTTGTCACTTACTCACTTGTGTTGTTTTCTTCATTTAGAAGTTAGATCTACATACTTTCATGCTAGATCTACTCATACACATGATTTTGAACTTTTTTTTCAAAAAAAAAATTCCGGATTTTTTAATATTTGAATTATAATATATCATTTTTTGGGGATTTCATCATAAATATGTTGTTTTAATGATTCATGATCATTGTATGGTGTGTAAATGATTGATCTACATACTTTTATGTTAGATCTATATATTTAGGATTTTGAAAATGATTTTATTAATTTTTGTTCTCCAAAAAATAATTGTTGTTACTTGTTAGGATATTTGTGATACCAAAGGCTTAATGACTTATTAATAGTGTGTAGATGATAGATCTACATCTACTCATAGTCATAGTCATAAACATTATTAAGATTTTTATTTTTTATTTTCGGATTTTTTAATATTTGAATTATAATATATCATTTTTGGGGGATTTCATCATAAATATGTTGATTTCATCATAAATATCATTTTTCAGGTAACCATGAATATTTTGATGCCCAAGTGCTTTATGATTTACCTATCTCAGTCACTAACTCACTATCTCATTCACTAATCTTCAGGGTCTTGAATTTCACAACTTTATTTGATGATTAAGTTAGTATTAAATGATAATTGATATGTTATTTTTATCTTCTTATATTTGACACTAATAAATTGATCATGAGCATCAATAATGTTTGCATTATATGAAATACTGGAAAAGTCAGTGAACTGCGACACAAACAGGACTCATAACTTAAGGTGACCGAGATTTTGATTTATTGTTGTTATTAATGGAAACAAATATTGTTTTCCAGCATTTTCTAATATTCTAGATTTTTTGGATATTTTTTCGAATTTTTTTGGATTAAAAAAAAATTCATACCGCGATGACCGCGACGGACCGATATCCGCGACCGATACCGATATCATATCGGTTTTTTGGCCCGGCCGATACCGCGACCGAGACCGAGATTTTGAACCATGATTGCGAGTTCTTTAAGAGATGACGGTCCTATCACCTCTTTTAATTTGCATCCACTCTTCTCAGTGCTCATAGCTGCTCCAATACAGTGAGACATTTGGTTTTGTTCAAACATAAAATAATGACAAATAAACAAGTTCATTAGGAATTATAGTAACAAAGGTGCAAAAGATCTTCGTAAACTCACAATCCTATTTTGATAAAAGTGTTGGACACTGTCTTCCTCGCCTTGTCTTCTTGCCACGAATAATAATATCCCATTTGCGTAAGTACTTGAAGCTTTGAACAATCCCTTGATATCATTGTCAGCATTGATGTTTATCATCGAAAAAAGCTTCCATTGTGAAGAATGTACTTTAAACTTATGTCTTCAAAAGATGTTACCCAATTTGATGCTTTAAGTGCAACGTTGGCCAACTCATTATACGTTATTTTACTTGAGTGATATCTCATCTTTTGTCTTCCGCCCTTATATCGAGGACTATTGAGATCAAATTCAAATCCACCGTCATAGTAAAATATTGTTAAGTGCCCAATGTTTGACGTGCTATTACAAGATCAAAGACACTTAAATTAGTGGAGTTCAGAAAGTGCGACGGTTCAATAAACAATAGCTCTTCACAAAACTATGTATTAAAAAGAAGGTGATACGGGTTCAATAGCAAATATGAACTTCTTTAAATTAGATGATTAAAATTAGGCCACGTGATGTAATTTAATTTAGATGATTAAAAATGAGCCATGGCCACTTAAAGTTTTAGGTTATCCAGAGCCTATGTTTGGGTAAAGAAAGGCTATACGAGAGAACTCATTTTTCCACCCGTGTAAACACAACAATAAGCATGTCACACCACAAACCTTTTTCTCATTGAATGCGAACTATTACTGCCTTAATAGCGGGAACTTCTGATGTTAGAATAAGAAAGCAAAAAATAATAGTGTTTTTAACAGTAGTCATGCTGTTGAGGCTACATTCAAATAGTTGGTAATTAATAAAATCACTAGTGTTGGACTGTCCTTATTTGTACAGCCACATTAGTTGCAGACTTGTAAGTATGGCATAATGTATTATCATGAACAATTGTGTATTATCATGGACCTCAGTGCCAAAATAATAGGGCTCATATTCAATAAGGACTATAGAGCCAACTAATGCTATAGAACAAAGAAAGCAAACATGTGTTGAGCCATAAAGGTGATGTCTACCTCTTTAATGTCGCCATCAAGCGTATGAAGATAAATGGAACTACAGTTCTAGGGTAAAGGTGGTGTCTACCTGTTTAATGGTGTCCACCAAACATATATTATTATGTGTGCAAGATGCAAAAAGGTGAAAGAAAATGACAAATATCAGCTTTTGGATGCACTTTACTCCTCAAAGAAATGGGTGGAAGGCAAGTTGTGGGAACCGAGCTCGATGGGGAATAGTGAAGGACCCAATCGAAATAAATAAGGCCTCCGCACTTAGGGCCGACGGCAACCCTCAACACATAAATTGAGGGTCAACATCGATGCTCGAAAAAAATGGTAAAAAATGGGGTTTTGGGGAGAAATGCCCAATTTGGTTCATGGTTTGCTAAAGTGTTTGATATGGAGTACTGGCCACATAAAGTGATTTTTCGGGTAAAATCTTTTAAAACAATCTACTAGATGGCATATATAAAAGAAGATGAGGAAAAAAAGGTTGTTCTAATGAGTTCCAGGTTGTTGTAGGTGTACATGTCGTGAAAATGAGAAATGTAAAAAGTAATGAGAACCAAGAGAGATGGTAAAAACCTCTTTGCCGTAGGTGAGTTGCAGAGGTCATGAAAGATACGATGAGTTTACTAAGTTCGGGTAGATAGGCGAAGTGGTGAAGATGGTGAAAACAGAGAGTCAATCCTTTCCATGCGATGAAAATGAGATCGTTCTCTATAATAATGAAAGGACTGGATGGTGAAGAGGATGAGGAACTATGTGATGAAATAGATGGACGGAGAGAATCAAAGATGAAGATGATAGGAAATAGAGCTAGTAGATCTCATTTGGATGGGAGGATTGAGACGATCTCCTCGAGTTTCCTTCTTCTCTTCTTCTTCTCGTTCTTTTTTTATTTTATCAATTTGGAGATTATGAGTTTTGTTGACATCAACGAATGATGGACAAAAATGGAAGAAAAAAAGGAAGGTTTTGGTGGGAGGTCCTCCTCTGATATTATAAAAATTTGGAGTCCTCAGCTGTGGTTTCCATTTTTAATGGTACTTTTTTGGTAAATGTCCTTAGGAAATATTAGTAACAGTGTTTACAGCGAGTGTATTGATAGGCATATTAAATTTGAAATCTATTATGATATGGAGATTCCAATGAGATTTAAACTAGAGTTTTTTAGACATTGAAGGTTGAATTGTCGTAATGTATATATAATGTAGGTAGCAGTAGCATACCTTAAAAGTCACTTGTGGTTTTCGTGGCTATGGTAGAGTTGGGCCGTTTTTAGGCCCTTATTGCTGCAAGGTATCAATGGTTGCTGCCATCAAGGCAATGGCTCAGTTGGTTTGAGCCTTAGGTTTGTTCTCCGAGGTCTCAAGTACGACTCACACCTCTTGCGTTATACGGGTATTATGTGTGCGGTCATATATGTACCCCCAAGGAATGGTCATTCCTCGTCATTCAGAATCAGGTCCGAACGCCGGGCTGGCAAGGGAAACCTGGGCATTAAAAAAAAAGTTACCACTGATTGTTGTCAGTTTTTTGGTATGCATGTTTTACAACGAGAGTGCTAGTTGTCTTAAAAGTCGCGATAGGAATGTCATTATTCACACTATATTCATTACCACTGGGCAGTCTCTGACTCTGTCGTTACCATCAGGCATAATTTGCACCTCTCAACTTCTACCATCACTTTCATTTCTTAGAATGATTTGAAGGCACAATGATCCTTGCCATATGTGAGACACTAAGGGTGTGTTATTAAGGGTGTGTTTGGCATCGTGCCATTTGGATGTTCGCATGTTTTTACAAGATAAGCTGTTGAAAATATGTTTGGTATGTGTAAATCGTTATTCCGAATTTTGATCTCATGCAAAGGAATATCAAAATCTTAAACCGGTGGCATTGGAAAGTTGGATTGAAAGAACTTTTTTTTTTTTTAAGAAATCTCTTGCTTTTTAAATAATGTCGTTTAAAGACTCCAAATCCTCTCACTTATCTTAAACGTAGGCCTCATAATCTTAAAGAATGTGGCCCCACTTTATAATTCCTAAAGGTCGGTCACATGGTCACAGTCACAAAATATGGGCCCATATTATAATTCCTATAATTGTGGGACTACATTATAAACCCTTCGAATATAGGCCCTCTCTATCTTCTAATTTCCAAAGGTGTGCATTACGTAGTAATTTCTAAAAGTGGGTCTCGTGTCCACAATCACAGAAAAGGTGGCCCCACTTTATATTTCTTAAAGGCGGCTCATATGGCCATGATCACAAAAGTTGGAGCCACATTGTAAATACTATAAATGTGAGTCACATTGTAAATCCTATGAATGTGGCCCCATATTCGGATTTCTAAAAGTGGGTACCACATTGTAATCTTTAAAGAGATAATTAGCGAAAGGTCCCTCATATAGGACTTGTAAGGCCTCCAGTCCATCAACTTTTTTTTTAAAACCTATAGTCCATGCAGCTGGACATATTTCGGCGAGAGGTCCCTGGATACAATTCTCATGACTAATTTACCCTTTTCATCTGTTTTAGGCATAAAATTTTGAAATTTCAAATTTCAAATTTTGTATTATCCCTCTTCTTGTTCACTCTTCTTCTTCAACTCAGGGTCTTAGGTCGTCGGATTGGGTCTTAAAGGGGTTGAGATCAGATCAACTGCTTCATTAATTTGCTAAAATATTATTATTCTTAAAGGGGTTGAGATCAAATCCCCTCCTCTGTCCCCTAGTCGGAAATCTCCCTCACCGTTGCTAAGAACGACATCGGAAACTCGACAGGATCCTCGAACACGTGGCAGCCACCAACCTCTCTATCATCCAACGCAACCTGTGGGACCCAGCAAATGGACGCTCCCTGCTTTTCAACCGTCAGATCCAAGTCGGCGACGCCACGTGACAGGTGTCGTCGCCAAGAACGACGTCAGAAACCTCGACAGGATCCTCGAACACGTGGCAGCCACCAACCTCTCTATCATCCAACGCAACCTGTGGGACCCAGCCAATGGACGCTCCATGCTCTTCAACCGTCAGATCCAAGTGGGTGACGCCACGTGACAGGTGTCGTCGCCGAGAACGACGTCGGAAACCTCGACAGGATCCTCGAACACGTGGCAGCCACCAACCTCTCTATCATCCAACGCAACCTGTGGGACCCAGCCAATGGACGCTCCCTGCTCTTCAATGGTCAGATCCAAGTGGGCGACGCCACATGACAGGCGCCTTCCTCTTCTAGTTGCAAAGACAGTAGCCAAGTTGTGTATGGGGAATGAGACTTGGGCAACCCAGGCCAGGCTTATTACAGGTCCAGGTTCAGGTCAGGTTGACCTAATACACAGCATTACCCAGTTCCAGCCATAGCAGCAATCCAGGTGATCTCATCAGGCGACCACAGAGATGGGGGTTTGATCGATCGAGAATGAGGAAGGTCTGCGGGTGTCATGGTTTAAAATCGCGGTTCGCGGTCATCGCGTCGCGGTTCGCGGGCATCGCGTCACAGTTCGCGGTCATCGCGGCCCATCGCGGAGCGAATTTTTATTTGACCCCAAAAAAATTCAAAAAAATATCCAAAAAATTCAGAATATTATAAAATGATAGAAACTAATGTTTTTTTCCATTAGTGCATACTTAAAAGCAAAATAACGGTCCCCTCAAGTTATAACATCCTACATTCATTGTTGTATCGATGTATATACTAAAATAAGCTAAAATATCATAAATTTGACATAATGCAACCATAATTTTGGGCAAACTAATAGTGTTAACAGTTTACACTTAAACATTTAAAGTCTACAATCAAGCAATAAATACTAGTAGAGTTAGTGCATGTGCCTAATGCCAAAACGAGTGGCGTCCTGGCTCGATATTATCATCATCATCATTATTTCTTGAAGGGTAGAAGGCACCAAATTGTTGTGTTACATAGCCTCCACTCCCATGGTGCCCATAAAATTGTTGTGCCTGTGGATGTGGTTGAGGAACGAAGATTGCTTCATAAAGTGAGGCCGAGTCATTAGTAGACTAAGATGACTGAAGGTAGTCATGGTACTACTGATAAAATTCATGGGGAAGTTCAAGTTGCTGATTTGGATGTAATACATAGTAATCACCATACATGACTTGTTGGTGGCCAACATCACCACCACTAGTACACTCTCCCCCGCCATATCCACTACCACTAGCACCTGCATGTGATGATTCGGTTGGTGGGACAATTCTCCGGTACCCTCCGGCAAAAATATTACAAAAAGTGCTAAAAATCACACTTTTTTGTTCCAAAAGTGTAGATCTATTTTTAACTAACATATTATAAATGCACTTGAACACTAATTTGAAAAAATGTAAATGATATCAAAAAAAGTCACAAATTTTGAAAATAAAAAAAATCTAGATCTACACCTTAAAATACTAGATCTAGGGAAAAATTAGTGAGTAACATCATATCTAACTCAATATAAAGCATTTGGTTAATGAATTAGTGTATTACACAATCTTAAAAAAAAAAAAAAAAAAAAAAAAAAAAACCCTAAAACAATTCGGATTTAAATAATGAAAAAATGAAAAATATTACAAAAAGTGCTAAAAATCACACTTTTTTGTTCCAAAAGTGTAGATCTATTTTAAACTAACATATTATAAATGCATTTGAACACTAATTTGAAAAAATGTAAATGATATCAAGAAAAGCCCCAAATTTTGAAAATAAAAAAATCTAGATCTACACCTTAAAATACTAGATCTAGGGAAAAATTAGTGAGTAACATCATATCTAACTCAATATAAAGCCTTTGGTTCATGAATTAGTGTATTACACAATCTTAAAATAAATAAATAAACCCTAAAACAATTCGGATTTAAATAATGAAAAAATGAAAAATATTACAAAAAGTGTTAAAACTTGAATTTTTTTACTCCAAAAGTATAGATCTAACACATCTCAACCACCTCTAAGTTATTTTGCTGTTGAATTTTGAAAATAACTCCAAAAAATAAAAAAATAAGCTTACCAAAGAGGTCCCTTGAGTTTGATTAGTTTTTCCCACATACAAATCCACCCAAAAGTAGCTTAGATCTAAGCTTTTAGGTCTCCTCCATGCCTTAAAAGTTGTAGCAGCCCTTTAGGAACTTTTAGGAAGCTCTTAGGGAAGAGAAAGAAGTGAAAGAAGTGAAGGAAGAAGACATCACACGTTTTTTTTTTTTAAAAAACCTGTCAACCGATATAACGGCCGTTATTTTGAATATAACGGCCGTTATAACGGTATGGCCGTTATATTCAAAATAACGGCCGTTATGGGCCGTTATTTACACGAATCCCCCCCCCCCCCCCGTTACATACCGGTCGTTATATTCAATATAACGGCACGGTATCGGCCGTTACCGTTACATAACGACCGTTATTTTAAACCCGGTATCGGCCGTTACCGTTACATAACGGCCGTTATTTTAAACCCTGGCGGGTGTCGTTGTAGTCACCACTGTAGTTTTCTGTTCGTTGTCGAACGTAGTGCAGCACCACTAGAGAAAGAAGACAGCAGGGATGTTATGTCGTTTTTGACAAATCTATATGAGTTTTTGTGAATTTTATCTGAGTTTTTGTAAAATTTATATGAGTTTTTGTCAAGTTTATGTAAGTTTTTAACAAATTTATGAGTTTTTGTCAAATTTATCTGAGTTTTCGTCAAGTTTAGCTAAGTTTTTAACAAATTTATATGAGTTTTTGTCAAATTTATCTGAGTTTTCGTCAAGTTTAGCTAAGTTTTTGTCAAGTTTATCTAACTTTTTTTATAAATTTATATGAGTTTCTGTCAAATTTATCTGAGTTCTTTATTTTTTGTAAAAATTTATTTGAATTTTGCGCAAATTTTTATGAGTTCTGAAAAAAATGTATCTGCGTTATGGACAAATCTATCTAAGTTTTTGGCTATTTATCTGAGTTCAGTATAAATTTATCTGAGTTCTGAACAAATCTATCTAAGTTTTTTGGAAACTTTATTTGAGTTTTTGAAAATATAGCCGAGTTTCAGACAAATTTATCTCCATTTTGAAAATTTTAACTGAGTTTTTGAACGAATTTTTCTATGTTTTTGGAAATTTTATTTGTATTTTTTTTATATCTATTTGTATTTTTGAATTTTATTTGTGTCTTTTGAAAATTATCTGCATTTTCTGAAATAAATTTAACTGAGTTTTTGGCAAAATTTTCTGAAATTTGGAAAATTGGTTGTTCTTCAATTTGGCAAATGTATTTGCATTTTTTGTATATTTATTTGTTTTTTTTAATTTAATTTACGTCTTTTGAAATTTATTTGCATCTTTTGCATTTTATTTATAGTTTTTGAAATTTATTTGAATCTTTTAACTTTTATTTGGATCTTTTGAAATTGATCTTCATCTCTTGAGATTTATTTATTATTTTTTTGAAATTTAGTTGGATCTTTTGAGATTTATTTGCGTCTTTTTAAATTTATCTGTGCTCTTGTGAAATTTGTTGCGTTTTTTGAAATTGTTCATTTTTTAATTTTATTTATGTCTTTTGAATTTTTGCATTTTTTGAAATTATTGCTTTTTTTTAATTTTATTTAAGTCTTTTGAATTTTTTGTGCTCTTTGAAATTATTGCATTTTTTGAAAATTTGAAAATATTGAAATTATTGGATTCTTTGAAATTATTGCCTTTATTTACGTCTTTTTAAAATTTATTGAGTTTTTTTAAATTATTACATTTTTTAAAATTTATTTGCGTTTTTTAATTTTACTTATGTTATTTTGAAATTTATTGTGTTTTTTTAGAATTTATTTGAAAATTTCATTAATGAGATTCCATTAATCGTGGCCAATTAAATGGTAGTTGACCATTATTAATGGCATATCCCACTAATTGTGGGATATGATTTTGAAGAAAGGGTAAATTAGACATTTAGGTCTTCAAATTTAAAAAAATGACCTATTACACTATGAAAAAAAATTGTGGATCTAAGGCAATAAAGTGAAATGTTCAGGGACATCTCGCCGAATCTCCCAATTTTTAAAAGTCAGTCATGTGTTCACAATCAACAAAAAAGATAGCCCCATATTATAATTCTCATAAAGGTGATCCTACATTATAAATCCCATGAATGTGCTGCTCCCATGTTCTAACTTCTAAAGGTGGGGCACCACATTATAATTTTTAAAAGTGGGTCCTATGTCCACAATCACCAAAAATGTGGCTACACTTTGAAATTCATAAATGTGGGTCATATGGTCACGATCACCAAAGATAGACCCAAATGGTAAATCCTATGACTGTGGGCCCCATAATCTAATTTCTATAGGTGGGATCATGTTGTAATTTCTAAAAGTGAATCCTATATTTATATTCATAAATGGGTGGCCCCACGTTATAATTCCTATAATTATGAATACAGTTTCCATGTTCTAATTTTTAAAAGTGGGCACCACGTTTAAACTTCTACGGGTGGGTCCAATGTACGATAATAATAAAGTGTCGCAAAGAATAAAAGGTAGGTCCCACATTGTGAATCATAAGTCCGCTCCTTAGAGAAAAACTTTTTATAATGTTAACAAACAAGTTACATACAACAAATCTTCGGTAGAATAATTTAATATAATGTTGTCAAACAAGTTCTGCAATGTATAGTCTCAGCACAAACTGATCTCATCGCAACCTGATCTGAGCCGTGGTTAAAAAACTTGACTCTCCTGATTCATCTCATTTTGACAAAAGACCGAGTCAAAAATAGGAGAGACTCCGCCAAGTCATCTCATTTCGACAAAGGACCAAGTAAAAAATAGGGGATACTCAGCCTGGTCATCTCATTTGTATAAGTTGTTCGCGTTTCGAACCATTTAATAGGAAGATCAAATTTTAAGCAATTAAAATTTATTTATAAGTATTTATGCATGAGGTTTGGAGTCAATAATTTAAAACTAATGAATGAAATGTAATTTGAGACTTATATTTGATATTTGGAGTATCAAATTAATTAATATACAATATTTTTTTTCTTTTATTTTCTTTATTGTTGTACTTTTCTTGCATATATAAATTTATTAATTTGAATTCGTTATCATGAATGAGTGAAAATAAATATACTTTTATATTTTATAAGTAATGGATTCATTTTTAAGTATTTTAAAAATTATTTTAAAAAACACGACTCTCCCACGTCGACTCTATCTGAGTCAATCTTTCTACAGTGTACGAGTCGAATCCAAGTCACGAGTTTTCCAACCTTGATCTAAGCACAAAATTGGAAACCGCACGAGAAAAATGTCAAACGGGCCCATGCCGACACCACTCAACCATGATTTACAAACATAATGGTTGGGTATTCATTCCCCATTATTATATATGAAGCGAAGTGATTTTGACCAATTTAATTTGAAATCACTTCTAATTGATTTTGACCAATTTAATTTAGTTTAACCCTAGCGAATGGGCCAGATCGGGATAATTTAGGTCAGGTCAGAGATGAAGCACACTTTTTAGACCTAACCTGATCCGTGTATTTTTAATGACATGGTAAAAATTAATCTAGTTTGTGCCGAGACTTGAACTCAAGACAATATGGATTTCAAATGAATAACCCTACTATTACACCACAAAGCAACTTTTTGCTAATAGTTATCAACAAAAACTTAAAATTAGTTAACGAGAAAAGGACCTAACCCCCCCCCCCCCCCCCCCCCCCCCCCCCACACACACACACACACACACACACACACACCCACTTTGGAATATTGACCGTGAGTTGGAATTTATTAACGAGGTATTTATAAAAAAAAAACTATATTTTTAGAATATTGACCCCCATAAATACTATTGTTATTATTTTCATACTTATGCATTGTACTTTAAGCATAGATGATCAAACTTTTGAAATAACTATTTTATATGATTTCCTATATAGTCATAATTTTCTATGACAATCATTTTACAATAAAACTAAATTCAAATGAATATATAATATATGAATTAATTAATAAAAATAATAAGTTTCATAGTTAATAAGAAAATGACAATATTATTGAAAAAGGAAAAACTCATGACAACAGCGTGGTGCTAAAGAGGAGGCGGGAAACTTTCCATGTAACTGATGTGCTACAATGCACACTTGCCGAGACAGAAAGGGTGAGTCTAGTTTTTTTTCTTTTATGTGTGTGTGGTTTTAAATTTTATAAATCGTGATGTAATTGGAGTGGAACACTACGATAGACCACATCTATTAAAAATCGCAATCATTAAGGTAAACATCCTTGCTAGTTATGGGATACTTCAAATTCTCACATCATTCTGGGTTATTTCCACGGTCAAATTCATTCTCTGATAAAAAAAATACAAAATACTGGAGTTTCCAAATAAAGTTTTTTTTTTTTTTTTGTGATTCGGACTCTCCATCATGCCTTTTGTCTATTAAGAAACTCTCAATATCATCCTATTTCTATCAAGCAATTATTATATATGAAGCCTTTTAATTTTGACCAATTTAATTTAGTTTGACCCTAGAAAACGAGTCGGATCAGGGTAATTTAGGTTGGGTCAGAGATAAAGCACACTTTTTAGACCCAACATGACCTGTGTATTTTCAATAGGCTTTAAGTGTTAATTGGTCACAGTGTCTATAAGTGTCACTAATCTAAGGAATTTCAAGTATTTTTGTTTCTTCTGATTAAATGATTTTTTTTCTTTTTTTTTTTATAATATGAAATGCCGATTTCTAGGTTGTTTGATTTATTTAATCCTTAGTCTTTTTTATTTAATCCACTCTCGGTTCTGGGTTGTCTACTTTCCTTTTTATATATTGATTTTGATTGTACACTTTTTTTTAAGAATGCAGAACTAATGGTAAAAGGAATCTCCAATAATTTTGGTCCATCTAAGTAAAGAATTAAGCACATTCTTATTATCATTATTTTCTACTTTCTCCAATATAATTCTATTTCTCTATGTCAACAAGAGAACTTTCAATTTTTTCCATTCATTTACTTTTAAGTTCATTGTATTTGTTTGGAGCAACTTTAATAATTTTTTTGTTTTCTTATTTCTTTTGTGGCTTCAGATTTTCATTTTTGAGTATTACATTATCATAAGTTGGTTTTGTAACGCTCCAATTCCGGATACCGATATACTCGTTCGACTACCCGAAATTGGCGCGCTACTTCCCGGAAAATCCGAGAACTTCCAAGATCGTAGGCCGCAGTGAGGTCCAATTTAAAACTTTTTGAACCAAATAACATTCAATGGTTAAAACTTGCGGAAGCATAACATTTAATTAGAGCGGAAGCAATAGGTATCATGTATATTAAAGGAAAGCAGAACAATGGTCTAATTAAAAAGATTCAATGTAAATTTAAAGTTTATACATTTGTGATTCTACCCTTCTTACTACAAAATTTCCGCTCAAACCCCAAAATAATAAAGTCCCTCAAAACCCTGGAATGAACTCCTCGCCCTCCGGCTCGACGTCCGTGTCGGCCGGGCCCCATGCGTACTCTCCTGCAACGGGTGCCTCCACTACAGCTAGTGTGTCATCTGGGATCTCGGGATCAAGGCCTAAGCACCAATGAATGGGTCAGATCTAAACGATCTGGCAAGATACATCATACTACTAACATAGAACATATATATCAAAGGAAATGAAGACAGGTACATAAATTAAATGAGTAACAAGGGAAGAGAACTAGGCAGTCGTGCATTTAATCATAAGGAATCAGTATAAAAGAAAACATCTAAACTACTGTAAACAAGATGGCACATTCACACGAGCTGGAATACCGCGGGATATTATGCCGCGGCCCTCCCATACTGAACACAGTCGCGGTGGGGAATCTCACCAGGGAATAACTAATCCCGACTCTCACTCATCAACTCATCATCTCAACACTCCAGATCGGCACGGTATGACACCTTGCCGTCTTAATCCACACAGCTCATCATGATAGCTCCTCAACACTCAACTAGCTCCTACTGGGGATGATCAGTCCACAGGCTGAGCTTAAATCAACCGAGTGAATGTTCATGCCGACTCGAGAATAATTCTAAGGTCTGTGTCTGTCTAGGCTTTGCCTTGCGTGAACAAGGTCCTAGTAATATCTCTAAGAGGTCTACACATCTCAATATAATCTCTGGATCTCATTCAAGGTCCAGGCCCACTCGTTGGATCCATACCGAGGCCCATCAGTACATGGCCTGGTCTAAAACCGTCCAAACGAGGCAACCAATCCATCTACTACTGACAAACAGTTCCATTATAATCCATATAACTTAACAGTCCAATAGAAACTATCTCTTCAAGCTAAAGGGTTCACATCACCACACTTAGGCCCAGTAAGGGCCCGCCTAGACACAGACACGGGTCAATGATCTCCGAAATCACACCATCGGGTCACCTCTAGATACCCTAGGTTCAGGTCTTCCAATTATGTTTAATTAATAGTAAACAGCTATTCTAAGATCTAAGAACGACAGAGTAAAATAACAGTGAAGTATAAACTTCAATCAGAGAATCAACGGGAAAAGCAACGGTCCAATCCTAGGTAAATGGGCCACTTTAGGTTCGGGTCTATCTCCGGTAATTCGATCTCTAAACGATGTCATTAATGCCGTAAAATAATGTATTTGGTGCTTAGTTGGTTAAGGGCATTGTTGACAACTTTTAGGGGTCGAATCATCTTAGATTTATCAACCAAAACACTAAACAGTGGTCCCCACGAGTCAAGGTCGAGCCACGCCATTGACTCGTGCTTGGCACATTGATGGAAGTTCATTTGGATGGTTAATGGGGTCCCACAATCGATTAATTATAAAACAATGCTAAACTCACACCCTAGAGTTCACAGTGTGGCAGGTCGACCTGGCAAGGGTCGGGTCGATCTGCTCCACTGGAAATCAAGTTGGGACTTGGTTTGGATTCTGGAATTTCCAGTGTACCCGATTGACCAGGTGGCCAGCCGGTCGATCTGGTACACAGGTGTACCTGAGTTAACAGACTCCAGGCCAAATCTCAACTTTTACACTAGGGTCTGGAAATATTAATTTAAGGTTAATAAGTTAATTTATTCTAATGGGGTTCCACGGAGGCTAAGGGTCCTACCCTTTAAATTTTCTAAGGCTAATAGTCCCATAGTATATGAAAAACTAAGTGTTTTACTTAATTAATGAGGCTAATGGGTTATGGAAATAGTGGGCCCCGCCCCGATTTGGTCCACAAAGATTAAAGGATCTAAATTTCTAATTTATGAAAATTAATGATGCTTAATAGAAGGTATTAAAAACTAAGGGGTTAATCAATTAGTAAAGAAACTAGTGGGCTAAATATTAGTGGGCCCTACTAGGCCCAAAGCCTTCAAAGCCTAAGTCCACTACTTATATATATATATAAGTACCCCTTCAATCCCACACTCCACTCACCATTTCCACTCACGTGACATCAGACCTCACCTTTCTCTCTTCTAACCCACTCAACAGGTCATCCCATACCTTTATCTTTCTCACCTACCCCTCTCCACATCATCATCCCTTCCTTACTTTTTCACTCTTCCTAATCCATTCGTCTCAGCCTCTTCCATTACAACTCGTCAGGCGCCAGCATCACAGGATCGTCTGGAATGGCTGGGCGACAGCAACTAAGGGAGCTTGGATGGTGGGCCCCCCACTGGATAAGACCCTGATCAAACCACACCCCAAGCATCGCCCAAGAGCCAACTCCAAGATCACCAGGCTCGATCTGCCATCAATGGCCCACCTGGGCCCCACAAAATCCAAAGACGAGGGGGGTGATCCACCGTTTCCATGGTTAACAGGTCAGCATCCGACACATAACCTATGGCCCACCTCTGATCAAAACCAGATCAGAGCCCTACCCCTAGGTCGCCCCACCAACTCGGTCCTGATGGACGGACTAGATCTGTGACCAAATCAATCTGGGGGCCCCACAACCTGATTAAATAAAATAAAAACCCACTTCCACAACTTCACGCCTGATACAGAGAAAAGTAATGATCGTGGGTCCCACTGATCAAGGGCCCACGATCAGCCCCCAACCTATGGGTCGCCCATGGACCCTCCACAAGATGTGGGGTCCGGATCTGCCAGGGTGGCCCACCTAGGCCCGCTGATCCCAATACACAGTAGACCAAATGACTCCCTGCATCGACACAGTAACTGTTACATAATCCCTGCAACAGTCTCCTTCCTCATCCCTCCATCCAATTCCAGATCTACAATTCCAACCCATTTCCATTTATTAAACCACAATTGAAAATTACAAAGATCTCATCCATGTCCAATTTATCCAAAAACACAACACAGCTCAGGTGAAATTCTAAACTCAATGATCACAATTCATGAGATGAAACCATAGAAATCAAGGAAACATACACATTCTATATAAATCAGTAGGTGCACTTGCCTTTTGGTGAAATGAGTTGCAGAGAGAAAGAGAACTGTAGAAGGGACAGAGAACCAGAATTCCAGCAGCTGACAGAGATGAAGAGCAGAGTAATAGCAGCAGTCCCTTAGTGACTTCTCCAGCAGAAATTCAGCAGCTCAGTGGGGAAAAGAGAGGGGGAAGAAGAGGAAGAATGCAACAGTAGCTGAAGAAGATGAAGAAGGAGATCACAGCAGCAGTAGTCTCCAGGGATGGGATTCCAGCAGCAGGAGAAGGAAGATGAGATGCAGCAGCTCCAGAGGATATTTCAGCAGAGTAACAGCAGAGAATGAAGAGGGAAAGGATGACTGTTCCAGCTGAAGTGAAGAAGAACACAGCAACAGATTCAGGATGGAATTTCCAGCAACAGTAGCTGGTTCTTATCTCAAACGTAGGGGAGGAGAGGAATGAAGGGAAGGTAGTTGGGTGGTTTCCTTGGGAAGGGGGCTGGAAGTTATCTTGGGAAGGGGGCTGCTTAGGGTTTAGGGTTTATTGCAAATGGGGATTAAGGGATATTATATAGGTCTAGGGGGAGTGATTAAGGACCAAGATACCCTTAGGGTTTAGTGGGATTAGGGTTAGGGTTTGAGGGTAGTTGGGTCATTAGGGGAGAAGCTTCTAGAGGAGGACCCTCTTAACACTAACCCACACTAATTAGCTTAATTAAACTTAAGTAAGAGCCTAACTAACACCAAGAGCCTAGGTTTAACACTAACACCCAACTAATTGAAAATTCTACACAACTAAGCTAATCTAACTAGAAACTAGGAGAATCTAACTAACCTCTCTATCAAATCCTAATTAGCACAAAATAAAGAGTAATTAACTAATATTAACAAAGATTAGCAATAATTAGTAGTAATTAGCAAAGATTAGTGAAGATTAACATAATTAAACAATAATTAACATAAATTAGGGTTAATTAGTCTATAAAATAGCCCTTAGAGGGCCCACCAAGGGTGGGACCTCACAGGTTTGGTTCTTCTAAATTTCTTTTATCATTGTATTGTCTTATTGTCTATGAATCTTTGTTGATATATATATATATATATTTTATAGCCTTTTTAATAAAATTTATTTCATTTTTTTTTTTTCTTATATTATAATTTCACACTTGTGATCGGTTTTTAGTTTTTTTTTTATGATAGTTTTTCATGAATTTGTGGGTTTTTTGTCTTTGCTCTTCTGTACTCCATTTTTTAGTTTTTTTTTTCTCATGAGTGTTTGATTCTTTTAAATTGCTTATATTATTGAGTTGATTATGGATTTTCATTTCTATATTTTATTTCTATGTGTCTTTCAAATTTCATTGGATTTGATTTATAGTTTATATTTTTTGTTTGTTTTTATTTTGTTTTTTAGTTTTCTTTATTATTATCTTCAATTTTCATGGGCTTGTGTTTTTTTTTTTTTAAATTATATGGTATTCGGTATTGAATTCTTATGGACTTTTTTTTCCCTCTCTCTCAGACTAAAACCTTTTGCATTTAATTTTAAAGAAACTGATCATAGTTTTTTTTTATAAATTTTAATATTATAATTATATTGCCCGTGCTAAGCACGGGCGTGTTTTTCTAGTCTTCCATTAAGTCGGAGATTATTTGATGGCCACTAATGGATTTTTCACCTTTATTACTTCAATTTAGCTATACTTTAGAAACATAATTCCTAAAATTACATTCATATTCAAACAAATGGACCATAAGGCCTGTTTGCTTGTATTAAAATACATATGAATACATGTAATTCATACTGTAATGATAAAAAATAAAACTCAAATATAAATTTATAAAAATAAGCATCAAATAACCTTTCATTTGAAAAGATAGAATCAAAAGATGGGAAATGAATACTCACCCATAGCCCTAGTAATTCAATATATGGGGAAGTGGAGGTTCTATCTACATCTCCACTTAACCTCGTATCGTTCACCTCTCAAAACATTTCTTGAAGGATATATCTAAAGGCCATATTCAAAATGACTAGAAGCAGCCCCGATTTTTTTCCCCACCTAGTCATGATACCTTTGTAAGGAAATTACTACGTATTAACACCACACACAGTTGTTTATGGCTATTTAACAACCTTTTATTTTAAGAGCTCTTAAATAGATACTGAACTCTCTCAACCCCAAGTTTATGGGTTCTGCTTACTTGGGCTAACATCTGCGCACACTAAAAGACCACCCTCTTAGGGATCGTTTGTCCTTTACCCATGGGATTTATAAATATAATTTACACATCTAAATGATGAATATTCAAATGTTAAGTATGTAATGTTTACACATCCGTTTCTTTTGACAACGTTTGTCTAATAACAACATTTTCGCATCATTTACACGTAATTCATTTTACCATATTTGTTTCATGTGTAAATGTATTAAATGATTTTAAAAATGATACTTATTAATCATTAAATTAAATCCTACTATGATGATACAAAAAAAGAGAAAAAAATGCCCCATTTTATATTAAAGTTTTCATTTGCATTTTAAATCCTTCAAAAGAAACATGTCTTTCAACATAAAATATACTTTTAAAAAATTTACATTTCTATCAATGACCACCTTTACAAAAATGCATTTCAATACGTTTAGTTAAGCAAATATGAATTTATATTCTTATAGATAAGCACGCAAATATGATTATTAATATTATTTTATTAATTAATATTTAATTCAATATTAATTTTAATTCATTATTCAATTTACATAAAACTTAACTCATGCATCTAACAAGCTTTATACTAATATTGATCAATTACAGCAAGTTCTTAATACAAATATTTTGTAGCTAACAAATTTGTTATAGTTAGGTAATGATTTTTTAATGATGTCATAATGCTATATAAAATACATTCTTCCTTCTCTATTACATTCATCTATACATGTTTAAATTTTTTTTAATATTTGAAAAATAAATAATTTTAAAAAAATCATTGATATATAAGAAAAAAAACTGAATTTCTATTTAAAAGTTGACAAAGAAATCGTTGAGATATTTATCTTGCAGATTGTCCCTTAAAATTCTTAATATCAATGTTTTTTTTTTTTTTTTTTTTTTTTTTTTTATCTTCCAGATTGTCCCTTAAATCTTTAGTGTCACTTACAAGTAAATAGAGAGCGAAACCCACTAGAAACCAAAAAAAAAAAAAGAGGCCTAAAAAGTGAATAGGTCCGGAGAAGGATTTTGGTCCTTAGGTTTCTTCAAATTTGGAGGCCTTTGTTTTAAAATGCATTCGAGTTCGAAGACATGCCCCAACACTAGACCGTCCACCGACACTAAACCGTCCAGAGGTATTTTTGAAATCGCTATGTTTTAGTATTATTTGAAATCTTCTTGTGAAAATAAGCCCATTTTCACATCATCTACCCATTTGAGTTACACACAAGATGCGTAAACGACCCCTTGGGCAAACAAAAAGTCTACAAGGCCCGATTTTGGGGACCGGGTGCTGGCAGTCTGGGGATCCAACGGTCCCCATGGGGACCGGGCCAGCACCGGGTCCCCAAAATCGGGCCATGTAGCATAGTTCTTGGGCAAATAATCTATTTTCTGACTGAAACTTGAATAATAAACCTATGGCCGAGTTCCATACTGCAGGCAGTTAGATATACTAATTTCTAGACCAATGGATGCATGCTAAGAACACCAGATTTCATGTATCTAAGCTCTTTCCACAAGCACACAACTGGTACACAACTAAGATTTATTCACACACTAATCCTCACTAAATACGAGCTGCCTCTGTATTAGTGGCAGACTAACTTCATAGTCCCATCTATCCTCATTTTCTAACTTTGCTTTCTATATCTTCCTGTAGACCTCCAATTGCCATTCAAATCTATTAAACTACCAAAATTTGCACCAAGGATCTTTCAAGCCATAAATGCATATTAAGATGAAACACAATTAAGAACAACGATACAATTCCCATCAGACTAAAGAGGCCGAGGTATAAATAATGTTACTGCAATTGATGCAAACATCTCTCCTATTAGATTTCAAAATTCTATTTGAATCGAGCAGATGCACTCACTAAGAGAGCACAGCCATTATGTCTGTTGCCCTCAGCGCAATGTAGTCCGTTCCATCGCTATCCTTGAAGTCATTTCCAGCATACTTGGAGTACAACACTGTGTTCCCAGGGGCAACAGAGACTGGTTTTCTGTTGCCCTCCTCGTCCAAAGGACCAGGACCCACAGCAATCACCTGTCAGACATCACCATCTTTCCACATCAGTCAAAACTCAACTGGTTGATATAAGTACAAAAGATAATTCAATATTAAGTGAACAATGAAAAATATGACAATAGGGACTAAAAGTGCCGGTCTGACTGTAAGAAATCAGAAGACATGACCCCTCTTACTTGGGTAGAATTCCAAACCCATAGATCTATCTTCCCTCTAATCCCTTTGGCAGAATTCTTCAAATGCTGACCTCCCAACAAAATCACATTACTAAGTTCAGAGAACCCCAAAGGTCAAATGGACAAAAACACACAACTTGAAGATCTGCATCTGAGATTCTCTCCAAGCATAAGCGTTGGCAACCTCTACCAGGATTTCTGAATTCCAATAATATGGATTCCCTTCCCATAATATTCAACAAATTATCACAAGCCCTCAGGATTCATACATAGGGAAATAATAACAAATCAACCTTCTCAACTCCTGGGGCAACAATGGAAAAATGATAATAATAATAAACCTTCAAAATGAAAAACAGAATTGGTACGATATAATTGATCATTATGGAAAAGCAGATCTTACAGTCCCAATCGATGGCTTTTCTTTTGCTGCCTCTGTTAGCAACAAGCCACCGGCAGTTTTCTCCTCAGCTGCAGCAACCTAAATTGAAGAACACTGTGACTATTTACGAAAAAATAAAATATAGTCAAAAGACACTAAAGCTAAGCTTATTTTTTTCAAAACCATTAGCAAGAGAGGCTTCTAAACCTACATAATCCAGGTCCGACCCAAAACTCGCTAAGCTTGGTTTGCAACAAAGCTAAAACAAAGCCATTCAGATCACTGATGACAATGACAGGAAAAAAAAATGCTTAAAAGACAAACATGTTCAATCTATTCATCTTTCAAAGTTCGTGGAGGAAACACAGAACAGACATCATTTGCGCAACAACATGCTCCTAAACCACACAGCGGCCACCTCTGAAAAGTCATCATCATTAGGATTTTTCTAGAATTTCTTTTTCTTTTTTTTTTTCAGCAGCCTGAGAGAAGATAAGCCAAAAGGAGAAACATGCAGAGAATGAGATGCAATATGTAGGGCACAAGGAAAGATGAGAGAAAAATAAAGGTCGCATCATATAGAGGGGTTGGATCTACAGATGTGGAAGCATCTAAAATAGTTTCACCCACGAATATAGTTGAGGACACATAAAAAGGAGCCCACTTCTTATGAATGATGTGCATGACGAGAAGAATTTTGAAATGATAGTTTGCTCCAAGCTTTTTCCTTTACATGCACTTTCCAAGGTTCTACTTATAATCAACACCATAGGTGACCATCACATCATGCATGGAGCAGGTGGGAGGAAATTGGATGTGAGCTTAACTAATGATAGGAGCCACATGCACTATCCCCTCAAATGGCAGGTCTTCTAAAAATGGGCTATGATATTTTAATTTCTTTTGAGCAGAGAACCAGAGTGTCAGGGGAGAGGCTTCTTACAATATACCTTCTTGAGTAAATCCATTTATTATATAAATTATCCATCCCATTCCCTTCTTCTCGTGCTCGCAAACTCTAGCCACTCCTAGGACAATATCCTCACTCCCAGCCATCTTTTTTTTCTTTTTTCCTTTCTTTTTGATTGGTAACACCACGCCCTCAAGGTTGCAACAGTGAGAACCTTCGACAGGACCGCGGGCTCTTGAGAACTCCAGATCATCTTAAATCCCTCAATTTTGCTCTTCCTACATTTGTTTCGTCTGTTGGTCATATGTAACCACCTATTCATCCATTGACCTATTGTTAGATATATTTGGTTCCTTTTTTATTTTTTTCAGATACATACTTTATCTCTGGGTTCCTTCCAAGCCTTTATGGATAATTGGCGCTCAAGTCCTCTCTTAAGGGGCACAATTTTATGTACTATGCCACACATTTAATCTCATGTGGGGCAGTAGCCATACTTTGTCTTTTCACTAGGATCAAAGCATTTTCGTTCAATTGGAATCTCAAAGCCAAGGAGTTCCAAGGATATTAGTCTTCTATATTCATAAAAATCAAACATTCACTGAGGTGCCGCTCAAAGAATCTACAGAGTTGCAGAGTGGGTCCCTCCACCTGTAGGTGGTTCAAATTTAACGCTCAAAAAGCTCAAAAGACAAATCCAGGACCCTATGCCAATAGTGGTGTTCTCATGGCCAAACTGGGAGCATAGTCATGTCTTTGCCCTGCCTAGCTCTTGTTGGCAGCTCCGATAGGCCACATCTCTTCACAATTGAGGAGAGCTAAACCCCACTAATCATGTAAGCACGGTATAGTACAAGTAGGTGTGCTAGGAAGTGATTTGATAAACATTTAGGTCACGTTTGGCAACCAAATCTTTAGGGAAAAGACTTTCGGTTTCCCTAAAGTCGTGGTAAATCCATGTTTGGCAAATGTAAATTCCTAAAGATGTGGATGAATGAAAGTCTTTATTTGTTAGGATTTTCATATCCGACCATACCATATAAGATTTGAAAATCCCCACTTAAGTGGATTTGCACACCGAACCCTATTTTTCTCAACTATATACACACCAATATCAATGTGAGATCCTCAACTATATAAATGCCCAGCGAGGAATCCTTGTTCCAATGGTAGTGAAAGATCATTAGATTTATGGATTCCTCGCCAATTACCAAACATGCTCTTAAACCTTGGAGATTCTTTTACACAGAAGATGAGATTCATAAGAGTCTCATTGAAATCTATAAAAGTCATATTCCAAGAAGAAGATAGGCTAATTTAGATGTTAAAGAGGGATGGTTTACTGATTTTAAAATGATTTGGTAGCTCTAGCCTTTTATTATTTATTGGTCCACCATCATCCAGATGGTGATAAGACTCTTCTGCACTTCAGTTACAATAAGAAAAGATAATCCATCCAATAAGTCACTTTTCCATTTCATTTTTAAGTTTTTGTTCTTCTACACTTCAGTTACTTTAAGAAAAGATGATCCTCATGTGACTCAGTCTTCCATATCATTTTTTAATCTTTGGAGGGCATGTGAAAGCAACAAAGCAACTTCTTAAGTATTAGAGCATCAAACATAAGGACCTACGATGCCCACATATGGCATAAATACAGCAGAGACACGCCTTATATATGGCAGGGAAATGGGTGTTACACACAAAAAGTATCAAATACAATATGACACAATACATTGCCTATTTTAAAGTATCCAGGCAACATAGTATAGGACAATGTAGGTAATGTAGTTCCTCACTTTCTTAAAATATTTATTGTAACATCCCTAAATTCCAAGATTGTAATCAGCTTAGTTAATTGTGCTTTTAACTAATTAAGCTTGTCTATAAGCCAAATAGGTTCGATTAATCATTAGGATCGCGTGTGCGAAGTTGGGTTGAGATTCGAGCCCGTTTGGGTACAGCAGGGGTGTGTCACTATTTCCGGAAAGTTCCGAGGGCTTTTTAGTATTTTTCGGTTTTTGAGACTTTGGCACCATCGGGTAGATTACCTAATTTCCCAGACCTTGTCCTTCTGATGCATCACGATCCGGACCCAACCTAAAATTGGACCTGACCCGAACCCAACCTAAGGCCCTATGGTCCCCCCCCCCCCCCCCCCCCCCGCAAAAAAAAAAACACACCTTTATCACCCACGTGCAGAAACCACCCACACCCCCCCAAAACCAAAAAATAAATAAAAATTCCGCTCCACACTCCAGAACAACACCCGCCCCCCTTTCCTCCTCTCATCTCTCTCGCTCTCCACTCACCTCACCTCACCCTCCTCGCTGCCACCGTCGCCAGACGATGCCGCCGCCACTATCACCACCACCGAGCTCCTCTCCCTTCTCCACTCTCTCGTCTCATCTCATCTCCCATCTCTCATTTCTCTCACTCATCTCTCCCTCTCCCAAACCCTCACTGCCCCACCGTCCCGAAGCTTCACCATCGCCGTCGGCAAACCACCTATGCCATCACCCGCCTGCACATCTCTCTATTTTCCCCATTTTTCCTTTCTTCCTTCTCTGTTTCTCTCTTTCTTTCTCTATTTTTCTTTCTTTATTTCTCTTCCTTCCTCATTCTCCTTGCTGCCCACATGACCGAGCTCCCGGCTCCCCCACCCATTTCATCCTCTCATTCTCTCTCATCTCATCTCATCTCTCCCTCACCTCACTCCCCTCCCTGCCAACGTGGATCAGCCCCACCCATTCCACCACTTCTCTCTCTTACTTTCTCCCTCTTTTACCTTGCTGGAAATGGACTGCAAAGGCAGCCCCACCTCCGATCTTGGCCATCATCATCTCCGCATGGACCTCGCGAGCTCAACCATCTTCAATTTGCAAGCCACCACACCATTCCCATCTATTTGGTAAGCTCTCCTTCCGCTTAGGTTTGGGTTAATGTACTTTGGGTGTAGTAGTGTGTTAGATAGCTTAGAGCTTCCCTTTCTTTTGGTACATGTTTTAATTTAGTTCTATTTTGTTAATTATCACTTTGGTTTGTTGGGCTTTGAGCTAGTGCTTATGGATTTGGGCTTTTTCAACGAAAGGCAAGTAGATAATATATATATATATATATATATGCTTGGATATGTTTGTCTCTCCTTTGATTTGATGATTGATGATGATTTAGATGACCATATGATCATTGATACCTTAGATGTTTGAAAATATGATAATTATGGTTATATGTTTAATGGAATGGATTCTTAATTGGATGGTATCGATTGGGCTTATGATTTGGAGCCTAGCCCTATTCTTGTGTTTATTTGCAAGTGTGGATGAAAAGGGAGTTTCTCCCCAACTCAGTTTGGTTACAAAAGCTTGATTCTGTTTTCTGATGCCACGCGGTGGACCTAGTGGGGTCAGCCGGTCCACCGGCAATTAGTCAGACTTCCTGAAGCCAGACAACTTAGCCAATTCCCATTTATGTTTCAACTCTGACTATACATCCGATCGACCCTGTTTGAGGTCGACCAGATGAACTGGGGTTCTTTCTTAAGGGCCTCTGACTTAGAATTGGATGGGCTTAGGTGGGACCTTGGCTACCTCTTTTGATGACTCATTTGACTATGTGTGAGAATGTTTTGAGCCGACGTTTTCTCACGGTTATTCCATTTGTATCGGGATTCAACCCATCTTGATCTTGAACGATATGGGACAACGGGATACCCATATCTATTCATGGAGACTGTTTGTTTGGGTATTGCGAATCCTAATCCCTTTCGTTGATTGAGTAGGTTGTATGATGCTTCGGGTTTAACATTAGGCTTAGGATTGGATCGTTTATTGCTTCTGATTCCGAATTGTACCGTCTGGTACTTTCTACATGTAACGAGCATTTTCATTAGCTTTGTTTGCTTTATTTTAGTGGGGGATCACATTGAGAACTTAGATGATGGACTTAGGATCCATTTTGATGTTCCGTTTATTTTGATGTTTGTTTGAGGTGTTGAGGGTAGGGGGCCTTGAATGTAAGGCTTGAAGAAAACCACTATTGAAGTTTGTTTGAAGTCTGATTTGATATGAGGCAAAATAGTTTCTTTATTGTTTGATGAATCTTGTACGCACAAGAAAGCCTAGCCTTCACTGATTGTCTGTTTAGGATTCTATGTGTCAGGCACCACTCAGTTGTTAACGTTCAACACAGCGGAGGCACCACTTGTGTGAGGACTCTGAATTTTTAGCCTTGAGGCAAGATTGGGCCAGAACCCACGAGGACCGAGCCACATGAGCCAAGAGAGGACCATCTGCAGCTCAGGTTATTGTTATTGTTACTGTTATTGTTACTGAACACCGGGTTTTGATTCGAATGCTATGTATTACTTATGATCATAATGCTATGCATCTCCTATGATTTTGTCTACTCGTTTACTCTGATTCGTTCTGCATATCTGTTGATGTTTTATATTTATATATGCCTGCCGACCGTTGTGTCTGATGCTGCACTTGGTGCATAGGTACCGGTAACATCTACCTTTGGGTAAGTGGAGGCATCGCTTCAAGCAGCTTAGCCTAATGGTGAGTACAGGTTGTTGTGTCGACGGTATTGTCGTCGTGACCAGCATACAAGTGCCTTTATACTTTGGTTAGTTCGTATTTATTCTTTTTTTGCTTAGGTTTTGATAGAAGTCATTAATTAATATACTTTTGTTATCTTTTGCTTAACTTAAACTATTGAAAAGAAAGATGTGCATACTCTGAAATGTTATATTATACCATTTGTTTATTATGTTGTTCTGCTGTGTTTTTGGTTATCGAGGAAATATTTAAACCTCACCGCGGACTTCAATCCTCTGAGACATGATTGGGGCCAGGTTGCATTTGATTAATGTTGGAAAAAAAATTAATTGGCCCTAATCTAACGCATAACCCCGGTTTTAATTTTGGGGGCGTGACATTTATTCCCTATACATTCCCTCAAATTTCACATGCAATGTCTCCAAATGTCAATGTAATGCACATGTAAATTTTTTTTTTTTTTTTTTTGAAATGGTTGTAATGCATATGTAAATGATTTATTTCTTTGGGGAAAAGAACCAAGCATGCTTTAGCAGAAGTGTTTTGAAAGGAAACATACCTTGATCAAAACGCGGTCATTTAGAGGCTTCAGATCCTTGATATCATCAGTTTCGAGGATACCCACAATGTCATCATCCTTCAACAGAAGATGTTTAGACTCATTGAATTCCACCTCTGTGCCTGCATACTTCGAGTACACAACCTGGGCGCCAGTCTACAATCACAAGTCATCAGTGTCAACAAAAACTTCCAACCAATAGAGAATTGTATAAGACAAAAGTTACCAAGAAGAAAACACAAACCATCAATGTTAAAAGGAAAATACTAAAACTAACGGATATGCTGTTTAAGCATTACATTTCAGCAATCATTGTTCCATGAGAAGGGAAATTTCAATTTTATGTATCCCAGTAGGAATCAACGAAATGAATACTACCACTTGAGCATTTCAAGAAAGAAACACATCAACTGATTTTGATCCTGATAACTGAGAACCTGAGCTGACATAAATAAATATATTGAACAAAAGAAGCAAAAATGGCACATGCATACACCCTTCCTCCCAACATGCATGAGTGATATGTTTGCTAATAACTAGGCCACCAATGTGCCTTATTTTATCCGCCAAGTCTTAATAATTACCTTGACACTGATGTCCACTTTGTTCTTGCCAAGAGTCTTACCCTCTCCAACAGCAACAACTTCACCTCCTTGGGGTTTTGTCTGAGCAGTTGAAGGAAGCAAAATACCACCCATAGTTTTCTCCTCAACATCCTTTATTTTAACAAGCACCCGATCACCCAAAGGCTTAATGGAAGTGTACTGCAGCTTAGAAGAGAGAACAAATCAACACTTCAAAAGAAAGTACAAAGGAACTTCTTCATAGTGATTTTTTGTATTGGCAAGAACTAAACCACAATAATTTGTAATCAACTGTAAAAATTATAGAACAAACAAAGAATAGAACATTTTATAAAGGAAAATATTAATGATAACATCTCTTTTCACTTTACATTGTCATCAGAACCTTATCCTCTCCACACACACACACACACCAACTAAGATCACAAATCCTACTACCTATATAACCTGCAAGCAATAGTGTAAGGTCTGTTGTTGTGAATTTATGTTGCTGATAATATATTTGTGAATTAATGTTTTTCATCAGTATTTAAAACTTAACTTTTTCATTCCGTGTCAGATGAATGTACCATGCGATGGGTAAAATAAACCGAAACTTACATCATCAACAAAGTCGAGATGATACATTATAAATCGGAACAAGTTGGACCATTATACACGGTAAATTTCAAATGATCTGTTCTTGAGCTCCTATTTCTAAGACACAGTTCATGAAGGAATTAAGCTGGCCAAATCAATTCAGTTTCAACTGAGACTCGTTTCATCGTAACAAAAGGAAAAAAAAAAAAAAGGCTCTTAGCAGTAGCACCTTAGACATGGAAACTCAAGAAAGAGATGACCCTCCTCTTTAAATACCATGATTTCTTTCTTCCTATAATGTAGGACGGTGATGACTAGCCTATATAATATGATTTGAGATCTAGAAATTAATTAATCGAGAGAAGAGATGATGCTAATCCAAATGTCATTTCCAGTTCCACTTTTAGCAGCTTCAACAAGAGGAGAAGATGCTAATCCAAATATAGTTTCCACTTTTAGCAACTTCACCTCATTCACATGTACAACACTCGAATAATGCACAAGTGTTGCTCTGGAGATCACTTCCAAGCATACATGCATGCAGTGTCTGGAGTGGATTGAGTGGGTCCTTTCTTTTTATATTTGGGCTTTCTTTTCTTTTCTTTTCTTTTTTAATGTTTTTTTCCTGAAGTTAGGGGAAGGGTGATGCAGAACGGGCTACGACTCCACCGATGGTCCCACCCAACATAGTTTTAGGACATTTATTTTTTAATTAGTAGCTTCCTAATTTTATTGTAATTAGGATTAGTATTCTGATTTATTTGGTTTCCTAGTTTGATTAGGATAGTTTCTATTATTAGATTGGATTTTCTTAGGCCCTAAGTTTACTTTGCCTATTTATATTGCATTGTAGAGATGATAATCTCAGATTTGCAACTGAGTAAAATTGGGATTTTCCCATGGAGAGGTTTTTCCTCGAGTTAGAAATCTCTGCAGAGATAATTTGAAGTGTCTTTGATACATGCTTCGGCATCTACACAAGCCCTAACTCTAGGGCCTGCATCAAAGGGGGGTTAGGGTGGTTAGGTTGTTACGGGGGTCGTTTCATTTTACACGTGATAGGAAAATGGGTTTTACACAAAGTTACCTAATTCGCAGTTTGACCAGTTGGCATTCCAATTTGTAGTTCGTAGTTCGACACTTAATTCAATTCGAAAACCCAATGGGGTAGTCCATTTGATTCGTTTTCTGAATTGCTTAATACGTAGTTCAAATTCAAGAACTCAATATACTAATTCGGATATATAATTGAATATGATTATGAATGATTATAAGTTTAATTCTTTATATATGTGTGCACGTGTATTTCATGCAAGTTCTTTGATGTGCAAAGGTATATATAAATGACACTTCAAGAAAAATGATACAAAATGCTTAAATAAATTTAAACTCGAACAAAAAAAGCCCCATCTGATCACCTCTTATCTAATTTACCTAGTTCGCATATAATATATCCCACTGTGAGCCCAAATTCTGTAAGTCTTTAAATCACACTTAACCTTGAGTGAGATAAATAAATTCTACTTTTGGTCCCTTCTATTGAAAATCTGAATCACTCAAAATTAACGCCCTTTTTTGTATGACGTTATTAATTTTTACTCAATCAAGAGTTGGCCCTGTTAGATTGTATGGACTCAATCCATCAGTTGATGTAATAAATTGATTAATTTCTTTATTTATCAATAAAATCATGATTTCCTTTCATGAGATGAATGGTGAGTTATTACTTAATGCACATGACCAATACATATGACATAATGGTTCATGAGATGAACCGGGTCCCATTAATATATTAGATGTGATATATGTATATGGATGAAATCAACATACGAGAGATATGTGTCACAAATCTTATACTTAAAAATATGTTTACAACCAGTGTTGAAACTGGGCATCTCATTTGATAAGGTTCCAGCACCTTGATCACTATGAGATAGTGTGATTTGTCTCGATCATCAGAATGTAAGATTCTGGATCATAATGCGGATACATTGGATGTATTGAAGGACCATGAGAAGCACCTTATGAACACTGTCTCGATTTAAGGACTGCTCTCATAATTCCCTAGCAGTTGGCTCTCAATCTTGAGACATTGATGAACTCAAGTTTCCGTCTATTCATTTGCTTTGAGTCACCAATGAGTGAGGCCGACTGTAAGTCAACACCTCGGTGTCTTGGATACGTGGTAGTAAGACTGTGGGAACATCCAATGATCAAGATGGAATCTATCTATATTATCCCCTTGTGTCAATTAATGGATTTATCATTAGTAAATTCGCACCCATCTCGATTAAGAGTTAACTAGATGGCACTGATGATCACTGTGATTAATTGGGGCTCAAGGATAATAAGATGTGGATCTAAGATTGGATGGGACAGATTTATTCCAATTGATCCATGGATAATAATGGAGGGGCCTAGGGGCCTACTTGTGGTAATTGGAAAGTTTAGGGTCTTCATTATAATATATTCCTAAGACTAGAGTGCAATTGCATTTATATAATGATATTATTTGCAATTAACTATGGGCCCGGATTGCACATGAGATGTGGGGTCGCGAGTCCCAGTTGGAACCAGCTTTCTAAAGAATAACTAGTGGTCCCCACACTAGCCCAAGTTATTAGAAAGATACTAGAACTCTAAAAGGAAATAAAAAGTTACTATTTCTATTTGAAGTGAGACTTCTAATAGTGGTAATAGTAAGTTACTAATTATAATGGAAGTGCGACTTCTATTTAAATTAGAAAGAAAAGAGTTACTAATTGTTAGAGAAGTAAGACTTCTATTTTAATTTGATAACAAAGAGGAGCTTGCTTTTAAGCTATATATAGAGGAGTCTTTAGGGCTGGACGTCCCATGCATATCACACCTAGGGATTCACGCCCAGCCCTTCTCAAGTGCAAGAGTTGCAATTCTTTCATTCCTTTCTTCTCTCTTCTAGTTCTCTTCTAGTTCCTTAGAGATTCTAGTAGGGTTTTCTCTTGGAGATCTCACCCATCTTCTTGAGAAAAGAGATCTGATAGAGGGTCATAGCGTGGAAGATCAATAGGTATTGGAGATTCTTGTTTGATACGTGAAAGAGTTTCATCATCAAAGAAAGACGCAACTTCTCCATTAAAGCACAACCGGGCTCCTAAGGTATAATATACTTCCGTGCATGTTGTAGATTTTATGGATGCTTGTTGGCTGCTATTCTATCTTCTAGATAGGTTTATTTACTGATCATGATAGTTGAGATTGAGGACATGAATCCTAGATTAGGTTTCATAGCCTTCTGGATAGTTGATCCCGGAGCCAAGTGAGTCAAAAAAATTTGAAAACCTATCCACGAGGCTCACCTACTTCCAACAGGCCCAACCGTAAAATTGGGCAAGTATAAAACACGCGATTGAAAAAACTCTCAAAACTAGTAACCCACATAGTTTTATATTTGAGAAAATTTTCAGTTTGATCATGATTACATCCACCATTAAATTCATCAAATAAAAACATATGATTAAAAAAAAAAAAAAAAAAACCACCATAGTTTTAAACATCAATGGGTGAAAATAATCTCTTGAATTTGAAAAAAGAGTATTTGCTGTTTGGTAGAATTATTTCATTAGACTTTCAGAATTAATGCCCTTTAATTCAGACAAGGTCAATATCCTCTAAAGAAAGAGGCATTGAGTGCTCGCCAAAACATTAGAAATCTTTAATATGAGTTTGGTTCCCTGAGCGTCTCCCACACACTTTCCATTAGTGGGATATGTGGAACTCCAACGTTGGGCCCACCTACTATAATCTAAACCATTCGGAATGAATATCATACTATATCCTCAGGAATAGTAGTTAGTCAACCCATAAGATAGAGCACATGATTAATAATGCATAAGATCGTGCTAATTATGTAATCAGTCATGTGCTCAATTTTACATTGAGATCAAAATTTGAGGACATGACACTGACAATGATCAAATTCACTTTGAATGGTCCAGATTATCAATAGGTGGCTCCATGATAGAGTTCCGCACATCCCAATTACGAGAAGCGTATGAGGGACGCACAGGGGATCCAAAATCCTTTTCCATCACTTTCACTTTTCTTTAATAGCATAGAGAGAGAGAGAGAGAGAATGAAAATAGAAGGAAATCAAGAAAGAGAAGTATTTTGCAAACGTTTACTGCAGGAGATCCATCAAACGAGATCTGAATCGAAGAAGAAGAAGAGATAAAGGAAAGTGCGTTTTCTGACTATCCATCTCAAGTGTGCTGCAAGTCGGATTCACGAACAGTCATGTCATCCTTATCATCTAAAGGAGGTACTGAATTGCATCAAACTAGAGATTCTAAATTTCCTAATCACATAGAATCGAACTATTTACTAGCACAACCAGCCGTGCTTAGCACGGTATGTCCATGCATTAAATATTAAATATTCATATATTAAAAAGATCATGTGGAGTACCTCTTTCCATGGAGCAAGCCATTGAGCAAGTTGTATAGATGGAAATAGAAAAACTGGGCAGGAAAGGAGTAGAAGAGATGGGGTGGAACAAATAATTTTACAAAATATTGAACATGAAGAGATGGGTGGAAGTGAATTAGCTAACTACGGTTTTACATATATTACATTTTCTTACGCAAATGTTAGAAGTGCTGCACATGTAAAACACATTACCATTTTTGTCAAAACCATCATTTTCATGAGTAAATCAGTATAAATACAAAAGTATATGTCTTGACGTTTACCATTAATTCAATAATATTGAACGGTTAATATCATAAATTAGAGGCCCACAAAAGTCCAAAAAAACAGATATCTAGGTTGAGATTTTTTGTTCCACAAATTACTCAATTTCTATGAGGATTTTAGAGGTTTATTGGTTCAAATTCAATAAACAAATTGAACGGTTTGGATTACAAATATGGGCCCACAGGAATAAAAATAAATAAAGGTCTTTGAAGGGCCCACAAGAGAAAAAAATACCATGCAGAGAGTCTAGAGACTGTACAATCACCTTTTGCAAGAGAGGTGTGTAAATAATTTTACCACCTTTTCAGGTGTGTGAATTTGGGCACTTAAATGACCTATTTACGTACCATTTTTACACCCCATTCATGCATAAAGGAGCAAGAACAAGCATGATAATGCATGCCCAGTAGGCACGCGAATCATTTCCATATGTAAATGATTGCAAGCAAACAACCTCCCATATCCACACTCCACAGGCAGAGGGCAACCTAAATATCAGCTTTTCTATTGGATTATGGATTTTAAAAGTCAACTCGACATTAAAAGTTACAAGAAAGCAGGATGTCGCAAATCTAACAATAAATAAAAGTCATATTTGAGATAAATTGAGATGAGTGACAATTCACAGGAACGTCTAGTGAGACACTGCTTTCTTGATCACAAGAGCAGGGTTCATAGACTCTCTCATAAGACCATTTTCACCATTGACTGTGAATTTATGTAACACATCTTCAGTTCCTGCAATTTGAGATTTATAATTTCATTTCATATAATTTATATTACCCAACTTCTAACAATCACCGTCGTTTTATCTGATTTCTGATATCGAGAGCACCTTATGATCTGAACCTGAATTTGAAAGAGTGATTTCAACAAATGGTAATACATTCAAGAAAATAGTGCCTAATACAATACAAAGTGTCTTGTAGCCTTTCAAGAAACATCACCCATCTGAAAATTATGCTTCAATTTCATATCAACCATCCTAATCGCGAACAAGAATTGGAAAAACCTTTCTGAAAAGATTCAATATGCAATCCACGCGTTACTCTTATGAATTAGTGCAAAATGAAAAAAAAAAAATCATGAACAAGACCTAAAGAATGAATACCTTGGGTGCAACGACCGTGGTGGCTTTGACAACTAGGCTACGGAAGCACCTCTGGTTGAGTCCTACACTGCAAAGCCCCACTGAAGGAACCCTAACGGTCGAGGGACGAAGCCCTAGCCCTTCACAGGACGTCAAGCTCTTGCAAACAACAGACCCAGATAACTGAAAAGTTGCCATGGATTCCTGCGAGCTCAAAGAACAAAATGAACTACAGAAAGATCAGAAATGGAAAACCTCTGATTTGAAAGCGAACACAAATGGATTTAGACAGAATCTCAAAATCATCAGAAGCAAAAACAGACCAGAAAGTGTTGATGTTGAAATCGAAGAAGAGAGACCGAACCTGATATGAAATGGAAAGAGAGTGTAAAGATTAGGTGTGTGAGAGAAGATGATAAACCCTAGAAGTAGAAGGGTATGACGCTTTCAGAAGGAATGAATTTATAATGGGAGAGACGATAAGAAGAGGCTTCTAGAATCTTGTACAGGATTCTGGAGACGTAATTTCCTTGTGAAGTAGAGTTGTGAAGACCGGAGGCGTGAGACGTACATGTGCGGGCCCAACAAACTGATGCATGCTGCTCACATGAATGCTGCTCACATGACATGGTCCAAAAGATAGAAGAGGGGTGCTATCTGGATTTACCGGGGAGTGAAGTGTGGCCCGTCCCCACGAGAACTACAGGATCCCAGGGCTGGTTCTCATGGGGGATCGGGTCACAGTTCGATCCTGGGATCCTGTGGTTCTCATGAGGGACTGGGCCACAGTTCGATCCTTTGAGTAAGTTCAAGTGGACTTTCTCAAGATAGAAACCATCGGATGGAATGACTTTTTTTCTTTTCATAGGAGGCTACCCATCAACCGGTTTATTTTCCCTTTTTACAGGAGGCTATTCATCTCTGGTTTTTTTTTTTTTTCATAACAAAATGCCACGGCATTTTATTTTTGGGTTTTTAGAGCTCTTTTTTTTATATTATTTTTTTAAAAGAAATGAAGAACTAACTTACTCTTTAAAAAAAAATGCCACGGCATTTTATAATCGTCTCGGTCAAGAGACAATATCATTGCTTACTTCAATGTTTTCAAGTAATTGTTATTGCCGTTTAGTGACCGTTGTCCGACATAATTAATTACATAGTTATTTAGTCATTTAATTATGTGTAATAAATGCTAACATTATAAAAATCCTTCATTTACAATATCCCCCATTTACGTCTCCCATGCAAACCTACATCAATTTCTCTAGCAACAAATTTAGACATTATAAAAATCATCCGTTTACCTCCTCCATTCACAACATCCTCTAATATGCAAACATTAATAAATTTCTCCTACAACAAATGCCAATATTATAAAAATTATCCATTTAGAATTACATCTTCAATGCACATCCTCCATACAAACATTGCTAACCCCACAAATGCAAACATTATAAACATAAAAATACAAAATCCTTCATCTACATCCTTGTGGGCCTTTTAACAAAAAAAGGAGTAACTGTTTACAAGTGTATTTCCTCTAATAAGAAAAAAGTCACAAGAATTTATTTACATTCAAGCTCCCCCATTTATATTAATTACCTATAGCTTTAGTGCATATCTAAATTCAATCTATGAGCATTTAATTCCCAACTCTTGAATATTTCTTATTAAGCTGGTCGACCTGCAAAACACCAAAAAAAAATATGAAATTCAATGGCTACATTTGAGAAAGTATTGCATACAAATACAATATATACTTACTCCTTAGACATCAATTGAGGTGAACAACACTATAATTGGTAAGAATAGTTAAAGGAATTTAGAATTTAGGCATTTCAAACTATTAAAGTATGGATTAGGAGTTACATATTAAAAAATATCAAGCTTTCAAGTTGTACATCTCGATTTGAACACAATAAAGAAAGGGGAAAACTATAGTGTAGAAGTAAAAAAAAATGAATAAATGCAAAATACAAGTAAGTAAATACCAAATCAACTCTATTTCATAACCCTGCTCCAAAAAAACACCATAAGAATCAAACCGTAAATCAAATAATAGCAAGGCATCTTCTTTACTTAGGGACATGCCAACAAATTGGGCAATAGAATTGCACACCGTGTCCTATCCCTAGACTTTGAGAAGCTTTGTATGGATTGGATTTGAGGGGTTTTAGGGAGGCTAGGGCTTTGAATAGGAAGATGATTTTGGTGGTAGTGGTGGTGGAGGTGATGAGAAGAGAGCAAGGTTTTTTATAAGAACGGAGTGGAAGTTGAATTTGGAAGAATATAAGGGTAAAGATGTAGAAAAAAGGACGTGTGTAATTTGTAGTTGGAAGAAGGGAGGGTTTAATGGCACGGGAAGGGATGAGGGAAGGATAGAGTGGAAGTGGGCGTTAGGAGAGGAGGATCACCATATAAAAGAGAGAGTTTGGAGGGAAGGAGCATCGAAATTACAGGAGAGAAGAAGTAGTGAGGGAGAAGAAAAGGGGAATGAGTTTCGCGCCCAATGTAGTATTATATCGTCGCTCCACTCATATATAGAAAAAGAAAACGAGAAAGGCCCTATAGGATGACTCCATTTTCAAAATATCTATTGGGACCGTTTTTGTTTAGGGCCATCTATGGTGGTTTTTCACATAAGTTCCTCTAAAAAACTGAATTCCTCACGAGTTGTAAGTGAAATTGGAACCAAGAGTTGTTCCAAACTTTTTAGTGCAAATTAGGCATACTAATTAGGGGGCTTAGGTTGGAGGTCCCTCAAAATATGACTTTAAAGGAAACAGTCCACAAAAAAAAAAACTCATGTAGCCAAAGGCCCCTCTCACACTTTCTCATACCTGAAATGTCCAATTTGCCCTTTTTTAAAATCATATCCCATGTTTGGTGGGATATTCCATTAATAATGGCCAACTACCCTTTAATTGACCACGATTAATGGAATCCTATTAATGAGATTTTCAAATAAATTCTACAAACACACAAATAAATTTCAAATCTAACGCAAATCAATTTCAAAAAATGCAATAATTTCAAAAAACGCAATAAATTTAAAAATTAATAATTAATTTCAAAATAACGCAGATAAATTTAAAAATATGCAGATAAATTTCAAAAGATCCAAATAAATTTCAGAAAATATAAATAAATTTCAAAAGACTCAAATAAATTTCAAAATACCCAAAGAAAATTCAAAAAATGTAAATAAATTTAAAAAGCAGCAAATTAATTTCAAAAGATGCAAATAAAAGTAAAAAATGCAAACACATTTGAGAAAACTAAGATAAATCAATTTTCCAAATTTCTGAAAAAATTGCCAAAAAAATCAAGTAATTTTTCTAAAATTCAGTTAAATTTATTTCAAAAGATACAAATAAATTTCAAAAGACACAAATAAATTTCAATAGGCGCAAATAAATTTCAAAAGACGTAAATAAAATTAAAAAATGTAAATAAATTAAAAAAAAAAGCAAATACATTTGCCAAAACTAAGATAAACCAATTTTTCAAATTTAAAAAAAAATGCCAAAAACTCAAGTATTTTTGTCAAAACTCGATTAAATTTATTTAAAAAAAATAGAAATAAATTTCAAAAGACACAAATAAAATTCAAAAACACAAATAGATCTAAGAAAATACAAATAAATTTGCCAAAAACCACAAAAAGATTCGTTAAAAAACTGAGTTAAATTTTTTTAAATGGAGATAAATTTGTCAGAAACTCAGCTATATTTTTCAAAAACTCAAATAAAGTCGCCAAAAACTCAAATAGATTTGTTCAGAACTCCAATAAATTTATTCCAGAACTCAGATAAATAGCCAAAAACTCAAATAGATTTGTCCAGAACTCAGATATATTTGTTTCAAAACTCAGATAAATTTGTGTAAAATTCAAATAAATTTGACAAAAAATAAAAAAAATCAGATAAATTTTATCGGAACTGAGAAACAGAATCCTTTTGAGACTTGCAAAAAACAAGATAATGTACTCTGTTTGCTTCAGAAAACGAAACCAAAACTGCAACGATCTCTCTATTACAATCAACTGCAACTCCTCCATTGATTGTAATTCTCACGTGAACCTCGTGGCACATCAGTTATTCTCACCAAATCCCATACAATCTTCCAATAAAACCCCTCTCTCCCCATTCTCTCTCTCTCTTGCAATTTGAACTGAAACGCTTTTTCTCTCTCTCCATTGCTCTTCTTCTAAGGTCGGAAAGTAGCCATCAATGACCGGAATATCCATTGCAACAATCGCAAAAATCAGCAATCGAAGATCCAAATTAGAGTATTGACGGTTGCAATAGTGCAACGGAGAAGTAAATCTTCTGCTTCGGACAAGCCAGTGCCTAGATCCGACACGTTACAGAAACTAGAGGAAGCATTCTTCGTTGGCTTCTGTGAGTCTAAAACTAAAATCTTGTCTTGTTTTGACAAGTGAAAGATTAAGATTAAAAGGAAAAAAAAGGATTGAAGTTCTGTTTTTATTTTGGAAAGTCGTAGAACATCAAACCTGCCATCACCGGAGTTCTGGTTGAGCCACACGACGCCAGAATCGTAGCGTCACCCGAGCTGACCGATATCATCTTTGTCGGTCATTCTTCGCCAACCAGAGACCACCATGCCACACCGCACGTCTCCGGAGATCGAGAAAAAGCAGTAGCAAGGCACTGCATCCCAGATTTCGTTGGAGAACATAACAAGTTTCTGTTGCAGAAACACAAGTGGGAAGACAACCCAGTTAGGTCAGGCACCGGGCCAGATCTCAGCCATCCGCGTAAACAGGAGGATTGCAAGGAAGAAATCCGAGCAGTCCACATATCTCGTAGGTGCCCTGATGTCGATCTTGGGTATCACATCCATGGCATGCACATCCATGGCATGCGCTGTCGTTTATTACAGATTTTACTGGCAGATGGAGGTCTTTTCATCTCAAATAACGGAGGCTGAGGGAGAATAAAAGATTTGAAATTTAAATTTCAAAATTTTATGTCTAAACGATTGAAAGGACAAACCAGTACCGAAATATGTGATCGTGCAAATATAGGAACCAGTACCGAAATATGTGATCGTGCAAATATAGGAACCTCTGGTTGCAAAATGTCCAGCTGCGTGGACCAAAACCTCGACACATTCCACTTCAGGGACCTATCGCTAATTTACTCTACTAATTATTATTAGTAATGCGTTGTTAGATCCCGACCCAGACAAAGTCGATTAGTGTGCGATTAGTATGTGTTTAGTCCTAAGTGAGTTGTTGTTGGGTTATAAGTAATTAGTTTAGTCTTGGACATATCTTTGGGAATTTTGAGAACGTTTAGTAGTAGTCAGACACACTCAGGAAGGCCTGAGTGCACATGTAAACTTGGGAGGATCGTATCAGTTTCCGTGTGATTGTGATCTTGATTTCATTTGAATGATTTTTTTCTGAGTGTTACAACTTTTGTCTTAAGCACATTCATGTTTGAGGCCCAAAAACCCAAGTTTTGACCCAAGAGGGTAAAATTGTCTTTTATGCACAAATCTGGACACAATTTTCGAGATCTCAAAACCATGTCAAAAATATACTTTTTGGAAATTAGATATTTCGATGATCGTTTTATCCTTCTTCGTCGAAGTCATCCGAGGTCCCCAAGATCGTGTTTTGGTCACTTCAAGGTTCATGTTAATTAGGGCCCATTGTATTCACTTAATCCTCCTCTCCCTCTCTTTTCATTCATTTCCCCCAAATTCCTGCAACTCTCTTGACCTAGGGCTGGAAAACCCTTTTTCCCTTCCACTTTATTCCTCTTGCAATAGCTAGCTAGAAGACTCCAAAGAAGATTCCAAGACTACCATCTTTTTCCCCCCATCCTAAGCTCTCCATTGATGCAAGTTTCTTGAGGTTCCAAGTTGGGCAAGAGCTCCTTTTTCTTCCCTTTCTTTTGTTTGGACATTTCTAGGTAAGAGCTTCAACCCACATTGTTCATAGAGTTATTTTGGTTCATTAAGATCATGTTTTTCATGTTTTCAAACCCTTTTGTTAAAATGGGTTCCTTGTTTCCATTTTGAGTGAGTTTGTGTGGTTTTCTTGGGTTTCCTTGTAGCATTGGATAGTTTGAGTGAAGTGCTTGAGAAGGATTGTTAGCATTGGTCAAGGCAAGTAATCTCTCTAGGAAATGTGCATGTCTATTTTGAATTCCATTGTGTTTTCTTGAAATTGTGCATTAATATGTTTACAAGCTTCGTGATTATGTTTCATTGGATTTGGATGCTTGAAATTGTGATAAATGAACCCTTGGTGAGCATGGAGGCTCAGGGAATGCAGGTGGAATGAGAAATAAGAAGAAAGGAAGAAGAAATGTGAAAATCTGAACTGGACTGCATTTCCCGTGCAGTTCGGTTAGCCGTCGGTCGGCTGGCGGCTAACCGAAATCCCCATTTCGGTTAACCGCGAGCTGACCGAGCTTGGCGGTTCCCTTTCCAGAAGCTGACTTTTCGACAGAGGGGTTCGGTCAGCTTGCCGGTTAGCTAGCGGCTAGCCGCTCTACCCCATCTCGGCTAACCGCTGGCCAACCGCGCATTTCGATTCCTTTTCCCGAGAGCTATATTTCAGACTGGATTCCCAACGGTCAGCCCTACGGTCAGCTTACGGCTAACCGCCAAGTCCCAGTTCGGCTAACCGTAAGCTAACCGTAGTTAGTTCGGTTCCTTTTCCAGAGGGCTGTGTTGGACCTGGATTTCCAGCGGTCAGCTTGTCGGTCACCTAGCAGCTAGCCGCCAGACCCTAGTTCGGTTAGCCGACACCTGACCACGAGGTGACCGAAATTGACAAATTTCCTGTTTTGAAGAGTTTTTGCAAGAATGGAAACTAGAACATGTTAAGTGGCCTTTAGCCTGATATTATGCCCTCGAAACCCGAGATGTCCTTAAACTTCTGGGGCACCAATTTTGTTTTAATTCCAACATCTGGGCTTTGACTGCTCAACGATCAACCAAAGGTCCTTGCATGAGCTTGATAGGCTTTGTATTCGTACTTTGGTTCGATATAATGAATATCATCGTGTACTCGTTTTGAAGTTTAAGTTCAGGCTCATTTTGAAGACGTGTTTCAAGAAAAAGGGGATCACTTCCTAAGCGTGTTATGCATATTAATTATGCCCTTGCTAGTCGTGTTCATCGTGTTTTGATAAGTGATTTCCCCCTTTTTATCTCGACATGTTTTGATAGTGTTTCGCGTGTTTTGTGCATTCGTGAATTAAGTAACACCATTGAGCTTGGACTGCCCTTTCAGTTTGATCCACTGTCTGGGGGTCCTTAAACATGTGGACTGTCTGCAGACTGGTCGTGTATTTATTACACATCGTGCGTGTCCGGTTCCGCGGCCGGAATTCCCGTCTTTGTGGGAAATCGTGTCGTGCTTATATTATGTATATCGTGCTTGTCGTGCGTGCTTGCTCTTTTCATTATATAAATGATAGAGAAAGGATGGGCTCTTTGTGGATGTTGACTATTCATGATATATTATGTACTCATGCTAGTTTGTTTTAGTATCTCAGCTCAGTTAAATATTTCTGCAATGTACCTCAATCATTATAGTGTTTTAACTTAAGGATTTGCTTATGTGTTTTCTTAAACGTTATTGGTTCATGTTTGCACCTAAATTGATTACCTTCCAAACCGTCGTGTTTGACCCTTGTTTGTTGGTGCCCAGGTGCAGGAGACGTTACCTTTGAGGAGGAGCATCAGGAGGAGGCTTGTGAGCCAACCCCTGTGAGAGAGTGGCAGCCCGACGATGTCATCTAGACGTCGGGCGGGTTCTTGAGTCTTGTCATCTTTTGTCGTGGGGTTTCTTTTGATTATTTTTGGAGAAGTGTATTGGCCTCTGTTGGCCTCTTATGGAATTGTAACAAAACTTAACTTACTTTCGTGTTAGTCTTATAACTTGAACTATATTGGGAATGCCATGGGTTAACTTCTTTCTTTGATACTATGTCTTGTATTATTTTGTCAAAACACTTAAATATTTCATTGGTGCTCATCTTGATGTGTTTTGCTACACGCTTCCGCATACTTGATCGTGTGAGTCAGATTCCGCGGGAACCTGTGGGAAAGTATATCGCCAAACCTCCAAATTACACAACAATGTCGCGGGCCCGGCGTCCCGTTCCGGGGTCGCGACATGCGTGCCATACATTCATTGTCTATTAAAGAGGGACAAAAATGCCCCTTTTTAAAGTGGGCATTTGTAGAATTCTTGATTTTTTAGGGGGACCCTGGAAAACTCCCTGAGCATTTTGATGAGGAAAATGCCTCTTCCCAACATCCAATGAGATTTAAGAGTCAAGATAATGATATGTTGACATAAGCATGTTGCTTAAGAATGATATTAAAGGTCCATTCCCAACTTCCATTATCTTTACCTTGAAACTAGCTAAATATCCTATCCAATGTTTTTTGTAGTCAATCTCATCTCCTTAAAACTAGATAATTAAGAAAACTTTATTAATTTTCCCCTTTAAACAACCTGCATTCATACGATATGCACGAAGCACAACCTTTTTCCTTATTGAAAATTGTCGCGACCCCGGAACAGATCCCAGGCCCGCGACGTCATTTGTTTTCTCATAGGTTCCCGCGGTGAGGATTCCCGAGACACGCGGAATCTGACTCACACGATCGAGTTTGTTAAAGCGTGTAGCAAGTCACATCATAATAAGCACGAATAAAATTTCCAAGTGCAACATTAAAATAGCATCAAGTCCAAGATATCAGAATAGGAATCATAACATAGCATGCCCATCATAATTCAAGTTTAAGGGCTAACACAAAAGTAAGTTAAGTTTTAGTTACATCCCATAAGAGGCCAACAGAGGCCAATACAATTCTAAAAATTAACCCATAGCAAAACGAAGCGCAACTCAAGATCCAACTCGATGTCTAGTTGACATCGTCGGGATGCCACTCTCTGACCGGGGTGGCTCAATAGCCTCCTCCGGACGCTCCTCCTCAAAGGCAACGTCACCTGTACCTGGGCACCAAAATAAACAAGTATCAAACACGACGGTTTGACAGGTAATCAATTTAGGCATGGGTATGGTGCAATAATTGTTTTAAAGAGAACACATAAAAACAATTCATTGAACTTGAAGTAATTTCATGATTGAAACACTTTTTAAGAATATGCAAAACAAACTAACATGAGTACTTATAATATATCATGAATAGTAAATCCACAAGGAACTCATCCTTTCTCTATCATATAAAATGAAAGGAGCAAGCACGCACGACAAGTATGATAAGCATGATAAACGAAACATGATTCCCACATATACGAGGATTCCAGCCGCGGAACCGGACACGCACGATGTGTTATAAAATATACGACCAATCTGCAGATAGTCCACATGTTTAAGGACCCCCAGATAGTGGATCAAACTAAAAGGGCAGTCCAAGTTCAGTGGTGTTCACTTGAATTCATGAATGCACAAAACACGCGAAACACTGTCAAAACATGTTGAGATAAAGGAGGGAAATCACTTATCAAAACACGACAAACACGACTAGTAAAAGGCATAATTAATATGCATAACACGCTTAGGAAGTGACCCCCTTTTTATTTTTGGAACAAATCTTCAAACGAGCTTGCTTATACTTGAAATTCAAATCGAATACACGAGAACATCTATTATATCAAAACTAGAGTACAAAAACACGGTCTATCAAGCACACTTAAGGACCTTGGGTTGATCCTTGTGTAATTGAAACCCAAATGTTGGACTTTAAATGAGAATCAGTGCCCCTGAAGTTAAAAGACACTTCAGGTTTTCAAGTGCACAATATCAGGTTAAAGGTCCCTTAACATGTTCTAGTTTACATTCTCACGAAAATTCTTCAAACCAAGCATTTTGTCAAATTTCGGTCACCTGTCGGCTAGCCGAAATGGGGAGTAGCGGCTAGTCGCTAGCTGACCGACAAGCTGACCGCTGGAGACTCTGGTCCAGTCACAGCTTCTGGAAAACGAACAGCCAAAATTCAGTTGGCTAGCGGTTAACCGAAATGGGAATTTCCGTTAGCCGCCAGCTGACTGAAAAGGTGACCGAAATCTCCAGTCGAAATGCAGGCTTCTGGAAAAGGAACCGCCGATTTCGGTTGGCTCGTGGTTACATTTCGGCTAGCCGCCAGCTGACCGAAACGGCAAGGGCAGTGCATTTCAAGTCCAAATTTTCACTTTTCTTCTCCCCTTCTTCTTACTTCTCACACAACTTACACTTCCCTGAGCCTACATGCTCTCCAAGGGATTAAGCACACATATCATAGCACAAGTTAAGACATCATATTTTCATTCTTCAATCTAAAACAAAATCCCCAAAATTTCTAATCGAGACATGGATTTCTTATGAAATGAAGAGAATGAAAGAAAACAAATCAGATACACACAATGCAAACATTCATTCTAAATTGTTTACTTGCCTTGCCCAAGATGCCAAACTAAACCTCTCTTCAAGCACTTCTATTCAAGAGCTAAACCAAACACTACAAAACCCCATGAAAACCATTCAAAACTCACTCAAACTTGAAAACTAGAAATCCATTACGAAATGGGCGTTACAACTTAGAAAAACAAGATCTTTAGGAGTTGAAAAGACTCCATTGAAGAGATGGGTTGGAGCTCTTACCTAGAGATGGCCAAACAAGAAGAGACGAAGAAAATGGAGAGCTTGCCCTACTAGAAACTCCAAGAAACTTGTATCAATAGAAAGCTTGCAATGAGAGGAAGAAAATGATGGTCTTGGAATTCTATTTGGAAATCTCTAGCTTGAGCATGCAAGAGGGGAAAAGTGAAGAGAAAAGAAAAGGCTTCTCAACCCTAGGTCTTGAAAAGTTACAGGATTTGGGAAAGTGACTGAGAAAGGAGAGGGGGAAGACTTAAGTGGTTCGGTTGTAGGCCCCATATGTCTGGAACTAGAGATTGCTAAAACATGATCTTACGGGCCCCGGATGAAATCGACGAAGAAGGATAAAATGATCCTCGAAAAATCTAGTTTACAAAAAGTATAATTTTGACATGGTTTTGAGATTTCAAAATTTGTGTCTAGATTGTATATAAAAGACAATTTTTACCCTTTTTGGGCCAAAACTATGATTTTGGGCTTCAAACACAGACGGGCCGAACACGAAAGTTGTAACGAATAATAAAATCATTCAAATGAAATCAAAATCACAATTAAAAATGAAAAACCAACACGATCCTCCCAAGCTTACACGTGCACTCAGGACTTCCTGAGCATGTCTGACTAACATTAAACGTTCTCAAAATCCCCAAAGCTATGTCCATGACTAAAACTAATTATTTCTAATCCAACGGTAACTAAACCCACTTAGGACTAAACACACACTAATTGAATTAGTCTGGGTCGAGGTCTAACAAAAATCATTTAATAAATCCCTAGGCCCCACATGGAATATTGCTACTCCACAAAGGCTTGAACTATAATTGACGTGGCCCATTACATGCCATTAATCCATAAAAATCCAAAACCCAATGACATGTATGAAGCCTTAGATTTTCTTTGATGAAAATCCTTTAATAAATCCCTAGGCCCTACATGAGAGATTGCTACTTCACTAATGGTTGAAGTCTAATTGAAGTGGCCCACCATATGCCATGCATTACTACATAAAAAATTTATAACCCTACGATATGCATGAAGCTTTAAGATTCTCAATGATGAAAATCCTATAATAAATCCATAGGCCCCACACAATGGCGGACCTACATGCATTGACTTGGGGGCTTCAGCCCCCACCATACCTGAGAAAGCCCATAAAGGCTATATAGCCCATTTGGCCCAGCCTCCATTAATAACCCATGGAAGCCCCCTCCCTCTCCAACTCCAAAATATCCCTGGCTATCAATCCCTTTCTCTCTCTCTCTCTCTCAAAGTCCCCAAGTCGAAAATCCTCTAATCAGTATCCGGCTCTCCCTCTTAACTAAATCATAGGTGGAATTTTTTTTTTAATCTTTTTTGTCATTTCATGGATTTGTTACATTATATGAAATAGTGTCTATGTTAAACAGAGTGTGTAAAGTCTCTATTCATTTATTTAAAAAACTACATGGAAAAAGTGCATCGTATAAAAATTTCCATTCCAAGGTTGATTATTTCAATTCATTGGAAATTTCTCATTTTAGACAAGCCTAACTTCAACTTTATATTTCAAGCTCACTAAATCTTTCTACTTTTTTCCCATTATAGACTGTTATTTGTATTAATAAGTATGATCAATCATCAATCTTCTCTTGTTCTCTTTTATTGTATATTTCAGTGTATATTGGAGGGTGTATTTCTAGAAATATCAAAGTTTAGTAGGACATTAATGCATTGCATAATCTTCTCAACTATTCTGGAGTCCAGAAAAGACTCTCATTCCAAATTATTAATATAAAGAAAGTATATAAAAATAATGATTGAAAATTTCAATCGACAATTGTCAGCCCCCCCTCAAATAAAAATCCTGGGTCCGCCACTGGCCCCACATGAGAGATTTTACTTCACAAAGGCTTGAAGTATGATTAAAGTGGCCAACCACATGCCATTAATCCATAAAAGTTAATCTTGATTCAAGGAGGACCAAGGGAGTTGGATGATCAATGGGAAAGATCCTGCAAGTTGCATGATGAATGGGAAGGCTCCAACATCTCTTCATCTTCTTGATTTGTGGAAAAGGTGGGACATGTCTCCATCGCTGATGTGTAAGGTGGGGTCTCTTTGGCCATCTTATGATAAATGATTATATATGTGAGATAGACATAGGATAGAAGGATAACGCCATTGGAGAGTAATAGTCTAATTTTAGATCATGCACCACTTCAGACTGAATTTATCAAATAATTAAGAGGATGATGGACCCGATTTCTTCCGTTCCTCCCCCATCGGTCCCCGGGGTCACCGAAAAGGCCGAATGGAGGGAAGAAGGGGAGAAAGGCGAGTATCAATATTTTTTGTACGGGTATGCCATATTTTCTATTCTACTTGGAATTTAGAAATGGTGATCCGGAGATCCACCTTAGCAAGTAGAAAGGAAATCAATCTTTTTTCTAACTTTCCATTGCACATATATTTAAGAAAAGAGACAAGGTTTTTTGAATGCCGTTAGAGGCGATTTTGCCGTAAAAGAAGATTTACAAATCTCATCAAAATGAAAGACAAGAATTGTGATTTTTTTGTCTCTTAAAGAAAATACAAAATACAACAGAAAAGTAAGAAAAGGGATCTGACTTCTCAGGAGATTGCAGGGACTCGTTCAGATCGACGGTCGCAAGTCATGTAGGGACTTCGCCATCGTGAAAGTCCTGGGATCCTAACCCTAGAGGGGGGGTGAATAGGGTGAGCTACAATTATGACCAATTTTAATCAATTTTAACTTCTTTAAATTAAACTAGTCACAAGTGATGATTTACCAAACAAGATGCGAAAGCTAACAAAAGAATCACCACAAGCAAACACCACTACACAAGGATTTATAGTGGTTCGGCCTCAATGCCTACGTCCACTACCGGCTTGTGATCCACTCACCCCACCGGATTTCCACTATCTATGCTTTTTAAAAGGCTAAGCAATAACCTTTACAATGTTGTTTTTCTAGGCTAAACAACAACCTCTCAATGTGCTTTTCTAGGCTAAGCAATAACCTTTACAAGATGCTTTTCAAGGCTAAGCAATAACCTCTACACTAATGCTTTTCTTAGGCTAAGCAATAACCTTTACAATAGAAAGATTTTCTCTTAAATTAGAGAACTTGAATACTCTCTCCCCCTTTGACATTAAATTGCAAAGGTACCTACACACATGAAACAAGGAAAATACCTTTTAGTAGCACCTGTTAACAAAAGAAATCGACAATGAAATACAGGTTATCATGTATGGAAGAAGTCTCTAAGGGTTCAAAGCCAATCCAATGGTCAATTTGATCAAACCTAATACTTCCTATGAAGGTTTACACTCCCCCTCAACCCATTCTCTCCTTTTGTCAAACTTTTGACTAAGATATAACTATTTGGTTCAAGAAGAGGATGGTTTAACCAATTGAGGGTCAACTTCAAGGAAAGGATTAGACAGGTTTAACTATAGAGCACAAAACGATTAAATTACCAAAAGAGAGCAAGGTCAAGGCGATCATGGATACCAATTGGAAAAACAAAGAGTACCAATTGAGATTCAATGATAAGACTATAAAATCAATCGCTCTAAAATGAAGTTATAAAGAATATAACTATTAAGATAAATCCAAATTAGAGCTATCCATGATACTTTGGGGTTTACTAAACATAGCATCAATCAATTTAACTATGAAAACATATGCTATGAAAGTTTTGAAATCATCTCATTCAATCAATAAATATGACTATTAAAGTGCAAGATGAGTGAAATGAAATTCAAACATGAAGCCAACCTCAACTCATAACCAACCAAGATTATGATCACATAAACATGGTGGTCATGAGATTTACCTATATGAGCAAGAGAGGTGGCAAACATGAAAATTATGATGCTAATGGTGTGTGACATGGAACAAATATATTACTATCAAGTTCAATCCAATGTAAACAAGGTCTATCACATTCATAAGAAATCAAACCAATCGAAAATTATACCAATCGAAACCAATTGAATTTGAAAACATGATTAAGAGCAAGGATGTGACAAACACAAAATTCCATCTAGCATCATAAAAGGATATTCATCACTTTTAAAGATATAACTATTGAGCATAGTGATGAACAAGATAAATTGCAATGCAAAAGGATATAACTTTGTAATGCATGTAATTTTCAAAGTGACTAAATCATATGAATTCAACAACTAAGATATCCATCAAACATATAGATATATGAGGGATGGATTTCAAAGAGTTTCATATGATCAAGATCACTACTATGAAGTTGAAACATGTATAAGGATGACACCACTTACAGAATACACATGAATCCACTTCATAACCATCCAAAAAGAAATGACTAGAAGGCATAGAGGATGGATTTGAGTTCTAGTGTGGTTTCTACAAATATAACTAAGATCACAACCATACATGGAACCAATTGACATTTGCATATAAAAAGAATGTAAACAAATAAGCAAAGATGCAAACAACATTCATTTCCATTTCTAAGATGATGTAACCAAAAGAAAAAGGAAATGAGAATCATGAAACATGCTTTGATGATTATAACCAATGATGTTTTAGAGCATTTCCAATCATACAATCTTCAAATCATTTTAATAAACAAAATCCAACAATGAGCATAAAAAGAATGATTTTGAAGATCAATTTTCAACATTGTATTTTAAAAGTTATAACTTAATTGAAACACATACAAGTTGATTTTTCAAAACAATAATTTTCCATATTAGAGAATAACTTAGAAATCCATGGAAAACCTAAATTGATTCAAATCATTTGTTCAAATAATCTTACTATGACATCTACATAAATGATTTTGCAACAATAATTGATCATGAATAATCTAGCTATGAAAGCTTTGAAATCACAATCAATTGATCATGTATAGAAATGCAAAGCAAGAGATATAACTAAATGTGAGCAAAAAGCAATTCTAACATGATGAAATTATAATCAAATGATTTTGAAAACCATGAAATGAAACTAGAAAGGTGTATGAAGACAAAATCAATTGATCACAAATAAACATTGCATTTTAAGAAATGTAACTAAGAAAGAACAAAATGCAAATGTAACATGACCAACAAAAAGATTTAACTAAAAAGGATAGGTTGGTCAATGAGGTTCAAGGCCTTAAGGTTTGTCTAAGTATCTAACTTTAGGAATCCACCTAAGGTCTTGGGATGGTTGATCTTTGAGGTCTAGTTTGGAAGTCCCACCAACTATAGGAGATTTGACTTGATATATTTTTAATTTGGACTTATCACCATGATATTTTGATTTGACTATATTTAGCTTAGATTGGTGATTAGTCTTTTGAAGTTGGTGAGTTTGTTTCTTCGGGGATTGATTCATTTTTCTTTTCTTCTTATACTTCTCATTTCTTTTAGCTTTTCCTCCCTCCTTTTGTCTTTTGAATTTTAATTTTAACTTTTCAACCTTTTTCAAGAATTCTTTTATTTCTAAGGTTAAAGGAGGTAAAGTGAGAAGTTTCTTTTTGATAGATTTATTTTTATTATTAGTCTTTTTAAAATCTATCTTGGATGACTCTTTTTGAAATGTTTTAACTTGTTTGAACTTCTTAGAGTCTTCCTTAGAATTCAATGTCTTACCCTTCATAGAATTAGATTTGATTTTCTTGGGTTCAAAGATGGGTTTAGACATATGACTTTTCCTTAATTTGCACTCAAATTTGAAATGTCCTTCTTTACCACAATAATGACATTTAGTTTTGGACATTGGAGAAAGAGTGCTAGAGAAAGAGGACTCACCTTTCACAAAAGTGTTGGTGAATTTAGGGTCATGTGAAGTATACTTATCAAAACCAAGACATGTCCTATCTCCATGAGATTTACCCAATTTAGATAACTTTTCAAGTCTCTATTCACTTTGGGTAAACTTGCACTCATACTTTTGTTTGTATCCTTCAAGTTGAGTGACTTTGGTTATAAGGATTGAATTTTCAGTTTTGACTTTTAATAAATCATTTTCAATTTCCTTATAGTTATTTAGTTCTTCATTGGCAAGTTTTAATTCAACTTTTAGTTCACTAACAACTTTAGATCCAAGTTCGAAGTTTTTTAAATTAATTTAAGCATTAGACAAGTTTTCCTTGGAAATTGTCAACTTGGATTCTAAATTGATAATGTCTTTTTCTTGCCTTTGTAGTTGATCTCTTATATTTAAATTTTCTTTCTTAAGCTCATCATAACTAATCTTAATCTCATTTAGTTCATCTTTGATATTGGATAAGTTATTTAAAGAGATCATAAACTTAGAGTCTAAACATTGTATGACTTCTTCTTTCTCTCTAAGTTCATCTTTTGAAGAGACTAGTTCCTTGATTAGTCTTTTTGATTCTTCTTTTAAACTTTTATTTCTCTTATCAAGCTTTAAAGTTAATGTATATAATTCCTCATAGGCTTGTTGAACATCATCTTCATCATATTCTTCTTCTTTTAATTCACATTGAGATTCATTTATTTGAAGGTTTGAATCTCCAATAGATGGAAGAAGGAGAGGTCTAGAAGAATCTACACAAAAGTCTAAACAATCTACCTTAGTGGAATCCATTTCAATAGTATTCATTCAAACACAAATCTAGGGTTATGACTCAAGGTTTTTACACCTAATCAAGAGTTCCAAAAACACTTGATCCTACTATAGAGCACGAGGCTCTGATACCAATTAATAGTCCTGGGATCCTAACCCTAGGGGGGGGGGGGTTGAATAGGGTGAGCTACAATTATGACCAATTTTAATCAATTTTAACTTCTTTAAATTAAACTAGTCACAAGTGATGATTTACCAAACAAGATGCGGAAGCTAACAAAAGAATCACCACAAGCAAATACCACTACACAAGAATTTATAGTGGTTCGGCCTCAATGCCTACGTCCACTACCGGCTTGTGATCCACTCACCCCACCGGATTTCCACTATCTATGCTTTTTAAAAGGCTAAGCAATAACCTTTATAATATTGTTTTTCTAGGCTAAACAACAACCTCTCAATGTGCTTTTCTAGACTAAGCAATAACCTTTACAAGATGCTTTTAAAGGCTAAGCAATAACCTCTACACTAATGCTTTCTTAGGCTAAGCAATAACCTTTACAATAGAAAGATTTTCTCTTAAATTAGTGTCTACGCAAACCAACTCACACAAACACTATATGAATGTAAATGTGTATGCCCATGATGTGTGTGTGTGATAACTTCAATCAAGTTAAAAACAAAGCTCAATTAATATATGCTTAAAGCATTTCAAAGTTTAAGGCATATAAAAGATTTGATTGAAGTGAAATGCAAATCACATGTATAGATACAAACTTGTTAATGATATGAAAATCAAAGGTTCACAAGTTGTATGAAATTAATTAACCTAACATGTGATGCATGTGTAATGTTGTTTTCAAAACAAAATAAATTTAACTAAGGTTTAAATGAATGAAAACAACAAATAAGAATTCAACCAAGAAAATGAATCATGCTTTAAAAGAAATCAAAGATTTTGGCTAAGCATCATTAAAGAAGATTTTAAAACAAAACTTGGTTTGAAATCAAAGTGAAGAATCCAATCTAACTTAGATCAAAGATTAAAAGAAACAATTTTTAACGTGGAAACCCTATCCAGGGAGAAAAACCACGAACTAGAAATCAAGAGTTCACGAACAGTTACAAGATATACTCACAAGCTCCTTTACCTCAGTCTGTACCTCGACCTAAGGACTGTAGTTATTCTTGCAAAGAATCCACTAACACGACATCCACCGCGCCCCGTTCTCCTTACTTGATCTCCTCGCACCTTGTCAACCAAGATGATCAATCTTCTACTGTAACGCCCCAATTCCGGATACCGATAAAACCGTTCGAATATCCGAAGTTGGCGCGCTACTTCCCGGAAAATCCGAGAACTTCCAAGATCGTAGGCCCGCAGTGAGGTCCAATTTAAAACTTTTTGACCAATATAATACTCAATGGTAAACTTGCGGAAGCATAACAATTAAATAAAGCGGAAGCATTTGGTATCATATATATATGTAAAGTATGAGCAGAACAGTAGTCTAGTTAAAGTATCAGTTGTTAATCAAAAGTTTATACATATTGGATTCTACCCAACTCACTGCAAAATTTCGCTCAAACCCAAAATAAGATGAGCTCTCAAAACCCTGGTAAATAATCTCCGCCCTCCGGCTCGACCTCCGGGTCGGCCGGGCCCCACGCGAACTCTCCAGCTATCGGCGCCTCTACCAGCGCTAGTGCGTCATCAGGGATCTCTGGGTCAAGGCCTAAGCACCAATGAAGGGTCAGATCTAAAAGATCTGGCAAGTCACAGCATACTACTAACATAGAGCATATATATCAAATGAATAGAGACAAGTAAATAAATTAAAGAATGACAAGGTAAAGAACTAGGCAGTTGAGCAGTATAATCATAAGGAATCAGGATAATATAAAACATCTAATCTACTACAAAATGGCACATTCACACGAGCTGGAATGCCGCGGGATATTATACCGCGGCCCTCCCATACTGAACACAGTTACGGCGGGGAAATCTCACCAGTGCTGGGAATTACTAATCCCGCAAACCACTCATCATCTCATCACACTCATCACTCAAGACCGGACACGGTATCACACCGTCCGTCTTAACCACATAGCTCATCATGATAGCTTCTCAACTCTCAAATAGCTCCTACCGGGGATGATCAGTCCACATGCTGAGCTTAAATCAACTGAGTGAATGTTCATGCCGACTCACGAATAACTTTAAGGGTCTGTGTCTGTCTAGGCTTTGCCTTGCGTAAACAAGGTCCTATCCACACCTCTATGAGGTCCACATATACTAATTCAGTCTATGGATTTCATTCAAGGTCCAAGCCCACTCGTTGGATCCATACCAAGGCCCATCAGCACATGGCCTGGTCTAAATCTGTCCAAACGAGGCAACTAATCCATTTACTACTGATAATCAGTTCATTTTAATCCATTATGACTTAACAGTCCAATAAAAACTACCTCTTCCAACTAAAGGTACACATCCCACACTTAGGCCCGATAAGGGCCCGCCTAGACACAGACACGGGTCAGTGATCTCCAATCGTTCTAACGGGTCACCTATAGATATCCTAGGTTCAGGTCCTCCATTTCCATTAATTAACAATTTGTGGCTACACTAAAGATCTAAGAATGACTGTAAACAATAAATGTGAAGTATGAACTTCAATAAGAGAATCAACAGGGAAAAGCAACGGTCCAATCCTAGGTAATGGGCCACGTTTAGGTTTAGGTCTATCTCCGGTAATTTAATCTCTAAACGAAGTCACTGATGCCATATGATACTGTGTTTGGTGCTTAGGAGGTTACGGGCATCATTGACAACTCTTAGGGGTCAAATCATCTTAGATTAAGCGACCAAAACCCTAATCGGTGGTCCCCACGAGTCAAGGTCGAGCCACGCCATTGACTCGTGCTTGGCACATTGATAGAAGTTCATTTGGATGGTTAATGGGCCCCACAATCGATCAATCATAAAACAAATGCTAAACTCACATCTTAGTGTTCACAGTGTGGCAGGTCGACCTGGCAAGGGTAGGGTCGATCTGCTCCACTGGAATCAAAGTTGGGACTTGGTTTGGATTCTGGAATTTCCAGTGTACCCGATTGACCAGGTGGCCAGTCGGTCGATCTGGTACACAGGTGTACCTTGATGGAACGCGCTCTAGGCCCCGGGCGCTACCGGGCGTCGGCGGACGTGGGAGTCCGTTTGGTCCGACCCTTTCGCCCCCGGAGGGCGGAGCGTGCATCAACGCTTTTGGGTGTTTGGGTGGGTGTGCCAGATTTTCTATTTTACTTGGAATTGCAAGTGATGATCCGGAGATCAATCTTCGCAAGTAAAAAAGGAAATCAACTTCTTTTCAAGTTTCCATTGCATATATATTTAAGAAAAGAGACAGTTTTTTATTTTGCCGTAAAAGGCGATTTTTTTGGCATTTATAGCCGATTTTTGGCGTTTATAGCCGATTTGTGGCGTTTATAGCCGATTTATAATTCTCATCAATAATGAAAGACAAGAGTTGCGGTTTTTTATCTCTTTAAAAAAATACAAAATACAATGAAAAGCGAGAAAGGAAGAATCTAACTTTTCAGGAGATTGTGGGAGGGACCCGTTTAGATTGACGGTCGCGAGTCATGTATGGACTCCGCCATCATCCATGCAAATGAGAACGTCGGATGCTTTGGATTCGCTTGGCTTGGCTATATCCTCAGATTTTTAGAGAACAAAGACCGAGAGAAGGTCTTATGTTCAATAAAAAGCCGAGTAGAATGGCTGAAGAGCCATGTCTAGCCATGTTGGATAGAAGGAGAGGTGGAACCTTGGGGGGGTGGCCCCCCAAGGGACTTCAATCACCTTGTAGTGTTGGTTGCTGCAGCAGAGTTTCTTCGTTCGCAAAGTGTCTGGATTTTCAGAGACTTCAGATCTTCAGGTAATTTTCTGAGAATTTTTCTTGATCCCTATGAGAATTTTTCTTGATCTTGAGAACTTTGGAGGTGACTCCTATTTATAGGCCTTTAGGTAGCCTTTAGGAGTGATTTATGAGCCTTTATGGTAATAAAGCTCATTAAGGGAGGAGTTACAAGTTTAATTGTCTCTTGCTTTGTAACTCCTGCCCCTTGGATTTCATTGGCCGGAGGAGAGTCATGGGCATTTAATCGCCTTTAATCTCCATTATGTTAGGAGTTTCATGGCTTGAATGCCATGATTGTTTGGACTTGTAACTCCTGAACAGAGGCTTCTGATTGGGCCGTCCAAGATAATGGGTTAATGACTGCATTAACTTGCCATAAACGGGCCAATTGATAGCATTAAGTGGCCGCCTTAGTAGCTGAAGAGTCGCGGGCCATGTTGCGTCTTTTGGAATCCCCTTTGCGATGATCATCGATGGATTCTTATGTAAATCAACATCAGATGATCATGTAGTTTCAGACATTGGTTGATACCAGCGGGCCGGCAGCATCTGTCCAGTTGATTTCGCGATCGGGCGGGCAGAAAGTGCACTTTTTTGGTTGTTCGGCTGGCGATCAATGAAGTTTTTGAAGTTCTGGAAAGGAGTCCTGTGATCTTGATGAATATCAGTGAATTTGGAGCCTCAAAAGCCTGAATCTGGAAAAATCACAGGGACAGAACAACTCGTCTCGCGAAAACGGACGAAACGGGGGGTCCCGGGGCGAAATCGGCACCCCGGACCTCCCAGGGTCGCCGGGCCCATGGTCGCCGGCGACCCTGGGGGGAAAATCCCTTCCCGGGGCCCCTTTTTGGCCGTTTCTCGTCGTTTTTTGCTTCCGTTTTTTTTTGCTTATTTTCTCTGACATTTCTCCACATTATTTGGCTTGATTTCCCTCTGAAAAACCTGATGAGAATCCTTGCAAATTGGTTTGCAAAGTTTCTGATTTTCCGGGAAAAGTCGAACGCAGAACTGCTGATTTTCCGCCAGAAGTTGAAACAGGATCAAACGATGTCGGAATGACCTAAAATTTGAGGTGAAGCTTCTTGAGCATTAAATAAGACCAACCATGGGCCTTCGTTTGAGTTTTGAAGCCGTTTGGGGTCATGCAAACGCTTGCCTTTGATTTCACCGCAAGGGAAATGTCGAGCTTTGACTTTCGGTCAAACGATGTCCGATTGATCTGAAATTCGACGTGTGACTCCCTTATCAGTAGATAAGACCAACCACAGGCTTTCGTTTGAGTTTTGAAGCCATTTGGAGTCATGCAAACGCTTGCCTTTGATTTCACCGCGAGGGAAATGCCGAGCTTTGACTTTTGGTCAAACGATGTCCGATTGACCTGAAATTCGACGTGTGACTCCCTCATCAGTAGATAAGACCAACCACAGGCTTTCGTTTGAGTTTTGAAGCCATTTGGAGTCATGCAAATGCTTGCCTTTGATTTCACCGCGAGGGAAATGCCGAGCTTTGACTTTCGGTCAAACGATGTCCGATTGATCTGAAATTCGACATGTGACTCCCTCATCAGTAGATAAGACCAACCACAGGCTTTCGTTTGAGTTTTGAAGCAATTTGGAGTCATGCAAATGCTTGCCTTTGATTTCACCGCGAGGGAAATGCCGAGCTTTGACTTTCGGTCAAACGATGTCCGATTGATCTGAAATTCGATGTGTGACTCCCTTATCAGTAGATAAGACCAACAGCAGGCTTTCGTTTGAGTTTTGAAGCCATTTGGAGTCATGCAAACGCTTGCCTTTGATTTCACCGCGAGGGAAATGCCGAGTTTTGACTTTTGGTCAAACGATGTCCGATTGACCTGAAATTCGACGTGTGACTCCCTCATCAGTAGAGAAGACCAACCACAGGCTTTCGTTTGAGTTTTGAAGCCATTTGGAGTCATGCAAACGCTTGCCTTTGATTTCACCGTGAGGAAAATGCCGAGTTTTGACTTCTGGTCAAACGATGTCCGATTGACCTGAAATTCGACGAGGAGCCTATTGGAGTCATTTTGAGATGATCTATAAGCTCCGAATTGGGTGCCATGGTCCCGGGGTGCTCTGCCGCTGGTAGGCTTGATTCAGCCGTTGGAGAGTTGATGATGGGTCAAACGTTGCTGGTTTGACTTGAGACTTGACGTGGAGCCCTTTGGACATATTTTGAGAACATCCATAGGCCCTGATCGAAGATTTGGTGTCTCCGATTCTGCCGCCGCCGGGAGCGCTTGTTTAGCTGTTGGAGAAGTGAAGCTAGGCCAAATGATGTCGGAATGGCCTGAAACTTCATGTGTACCTCTCTTTTGGTTGTTTTGAATGACCTTGCAGTTTTTGTTTGATTCTGACAAGATTTGATGCTTGAAGTGGCGCCTGCCTATTTTTGGTAGGATGCGGCTCCATGTAGCTTTTGGTGTAAAGAGGCAAAGTGACATTTTTGGTGTCAACATACCTGAGTCAACAGACTCCAGGCCAAATCTCAACTTTTGCACTAAAATCTGGGTCTGATGGAAAAATCCAAGTCATACACAAACTATTCGAATTGGGTTCATAAAATACTCAGGGCTTAATCAAATTATAAAATCTAATGAAATTTCTAAAAGTATAAATCTAAAGGGGTCCAAACTAATTTAAATTAATTAAAGACTAAGGGGGTTCTTTTATTTCTAATTCCTAAAATTAATAGGGTTTCAAAAAAAACTAAGGGTCCTACTTTCCTAATTTTCTAAAACTAATGGGTCCCATTATACACATTAGAAACTAAATGTTTTATTTAATTAATAAGACTAATGGGTTATGGAATAGTGGGCCCCACTGGGCCCAACTCCAATTTGGTTCGATAAAAACTAAAGGGGTTTATATTTCCAATTTATGAAAATTAATGGTACTAATAATATACATTAAAAACTAAGGGATTAATTTTAATTAATATAACTAATTATTGAAACAAATGGGCTAAGGTATAAAAATTTAAAAAAAGCAAAAGAGTTGTGACAACTCACCTCATTCCCCCTTCCCCCACGTCAGCACACATTAACCAAGTTTCCTCTCTCCTTTCTTTTCTCTCTTAATATTCCCATACACCCTCAACCACAAAGACCACTTAATTCCATAAAGTTGAGTCACATGGGGTGGCACAGTTTATACATGCTCTCACAAGTCACCTAACCACAACCCATCTCTTCTTCACTCAGCACAGAACGTTGCAGAACAGAATGTTGCAGAACATCTAATGCAGAAAACGAGTCTCGCCTGGCATGGAGAAGCAACGATCATGGGCCCCACTGATCAAGGGCCCACGATCAGCCCTCATCATCTGGGTCGCCCAAGGTGGCCCTACACGATGTGGGGTCCGGATCTCCAAGGGTGGCCCACCTGGACCCCACTGATCACAATACAAAAAAAAACCAAAATCCCTCTGTTTTCCATTACAGTGACTGTAACAGTCACTTTTCTTCACCCATTTCAAAACAAGTTGTTTCTAAACAAAACCATTAATCAAATTAACAATTAAAAATTGTAAAAACACTACAATGCCCATCAATCCATCACCATTGAACCCATTGATCTTCCAAATGGAGGGGTGAAACCCCCATCCATCAATGTCCATTCCATCCCATACATAAACAACTAAGCTCAATGTAAAAAAAAACTAGCACAAATGAATGACTGAACTGAAACACAAAATCAAAGAATCAACCCACATACATTCTATGCTAATAGTTCAGTGCACTTGCCTTTTAGTAAATGAGGGAAGGTTTGTAGAGGGAAAGAGAGCAATATAAGAGAGAAATCCCACTCAGCAGTGAAGAAGAAGAGGAAGAGATACAGCAGTAGCAGTAGCAGTAGCAGAGCTCCTAAGGATTTTTCCAACACAGTAACAGCAGCTCCCAGGTGAAGAAATGAGAGAGGAAGAAGGAAGATGAAGTAGCAACTGTTGCCAAGAAGAAATCCCAGCACACAATCCCGTCCCAGTCACAACAGTAGCTCAACTCAAGGGAAATGAAAGAGGAAGAAGAGAGAATGAAGGAGGAACAGCTCTTGAGAAAAATCCAGCACAACAGTAACAGTCTCAGCTCAAACGTAGGGAAGAATTGAGAGAGAGGAGAAGAGAGGAATGAAATGGGAATTGAGATGAACAGTGGCTTAGGGTTCTTGGGATAAGAGCCTATTTATAGATTAGGAAGGGGGTGGTTAATGGCTGTAATGCCCTTTTGGGTTACATGTAATTAGGGTTAGGGTTAGGGTTATCATGGTCTTTGAGTGGAATGTTCTAGAGAAGCACAATTGCAAAGACCCACCTCTAATTAACTAAAACTACTAGCTAGGGCCCACCCAACACTAATTAGCCTAAAATTAACACAAACACCCAACTAACCCCAATACTAACTAAACCAAGCTAGTCTAACTATAACTTAGGAAAACCTAACTAATCACCCTGATTAACCCCTAATTAGCACAATTAACTAATAATTAGCAATAATTAGTATTTAAAATAGCAATTAGAGGGCCCACAAAGGGTGGGGCCTCACATCTACAAGAAAGTAGAAGCAGCAACAACCTTCTAGAGCAGCCTTTCAGAATGACCTCTCAATGGCTCTAGAGAATTAACTCTCTCTAAGATATCTCTGACTCAGATCAATGATAGTTGTGTGTCTGGTGATTAGGGTTGAGAGAAACACCCTATAAATAGCCCAAAATTCGTGCCTTAGACTTAATGCACAAGTAGGACTCAAACTGGGAAACAAAGTCTCAAAAGGAAACACTTTCGTATAGAAACTGAAGACTTTCCGAACTCTGCGCACCTGTCCGATCGATCGCCCCTACAAGTCCGATCGATTGGCCTGACATTTAACTGAAGCCTTTTTCTGACCAATCGATCGGTCTGAGGCTCCGATCGATCGGGCCTGGGGAATTTCGCCCGATCTGCTTTTTTCTTCTATTCTTCACTTTCCTCTATTCTTCACTTCAACTCTTCCGGCGACACATCCACAGTCCATTCTAAAATAAATTAGAAAATACAAATCAATGGACCTAGAGTTTTGTCCAACCCATGAATTAGCCAATAAAAATACTAACAATCTCCCCCTTTGGCAATTCATGGACAAAACTCCCTAGAACAATACAAATGATCTACTCAAGAGAAAAACCCAAAATACATTGAATTTAAAAAAATCAGCATTTGTAGATCTTTGCTTGTTTCTCCCCCTGGCTTCAGTATTCTCCCCCTTTTTGTCCACAATTGACAAACAATTGTCTTCAAGCAGCTTCTGTCAATCTGGATTCTGCAGCTCCCCCTAAATAGACTCCCCCTCAAGATGATCTTCGTATCAGCACTGGGGCTTGATCTTGTAGATTAGGGGTGATGAAGTTTTGCCACACACACTTGCATTTTCAGATAGTTCAGCATAGTGTGTACCAAGACAGATGGAAGATCTTCTTTCTTGACCCAGACAGCTTTGGTTTTCATATGTGACACTTCCTTCTGCCTTTTCCATTGCTTTTGGTTTGGAGACTTTCGCAGCTTATTGCAATGGGGTCGAATGTGTCCTTTAATTCCACAGTGATGACAAGTGGGTATACGTTCAGGACGTGGCACATTCTTCTTCTTGGCAGCTGTAACATGAACAACAGGATTAGTAACAACTGAATTTTGAACAAAACAGTTAATACCTTTGGCTTTTGATGTAGATGCCCCGTCAGTGTAGCCAATGTCATGCATGTTATTCTTTGTCTTTTGATTGCATAGGATGTCATCAAGTTTTTTAGACCCTGCATTCATCCTATTTAGTGAAACCTTGCTTGTCTCCAACTCAGAAAGAACTATCTTGAGTCTTCCTTGCAAGTCGGTATTTTCAGCTTTCAAGGTCTCCATATCATGATTAATCAAGTCACACTTCTGTGCTTCAGCAGTCAACATATCTGCCAATTTGTTATTTTCAGCCTCTAAGTGACTCACTTTTGTAAGAGCTTCAGACAATTCAGCTTTTAAAGAAGTATTCTGCTATTCAGATTCTTTCCAGCTTGTAGCCACTTTTTCATTCATCTTGAGCATCTTCATGGTCTTTGCAAATAATATATGATATTCAGCTTGCCAATCATATTTTGTCTCTGACTCACTAACATCTTGATCAGTCCCTTCATCAGAAACTAATGGAGTAGCAGAAACAGAAGTTGCCATGAATGCCATGAATTTTTCTTTGCTAGCATCAGGCTTCTCAGACTCAGATTTTTTATCATCTTCCTCATAAGTATCATCATCCCAAGTCAGATTGAAAGCCTTCTTCTTTGGTTTCTTGTTAGTACAATCACTAGCAATGTGTCCATAACCATGACATTCAAAACATTTAATCCCTTTAGAAGTTTTCTTCTTTACAAAATTTTTAGGGACTTTCAAATCACTTTTCTTCCCCTTCATAAAAACTTGAAATTGCTTCATAAACTCAACAGCAACTCGGGGATCAATCTCCTCAGAATCAGACTCAGAATCACTAGCAATTTTCTTGTATGATTCTTTGGAGGCTCTCAAATCAACACCTTTGGATTTTGATTTTCCATTGGTTCTTAGGTTTGCTTCAAAAGTCTGAAGGTTGCCAACTAATTCCTCAACTTTGAGAATATTCAGATTTTTATTCTCTTCTATGGCCACAACCTTTGCATCAAACCTTTCTGGAAGAGACCGCAGAATCTTTTTCACAATTTTATTTTCAGGAATTGGCTCTTCCAAAGTAAAGGTATCATTTACAATTGTATTCAGCTTTGAATTAAACTCATCAAAAATTTCATCATCCTCCATTTTTATGGTTTCAAAGGCTGTATACAATTTCTGAAGTTTCGACTGTTTGACAGTGTCAGTCCCTTCATGCACAGTCTGTAGAATATCCAAAGCTTCTTTTGCAGTAGTACATGTAGAAATTCTACGAAACTCAGATATGCTAACTCCATTATAAATAGCATTCAAAGCCCTGGAGTTGCAAGTGGCTGCCAATTCTTCATCCTTTGTCCACTGTTCTTCAGATTTAAAACTGGTTATCCCATCAGTAGTGACAGTGGGCAAGGAATAGCCTTTCTCAATAGATTTCCATACTTTCAGATCTATGGCTTTTACAAAGGCAACCATTCTGGCTTTCCAATAAGCATAATTAGAACCATCCAGCAAAGGAGGCTTATTGGTTGAAGTGCCTTCTCGATAGACATCCATTCTAGCAATATTTGGATCAACACAATAAAATAGTGCAACCCGCTCTGATACCAATTGAAAATTCTATAAGGCTATCAGAATGGATTACTAGTTCTATTTAACCAATCAATGCAGCGGAAATAAATCAATCAGACAATATAGAACTAGCTATCTACCAATCACACACCACAAGAAGGCAGACACAATTTTTAACGTGGAAACCCTATCCAGGGAAAAAACCACGAACCAGAAATCAAGAGTTCACGAACAGTTACAAGATATACTCACAAGCTCCTTTACCTCAGTCTGTACCTCGACCTAAGGACTGTAGTTATTCTTGCAAAGAATCCACTGACACGACATCCACCGCGCCCCGTTCTCCTTACTTGATCTCCTCGCACCTTGTCAACCAAGATAATCAATCTTCTACAAGAAAGTAGAAGCAGCAACAACCTTCTAGAGCAGCCTTTCAGAATGATCTCTCAATGGCTCTAGAGAATTAACTCTCTCTAAGATATCTTTGACTCAGATCAATGAGAGTTGTGTGTCTGGTGATTAGGGTTAAGAGAAACACCCTATAAATAGCCCAAAATTCGTGTCTTAGACTTAGTGCACAAGTAGGACTCAAACTGGGAAATGAAGTCTCAAAAGGAAACACTTTCGTATAGAAACTGAAGACTTTTCGAACTCTGCGCACCTGTCCGATCGATCGCCCCTGCAAGTGTAAGACCCCGACCCGAGTGATCCCGATTAGTGCTAATTAAGTTGCGTGTTAGTGCTAAGCTTGATTAGTGATTCTGGTTAAGTTGGGTTTAGATTTAACATTGATTTTAGTTTTGGGCTACTTTGTGTGTTTTGGATTTCTTGTGGGGCCCTTTGGGGGTTCCCTTTTCGGCTTGGTATTTTCTCGAGAAATTTCCCGATTTGTTGTGAATTGTGTTTTTGGCCCGTTGCATTCATCTTGTGGATTCCAACAACTTTTATGTTGATCCCGTTCTCGTTTGAGATCACGAAACCCGAATTCTTGGCCTTGAGGGCAAAACAGTCTTTACACACCAAATCTGTACCAAAACTCATTATTCCCGAAACCCGCGAAACATAGACTTTTTGGAAAGTAGATATTTCGACGAACATTTCTTCCTTCTTCGTCGAATTCATCCGAGGACCCGAGAGAGATGATTTCAGCCCCTTTAGCTTCTTAAGTTGTGGGACCCAACCCCAACCCAAGTCATTAGCTATCAAGAGAAGCCATTTCCCCTTTCTAAGTCATTCCATTTTCATTGTTCCAGCACAAACCTTTTGAGTCTAGGGTTCTTGCTTTCTCCTCTTCTTCTTCTTGCTTCTCCATCTCAAATCTTCACCAATCTTGCACCAAACTCGAAATGGAACTCACCATCTTCTTCCTCATCTCACAAGCTTGCCATTGATACCATTTGTGAAGAGAGACCTCAATCTCAAGACCTTCATTGAGTTTGCTATTGCCATTAGAGGACCTTCAAGGTAGGTGATCATTCCCATCTCCTAGATTAGTGTTCCTCTAGCCTTTGAGAAGCTACATTTGCATTATTGTTGGTTTGTTCATTGTCATTCCTTGTGTAACCCATTTTTAGGGTTGTTTTGGGATTTTTGATGTGTAGCTTGGCTTTGAGCAATAGAGGTGATAAAAGGCTTGTTTTCAACTAGCTTGGAATAGAGGCAAGTGAATGTTGGATGTTTTAAATTTTGAAATGATTTGGTGTAGTCTTTATGGAATTTCCATACTTTCATTTAATGAGGTTTGTTTGAAATAAATGCTCATAATGTATATTGATAGTTTCATTCAATGTTTTATAAACATGTTGGTAGAGCATTTATTGTTCTTGTGATAGCTTAGATGAATGCTTGTGAAATGGTTTACTTCTCTTTTATTTGCATTGGACTTGACATGGAAGAAGTGATGGAGAGAACTCTTAATGAGGATTTGGAGAAGTATAAAGAGATGCATTGGAGGAGCTATTAGCTCAATGTTATTGTAAGGACTTTGTGGATGTGAGGAAGATGGTTTTGAGGAGGAAAATGACTCAAAACTGAACTCAGTGAGCATTTTCGTAACCGGCGGTCAGCTCACGGTTAGCCAGCGGCTAACCGCCGAATGCATCGGCGGCTAACCGCCAGCTAACCGCGCACCGCGGTGACTTTTCCAGAGAGCATCATTTTTCACCTGAAAACGCGGTCAGCCTCACGGTTAGCCAGCGGCTAACCGCCGAACCCGTCGGCGGCTAACCGCTAGCCAACCGCCCTTCACGGTTCCTTTTCCCGAGAGCATCAGAATTCCCCTTGAAATCCGGTCAGCTCCACGGTTACCCAGCGGCTAACCGCCGAATGCATCGGCGGCTAACCGCCAGCTGACCGCAAGGTAACCGAAATTCTCCAGATTTCGAAAAGCTCCCCGCTCGAACGAACTCTCCGGTTCGTTCGAGCGTTGAACTTTATCGATCAAAGGAGATTCACTAGGCATTGTATGAGGCCATTTGAGAAAGAAACCATATCACAAGGATGTCATTCGAAGTTTTGAAAAGTGTAAAAGTGCATAAGGAGCCCGGAATGTCTTCAAACTCAAGGAGTACCAAGTCATTTCAATAATCGACATACGGGACCCCTATTCACTTAGATAGATCTTGAAATCAATATTTTTCCCGAAATTGTTATAGTCCACTGTTTCACCTCACTTCCCGAGATTTGCACCACATGACTTGTTTTCCCCCGAAAGCATAGTGTACACTTGAAATGGTTACTTGACCCGAAGTGCATTGCACCACGTGATATGTCCGTGTGCCCTTGAGCACCCCCGTCTTGCCCGCTTGATTATATATATTGGTACTTGATTTACTTGCATTGTCTCGATTGTATTTGACCCATGAGTCGGCACCACTAAGCTTGGATAACCTCGTTGGTTTGATCCACCGACTTGGAGATCCCCCTCTTGTCCCGCCAACTGCAGTTTGGATCCCGATACCCGGTCATTACCGTGGTCTTGTCCCGATACCGCAGATTGCTACTGTGGTCCCCGATGCCCGGCTCGCTACCGTGGTCATGTATAGTATATGTATTTATATGAGATCCCCTGTTTCTCCTCACCTTGAGTGACTGAGATCAGGGCCTAGTTATTGCTCTATCGCCTTAGTGATAGAGGACTTAGCTTCGTGTGGTCGCCATCTTGCTTGTTCCCGATCCCTTGGTTACCTCATATGTTTTATCTTGTTTACTTGTTTTATAGCAAATGATTTACCTGTTTTATGAGAGTTATTGCTTAATCAGATTTACACGCTTTCCAAGAGATTTCTTACATTATATATTGTTGTATCCTTGCTTTCTCTTGCCAGACCGTCGTGTCTGATCCTTTGCTTTGGTACTCAGGTCCCGTTGCCGGCTTCCTTGAGGAAGAGCCAGAGGAGGCGGTAGGTGAACCGCAACCTCTAGTTGAGTGGCGTGCTGACGATGTCATGTAGACATCAGATTGCTTTGAGAAGCGTAACATTTTGGGAAGGACTTGTTAACTATTCTTTGGGTTATTATTTTGTAATATTGGCCTTTGTTGGCCTCTAATTTTGGGGAATGTAACTAAATGATATTTTGTCTAACTTAAACAACCTTTGGGAAACATGCTATAGATCATTGCTCTTTCTGATACAGTTTAATATCGATGTTAATGCTTGCATGGTTGAGATAGTCTATCACTTGATTTGCTACACGCTTCCGCACTCAAAAGAAATATTCATGCAGGGTTGTGATATCCTCACCGCGGACACCTGTGGGAAACAAAATAAATTGTATCAAGTGGATGTAGATCCTTTAATCATTATCCACTAATGTCCCGATCCCGGATTCCCGGTCCGGGGTCGCGACAGCAAGTCCGATCGATCGGCCTGACATTTAACTGAGGCATTTTTCTGACCGATCGATCGGTCTGAGGCTTCAATCGATCGGGCCTGGGGAATTTCGCCCGGTCTGCTTTTTTCTTCTATTCTTCACTTCAGCTCTTCCGGCGACACATCCACAGTCCATTCTAAAATAAATTAGAAAATACAAATCAATGGACCCAGAGTTTTGTCCAACCCATGAATTAGCCAATAAAAATACTAACAACTACCCAATCGAAGTTCAGTTTGTCAAGCTAAATGTGATGATTATTATCATTATTTTTTTTTGCATTTCTGTAAACTGATTTAATAATGCTGCCGGGTGTAGTTTGGTGTGGCAGTAGTGATTACTAATCAAGTTTTTGCACAAGTGGATGGGTCTGCGATGTTTGCTGGCCCCCACCCAATTCAAGCCCATTGGTGGAAACATCATGGCCCATGCTACTACTACCAGGTCGGTCTCTATCAAATTTAAAATTAGCTTGTCTGTTGTTTCCTTTCTTATCCTCTATCGATTGCCTCTCTACCCTCTGTCAGGCTTGCTGTCCGTAAGGGAAGGGGGGAAGAGCGCATCTGTAAAGTGATAAGTTCTCCTTGTTTACCCGAAGCAGAAGCACGGTTTCAGATTTCTCCAGAAGGCATAACTGACGCAAAAGACTAACTCAGATGTGTATAAATCAGATGCGTAAACACTCGTTAGAGGCGGACGGTTTGGTTTTGGTCATTTTCGTTAGATAGGTTTTGAGTTCGAAACCCACTCAAACTCGTTAAAAAAAAAAAAAGACTACCCTAAAAAACCTTTTTCCCTGTGTCTCATCTTCTTGTTGTGCATGCGTATCGTCTCGCTGTTGTGCCATGCGTCTCATCTCGCTGTTGTGAACCTAATATCTCTCTCTCTTGCCTTGTTATACTGAAAAGGCTCTATAAAAACCTATTTTCTTTCTACACTTATTTTTTTTATAATCTCGTTTCTTGCGAATTTTTCGGGGTTTGATTCTCCATATTCTTTTCTCCTTTCTGGATTTCTTTTGCAAATGTAGTTTGTTCCATTTTAAAATCTTGAATCGTATGTGGTTTTGTTGGTTGGTGGTTTCTTCTATAGTTGGGTATACAATACTAGTTGGTTATTCACGGTGGGTGAACTTTCCTACTGTAAAAAATTTGCATATGCATACATGTATATGAGATGGTAGATGCATAAAGACTTGTAGATACCTACAAACCTTAGAACATGTTTGGTAACAGGTGAGGAATCCATAAATCTAATGATTGTTCACTATTACTGGAATAAGAATTCCTTGCTGGGGAATTGGATAGTTGAGGATTTTATTTTGATATTGGTGTGTATCTAGCTGAGGAAAAATAGGGTTTGGCGTGGTACAAATCCACTTAAGTGAGGATTTTCAAATCTTATGAGGGTGGTCGAATATGCCACAATTTTACGGAAACCGAAATTTTTTGCCAAACGTAACCTTAGTCATTTTTTTCGTCTCACGAGTGTTGGAAAATCACATTGCTCACAAAGTGTTTGTAGAAATTCCCCATGCATATAGTCTCTAGACTTATAGTTGTGCATTACCATTTTTTAACATCAAAACTGCTACTTACTAGAACTAATTTGGCTAAATGAAAGACGCATCAAAACTGAGCCTTTTTAGTCTCTTGTTCATTTCATTATAGTATAATTTAATTCAATGATTAATAAGTATCGTTTACTAAATTACCTATTATATTTACACGTAATTAAAACAAACATGGTAAAATGAATCACGTAAATTATGCTAAAACTTTTATTAGACAAACATTGTAAAAAGAAACGCATGTGTAAACGTCACATACTTAAAATCTGAATATTCATTATTTACATGTGTAAATTGCATTTACATATCCCACGCATTAAAGAGAAATGACCCCTTATCACAGGAAGAATCACTGTGATTTTTTATTGTGTCTCATACAGACACCAATTTTATGCTAATTTTGTTGAAAGAAATGACAATTTAGTAGAATTTCCTGATACACAGATGCATGTGGTGTATGCTTTGCTGATAAATGCCTGAAGGGCCTGTTTGCCTACTTTGATTGAGTTCCTAGAATTTGTAGTAAAGCGGGTTTGAACGAAGGAGTACTATGGAGGTTGGGCGTGAAGGATATGAGGTGGAGATGTAAATGAGATCTTCACCTTCCAAGGACTTGATTCACTAGGGTCATGTCTGGGCAATTGTTTCCTTCCAAAGGATTAGATGACCCTCTGTGAATTTACACCTTTACTCAATTTAGCCCCTTTGATAGGAAGCCATTGCTTAAAACTCCAGGAAATTGATATCAACCAAATAAAGAGGCCCTATATTTTGTGGGATGTATAGTTTCCATTTCCAGTTGCTTCCCTATCATGTCACCAGTAGTCTTTGCAAGAACACTGCCCATTCTTGAAATGGTGTAAACATTTCGAATCCTTGAGAAATATTTCACGTCCCGTTATACTTGAAATAAACTTGGCAATTCTATGGCAACTCGTACACATTCGAAGGTTCTTAATAATCCGCATGCTTTGGAAAGCAGGAGTACCTATGAGGTTAAATGCAATAGCCAGCTTCTCACTGTGGATGCCTACAATCTCCTCTTCATCTTCTTCCTCAAAGTAAAGTTGGATATCAGGAAAATCATTAGCTCTTACCTTCATTTCTTCCTCCATGCTATCCAACCAAGCATAGATGACCGTAGAATCTGGCATAGAACAATCACCTGTGGAAAAAGCGTATACTGTGTTTTTAACTTCAGTCCAGCTGCAACCGGGCAAGTTTGAATTCCTATTCCTGTTCATATGCTTACTCATCCTCGACACATCTTCATACCTACCACTCAAAGCATAGATCTGCGACAACAACCTATGAATTATGGAATTCCCAGGTTCCAATTTCATTAGATTCTCTGCTGCAAAGGTTGCCAAACTTATATTCCCATTAATTCGGCAAGCTGTAAGTAAGGCATCCCAAACAGCATAGTCAGGCTCAACTGGCATCGTTTCTATAAAATCAGTCACTTCTTTAAGTCTACCTGTCCGGCCGAAGAGACCAACCATGGCTGCATAATGTTCTAAGCTCGGTGGAATTTGGTATTCTTCAGTGATGCTCGAGAAGAGCTTCTTCCCTTCATTCACCATTCCTGTAAGACCGTAAGCAGAGATCATATATGTGATAGTTTTATGGTTTGGCTTCACTCCCACCCTTTTCATCACATCAAAAAGATCTATTACCATCTGTGATTGTCCATGTAGAGCATAACCAGAAAGCAATGAATTCCAAGAGACGAGATCTTTTGATGTCACAACATTGAATACAGATTGAGCACTCCCAATATCCCCAGACTTGGTATAAGTATCTACAAGTAAATTCAAGATTGGAACCTCAAGATTTAAAGCATTATGTAGTACAAAACCATGAATCTCTTTCACCTTCATTGCTGCGAGTAAATTTGCACAAGCTGGTAGGACACTCAAGATTGTAACTGAGTTGGGTCTCATTGAAACAGATTGCATTTGGCGAAATATCTGTAGAGCTTTGTTCTCATGGCCATTTTGCAATGAACCTGCGATAAGGGAATTCCAAGAAGCTGTGCTCCGTTCAATCCCCTCCATTTCCATCTTGCGGAAGAGTTCCATGGCTTGATCCTCATCTCCATTTTGCATATAAGCAGAAATCATCACGTTCCAAGTGACAACATTCCGCTGCATGCCTGAACTCTGCATTCTCTCAAATAGTTCATGCGCTTTTCCGCAATAACCAGCTTGCACATACGCTCCTATCATCGAATTCCAAGTGAAAACATCTCTTTCCGAGATCTTATTAAAAATCCTCTGAGCATCTTCCAACTTCCCACATTTAGCATACATGTCAATAAGTGAGTTCCCCACTAGAATGCCATTCCCATATCCCATCTTAACCGCAACTGAATGAATCTCCACCCCCTTCTTGAAAGTCTTCAGAGAAGCACAAGCAGAGACGGCACTAGCAATTGTCACTCCATTTGGTTCGACTCCTGTAAACCACATTTCTCTAAACAGATCCAAGGCCTGACTTCTTCTATGATTTTGAGCAAATCCTGAAATCATACTAGTCCAAGTAAAAACATCTGGGGCAATGCCAACGCTCTCCATCTTCTTCATCAGTTCCATGGCACGATCGCAATTGCCGGACTGATTGTAACTGGCTATCAAGATGTTCCATGTTATCAGACCTGGCTCAATCCCCTCAACCTGCATATGGTTGAAGAGTTTCATGGGTTTTTCATTTTCGCCGCATTGACAATGCGCAGATATCATTGAATTCCAAGTGATGCCATCTCTCATAAGCATTTTCTCAAAAACCCTTTTGGCAGAATCCAACTTTCCGCACTTGGCATACATTGCCAAGATAGCATTGTTGACGTAGATGAACTGATCCATCCCACCCCGAATCACAACTGAATGCATCAATTCCCCTGTTTTCACATCCCCAAAACTCGCAGAAGCTTGTAAAATCTTGGGCATTAAGAACTCATCTGGGACGACGCCTTCTGCCATCATCCAAGCAAAGAGCTTCACAACCTCTTCCCACCGCTGCTCGCGGGCATACCCTCCAATCATTGCAGACCAAGCAAAGAGGTTTCTCTCACGCATTCCATTGAACACATGGCGTGCTTCTTTCAAGCTACCACATTTAGCATACATGCTAACAAGCTTGGTCTCAACAGACGGATTAGAGAGGACAGAATCAATGCGGGCATGGAGCTTCCGCGCATCATCAATTGAATCCAAATCTATACAGGATTGAAGTAAGGAGATGTAGGTCTTGGGTCTCACCTTGGAACCGCTTTCCGCGAGTAAATCAATGGCGGTCACTGCTTCTTTCAGTCGCCCATTTCGGCAGAGATGGAGGAGATATTGATCAGTAATCTTGGGGGGTTTCTCTGAAGTCAGATCAGTGGATTCCTTGTTGGGTTTTGAGGGGAATTGAGCTGGGGTTTCTTGTTTGTTAGGGAGGGAAGGAAGTGTGGTTTTAGAGGCCATTGGAGTTGGGTTTATGGAGGGTTTTGAAGGGAGCTGAGAGGAGGTTTTCGCATCAATGGGAAGTTGAGGAAATAGGGATTTTGTGGCTATTGGAGTGGGTTTTGAAGATAATTGAGATGGAAATGGGGAATTTGAGGCCATTGGAGTGGGTTTTTTGAGGGGTATGACGATCTTTGGAAGGAATTTGGAGTGGAATTCTTGTTTGAGGAATTCATGTGGAGAACGATTGGATTTGGATAAGATGATAGAGCTTTCCATGGAGAGAGAAATTGTGTGTATGTGTTTTGTGTTCAAATGGTTTATATATCATACAGGATTTGTCTGTGTAAGCTTTTTCTCATACTGATTTGGACCCGATAGTTTCAGTGTTCGCAGACCTTTTATTGCCGGGTTGGTTTTGGGTTGATACTTGTTGACACGATTAATCAATGGGTTAGGTTTGGGCTTGGTACACAGTGCTTCCCAACCCACTAAGCCGATCCAATCTGACTCAACTACACTGTTATCTGTAAAGCTGAGCTGTTAAATTAGGGCTAAGATTGAGAATTTTAACTTCTTCAAGTTAGCTTTGGGTTCAGATTTTCTAGGGATCAAGTCCGGGATGGCTTGTTACCCATGGCTCTCAATTCGATCTATGACCCATTACAGCCCCAGGGTAGACGTGAAAAGTGGGTGGCCCGGCACGGCATGGCCAAGCTCATGCCAGGCATGGACGAGGCATGGCCAGGGAGCCGTGGCTAGGCATCCCAGCCCGGCTCGGCTCAATGGGCACAAACGGTAAAAAAAAAAGGGCATATTGCCCATTTGGCTATTTTTTTGACAGTTTTGATCCCCACCCTCCAAAAAAATAAAATAAAATGAAAGTAAAACAACCATATTATAGGGAATTTTTGGTCTATATATGGGCTTATAAATACTCCCTCCTTATTTCCGATGACTCATATCTCTATCTCTCTCTCTCTCTCTCTCTCAAGTACTTCTCAAAGGTATTTTTTTAGTTTAAATTCTATTTTTTATTTAGTATATACACATTAATTTTATAAAAGTAAGTCTCATCTTCTCCCCTTTCTTATATAACATATCACAATAAAAGAAGATATTTAAGTGAGGGTTTCCCTCACCATGTGGTGAGGGACACTCCCCTTTTTGGAAAGTTTCAAGTACAAAAGAGTTTTTGTACTTGAAACTTCCCGAAAAGGGGAGTGTCCCTCACGCTATGGTGAGGGAATCCCTCACTTGAATACCCCCCCTCCCCTCCACAATAAATAACTTATATATATATATCTTATTTTATCTTCTTTTGTATAAATTTATTCTTTGATAGAATATAAATGACTGGACCATCTGAATATTTTGATTTGGGCCTTGATGCCTTAACTATTGTAAATTTGGAAGCGAAAGATATCAGGTAAGCACCACCCATCAAGAACCTCTTTGTCCAAGGCCAAATGAGCCAAACCTCATCTCACAAAAAATAAAAAATAAAAAAAATAAAAAATTTAGGGTTTGGACTCATTTCGAGAAAATTGAAGTTAAAGATGCCACCAAAAATACTGCATTTAAGTGCAATGCATTTTTGTAAAGATTTATATAGTTGCAGTTTCTCAGGTGACACTGGCCATTTTAAGAGTAATTGGACGTGTAAACCCAAACATCAAGGGGGTGGCTCCGGTGGAAGGAGTGGAAATTTTGACTCAATTGTTCAAACCTATTCCTCTAGTGATTTAGGAGTTTTCAATTATAACCCTAGTAATGCCATATATCAATAAGTGAAATTTATCATAATTAATAAATTACCCTTTTCCTTTGGTAAAAATGATGATCCGGAAGAATTTGTGAATCAGCCCTTCACCCAACTATTTTAAAAATTCTCTATACTAACTGCAAGAAATGATGCAGTAAAACTGTTTAAAATAGAAAAAGAGAAGCTAAAAGTTGTTTTTCAAAAAATATTTGGTAAAATAGCTTTAACTTTGGATTTATTGACTTCTAAACAAAATATTGGGCGAATGTCATTAAATGCGCATTACATTGATGCATGAGTAATGCACAAAAGAATTGTTTTCTTAAGTACAAGCATAATTGTCACATCTTGGATTCTAGGGCCCAGTCAGATCCTGGGGTGTGACATTGATAGATCAATGATCACATGTTATAATAAATGTGCCAATTAAAAGTTTCCAAAAGAGATAACGGGGCAAAACATAATTATATTAAAGTTGCAAAAGTACAGTCATTACATGTCTTCAAAGCATTAGCGAATACAACCTTAGGTCATCAAGGGCCCAAAATGAATTACAATAAAGAAAACTAAACCAAATGATGCATTGGCTCTCTACATACGACACATCACAAGCTATTAGTAGCAAGGTTCTTAGTGCGGTTCTCTTGTCAATCAGCAATTTTGAAACTAGCGCCTTACCTTGATTATGCCAATAGAAATAGTACCTGCTTCCTACAAGCACAAGTGTCGCATTAGACTTTTGAAGTCTAGCAATAAATTAATATAACTTACATAATAAGCAGGATTAAACTGAAATATTGAAAGTAATGTACAATGCAAATATGATGACAAATGTTATCTCCATATAGAATTAAACGAACAAAAGATAACTAAACATAACCGTACCAGACCAAACATAAGCGGGAAGCTGCAGAAAGCACAATAATAACTGACAAAGCACAATTGAATGCGGGTATGACTAAATGGCGTGCACATGTAACTGATGCAGGCAAACAAACTCAGTAAAAAATCATCTACATCTCAGCATCACTAATTCCTACCAAACTGAGCATAATATTCCATCTCAATCCCAAGGTACCTTAAAAGCGCCCTTTTCTAACTATTACCCTCCGTTTGGGAAGGGGAGAGGGGAGGGGAGGGGAGGAGAAGGAAAATTAATTTTACCTCCTCTTGTTTGGGAAGTTAAAAAGTAGGGGGAAGAAAAGTGAAAAAGTAGGGTTTTTTTTGTTTGTGAGATAGAGAGAAAATTACCGTTTTGTCCTTACTTTGATAAAAAGTTCAAAATTATCTTTTACATATAAAGGGCAATTTGGTAATTTTGTCCATACAAGTATGCTTTATAAAACATGTAAAGGTAACCAAGGAAACGTGAAACAAGCAAGGTGACAACCACATGAAGCTAAGTCTTCTATCACTAAAGTGACAGAGCAATAACTAGGCACTGATCTCAGTCACTCGAGGTGAGGAGAAACAGTGGATCTTATAAATACATATACATATACTATACATGACCACGGTAGCGAGTCGGGCATCGGGAACCACAGTAGCAATCTGCGGCATCGGGACAAGACCACGGTAATAACTGGGTAGCGGGATCCAAACTGCAGCTGGCGAGATAAGAGGAGGATCTCCAAGTCGGTGAATCAGACCAACATGGTTATCCAAGTTTAGTGGTGTCGACTAATAGGTCAAATAAGAAATCGAGACATATGTAAGTAAATCAAGTACAAGTAGATAAACGGGCAAGACGGGGGTGCTTAAGGCACACTGTCGTTTCATGTGGTGCAATGCACTTCAAGACAAGTAACTATTGTAAGTGTACTTCAATGCTTTTGGGAAAACAAGGCATGTAGTATAAATCTCGGGATCGATAAAGTACAATAAACAAATGAAATCTCAAGTAAAGTATCGGGTTCACGATTTATTTGAAGTGAATAGGGATCCCGTATGTCGATCTAAATAATAATTTGGTACTCTTTGAGTTTGGGGACATTCCGGGCTCCTTATACACTGTGAATTTTCAAAACTTCGAATGACATCTTCGTGATATGGTTTCTTTCACGAATGGCCTCATACATTGCCTAGTGAATCTCCTTTGACCGACAAAGCTCATCGCTCGAGCGAACCGGAGAGTTCGCTCGAGCGAGGAGCTCTCTGGAATGATTGTCTGGCAAATTTCGATTACCTTGCGGTCAGATGGCGGTTAGCCGCTGGCTGACCGCGGTTGGCCTGACAGAAAGATAGGTTATTGGAATTGAAATCGAAATGGTTCGATTGGCTGGCAGTTAGCCGCCAATGGGTTCGGCAGTTAGCCGCTTGCTAACCGTGAGGCTGACCGTACTTTCAGGTGGAAAATATTGCTCTCTGGAAAACTAACTGCGACTGTTCGGCTAGCTGTGTGAGAACCCGACCCCTAATCTCTTGGATTAGTGTTGTTTTATTTGTGGCTTAGTTTCTTTTAGTGGGATTAGTATTTGTTGGGTTGAGTTTGTGAGCTAGGATGATTTTTCTCTAGTTTTGGGGAATTTTGAGGGCCCTTGTGATTAGTGGGACCCTTTGGGGGTTCCTTTAGTGACTTTGCGCGAGGTTGGGAGGTTATTCGAAATTCCTGATAACTCTTGTTTTAGCCTCATTTGACTTGTTTTATTATTCTCTACAACTTTCGTGTTCACTCCGTACCCATTCGAAGCTCCGAAAATCAGTTTTTTCCAAAACAGTCTTTTCACACGAAATCTGGACCCAAATTTCGAGTTCCCAGAACCATGCCAAAGTTATACTTTTTGAAAACTAGAAATTTCGACGATCATTTCTTCCTTCTTCGTCGAATTCATCCAAGGTCCCGAAAGAGATGATTTCAGCCACCCAAGTTCTTTAAGTTGTGGGACCCAAACCTCACTTGCTTATAAGAGGAACCCATCTCCCTTTCATTCCATTCTTCATTTTCCAGCACAAACCAGCAACCTAGGGTTTCTCTTGTGTTTCTCTTCTTCTTCTTACTTCTTCATCTCCAAGCCACACCAAGAGTTCATCAATCAAGAAATGGAGATCACCAATCTCTTCCTCTCCTTGCAAGCTTCATCTTGATACCATTTTTGGAGAAATCCATCAACATTGAGATCTCCTTGGAGCTAGTTCTCTTCATTTGAAAGTCATCCAAGTGAGTGATTATTCCCATCTTCTAGATTTGTTGTCTCCTAGACCTTGAGAAGCTACATTTGCATTATTGTTGGTTCATTCATTTTCATTCCTTGTGTAACCCATTTTAGGGTTTGTTTTGGGGGTTTTGTAGAGATTGTTGATCTTGAGCTTAAGAGGTGATTAGGAGCTTGATTTGCTAGATTGGAACCCAAGGCAAGTGGATGAATGGATGGTTTGAATGTTATTAAGTTTTATGAGAAAAACCTAAGTTTTATTACTTGTTCTTGATAATGTGATATATGTTTCTACACATGCTTCTTGTCATATTTCTATTGATTTCGAAAATGCATATTAATGGTTGTTTCTCTCGTGTTAAATCCCTTGGAAATATATGCATTTCATTTGGTCAAAGTTTATTCATATGGTTTTGAAATGAATGGGGTTGGTTTCTCCACCCATGTTTATGTTTACTAGCTTGCATTGATTTGAAATAGATGCTCATTTAATGAGTTTTGCTAAATCATCTATGGTTAAGGAAATGTGAATCAATAGTCTTGATTTATCTCTAGATTCTTGGCTCAAATGGACCCTTGTGTATATTGGGGATTCTTCCCTTTGTTTAATGTGAAATGAGAAGAAAGAGGTGTTTGGATTTAATGTTCATTGAAGTTTTGATGGGAGTTTTTATTTTAGTTTGGATGTTTGTTGAAGCAAGTGAATGTTTGGATGCTTTTAAGTTTGAAATGGTTTGGTGAAGTATTTATGGATTTTCCATGCTTTCATTAATGTGTTTTCAGTTGGAATAAATGCTCATAATGCATCTTGATAGTCTCATTTAATGTTTTATAAGCATGTTGGTTGAGCATGTATTGTCCTTAGTGGTATCCTAAATGAATGTTGGTGAAATGGTTTCCTTCCTCTTTCCTTTGTATTGGACTTGATATGGAAGAAGTGATGGAGTGAACATAATGGGGTTTTGGAGAAGTGTAGATAGAGGCATTGGAGGAGCTCTTAGCTCAATTTTATTGTAGGGACGCAATAGAAGTGGGGAGAATGGTTTTAAGGAGGAGAAATGGCTAAAAATCTGAATACAGTGGGTGTTCCCGCACCTGGCGGCTAACCGCAAGCTAGTCGAAATGTCACGGTGGCTTTTCCAGAGAGCACACTTCCTCTCCTCAAAACTCAGTCAGCTCCACGGTTGGCCAGCGGCTAACCGCCGAACACATCGGCGGCTAACCGCCAGCTAACCGCACTTGGCGGTCAGCTTTCCAGTAAGCTGCATTTCTGCAGCCCAGCCACGGTCAGCTGTGCGGTCAGCCAGCGGCGGCTAACCGCCAGCTGACCGCCAGGTAACCGAAATTCCCCAGATTTCGAAAAGCTCCCCGGTTCGTTCGAGCGTTGAGCTTTGTCGATCAAAGGAGATTCACTAGACATTGTATGAGGCCATTCGAGAAAGAAACCATATCACAAGGATGTCATTCGAAGTTTTGAAAATCCAAAGTGTATAAGGAGCCCGGGATGTCTTCAAACTCAAGGAGTACCAAGTATTTTCAATAATCGACATACGGGACCCCTATCCACTTAAATAGATCTCGAAATCAACAGTTTTCCCGAAATGGTATAGTTCATTATATTTCTTCTTTTCCAAGATTTACTTTACATGAATTGTTTCCCGAAAGCTTGATGGTTACACTAGTAACATTGACTTGTCCCGAAGAGGATTGCCCGTTATGAAATGAAAGTTATACATTTGGGTATTCTTGCCCGTTCATTGATTTACTTGTACTTGATTTACTCGCATATGTATCGATGTGTTATTTAACCTATGTGTCGGCATCACTAAGCTTGGATACCTTGTCGGTTTGATCCACCGACTTGGAGATCCCTCTCCCGTCCCGCCAGCTGCAGTTTGGATCCCGATACCCGGTCATTACCGTGGTCCCGTCCCGATACCCGGTTCGCTACCGTGGTCCCGTCCCGTATATTTATATTGTATATATGATTTGCGTCGAACCTCCTCACCTTGTGTGACTGAGATCAACATCCCGTGATACTGTTGTCATTTTAGTGACAGAGGACTTAGCTTTATGTGATTGCCATCTTGCCAGTTCCTGATTCCTTGGATACCCGACACGTTTTATATTGTTTACTTGCTTTCCGATAAATGATTCGTTTCCTTTATGAAAGTTGTTATTTAAACAAGTGTTCATATTCTCTAATGTAAATTCAGTTATTATTATATTATTTTCTGTTCTTTGTACACGCACATGTTTTAAATGAATGCTGGTTGGGTGAATACCCATGCTTTTACATATGTTTCAAACGATCAATGATTTTGCTAGATTTATATGATTACACATGTTTTAAAGGAATACCCGAATTGTTAAATATCCGTGCTTTGTTTTGAATGACATTTGGTTTGTCAGATATCTATGTTTATACCTGTTTTAAATGAATACCCGAATTGTTAAATACCCATGCTTTGTTTTAAATGACACTTGTATTCCAGATCCCTATGTTCATACCTATTTTAAATGATTACCCGAGTTATTTAATATCCATGCCTTGAAATATGTTTCAATGAACATTAGTTTTGTCAGATTTCTTTGGTTACACCTGTTTTAAATGAACACCCGGTTTGTTAAATATCCGTATTTTCACATATGTTTCAAATGGACATTGGTTTTGCCAGACTGCTATGAATACCTGGTTTGTTGTATACTTATGTTTTTACCTAAGTCTCAAATGAACGTTTGTTTTGTCAAACCACTATGTTTATACATGTTTTAGACGAACACCCGATTGTCAAATATCTATGGTTATAGATGATGTAAATGAACACATGTTTTATTAGATCTTCATGTCTTACCCATGCTTGAAACGAATACGTGTTTTGCCCGAGATCCACGATTTTGCACCCGTTTAATTATATGCAGCATTTGATCGAATAACATGATTTATCTTATGTTTTATTCTTCAGTATATTTGTTACACTACAACAATTTACACTTTTACCGGCGTTTTTTGCCGGCGCAATCATTTAACGCCGGGGAAGGTATAATTTTTACCGGCGAAAAAACGTGTTTCGCCGGGAAAAGATTTGGTTTTCCCGGCGACAGATTTTCGCCGGCAAAAGTCAATATTTTCCCGGCGTTTTATTTATTTCGCCGGCAAAGGTCAACCTTTTACCGGCGCTCTAAGTGATTCGCCGACAAGTGTCACCCCGCCAACTCCACCGAATACTGGGGCCTGTTTTTTAACTTTCGCCGGCGCATTATTTATGCCGGGCATTGTTTTTGCTCAGTAAATTTTTAAAATTATTTTTGCCGGCGCACTATTTGCGCCGGTATGCTTATTACTAGTGCCCAAATCCCTTACGCGCCCATTATTTACCCTTTCCCCAAATCCCTTCCCCTTCCGCGCCCATTTATTTACCCTTTGCAATTCTCATTCGACAAACCCATTTTGCACCCTCTCATCACCACGCCCAGCAGCCTCGTCGTCTCGTCATCACGTCCTCATCGCATCCCTCATCCATTTCTCCGTCAACCCTCCATCATCCCTCGTCTCAGCGCAACACTTCTTAAGCAGAAAACCAGCCCTCCACCTCGCGCTGCAAGTCGTTGTCTCCAACATCCATTCCGGCGCAAGAAGCCCATCACCTCGCCATCTTCACCACTGTCTCTGTCCACACCCAGCAGGTTCATCTCATCCCTCTCGTCTCAGGCGCATATTCAATCTCTTCTTCTTCTTCATCCTTTTCTATTGTGAGTATGAAGATCTGTTTTGTTCCTTCTTCTTAATTCTCTGAAACCATATTTATTGTGATCTCTGTTTTTAAAGATCTGTTTTTGGGGTTCTCTTGGACTTTTATGATAAAGCTACTATCTTTAAAAAATTAAAGTGACAATTTGGGTTTTTTTGGATGATGCCCTTTTTTCTGTTTGGATAAGACTCATTTTGTCTACAGATGGTTGATGCTGTAGTTGAAGTTTATTTTAAAAGAGGGAAAAAAAAAAGAACAAAGAAAAAAAGAGCTATAGTTTAACAAAATATGGCATTTTTTGTGCATTACTTTCACTAATGATTTTGTGATGTTCGTGGTGTTTGAGAGAAGGGAGGGTATTTAGATCTTAGAACGAAGGTTATGATTTTGATTACCAAATTCCCATCCTTCTATCTGAAACCCCATGGCTGCAGTGTATCCAATAAAGTCACGAGCATTTGACTCATCCCAAATTCCGGTCCAGAGAGTGTCTCCTGGTTCTGTAGGCTTTGTTTTGCCATAAAGTGCATTCAGTCCAAATGTTACCAGAGCTCTGAAAACATTAGGAAAAAAAAAACCTTAAAACTGCTTATCAAACCACCTACCTGAAGTACTAACAAGAAGAGCAATACCCGAATTTTGTCATCTCAGTTTAGTTCATAGCTTTGAAGGAAAAGATGGAAAATGTTGAAAACTATAGACAAATCCTTACCCCGTGATATTAAAAAAACTCATTGACTTGCATCCATCTTTCCATAGAAAGACAACCAGTGGTGTATCCAAACAACTCATCTGGACTATATGTAAAATCATAAGTACAATTGTTTACTGACTCTCCAACATTATAAAGCTCATTATCTTGTAATGACCCTCCAACCCTAATCCTCAAATTCTGGAACTCTGAAATCTCAATAAAAACAAACTTCTAAGTAATTCAATCAAACAAAACATTAAAGCAGGAGAGTGTAAAACATTGAGCATTTAACTACTAACCCTTGACAGCATTAATTAACATTGGATTTTTAACATCCTGCAAAAAGAAAAAAGAAAAAACATTTATTAATGAGGATGTATCTTTTTCTTTGGCAGTTATCTCAATGAGTTGCTGGCAGAGCGACACAAGCTCAGTCCTTTTATGCAGGTTCTTCCCCACTGTTATCGCCTGCTGAACCAGGGTGAGTATCAAAGACAAGAAGATAAGTTCCCTGTACTTTTTCTGGTAATGATATAGTAACATAGTTAGACCATTAAATACAAGGGTTCCATTTGTTGGCATTTTCCGCTTGTAATAATTTTATTGAGTCAGTATTTATGATGTTCGTAATTCGTATCTGTGTTGTAGAGCATTAAACGGTGATGCCAATCCGGAATTCTGATTTCTAGTCTGAGGATTTAACCAGATTCATTGACTGTGCTCTGTAATATTGTTTAGTGGTTTTGGAGATATATAGAAAGGTCGGTGGTCTATGAGAATCTTGTATCTGGTATTTGATTCTCATAGTTAATTTGATTATGGGGATGCTTTGGTCATGTGGTAGGAAGGGGATGGTTTGATTTCAAAAGTAGATAGTGTTATGATTGTTATATTCCCTCAATGCATGCTTTGACTGGAATGCTATTTGGCATTAGTAAATGGGAATTTTAAATTCTGAACCAATGCTTAAGATGTTTCTAAACACTGACTCTGTCAGAGAATAAACATTAACTCAAATAGAAATAGGAGAAAGGAATATGTTCCCAGGAATGAAAGAGAGATGATTTGCACAATCCTTGGTTGATGATGTTGAAGCTGGTAGTGGTGTAAAGTGATACAGGTGTGCAGTGCCTTAAAGTTGTAACTCATTTTGCTTTGTCTCATGTGTAAGTGTTAGACAAGGGCTGCTTGTAAGAAGAATTGTCGGCCGGGCAGGAAGATATTCTCTCATTGAGTTTTCCTGGTTAGATTTTGAGTCTTTTGTGCTTTCATCTTTACTAGTATTCTGGCCATTCCCAACAACCCAGGAACTGCCATTCTAAATGAAAGGGGCTAGAGCATGAATCTTAGGACTGAAATTTCTGAAATAGGTGGCTTTTTAGCCCACAAGGAATTAGTGGTGTGGGCTTTCCAGCTGAGTGGTGGTTGCCTGGTTGGTGCTATGTAATGTTGAAGCTTCTAATATGTACTCTACTCCATATATATTAGTAATAAAATTTATTTTCTTTGCTTTGTATGTTTCCCCACTTTCGGATTTTAACCACTTAAAAAAATGATGCACATCTCTCTGTTTGGTAAGTTGTAATCTATCTCAATAATTGTTTCTTTTTCTTTCTAATCCTTTGCCACAAATCGATATAAATATGCAAATGTGAATATCTTAATTTGAACTCTTCTTACTGTAAATAAATTCTAATAGAATTCCGCTCTTTTCTAATAAATTCTAATAGAATTCTGCTTCTGGCATTGTTTTGAATTTTCTCAACTACTTTAATTTACTTCATCCATGGATGTGGCAATTCTGGGAAGATTTTATTACCATCGGCGGACTCTCTGTTCTCCCTCAGGTGAATCTGAATCTAGTGCTTGATTCCATTACCTGGCAGTTTTGTAGATTTACTTTTTTTGCAACAAAGGTGTTGCAGGCAGTTCTAGTGCAGAGTTACTGGCTACATTTTGTGATAATATACTTAAAAAGGGTGGAAGTGAAAAATTAAGTGACGAAGTGATTGAGGAGATGCTTGAAAAAGTAACTTCTGATTTTTTTTCCATGTTACCTATTTACTTGATGTTAATTTTCCACAGCTTCTGACCACTGCTTGTACTTCATCTATAATCTCAAATAATCTACAGGTGGTAAAATTGCTTGCATATATTAGCGATAAAGACCTTTTTGCCGAATTGTATAGGTATTGTTTTTATTAGCATGCTTCTTTTTTTTTTTCAAAGTGTGCTCCGAATACTTGGCTTCAGTAACTGTGAATTCTTTTCCATTGTTGTCCTATTACCATCTTGGTTTAATTAATTTCCATGAAAAAGCTTGCTCGAAGACTTCTTTTTGATAAAAGCGCCAACGATGACCATGAGCGGAGTATATTGACTAAGTTAAAGCAGCAATGTGGTGGGCAGTTCACATCAAAGATGGAGGGAATGGTTTGTTGATATGAATCATGAAAAACACATCTGTAATGCATGCTGTTCTGCTGCCTGCTTACTACATTGTAAATCCTCACAGCAACGGGAAAAGTTCATCAATCACGAAACTGCTTTTTTGCTTTCATCAACTTCATAAAGCCTTATAGCTCTCCAGTCCGTGCAATATTCTGAGACATGTATGCCCCTATAAAAAGTCCTTCTAGAAAGTAACCTGTGATAAATGCTTTAATCTTTTTAAAGATCAGCTCAATTAAGTTCCAGCCCCATTATAGAGTAAGCACCCTTTTCCAAGAAAAAACCATTATTCTTTGAGGTCTTTCTACCACCATGTGGATTTGATGGTGCATGATCACAAGTCTTCCCTTGGGATTATCCATTCAGTCTTTATTTCAGGTTAAGCCATCCATGAATAGAATGGTATTGGCTGTGGTAAACATATGCCAAGAGTACTGGCATTGTTACTATGATCTATGAGAATTTGTTATCTAATAATTCCTTGGAGAATGAAATTCTTACGTTGTTCGAGGAAAGCCTTTGCAGTTGCAACACAACTGGAGATTCTCAAATCTGTCAAAGCTCCATTTGCTGCCACTGTTAGAGAATCCTTGCAACCACTTGAACTGTCATCACTAGAACTACAGACCACAGGGCTCTCACTGGACAGATCAACAGCATTATCAGAGATCACATCAACTCTGTCTTCTCTTTCATTGCCTTGGACCACCACTGGACCACCAATATCATGCCGACTTACCGGCCTCCAGAGCTTCACCATCGATCGTTCTACAACATTCTGATTGGCATCTGGCTTGACATGCTTCACTTGGGCACTGTTCCACCTGAGGTTTTGATGGTCTGCAACACTATGATCAGGAGCAGGAGCTGAAAAATCATCTTGTTGGGGGCTTGATCCAGTTGATCTCTAGTCTCTATCAAATCTACTGATGTTGCTCTACATGTATGTGGTACATCCAAAATGCACCTCTACTGTCATAATGAACTTTGATGTTTGTGTGTGGGTTCACCTTTATCCACATAATGAACTTTGATGATTTTTTTTTTCACTTGGTTACAGGTACTGTTTTTTCATATGGACAAACTAATAGTGGGAAAACACACACCATGCAAGGATCCACAGCTGAACCTGGGGTTATTCCTCTTGCCGTGCTTGACTTGTTTCATATTATTGTCATCATAAATCAACTAGTATTGCAGCTCTTGTTACGGAAGTTTGGTGGTCACAGACTCACGGGTGTCATTTCTTGCTTATAAAATTTTGTGTGTTTGGTGGTCATTTGAATGTTGGTACATAGTAGAATGTTAGCATTTGTTTTAATTTTGTAATGGTAATGGTAAAGTGTTTTCAATGTTGTAAGGATGTTTGAATATTAATATGAAGTGAAATGAATTTTCTTGTTTCATTTGTTGATGATTTTGGAATGGAAATGGATATAGGGTGTGTATTAGATGTGGTCTTGGATAATGGAATTAGAAATTTCAATTTATTAATGTGACAAATAGGAAAAGAAATTTAAAAATCAAATAAATAAATAAAATTATTCCCGGCGAGAAGACGCAGGCAAAAAGATTTAAAAAAAATAATTTTTGTAATTTGTAAATCTTTTCCCGGCGCAAAAAACGCCGGCGAAAGTTTTTCTAAATATATTTTTGAAAAAGTAAATCACTTTTCCCGGCGCAAATTAATGCCGGCAAAAGTTTTTTATGAAAAATAAACATCTTTTCCCGGCGCAAAAAAACGCCGGCAAAAGTATTCTATGAAAAATAAACATCTTTTCCCGGCGCAAAAAAACGCCGGCAAAAGTTTTTAAATCAATTTATTATTGAAAAATAAAGGCATTTTCCCGGCGTTTTATACGTCTTTTCCCGGCGAATAAAAACGCCGTTAATGTATTATTTTTCCCGGCGCTAACCTTTTTTCGCCGGCAAAAGCTAATGCTGGCGACCTTTTACCGGCGTATTGCCGGCGCAAGGAAAATCGCCGGCAAAGGTGTTCACCGGCGTTTTATAGACTTTTGCCGGCGCTTTTTTAGCGCTGGCAAAAGTGTAATTTCTTGTAGTGGAATTATCTTTTCATCCACCTGCCAGACCGTCGTGTCTGACCCACTACTTTTGGTACTCAGGTTCAGATTTCTTCGTCCCGAGTCGAGTGCTTGAGTTGGCCGTGGAGCCATGTTTTGCAGGTTGTTTTGTCGGCTATGTCATGTAGACATTGAGCTTGACATCGGAGCTACGTCATATTTGGGGTAGTGATTATAGCTTATTGTTGTATGGCTTTTATTAGCCTTTTTCTTGGGATTCTTAATTAATGTACATTGATAATTGTAACTGGAACATATATGGGAATGTAATATCCTGTTACTGTCAGCTCTGTAATTTAATGTGATGGTTTACTCCAGTCTGATATGATTCTTGATATGATAGCTATATGCTAAAGGTTGAGTGCGACGCGGAATCCGATGGCCACGGACTCCGGGTCGCAACGCCACGAAAGCTTCCGCAAAATATTCAGAACGTGTTGGAATGTGTTGTCTTCACACACACGGATCTTGGGAGAAAAATATATTTATGCTAAATCCCATTCCCGCCCCCGAGGTTCTGATTTGGGGGCGTGACAAGCTGGCAGTTAGCCGCCAGTCACCAGACGGCTAGCCGACAGGTGACCGCTAGGTGCGGGAAACACCCATTGTGTTCAGATTTGAGCCCCTTTTTCCTCCTCAAAATCACTCTCCTTACTTCACATTCATTTTTCCAGCAATAAAATGAGCTAAAAGCTCATCCAATACATCTATCTACACTTCTCCAAAACCCTAATGTGTGTTCATACCATCACTTCCTCCATCAACATCCCATTCAATACCAAGAAAGATAGAAAGAAACCATTTCACAATAGAGTACATTTGGTACAAGCAAGAAGAAATTAAATGCCATTCACCAATATACTTATAAGACATAATTGCACTACCAAAGCTCTATCATGGACATTTATTTCAAACCAATGCAATAAATAGGTATGAGTGGAAAATACAAAAATTATTGAAAGCTTATAAAAAAAAATCAAATCATCCACTTGCCTTTGGTCTCTACTAAGCAAATAAAGCTCTAACAAGCCTTCCAAATCAATAGTCCAAGCTACAAGCAAAAACCCCAAAATAAAACCCTAAAAGAGTCAAAACATAGCATGGGGAGAAAGAAGCTTCAATAATAGGGATGGAGATTCCCTCAGGCTAGGAGAACACAAATCTAGAAGAAGGGAAGGATTACTTACTTGTAGGTTCTCCAAATGGCAAGAGTTGGTTCAATGAAGATCTCAAGGTTGGTGGATTTATCAACAAATGGTATCAAAAGGAAGCTTGTAAGATGAGGAAGAGAATGATAACCTCCATTTCTTGATTGATGCAAGTTTGGTGTGGATTGGAGGTGGAGAGAGCAAGAAGAAGAAGAAAAGTTGCCAAACAAACCCTAGGCTGCCTTTTGTGCTGGAAAAGGAATGAGGAAGATGGGTTCTCCTTATATAGCAAATGTGGATGGGTCCCACTACTTAAGACATTATTTAGGCTGAAATCATGTCTTTCGGGATCTCGGATGAATTCGACGAAGAAGGAAGAAATGATCGCCGAAATATCTAGTTTCCAAAAAATATATGTTTCGCGGGTTTCGGGAATATCAAGTTTTGGGTACAGATTTAGTGTGCAATGACTGTTTTGCCCTCAAGGCTATGAGATCGGGTTTCAGGATTTCGAACTGAAACGGGATCAACATGAAAGTCGTAGGGATTAACAATACAATTAAAACGGGATTAAAACAATGAATGCAAAAACCTCCGATAAATCCTCAAGCGCATACAAGGTTATAAAGAAGGAACCCCCAAAGGGCCCCACTATCATAAAGCAATCAAAATTCTCCAAAACTATATCAAAAGCTATTCCAAGCCCAACCTAACAAAAATCCACTAAACACGCTTAGAACTAAAATACAATTTAATTAACACTAATCGGGTTCACTCGGGTTGGGGTCTTACAAACCCCATTTCTAATTCGAGATCGCAACGCGTGTGGGGATAATGATGATACTAATTACAAATTCTCCACGCACTTTACCTATAGGATTTCGCCATGTGAGGATACACGGGGCCCCTAAGACCCATGATGGATTCATGGTGGAAGCTTGTGCGAGGCATTTATAACAAATGCATAAATAAATCATAAAATGGCATCACATAGCCTGGATGATAGAAAGAAACACATTTCGATTGCATCACATTAAAGTTAGCCATTTACAACAAAAGAAGTAGTTTAGTTAAGACCCAGAAGGATGGCCTGCAAAAACAGTGACTATATATATACAGGAACAAAAGATAACTCCCAAAATAAACCCAAAACCAAAAGATGAAAGTGTGGCGAACTCCGGTCCTTTCGATGCTTCACATTACATCTCAGCTGTCCACTATCGTATAGCTGACAGATCTGCTTGGACGACCTTAACATTTGGTTTATGGACAAAAGTTCTTTACTTAAATAGCACCAAGTATAGATCAGACAAATCGCCTGGCAAGATAGTTAATATAAACCACATATCATGTAATTCAAAACAGAATAAAAGACATGATTGTTTATAGGATTCCAATTAAACAATACAACTAGGCATGTTCGTGCATTATAAGTAAACATGAACAAAATCATAAATAACAAATTAATAGACTACTTCTAGCAACATGGCATTCACATAGTAATAATCCTCAGTATGAACGCATCTGCTTCTTCCATAACGAGCAGACAAGCAGTACCACCAACTCCCATGCAGTTTACAGCCGTCAAGCAAGATTGACCTTGCCATAGGTGCTTCTACTTCTCCTTAGTTGAGTGGGTACTAAAGTGACACCGTGCCACTTATCAAGACTACACTGCAGTGAGTTAACCATATACAAGATAATAATAATAGTAATAATAACAGTTGGGTGGTGTCGGCTCAAGAGTTCAAGAATAGACCAAGACTAGGTGTGAAACTAGTGGATGACACAAGTCACGATGTATCACAAGTATCAGGTAGGTATGACTACGATCACATCCCACATGAGTAGCCTCCGATGTTCTCAGTGACCAGCTAGACAAATTTGGCAAGACTGACAAGTAACGGGTATAACAGGGGTCTGGATAGACTTAAGCAAAACTAGGTACACTAGAGTAATACAAGACACAAACAAGTCAACGAGCTAAACCCACTTAGACTAGCATGCACATGAAATTAAACGGTCAGGAATAGTCTAAAAATCCTAAACCCGTTTAGACTAGCATGCACAAGAAATTAAACGGTTAGGATTAGTCTAAAAATCCTAAACCCACTTAGGCTAGCGTGCATCAGAAATTAAACAATGAGGATTAGTCTAAAATCCTAAACCTTCTTAGAGTAGCATGCACAAGAAATTAAACGGTCAGGATTAGTCTAAAAATTATAAGTACAAACGGGCAAAATTTCAGGCAAAACGAGTAGTTGGCCATATAGCTTGATCCATTTGAATGAAAGCCTCCCTTCCATGCAAGAGCACTTAAATACTACGGTCACTCTTGGGGTGATCAGCATCATGCGCCTGACACAATTTTATTATTTCATTTAGTTGTCGCGACCCCGGACCGGTTGTGCAGGCCTAATCCGGGATCGAGACTAATGTATTGAAGTGTAGTGATAAGATGCACACATTTATTTAATTTCCAACAGGTGTTTACGGTGAGGATATCACATCAATATAATATTTGTTTAAATGCGAAAGCATGTAGTAAATCAAACATTCAATCTAACTTTAGTCATAAGACGCTAACACATGTATAAACAAAGTATCAGAATGAACAATGATCATTAGTGCTTTCCCAAAAGAAAAGTTAAGAGTTATACAAAAGATCATTTAATTACATTCCCAAATATAGAGGTCAACAAAGACCAATACAACCCAAAACAATAACCCAAAAGAATAGTTAATCCCGATCCCCAAAATGTATCGCATCTCGAGGCAACTGGATGTCTACACGACATCATCGGCATGCCACTCGACTAAACATTGCGGTTCACCGACCACCTCCTCAAGCTCCGTCTCAGGATAGACAATGTCTGGACCTGAGTACCAAGAAATGGATCAGACATGACGGTCTGGCAGGTGGGTGAAATGATATGCCAATATACATAATAAGATTTACCTTGGAAAACATTTAAACCTGTTTAAATAATAATTTCCATAAAAGAAAAGAATCATTTACTGGAAAACAAATATGCAGTATAAAACATGTAAGGTATTCAAGGAATCAGGAAATACGCAAGATGACAACCACACGAAGCTAAGTCCTCTATCACCGAAGTGACAAGAGCATATCAAGGCGTTGATCTCAGTCACACGAGGTGAGGAGATTCAACGATATATATACATATACATATAATAATACGGGACATGACCATGGTAGCAAGCCGGGCATCAGGAACCACGGTAGTAAGTCGGGGTATCGGGACAAGACCACGGTAATAAACCGGGTAGCGGGATCCAAACTGCAGCTGGCAGGACATTAGGGGAATCTCCAAATCGGTGGATCAGACCGACAAGGTCATCCAAGCTTAGTGGTGCCGACTCATAGGTCAAATAACAAAATCAAGACATGTACAAAATATATCAAATGAAAGTACATAAACGGGTGGGAAGAGGGTGCTCAAAAGCACAATCATCATTACCTTTCGAGAATGCACAACGAGGCTAGCAAAATGCTACAATCGTAATTTCAATATTTTCGGGAGTGCATATAAAGTTCGGGAACAATGAAATACTATTGAACTTTCGAAATCTCAGGACAAGTACCGGGGTTCAAAACTAGTTCAAGGTGAATAGGGATCCTGTATGTCGATATCAATAAAGACTTGATACTCTTTGAGTCTGGGGACATTACGGGGTCCTTATACACCTCGGGGATTTTCAAAAACTACAATGGATCTTTGTGAAGTCGTTTCTTTCTCAAACAGGCTTCATGCATGGTTTCTACATATCTCCATTTCATTAGGGCTCTTAACAAACCTCTCCCAATCATCTAAACGTTTCATTTTTGCTCCCAAGATGACCCCAAGTGAACAATACCAATCGCTCGAGCGGACCTAGAGTTCGCTCGAGCTGCGAGCTCTCTGGAATGATTTCCTGGGTGGGTTTGCTTGAGCGAAGTTGAGTTCGCTCGAGCGAACTCATCCAGTTCAGGTTGGCTCGAGCGAAATTTCACTTTGCTCGAACTAACCATTCTCTGGAATGGGTTCTAGGACGCTCGAGCGAGCCAAGGTCCGCTTGAGCGAACTGTCAACTGGAATGGTTCGAAACCCTTATCTGGACGGTTCGCTCGAGCGACCTGTCAAGTTCGCTCGAGCAAACTGTCCAGAAACTGGTTTCGGGACAACTTTGCTCCTCTCTTTCTTATCTTTTAACAACCCCTTTTTTGAGCTCCATTTATACACCAAATAAGGAGCTCAAAACCTTCTCTAAACCATCATCAAATCTTCTATAATATCCATGTCAAGATCAAATCCACCACCCTCTTCTTAATCACATTCAACCACAATAGAAGAGAGAAATCCACCAATCACAAACATTCATTTGAGCCACAAACAAGCAATAAATGAAAAGCCATAAATGTCAACAATTTTCAAGAGTTAAACAAGCTAACAAGGTACATGAGCATTTATTTCAAAATCAATGCAAGTTAAGAATAAATAATGAAATCATATACATTTCTCATAAAAGCCATTTAATGCTAATAGTATCAATTCATCCACTTGCCTTAGGTCTCTAATAAGCAAATCAAGCCCTAAACACTCCTCCAAGCCAAGAATCCAAGCCACAAACGAAAACCCCAAAAAACAAACCTTAAAAGGGTCAAAACAACGAACAAGGAAAAGAAGGCTTTCAATAATGAAAATGGGGACTCCTATAGGCTAGGAAAACACAATATCAAAAGATGGGAAGGATTACTTACATGAGAGTTCTTCAAAGACAGAAGGTTAGCTCAAGGAAGGTCTTGGGATGGAAGGTTTCTTTCAAGAATAGTATCCATGGAGAGCTTTAATGGTGAGGAAGGAGATGATGACTCCATTTCTCAATTTGTGCAAAGTTGGTGGTGATTTGGCGATGGAAAAATAAGAGGGAGAAAAGGAAGAGAGAAAACCCTAGCTTGGGTGGCTTTTGAGCTAGAAAAGGAGAAGAGGAAGAAAGGTCTCCTTATATACAAGTGGGGAGTGGGCTCCACCCATAAGAAAACTTGTGGGGTTGAAATCATGGCTTTCGTGACCTCAGATGAGTTCGACGAAGGAGGGAAAAACGATCGTCAAAATTTCTAGTTTCCAAAAAGTATATATTTCAAGGGTTTCAGGAATATCAAATTTTTGGGTACAAATTTAGTGTAAAAAGACTGTTTTGCCCTCAATGCTAGGAAAGTCATAAGGGTTGATTGCCCTGATTACAGAATCCTTATATAATTGAAATACTAGATTAGTGCTACCTAATATAGAAAGTGTATCTAAGTTAGGACTAGACTAATTGAAATTAAACTAAACTACAATAGCTAACTTAATACACAATTGGGGGCCTAAATGGGCATGTGCAGATGGCCTGGATTGACACCCCCCTTAAATTGATGCTGGGGAGTCATATAACAACAATTTGGTAACCAAAAACTGATACCTAGACCTAGGAAGTCCTTTGGTGAAGATATCAGCAAACTAAAGCTCGGTAGGGACTTAAGGTAAAGAAATGACATCACGCTTAAATTCATCACGAAGAAAGTGGCAGTCAACTTCAATTTGTATGGAAGACAGGATTTTTAGTGATCCTGATAGCCTCAGTATTATCTGCATGCAATGGAGTAGGAGAGGATAATGTAAAGCTGATGTCCGAAAGAAGTCCTCGGAGACACAAGATCTCAGAACAGGTGGAGGACATTGCCCTATATTTAGCATTTGTGGAAGATCGCGAAACACGCTCTTGTTTTTTGCATTTCCAATAAATGGGAGATTCTCCGAGATACATGCACCAACCAGTAGTAGACCGACGTGTAACTTAACAGCCTGCCCAGTCAACGTTTGCATAAGCGGTCAAATGAAGAGGATTATCCATAGGATAATATAAACCACGAGTGACAGTGCCCAACAAATACCAGATAATGCGCTTGACAGCAGTCAGATGAAGGTGTCTAGGAGATGTCATGAATTGCCTCACTAGATTGACAGCATAGGAGATATCCGGTCGAGTGATGGTGAGATAGACAAGACTACCCACCAAGCGCCTGTAGGTATGTGGATTAGGACGAATGTCACCATCCTCTTTACTCAATTTGAGATTGACTTCTACCAGTGTATCAATGGGCGTAGAGTCATGGAGATCAACAAGCTCAATAAGATTAGATGTGTAATTGTGTTGATTAAGAAACATGCATTTGGGAGATTGATGCACTTCTAACCCCAAAAAATAATGCAATGGGCGCAAATCCTTCACATGGAAAGAATCCTGTAGAGAGGCTTGGATAGACTTGATAATACCATCATCAGTGCAAGTGATAATAATGTCGTCAACATACACAAGAAGAACAGTAACTGTTAGACCCCGACCCAGACCAATTCGATTAGTGTGCGATTAGTGTGTATTTAGTCCTAAGTGAGTTTAGTGGTTGTTGGGTTAGAAATGATTAGATTAGTCTTGGACATAGCTTTGGGAAATTTGAGAACGTTTAGTATTAATTAGACACACTCAGGAAGGCCTGAGTGCACGTGTAAGCTTGGGAAGATCGTATCGGTTTTCGTGTGAGTGTGATTTTGACTTCATTTGAATGATCTTGTTATGTGTTACAACTTTCGTTTTAAGCCCATTCGTGTTCGAAGCCCAAAAACCCATGTTTTGGCCCAAAGAGGGTAAAATTGTCCTTTATGCACAAATCTGGACACAATTTTCGAGATCTCAAAACCATGTCAAAAATATACTTTTTGGAAAGTAGATATTTCGACGATCGTTTTATCCTTCTTCGTCGAAGTCATCCGAGGCCCACAAGATCATGTTTTAGCCATTTCAAGTTCAAACCCAATGGGGCCCATGAGTCATCACTTAAGCCTCCCTTTCCCTCTTCTTCCACTCACTTTACCAAAATCCTGCAACTTCTTGACCTAGGGCAAGGAAGAGTTTCTTTTTCTCTCCATCTTCCCCACCTTGCTTGATCTAGCTAGAGAGCTCCAAAGAAGATTTCAAGACTACCAAATTCTTCCTCTTGCCCTAAGCTTTCTATTGATACAATTTTCTTAAGGTTTCAAGTTGGGAAAGCTCTCCATTCTCTTCCATCTCTCTTGTTTGACTTTCTCTAGGTAAGAGCTTCAAGCCATGTTTTCCATAAAGTCTTTTTAGCTCCTTAAGATTGTGTTTTTCTTGTTCACAAACCCTTTTGTTAAAATGGGTTCTTTGTTTCCATTTTTGAGTGAGTTTGTGTGTTTTCTCTTGGGTTTTTCTTGTAGTGCTTGATAGCTTGAGTGAAGTGCTTGGAGGAGTATTTTTAGCATTTGGGCAAGGCAAGTAATCTCTATAGGATCATTGTGCATGTTATTTTAAGCTACATTGTTGTTTTGGAAACTTTGCATATGAATGTGTTTACAAGCTTCATGATTGTGTGTTTGTTGGTTTTGGATGTGTGTTTTACCCTTGAAGAGCCTATTTGCTCAGGGAATACAAGAGGAATGAGAATGAATGGAAAGGAGGAAGGAAAAATGTGAAAATCTGCACTGAACCGCACACCCGTGCATTGGCGGTCAGCTCCGCGGTCAACTCGCGGCTAGCCGCCTGTGTCCACTGCGGCTAACCGCAGTCTGACCGAACTCAGCGGTTACTTTTCCAGAAGCTAGCATTTTCATCTGGGATCAGCGGTCAGCACCACGGTCAGCTCACGGCTAACCGCCAGTCTCACTCGCGGTTAACCGCAAGCCAACCGTGGACTGCGGTTCCTTCTCCAGAAGCTGGCATTTTGTTTGTGATTCACGGTCAGCTCCGCGGTCAGATCACGGCTAACCGCCAGTCCCACTCGCGGTTAACCGCAAGCCAACCGCGCAATACGGTTCCTTTTCGCGAGAGCTAAGTTCGATTTGCTTTCCAGCGGTCAGCCTGGCGGTCACCTTGCGGCTAGCCGCCATGTCCCAGTTCGGCTAGCCGACACATGACCGCGAGGTGACCGAAATTCACTGCTTGTGTATTTTAAAGAGTTTTGCAAGAATGAAAAACTAGAACGTGTTAAGTGACCTCTAGCCTGATATTGTGTACTTGAAACCCAAGATGCCTTCGAACTTCCGGGGCACCAATTCCTTTCTAAATTTCCAACACTTGGGTCTCAATTGCACAAGGATCAATCAAAGGTCATTACTTGTGCTTGATAAGCCTTGTGTTCGTGCTTTAATTTTGATATAATGAATATCATCGCGAACTTGTTTTGAAGTGTTAGTACAAGCTTGTTTTGGAGTTTTGTTTCAAGAGAAAGGGGATCTCTTCCTAAGCGTGTTATGCATAATTATTATGCCGTTCTAGTCGTGCTCGTCGTGTTTTGATAAGTGATTTCCCCCTTTCTATCTCGACGTGCTTTGATCGTGCTTCGCGTGTTTTGTGCATTCATGAATTAAGTGAACACCACTGAGCTTAGACTGCCCTTTCGGTTTGATCCGCCGTCTGGGGGTCTCTAAACATGTGGACTGTCTGCAGACTGGTCGTGTATTTATTACACATCGTGCGTGTCCGGTTCCGCGGCCGGAATTCCCGTCTTTGTGGGAAATCGTGTCGTGCTTATATTATGTATATCGTGCTTGTCGTGCGTGCTTGCTCTTTTCATTATATAAATGATAGAGAAAGGATGGGCTCTTTGTGGATTGTAACTATTCATGATATATTATGTACTCATGCTAGTTTGTTTTGGTATCTCAGCTTTGTTCGTATTCTTGAAAATGTATCTCAGCTTTGATAGTACTTCATACCAAAGATTTGCTTACATGTTTTCTTTAAACGTTATTGTTCATGTTCATGCCTACATTGATTACCTGCCAAACCGTCGTGTTTGACCCTTGTTTATTGGTGCCCAGTGCAGGAGACGTTGCCTTTGAGGAGGAGCGTCAGGAGGAGGCTTGTGAGCCAACTCCCGTGAGAGAGTGGCAGCCCGACGATGTCATTTAGATGTCGGTCTGGTTCTCGAGTTTCGTCACCTTTAGTCTTGGGGTTTCTTTTGGTTATTTTGAGATTGTATTGACCTTTATTGGTCTCTTATGGGTTGTACTAAACTTAACTCACTTTCGTGTTAAACTTATAACTTGAACTATGTTTGGGAATGCCATGATAACTCTTTTCTTTGATGCTATGTCTTGTTATTAAATGTTATAGCACTTAAAGATTTGATTGTGCTTATCGTGATGTGTTTTGCTACACGCTTCTGCAATCGTGTACGTGTGAGTCAGATTCCGCGTGTCTTTGGGAATCCTCACCGCGGGAACCTGTGGGAAAAATAATGAACCATTAAGCATAAGTATCATCTACTGCGTCGCGGGCCCGGGATCCGTTCCGGGGTCGCGACAGGACTGGTATCAGAGCGAGACACGTTTCAGGCACTTAAAAGAAACTAGAAAGGTCTTAGGAACGTGGCGAGGATTCATGAGTTCGATAGATTCGTTCGTATAGGATCTTAGAAACCCTTGTACCATGATTATTGTGTTCTAACTCTTTGTTTTACAGCAATATGCCTCCAAGAAAAGCTCCAAATCATCATGCTTCAGGCAGTAACCAGAATGAGTCAGATGCATCTGAGACACCTACAGCCACACAGTTTCAGGAACTTATGCAAGCCATGATAGCACAGCAAAGGCAAGCTAATGAGAACCAAGCAAGATTTCAAGAGCAGTTGGCTAAGAAAGATGACGAGATGGCACAAGTTCAAAGGCAGTTATTGGAAGTCCTTCAGAACAGGAATGTAGCACCACCCGCAGGTCCACAGATTGTGATTCAGAATAGGGATCCTGACCCCAATGCTCTATTTGAGAAGTTTAGGAAGAGAGCACCGAAGGAATTTTCGGGCAATGAGGACCCACTAGTGGCAGATGACTGGCTAGTCAATACGGAGAAGATCTTTGATGTCTTCATGTGCACGGGTATACAGAAGGTCAACCTCACAGCTTCATTATTTTATGGGCTCGCAGATAGGTGGTGGCAAACAGTCAAGGATCCTTATGCAGTGATGGCTGATGAAGAGGCATGGGCAGCATTCAAGATACAGTTTCAAGACAAGTACATTCCCTCTCATGTCAAGAGACAGAAGGCTATTGAGTTTCAGCAGCTCAAGCAAGGTAGCATGACAGTGTTGGATTATGTCACCAAATTTGAGAGATTGGCGAGGTATGCCACCGAGTTGATTGACACGGAAAGGAAGAAGATAACAAAGTTTTTGGAAGGGTTGAATCCGATCATCATGAGAGATGTTATAGGGGTAGTACCTCCAGCTACATATGATGAGGCAGTCAAGCGGGCTTATACTTTTGAGGATATTAACAACATGATTGTTCAGGACAGGAAACCGCAGTATCAACAGCAGAATCAGAGGCAACAGCAAGGCAAGAAGCCAAGGCAAGAGCAAGGCCATGTGAGGCAGGGTTGTGGACATTGTGGCAAGAATCATGAGACACACGAATGTCGTAAGGCCATGGGTGCCTGTTTCAAGTGTGGGGCTATGAATCATTCAATCAAGGATTGCCCACTACTCCAGAATCAGGGGAACAGGAACCAGCAGCAGAGACAAGTAGCTCCTCAAAATCAAGCACCAGTTCAGAATCAGATGAGACCACCTCAGCAGCAGCAGGCTAGGCAACCAGGACAGAATCAGAATGCTCGTCCTCCACAGCAGAACAGACAGGGCCAAGGAAGGCAGAACCAAGTACCGAACATACTACAGATGCATGGACGTTTGTACTATCTCAATCGTGCAGATGCTGAAGCTGCAGGAGACGTGGTAGAAGGTAAACTTCTTGTTTGTGGGGTAGAAGCCCAGATTTTGTTTGATCCTGGATCCACGCATTCCTTTGCATCTCCTAGTTTTGCTAAGTTGATTGATGCACCATGTAGTGAGTTGGATTACATTTTGGTAGTGACCACTCCAATAGGGAAACAAGTTGTGTGTAGAAACCATTACCCTAGTTGTACAGTTTTATTAGGAGATGTTAATCTACCGGCCAACCTCATAGTTTTGGACATGCATGATTTTGATGTCATTTTAGGCATGGATTTGGTTAGAAGCATATCATGCCACCATGGATTGTTTTAGTAAGACCATCACATTCAGATTCCAAGGACCACAGGCAGAGTTGATATTTCAAGGGAACAGGAGAAAATCTCAGGCAGGGTTTATTTCAGTGTTGAAGGCAAGCAGATTAGTGCAGAGTGGGTGTCAGGCCTTTATAGCGTTTATCATGGAGGATAAACAGTCCCAAGGGGTGGAGGATATCCCCATTGTGTGTGAATTTCCGGACGTTTTTCCAGAAGAAATCCCGGGTTTACCACCAATTAGAGAAGTTGAGTTTACAATTGAGCTCCTTCCAGGGACAGCTCCGATCTCGATTGCACCATATAGGATGGCTCCAGCAGAAATGGGTGAGCTGAAACTCCAATTGCAGGATTTGTTGAGCAAAGGTTTTATTAGGCCAAGTGTTTCACCGTGGGGAGCACCGGTGTTATTTGTGAAGAAGAAGGATGGAAGTTTGAGAATGTGCATAGACTACCGGAAGTTGAACCATGTGACAGTGAAGAACAAGTATCCTTTGCCAAGGATAGATGAATTGTTTGACCAATTGAAAGGAGCAGCCTATTTTTCCAAGATAGACTTGAGGTCAGGGTACCATCAGTTGAGAGTTAGAGACTCAGATGTTCAGAAAACAGCCTTTAGAACAAGATATGGGCACTATGAGTTCTTAGTGATGCCCTTTGGTTTGACAAATGCACCCGCAGTCTTTATGGCTTTGATGAACAAGGTCTTTGCGCCTTATTTGGATCACTCTACAGTAGTGTTCATTGATGATGTTCTGGTATATTCTAAGAGTAAGAAGGAGCATGAAGAACATTTGAGGACAGCGTTGCAGCTCTTGAGAGACAACCAGTTATATGCAAAACTCAGTAAGTGTGAATTCTGGTTAGAGCAAGTTGCTTTTCTAGGCCACATCATCTCCAAAGAAGGTTTAGCAGTTGATCCAGCGAAGATAGAGGCAATTGTTAGTTGGGTGAGGCCAAGCAGTGTGACAGAAATTAGAAGCTTCTTGGGGTTAGCAGGCTACTACAGAAGATTTGTCCAAGGTTTTTCGTCCATTGCAGCCCCGTTGACAAAATTGACTAGGAAGAATGTCCCATTTGTGTGGACCGATCAGTGTGAAACCAGTTTCCAAGAGTTGAAGGGAAGGTTAACCACAGCCCCGATTCTTACATTACCCTCGAGCAACGGCGGATTTATTGTTTATACAGATGCTTCGAATGTGGGACTAGGTTGTGTATTGATGCAGGATGGCAAAGTGATTGCCTATGGCTCGAGGCAGCTGAAGGACCATGAGAAGAATTATGCGACTCACGACTTGGAGTTGGCAGCAGTTGTTTTCGCATTGAAGATGTGGAGACATTACCTCTACGGAGAGAAATTTGAGGTCCATTCAGATCACAGAAGTCTACAGTATTTGTTCTCTCAGAAAGATTTGAACATGAGGCAGAGAAGGTGGATGGAGTATATCAAAGATTATGACTTCCCAATCAAGTATCATCCAGGCAAAGTGAATGTGGTAGCAGATGCGTTGAGCAGAAAATCAGTAGTCATGGCTAATTTGAGAGGAATGAGTGTCTTACAACAGTTCGAAGAGTTGGGTGTAGAGGTGCAAACCCTGAGATTGGGTGCAATGTTAGCGAATATGACAGTTTCAGAACCAACCTTCATCCAGAAGATTAAGGAAAATCAGTTACAAGACCCAGACTTGGCCAAGATAGTAGATGTTATTGCAGAACGCCCCGATTTCAAGATGGTGAATGGGATATTGTATTTCTGTGACCGGTTGTGTGTGCCGAATGTGGATGATTTGAAGAGTGAAATAATGGACGAAGCTCACAGTACGAGATATTCTATGCATCCGGGTAGCACGAAGATGTACCACAATTTGAAGAATAGATTTTGGTGGAACAATATGAAGAGAGAGATAGCAGCTTTTGTGTCTCGTTGTCTAACTTGTTAGTTGATCAAGGCAGAGCATCAGAAGCCTCCAGGTTTGTTACAGCCTTTGGAAATTCCGGAGTGGAAATGGGAGCACATTACCATGGGTTTCGTCTCCGGTTTGCCTAATACCAAGAAGGGAAATAATGCAATTTGGATCATTGTAGATCGTCTGACAAAGTCTGCTCACTTCATTCCGATGAAGACAGGGAATATGATGCATATGGCACCACTTGCGAAGTTATTTGTTGATGAGATTGTTAGTAAGCATGGTCAACCCGTCTCCATTACTTCAGATAGAGACAGTAGATTTGTTTCAAAGTTTTGGAAAACTCTGCATGAGTCGATGGGTACCAAGCTCCAGTTCAGCACAGCTTATCATCCTCAGACCGATGGTCAGTCAGAAAGGACGATACAGACTCTTGAAGACATGTTGCGTGCTTGTGTATTGGATTTCAAGGTTCGGTGGGATGAATGTCTACCGCTTTGTGAATTTGCCTATAACAATAGTTACCACTCTAGCATCGGTATGGCACCTTTCGAGGCACTCTATGGTAGAAGATGCAGAACTCCGGTTTGCTAGGAAGAAGTCGGTGAACGTAGTTTCCATGGACCGACGATAGTTGGAGAGACAAGTGACAAAGTCAAGTTGATTCAGGAAAGGTTGAAGATCGCCCGAAGTAGGCAAAAGAGTTATGCAGACACTCGCCGAAGAGAATTGCAGTTTCAAGTGGGTGACAAGGTGTTTTTGAAGATCTCACCAGCTAGAGGGACTTTGAGGTTTGGGCAGAAGGGCAAATTGTCTAGAAGGTTTATTGGTCCGTATGAGATTTTGAGCAAGATTGGAGATGTTGCTTATAGACTTGCGTTACCGCCGGAATTCTCCAGGGTACACAATGTTTTTCATGTTTCTATGCTCAAGAAGTATGTCTCTAGTCCTGCACACATTCTACAGCATGAGCCTTTAGAGATTCGAGAAGATGCCTCGTATCTGGAAAGACCGATCAAGATCATTGACACCAAGGAGCAAGAGTTGAGGAATCGGACTATTCATTGGGTCAAAGTACTTTGGGAAAATCACGAGCCAGAGGAAGCCACCTGGGAATTGAGAGAGCAAGTGCAAAGGAAGTATCCACAGCTTTTACCAGAGGTAATTGTTTGATTTATTTGGTGGACCAAATATCCTAAGGGGTGGAGGATGTTAGACCCCGACCCAGACCAATTCGATTAGTGTACGATTAGTGTGTGTCTAGTCCTAAGTGAGTTTAGTGGTTGTTGGGTTAGAAATGATTAGTTTAGTCTAGGACATAGCTTTGGGAAATTTGAGAACGTTTAGTATTAATTAGACACACTCAAGAAGGCCTGAGTGCACGTGTAAGCTTGGGAAGATCGTATCGGTTTTCGTGTGAGTGTGATTTTGATTTCATTTGAATGATCTTGTTATGTGTTACAACTTTCGTTTTAAGCCCATTCGTGTTCGAAGCCCAAAAACCCATGTTTTGGCCCAAAGAGGGTAAAATTGTCCTTTATGCACAAATCTGGACACAATTTTCGAGATCTCAAAACCATGTCAAAAATATACTTTTTGGAAAGTAGATATTTCGACGATCGTTTTATCCTTCTTCGTCGAAGTCATCCGAGGCCCACAAGATCATGTTTTAGCCATTTCAAGTTCAAGCCCAATGGGGCCCATGAGTCATCACTTAAGCCTCCCTTTCCCTCTTCTTCCACTAACTTTACCAAAATCCTGCAACTTCTTGACCTAGGGCAAGGAAGAGTTTCTTTTTCTCTCCATCTTCCCCACCTTGCTTGATCTAGCTAGAGAGCTCCAAAGAAGATTTCAAGACTACCAAATTCTTCCTCTTGCCCTAAGCTTTCTATTGATACAATTTTCTTAAGGTTTCAAGTTGGGAAAGCTCTCCATTCTCTTCCATCTCTCTTGTTTGACTTTCTCTAGGTAAGAGCTTCAAGCCATGTTTTCCATAAAGTCTTTTTAGCTCCTTAAGATTGTGTTTTTCTTGTTCACAAACCCTTTTGTTAAAATGGGTTCTTTGTTTCCATTTTTGAGTGAGTTTGTGTGTTTTCTCTTGAGTTTTTCTTGTAGTGCTTGATAGCTTGAGTGAAGTGCTTGGAGGAGTATTTTTAGCATTTGGGCAAGGCAAGTAATCTCTATAGGATCATTGTGCATGTTATTTTAAGCTACATTGTTGTTTTGGAAACTTTGCATATGAATGTGTTTACAAGCTTCATGATTGTGTTTTATGGTTTTGGATGTGTGTTTTACCCTTGAAGAGCCTATATGCTCAGGGAATACAAGAGGAATGAGAATGAATGGTAAGGAGGAAGGAAAAATGTGAAAATCTGCACTGAACCGCACACCCGTGCATTGGCGGTCAGCTCCGCGGTCAACTCGCGGCTAGCCGCCTGTGTCCACTGCGGCTAACCGCAGTCTGACCGAACTCAGCGGTTACTTTTCCAGAAGCTAGCATTTTCATCTGGGATCAGCGGTCAGCACCACGGTCAGCTCACGGCTAACCGCCAGTCTCACTCGCGGTTAACCGCAAGTCAACCGTGGACTGCGGTTCCTTCTCCAGAAGCTGGCATTTTGTTTGTGATTCACAGTCAGCTCACGGCTAACAGCCAGTCCCACTCGCGGTTAACCACAAGCCAACCGCGTAATGCGGTTCCTTTTCCCGAGAGCTAAGTTCGATTTGCTTTCCAGCGGTCAGCCTGGCGGTCACCTTGCGGCTAGCCGCCATGTCCCAGTTCGGCTAGCCGACACATGACCGCGAGGTGACCGAAATTCACTGCTTGTGTATTTTGAAGAGTTTTGCAAGAATGAAAAACTAGAACGTGTTAAGTGACCTCTAGCCTGATATTGTGTACCTGAAACCCAAGATGCCTTCGAACTTCCGGGGCACCAATTCCTTTCTAAATTTCCAACACTTGGGTCTCAATTGCACAAGGATCAATCAAAGGTCATTACGTGTGCTTGATAAGCCTTGTGTTCGTGCTTTAATTTTGATATAATGAATATCATCGCGAACTTGTTTTGAAGTGTTAGTACAAGCTTGTTTTGGAGTTTTGTTTCAAGAGAAAGGGGATCTCTTCCTAAGCGTGTTATGCATAATTATTATGCCGTTCTAGTCGTGCTCGTCGTGTTTTGATAAGTGATTTCCCCTTTTCTATCTCGACGTGCTTTGATCGTGCTTCGCGTGTTTTGTGCATTCATGAATTAAGTGAACACCACTGAGCTTAGACTGCCCTTTCGGTTTGATCCGCCGTCTGGGGGTCTCTAAACATGTGGACTGTCTGCAGACTGGTCGTGTATTTATTACACATCGTGCGTGTCCGGTTCCGCGGCCGGAATTCCCGTCTTTGTGGGAAATCGTGTCGTGCTTATATTATGTATATCGTGCTTGTCGTGCGTGCTTGCTCTTTTCATTATATAAATGATAGAGAAAGGATGGGCTCTTTGTGGATTGTAACTATTCATGATATATTATGTACTCATGCTAGTTTGTTTTGGTATCTCAGCTTTGTTCGTATTCTTGAAAATGTATCTCAGCTTTGATAGTACTTCATACCAAAGATTTGCTTACATGTTTTCTCTAAACGTTATTGTTCATGTTCATGCCTACATTGATTTCCTGCCAAACCGTCGTGTTTGACCCTTGTTTATTGGTGCTCAGGTGCAGGAGACGTTGCCTTTGAGGAGGAGCGTCAGGAGGAGGCTTGTGAGCCAACTCCCGTGAGAGAGTGGCAGCCCGACGATGTCATTTAGATGTCGGTCTGGTTCTCGAGTTTCGTCACCTTTAGTCTTGGGGTTTCTTTTGGTTATTTTGAGATTGTATTGATCTTTATTGGTCTCTTATGGGTTGTACTAGACTTAACTCACTTTTGTGTTAAACTTATAACTTGAACTATGTTTGGGAATGCCATGATAACTCTTTTCTTTGATGCTATGTCTTGTTATTAAATGTTATAGCACTTAAAGATTTGATTGTGTTTATCGTGATGTGTTTTGCTACACGCTTCCGCAATCGTGTACGTGTGAGTCAGATTCCGCGTGTCTTTGGGATTCCTCACCACGGGAACCTGTGGGAAAAATAATGAACCATTAAGCATAAGTATCATCTACTGCGTCGCGGGCCCGGGATCCGTTCCGGGGTCGCGACAGTAACATAAGTAGATGTTGTTTGCAGAAAAAGAGACGGATCGTAAGGGCTTTGAGTAAAGCCGCTCGTGCAGAGGAGACCCCTAAAAGTTTCGAACCAGACCACAAAGAGGCTTTCGTAGGTGACAGGCATATTTCTTAGATGGAGAGGTGACTCCCTGTGGTATCTGCATATAGATCTCTTCTTTCAGATCCCCATAGAGAAAGACATTCTTGACATTAATTTGGTATAATGGCCATGTCGCAACCCCGCGACGCGTTTTCGATTACACTGTCTACTGTTTTCCCTCAGGTTCCCACGGTGAGGATTCCCAAAGACGCGCGGAAACTGACTCACACGATCAAGTATGCGGAAGCGTGTAGCAAAACACATCAAACTGAGCACCAATAAAATATTTAGGTGCCAGGACAAATAATATCAAAACATAGTATCAAAGAAAGAAGCTAACATGGCATTCCCATTAATATTCAAGTTATAAGACTAATTCAAAAGTAAGTTAAGTTTTGTTACAATTCCAACAGAGGCCAATACACTTCCCAAAAATGAACAAAAGAAACCCCAACAAAAGATGACGAGACTAAAGAACCCGCCCGACGTCTAGATGACATCGTCGGGCTGCCACTCTCTCACAGGGGTTGGCTCACAAGCCTCCTCCTGACGCTCCTCCTCAAAGGCAACGTCTCCTGCACCTGGGCACCAACAAACAAGGGTCAAACACAACGGTTTGGCAGGTAATCAATTTAGGTGAAGGCATGAAACAATAACGTTTAAGAAAACATATAAGTAAATCCTTGATTTAAAACACTAATAATGACTGAGGTACATTTGTAGAAATAAATAACAGAGCTGAGATACTAAAACAAACTAGCATGAGTACATAATATATCATGAATAGTTACAATCCACAAAGAGCCCATCCTTTCTCTATAATTTATATAATGAAAAGAGCAAGCACGCACGACAAGCACGATATACATAATATAAGCATGACACGATTCCCACATATACGGGGATTTCCGGCCGCGGAACCGGACACGCACGATGTGTAATAAATACACGACCAGTCTGCAGACAGTCCACATCTTTAAGGACCCCCAGACAGTGGATCAAACTGAAAGGGCAGTCCAAGCTCAGTGGTGTTTACTTAATTCATTAATGCACAAACATGCGAAACACTATCAAAACATGTCGAGATAAAAAGAGGGAAATCACTTATCAAAACACGATAAACACGACTAGCAAGGGCATAATTAATATGCATAACATGCTTAGAAAGTGATCCCCTTTTTCTTGGAACAGGTCTTCAAAACGAGCTTGTACTTAAATTTCAAAACGAGTACACAATGATATTCATTATATCGAAATCGAAGTACGAATACAAAGCCTATCAAGCTCATGTAAGGACCTTTGGTTGATCGTGTTGGGATTGGTGTATGCCCTAAAGCCCACTGACTGCACTCACGTCTCTGTTACTGGATATTTATTGGTTATTTAATGGAATGACATCTTTCTCTTTATACTTGTGTATATGTATGGTTGTGTAAGGCCCATTGTTTTCTAGTAAATGACTCAGGTGTGTAGTGGCTACACACAGTAAGGTCTGAGTCATGGACACTTGAAACAATAAACATATTCATAACTGAGAGATGGAGTTGGGCACTTCATCTTGGTATAAGTTATAATGAGATACTCTCCTGTATTCAGGGTGACTTACCTTAGTCACGGAGGTCTTTCCGGATTTATCTCATTAGTGCATGTGTCATGCATTGAACAGGACCACTTGAAGGTGTGATCTCTAAAATAGTACTATCACAGAGAGAGATCAACTCACCTCTTGCTACTGAGTGACCAGTGCTCTTAATCTTGAGCATTTGTGGATGAACTGACGAAGTCAAGTTCTTGTGCTTTAATTCACTATGGGTGAGATCCTGTTCATGGGTCAACAGCTCTGTGTTTTGGGTGCTCGGGCTTGATTAGTTGGGACGTGCAAATGTAATATGGAATCTATGCCATCATATGATGGAATGATCGTCCCCTTAGAATTATCCGATTAATTATCAGAATCTAAGATCTTAGTATATGGATGTTCCATATGGATATTGAACTTGTGGGTCGCTCCCTGGATCAAGAGAATGATATCCGGATGATGATTAAGTCAAGGGTATGAAGTTCTAAGGTTGAGATGTAATCAAGAAGGTAGATAGTACATCGGTTAACCTACTTGATTATGGATGTTACATAGAGGGGCATTGTGGTCATTGTACTTGGTAGGTCAAAGACTATCGTCTATTTATGATGAGCTTTATTTGCAATTTAATATTTGTCCCTGGAGTGCAACCATAACTCTCTAGTGGAATGAGTTAGGGTTAAAATGATCTTAATGTTGCTATGGGGTTAGCATGGACATTTTGGTCATTTTGGGAGCCAAGGGTAAATATGTCTTTTGGTCCCTCTTCTAGCCACTTTCCTATATTGGCATGGTTTCCTAATTTAATTAGATGATATGTGGTTGAATTATTTTGTGGAAGAATAATTTTGAGTTTAAATTCTAATAGGCTCTTGATGGCATACATGAATTTAACTCTAGCTAAATTATTGACTAGTGGGCATGGTGTGTTTAGCTATCTTGTGGGCCAGCCATAAGTGGAGCCCCTTGTGTGAGGTTTCCAAGTTTGATTAGGTATCTTTACTTGGAAGGAAAGACTCCTCTTTGGGTAAGAATTCCATTGATTAAAGCTTACTAATTTTTTAGTGTCTTTAATTAGTAAGTGTTGCACAACTAAAGGGGATGGTTGCTATTCTTTTTAGGGATTGACATTCCTATTGGAAAGAGTATTCCTTAAAGGAATCTAATCTTTATAAATATATGGGAGTCCCCTTGGGCGTGCAACACATAAAACATAAGTGCTGGAATTAACCCTAGGGGCGTGAATCACCATAGACTCCCATTGGCCGCCCAAGACAAGGGAGAGGAACTCACGCCCAGCCCTTCTTCTTCTTCATTGAAGAGATCAGATCAGCCACTGGTCTTGTTTTTCCACAAAGAGTAATTCTGAAAAACCCTTCTTAGGATTCCATAGTTTGATCTCACCATCAAGACCAATTAGATTGGGAAGTGGAATAGGAGAGAAGATCAAAGGAGAGAAAAATTCTGCAACAAATTCCTGCACCTGTGTTGCTGGTTGCAGGCTGGTTTCAGACCTTTGAAGTCTTTCTTTTCAGAGTTTAGAAGCACTCAAATCATCAAGGTAATAGTCCTCTATCATCTCCTTACATTATACACATGTTGATTATGATTTCATGGAGTTTTTATGCATGATTCATGGTTGGAAAATCAGATTAGTTTCAAGTTTTAAAAACTAGATCAGCCATGGACGTCCTCTTGAATCTGATTTCAGATCTGTAATGCATTTTCTTTCAGATCGTTGTGCAGTCGAAGCCCAGATATTGGAATTAAAACAGGATTGGTGCCCCGGAGGTTCAAGGACATCTTGGGTTTCGAGTGCACAATATCCGGCTAAAGGCCACTTAACATGTTCTAGTTTTCATTCTTGCAAAAATCTCTTCAAAACAGGAAATTTGACAATTTCGGTCACCTCGCGGTCAGGTGTCGGCTAGCCGAACTAGGGTCTAGGGGCTAGCCGCCAGTTGACCGACGAGCTGACCGCTGGAAATCCAGGTCCAGTGCAGCCCTCTGGAAAAGGAACCGAACTACAACGGTTAGCTCACGGTTAGCCGAACTGGGACTTGGAGGTTAGCCGTAAGCTGACCGTAGGGCTGACCGCTGAAACCCAGTCTGAAATGTAGCTCTCGGGAAAAGGAACCGACAACGCGCGGTTGGCCAGCGGTTAGCCGACATGGGGTAGGGCGGCTAGCCGCTCGCTGACCGTCAGGCTGACCGTAACCCACGGTCACAATGTTAGCCTCTGGAAAGGAAACCGCCAAGCTCGGTCAGCTCGCGGTTAACCGAAATGAGGATTTCGGCTAGCCGCCAGCTGACCGACAGCTGACCGAACTGCACGGGAAAATGCAGTCCAGTTCAGATTTTTACATTTCTTCCTTCCCTTCTTCTTGTTCCTCATTCCACTTATACTCCCTGAGCCTACATGCTCTCCAAGGGACAAAACACACATTTTTCTCAATTCCAAACATTCAATCCAAGGAAAACATGATCATGGGACTTATAAACAAATCAAATGCACAATTTCTAAAATAACAATGGAATCAAAATACACATGCACATTAAACCTATAAAGATTACTTTCCTTGACCAAAGTTAACAATCCTTCTCAAGCACTTCACTCAAGCTATCCGATGCTACAAGGAAACCCAAGAAAACCACACAACTCACTCAAAATGGGAACAAGGAACCCATTTTAACAAAAGGGTTTGAAAACATGAAAAACATGATCTTTAAGGAACCAAAATACTTCATGAAAAACATGGGTTGAAGCTCTTACCTAGAAATGGCCACACAAGAAGGAATGAAGGAAATGTAGAGCTTGTTCCACAAGAAACTCCAAGAAATTGGTATCAATGGAAAGCTTGCAAGGAGATGAAGAAGATGATGGTTTTGGAATTCTATTTAGAGTCTTCTAGCTAGCTCATGCAAGAGGAACTTGAAGAGGAAGAGAAAAAGAGCTTTCCTTGCCCTAGGTCAAGAGAGTTGCAGAGATTGGGGAAATGAATGAAAAGAGAGGGAGAAAGGGCTTTAGTGATGGAAATGGGCCCCAAATAACCTGAACTTTGAAATGGCCAAAGCACTATCTTGTGGGCCTCGGATGACTTCGACGAAGAAGGAAAAACGATCGTCGAAATATCTAGTTTCCAAAAAGTATATTTTTGACATGGTTTTGAGATCTCGAAAATTGTGTCCAGATTTGTGCATAAAAGACAATTTTACCCTCTTTGGGCCAAAACTTGGGTTTTTGGGCTTCAAACATGAATGGGCTTAAGATGAAAGTTGTAACATATAGAAAAATCATTCAAATGAAATCAAAACCACAATCACCCGGAAACCAACACGATCTCCCCCAAGCTCCCACGTACACTCAGGCCTTCCTGAGTGTGTCTAACTAATACTAAACGTTCTCAAAATTCCCAAAGCTATGTCCAGGACTAAACTAACTACTTCTAACCCAACAACGACTAAACCCACTTAGGACTAAACACATACTAATCGCACACTAATCGACTTGGTCTGGGTCGGGGTCTAACATGCCAAGATTTAAAGGCAGCAATGGCTAGAAGTAACCGAACTGTAGTCATTTGTGCCACATGTGCATATGTCTCCTTGTAGTCAATCCCATATTCTTGCATGTTGCCGAGTGCCACGAGTCTAGCTTTGTATCGATCCAATGAGCCATCGGATTTAAGTTTAATTGAGTAGATTCATTTGCAACCGATGAGTTTAACTGCTGAAGGACAATCCACAATGTCCCATGTGTGATTCTGATCCAATGCATCCAATTATGCCTTCACAGCTTGGCTCCAACTATCATGTTGTACTACCTGCAAATAAGAACTTGTGATAGAGACAGAAGAAAGGGTTCTCATCAATGAAGTGTGTGAATCCATACCGCTCAGGTGGTCTAGAAGTTCTGGAGGAGCGACGTAGGATATGAGGAGTTGTGGAACCAGTTGCCGGTGGAGGATCAAGAGGATGGGCATCTGTAGTGGTAGGTTTTTCCTGACGATGATAAACAAAGTCAGGATGAAACCTAGTTACAGTTGTTTTATCTGAAAAATCCGATAAGATAGCAGGAGAAGATGGATGAGGACAATCCAAGTGAATTTGGAAAAAATACTGATTTTCAAAGAAAATAACATTGCGAGAAACCCTGATTTAACGACCAAGGACGTGTTCTGCTGCTGTTTAATATTACAATGGGATTCAAAGACTATGGTCTGAATATGATGAGATCAAGTTTACCACTGTGTCTGAAGAACTTCTACCTGAATTCCTTCCATTATAGCAAAATAGTCATCGGGACTCACTCAAAACAGTCAAAATCCACAATTTTTGAAAGGCTGTGATGAAATTTGTTGGATAAAACTGAAATACCAAAAGATATGGTAGATGGCCTACCTCTGATGAGCAAAAATTGCTGGAAAAATCACCATAAACAAGAGAAATATCAGGAGACCGTTGTTTGGCTATTCCACTGTCACTGTGATTTCGATCTTAGGTGGGCTACGTTTGATATGAGATGATCAAGGATGATCCAAGATGATCGGACTGAAGGGACTCATCTCTGATGGCTTTCAGAACTTGGAAGATGAATTGGAGGATCTTGAAGAAAGATTTAGGAGATGTCGACCATGCTCTGATACCATGTCATCTTGGAAAGATGAAACAAAGAATAGAGAGAGAGAGAATTGTGATGAATAACGTGTCCCCTTAGGATGGACTTCATCTCATATATATAAGGGCTGATTGCCCTGATTACGAAATCATTATACAATTGAAATACTAAATTAGAGCTGCCTAATATAGAAAGTGTACCTGAGTTAGGACTAGACTAATTGTAATTAAATTAAACTACAATAGCTAACTTAAAATACAACTGGGGCCAGATAAGCCTGTGCAGATGGCCTGGATTGACAACCATTATGTGTGACTGGTGAACCAGTGGGACAAACACATTTAATAAACTTTTTGGTGTATTGAGTCGCTGGGTGCGTCTTTGTAAAATCTGTTGATGCATCTAAACATAGATGGACAACTAGATATACATACACTCTTATGGATAAGGTTGTAGAGAGTGTGGGAGATGAGCATATTGTACAGATTGTTATAGATAATGGCGCCAATTTCAAGGCAGCGGTAAGATGTTGGAGCAGAAGAGGCCTCAGCTATTTTGAACCCCCTGCGCAGCACACTGTATATCTCATTATGGAAGAGATTGGAAGGAAGAAAAAAATTGTTGAAGTTATCAAGGCATGTAAAGGCATTACCAGGTTTATTTATGATCATTCACAGCTTTCAAACTTGATGAAACAATTTGCAAATAACTATGCCTTAATACGTCCGGGATCACTAGGTTTGCTACCCATTTCATTGTGATGGAGAGCTGTTAGACCCCGACCCAGACCAATTCGATTAGTATGCGATTAGTATGTGTTTAGTCCTAAGTGGACTTAATTGTCGTTGGGTTAGGAATAATTGGTTTTAGTCTTGGACATAGCTTTGGGAATTTTGAGAACGTTTAGTATTAGTCAGACACACTCAGGAAGGCCTGAGTGCACGTGTAAGCTTGGGAAGATCGTATCGGTTTCCGTGTGATTGTGACTTTGAGTTCATTTGAATGATTTTTCTATGTGTTACAACTTTCGTCTTAAGCCCATTCATGTTTAAAGCCCAAAAACCCAAGTTTTGGCCCAAAGAGGGTAAAATTGTCTTTTATGCACAAATCTGGACACAATTTTCGAGATCTCAAAACCATGTCAAAAATATACTTTTTGGAAACTAGATATTTCGAGGATCGTTTTATCCTTCTTCGTCGAAGTCATCCGAGGCCCACAAGACAATGTTTTGGTTATTTCAAGATTCAAGCTAATTGGGGCCCATTGTCATCACTTAATCCCCCTTTCCCTCTCTTTTCATTCACTTTCCCCAAATTCCTGCAACTCTCTTAACCTAGGGTGAGAAACCCTTTTTCCCTTGCACTTCTTTCCTCTTACATGCTCTAGCTATAGATCTCCAAAGAAGATTCCAAGGCCATCATCTTCTTCCTCTCATCTCAAGCTTCCTATTGATATCTTCTTCTTGAAAGCTAAAGTTGGGAATGTTGGAATATACGTGGGCCTTCCAGACAGGTTTCAAAAACTTTTGACCCACTTAATGCAGGGATCAATTGTCTAGAATGCAACAAACCCAATCCAGGATGCAATTTCCTCAATCTCATAACCATGTACAACAACATATACTATCTATAAGATAGAAAACAGAACATAAACATGCTTCCACGAAATACACAACATACAAGGATGTAGATATACCTTTGGAGCTTTGTTGTGCTCTAATGGAGGATTTGATTTCTTTACTTTGGTGATGAACAACTTCACAATCCAAATCAGAATCTTCAACTCCTTTTGATCTTCCAACGCTATATCCCGTATTAGATCTCTTTTCTCAAGAAGATGGTGGTATCCTCAAGAGAAAACCCTACTAGTAACTCTATGGAATCAAAGGTGAAAGAGAGGGGAACTTTGAGAAGAAGATAACTTGTACAACTCTTGCACAAGGGGCTGAAAAGTGCTCTATTAATTTTGCACGAATTTGAGAGGAGTATTCCTCTATTTATAGCCCTCCATAAATCCTTTTTTCCTATTTGAAATAAAAGTTTAACTCCCATTACAAATTAGTAAACATCTCCCTTACTAATTGCCATAGAAGTCTCACTTCCACAACTATTAGTAACTTTCTCCTTTCTAATTAAAATAGAAGTCCTACTTCTATTAATAATTAGTAGCTTACCATTACCACTATTAGAAGTCTCACTTTAAATAGAAATAGTAACCTTCCTTTTAGAGTTTAAGTAGAATTAGTATCTTTCTAATAAATTGGGCTAGCGTGGGGACCACTAGGGATTCCTTAGAAAGCTGGCTCCAACTGGGACACGCGACCCCACATCTCATGTGCAATCCGGGCCCACAGTTAATTGCAAATAACTCCACTATATAAATGCAATTGCACTCCAGTCTTATGAATATATTTCAATGAAGACCCTAAACTTCCTCAGTACCACAAGTAGGCCCCTCCATCTATATCCATGGATCAAATGGACATGTCCACCAAATTAGATCCATATCTTATTATCCTTGAGCCCCAATTAATTATAATGATCATATGGTACCGATCCAATTAACTCTTAATCGGAATGGGTGCGCACTTACCAATGATAAATCCATTAATTGGCACAAGGGGATATTAAAGATAGATTCCATCTTGACCATTGAATGTTCCCACAGCTCTACTATCAAGTACCCAAATCAACGAGGTGTTGACCTACAATTGGCCTCACTCATTGGTGACTCAAAGCAAATGAATAGATAGAAACTTGAGTTCAGTAATGTCTCAGGATTATGAGCCTATTGCTAGGGAATTATGAGAGCAGACCTTAAAATAAAGACAGTGTATATAAGGTGCTTCTCATGGTCCTTCAATACATCCAATGTACCAGCATTATGATCCAGAATCTTACATTCTGATGATCGAGATAAATCACACTATCTCATAGTGATCAAAATGTTGCAACCTTGTCAGATGAGGTGTCCAATCTCATCACTGGTTGTGAAGATATTTAAGTATAAGATTTGTAATACATATCTCCTGTATGTGGATCTCATCCATACACATGTATTACATCTAGTATACTTGTGGACTCCGGTTCATCTCATGAACCATTATGTCATTTGTATTAGTTATGTGCAAGTATATAAAATACCATTCATCTCATGAAAGGGAAAACATGAATTGTATTGATAAATAAAGAAATTAATCAATTAATTACATCATATACTCTTGGTATTGAGACATAAACTAACAGGGAAAGCTCTCCATTTGTTTTCATTCCTTTTGTTTGGGCATTTCTAGGTAAGAGCTTCAACCCATATTTTTCATAGAGTTATTTTGGTTCCTTAAGATCATGTTTTCCATGTTTACAAACCCTTTTGTTAAAATGGGTTCTTTGTTTTCATTTGTGTGGAGTTTGAGTGGATTTTCCCTTGGGTTTCTTGTAGTGTTGGAATAGTTTGAGTGAAGTGCTTGAAGAGGATTGTTTAGCATTGTTCAAGGCAAGTAATCTCTATAGGAAATCATGCATGTGTATTTGATTACATTGTTATTTTAGAAATTGTGCATATGAATTTGTTATAAATTTCATGATCTTGTTTTCATTTGGATTGAATGTTTGAATTTGTGAAAAATGAACCCTTGGTGAGCATGAAGGCTCAAGGGATTGTATGTGACTTAAGGAGGAGAAGAAGGAGTGAAATGTGTTGGAAGTTGTACAAGAGAAAGGCATTTTTTGCACTCAGCGAGCACAGACAGAAGCTTGTCCGCTCGAGCGACCAAGCCTCTATTTGGTCCGAGCGCAGATAGAGAGCTGTCCATTCGAGCGACCTTATTGTCCGCTCGAGCGAACTGTCTCGCTCGAGCGAAGTGTCAACACCTTACAAAGTCCGCTCGAGCGAACCTGCTAGATTCAGGAAGAAGAATTATTTCATTGTGTATTTTCTTGAAGGTTGAAAAACTAGACTATGTTAAGGGTCTTAACTTGACATAGTGTATTTGGAACTTCGAAATGCAACCCAACTTCAGGGACATCAATTTTTGTATATTCCGACATTTGGGTTCCAATTACACAAAGGTCAATTAGTAGCCTTAACACATGCTTGTTAGATTTCGTATTTTGAATGTCCATCTTGGTACGATAAGTAGCATCGTGCACTCGTTTTGAATTTCAAGTATAAGCTTATTTTGAAGATTTGTTTCAAGAAAAAGGGAATCACTTCCTAAGCGTGTTATGCATATCAATTATGCCTTTTGCTAGTCGTGTTCGTTGTGTTTTGATAAGTGATTTTCTTCCTTTTTATCTCGACATGTTTAGACTGTGTTTTGTGCATTCATGAATTAAGTGAACACCACTGAGCTTGGACTGCCCTTTCAGTTTGATCCACTGTCTGGGGGTCCTTAAACATGTGGATTGTCTGTAGACTGGTCGTGTATTTATTACACATCGTGCGTGTCCGGTTCCGTGGCCGGAAATCCCCGTATATGTGGGAATTGTGTCATGATTATATTATGTATATCGTGCTTGTCGTGCGTGCTTGTTCTTTTCATTATATATATGTTAGAGAAAGGATGGGCTCTTTGTGGATTGTAACTATTCATGATATTATACGTACTCATGCTAGCTTGTTTTAGTATCTCAGCTTCGTATGTATTCTCGAAAATGTATCTCAGTCATTGTAGTATTTTAAATCAGGGATTTGGTTATATGTTTTCTAAAACGTTTATTGTTTCATGTTTGCACCTAAATTGATTACTTGCCAAACCGTTGTGTTTGACCCTTGTTTGTTGGTGCCCAAGTGCAGGAGACGTTGCCTTTGAGGAGGAGCGTCAGGAGGAGGCTCTTGAGCCACCCTCAGTGAGCGAGTGGCAGCCCGACGATGTCATTTAGACGTCGAGTGGGTTTCTTGAGTTCGTCATTTTGTTGTGGGGTTTCCTTTTCAATTTTGAGAATTGTATTGGCCTGTGTTGGCCTCTTATGGGTTGTAACAAAAACTTAACTTACTTTGTGTAACCTCATAACTTGAATTATGTTGGGAATGCCATGTTAACTTCTTCCTTTGATACTATGCCTTGTTATTATTTTGTTATAGCACTTAAAGATTCATTGGTGCTTATCTTGATGTGTTTTGCTATACGCTTCCGCAAACTTGATCGTGTGAGTCAGATTCCGCGTGTCTTTGGGAATCCTCACCGCGGGAACATGTGGGAAGACAATGTAACAACGCGTCGCGGGCCCGGGGTTCCATTCCGGGGTCGCGACAAGAGCCTTGTAAGGTTTTAGAACATAGCTAATTTAGATGTTTGCTTAAGAAGAATGACTTAGTTTGAAGTGGGGTAGAGCAACAAGTGGTCCGGAGTTTGAGATCCCAAACTTGATGATGGACAATAAATTTGGAAAAAAGTGGAGAATTTATTAAAAGTTTATGAGTCTTTAGTTAGAGTGTTGTGGCTTGTAGATGGTGATGACAAGCCAATAATGGGATATAAATATAAAGTAATGGATCGGGGAAGGCAAGCTATCATGGAAAATATTAGATATCATGATTAATATATAAAGATTCTTGATGCCCAGTGGAACGACCAGCTGCACAATCCATTGCATGCTGCAGGTAATTAATAACAACATCTCTTTTTATGCTTTTAAAGCAAGCTATCTCTCTTTGATGTTTGATCATTTTGCATTTCTATTTGTTTTTAATGTAGGCTATTTCCTTAATCCCAAATACTATTACCCCAATGCCGAACAACACAACGAAGCAATAGAAATGGAATTGCAGGTAGGATTAAGGCAAGTGTTGAATAAATCGCTGAAATAGGATGATCAAATCAAAGCCATACAAAAGGTGAGTGAGTGGTTAAGATTTCTAACGTATATGCTTGAAATAAGTTAAACATGTATGGTTTATTGATTTATTCCTAATTTTCACATTGTAGATATCTACAAACATACAAAGGAGAGGGGGCTTTGTTGACCCTTATGTAATAAGGGTGATTGGAAAGATGCCACCTCGTATGAACAAATGACCCAATCACCCAACCTAATAGTCTTTTGTTATTTATCTCTCAATCGATTGGAACTTGGAAGGACTTAAGGAAAATCCAATTTTATTTGTTTATTTTGAATTTCAGCTGATTGGTGAATGAATTTTGGGGAGGATGCTCCAAATTTAAGGAGAGCGGTTGTTCGCATCCTTAGTCAAATTACAACTTCATCAAACTGTGAAAGAAATTGGAGCACTTTCTCCTTGATCCACACAAAGTTCAGGAATCGGCTTACCATGCAAAAACTCAATAACCTTGTGTATTGCCATTACAATTTGAATCAGGAATCGGCTTACCATGTAAAAACTCAACAAGCTTGTGTATTGCCATTACAATTTGAAGCTGAGAAACAGAAGTAGAGAGGGGAGGGCAAGGGATGATCCGAGTTATTGTCATATTAATATGGATCACATATTCAGAAAGGATAATTCCTTGCTCCCATGGATAGCCGAGATAGAGGATCCATTACTAGATTTAGATCCGGACTTTCAGGAGTAGGTTAGAGGTTTGCTTGATAAAGAAATGGATGAGTAAGAGGAAGACTCACTTGGAGGAGAAGGCACAAATGCATAGCCACACCCACAATCTAAAGGGAAAGAACCTACTCATGTTGTGTCATTTTTTGAGAGGACAAGTACCACCGTCTCTTCGAGTAGCCATGGTGGAGATGGGGGAGATGGAGTAGGAGACAGTGAGACTTGTGCTACTAGTGAATATTACCAACTTGATGACGATGATGCCATTCCTGTAGAGGACGTACAGGACTTTCCAAAAAGAATGGAAGGAAACAGTGGTTATCAACGGCGTCGAAGAGTCTTACCACCTGGTCCTAGAGGTAGTAACTGTTAGTTTTGATGGTCTCAATACCAAGTATATGATGTAATAAATTGATTCATTTCTTTATTTATCAATACTACCATGCTTTCCTTTCATGAGATGAATGGTGTTTAATTCTATACTTGCACATAACCAATACAAATGACATAATGGTTCATGAGATGAATCGGAGTCCACAAGTATACTAGATGTAATACATGTGTATGGATGAGACCCACATACAGGAGACATGTATTGCAAATCTTATACTTAAATATCTTCACAACTACTGATGAGATTGAGCATCTTATCTGGCAAGGTTGCAGCACTTTGATCACTATGAGATAGTGTGATTTGTCTCGATCATCAGAATGTAAGATTCTGGATCATGGTGCTGGTACATTGGATATATTGAAGGACCATGAGAAGCGCCTTATATACACTATCTTCACTATAAGGTCTGCTCTCATAATTCCCTAACAATAGGCTCATAATCCTGAGACATTAATGAACTCAAGTTTCTATCTATTCATTTGCTTTGTGTCACCAATGAGTGAGGCCAATTGTAGGTCAACACCTCGGTGATTTGGGTACGTGGTAGTAGAGCTGTGGGAATTATCCCCTTGTGACAATTAATGGATTTATCATTGGTAAGTGCACACCCATTCCAATTAAGAGTTAATTGGATCGGTACCAAATGATCATTATAATTAATTGGGGCTCAAGGATAATAAGATATGGATCTACTTTAGTGGACAGGTCGAATTGATCCATGGATATAGATGGAGGGGCCTACTTGTGGTACTGAGCAAGTTTAGGGTCTTCATTTTAATATATTCCTAAGACTGGAGTGCAATTGCATTATTATAGTGGAGTTATTTGCAATTAACTGTGGGCCCGGATTGCACATGAGATGTGGGGTCGCGTGTCCCAGTTGGAGCCAGCTTTCTAAGGAATCACTAGTGGTCCCCACGCTAGCCCAAGTTATTAGAAAGTTACTATTTCTACTTGAACTCTAAAAGGAAGGTTACTATTTCTATTTGAAGTGAGACTTCTAATAGTGGTAATGGTAAGTTACTAATTATTAATGGAAGTAAGACTTCTATTTTAATTAGAAAGGAGAAAGCTACTAATTGTTGTGGAAGTAAGACTTCTGTGGCAACTAGCAAGGGAGAATGTTACTATTTTGTAATGGGAGTTAAACTTCTATTTCAAATAGGAAAAGAGGTGGAATGGAGGGCTATATAAAGAAGAACAAACCCCTCTTGGACGTCCATAATACATAGAGCAGTTCCAGCCCCTTTGTGCAAGTGTTGCACAAGTTCTCTTCCTCTCTAAGTTCTCTTCTCTTTCTCCACTAGTTCCTTAGAGTTACTAGTTGAGTTTTCTCTTGGAGATTCCACCATCTTCTTGAGAAAAGAGATCGAATACGGGTCATAGCGTGGAGGATCAAAAGGTGTTGGAGATTCTGATTTGGTTAGTGAAGGTGTTCATCATCAAAGAAAGAATTCAAATTCTCCATTAGAGCACAACTAAGGTCCAAAGGTATATCTACATCCTTGTATGTTGTAGATTTTGTGGTTGCATGTTTAGGTGCTGCTTTCTATCTTCTAAATAGGTTATATTGTTGTACATGATTTATGAGTTTGACGGATTGCATCCTGGATTGCGTTTGTTGCCTTCTAGATATTTGATCCCTGCATCAAGTGGGTCAAAAGTTTTTGAAACCTATCTGAATGGCCCACCTATTTTCCAACAATTGGTATCAGAGCCATACCTCATCTCTAATCATGTTAGATCAGTAAGCTTGCTCTAATCTTTGCATGAGATGCGAAGAAGATGAAGCAAGGGCTATGTAAGGATCAATTTTGATGAATTTACTTGGTTTGATAGTAGATTCATGTTTGGATAGTTACAAAAGGGTTTAATAGTGATGGAAGGATGATAGGAAGCCATTGGAACACTTTGGAAGTGATTTGGTGAAGAATGGACACGAAACAGAAAAACCCAGGTTGCAGGTTTTCGTCAGTCTGGTCGACCGGGTGACTTCCTGGTGTCGGCCGAGCCCTCTGTACAGCATGTTGCAGAAACTATTTTTTCAGTTTCAGGTCTTCTCTTACATCCTATTTTTCCAACATGATTTGGCAGCCTATTTTTGTGATTTGTATGGTTGTATGAGATACTAACTTGCAGATGATAATGTCCTCTCCATATGGCCCACAAGTCTTTTGCTTTCTATTTATGGTGATTGGTTTATTTAAGGCTAAATGTAAAGGGCGTCATGGTTTCCTTGGTTTCCCGTGCAAGGGCAAGGCATGATGAATTTCCCTATAGCCCTTTTATTTCCATGTTTAGATTACCATGTAAGTCTCATAATTGAGGCATAGGAATTTATATAATTTTTCTAATTTTGTAAGTTCTGGCGATGTCCAAGACGAAGAAGGAAAGCGATGTTGGACTCCTAATCAAAGAGTTTGAAGATTACCAAAAGAGTTTTGGAGTTACCCAAAGAGTTTGAGGAATTCCAAAGTTTTGGAAAGTCTAGAAGTCCAAGAAGTCTATTCCGCTAGGGCCATGTGGAGGAGAGGACTAGTTTCTAATTTTAGCACTTTCTATTTATGGATGCATGCTTAATTTATAATATTTCCAAATCTGATCCAAACATAGCAAGTTACTAAAATTGGTCAAATCAAATTAATTTTTGGAAATATTTCTAATTAGTGTTGATGACCCATGAGATGGACACATTGGTAACACTAATTTAGAAACTTGACTTTCCTTAAAATAACTTGACTTGGAACCAATCTTAGATCATATCATGAGATGATTTGATGTTCATATGTATATATGTGGGCCCTAATACCTTACAAGGAAATCCTCAATTCTAAAATATTAAGTGGGAGCGGGGCATTTATATTTAGAAATCCCCACGGTTTTCCACCATAGGTCCATTGTAAGGAAAGTATTAGCCTCGCGCCATCTTGAGAATGACCGTTCCCCACGGAGGGCTTTTACTTGTCTGGTTACTAGATATGGATCTCCTATGGATAGTGTTGGTGAGACGGGGCGGGGCCCACTCCCCAAGGAGGAGCTGCTCGCAAGGGTTGTCATGCAATGCTAGTTGGTGGGTCACACTTAACTAAAATAATGATGTAGTATCCCCAAGGATTTGCCTCATGTATTTTAGAAACCGAAGCTAATCGGGAGTCATTGATTATTTGGTATGAGATACCTAAATAATAATGAATGAAGGGGATCATGGAAAGTTAGTCTTAATCCTAATTTTGACCAGCTTTGATCCGCACCAATCAGGTGGTATTCGTACTCCCCAAGGAGGCATACCCCGGGGATTGGGATTCCGATGTATTCTGAATTTAGTGGTTATGAGGATTCCATATAAATTTGGTAGAATACTAAACCCTAATGTCATCTAAATTCATTAATTGAATGTATGGTTATGTGCTACAGTATTTCCAGCATGAATTTAAATACTTTCAATCCACTTGCGACTATCCTCAACCAAAATAAGTTGGTGGGATCCAATTATGTAGACTAGAAACGGAACCTGGATATAGTCCTGACAGCTTCAGGATATAAATATGTCCTTACCAAAGCCCCCCTTGATGAGCCAGTGCCGGAAGCATCACAGGAAGAAAAGGAACTTTACACCAAGTGGGCCAAAGACGATGAGATGGCCAGATGTTATATACAGGCATCCATGTCTAGTGTTTTGCAACACCAACATCAATCCTTTAAGACTGCATATGATATTATATCAAACTTAAAGGAGATGTTTGCGGAACAGGACAGGCTTGCTAGATAGGCTGCTATGAGGGTGCTTATAAGCACCAAGATGGCTGAAGGCACACCAGTACAGAAACACATGTTGAAAATGATGGACTCATTGAATGAGTTAGATGTACTGGGGGCTGCGATTGATGCAGAAATGCAGATTGACATAATCCTTGAGTCACTACCAGAGTCATTCAACAATTTCAAGGTCAATTATAATATGAATAAGATGAATTCGACTCTAGCTGAGCTTTCTAGCCAGCTGGTGGTGACTGAAGGGATTATGAAGAAGAAGCCAACTGCCCTGATGACAGAAAAGTCATTTGCCAAGTCTAAACCGAAAGGCAAAGGGCGGAAAGGCAAGAAGAAATCAGTTCCGAAGGGTCCTAAGGTGGAGAATGGTCCTAAAGGTGGTGTTGGCAAAGCTAAGGGGCCGGGGACAAAAGGAAAGTGTTTCCATTGTGGTATGACAGGACATTGGAAAAGGAATTGTCCAGATTATCTGTCTAAGAAGAAGACCTCAGGTATGATTGAGTCACTTGTTTCTGAATTTAGTTTTTCAACTGGTACTTCAGAATCTTGGTGTGTGGACTCCGGGGCAACTAATCACATATGTAATTCGTTGCAGGAGTTCAAGGAAACCAGGAAACTCAGTGATGGCAAAATCATTGTCAACCTAGGATCTGATGCTAAGGCGGATGCGGTCTCAGTAGGAGTTATTACTTTATGTTTTCAAGATAATAAGCTGGTTTTGTCAGATACTCTATATGTACCATCTTTAAGGCGGAATTTAATTTCAGTTTCTAGTTTGGTGAATAAAAGTTATTCTATTACTTTTGGTACTGAAGTTGTCATAAAGAGGAATGATACTTTTATATGTTCTGGCAAGGTAACCAATGGGTTTTATCTGTTAACTCCCACAATGTATGAGATACATGATACCGAAATAATTAATAGGCCATCATTAAAGAGAAGGTCACCTTCATCTAATCCAACAAAACTTTGGCACTTGAGGCTAGGTCATATAAACCTAAATAGGATTGACAGGCTAGTGAAAGATGGTATCTTGCCTTCAATGGTTATAGAACCAATGCCCGTCTGTGAGTCCTGTCTGGAAGGCAAAATGACCAAAAGACCATTTTCATCCAAGGGCAATAGGGCCAAAGATTTATTGGAATTAGTGCATACTGATGTGTGTGGACCCATTAATGTTAGAGCTAGAGGAGGATATGAGTACTTCTTCACTTTCACAGATGACTACTCAAGATATGGATACATATACCTTATGCACCGCAAGTCCGAGGCTTTTGAAAAGTTCTAAGAGTTTCGAGCGGAAGCGGAAAAACAATTAGGTAAAAGTATCAAGACTCTTCGATCAGATCGAGGAGGGGAATATCTTTCTGGTGATTTTATGGGATACTTATCAGAAAATGGGATTCAATCCCAGTTGTCTGCTCCTGGTATGCCTCAACAGAATGGAGTAGCGAAAAAAAGGAATCGAACTCTTTTAGATATGATTAGGTCTATGTTGAGTTTCTCAGGATTACCTATATCCTTTTGGGGATATGCCTTGGATACTGCGATGTACATACTAAACCTCGTACCATCTAAGTATGTACCTAAGACTCCCCGGGAGTTATGGTCTAGGCGAAAGCCTAGTCTACAACATTTACACATTTGGGGTTGTCCGGCACACGTGCTGAAGGTAAAAACGGATAAATTGGAAACGAAGTCGGAAGTATGCACGTTTGTAGGATATCCTAAAGGAACTAAACGTTGGTTATTCTATAATCCCAGAGAGCAGAAAGTGCTGGTAAGCACCAATGCGGTTTTTCTGGAGGAAGATTATATGATGGACCGAGAATCTTTGAAAAGGTGATCTTGGAAGAGATTCAAGAACAATCAATTCCAAATCCAAGTATAACCGAACTTGAGGAAGAACCGCCCCTACCAGACCCAGTAGTTACACCAGTGCCTCATCGTAGTGGGAGAATAATCAGGCCCCTTGATAGGTTCTTGTTCTTGAGAGAGTCTTACGAGGCAATCCCGAAAGAACTGGAACAAGATCCCTGTAACTATGATGAAGCAATTAATGACATTGATTCGGGACATTGGCAAGATGCTATGAAAGCTGAAATGGAGTCTATGTACTCTAATCAGGTCTGGACACTTGTGGACTTGCCTGCCAATATCAAACCTATTGGGTGCAAGTGGGTCTATAAGAGAAAGAGAGGACCAGATGGAAGAGTTGAGACCTTTAAGGCCCGACTTGTTGCGAAAGGGTATACTCAGAAAGAGGGTATCGATTATGAGGAAACCTTCTCGCCGGTAGACATGCTCAAGTCCATCCAGATACTCTTATTCATTGCAGCTCATCTCGATTACGAGATTTGGCAAATGGATGTCAAGACGGCGTTTCTCAACGACCATCTTGAGGAAGACATCTATATGATGCAGCCAGACAGTTTTATAGTGAGTAACCAAAAGCAGAGAGTTTGCAAGCTGCAGAAGTCCATTTATGGACTAAAGCAGGCATCCCGAAGCTGGAACTTCCGTTTTGATCGGGCAATCAAATCATTTGGTTTTAGTCAAAATCCGGATGAGTCATGTGTGTACATGAAAAATGAAGGTGACAGGGTAGTTTTTCTGATTTTATATGTCGACGACATCCTTCTCCTTGGGAAAGATATATGAATGTCGTCAACGGTAAAAGTTTGGTTAGCAAAGACTTTTGATATGAAGGACTTGGGAGAAGCTAGTTACATCCTAGGGATCAAACTCCATCGAGACCGGAAAAATAGGATGATTGGCTTATCTCAAGCTGCTTACATAGATAAGGTACTGGTACGGTTTGCTATGCAGGACTCCAAGAAGGGTATCACACCTTTTAGGCATGAAGTGCACCTTTCCAAGGATCAGGGTCCCAAGACCCCGGAGGAAAAGGAGCAAATGAGAGCAATTCCATACGCTACGGCTGTTGGTAGCCTCATGTATGCTATGCTATGTACTAGACCAGATATTTGTCATGCAGTGAGCTTAGTCAGCAGATATCAGTCTAACTCAAGTCCTGACCATTGGACTGCTGTAAAATGTATCCTCAAGTACTTGAAAAGAACAAGAGATTACATGTTGATTTACGGCAGTGATGAGCTGATTCCAGTCGGATACACAGATTCTGACTTCATGTCAGATAAGGATTCCAGGAAATCCACCTCTGGTTATGTGTTTATGCTTGGCGGAGGAACTATCAGCTGGAGGAGTATTAAATATGAATGTACCGCTGATTCCACTTCTGAGGCTGAATATGTAGCGACTTGTGAAGCAGCTAAGGAAGTAGTATGGCTTAAAAGATTCCTTTTGGAACTTGGAGTGGTACCTTTGGCACGACAGCCGCTCACAGTTTACTGTGACAGCAGCGGGGCAGTCGCTCGGTCCAAGGAACCCAGGAGCCATAAAAGCCAAAAGCACGTACAGAGGAAGTATCATTTGGTCAGAGAGATTGTGCAGAGAGGTGATATTGCTATCACCAAGATAGCCGCTGCGGACAATCTGGCAGATCCTTTTACTAAGCCTTTGACCACCAAAGTCTTTGAGCAGCATATAGACGGGATGAGCATGAGATGCAATCCTGATTGGCATTGAGCCCAAGTGGGAGATTGTTAGTTTTGATGGTCTCAATACCAAGTATATGATGTCATAAATTGATTCATTTCTTTATTTATCAATACTATCATGCTTTCCTTTCATGAGATGAATGGTGTTTAATTATATACTTGCACATAACCAATACAAATGACATAATGGTTCATGAGATGAACCGGAGTCCACAAGTATACTAGATGTAATACATGTGTATGGATGAGATTCACATACAGGAGACATGTATTGCAAATCTTATACTTAAATATCTTCACAACTAGTGATGAGATTGGGCATCTCATTTGACAAGGTTGCAGCACTTTGATCACTATGAGATAGTGTGATTTGTCTCGATCATCAGAATGTAAGATTCTGGATCATGGTGTTGGTACATTGGATGTATTGAAGGACAATGAGAAATACCTTATATACACTGTCTTCACTATAAGGTCTGCTCTCATAATTCCCTAACAATAGGCTCATAATCCTGAGACATTAATGAACTCAAGTTTCTATCTATTCATTTGCTTTGAGTCACCAATGAGTGAGGCCAATTGTAGGTCAACACCTCGGTGATTTGGGTACGTGGTAGTAGAGCTGTGGGAACATTCAATGGTCAAGATGAAATCTATCTTTAATATCCCCTTGTGCCAATTAATGGATTTATCATTGGTAAGTGCGCACCCAATCCAATTAAAAGTTAATTGGATCGGTACCAAATGATCATTATAATTAATTGGGGCTCAAGTATAATAAGATATGGATCTACTTTGGTGGACAGGTCCAATTGATCCATGGATATAGATGGAGGGGCCTACTTGTGGTACTGAGGAAGTTTAGGGTCTTCATTGTAATATATTCCTAAGACTGGAGTGCAATTGCATTTTTATAGTGGAGTTATTTGCAATTAACTATGGGCCCGGATTGTACATGAGATGTGGGGTCGCGTGTCCCAGTTAGAGCTAGCTTTCTAAGGAATCCCTAGTGGTCCCCAAGCTAACCCAAGTTATTAGAAAGTTACTATTTCTACTTGAACTCTAAAAGGAATGTTACTATTTCTATTTGAAGTGAGACTTCTAATAGTGGTAATGGTAAGTTACTAATTATTAATGGAAGTAGGACTTCTATTTTAATTAGAAAGGAGAAAGCTACTAATTGTTGTGAAAGTAAGACTTCTATGGCAACTAGCAAGGGAGAAGGTTACTATTTTATAATGGGAGTTAAACTTCTATTTCAAATAGGAAAAGAGGTGGAATGGAGGGCTATATAAAGAGAAACAAACTCCTCTTGGACGTCCATAATACATAGAGCAATTCCAGCCCCTTTGTGCAAGTGTTGCACAAGTTCTCTTCCTCTCTAAGTTCTCTTCTCTTTCTCCTCTAGTTCCTTAGAGTTACTAGTTGGGTTTTTTCTTGGAGATTCCACCATCTTCTTGAGAAAATAGATCTAATACGGGTCATAGCGTGGAAGATCAAAAGGTGTTGGAGATTCTAATTTGGTTAGTGAAGGTGTTCATCATCAAAGAAAGAATTCAAATTCTCCATTAGAGCACAACTAAGGTCCAAAGGTATATCTACATCCTTGTATGTTGTAGATTTCGTGGTTGCATGTTTAGGTGCTGCTTTCTATCTTCTAAATAGGTTATATTGCTGTACATGATTTATGAGTTTGAGGGATTGCATCCTGAATTGGGTTTGTTGCCTTCTAGATATTTGATCCTTGCATCAAGTGGGTCAAAAGTTTTTGAAACCTATCTGAATGGCCCACCTATTTTCTACTAGTAACAAGCAAGGAAATATTGGTAGAGATGTTGGAGGACAACAAGCGACATCATGGGCTGTTTCGTGGAACCCTAGTTACAATGAACAACATTCGGACTCCTGGCAATGTGGACAAGGATCCTCACAGTATTTTCCATATGGTCAAGTACAACAAGGAGAAGAACAGTCTTCAAGTTCAAGGTCCTACTCATATGGACTATGGTGAAATGTAAAATAGCAGATATCCACCTCCACCTCCTCCAAGTTCCTATGATGTGGTTGCCTTCTTTGGATTTGTGGATCCTAATGCTCATCAATATCAAATTCAATTTGGTGGGCATATGACTAATGCCAATAGAAATGATAACATTGATGGGGATGAGGATAACCATGCCATAGATCCTGGTAGACATTCCTTTTGGTGGTGACTAAGGTATTCCTTCACCAACTCTCTATTCTTTATGTCATTTCTAAATTGTTGTTGATCACTTGATTGAACCTTGAGGTTTGAAGCATTGATTGTTCAATGTTTGCTAAACTTCATTGGATATTGTTTGCTATTGAATCCCTTGGACGTAACTCTTAAGTCTTGTGCCTTTATTTCTTGTTCTAGTTTTTTTTTTTATGAGCTTTTTATTACTTTCTAAGTTAATGAATAAGAAACATGAATAAATGTCATGAAAAAACTAATCATTACTATTATTTTCTATTTATACAGCGATACAAGACCTCATATATTGAGGGCACCGCTATGCCCCCTTTTTTTACTTACTTTTGCAAAAGAAATACATTTTCTTTAATTTTACAATTTTTTGGATTTTCTGAAAAGTTTTCAGATTTTTTGGGCGATTTTTTCAAATCGCACCTCTACGCCAATTCGTAGCGGTTTGGCGGCGAGCTGCTGCACCCACCACTACTGCTATTTTCATCCTTGCGCAGAACTCTATGGATCTAACTTGCCTTCCTCATCACCAAATAACCCAACTGTAAACATTTTGTTCTTGCTCCCATTGAGGAAACAAGAACTCAATCTATATTTTTGCAGAGTATTTTACTTGCTAAATCCATCTAGTGCTGCAATTTGCAGTTCCGGGATTGTTATTTATAAAAAGCATAAGGAAGTTATAGCCTATGGGAAAACATAAATATACAACTATTCCAATCATACTATAGTGGATTTATTTCAACACTATTGCCTAGTGAAGTAAGTTGAAGGGTCATTTTAATATACAATAAAATAAAAAGGTCAAATTAGAAGTACCATATTTCAAAAAACACCTCTACTTTTTACCAAAAAAAGTGAAAAAAAGTTATTTTTCCATGCCACTAAATGAAGAAAAGCCATCTTAAAAAAAAAAAGAAAAGAAGTCAAAACCCACATTCTCATTTTACTAAATGACAAGAAATCATGACCTTTTGATTTGACCCCTCTTCTTTTCTTGTCTCTTGGTTTGACCCTTCACCTCATTTCACTTTACTAGTGATATTACTGAACATGCCCAATTGGTGTCTAGACTGTTAGGAAGCCTACAGATGGACGTAAATATTGTGGCCGTTGTAACATAATGTCTTGTCATTTCCAAATATTATACACATGTTCACTTCATGCGTAATCAAGTTGATGTTCTAACAAGTTACTAGACTAACAAAGGGAATGCCTAATTTCCTTCAATTCACTAGTCTACTTACCATGTGCTGAAGAGAATTCATCCATGCAAGCTGATCTAGGGTTGGATTTTGTAAGAAGCAGCATTATTTTTTCAAAAGGGGAAAAATTGCTAAAACTTACTATGGATTTAAATAAAATGAAACTTGCTGAACTTCACAGACTTTGAGTTTGGAATTGTCTAAATTAATATGGGTAAATATAACTTGTGGCGCCATGGTTTGAACCATATTATATTTTTAAGTAGAAACAAGAACTGGTTATGGTAGAAGGGTCAATGCAGTATGGACAAACTAAAGACAAGCTAGCAGAGAGTTGTATATATTAGAACATCCAGAACTCATATCCTGAATAGATCATAGAAGCATACAAGAGATCGAAGAATTGCAAGAGAATAATTGTTATTCCTTGAATTGATGATGGATCCTTATATAACACAGTATGCCTATAGATTAGTGGATCTAATTACATGATTACAGGTATTGTTAAGGAAACTAATATCTATTGACAACTCATATAATCTGTTGACTTGTGGGCTGACACATTAGGTCGAGCTGACCAATTTCTTTACAGCCACTCTCAAGCTTTGGATGAGAGAATGTGACCATCAAGAGCTTGGAAACTACCTCCAAAAAACGAGATGTGGAGTGGCTTTTGGTGAAAAAAAAGCTGCTATTTGAGCAGCTGATGAAATCTGGAAGAGCTTTATAGTACCACTCCAAACATGTTGACAAATGAAATGATAGTCAACTTCAAGATGTTTGGATCATTCATGGAAGACATCATTTGTTACAAGTTTTCATGCACTTTCACTGTCTGTAGAGAGGGGTAGATTTAGGAACTAGAACTCCTAAATCCCGAAGTAACCAGCGAAGCCAAATAATTTCAATAGTAGTGTGAGATACAACACGATATTCAACTTCAGTGGACAATTGTGAGATAACTTCTTGTTTTTTGTTCTTCTAAGAGATGAGAGAAGAGCCAAGAAAAATGGAGAAACCTGTTGTAGAGCACCAATCATTGACATCTCTTGCCTAGTCGGAATCAAAATAACTATGCAGAGTAAGATTTTGACGGTAGGAAAGGAGGGCGCGGTTGGAACTTCCTTGTAAGTATCTCAGTATATGCAATACAACAACCCAGTGAATATGAGTGGGTCGTAAAACAAATTGGCTTACCACATGTACCACATAGACAATATCTGTTTTGGGAATAGTAAGATAAACCAAGCTGCCGACCACCTCACGATAACGAGTTGGATCAGAAAGTAGATCTCCATCAGTAGTTCGAAGCTTCATATTATGTTCAATTGGAGTAGAGATAGGCTTAAGATTTGTGGGTCTAGCTTGTTGGAGAACTTTATTGAAATATTTCGTTTGCGACAAAAGATATCCTTTGGGAGAGTAGGCAATGCATAGAAAGGTGTTCGTTCCAAGAAGGTGACATTATGAGAGACCTGTAATGTATTGGTTTTAGGATCAAGCATTAATAGCCTTTTTGTTCGATGCCATACCCTAAAAAGACACAGACAATGGATTTTGGGGAAAGTTTGGCTCTATCATTATCATGCAACAGAACAAAACACGTGCAGCCAAATACTTTGAAATAGGACAAGTCAAGTTTAGAGGAGAACAATTTTTCATATGGAGATGTGCCAGATAGTACAAAGGACGGTGTTCTGTTAATCAAATAGATTGCAGTCAGGACTGCTTCCCCCCAGAATTGTAGAGGAACATGTGAGGAATAAATCAAGGATCTAGTAGTCTTTAGGATATGTCCGTGTTTCTGTTCTGCTACTCCATTCTATTATGGTGTGGCAACAAGATAATTGAGCTAGAGTCCATTGACTTGTCAGGTAAGAACAAAATTTGTGGGACATGTATTCTCCCTTGGAGCCAGACCTGAATATTTTAATCCTCGTGTCAAATTGAGTGGAAACCATGGTGGAGAAAGCAGTGTAGATAGTGTATAACTCATGTCACGCCCCGAGCCCGAGATTAAGCTCATCTTGAAGCATGACGTATGCCCGCGTGGAAATTCAAACCAACATGAATTCCACAAACGGGTTTTACCACAGGATGTCACGTGTGAGATAAAAAAAATCCTTAAGCTGTATAGATAATCATGATAAAAGAGCATAATCTAGTCCACAAGTGTCACGCCCCCGGACCGAGGCCCTAATAATTAAGTCCTTAATCCGGGGGACGCGGCGCGATGGGTCAAAAAATTCCGCCCGCACATGCTAATTATTTTCCCACAGGATTCTGCGGTGAGGATTCCAGACGATCCATCACAACCAATTCACTGAATTTACAACAAATAATAATATGCGGAAGCATGTAGCAAAACAAAAACCAAACGAAATATAAGATAATTTCACAAACTCTGTATCAAAAGAGAAATATATAAATGAACATAACCCAAAGTTAGTTAAAGTTTTGAGGATCACAAAAGTATATTTAATTTATACAACCCAAAAAGAAAAGGCCAACAGAGGCCATAAGCATAATTCCCAAAAAAATGTTATCGAGCTCCAGACCCAACATGATGTCTACATGACATCATTTGGCTGCCACTCGTGCTCCAATAGAGGCCCTACTGCCTCCTCCGCGCGCTCCACCTCAAAGGCTGCGGGTCCGACATTTGACATCAAACAGAAAAGTATCAGACACGACAGTCTCGCAAGTGAATAAAGCAGATAAGGTATACAAGTTTAATAAATGTCATGTTTGAAATCATAAAAGTGCAATTAAAACGAGACATATATAAAGAGTAAATCAAATGAACCATTTCTATACAAATGAAAGAATTTCATAGTTTAAATGTTTCAAACTAACTGACAGATAATTAAAATATTGGCAAACCACATTTAGCTATATTCTCCTATCACCAAAGTAACAAGAGCACACAAACAAATAACCGTTGCCATATGAAATGGCCAAAACAAACAGACAAAAGCCGTTACCACTACTCGTGGGACCGGAATACAGAACTGTTGCCATGGCCGGAGCAGACAGAGTCTAAACTGTAGTTGGCAAATAATTTAAAGATCCCAAGCCGGGTGATCAGCCCAACTAGGCGACCTAAGCTTAGTGGTACTATTCAAAACCAAAACCTGAATTAATACAAATCAAATCATAGTAATAAATATCCAAAATCGATAAAAGGAACTACTCCGGACGAATAAATACTGACAAATTCAAACAAATAAGTTGAGTAGCCTTACCGATGTTTCCGAATGTGGCAAACCACTCAAATCTATTTCAAAACAATTTGTAGAAAATATACAAATCTCCTTAACTTGGAATGAATTAATGTATAGTGGTTTAATGGCTTACCACGGGTCGTCTTGACATACACTTAGACCCTCAATATCGATAATATATGCGGAGCTTGGTGTCACTGAAGATCTCCGACAATTAAGGATATAAAGTGTATATTAAGACTTAAATAAATTTCCCGGGTAATTCTAACATCAAACAATTCCATCATTTTTCCCATTTAAATTTCACGATTTAAGGTAACTTGATTCAATGTATGTTAGGAATTTTATACATTGCAATTTGATGGATGCATTATCATATTAGCATCATTTGAATTTACACACTTGCATTGATTTAGAAAATCTTGAAATCTTGGTTTATACATGCATTGTTTTTAAGACGTGTAAAAATATTGTTTTGTGCATGTTTTGTTATTTAAACTTGGATGCAATTAGTTTTGAAAATAATTTTTTTTTCTAATCAAGCAAGCCATTGGTTTTAAAGTTTCGAATCTTTTTTTGCCTTTTTATGTTTCATGTTTTAAAACCCTTAGAATGATTTAATACATGTTTTCAAGATTGATTTAATGGGCCAAAAATTCCCAACCAAAAATACTTTAAAAAACTCATTTTTAGGGAAGTTTGGTCCCAGGCCCGGGTCAACCCGCAGTGGGCCGGTCGACCGAGCCCACTGCGGGTCGACCGGGAAAGAGCCGTTGGGGCTCCTGTCAAATGATCAATTTTATGACCGTTGTGAAGGCCAGGTCGACCCGGGGGTCATGGGGTCGACCGGGGACTAGCCATTGGGCAGTTTTGGGCTATAAAATGAAGTTCATTCCTTTACCAAAGTGAGAGATTTTTAAGCATTCTTTGAGGTGTTTGGAGACAAGACAAAGGGAATGAACTAAGAGAGACCAAGGGGTCATTTGGAGAGCTAAAGCTTGGATTAATGAAGTTAAATCTCTAAGTAAGCTTTACCTTTGTTAATCATATGTTATATACTTTGTTTAAATTATTGGTAAATGAATTTTAGCATTATAACTATGATGTGTTGAATCCATTATTCTCTTAATCTTTGATCTAATTAAGATTGGATTCTTCACTTTGATTTCAATCCAAGTTGTTTTAAAATCTTCCTTAATCATGCTTAGCCAAAATCTTTGATTTCTTTTAAAGCATGATTCATTTTCTTGGTTGAATCTTTATTTGCTGTTTTCATTCATTCAAACCTTAGTTAAATTTATTTGGTTTTGAAAACAACATTTCACATGCATCACATGTTCTAAGTTAATTAATTTCATACAACTTGTGAGTCTTTGATTTTCATATCATTAACAAGTTGATAGTCATACATGTGATTTGCATTAAACTTCAATCAGATCTTTTATGTGCCTTAAACTTTGAAATGCTTTAAGCATATATTAATTGAGCTTTGTTTTAAACTTGATTGAAGTTACCACACACACACATCATGAGAATACATTTTTGCATTCATTTAGTGTTTATGTGAGTTAGTTTTTCACTTTCATATCCGCCTATTTTAGAGGCAAATATATTGAGCTTTAATTGTATCTCATAGAGTGTTTTTGCATAGACACATTCTTTGAGAAATCTCACATTTGTAAAGGTTATTGCTTAGCCTAAGAAAAACATTGTGTAAAGGTTATTGCTTAGCCTAGAAAAACATCTTGCAAAGGTTGTTGTTAAGCCTATAAAAACAACATTGTAAAGGTTATTGCTTAGCCTATTGAAAAGCGTAGATAGTGGAAATCCGGTGGGGTGATTGTATCACAAGCCGGTAGTGGATATAGGCATTGAAGACGAACCACTATAAATCTTTGTGTAGTGGTGTTTGCTTGTGGTGATTGTTTTATTAGTTTCCTCATTTTGTTTGTTTATCATCACTTGCGACTAGTTTATTTTTAAGAAGTTAAAATTTGTCTAAATTGGTCACATATTGTAGCACACCCTATTCACCCCCCCTCTAGGGTTAGGATCCCAGGACTTTCAAAAGAGCATTCAAGTTCTCTAAAGGGGAAGAGAATGTCCAAGCTTCCTAAGGGGAGATATTGTATGATCTTCCACAGGGGGAGAGAATGCATATCTTGCCAAAGGGAAAGAGAGGCATGGTCAAAGGGGGAGAGGTGAAAGAAGAAAGCTTGGGAGCTAAAGAAGATGCTTGACTATAGAGAGAAAGATGAAAAGAAAGCTTGAAGAATGATCAAGCTCCAAGCATCAAGAAGAATGAAGAAAAAGTCCAAGAGCCCAAGCTAAGAGAAGAAGCATCCAAGAGATTTCAAGTCTTGTCCAGCTTAGGGGGAGCTGAAGACTTAGTGTGTTAATTCAATGTTGAGTAAGTTGCCATCAAATTGCAAAGGGGGAGATTGTTAGGAATTTTGTGCATTGCAATTTGTTGGATGCATTATCACTTTAGCATCATTTGAATTTTCACACTTGCATTGATTTAGAAAATCTTGGAATCTTGATTTACACATGCATTGGTTTTTAGACTTGAAGAAATATTGATTTATGCATGTTTTGTTTTTAAACTTGGATGCAATTAGTTTTGAAAAGAAGTTTTAGAAATCAAGCAAGCCTATGTTTTAAATCTTTCAAATCATTTTAGGCTTTTTGTGTTTCATGATTTTAAGCCTCTTAGTTTGATTTAAATCATGATTCAAAGCTTGATTTAATGGCCCAAAAGTTCCCACAAGAAATCTCTTTGAAAAATACATTTTTAGGAAATTTTGGTCCCGGGCCCGGGTCGACCCGCAGTGTGGTCGACCGGGGTAAAGAGCCGTTGGCTCTTCCAACGGTCATTTTTCTGACCATTTGTAGCCAGGTCGACCGGGCTCTGTACCAGGTCAACCGGGCACTCACAGAAACCCACTTTTTGGGTATAAAATGAAGTTCATTCCCTTACCAATGTTAGGGATTTTTAAGCATTCCTTGAGGTGTTTGGAGACAAGACAAAGGGGATGAACTAAAAGAGACCAAGGGGTCATTTGGAGAGCTAAAGCTTGGATTAATGAAGTTAAATCTCTAAGTAAGCTTTACCTTTCTTAATCATATGTTACATGCTTTGTTTAAATTATTGGTAAATGAATTTTAGCATTATAACTATGATGTGTTGAATCCATTCTTATTTTAATCTTTGATCTAAGTTGGATTGGATTCTTCACTTTGATTTCAAACCAAGTTTTGTTTTAAAATCTTCATTAATCATGCTTAGCCTAAATCTTTGATTTCTTTTATAGCATAATTCATTTACTTGGTTGAAACATTATTTGTTGTTTTCATTCATTTAAACCTTAGTCAAATTTGTTTAATTTTGAAAACAACATAGTATATGCATCACATGTTTTAAGTTAGTCATTTTCATACAACTTGTGAGTCTTTGATTTTCGTATCATTAACAAGTTGATATTCATACATGTGATTTGCATTAAACTTCAATCAAATCTTTTATGTGCCTTAGACTTTGAAATGCTTTAAGCATATATTAATTGAGCTTTATTTTTAACTTGATTGAAGTTATCACACACACAAATCATGAGCATACATCTTTGCATTCATTTAGTATTTGTGTGAGTTAGTTTTTTACTTTCATATCCGCCTATTTTAGAGGCAAATATATTGAGCTTAAATTGTACCTCTTTGAGTGTTTTTGTATACACTTCTTTAAGAGAAATCTTTTTCTTGTAAAGGTTATTGCTTAGCCTAAAAAAAACATTGTGTAAAGGTTATTGCTTAGCCTAGAAAAGCATCTTGTAAAGGTTGTTGTTTATCTTAGAAAAACAACATTGTAAAGGTTATTGCTTAGCCTATTGAAAAGCATAGATAGTGGAAATCCGGTGGGGTGATTGGATCACAAGCCGGTAGTGGATGTAGGCATTGAGGCCGAATCACTATAAATCTTTGTGTAATGGTGTATGCTTGTGGTGATTTCTTTTGTTAGCTTCCGCATTTTGTTTGGTAAATCATCACTTGTGACTTGTTTATTTTAAAGAAATTAAAATTTTTCTAAATTGGTCACATATTGTAGCACACCCTATTCACCCCCCTCTAGGGTTAGGATCCCAAGACTTTCAATGTATACATCTCATACTCCTATGCTCCAATAGGGTTTAAATGGGCTTCAATAATGGGGGAAATGGGCTGGAAAAAGGGGCTGAAATGGGCTGGAAAACAACCCAGAAATTGGGCAGAAAACAACCCTGGAATGGGCCTGATATGGGCTGGAAAACGGGCCTGAATGGGCTGGAAACAGGCCTGAAACGGACCTGAAAACAGGCCTGAAAATGGGTCTGAAAGCAGCCCTGAAACAGGCATGGGCCCTGTCAAAGCCCGCCCTGCTGCCAGGCAGAGCCTAGTCCGGTTCAGTACAGGATTCTGCACTCTTCTTCCTTCTTATTTCTGATTTCTTGAATCATTTCCCTCCTATATTCTCATACAAACTGAACTTCTCTTTGCTTCATCAAACATCCATTCAAACATCAAACACTAATTCATTCCATCTCTTCCAAAAATCCTGATATGAACATCAATTAGACACAAAAACTTCAAGAACTCTTACAGAGTTTGAACGCAAAATGTGCAGAAATCTGCACACAGATTGAACACAGAAAGTGCAGAAACCTGAACATAATTTGAACATGAAACCTGTACATTATTTAGACACAACAACCTGCAGAAATCTGATTATAAAACAGCCATAATCAATTCTGAGACACACCTGATATAATCAATTGAAATCAGTATAAAAAAAATGCAACTTTCAAGTCATAACTTTTGAGAAAATAAAGTGCAGACTTGCATGCATTCCAAAGGCTGTTTATTCACTTGCCTCTAGTCCAAATGGGTCTCAAAAGCACTCCAAAAACGCCTCTAATCCCAGCAAGCTCCCAACTACAAAAAACCCCATGAAAAAGACACAAAATCCACCAAATTCGAACTTAGAAGAAGCTCTCAAAGAACCCCTTTGCATGCTTGAAGAAAGGGTTGTAAACGGTCCATTAAAACTGGAAATTCAAAGAAGAACCCATTGCTAGCCTTTTAACAGCTCTGTAAGACCCCGACCCGAGTGAGCCCGATTAGTGCTAATTAAGTTGCGTGTTAGTACTAAGCTCGATTAATGTTTTTGGCTAAGATGGGTTTGGAATAGCTTCTGATATAGTTTTGGGGATTTTGATTGGCTTGGTGTTAGTAGGGCCCTTTGGGGGTTCCTTTTCATGACATTGCATATGTTTGGGGATTTATCGGAGGTTTTTATATTCATGATTTTAATCCCGTTTTACTCGCTTTGATGATCCCTACAACTTTTATGTTGATCCCGTTTTCGTTTGAGATCCCGAAACCCGAATTCTTGGCCTTGAGGGCAAAAACAGTCATTTCACACCAAATCTGTACCCAAAACTTGATATTCCCGAAACCTGCGAAACATATACTTTTTGGAAACTAGATATTTCGACGATCATTTCTTCCTTCTTCGTCGAATTCATCCGAGGTCTCGAGAGAGATGATTTCAGCCTAAGTAGATTGTTAGTAGTGGAGCCCACTCCTCACTTGCTACAATAGGAGACCCTTCCCTTCCATTTTCATTTTCCAGCACAAGAGAGAGAACTAGGGCTTGTTGAGCAACTTCTTCTTCTTCTTCTTCTTGCTTCCCATCACTCAATCCACTTCCAAGCTTGCACCAAGAGGAGATTGGAGGCCACCATCTTCTTCATCTCCTTGAGAGCTTCCTTTACATAGCTTTTGTGGAACACACCAACCCTTACAAGATTTCCTTAGAGCTTGTCATTGCCATTAGAGAACCTTGCAAGTAAGTATTTCCCTTCATCTTCTAGATGTGTTATCTCCTAGCTCTTGAGAAGCTTCCCTATCATCCTTGGGAGATTTCCTTGCTATTTCATTGTTTTGACTCTTTTAGGGTTTGTTGTATTTGGGGTTTTTGCCTTGTAGTTGGATCATTGTCTTGGAGGACTTGATAGAGCTTGATTTCTTTGTTAGAAGACCTAAGGCAAGTGAATAAATGATTTTCCTAAGCTTTTATTGATTTTTGGACATTTTCCATTAATGTGCATTTATTGCTTTGTTTTGAAATGAATGCTCATGATAAGTACTAATGACACATTTATAATCTTGGAGAAGTAGTGGTTTATGGCATTGAATGTCTTCTTGTTTTGTTGCAAAGGTTTATATAGATTGTGAAATGGTTCCCTTCTCCATTTTCCTTGTGTTGGATGTATGGTTGATGGAGGAGAATGTGATTGATTAAATGGAGGATTTGTTGTAGTTGGAGGGAGAAAAAGGCTCCTCATTTGATGTGTAAGAAGGGCTAAAAGAAGGTTGTAAAAAAAGGAAGAGAAAGAGAGGAACTGAACTGCCCGGAATTCAGTTTCTGGACAGTTCGCTCGAGCGACCTGTCCAGAAAGGCATACGGGTTTTCCAGTAGCTTGGTCGCTCGAACACATTTTAATAACCGCTCGACCGATGGGTTCGCTCGAGCGAACCCTTCGATTCGCTTGAGCGATGCGGTCTGCCTGAACTGTTTTAATGCACTAGTACAAAAATTTATGCACTGTTTTAATGCACTAGTACAGTTTGAGTCCAGTGGGTTTGAGATTTATTTTTTTGTGGACCGTGGCTACCCTCTTTGGACTCACTTGACCATATGTGAGGGCGTCTTGAGCCGATGCTCTTCACGGTTGGTTCGGATGCATCGAAGTTCAATCTATTTCAATCTTGAACGGGATGGAACGACACGATATCTTCTTCATATCTAAATGCAAAGTCTATTTCCTTGGGTATCGTGAGTTCTATTCCTTTCGGTGACTGAGTAGGTTGCTCGATGGTTCCGGGTTGACATCGTACTTAGGATGGACCGTTTATAGTCTTGATTTTTCCATCATAGCATCTAGCACTATCTATAAGCTCATTTAAGGTTTTAAAAATAGTAAAAGTGCATAAGGAGCCCGGAATGTCTTCAAACGCAAAGAGTACCAAATCATTTCAATAATCGACATACGGGACCCCTATTCACTTAATTAGATCTTGAAATCAATATTTTCCCGGAATTGTAATAGTTCATTTTGTTCTTCATTTCCAAGACTTACATTACATGACTTGTTTTCCCCACAAGCATTGTGTACACTTGAAATGGTTACTTGACCCGAAGTGCATTTCACCACTTGATATGTCAGTGTGCCCTTGAGCACCCCCGTCTTGCCCGTTTGATTATATACTTGTACTTGATTTACTTGCATTGTCTCGATTGTATTTGACCTATGAGTCGGCACCACTAAGCTTGGATAACCTCGTTGGTTTGATCCACCGACTTGGAGATCCCCCTCTTGTCCCGCCAGCTGCAGTTTGAATCCCGATGCCCGGTCATTACCGTGGTCTTGTCCCGATACCGCAGATTGCTACTGTGGTCCCCGATGCCCGGCTCGCTACCGTGGTCATGTATAGTATATGTATTTATATGAGATCCCCTGTTTCTCCTCACCTGGAGTGACTGAGATTAGGGCCTAGTTATTGCTCTATCACCTTAGTGATAGAGGACTTAGCTTCGTGTGGTCGCCATCTTGCTTGTTCCTGATTCCTTGGATACCCTATGAGTTTTATCTTGTTTACATGTTTTCTAGCAAATGATTTATCTAGTTATGAGAGTTTTTGCTTAAACAGATTTCCATGCTTTTCGAGATATTTCATCTATTTTATATTGTTGCATCTTCTCACTCTCTTGCCAGACCGTCGTGTCTGACCCTTTGCTTTGGTACTCAGGTCCCGTTGCCGGTTTCCTTGAGGAGGAGCCGGAGGAGGCAGTAGGTGAGCTGCAACCTCTAGTAGAGTGGCGTGCTGACGATGTCATGTAGACATCGGGTTGCCAAGAGGCGTAACATTTTGGGGAGAACTTTTTAACCATTCTTTTGGGTTATTCTTTTGTAGTATTGGCCTTTGTTGGCCTCTAATTTTGGGGATTGTAACTAAATGATATTTTGTCTAACTTTAACAACTTTTGGGAAACTTGCTTTAAATCATTGATCATTCTGATACAGTTTGATATTTGATATTAATGCTTGCATGATTAGAGATAGTCTACTATTTGATTTGCTACACGCTTCCGCACTCAAAAGAAATGTTCATGCAAGGTTGTGATATCCTCACCGCGGACACCTGTGGGAAATTGAATAAGTTCTATATTGTGGATGTAGATAATCATCACCAATCATCATCCACTCATTAGTCCCGATCCCGGATTGGGGATTTCCCGGTCCGGGGTCGCGACAAGCTCTATAGAAGAAGAAGAGCTTGGAGAAGGGAGAAATCCCAGCTAGAATCTCACAAAGATGGTACCAATGGGTAGCTTGGAAGATGAAGAAGAGATTGATGTAATTTGTTTTCCAATGTGGGTGAAAACTATACATGCAAGAGGAGTGAAGATGAGGGAAAAAGAAAATGCTTCTCCCTGGTTGTTGCAGGGAAATGCAATGAAGAGAAGTAGAAGATGACCCAAATGTGGGTCTTGGTTTTTAAATGGGTTTAAGTTGTAAAAAGTGGGCCCCATGGGCCTTAATCTTCAAGTGGCTGGATCGGTCATTTTTGGGTCCCGAATGAAAACAGCAAAGAAGACAAAAATGATCGTTGAAAAATCTCGATTTCAAAAAATATATTTTTCTCATGATTTTCAAATTTTGAAATTTATGCACAGATTTGGGTGTGAAAAGACTGTCTTGTCCTTTTTCTCGAAAAACGTGATTTTTGGGTTTCAAATGCAAACAGAACAAACATGAAAGTTATTGGGATCAAAATGACAAATTCAAAAATGTCGAAATCCATATTTTTCATAAATCAAATAAATCCAATAAATCAAATTCTCACACTAACACGAGTCACACAGGTCACCCCGGGTTAGGTCAAACCAAATTCAACATGCTCAAAATTCCCCAAAGCTATCTAAAATTCTAATCTAACTAAAAATCTAAGCTAATCATCCCCTATTCCCACTTAGAGACTAATCACAGTTAAAATAATAATAATATATACTAAACCTGGGTCGGGGCCTGACATTCTCCACCCCTTAAAGGCATTTGGTCATCCCAATGAACACTAACCTCTGATAGCAAGTGCGGGTACTTCTTCTGAACTTGATCACACAATTCCCAAGTAGCTTCTTCTGGTTCGTGGTTCTCCCAAAGCACTTTTACCCAGTGAATGGTCCGGTTCCTCAATTCTTGTTCTTTCGTATCAATGATTCTGATCGATTTCTCAACATAAGTGACATCTTCCCGAATCTCTAATGGCTCATGTCTTCGTACATGTGAGGGGTCTGAAACATATTTCTTCAACGTCGAGACATGAAACACATTGTGCACACCCGACAGTTTACCCTTCTGACCGAATCTCAATGTCCCTCTGACCGGTGATACTTTCAAAAACACCTTATCTCCTACTTGAAACTGTAGGTCTTTCCTCCGAATGTCTGCATAACTTTTCTATCTGCTTCTCACGACCTTCAAACGCTCATGAATGAGTTTAACTTTCTCATTGGTCTCGCCAATCAATGTCGGTCCATGAAAGCTGCGTTCTTCGACTTCCTCCCAACACACTGGAGTTCTGCATCTCCTTCCATATAGTGCTTCGAAAGGCGCCATTCCTATACTCGAGTGGTAACTGTTGTTATATGCGAATTCGCAAAGAGGTAGACTCTCATCCCATTGAGTCTTGAAGTCAAGCACACATGTCCTAAGCATGTCCTCCAATGTCTGGATGGTCCTTTTTGACTGTCCATCTGTCTGTGGGTGATACGCCGTGCTGAATTGAAGTTTTGTACCCATGGATTCATGTAGAGTCTTCGAAAATCTCGAGACAAATCTGCTATCTCTGTCCGATGTGATGGAGACTGGTTGACCATGTTGGCTGACGATCTCGTTAACGAATGTTTGTGCTAGTGATAACATTTGCATCTTCTTTCCTATCTTCAATGGAATGAGATGTGCAGACTTCGTTAGTCGGTCAACTATAACCCATATGGCATTGTTCCCCTTGCTAGTGGTCGGTAAACCCGAGATAGAATCCATCGTAAGTTGTTCCCATTTCCATTGTGGAATCTCTAATGGCTGCAAAAGACCTACTGGTTTCTGATGTTCTGCCTTAATCAATTGACAAGTCATGTATCGGGACACAAATGCTGCAATTTCTCTCTTCATATTATTCTACCAGAATCTGCCCTTCAAATTATGGTACATCTTTGTACTCCCCAGGTGCATAGAATACTTGGAGCTATGGGCTTCAGCCATGATTTCGTTTCTCAAGTCATCAATGTTTGGAACACAAAATCGGTCACGGAAGTCTAATGCTCCATCCACGATTTTGAAATCTGGGTGATAAATGTGCTCCATAATTTTTGCCAAGTTTGGATCTTGTAGTTGAGTCTCCTTGATTTTCTGAATGAAAGTGGGCTCAGACACTGACATGTTTGCTAGCATAAAAACCTTGTCTCAACGGTTGAAACTCAACTCCCAATTCTTCAAACTATTGGAGAATACCCATTCCTCGCAAACTAGCCATGCTCACAGACTTTCTACTCAATGCGTCTGCCACGACATTTACTTTTCCTGGATGGTATTTGATTGGAAAATTGTAGTCTTTATTATACTCCATCCATCTCCTCTGTCTCATGTTCAATTCCTTTTGGGAGAACAAATACTGGAGACTACGGTGATCCGAGTGAACTTCAAATTTTTCTCTATACAAATAATGTCTCCACATCTTTAGTGCAAATACGCCTGCTGCCAATTCTAAGTCATGCGTTGCATAATTCTTCTCGTGCTCCTTCAGCTGCCTTGAGCCATACGCTATGACTTTGCCATCTTGCATTAACACGCATCCAAGTCCCACGGTCGAAGCATCTGTATAAACTACAAAATTACCACTATCTAAAGGTAAGGTGAGAATTGGAGCCGTGGTCAACCTCTTTTTCAACTCTTCAAAACTTGCTTCACACCGTTCGGTCCACACGAATGGTACGTTCTTCCAGGTTAGTTTGGTCAAAGGCGCTGCAATAGATGAAAATCCCTATACAAACCTTCTGTAGTAGCCTGCTAAACCCAAAAAACTCCTGATTTCGGTTACATTCCTTGGCCTCTCCCAATTGACAGTTACTTCTATCTTTGTTGGGTCAACTGTTAAACCTTCTTTGGATGCCAAAAATCACATTTCTCGAACTTTGCATACAACTGGTTATCCCTTAACAACTGCAACGATGTTCTCAGGTGCTGCTCATGCTCTTCTTTAGACTTGGAGTATACTAATATGTCATCAATGAAGACAACCGTGAACTGATCTAAGTGAGGTACAAAAATTTTATTCATTAGTGCCATGAACACCGCTGGTGCGTTCGTCGGTCCAATGGGCATTACTAAAAATTCATAGTGTCCGTATCTTATCCGAAAGGCTGTTTTCGGTACATCCGATTCTCTTACCCTTAGTTGATAATATCCGGATCTCAAGTCAATATTCAAAAAATACTCTGCTCCTTGCAATTGATCAAATAACTCATCTATTCTTGGCAATGGTTATTTATTTTTTATGGTCACTTGGTTCAATCTTCTATAATCTATGCACATTCTTAAGCTTCCATCTTTCTTCTTGACAAACAACACTGGAGCTCCCTAACGTGAGATGCTTGGTCTAATAAAACCATTTTCTAACAACTCTTGCAATTGAAGTTTCAATTCATCCAATTCTATCAGAGCCATTCTATAAGGTGCGATGGAAATTGGAGCTACTCCTGGCATAAGATCTATGGTAAATTCTAGGGTTAATTAGCGAAAGGTCCCTCGAATGGAATGTTTCCAGCCTCCAGTCCAGGCGGATTCTTTTTAAAGGCTCTAGTCCAAGCAGTTAGGATGTTTGCAGCCTAAGGTCCCTCTATCCACACGGTTTCAATTTTTAAGACTAATTTACCCCTGTAACCGTCGTAGCATGCAGTGGAGTGGTCCCCAACGTGTCACGATTATTTAGCCATGATTTAAGTGCATAAGTGGGGAAGTTATTACTGATATGCCCCTGTCTTCCAGCGCAGATCTCGTTTTTTGAATCTAAACCTGCAATCGCTTATGATATTGAATCTGAAGGTAGAAACCTAACGAGAGAGAGATTCATTGCTTGCAAAGCAGATTGCAGATCAAACTTTTGGTAGGAGTTCTACTGTAATTGGATTATATTCTCGTATATTGATTGGCTGGGAAACAGTTAATTTGCTTGGAAGCAGAAACCAGATCCAAACGTTGGGAAGGGATTCATCTTTTTTGAGGTAAGCGATTTTTTCTGTTTACATCAGAGATTATGTAGTTTTTGTTATTTGAATGTGTAGATATATATATATATATTTGATGCGCATGCTCAGTTGTATTCTTATTGGTTTTTAGCTGTGTAGTTTGATTTACTGTATAGAAGATTTCAGATCTAACTTTTGTGTAGCAATTCTATCTTTTATATGGACGTGAAGTTGTTTTCAGATCCACCTTTTGTGTAGCAGTTCTATCTTTTATATGGACGTGAAGTTGTTTTCAAATCTAACTTTTGTGTAGCAGTTCTATCTTTTATATGGATGTGAAGTTTTTCATTTTTCTTTTTGAGTTTTCATAGTTAGGTTTCTTTAGTTTTGTTGGTGATGAAGTATTCAATTTGTATCAGCTCAGTTGATGTAGAATTGATTTGATGGTTATGCATTTAGATTAGCTAGAGCCAGACTTATTTAACAGTCTTATTTCAGAGATGCATTGTGGAAGAAGTAATGTGATCTAAGATATTTGACTTTTAGCATGAAATTTATCTGACTGTTAATCAGACAAATCGTAGTTTTTGTAATTTTATCTGAGTTCTATACACAATATCTGATTTCTGTATTGAATTTATCTGAGTTATGTACAATTTATGTGTTATGTACAATTTATCTGAGTTGAGAGCCAGAATTTATCTGAGTTATGTACAATTTATCTGAGTTCAGAGCCAAAATTTATCTGAGTTATGTACAATTTATTTGAGTTGAGAGCTAGAATTTATCTGAGTTATGTACAATTTATCTGAGTTCAGAGCCAAAATTTATCTGAGTTATGTACAATTTATCTGAGTTCAGAGCCAAAATTTATCTAAGTTATGTACAATTTATCTGAGTTTAGAGCCAACATTTATCTGAGTCATGTACAATTTGGGCAATGATACTGGCCATTTATATCCATTGAATCTTGTTGTTTTACAGATGTCACAGCCGTTATTGCTTCTCTGTAAGTATGGCATGCTTACGGCTGTTATTCATTTGAGTCGGGGTATGAGCTATGATGGTTTGATGCGTCAAGTTTGTAGCAAGTAGAGAAATCTTACAATGAACATGGTTTGTTTTACTTATGCGTTGCCTGGCCACCCAAAGTGCTTGCTGGACAGCGATTCGGATCTAATGAGCTTGTCCATGCCGGCTTCTTCAATGGGATTGGGGACGGTTGATGCATTTGTATCAGAATCGCAGGAATCGGAGGACGATGATCAAGAGGAAATTGGTGATCATTTAGCTGAAGATGCCCTACCATTAGTGGGGTACGAGGATACAAATATAGAGACAGATCTTCTTCCACAGTTTTGTACCCACAAGGAGAAGATGTTGCTGTCTTCCGGCTGGGCAAGTGGTATTAGAGATGTGGGGCAGAGGTTTGAGGGTGGTGTTGGGGAGTTTAGAAGTGTATTGTGCAGATATTCAATTGAGGTTGGGTTTGAATTTGTATATGTGAAAAATGATAAGGTGAGGGTGAAAGCTAAATGCTCTCGCAGTCATTCAATGGGATGCAGATGGCGTGTTCATGCATCTATTGAAAAGTCTAGTGGCCATTTTTGTATCAGGACATTAAACAATGAGCATACATGTGGTGCAGCAGTTCGAACGTCAAAGAACAGCCGTATGAATTCTGAGACAGTTGCAGATTTAATAGTGGATCATATCCGTGAGAAGCCGCTCACCAGACCCATTGATATCGTGCACCACTTTAAGGCGAATTATGGGCTTACCATTACATATCATCATGCATGGTGGGGTGTGGAAAGGGCTAGAAATAAGCTGTATGGTGATTCGTCGCTATCTTTTGACCATCTTCGTGGTATATTAAGGTGGCGGAGGAGGTAAATCCAGGAAGCCTCTTTGTGCTAGATTATGACGAATCAACTATGTGTTTGAAGTGTCTCTTTGTGTCGTTCTATGCTTCAATTGCTGGTTTTAATCATATTCATCCTTTATTATTTCTGGACGGTACTTTCTTAAAGGGCAGAAACAAGGGAAACCTGTTGGCAGCGACGGGGAAGAATGAGAATCAAGGTAAGTCGTCATGCTGTTTTTTCTGATATTATTGACCCATTTATTTATATTTATACTAATGATCAGCATGTTTTTATTTTCTGAATAGTATCAGAAATATAAAAATTTGTTAATTCATGGGACAGGTTTGTTCCCCCTTGCTTTTGCGGTCGTGGACTCAGAGACGGAGGACAATTGGACATGGTTTCTGCAGAATTTAAGGAAAATCATTATGTCAGATCGCACTATTACATTTGTTTCCGACAGAAATCCAAGTCTGATAGAGGCTGTCTCAAAGGTATTTCATTTTGCCCATCATGCGTATTGCCTCCAACACCTTAAGGCACATTTGAGGGACAAGTTGTCTAGTGGTTACACTAATGCATTTAGAGAGAGAATGGTTATGATGCTGTGGGAATGTGCATATGCGTCAACCATCCCTGCCTTCCACGCAAAGCTGCCGTCGTTGAGGCATGAAGGTGGTTCTAATGTAGATAAATTTCTCTGTGGATTGCCTCATGAAAGATGGAGCAATGCATATTTTAAGGGGCAGCGGTATGGTGAGATGTGTTCGAATGCTGCTGAGTCTTTTAACTCATGGATTAGAGAAGCTCGCCATCTTCCAATTACAAAGATGGTTGACACAATAAGGGTTCAAATAATGGAGCAGATGGCTAGTAGGAAGGAAGTTTCCAGCAGATGGAAGTCAGTCATCTATCCGGACATGGATAAGAGGCTTGATGCTGCTATCCGGTTTGGAAGGACGTGGACGGTCAGCCGTTCGAGCGAAACTGTTTACGATGTGCATTCTTACCCGTCAGTGACCGTTGACATTTTTAATCACATATTCGTGTTATCAGTGGCAGATCAATGGGTTCCCCTACGCCCATGCTTGTGCGGCGATTCAAAGGAGTGGAAAGGAATTGAGTGTCTTTGTTGATCATTATTTTCACACTCATACATATAGGGCTTCGTATGAAGAGCAGATTTTCCCAATTCCAACCGTGGGAATGACAGAGACAAAAGGTGCCGAAGTCGTTTTTCTCCCACCTGTTGTTAAACGACCAGCTGGCAGGCAAAAAAAAAAGAGGATCTTGTCAAGAGGGGAGATCACACGGCAGATAAAATGTGGGCGATGTGGTCGGATTGGCAGCCACAATAAGAAATCGTGCAAGGAGCCTTTTCTTTGACATTTCATTGATTTAGATATTGAATTTAGGTTAGGTGTAATATTGTTGATACATCTGATGTAATTCTGATTAGTGAATAAAAAGGTGAAATTGAGATTCCCTTTAATGTTGATTAATGTGCACTTGCTTTTATAAGTAATTACTTTCAAAATGTGTCTAAATCATTTAGTCATTGTTCAAAAATGATATTGAAATTGCATTAGAGCTGAGATTATCTGGAATCATTAGCTTGACAGAGTAATCACATTACCCAGCTAAATATGTAGCAGAACTCAGATAATTTCAATCTAGACTCAGATAATTTCATCCATGAGTCAGATAATTTCAGCCAGGACTCAGATAATTTGAGTCAAAACTCAGATAATTTCACTCATTGCTCATATAACTTGATTCAGAAGTTAGATAATTTCATCCATGAATCAGATAATTTGATTCAGAAGTCAGATAATTTCATCCAAAGTTAGATAATTTCAGCCAGGACTCAGATAATTTGAGTCAGAACTCAAATAATTTCACCAATTACTCAGATAACTTGATTCTGAAGTCAGATAAATTCATTCATAAGTCAGATAATTTCACCCAGGTCTCAGATAATTTCATTCATAAGTCAGATAATTTCATCCAGGACTCAGATAATTTGATTCAGAAGTCAGATAATTTCATCCATGAATCAGATAATTTGATTCAGAAGTCAGATAATTTCATCCAAAGTCAGATAATTTCATACAAAACTAAGATAATTTGATTCAGAAGTCAGATAATTTGATCCATGAATCAGATAATTTGATTCAGAAGTCAGATAATTTCATCCAAAGTCAGATAATTTCATACAAAACTCAGATAATTTGATTCAGAACGTAGATAATGAAAATTAGAACCTAGGTAATTTCATCCAAAACGTAGATGATCTCAGTCAGAACTCAGATAATTTCTATCAGAAGTCAGCTAAAATTCCATTGACAGAAATAATTCTATTTACATTCATTCACAAATGTGAGAATTACATTGACAGAAACGTTTGTCCAACCTTCATGTGAACCAAAAAAATACATTCACAAGTATGTTGAACTTTCACTTTTCATATAAAGAGATTTACATAAAATACATCAACTTGATTGAAAAGAACTTGTTTGTATCATTGCTGTAGTTTTTTCGTCAGTTTTCGAAGTCATCATCAGCATCTAGTTGCCTGGCTTGGTAGTTTTCAACTGACCAGCTGCAATGCTTGTCGTGTAGGAACTTGCTTACTATCTCTGCCCTTAATCCATCAATTACACGTTGTGGCAACTTCGAAGCAATTACTTGTTTGTGAGTAAGTTGCTTCATAAGATAACAAACAACCACTCCGCAATCAACACTGGAACAGGACATGATATTGTTAGTCGATTGTAAATAAGGCACCGTGAAGTCAATTGAATTACTGTAGTTGCACAATGATACTTACGAGCCCATTTTCTGTTGTGGGGCGTCTTCGACGCTTGTCAATGGAGCTCCATATGGCCGTGTCTCCTCAACATTGATATAATTGTAGTTCTCCACATACTGTTTCTGCAGAATAAAAAAACATTCCGTATTTTGGGTCAGTTTCAATTATGCTAACGGTATCTTCGAATAAATAATGACCATGTAAGTGAGACACAAAGTAATGATCCACTGTTTTAGGTGATCTTGGTCGTAAGGAGTTGTAATGTAGCCAATCTCCTTCTTTCTTATCCAGCACCAACAGTGTCCAGTGGAAGGGTTCGGCATCCTTCCTTTTTCCATTTGAATTCATTGGAAAAAGCACGAATCTGTGTTCTACAGTTCTGCTTGGGGAGATCTGAGGGTGCAGTATCTTTTCCCTCATTTCCGGCGACGAGGAAGTAACAATTTTCTACATTAAGACATGTTTAGTAACTGTTTATTATATATATAAATAAAGTAAATGATGACACAGTCAAGACAGTTATTGTCTTTTACCCAGCATAAACTTGTTACGAAGTACGATTTGTCACGAGGCAGCGTTTCTGTGTGTTAGACAATTGTGAGTTGCTGTTGGATTTCACCTTGTTCTCTATATAGCAACTCAGCGTAGCAGTCAATAACCTGTTCAATTAGAGACACATAATGTGAGGCATATTGTTTGAACATGACCATATTATGTTTGTGTAAAATGTAGGGATATTTTGTCAATGTGTCTGTGTTGTGATGCTTACAGTGCTTGACATTTCTGCTCTGCTGAGAACTGCTACTATGTCTTCATAAGATACATCCTGTATGCCCTCACCTCCCCAAACGAGCGCCCTGCAAATCCAATTGCACAAAAGGCCCAATTAGTCTACATTTTCATTAAGGTTTCTTAAATTCAACAGTTGTGTTGCTTAGGTGCATATGTATGTGACTTACGAATTGCCCTCAGCTTCATAAATCTCCTTCAGCTTCTCTACGTTAGATGCATTCAGGAGCTTAGTGACCGCATTTTTGGGGAGTGTGAAGGGGACAGTTGCTGGGTTCATTTTCCTTGTCGCCGTTCTTTTCTTGATTATTTTCATCATGGAGGACTGTTTCACCTCCTTAATTGGTTTTGATGGTGCATCAGACGGCATGATCTGATCAATATTTCAATTATAAAAATATAGATTAATCAAATTAGAATTTGATGAAGGGTAGATAACTTTCATATAACATCAAATAAATTTGCTGATAGTGTGATAAAATCATACAGAAGTCAGATAAATTTAATGAAAAGTTTTATAAGTTGATACAGAAGTCAGATGAATTTGATATAAACTCAGATAAATTGTAATTAGAAAGTCAGATAAATTTGATATAAACTCAGATAAAATGACACAGAAGTCAGATAAATTTGATATAAACTCAGATAAAATTACACAGAAGTCAGATAAATTTGATATAAACTCAGATAAAATGAAACAGAATTCAGATAAATTTGATATAAACTCAGATAAAATGACACAGAAGTCAGATAAATTTGATATAAACTCAGATAAAATTGTTAGAAAGTCAGATAAAATGACATAGAAGTCAGATAAATTTGATATAAACTAAGATAAATTCTTAGCATGTCAGATAAAATGACACAAAAGTCAGATAAATTTGATAGATATGCAAAACATGAATTCAATGCAAACATAAATTTATCTACACAAGCATGGTCGTGTACCTGAATTACCTTAGGCACATTTTCTGAACATTACGATCAGTTGCAGCCTCCTTTGCTGCTTTATGTCGTGTAGTTTTTATTGTAGGCTCGAAGATATCATCTAGAGTCTTCCCAGCCCATTGCAATCCTTTCTCTGTATAATCTATTGTCATTTCCCTCAAGAGCTGCTGCAGTTTGAAGTTGTTTGATTCCAGTTTGATCAACTTTTTCTTCAAGCCCTTTACCTCATTTTCTGCATTTGTAGCTCTCGAGGACTGTAAATCTGACACACTGATGGTGTGTTTCAGCTGCTCTTTGAGGGAGCTGACCGTTCGAGTTGACTCCTCTAAAGTATGATCTTTGTCCACATGTGTGTTTCAAGCGAAGTCTTCTCCTTTGTCAATTGCTCAACCAACAATAGAGCATCATCCCTTTCTCTTAGCAAGCTGGTGATCATTTGTTCAGTTTCAAGCCACTGCTTTTTTATGATGTTGTTTTCGGCCGATGTCCTTTCAAGTTCAATAGCCATCCGTTGGATCTGCTCTTGTAATTCTGTCTTCTCCTTAGTGAGTTGGATGACTAAAGAATTTGCCCTGTCACGCTCCTCAGTTAAACTTTTGATCTCGCTGTTTTCGGGAGTTTGTGATTGTTGTCTAGGGCTAGGGACTGTATCACCAGCTTGTGGCAAGGATCCAGACTGTGCTTCAGATGGCTCTTCATATTCTGTGTTGATGGTGCTGGCAATTATGTCAGCTAAGATGTTTGCAACCAGCAGATCTATTTGTTCATAGCCCGCCATCTCTGCACCAAATGCTGTAGACTGTTTTGCCACAACAGGGAAATTTGTTTCTTCGTTGTTACTGTTTTGTAACTGCTCTTCCAACTCAGATACAACCAATGTGTCTGTCAATATGTCTGTATTTGGTTGGGTGGCTTCAATCATCTTGTTCTGTTCTCCCTGATCTCCTTCTTCCAAGTCATGCTCCCATTTTTCATTTCCATCCTCTTGATCATCTCCTTGATCCAAATTTTCTCCTTCTACTTCTACTGCTATGTCTCCCTCATCTCCTTGCTTTTGGTGTGTTTGGCCATCATCATCATCTTCATATTCTTCCGATTTTTCTTCTCCATCACTGTTTTCTTTTTCTGTAAGTTGTTGTTCTCCTTCTATCTCCATCACGACCTCCTTGTCACGAGCGCCACTGTCCAACAAGGACTGTAATCGCTGCACTTCAAGCAGTGTGATATCTAATTCGTCCCCAAGGACCTGGATTTGATACCAATGTTACAAAGAACATGTTAGATTAAAAACTTAGATAAAATTAGATAGTGAAAATTGTGAAAAATACCTCAGTAGCTAGTAGTGAATGAAGGGGCCTTTTCCTAAGTGCCATAGTCACTACCCTTAGATTCCATTTTAGTACTCGTGGGAAATGCACCGAATCATTTGGTGTGATCATCGTGGTATGCTCACACAACCAATACTGTTACAGAATTATAAAACATATATGTCAATAATTCTTTGTATATTGAAATTCAAATTTGAAAATTTGTAGTTGTATATCATACCGATAATGCAATAAGGCAACCAATTACTCTGTCAGAACCACGGCTTCTGTTGTGTATCGACTCCATGAGAAATTTTGAAATCTCTTCTGCCCAGGCATCCATGTAGTTTTCAACACAGCCCACATATGCCCATCCTATCGTGTTTCCGTGGGTTGCAAAAAAGAGTACGACAAGGATATACAGGCACAGTTGCCTAGCAACATCAGCAACGTTAGTTTCTGATTCTCCACTCAATGCTAGAAGGAGCTGTTGCTTTATTTGTGGAGCCGACACCCTTGAACAGCCATGGAATCTTCTAGATATGAATTCGGTTGTTTTCCTTTTTGAATACTTTAAATCAAGCACTCTTGTTCCGTTTGGTACGCCGAATATCAGCGATATATCATTTGCAATGAATGGCACGTAGGACCTTCCTAATCTGAATTGCCTTCGTTGTGTGTTGTATGTATCAAGGATCAACATAATGTCCTTGTCATTCTTTCTGCACATCTGTTCAGATAATTTGTTGTCCAGCATGCATTCTAAAAGGCTCCAAAATGGAGTCTTTCTTAATTCAACTCTGTGGACTTCAGTGATCATTTGTTTGATGCTTTGGACGAGTGAAACGGTTGAGACCAAATTTGATCTGAACTAGTAATGAGCGCTAGGCTTCTCAGCATTTAAATCTTTACTGACTTCTTTCTTGTTTGATGGTTTATCTTCCACCCTCTTTCTCTTGTTGTGTTTTATTCCTGCATATAGTAAAATAACTCAGATTCATATCACCAAAAGATTAAAACAACTGAATACAGAACAGAGATAAATTGCACAAGACACAGATTAATTTATTATAAACTCAGATAAATTCATGAAATAGACAAAAGGTTTGTTGAATTTTCAGTCCAGCATGACACTCTCTTGCTTTTAATCTCAGATAAAGTCAATAGACATTGATTCAACATCACACAGAACACAGATAAATTGCAAAAATACACAGATAAATTTATCTTAAACTCAGATAAATTTGATATAAACTCAGATAAATTTGATATAAATTCAGATAAATTCATGAAATGCACAAAAGTCTTGTTGAATTTTCAGTCTAGCATCACACTCTCTTGCTTTTAATCTCATTTAAAATCAAGAGACATTGATTTAACATCACATAGAAAACAGATACAATCGCACAATACACAGATAAATTTATCTTAAACTCAGATAAATTTGATACAGATAAATTTATCTTAAACTCAGATAAATTTGATATAAACTCAGATAAATTCGTGAAACACACAAAAAGGCTTGTTGAATTTTCAGTCCAGCATCACACTCTCTTGGTTTTAATCTCAGATAAAGCCAACAGACATTGATTCAACATCACACAGAACACAGATAAATTGCACAACACACAGATAAATTTATCTTAAACTCATATGAGTTTGATATAATCTTAGATAAATTCATGAAATAGAAAAAATGTTTGTTGAATTTTCAGTCCAGCATGACACTCTCTTGCTTTTAATCTCAGATAAAGTCAATAGACATTGATTCAGCATCGCACAGAACACAGATAAATTGCAAAAATACAGACAAATTTATCTTAAACTCATATGAAGTTGATTTAAACTCAGATAAATTTGATATAAACTCAAATAAATTCATGAAATACACAAAAGGCTTGTTCAATTTTCAGTCCAGCATCACACTCTCTTGGTTTTAATCTCAGATAAAGCCAAGAGAAATTGATTCAACATCATGCAGAACACAGATAGAATTGTACAATACACAGATAAATTTATCTTAAACTCATATGAAGTTGATTTAAACTCAGATAAATTTGATATAAACTCAGATAAATTCATGAAACACACAAAAGGTTTGTTGAATTTTTAGTCCAGCATGACACTCTCTTGCTTTTAATCTCAGATAAAGTCAATAGACATTGATTCACCATTACACAGAACACAGATGAATTGCAAAATACACAGATACATATCATCAAAGAGTAAGATAAGTGAATACAGATCACAAATAAATTGCACAAGACACAGATAAATTTATCTTAGATTTAGATTTTTTTTTAAATCTGAGATAAAATTACTTGAAAATGACAAAGTAGCAATGAATGTTATACATTTGGTTCAACATTTCTAATTTATACAAAAATGACAGACATTATAAGCCAAAATAAGAAAAAAAATCTGTCTGGATACCTTCAACTCTCTGTTACTTTTGCCCCTGGCTTTCTGAAAGTATTGAGGACTTCGTTCTGGCCATTTCCTGATTGGGTTTTCGTAATTAGAAGAGGAAGCAGAGAGAATGGTAGAAAATCATTCAAATCGGCGATTAACAGTAAGATAGGGTTTCCAAACAAAAAAGAGTGAGAAACTTTGAACTTACAATGGAAATGAGTATTTTGAACTGTCTTTGTATGCTTTCGGAAACAGTATGCAGTTGTGGAACCGTCTTCTGCAACTAGGGTTTTTATGTCGTCTTTCTTGTATCTCCTCTTGTCGAAATCGAAGATATCTTTGATGCAAACTCTAACTTGCAATGAAACAGTTAATCTAAGGAAAGTTTTTGTAATTTTTATCTAACCTGCTGTTACTCGTTGCATGCAGTCACAGAGACTAGAATGTCGCCTTGTTCGTCGTTTCTTTCCTCTTTCAGAATATTCGAAAGTCTTTTTGCGATATGAGTGTAACGCTTTCATTGGACTTATCTTAATAAAGACAGAATGAATGCAAGGGCAAATCAGACCTTTTACGTACCAAATTGTGTATGAGGGACCTTTGGCTGGACGTTTTTTTTTGTGGACTATTTGCAATAAAGTGAGGAGTTGAGGGACCTCCGACCAAAGTCCCCTAAATTTTACTTCCTTGACTGGCGGCAATCCTGGAATTTCTTCCGGAAATACATCTGGAAACTCGCACACTACAGGAATTTGCTCCACCCCTTAGGGCTGTTTGTCCTCTGTAATAAATGCTATGAATCCCTCGCATCCGCTTCTCAATAGTTTAACTGCTGATAATGTTGAAATAACACCATCCTGTGAAGCCCTTTTCTCTCCATGAAATTCGACCCTGATGATGTTCCATCCAACTTGAAGGAAATAGTTTTCTTAAAACAATCCATATTGGCATGATGTCCAGACAACCAATCCATCCCCAAAATGACATCAAAATCATGCATGTCTAACAGGATAAGGTCTGCTAGAAATGTGACATCACCTATCTTAACTATGCATCTATGGTGATATGTGCTACAAACAACTTGTTTCCCTACTGGTGTTGTGACATTTAGAATAAAGTCTAGTTCGCTAACAGGCACATCAATCAATTTAGCAAACATAGAAGATAGAAATGAATGTGTGGATCCATGATCAAATAATACTTTAGTTTCTGTTCCACAGACAAGAAGTATACCTTCGACTACGTTGCCCGCTGCATCCGCGTCCACTTGGTTCAGATGATACGCTTAACCTCGCTGCTGAGGTCTATTTCGATTCTGATTCTGCCTTCCTTGTTGTGCATTCCTGTTCTGCTGAGGTGGATGAGCGTTTTGATTCTAAAGTTGGTGGCGGGGCTGCTGTTGTTGGTTCTGTTGCTGTGGTTGCCTGGGTTGGTTCTGAGCTACTTGTTGATTCTGCTGAGGTTGCAAGTTGCCCTGGTTCTTATTGCTTGGACAATCATTCATCAAATGATCTGTACGACCACACTTAAAGCATCCACCCGTGACTCTGTAACATAGGTGGGAAGGATGGTTCTAGCCACAATGCTCACATCCACCTTGCCTTTGGGTGTTCTGATTTGGTCTTGACTTCTTGCCTTGATAGGATTTCTGCCCATGTTGCTGACGTTTCCTCTGGGCATCCTTAATAATCTTGTTATTGATGTTTTCAAATTTATAAGCTCGTTTGATTGCCTCTTGGAATGTAGTTGGTAGGACAACACTTGAAGCATCTCTTTCAATTATAGGGTTGATTCCCTCTAGGAATTTGATAATCTTTTTCTCCTCAGTATCGACGAGCTTTGTTGCATACCGAGACAGTCTCTCGAATTTTGTAACATATTCAAGGACTGTCATGTCTCATTGTGTGAGTAGCTGAAACTCTACTGCCATTTGTCTCTTAATATGAGTGGGCACATACTTCTTAGTAAACTGCACCTTGAAAGTAGCCAATGCGATATCATTAGCAATATCCTGATATCCATCCTTGACTGTTTTCCACCAAATGTCGGCCAAGCTGATAAACATAGAGGCTGCAAGGAGAACTCGATGTCTGCCTGTGCACTGAAAAAGGTCAAAGATGTTCTTAGTGTGGACTAACTAGTCATCTGCTATCAAAGGATCTTCATTTCCGATGAATTCTTTTGGACCTCTCTTACGGAAGCGTTCAAATAATGTATTCAGTTTGTCGTCACGGTTATTAATAATAATCTGAGGACCCATGTTTTGAGGTTGTACATGTTCTGGTCTCCTACCCAACACTTCTAATAACTGCCTCTGTACCTGTGCCAATTCAACATTTTTCTTAGCCATCTGCTCCTGTAATCTGGCTTGATTCTCATTGGTTTTCTTTGTTGTTCCATCATCATCTCATTTGTTCTCTGTTGCTGTTCCATCATCATTTGCATAAAGTTCTGAAATTGGTTATCTCCAGAGGAACCTACAGCATGGGCATTGCTGGAAGAAGGATTTGTGTTTGAGTGGTCCCTGTGTGGAGGCATTTTGCTGCAAAACCATTTGTTAGTACAATAAATTTATTAAGAAAAACGCACCCATAATCCCCACGCTATACTAATTAACGAAAATTCTAACGGATCCTCTCCACGTCCCTATGTTTCTAATGTCTTTTAATTGCCCAACATATTTCTCGCTATGATACCAAGCCTGTCACACCCCCGAACCGAGGCCCTGATAATCAAGTCTTAATCCCGGGGACGCAGTGCGACGAGTCTAAGAATTTCACCCGCACACGCTAATTATTTTCCCACAAGATTCCGCGGTGAGGATTCCAGACGATCCATCACAACCAATTAATTGAATTCACAACAAATAATAATATGCGGAAGCTTGTAGTAAAACAAAAACCAAACGAAATATAAGATAATTGCACACACTCTGTATCAAAAGAGAAATATATAAATGAGCATAACCCAAAGTTAGTTAAAGTTGTAAGGATCACAAAAGTATATTTAATTTATACAACCCAAAAAGAAAAGGCCAACAGAGGCCATAAGCATAATTCCCCAAAAAATGTTATCAAGCTCTAGACCCAACATGACGTCTACATAACATCATTTGGTTGCCACTCGTGCTCCAACGGAGGCCCTACTGCCTCCTCCACGCGCTCCACCTCAACGGCTGCGGGTCGACATCTGACACCAAACATAAAAGTATCAGACACGACGGTCTGGCAAGTGAATAAAACAGATAAGGTATACAAGTTTTATAAATGTCATGTTTGAAATCATAAAAGTGCAATTGAAACGAGACATATATAAAGAGTAAATTAAATGAACCATTTCTATACAAATGAAAGAATTTCATAGTTTAAATGTTTCAAACTAACTAACAGATAATTAAAATATTGGCAAACCACATTTAGCTATATTCTCCTATCACTGAACTAACAAGAGCACACAAACAAATAACCGTTGCCATATGAAATGGCTGGAACAAACAGACAGAAGTCGTTGTCACTACTCGTGGGACCGGAATACAGAACTGTTGCTATGGCCGGAGTAGACAGAGTCTAAACTGCAGTTGGCAAATAATTTAAAGATCCCAAGCCGGGTCATCAGCCCAACTAGGCAACCTAAGCTTAGTGGTGCTATTCAAAACCAAAACCTGAATTAATACAAATCAAATCATAGTAATACATATCCAAAATCGATAAAAGGAGCTACTCCGGACAAATAAATACTGTCAAATTCAAACGAATAAGTTGAGTAGCCTTACTGATGTTTCCGAATGTGGCAAACCACTCAAATCTATTTCAAACAATTTGTAGAAAATATACAAATCTCCTTAACTTGGAATGAATTAATGTATAGTGGTTTAATGGCTTACCACAGGTCGTCTTGACATACACTTAGACCCTTAATATCGATAATATATGCGGAGCTTGGTGTCACTGAAGATCTCTGACAATTAAGGATATAAAGTATATATTAAGACTTAAATAAATTTCCCGGGTAATTCTAACATCAAACAATTCCATCATTTTTCCCATTTAAATTTCACGATTTAAGGTAACTTGATTCAATGTATACATCTCATACTCCTATGCACCAATAGGGTTTAAATGGGCTTCAATAATGGGGGAAATGGGCTGGAAAAAGGGGCTGAAATGGGCTGAAAAACAGCCCAGAAATTGGGCAGAAAACAACCCTGGAATGGGCCTGATATGGGCTGGAAAACGGCCTGAATGGGCTGGAAACGGGCCTGAAATGGCCCTGAAACGGACCTGAAAACAGGCCTGAAAAATGGGCCTGAAAGCAGCCCTGAAAACAGGCTTGGGCCCTGTCCAGGCCCGCCCTGCTGCCAGGCAGAGCCTGGTCCGGTTCAGTGCAGGATTCTGCACTCTTCTTCCTTCTTATTTCTGATTTTTTTAATCATTTCCCTCCTGTATTCTCATACAAACCGAACTTCTCTTTGCTTCATCAAACATCAATTCAAACATCAAACACTAATTCATTCCATCTCTTCTAAAAATCCTGATCTGAACATCAATTAGACACAAAAACTTCAAGAACTCTTACACAGTTTGCACACAAAATGTGCAGAAATCTGCACACAGATTGAACACAGAAAGTGCAGAAACCTGAACATAATTTGAACATAAAACCTGTACATTATTTAGACACAACAACCTGCAGAAATCTGATTATAAAACAACCATAAACAATTCTGAAACACACCTGATATAATCAATTGAAATCAGTAGAAATAAAATGCAACTTTCAAGTCATAACTTTTGAGAAAATAAAGTGCACATTTGCATGCATTCCAAAGGTTGTTTATTCACTTGCCTCTAGTCCAAATGAGTCTCAAAAGCACTCCAAATGTCACTTCCCCGAAAATAAGAATTTGGAAAAACGTGAAAAATTAAATCAAATTCAAATTTGCTGTGTTTAATACAACACAAGCTTCCAAAAGTGGATCCACATAAGATTTCAACCTGTGGTGAGTCAAAATAAATTTCATTAAATGCAGCGGAAGCTTTATTCAATTGGTATGAAATGTTCATAATGAGATCCAACACAAATTTAGATAAAATAATAATAGTTAAAGTTGCAGAATAAATTAAATAATTTCTAAAAGAGGTCTCAACACTAAAAAGAAAGTTCATTTAAAATAATTCTAAGGCGTCATTCTCTCTTGTGCAGGCTCAGACGGCTCCAAAGCCATCTTCGGCATCCCACTCGGGTACATCGGTTGGCTCAAATGTTTGAAACGTTTGACCCTCCTCCGCCTCCTCGGTAAAGTAGGGCTCGGTACCTATGCACCAAATATTACAAAGTAAACAGCAAGTACATAATCATAATTCGAAATTTAATATAACAACGAGAGGAATATAGACAAGTGTGATCATATAGAAGTAATGACAATGATAATGACAAGAAAGAACGTATAACATAATCCAAACAAAGCAAAAGGAGGAATATGATTCACACGAAGACAAGTGTCCCCATTTTGGGTGGTTAGCCCTAAATAAATCGGGAAAGCCCGTCCATAACGTCGGTGGTCATAAACCGATCAAATAAAAAATACTAGATAACATGTTCACATTCATAGCGGATTATAAGTGATCCGGTCACATCGGTGATCAACCGTCCATATATCGATCTGCAGTTGTCCATAAATGACCCACATATATAAACATAAACATATAAGCATAATAGACCTGAATAATAAAGCTCCGACACAAGAGTACTAACTCAAAGTAAAGTGCTGGTCATTCCACATTCCATATCATAATCAAATCGTCATACAAAATTTGCCAAGCCACTTTATAGTCCATAACACACAATAGGGTATGCATATAAAGGAATACATATCCTAAACCAACATATATATATGCATGCAAAGGTTAAGACATAGCTACGAATCGATCCTAAGGTCAAACATAAGGTCTCGTACCCAACAACCACAGGAATCTCTGATAAATATAAGATCAACGCATCAAATTTCCATCAATGGTGCATAGACCCACTTAAGGGTTTTCCAATAGAAATGTGTTGAACTCGAATCCATTAGGATTTCCCCGAGGTCATTCGAAGTACTAAACCCCACGTGTTAGTAAGATACCGCTTGCCCGAACGGTATTTACTCAGGTCCAATGATCCAATTGATAGAGTTCGAAAAATATAATTTTAACACATTAAAACCAAAAATATCATTTAAAATCAATTTGCAGATAACACTCTTAATGTATAATTTCAGAAAACCTAAGGATCCCATCTATAATATTTTTCAAATTCCACTATTATAAAATAGGCTCAAGGGCCTAAGTGGGGTTATAACATAATCCGAGCCCAATCTCAAATTCCATAAAGCTAAGCTCAATGTTCTGTCATGGACACATGGCTCCCTCACTCAAAACTATGCCCAGATCAACAATCCCCTCACTTTATCCCCATACATGTGATGTCATCAAGTCATTATCTTTCCCCTTTATTCCTTTCTTTTATCTCCACTACATGTACATGTCCAAACAACATAGAACTCAGTTATGTGAAGAAGTTCAACGTCGACACAACTGGGCACTCAGATTGTAGGCTCCGCTGATCACTAACCCATGATCCATCTCACCGGCATATGTCGCCCAAGCTATATGGCAAAAGGATCGGCCCAGATCTATGATCAAACCACCCAGTGGGTCCCGACACTGCCTGATGTCCAAAATAATTCTTTTTCCCTCAACCACGCCTTCTCTGATCAACCTAAAGGACGATGGGCCAGGGATGTCCACTGCCTATGGGACCAGCCCCTCTAAGGTCGCCCGTGGGTCCTCCTTCGGATCCACGGATCAAATCTAACATTGGAAAATCTCCAAATTGCTTGCGTTCCCTGTTGCAGATCCACTCCCTGAATTATGTAATTCCGCCTGCCCATTAAGGTCACTTGAAATAATGGTCTCACATCCCTGAACACAATTCTACAGAAGATGAAAAGGGGTTTTGAAATCCAAACAACAGAAGATGAAAATGAGGTTTTGAAAATCCAAACAAAAGTACGGTGGGCAATAGTTGTAACAGTAACATCAATGTGAGAAAATCAATTGGGTCATCCCCAAATCTCCGATATCATTGCAGAACAAAATCGAATTACAAAATTATCATAAGAAAATTCATAAAAGGGTTTCTACATGCATCCACACTGGAATCAACAAGAACATTAAATGCACAAATTATGTTTAGGTACTTGCCTTTTACCAGGGTTGAAAAATGCACAGATCCTAACCAATATCCAAACCGAGATTCCCACAGCGCTCGAGAATAACCCTATCACCAATCTGACATAGAAGATGGGATAAGAATGTTCAGATGAACAAATCCATTGTATTCCTACCCAAAACCTAACATTGGAAAGATTAAGGATGTAACCTAAAAGTACATATCTACTCCTAATGGTTTGAGGAGATTGTTACGTAAGAAAAGAAAGTTGAGCCAAGAATGATTGTGTCTTCAAATCTTGATTCTGATGGCTGGATCCTAAAGTTGCAGAAGCTTGGGAAGTTGAAAGAGGAAGAAGACGAACGAGAAACTAGAGGAGTTGCAGAGAGATAGTGGAAGAGGATAAGTCGTACAGTTATTAAAACTAAGGATTAGGTTAAGAGAAGATATTCTTTGGGCTTGAGTCATTGGGTCAAAACTACGGGTCAAGTCACCTACCCATTAACCTAACTCACCAAACCACAAATCTAATCTAACGTGTGCCCCACTTAATCCTAACCACTTAAATAACTAAATTACATTTAATTAAAATAATAGTATTATTCTAATTAAAATATAATAAAATATTAGAAGTGGGACCCTTATCTTACATTCTCCCCCCCTTAGGATATTTGGTCATCCAAATGCAATCATACCTCTGGAAGAAGATGAGGGTAAAGCTTCTTCACTTGGTCCCGGAGTTCACAAGTGGCTTCTCGAGGACTATGATGCTCCCACTGAACTTTCACCCAGTGTATTGTTCGAGTCCTAAGAACTTGCTCCTTCGTGTCGATGATCCGACAAAGTCGCTCAACATAAGTAACATCTGGCTGCAATTCCAATGGCTCATACTACAACACATGAGATGGGTCTGCAATATATTTCTTTAACATCGAGACATGGAAAACATTATGCACCGCTGACAATGCTGCTGGTAAGGCCAATTTGTAAGCAACTTCTCCAATTCTTTCCAAGATCTCAAATGGACCAATATATCTCCGAGATAATTTCCCTTTCTGCCCAAACCTCAATTGAAACCTTTAGAAACACATGTTCACTAATCTCAAATTGAAGATCTCTCCTCTTCAAGTCTGCATAACTCTTTTGTCGGCTTCTAGTAATTTTCAACCGATCATGGATTTGCTTCACTTTCTCACTGGTATCACTAACAATAGATGGACAATGAAAACTCCTGACACCTATCTCCTCCCAACAGATTGGGGTCCTGCATCGACGTCCATACAATTCCTCAAATGGTGCCATGCTGATACTGGAATGATAACTATTATTGTATGCAAACTCGCACAATGGGAGACTTTTCTGCCAATCCTTCCCAAAATCAAGGACGCAAGCTCGTAACATATCTTTCAATTTCTGATTAGTCCTTTCAGTTTGACCGTCGGTCTGAGGATGATATGTTGTACTAAAATTCATTATTGTGCCAAGAGCTTATTGAAGTTCAGTCCAAAATTTGCCCAAAAATCGAGGATCTTTGTCTGATACAATCGATCGGGGAACACCATGAATTGTGACAACCTTCTCCATATAAATTCTAGCTAACTCATCCTGAGGTGTCTTCATGCTCATTAGTAAGAAATGTGCCACTTTAGTCAATCTGTCAACTATCACCCAGATGCTATCTTTGTTATGCATTGATGGCAACCCAGAGATAAAATCCATCATTATGTGTTCCCATTTCCAATCGGGCATTTCCAACTGTTTTAAAAGTTCTGGGGGTTGCTTCTGTTCTGCCTTTACTTGTTGACACACCAAGCACCTTGCTGTAAATCCTGCTACATCCCTCTTCATATTACTCCACCAATAATGATTACGCAGGTTTTGGTACATCTCCGTACTCCTGGATGAATAGTATAGCGGGAATGATGTGCCTCTGTCATGATCTCATTTTTCATATCTTTTATATTTGACACACATAACCGGTCTTGAAAGTACAACACACCCTCCACTATTCTGAAATCTGGTCTGCTGTCAATCTGTTTGATCACTCGAGCTAGCTCTGGATCCTCTGCTTGTTTGCTTTTGATCCTATTCAAAATTTTTGGTTCCCAAACAAACATGTGGACCAACATAACCTTATCATCAATTGGTTGTAAAGACACTCCCAAATTGAGGAAAATTTCTGCCCAAGACCATTCTGCCCTCAAGCATGCATTAGTTGCTGCCCTTCAACTCAATGCATCAGCTACTACATTGGTTTTCCCGGGATGATATTTGATTGGAAAATCAAGATCCTTCATGTATTCCATCCACCGGGTCTGTCTCATGTTCAATTCAGGCTGAGTAAACAAATATTGAAGACTTTGATGGTCTGAATGAATTTCAAACTTCACACCGTATAGGTAATGACGCCACATCTTCAATGCCATAACCACTGCTGAAAGTTCCAAATCATGAGTGGAAAACTTTTTCTCATGTTCTTTCAATTGTCTAGAGCCATAAGCCACTACCTTCCCATCCTGCATAAGCACATAACCCAATCCAACCTTCGAGGCATCAGTGTAAATGACAAATCTACCATTTTCTATAGGCAATGTGAGCACTGGAGCTGTAGTCAACCTATTCTTTAAATCCTGAAAACTTGTTTCACATTCATCAGTCCAAACGAACAGTACATCTTTTTGTGTTAATCTGGTCAATGGAGCAGCAATGGATGAAAATCCTTTCACAAATCTCCTGTAGTAACCTACTAAACCCAAGAAACTACGAATCTCTGTTACTGACATGGGTCTCTACCACTTGACCACTGCCTCAATTTTTCCTGGATCTACAACCAATCCTTCCTTGCTGATGATGTGACCCAAGAAAATTACTTGCTAAAGCCAAAATTCGTACTTACTCAACTTGGCATAGAGTTGATGCTCTATCAAAGTCTGCAATACTGACCTCAAATGCTGCTCATGATCTTCTCAAGACCGATAATATACTAACACGTCGTCTATAAAAACAAAGATAATTTGGTCGAGAAATGGAGCAAATATCTTATTCATCAAGGCCATAAATACTCCTGGAGCATTGGTTAACCCGAATGGCATTACTAGAAACTCGTAGTGGCCATATCTTGTTCTGAATGTTGTCTTCTGAATGTCCTGATCTCGAACTCTGAGTTGGTGGTATCTTGATCTCAAGTATATCTTTGAGAAATATTCAGCTCCCTGAAGCTGATCAAACAATTCATCGATCCTTGGGAGAGGGTATTTGTTCTTGATTGTGACCTGATTGAGTTGTCGATAATCTAGGTACATCCTCATAGAACCATCATTCTTCTTCACAAATAGGACCGGCGCACCCTGTCACGCCCCCAATCCAGGATCTCGGGGGCGGGAATGGGATTTAAGCATAAATTATACTTTTTCTCCCAGGATCCGCGTGTGTGAAGACAACACATTCTAAATATTTTGCGGAAGCTTTCGTGGCGTTGCGACCCGAAGTCCGTGGCCATCGGATTCCGCGTCACACTCAACCTCTAGCATATAGCTATTATATCAAGAATTATATCAGACTGGAGTAAACCATCACAACAAAATACAGAGCTGACAGTAACAGGATATTACATTCCCATATACGTTCAAGTTACAATTATCAATGTACATTAATTAAGAATCCCAAGATAAAGGCTAATAAAAGCCATACAACAATAAGCTATAACCACTACCCCATAAATGACGTGGCTTCGATGTCAAGCTCAATGTCTACATGACATAGCCGACAAACAACCTGCAAAACATGGCTCCACAGCCAACAAAAGCACTCATCTCGGGACGAAGAAATCTGAACCTAAGTACCAAAAGTAATGGATCAGACACGACGGTCTGGCAGGTGGATGAAAAGATCATAAATATACTGAAGAATAAAACATATGATAAATCATGCTATTCGATCAAATGCTGCATATAATTAAACGGGGGCAAAATCGGGGATCTCGGGGAAAACATGTATTCATTTCAAGCATGGGTAAAACATGAATATCTAATAAAACATGTGTTCATTTAGATCATCTATACTCATAGATATTTGACAATCGGGTGTTCGTCTAAAACATGTATAAATATAGTTGTTTGACAAAACAAACGTTCATTTGAGACTTAGGTAAAAACATAAGTATACAACAAACCAGGTATTCATAGCAGTCTGGCAAAACCAATGTCCATCTGAAACATATGTGAAAATACGGATATTTAACAAACCGGGTGTTCATTTAAAACTGGTGTAACCAAAGAAATCTGACAAAACTAAAGTTCAGTTAAACATATTTCAAGGCATGGATATTAAATAACTCAGGTAATCATTTAAAACAAGTGTAAACATAGGAATCTGACCAGAACACGTGTCATTTAAAACATATTTCAAAGCGTGGATATTTCACAATTCGGGTATTCATTTAAAACATGTGCGTGTACAAAGAACAGAAAACAATATAATAATAACTGAATTTACATTGGAGAATACTAACACTTGTTTAAATAACAACTTTCATGAAGGAAATGAATCATTTATCGGAAAACAAATAAGCAACATAAAACATGTCGGGTATCCAAGGAATCGGGAACTAGCAAGATGGCAACCACACGAAGCTAAGTCGTCTATCACTAAGGTGATAGAGCAATAACTAGGCCTTGATCTCAGTCACTCGAGGTGAGGAGAAACAGGGGATCTCATATAAATACATATACATATACATATACTATACATGACCACGGTAGCGAGCCGGGCATCGGGGACCACAGTAGCAATCTGCGGCATCGGGACAAGACCACGGTAATGACCGGGTAGCAGGATCCAAACTGCAGCTGGCAGGACAAGAAGGGGATCTCCAAGTCGGTGGATCAGACCAACAGGGTTATCCAAGCTTAGTGGTGCCGACTCATAGGTCAAATACAATCGAGACATATGCAAGTAAACCAAGTACAAATACATAATCAAACGGGCAAGACGGGGGTGCTCAAGGGCACACTGACATATCATGTGGTGCAATGCACTTCGGGACAAATAACTGTTACTAGAGTAACTTCAATGCTTTCGGAAAAACAAGTCATGTAATGCAAATCTTAGAAATGAGGTGAAACAATGAACTATTACAATTTCGGGTAAAATATAGGTTTCAAGATCTATTTAAGTGAATAGGGGTCCCGTATGTCGATTATAATATTTACTTGGTACTCCTTGAGTTTGAAGACATTCCGGGCTCCTTATGCACTTTTACTATTTTCAAAACTTAAAATGAGCTTATGGGTAGTACTAGATTTTACAATAGCAAAAATCAAGATTATAAACGGTCCATCCTAGGCATGACATTAATCCGGAAACATCGAGCAACCTATTCAGTCACCGAAAGGAATAGAATTGCGATAACCAAGGGAAAGACTTGTGTTTAGATATAAAGAAGATATCGCGTCGTTCCATCCCGTTCAAGATTGAAATGGATTGAACTTCGATGCCTCCGAACCAACCGTGAAGAGCATCGGCTCAAGACGCCCTTACGTATGGTCAAATGAGTCCAAGGAGGGTAGCCAAGGTCCAAAAAAGACAATATCTTCGGTCCGGTCGATCGGCCTGAAAAGCCTCACAGTTAACTACAGTCCGATCGATCGGCCTGCATGTCCGATCGATCGGACCTGGGCGTAGCAGGTCCGGGAACTTGATTTTTCTCCCATTTTTCCTTTCCTTCCAACACTTATACAAACTGAGTTTTTCCTTGCTTCAACAACATCTTAACTACAATAAAACTCCCATCAAAACTTCAATGAATCATTAAATCCAAACACCTCTTTCTTCTCATTTCACATTAAACAAAGGGAAGAATCCCCAATATACACAAGGGTCCATTTGAGCCAAAAATCTAGAGATAAATCAAGACTATTAATTCACATTTCCTTAACCATAGATGATTTAGCAAAACTCATTAAATGAGTATCAATTTCAAATCAATGCAAGCTAGTAAACATAAACATGAATGGAAAACCAACCCCATTCACTATAAAACCATATGAGCAAACCTTGACCAAATGAAATGCATACATTTCCAAGAGAATTAACAAGAGAGTAAACAGCCATTAATATGCATTTTCGAAATCAATATATAAGTGGCAAGAAACATATATGAGAACATGTATCCAATGATCAAGAACAAGTAATAAAACTTAGGATTTTCTCATAAAACTTGATAACATTCAAACCATCCATTCATCCACTTGCCTTGGGTTCCAAGCTAGCAAACCAAGCATCTAATCACCTCTCAAGCTCAAGATCAACAATCTCTACAAAAACCCCAAAACAAACCCTAAAATGGGTCAAACAATGAAAGACAAGGAATGGGCTCAAACCAAGCTAGGAAATAGAACTTAAGGGAAAGCCATTGCACATCCAAGGAAAATGGGAAGGAGTCATTACCTCTAGAGTCATGAATCAACAAGAAGAAGCTTGCAATAGGGGCTGCCCACCTTGGTTTCCCACGAAAATGGTGTCAAACAAGAGAGGAGATGAAGGAGAAGAAGTTGCCGGAGTTCCCTCGTCGGATTGGTGGCTTGGAGGCTCCATTAGAGCAAGAGAAATGGAAGAAATGAAGAAGAAGGGTTGCTGGCACTGTAGCTGGGGAGTTGCAGCTGATGGAGTGGAGAAATGAGGGAGAAAGAGAGGGTAGAGACATCTTATAATGGGTGGGTGTGGGCCCCACCACACTTAAAACTTGCCAAGGGTAAAACATCTATTTGTGGGCCTCGGCTGCGATCGACGAAGAAGAGAAAAATGTTTCTCATAAAATGTAGTTTTCAAAAAGTATAATTTTGGGATGGTTCTGAGATCTCGAAATTTGGGTCCAGATTCAATGTGAAAAGACCGATTTTGCGCTCCGGCTGGAAAAACTGATTTTCGGAGCTTCGAATGGGTACGGAGTGAACACGAAAGTTGTAGAGGTTAGCAAAATAAGTCAAATGAGGCTAAAAGAAGAATTATCAGGAATTTCAAATAACCTCCCAATCACGCGCAAAGTCACTAAAAGAACCCCCAAAGGGTCCCACTAATCACAAAGGCCCTCAAAATTCCCCAAAACTAGAGAAAACCCATTCTAGCTCACAAACTCAACCCAACAAATACTAATCCCACTAAAAGAAACTAATCCACCAATAAAACAACACTAATCCAAGAGATTAGGGGTCAGGTTCTCACACACCCCAACGTGATACACTTGGTCTCACAAATCCCTTGTCCAATAAATCCTGCAATTGAGCTTTCAACTCTCTGAGTTCTGCTGGAGCCATTCTATATGGAGCTTTAGAAATCACAGTTGTCCCCAGCACCAATTCAATCGAAAAGTCTATTTCCCTGACTGGAGGTAAGCCTGGAATTTCATCCGGGAAAACATCCGAGAACTCACAGACCACTGGAATATCCTCCACCCCCTTTGACTGTTTATCCTCCGTGATAAACGCCAACTATCCTTCATATCCAGATTTCAACAATCTTTCTGCTTTCAATGCCGAGATCCGGCATGTCTGAATTGGTTTCCTTCGACCAACAAATTCAATAGTATCCAAATACAATGGATACTTGAAATAACGATGGGTTAGATCCTATAAAACAAGCTAACAAGCAATTCTATAGACTTTACAGTTAGCACTTTAAAGTCTGTCTAATGGAAATCATAATCCTCACCACGTCCTATTGCTTTTGTCCATTTTTAATATCCGAAGATCATGCTGGGCTCGGATACCAACTGTCACGTCCCCCAAAATAAGAATTGGGAAAAACGTGAAAAATTAAATCAAATTCAAATTTCCCGTGTTTAATACAACACAAGCTTCCAAAAGTGGACCCACATAAAATTTCAACCCGTGGTGAGTCAAAATAAATTTCATTAAATGGAGCGGAAGCTTTATTCAATTGGTATGAAATGTTCATAATGAGATCCAACACAAATTTAGATAAAATAATAATAGTTAAAGTTGCAGAATAAATTAAATAATTTCTAAAAGAGGTCTCAACACTAAAAAGAAAGTTCATTTAAAATAATTCTAAGGCGTCGTTCTCTCTTGTGCAGGCTCAGACGGCTCCAAAGCCATCTCCGGCATCCCACTCGGGTACATCAGTTGGCTCAAACGTTTGACCCTCCTCTGGCTCCTCGGTAAAGTAGGGCTCGGTACCTATGCACCAAATATTACAAAGTAAACAGCAAGTACATAATCATAATTCGAAATCTAATATGACAACGAGAAGAATCTAGACAAGTGTGATCATATAGAAGTAATGACAATGACAATGACAAGAAAGAACGTATAACATAATCCAAACAAAGCAAAAGGAGCAATATGATTCACACGAAGACAAGTGTCCCTATTTTGGGTGGTCAACCCTAAATAAATCGGGAAAGCCCATCCATAACTTCGGTGGTCATAAACCGATCAAATAAAAAATACAGGATAACCTGTTCACATTCATAACGGATTATAAGTGATCCCGTCACATCAGTGATCAACCGTCCATATATCGATCTGCAGTTGTCCATAAATGACCCACATATATAAACATAAGCATATAAGCATAATAGACCTGAATAATAAAGCTCCGACACAAGAGTACTAAGTCAAAGTCAAGTGATGGTCATTCCACATTCCACATTCCACATTCCATATCATAATCAAATCGTCATACAAAATTTGTCAAGCCACTTTATAGTCCATAACACACAATAGGGTATGCATATAAAGTAATACCTATCCTAAACCAATATATAGATATGCATGAGAAGGTTAAGACATAGATACGAATCGATCCTAAGGTCAAACATAAGGTCTCATACCCAACAACCACAGGAATATCTAATAAATATAAGATCAACGCATCAATTTTCCATCAATGGTGCGTAGACCCACTTAAGGGCTTTCCAATAAAAATGTGTTGAACTCGAATCCATTAGGATTTCCCCGAGGTCATACGAAGTACTAAACCCCACGTGTTAGTAAGATATCGCTTGCCCGAACGGTATTTACTCAAGTCCAATGATCCAATTAATAGAGTTCGAAAAATATAATTTTAACACATTAAAACTAAAAATATCATTTAAAATCAATTTACAAATAACACTCTTAATGTATAATTTCAGAAAACCTAAGGATCCCATCTATAATATTTTTCAAATTCAACTCTTATAAAATAGGCTCAAGGGCCTAAGTGGGCTTATAACATAATCAGGGCCCAATCTCAAATTCCATAAAGCTAAGCTCAATTTTCAGTCATGGACACATGGCTCCCTCACTCAAAACTATGCCCAGATCAACAATCCCCTCACTTTATCCCCCATACATGTGATGTCATCAAGTCATCATCTTTCCCCTTTATTCCTTTCTTTTATCTCCACTACATGTACAGGTCCAAACAACATAGAACTCAATTATGTGTAGAAGTTGAACGTCGACACAACTGGTGTCGCAACCCCGGAACGGATCCCGGGCCCGCGACGTTGATTCTGTGTTGTTTGTTTTCCCACAGGTTCCCGCGGTGATGATTCCCGAAGCACGCGGAATCTGTCTCACACGATCAAGTTTACGAAAGCGTGTAGCAAATCACATCTAGATAAGCACCAATAAAGTTTAGAGTGCCATAACAAATTAATATCAAGACATAGTATGAAAAGTAAGGAGTTAACATGGCATTCCCAACATAATTCAAGTTATGAGACTAATACGAAAAGGTAGTTAAGTTTAGTTACAACCCATAAGAGGCCAATAAAGGCCAATACAAATCTCAAAATATCACAAAAGAACCCATGACCAAAATGAAGCGCCACTCAAGAACCCGCCCGACGTCTAGTTGACATCGTCGGGTTGCCACTCCCTAACTGGGGGTGGCTCAAGAGCCTCCTCCTGACGCTCATCCTCAAAGGCAACATCACCTGCACCTGGGCACCAACATACAAGGGTCAAACACAATGGTTTGGCAGGTAATCAATTTAGGCATGAGTATGTAATAAGTAAATGTTTAAATAAACAAATAAAGACATTTTACTGAATTGTAAATAGTTACATGACTAAGGTACATTTAAAAATACGAGCAAAGCTAGCATGAATACTTATAATATCATGAATAGTTACATTCCACAATGAGCTCATCCTTTCTTTATCATTTATAATGAAAAGAGCAAGCACGCACGACAAACACAATATACATAATATAATCACGACACGATTCCCACATATACGGGGATTCCGGCCGCAGAACCGGACACGCACGATGTGTAATAAAATACACAACCAATCTCTAGACAGTCCACATATTTAAGGACCCCCAGACAGTGGATCAAACTGAAAGGGCAGTCCAAGCTTAGTGGTGTTCACTTAAATTAATGAATGCATAAAACACGGTGAAACACATCTTAAACCAAATCAAACTTGAAGGGGAAAATCACTTTTCAGAATTAAGCAAGACACGGCTAGTAAGAGGCATAAATATATATATATATGCAAAACACGCTTAAGAAGTGATCCCCTTTTTATCCTTGAAACCATTGTCAAATGAGTTTATGCTTAACTTCAAAACGAGTACACGATAATACTTGTTACATCAAAACTAAAGTTCGAAAGCAAAGTCTATCAAGCGTATGTAAGGACCTTTGGTTGACCCTTGTGTAATTGAAACCCAATGTTGGAATTGCAAAGAGAATTGGGTGCCCCCGAAGTTAAAGACATTTCAAATTTCAATTACACAATGTCAGGCTAAAAGCCCCATAACATATTCTAGTTTTCATCCCCGTAGAAATCCTTCTAAAACAGCTCATCTTGAAATTTCGGTCACCTGTCGGTCGACCGAGACGGATATGTCGGTCAGCTGACAGTTGATCGATGAGTTGACCGATAGATTTTCCTAGAAAACCTCAGCTCTCGGGAAAAGGAACCGAATTGACTTCGGTTGGTTGTCGGTCGACCGAGGTGGGAAACGTCGGTTAACCGACAGCTGACCGAAATCTCCTTGACGAAATGCAGGTCTCGGGAAAAGGAGCCGACTAAGTTCGGTTGACTGTCGGTCGACCGAAGTTGAAATTTCGGTTAGCCGACAACTAACTGACGATAAACGGACACTGCATCTCAAGTCAGATTTTTACATTTCTACTTCCATTCTTCTTATTTCTCCTTCAACCTGCACTTCCTTGAGCCTACAAGCTCTCCAAAGGATTAAACATACATATTCAAGCACAATTTAAAACATCTCATTCCCATTCTCCAATCTATAACAAAATCCCCAAAAATTTCCATTCAAGACATAGATTTCCAATGAAATGAAGAGAATGAAAAGGAAACAAACCAAATGCACACATGCTAACATTCATCCTAGATTGTTTACTTACCTTAGTCAAAGATGTCACAACCTTCTTCAAGTACTTCCACTCAAGCTAAGCCAAAGGCTACAAAAACCCCATGAAAACCATTCAAAACTCACTCAAACTTGAAAACAAGAAACCCATTTTCACAAGAGAGTTTGCAAACATGAAAAATAAGATCTTTAGGAACCAAAAAGGCTCCATTAAAAAGATGGGTTGGAGTTTTTACCTAGAGATGCACAAAAAAGAGAGAAGGAAGAAAATGGAGATCTTGCCCAACTAGAAACTTCAAGAAACTTGTATCAATGGAAAGCTTGGGATGAGAGGAAGAAGAAGATGGTCTTGAAATTCCATTTGGAGTCTTCTAGCTTGATCATTCAAGAGAAATGAAGTGGAAAGAAAAAGGGCTTTCTCTCCTTGGCTGCTCTAGGGTTAGGGTTTAAGAGTGAAAAGAGGGAAGGAGAAAGAGTTGACTTATAAACCCTAGTAAATGGGCCCCAATGAGCCTAAACCTTGCATCGACAAAAACATGATCTTATGGGCCTTGGATGAACTTGATGAAGTAGGATAAAATGATCCTCGAAATATCTAGTTTCCAAAAAGTATATTTTTTTTACATGGTTTTGAGATTTTGAAATTTGTGTCTAGATTTGTGTATAAAAGACAACTTTACCCTTTTTGGGCCAAAACTTGGGTTTTGGGCTTCAAACATGAATGGGTTGAAAACTAAAGTTGTAACAAATAGTAAAACCATTCAAATGAAATCAAAATCACAATTAAAAATGGAAACCAATACGATCCTCCCAAGCTTACACGTGCATTCAGGCCTTCCTCAGTGTGTCTGACTAACACTAAACGTTCTCAAAATTCCCAAAGCTATATCTAGGACTAAAACTAATTATTTCTAACCCAACGATAACTAAACTCACTTAGGACTAGACACATACTAATCACACACTAATCGAATTAGTCTGGGTCGGGGTTTAACATCCTCCACCCCTTAGGATATTTGATCCACCAAATAAAATAGACATTTACCTCTGGTAAAAGCTGTGGATATTTCCTCTGCACTTGATCTTTCAATGCCCATGTGGCTTCCTCAGGCTTGTGATTTTCCCAAAGTACCTTGACCTAATGAATAGTCCGATTTCTCAGTTCTTGCTCTTTGATATCAATGATCTTGATCGGCTTTTCCACATACGAGGCATCTTCCCGAATCTCTAAAGGCTCGTGCTGTAGTATATGTGAAGGACTAGAGATGTATTTCTTAAGCATAGAAACATGAAATACATTGTGCACCCCGGAGAGTTCCGGCGGTAACGCAAGTCTATATGCGACATCTCCAATCTTGCTCAAAATTTCATACGGACCAATAAACCTTCTAGACAATTTACCTTTCTGTCCAAATCTTAAAGTTCCTCTAACTGGTGAGATTTTCAAGAACACTTTGTCACCCACTTAAAACTACAACTCTCTTCGGTGAGTGTCTGCATAACTCTTCTGCCTACTTCGGGCGATCTTCAAACGTTCCTAAATCAGCTTGACCTTGTCGCTTGTCTCTCCAACTATTGTCAGTCCATGAAAACTACGCTCACTGACTTCTTCCCAGCAAACCGGAGTCCTACATCTTCTGCTATAGAGTGCCTCGAAAGGTGCCATACCGATACTAGAGTGGTAGCTGTTGTTATAAGCAAATTCACAAAGTGGTAAGCACTCATCCCACTGAACCTTGAAATCCAATACGCAAGCACGCAACATGTCTTCGAGAGTCTGTATCGTCCTTTCTGACTGACCATCGGTCTGAGGATGATATGCTGTACTGAACTGGAGTTTAGTACCCATAGACTCATGAAGAGATTTCCAAAACTTTGAAACAAACCTGTTGTCTCTATTTGAAGTAATGGAGACGGGTTGACCATGTTTACTAACAATTTCATCAACAAATAACTTTACAAGTGGTGCCATGTGCATCATATTCCCTATCTTCATCGGAATGAAATAAGCAGACTTTGTCAGACGATCTACAATAATCCAAATTGCATTATTTCCCTTCTTGGTATTCGGCAAACCGGAAACGAAATCCATGGTGATGTGCTCCCATTTCCACTCCTGAATTTCCAACGGTTGTAGCAAACCTAGGGGCTTCTGATGTTCTGCTTTAATCAACTGACGAGTCAGACAACGGGACACAAAAGCTGCTATCTCTCTCTTCATGTTATTCCACAAAATCTTTTCTTCAAATTGTGGTACATCGTCGTGATACCCGGATGCATAGAATATTTTGTGTTGTGAGCTTCATTCATTATTTCACTCTTCAAGTCATCCACATTTGGTACACACAACTAGTCACGGAAATAGAGTACCCCATTCACCATCTTGAAATTTGGACGTTCTGTGATATGCTCTACTATCTTTGCCAAGTCTGGGTCTTGCAACTGACTTTCCTTGATCATCTGGGTGAAGATAGGTTCTGATATTGTCTTGTTTGCTAACATTGCACCTAGCTATAGGGTTTGCACCTCCACCACCAATTCTTCAAACTGCTGTAAAACACCAATCCCTCTCAAACTAGCCATGACCACTGATTTTCTGCTCAAAGCATCCGCTACAACATTCACTTAGCCTTGATGATACTTGATTGGGAAGTCATAATCCTTGATATACTCCATCCACCGTCTCTGTCTCATATTTAAATCCTTCTGCGAGAATAAATATTGCAAACTTCGGTGATCCGAATGGACTTCAAATTTCTCTCCGTAGAGGTAGTGTCTCCACATCTTCAAAGCAAAAACAACTGCCGCCAATTCCAAGTCATGAGTTGCATAGTTCTTTTCATGGTCTTTCAACTGTCTTGAGCCATAAGCAATCACTTTGCCATCCTTTATCAATACACAACCTAGTCCCACATTCAAAACATCTATAAAAACAATAAATCCGCTACTGCCCGATGGTAATGTAAGGATTGGAGGTGTGGTTAACCTTCCCTTCAACTCTTGAAAACTTGTTTCACACTATTCGGTCCAAACAAATGGGACATTCTTCCTGGTCAATTTCGTCAATGGTGCTGTGATGGATGAAAAACTTTAGACAAATCTTCTATAATGGTCTGCTAACCCTAAAAAGCTTCTGATTTCAGTCACACTGCTTGGTCTCACCTAATTAACAACTGCCTCTATCTTGGCTGGATCAACTGCTAAACCTTCTCTGGAGATGATGTGACCTAGAAAAGCAACTTGCTCTAACCAGAATTCACACTTACTGAGTTTTGCATAAAGCTGGTTGTCCCTCAAGAGCTGCAACGCTGTCCTCAAATGTTCTTCATGCTCCTTCTTACTCTTGGAATACACAAGGACGTCATCAATGAATACTACTGTAGAGTGATCCAAATATGGTGCAAAGACTTTGTTCATAAGAGCCATAAAGACTGCGGGTGCATTTGTCAAACCAAAGGGCATCACTAAGAACTCGTAGTGCCCATATCTTGTTCTAAAAGTTGTTTTATGAACATTTGAGTCTCTAACTCTCAACTGATGGTACCCTGATCTCAAGTTTATCTTAAAAAAATAGGTTGCTCCTTGCAATTGATCAAATAATTCGTCTATCCTTGGCAATGGATACTTGTTCTTGATGGTCATATGGTTCAATTTTCTATAGTCAATGCACATTCTCAGACTTCCATCTTTCTTTTTCACAAGTAACACTGGTGCTCCCCACGGTGAAACACTTGGCCTAATAAAGCCTTTACTCAACAATTCCAGCAATTGGAGTTTTAATTCACTCATTTCTGCTGGAGTCATTCTGTATGGTGTAATAGTGATCGGAGCTGTCCCTGGAAGAAGTTCAATTGTGAACTCAACTTCTCTAATTGGTGGTAATCCTGAGATTTCTTCTGAAAAAACATCCGGAAATTCATACACAATGGGGATATCCTCCACCCCTTATGACTGTTTATCCTCCGTGATAAAACACAATAAATGCCTGACACCCACTCTGAACTAATCTGCTTGCCTTCAACACTGAAATAAATCATGCCTGAGTTTTCCTCTTGTTCCCCTGAAATATCAATTCTGCTTGTGGTCCTTGGAATCTGAATGTTATGGTTTTACTAAAACAATCCATGGTGGCATGATATGCTTCTAACCAATCCATGCCTAAAATGATATCAAAATCATGCATGTCCAAAACATTGAGGTTGGCCGGTAAATTAACATCTGCTAACAACACTGTACAGCTAGGGTAATAGGTTCTACACACAACTTGTTTCCCTACTGGTGTGGTTACTATCAGAATATAATTCAATTCACTATGTGGTGCATCAATCATCTTAGCAAAACTAGGAGATGAAAACGAATATGTGGATCCAGGATCAAATAAAATCTGAGCTTCTACCCCACAAACAAGAAGTTTACCTTCCACCACATCTCCTACAGCTTCAGCATCCGCACGATTGAGATAATATAAACGTCCATGCATCTGTAGTATGTTCGGTGCTTGATTTTGCCTTCCCTGGGCATGTTTGTTGTGTTGTGGAGGACGAGCATTCTGATTCCATGCTGGTGGCCTAGCCTGTTGCTGCTGTTGAGGTGGTCTAACTTGGTTCCGAGCTGGTGCTTGATTCTGAGGAGCTGCTTGTCTCTGCTGTTGGTTTCTATTTCCTTGGTTATGAAGTTGTGGGAAATCCTTGATTGCATGGTTCATAGCCCCACATTTGAAACAGGCACCTGTGGCCTTACGACATTCATGAGTTTCGTGGTTCTTGCCACAGTGACCACAACCCTGTCTCACTTGATTGTGCTCTTGCTTCGATTTCTTGTTATGGTGCTGTTTCTGATTCTGCTGCTGGCAGTGCTGCTTCCTGTCTTGAACGATCATGTTGTTAATATCTTCAAACTTATATGCCCGTTTGACAGCCTTATCATATGTAGCTGGTGGAACTACTCCTATTGCATCCCTCATGATAATCGGGTTCAGTCCTTCTAAGAACTTTGTTATCTTCTTCTGCTCAGTGTCAATCAACTCGGTAGCATATTGAGCCAATCTCTCACTCTTGGTGACATAGTCTAGCACAGTCATGCTGCCCTGCTTGAGCTGCTGGAATTCAATAGCCTTCTGTATCTTAACATGGGAGGGAATGTACTTATCCTGGAATTGTATCTTGAATGTTGCCCATGCATCTTCGTTAGCCATTACCGTGTATGGGTCCTTGACCATTTGCCACCACCGATCTGCAAGCCCATAGAATAGAGAAGCTGTGAGGTTGACCTTCTGTCTCCCCGTGCATGTAAAGACATCAAAGATTTTCTCGGTGTTAGCCAGCCAATCATCTGCAACTAACAGGTCCTCATTGCCTAAGAATCCCTTCGGTGCTCTCTTCCTAAACTTCTCAAATAGCGCGTTAAGGTCATAATCCCTATTATGGATAACAATCTGTGGACCCAAAGGCTGAGGTTGTGGAGCTAGATTTCTGTTCTGAAGAACTTCCAAGAGTTGCCTCTGGACTTGAGTCATTTCCTCATCTTTCTTTGCATACTGTTCTTGAAATTTTGCTTCAGTCTCATTTGCCTGCCTTTGTTGTTCTATCATAGCTTGCATGAGCTCTTGGAACTGTATAGGTGTTGGCGTGTTGGTCGTGTCTGACTCATTTTGATTACTGCCTGAAGCATTATTGTCTGAAAATTTTCTTGGAGGCATGACGCTGTAAAACAAGGTGTTAGTACACAATAAACATGGTATAAGGGTTTCTAAGGTCCTATACCAAACGAATCTATCGAACTCACGGATCCTCGCCACATTCCTAAGACCTTTCTAGTTTCTTTTAAGTGCCTGAAACAAGTCCCGCTCTGATACCAGTCTAGTCGCGACCCCAGAACGGATCCTGAGCCCGCGACGTTGATTCAGAGTTGTTTGTTTTCCAACAGGTTCCCGCGGTGAGGATTCCCGAAGGACGCGGAATCTATCTCACACGATCAAGTTTGCGGAAGCGTGTAGCAAATCACATCTAGATAAGCACCAATAAAATTTAGAGTGCCATAACAAATTAATATCAAGACATAGTATGAAAAGTAAGGAGTTAACATGGCATTCCCAACATAATTCAAGTTATGAGACTAATACGAAAAGGTAGTTAAGTTTAGTTACAACCCATAAGAGGCCAATAAAGGCCAATACAAATCTCAAAATATCACAAAAGAACCCATGACCAAAATGAAGCGCCACTCAAGAACCCGCCCGACGTCTAGTTGACATCGTCGGGTTGCCACTCTCTGACTGGGGGTGGCTCAAGAGCCTCCTCCTGGCGCTCATCCTCAAAGGCAACGTCACCTTCACCTGGGCACCAACATACAAGGGTCAAACACAACGGTTTGGCAAGTAATCAATTTAGGCATGAGTATGTAATAAGTAAATGTTTAAATAAACAAATAAAGACATTTTAATGAATTGTAAACAGTTACATGACTAAGGTACATTTAAAAATATGAGCAAAGCTAGCTGAATACTTATAATATCATGAATAGTTACATTCCACAATGAGCCCATCCTTTCTCTATCATTTATAATGAAAAGAGCAAGCCCCCACGACAAGCACGATGTACATAATATAATCACGACACGATTCCCACATGTACGGGGATTCCGGCCGCGGAACAAGACACGCACGATGTGTAATAAAATACATAACCAATCTGCAGACAGTCCACATTTTTAAGGAACCCCAGACAGTGGATCAAACTGAAAGGGCAGTCCAAGCTTAGTGGTGTTCACCTAAATTCATGAATGCATAAAACACGGTGAAACACATCTTAAACCAAATCAAACTTGAAGGGGAAAATCACTTTTCAGAATTGACCAAGACACGGCTAGCAAGAGGCATAAATATATATATATATGCAAAACACACTTAAGAAGTGACCCCCTTTTTATCCTTGAAACCATTGTCAAATGAGTTTATGCTTAACTTCAAAACGAGTACACGATAATACTTGTTACATCAAAACTAAAGTTCGAAAGCAAAGTCTATCAAGCGTATGTAAAGACCTTTGGTTGACCCTTGTGTAATTGAAACCCAATGTTGGAATTCCAAAGAGAATTGGGTGCCCCCGAAGTTAAAGACATTTCAAATTTCAATTACACAATGTCAGGCTAAAAGCCCCATAACATATTCTAGTTTTCATCCCCGTAGAAATCCTTCTAAAACAGCTCATCTTGAAATTTCGGTCACCTGTCGGTCGACCGAGACGGATATGTCGGTCAGCTGACAGTTGATCAATGAGCTGACCGATAGATTTTCCTAGAAAACCTCAGCTCTCTGGAAAAGGAACCGAACTGACTTCGGTTGGCTGTCGGTCGACCGAGGTGGGAAACGTCGGTAGACCGACAGCTGACCGAAATCTCCTTGACGAAATGCAGGTCTCGGGAAAAGAAGCCGACTAAGTTCGGTTAACTGTCGGTCGACCGAAGTGGAAATTTCGGTTAGCCGATAGCTGACCGACACTACGTACACAGTGCATTTCAAGTCAGATTTTTACATTTCTTCTTCCCTTCATCTTGTTTCTCCTTCAACCTGCACTTCCCTGAGCCTACAAGCTCTCCAAGGGATTAAACATACATATTCAAGAACAATTTAAAACATCTCATTCCCATTCTCCAATCTAAAACAAAATCCCCAAAATTTTCCATTCAAGACATAGATTTCCAATGAAATGAAGAGAATGAAAAGGAAACAAACCAAATGCACACATGCTAACATTCATCCTAGATTGTTTACTTGCCTTAGTCAAAGATGTCACAACCTTCTTCAAGTACTTCCCCTCAAGCTAAGCCAAAGGCTACAAAAACCCTATGAAAACCATTCAAAACTCACTCAAACTTGAAAACAAGAAACCCATTTTCACAAGAGGGTTTGCAAACATGAAAAACAAGATCTTTAGGAACCAAAAAGGCTCCATTAAAAAGATGGGTTGGAGTTCTTACCTAGAGATGCACAAAAAAGAGAGAAGGAAGAAAATGGAGATCTTGCCCAACTAGAAACTTCAAAAAACTTGTATCAATGGAAAGCTTGGGATGAGAGCAAGAAGATGATGGTCTTTGAATTCCATTTGGAGTCTTCTAGCTTGATAGTTCAAGAGAAATGAAGTGGAAAGAAAAAGGGCTTTCTCTCCTTGACTGCTCTAGGGTTAGGGTTTAAGAGTGAAAAGAGAAAAGGAGAAAGAGTTGACTTATAAACTCTAGCAAATGGGCCCCAATGAGCCTAAACCTTGCATGACAAAAGCATGATCTTGCAGGCCTTGGATGAACTTGACGAAGAAGGATAAAATGATCCTCGAAATATCTAGTTTCCAAAAAGTGTATTTTTTACATGGTTTTGAGATTTCGAAATTTGTGTCCAAATTTGTGTATAAAAGACAACTGTACCCTTTTTGGGCCAAAACTTGGGTTTTGGGCTTCAAACATGAATGGGCTGAAAACGAAAGTTGTAACAAATAGTAAAACCATTCAAATGAAATCAAAATCACAATTAAAAACGAAAACCAATACGATCCTCCCAAGCTTACAAGTGCACTCAGGCCTTCCTGAGTGTGTCTGACTAACACTAAACGATCTCAAAATCCCCAAAGCTATATCCAGGACTAAAACTAAACCTACTTAGGACTAGACACATACTAATCACACACTAATCGAATTAGTCTGTGTCGGGGTCTATCAACTGGGCACTCAGATTGTAGGCTCCAGTGATCACTAACCCATGATCCACCTCACAGGCATATGTCGCCCAGGTCTATATGGCAAAAGGATCGGCCCAGATCTATGATCAAACCACCCAGTGGGTCCCGCCACTGCCTGATGTGCAAACTTATTATTTTTCCCTCAACCACGCCTTCTCTGATCAACCTAAAGGACGGTGGGCCAGAGAGGTCCACTACCAATGGGACCAGCCCCTCTAATGTCGCCTGTGGGTCCTCCTTCGGATCCACGGATCAGATCTAACATCAGGGGCCCACCTGGGTCCCACAATCAAACATACAGAAAGTCCCCAAATTGCCTGCGTTCCCTGTTGCAGATCCACTTCCTGAATTATGTAATTCCGCCTGCCCATTAAGGTCACTTGAAATAATGGTCTCACATCCCTAAACACAATTCTACAGAAGATGAAAAGGGGTTTTGAAATCCAAACAACAGAAGATGAAAATGGGGTTTTGAAAATCCAAACAAAAGTGCGGTGGGCAATAGTTGCAATAGTAACATCAATGTGAGAAAATCAATTAGGTCATCCCCAAATCTCCGATATCATTGCAGAACAAAATCGAATTACAAAATTATCATAAGAAAATGCATAAAAGGGTTTCTACATGCATCCACACTGGAATCAACAAGAACATTAAATTCACAAATTATGTTTAGGTACTTGCCTTTTACTGGGGTTGAAAAATGCACAGATCCTAACCAATACCCAAACCGAGATTCGTACAGCGCTCGAGAATAACCCTATCACCAATCTGACATAGAAGATGGGATAAGAATGTTCAGATGAACAGATCAATTGTATTCCTACCCAAAACCTAACATTGGAAAGATTAAGGATGTGACCTAAAAGTACAGATCTACTCCTAATGGTTTGAGGAGATTGTTACTTGAGAAAAGAAACTTGAGCTAAGAATGATTGTGTCTTCAGATCTTGATTCTGATGGCTGGATCCTAAAGTTACAGAAGCTTGGGAAGTTGAAAGAAGAAGAAGACGAACGGAAACTAGAGGAGTTGCAAAGAGATAGTGGAAGAGGATAAGTCGTACAGTTATTAAAACTAGGGATTAGGTTAAGAGAAGATATTCTTTGGGCTTGAGTCATTGGGTCAAAACTACGGGTCAAGTCACCTACCCATTAACCCAACTCACCAAACCACGCATCTAATCTAACGTGTGTGCCACTTAATCATAACCACTTAAATAACTAAATTACATTTAATTAAAATAATAGTATTATTCTAATTAAAATATAATAAAATATTAGAAGTGGGACCGGGATCTTACACCAAAAACGCCTCTAATCCCAGCAAGCTCCCAGCTATAGAAAACCCCATGAAAAAGACACAAAATCCACCAAATTCAAACTTAGAAGGTGCTCTCAAAGAGTCCCTTTACATGCTTGAAGAAAGGGTTGTAAACGGTCCATCAAAACTAGAAATTCAAAGAAGAACCCATTGCTAACCTTTTTACAGCTCTAAAGAAGAAGAAGAGCTTGGAGAAGGGAGAAATCCCAGCTGGAATCTTATAAAGATGGTACCAATGGGTAGCTTAGAAGATGAAGAAGAGATCGATGTAATTTGTTTTCCAATGTGGGTGAGTTTACTATACATGCAAGAGGAGTGAAGATGAGGGAAAAAGAAAATGCTTCTCCCAGGAAAATGCAATGAAGAGAAGTAAAAGATGACCCAAACATGGGTCTTGGTTTTTAAATGGGTTTAAGTTGTGAAAAGTGGGCCCCATGGGCCCCAATCTTCAAGTGGCTGGATCGGTCATTTGTGTGTCCCAAATGAAAACAACGAAGAAGACAAATGATCGTTGAAAAATCTAGTTTTCAAAAAGTATATTTTTCTCATGATTTTCAAATTTTAAAATTTATGCATAGATTTGGGTGTGAAAACACTGTCTTGTCTTTTTTCTCGAAAAACGCAAGTTCTAGGTTTCAAATGCAAACGGAGTAAACATGAAAGTTATTGGGATCAAAATAACAAATTCAAAAATGTCGAAATCCATATTTTTCATAAATCTAATAAATCAAATTCCCACACTAACACGTGTCACACGGGCCATCCCGGGCCCAGTCAAACCAAACTCAACGCATTCAAAATTCCCCAAAGCTATCTAAAATTCTAATCTAACTAAAAATCTAAGCTAATCATCCCCTAAGCCCACTTAGAGACTAATCACAGTTAAAATAATAATAATATATACTTAACCTGTGTCGTGGCCTAACCTTCTCCACCCCTTAAAGGCATTTGGTCATCCAAATGAACACTAACCTCTGGTAGCAAGTGCGGGTACTTCTTCTAAACTTGATCACGCAATTCCCAAGTAGCTTTTACCCAATGAATTGTCCGGTTCCTCAATTCTTGTTCTTTCGTATCAATGATTCTGATCGGTTTCTCAACATAAGTGGCATCTTCCCGAATCTCTAATGGCTCATGTCTTAGTACATGTGAGGGGTCTGAAACATATTTCTTCAACGTCGAGACATGAAACACATTGTGCACACCCGAAAGTTCTGGCGGTAAGGCGAGTCTGTAATCCACTTCACCAATACGACTCAAGATTTCATACGGTCCAATGAATCTTCTTGACAGTTTACCCTGACCGAATCTCAATGTCCCTATGACCGGTGATACTTTCAAAAACACCTTATCTCCTACTTGAAACTGTAGGTCTTTCCTCCGAACGTCTGCATAACTTTTCTGTCGGCTTCTCACGACCTTCAAACGCTTATGAATGAGTTTAACTTTCTCATTGGTCTCGCCAATCAATGTCGGTCCATGAAAGCTGCATTCTCCGACTTCCTCCCAACACACCGGAGTTCTGTATCTCCTTCCATATAGTGCTTCGAAAGGCGCCATTCCTATACTCGAGTGGTAATTGTTGTTATATGCGAATTCGCAAAGAGGTAGACTCTCATCCCACTGAGTCTTGAAGTCAAGCACACAAGGCCTAAGCATGTCCTCCAATGTCTGGATGGTCCTTTTTTACTGTCCATCTATCTGTGGGTGATACGCCATGCTGAATTGAAGTTTTGTACCCATGGATTCATGCAGAGTCTTCCAGAATCTCGAGACAAATCTGTTATCTCTGTCCGATGTGATGGAGACTGGTTGACCATGTTGGCTGACGATCTCGTTAACGAATGTTTGTGCCAGTGATAACAATTGCATCTTCTTTCCTATCTTCAATGGAATGAAACGTGCAGACTTCGTCAGTCGGTCAACTATAACCCATATGGCATTGTTCCCCTTGCTAGTGGTCGGTAAACCTGAGATAAAATCCATCATAAGATGTTCCCATTTCCACTGTGGAATCTCTAATGGTTGAAAAAGACCTGCTGGTTTCTGATGTTCTGCCTTAATCAACTGACAAATCATGCATCGGGACACAATTGCTGCAATTTCTCTCTTCATATTGTTCTACCAGAATATGCCCTTCAAATTATGGTACATCTTTGTACTCCCCGGGTGCATGCATAGAATACTTGGTGCTATGGGCTTCAGCCATGATTTTGTTTCTCAAGTCATCAATGTTTGAAACACACAATCGGTCACGGAAGTATAATACTCCATCCACGATTTTGAAATCTGGGCGATCTGAAATGTGCTCCACAATTTTTGTCAAGTTTGGATCTTGTAGTTGAGTCTCATTGATTTTCTGAATGAAAGTAGGCTTAGACACTGACATGTTTGCTAGCATAAAACCTTGTCTCAACGGTTGAAACTCAACTCCCAATTCTTCGAACTGTTGGAGAATACCCATTCCTCGCAAACTAGCCATGCTCCCAGACTTTCTACTCATTGCGTCTGCCACAACATTTACTTTTACTGGATGGTATTTGATAGGGAAATTGTTGTCTTTAATATACTCCATCCATCTCCTCTGTCTCATCTTCAATTCCTTTTGGGAGAACAAATATTGGAGACTACGGTGATCCGAGTGAACTTCAAATTTTTCTCCATACAAATAATGTCTCCACATCTTTAATGCAAATACGACTACTGCCAATTCTAAGTCATGCGTTGCATAAATCTTGTCGTGCTCCTTCAGCTGCCTTGAGCCATACGCTATGACTTTGCCATCTTGCATTAACATGCATCCAAGTCCCACGGTCGAAGCACCTGTATAAACTACAAAATTACCACTATCTGAAGGTAAGGTGAGAATTGGAGCCGTGGTCAACATCTTTTTCAACTCTTCAAAACTTGATTCACACCGTTTGGTCCACACAAATAGCACGTTCTTCTGGGTTAGTTTGGTCAAAAGCACTGCAATAGATGAAAATCCTTGTACAAACCTTCTGTAGTAGCTTGCTAAACCCAGAAAACTCCTGATTTCGGTTACATTCCTTTGCCTCTCCCAATTGACAATTACTTCTATCTTCGTCGGATCAACTGCTAAACCTTCTTTGGAAATAATATGACCGAGGAAGGAAACTTGTGTCAGCCAAAAATCACATTTCTCGAGCTTTGCATACAACTGGTTATCCCTTAACAACTGCAGCGATGTTCTCAGGTGCTGCTCATGCTCTTCTCTAGACTTGGAGTATACTAATATGTCATAAATGAAGACAACTGTGAACTGATCTAAGTGAGGTGCAAAAATTTTATTCATTAGTGCCATGAACATCGCTGGTGCGTTCGTCAGTCCAAAGGGCATTACTAAAAATTCATAGTGCCCATATCTTATCTGGAAGGCTGTCTTCGGTACATCCGATTCTCTTACCCTCAGCTGATAATATCTGGATCTCAAGTCAATCTTCAAAAAATACTCTGCTTTTTGCAATTAATTAAATAACTCATCTAGTCTTGGCAATGGATATTTATTTTTTATGGTCACTTGGTTCAATCTTCTGTAATCTATGCACATTCTCAAGCTTTCATCTTTCTTCTTAACAAACAACACTGGAGCTCCCCAAGGTGAGATGCTTGGTCTAATAAAATCCTTTTCTAACAACTCTTGCAATTGAAGTTTCAATTCACCCAATTCTGTCAGAGCCATTCAATAAGGTGCGATGGAAATTGGAGCTACTCCTGGCATAAGCTCTATGGTAAATTCCACTTCCCTAACTGGTGGCAATCCTGGAATTTCTTCCGAAAATACATCTGGAAATTCGCACACTACAGGAATTTGCTGCACCCCTTGGGACTGTTTGTCCTCTATAATAAATGCTATGAATCCCTCGCATCCGCTTCTCAATAGTTTAACTGTTGATAATGCTGAAATAACACCAGCCTGTGAAACCCTTTTCTCTCCATGAAATTCGACCCCTGATGATGTTCCATCCAACTTGAAGGAAATAGTTTTGTTAAAACAATCCATACTGGCATGATGTCCAGACAACCAATCCATCCCCAAAATGACATCGAAATCATGCATGTCTAACAGGATAAGGTATGCTGGAAATGTGACATCACCTATCTTAACTATGTAGCTAGGGTGATATGTGCTACAAACAACTTGTTTCTTTACTGGTGTTGTGACATTTAGAATAAAGTCTAGTTCGCTAATAGGCACATCAATCAATTTAGCGAACATAGGAGATAGAAATGAATGTATGGATCCAGGATCAAATAATACTTTAGCTTCTATTCCACAGACAAAAAGTATCCCTTCAACTATGTTGCCCGCTCCATCCACGTCCACTTGGTTCAGATGATACGCTTGACCTCACTGCTGAGGTCTGTTTCGATTCTAATTCTGCCTTCCTTGCTACGCATTCCTGTTCTACTGAGGTGGACGAGCGTTTTGATTCTACTGTTGTTGGTTCTGCTGCTGTGGCTGCCTGGGTTGGTTCTGCTGAGGTGGCATGTTGCCCTGGTTCCTATTGTTTGGACAATCCTTCATCAAATGATCTGTACGGCCACACTTAAAGCATCCACCCGTGACTCTGTAACATAAATGGGAAGGATGGTTCTAGCCACAATGCTCACATCCACCATGCCTTTGGGTGTTCTGATTTGGCCTTGACTTTTTGCCTTGATAGGATTTTTGTCCTTGTTGCTGACGTTTCCTCTGGGCATCCTTTATAATCTTGTTATTGATGTTTTCAAATTTGTAAGCTCGTTTGACTTTCTCTTGGAATGTAGCTGGTAGGACAACACCTGAAGCATCTCTTTCAATTATAGGGTTGAGTCCCTCTAGGAATTTGATAATCTTTTTCTCTTTAGTATCGACGAGTTCTGGTGCATACCGAGACGGTCTCTCGAATTTTGTAACATATTCAAGGACTGTCATGTCTCCTTGTGTGAGTAGCTGAAACTCTACTGCCATCTGTCTCTTAATATGAGTGGGCACATACTTCTCAGTAAACTGTTCCTTGAAAGTAGCCCACGCGATATCATTAGCAATATCCTGATATCCATCCTTGAGTGTTTTCCACCAAATGTCGGCCAAGCTGATAAACATAGAGGCTGCTAGAAGAACTCGATGTTTGCCTGTGCACTGAAAAAGGTCGAAGATGTTCTCAGTGTGGACTAACTACTCATCTGCTGTCAAAGGATCTTCATTTTTGGTGAATTCTTTTGGACCTCTCTTACGGAAGCGCTCGAATAATGTATTTGGGTTGTCGTCACGGTTATTGATAATAATCTGAGGACCCATGTTTTGAGGTTGTACATGTTCTGGTCTCCTAATAACTGCCTATGTACCTGTGTCGATTCCTCATCTTTCTTAGCCTTCTGCTCCTGTAATCTGGCTTGATTCTCATTGGCTTTCCTCTGTTGTTCCATCATCATCTCATTTGTTCTCTACTGCTATTCCATCATCATTTGCATAAAGTTATGAAATTGGCTATCTCCAGAGGAACCTGCAGCATGAGCATTGCTGGAAGAAGGATTTGTGTTTGAGTGGTCCCTGCGTGGAGGCATTTTGCTGCAAAACCATTTGTTAGTACAATAAATATATTAAGAAAAACGCACCCATTATCCCCACGCTATACTAACTAACAAAAATTCTAATGGATCCTCTCCACGTCCCTATGTTTCTAATGTCTTTTAATTGCCCGACATATTTCTTGCTCTCATACCAAGCCTGTCACGCCCCCGGACCGAGGCCCTGATAATCAAGTCCTTAATCCAGGGGACGCGGCGCGACGGGTCAAAAAATTTCGCCCGCACACGCTAATTATTTTCCCACAGGATTCCACGGTGAGGATTCCAGACGATCCATCACAACTAATTAATTGAATTCACAAAAAATAATAATATGCGTAAGCTGAAAGTCCGGGGATCCGAACCCTAAAGGGGGGGTGAATAGGGTGAGCTTCAATTATGACCAATTTTAAGACAGTTTTAACTTCTTTAAATTAAACTAGTCACAAGTGATGATTATCAAACAAAATGCGGAAGCTTAATAAAATCAATCACCACAAAGCAAGCACCATCACACAAGGATTTATAGTGGTTCGGCCTCAATGCCTACATCCACTACCGGCTTGTGATCCAACACTCCACCGGATTTCCACTATTTATGCTTTTCAATAGGCTAAGCAATAACCTTTACAATATGTTTTTCAAGGCTAAGCAATAACCTCTACAATGATGTTTTTCAAGGCTAAACATCAACCTATTACACTATGCTTTTCTTAGGCTAAGCAATAACCTCTTCAACCAAAGGTTGGTTATCTCTTTAAATAGTGCCTAAAATACACTTGATGGAGATACAATTTAGCTCATTACATTTGCCTCTAAAATAGTATGAAAATGAAACTCTAACTCACACAAACACTAAATGAATGCAAAGATGTATGCTCATGATGTGTGTGTGTGTGTGTGATGTCCTCAATCATTTTAAAAATGAAGGCTCATAAAAGTATGCCTAAGGCTTTTGAAAGTTTTAGCTCATAAAAAAATTTATGATTGAGGAAAGAATGCAAATCACATGTTAAAAGATAACTTGTAAAAGATATACATTTGTATCCTAAACAAGTTGTGAAATTCTAAACACAAAACATGTGATGCATAGGGATGTCAACCAAATCAACAATGTGGCTCATAAAACATAAAAATAGGGGACAAATCATATGTACTTATAAAATCAACTTGAATATGATATACCTATTAAGGAAAAACAAGTTGTGAAACTTTAAAACAAAGTTACATATGATTTGTAAAGATGTTGAATCCAAAACATAAGATATATTTGAAAGTGATTTTCTTATGATGGAAAAACAACAACCATAGATTCATCCAAGTATATGAATCATGTTACATATAATTTCAAAGATTCTTTCATTAACATGATCTACTTAGATTTACCAATTAAAGTACTACTTGGATTGAATCAATGGTGATGCATCCAAAACAATAGATCAATTCAAAACATAAACATGTTAAGGACATAACAAATCATAGTTTATCATGCTAGAAAAGATTTACCAATAATTAGAGCAAAGCATGAAAACATATGATTAAGAAAAGTAAAGCTTACTTGTAATTTAACTTCATTAATACAAGCTTTAGCTTTCCTAATGATCCCCTTCATCCCTTAGTTCATTCCCCTTTGATTTGCCTCAAAACCTCTCAAGGAAGGTCTAAAAATCCTCTACCTTTGGCAAATGAATGAACTAGTATTTATACCCAAAAAGTGGGTTTCTGTGCCTCCCCGGTCGACCTGCCATACCCCCGGTCGACCTGGCCTTCAACGGTCATAAAACTGACCGTTTGAAAAGAGCTCAACGGCTCTTTACCCGGTCGACCCGCAGTGGGCTCAGTCGACCGAGCCAGGGTCGACCGGGCTTGGGGCCAAAAATTCCCTAAAAATCAGTTTTCAAAGAATTTCTAGAGGGGAACTTATGGGCCATTAAATCAAGCTTTGAAAACATGTTTTAAATCATTCTAAGGGTTTTAAAATATGAAACATAAAAAGCCTAAAAAGATTCAAAACTTTTAAAACCAAAGGCTTGCTTGATTTCTAAAACTTCTTTTTCAAAAACAAATGCATCCAAGATTAAAAACAAATCATGCATAAATCAATATCTTAAAAACAATGCATGTGTAAATCAAGATTTCAAGTTTTTATAAATCAATGCATATGTGTGTAAATCAAATGATGCTTGAATGATAATGCATCCATCAAATTGCAATCTACAAAATTCCTAACAGAAGCATGTAGCAAAACAGAAACCACACGAAATGTAAGATAAATATATAAATGAGCATAACCCAAAGTTAGTTAAAGTTGTGAGGATCACAAAAGTATATTTAATTTATACAACCCAAAAAGAAAAGACCAACAGAGGCCATAAGGATAATTCCCAAAAAGTTGTTATCGAGCTCCAGACCCAACATGACGTCTACATGACATCATTTGGCTGCCACTCGTGCTCCAACGGAGGCCCTACTGCCTCCTCCGCGCGCTCCACCTCAATGGCTGCGGGTAGACATCTGACACCAAACAGAAAAGTATCAGACACGACGGTCTGGCAAGTGAATAAAGCAGATAAGGTATACAAGTTTTATAAATGTCATGTTTGAAATCATAAAAGTGCAATTGAAACGAGACATATATAAAGAGTAAATCAAATGAACCATTTCTATACAAATGAAAGAATTTCATAGTTTAAATGTTTCAAACTAACTGACAGATAATTAAAATATTGGCAAACCACATTTAGTTATATTCTCCTATCACCGAAGTAACAAGAGCACACAAACAAATAATCGTTGCCATATGAAATGGCTGGAACTGACAAACAGAAGCCATTGCCACTACTCGAAGGACCGGAATATAGAACCGTTGCCATGGCCGGAGCAGACAGAGTTCAAACTGCAGTTGGCAAATAATTTAAAGATCCCAAGCCGGGTGATCAGCCCAACTAGGTGACCTAAGCTTAGTGGTGCTTGTAAGTCCATGGGGATCCGAACCCTAGAGGGGGGGTGAATAGGGTGAGCTCCAATTATGACCAATTTTAAACAAATTTTAACTTCTTTAAAACCAACTAGTCACAAGTGATGATTATCAAACAATATGCGGAAGCTAATATAAACAATCACCACAAAGCAAGCACCATCACACAAGGATTTATAGTGGTTCGGCCTCAATGCCTACGTCCACTACCGGCTTGTGATCCAACACCCCACCGGATTTCCACTATTTATGCTTTTCAATAGGCTAAGCAATAACCTTTACAATATGCTTTCCAAGGCTAAGCAATAACCTTACATTGATGTTTTTCAAGGCTTAACATCAACCTATACAATATGCTTTTATAGGCTAAGCAATAACCTCTTCAACCACAAGGTTGGTTATCTCACTAAGTTAGTGTCTTACATACACTTGATGGAGATTCTATTAAGCTCATTACAATGCCTCTTAATTAGGCGGATATGGAAGTGAAAAACTAATACACACTCACACTATGAATGCAAAGATGAAAGTATATGAAGTGTGTGTGTGTGGTCCTCAATCATTTAGAAAAATGAAAGCTCATAAATGTATGCCTAAGGCTTTTGAAAGTTTTAGCTTCAAAAACATTTATGATTGAGGAAGAATGCAATCACATGTTAAAAGTAACAACTTGTTAATGATGTCAAAGATACACAAGTTGTATGAACTGGATTAGCTCTAAACATGTGATGCATAGGGATGTCAATCAAATCAACATGAAGCTCAAAACATAAAAATAGATTTGATTGAAAAGAGGGGACAAATCATATGTAATTATGAATACAACTTGAAGATGATATACCTATCAAAGTAAGGCAAGTTGTGAAACATTAAAACAATAATACACATATGATTTGTAAACATGTTGAATCCAAAACATAAGATATATTTGAAAGAGATTTTCTTATGATGGAAAAACAACAACCAAAGATTCAACCAAGTATATGAATCATGTTACATATTTCATTAACATGATCTACTTAGATTTACCAAAAATTAAGTACTACTTGTATTGAATCAAATGGTGATGCATCCAAAACAATAGATCTATTCAAAGTATAAAACATGCTAAGGATGCAACACATCATAGGTTATCATGTTACTAAAGATTTACCAATGATAAAACAAAACATGAAAACATATGATTTGTAAAGAAGTTGAATCCAAAACATAAGTTAGTTTTGAAAGAGATGTTCTTATGATGGAAAACAACAACAAAAGATTCAACCAAGTATAGGAATCATGTTACATATGATTTACCAAGTTTCTTTCATTAACATGATCTACTTAGATTTACCAAAGTTAAGTACTACTTGGATTGAATCATATGGTGTTGTATCCAAAACAATAAATCAACTCAAAACATAACACATGTTAAGGACACAACACAAACATAGTTTAACATGCTAGAAATGATTTACCAAAAATAAAACAAAAGCATGAAAACATATCATTAAGGAAGGAAGAGCCTACTTGGTGGTTTAACTTCATTAATCCAAGCTTTAGCTTTCCTAATCATCCCCTTCATCCCTTGGTTCTTTTCCCTTTTGATATGCCTCAATACCTCTCAAGGAGGGGCTAAAAATTCCCAACTTTTGGCAAGGGAAAGAACTCATATTTATAGCAAAAAGTTGCCAACGGCTAGTCCTCGGTCGACCGGCAAAGAGGTCTCGGTCGACCGGGAAGGCACAACGGTCAGATTTCTGACCGTTGGAGGTTTCAGTTCAGAACTGCAGATTTTACCTCCAGTTGTCTCGGTCGACCGAGACCTGTATCTCGGTCGACCGGCGACACTGCCGGGACAGCCTCCCTTTGACAAAAAATGCAACTTTTGCATATTTGAAGGTTTAGCTTTGGGGGACCTTTTGGCCACTAAATCAAGCTTGGAAAACATGTTTTAAAGATTCTAATGGTTTTTAAAACATGACATAAAAAGCCTAAAAAGATTCAAAACTTTTAAAACAAAGGCTTGCTTGATTTCTAGAAAACTCTTTTCTAAAACAAATGCATCCAAGATGAAAATACAAATCATGCATAAATCAATACTTTTACAAATCTTAAAAGCAATGCATGAATAAAACAAGATTTCAAGTTTATTTAAAACCAATGCAACTGTGTAAATCAAATGATGCTAGAATGATAATGCATCCATCAAATTGCAATCTATAAAAACCCTAACAGTGCTATTTAAAACCAAGACCTGAATTGATACAAATCAAATCATAGTAATACATATCCAAAATCGATAAAAGGAAGTACTCCGAACAAATAAATACTGACAAATTCGAATGAATAAGTTGAGTAGCCTTACCGATGTTTCCGAATGTGGCAAACCACTCAAATCTATTTCAAAACAATTTGTAGAAAATATACAAATCTCCTTAACTTGGAATGAATTAATGTATAGTGGTTTAATGGCTTACCACGGGTCGTCTTGACATACACTTAGACCCTTAATATCAATAATATATGCGGAGCTTGGTGTCATTGAAGATCTCCGACAATTAAGGATATAAAATGTATATTAAGACTTAAATAATTAAATTTCCCGGGTAATTCTAACATCAAACAATTCCATCATTTCTCCCATTTAAATTTCACGATTTAAGGTAACTTGATTCAATGTATACATCTCATACTCCTATGCTCCAATAGGGTTTAAATGGGCTTCATTAATGGGGGGAAATGGGCTGGAAAAAGGGGCTGAAATGGGCTGGAAAACAGCCCAGGAATAGGCCTGATATGGGCTGGAAAACGGGCCTGAATGGGCTGGAAACAGGCCTGAAAATGGGCCTAAAACGAACCTGAAAATGGGCCTGAAAGCAGCCTTGAAACAGGCCTGAAAGCAGGCCCGGGCCCTGTCCAGGCCCGCCCTGCTGCCAGGCAGAGCCTGGTCCGGTTCAGTGCAAGATTTTGCACTCTTCTTCCTTCTTATTTCTGGTGTTTTGAATCATTTCCCTCCTGTATTATCATACAAACTGAACTTCTCTTTGCTTCATCAAACATCCATTCAAACATCAAACACTAATTCAATCTATTCCAAAAATCCTGATATGAACATCAATTGAACACAAAAACTTCAAGAACTTGTACAGAGTTTGAACACAAAATGTGCAGAAATCTGCACACAGATTGAACACAGAAAGTGTAGAAACCTGAACATAATTTGAACATAAAACTTGCACATTATTTAGACACAACAACCTGCAGAAATCTGAATATAAAACAGCCATAAACAATTCTGAAACACACCTGATATAATCAATTGAAATCAGTAGAAAAAAATGCAACTTTCAAGTCATAACTTTTGAGAAAATAAAGTGCAGATTTGCATGCATTCCAAAGGCTGTTTATTCACTTGCCTCTAGTCCAAATAGGTCTCAAAAGCACTCCAAAAACGCCTCTAATCCCAGCAAGCTCCCAGCTACAGAAAACCCCATGAAAAAGACACAAAATCCACCAAATTCGAACTTAGAAGGAGCTCTCAAAGAACCCCTTTGCATGCTTGAAGAAAGGGTTGTAAACGGTCCATTAAAAGTAGAAATCCAAAGAAGAACCCGTTGCTAACCTTTTTACAGCTCTAAAGAAGAAGAAGAGCTTGGAGAAGGGAGAAATCCCAGCTGGAATCTAACAAAGAAGGTACCAATGGGTAGCTTAGAAGATGAAGAAGAGATTGATGTAATTTGTTTTCCAATGTGGGTGAGTTTACTATACATGGAAGAGGAGTGTAAGATGAGGGAAAAAGAAAATGCTTCTCCCTGGTTGTTGCAGGAAAATGCAATGAGGAGAAGTAGAAGATGACCCCAACGTGGGTCTTGGTTTTTAAATGGGTTTAAGTTATGAAAAGTGGGCCCCATGGGCCCCAATCTTCAAGTGGCTGGATCGGTCATTTGTGGGTCCCGAATGAAAACGACGAAGAAGAAAAAAATGATCGTTGAAAAATCTATTTTTTAAAAAGTATATTTTTCTCATGATTTTCAAATTTCGAGATTTTTGCACAGATTTGGGTGTAAAAAGACTATCTTGTCCTTTTTCTCGAAAAACGTAATTTCTAGGTTTCAAATGCAAATGGAACAAACATGAAAGTTATTGGGATCAAAATAAAAAATTCAAAAATGTTGAAATCCATATTTTTCATAAATCAAATAAATCTAATAAATCAAATTCCCACACTAACACGTGTCACACAGGCCACCCCGGGCCCGGTCAAACCAAACTCAACGCGCTCAAAATTCCCCAAAGCTATCTAAAATTTTAATCTAACCAAAAATCTAAGCTATTCGTCCCCTAATCCCACTTAGAGACTAATCATAGTTAAAATAATAATAATTTATACTAAACCTGGGTCGGGGACAGACAACAAGCATAGTTAAGAGTTTAAGTTTCAAACTTAGCAAGTAAGAAAGAAAGACTAAATTATAGCGGAAGCAAGTATTAATTAGGTTTATAATCCCAAATAAAAGTCTAAATCAGGTCTAAGTATATGGTAATCCATGCCATGGTCAAGGGAAATGGTGACGCATGTACACCCAATGCATAGATGTCTAAAAGGCATCCTCTGGGGCCCACTCTGCTAACTGTTGAGGAGTCTCCTCCCGAACCTCCGTGGTCTCTTGGGCAATGGCATCGACGTGGTCCTCCCCTATAACGCCAAGTGCAGCACCATTAGACTACGCTAAGCAAGGTAAGCAAGAATAAAATATAACATGCATATCAAATGAGTAAGATTGATGAGATAGATCATATGAGGTCAAGTAAGGAAATTTAGGCATACATAATGCGTGAGTAAGCATGATACATAAGGAATCAAAGATGACAAGTGCATAGACATACATATCATAACTAGATGGCAAAACCACATGAGCTATATTCTCCTAGATAAATATGTAAACATAGTCACATGAGAGAATGACATAACATAACATAAATATGAGGTACCACTAGGAGGCATATGGTCCGGATACTCCATCGTGGACCTGAGGTACTGGTCAACCCCCCCATAAAAATACCATCTGTAGTGGTCCATAAAAATTAACTAAACCCGCACCCAACTGGGCTAAGGTTGAAACTAAGTGGTGTCGACTCAAGGGATAGAGTGTACATCAAATATCATGGTGTGACATAGTGTGAGCATAAACATATACAAATGTAAACATGGATAAGTACATGACGATAATCATAAGTGTGTAACATGACATATCATATGAACATATATAGATACATAATGCATAAGGAAACATATGACGTAAAACAACAAGGGCACATGAGTTAAGCAAATAGACACGAGATAGCATGTACATATCATGCAAGAGCACTAGAAACGGAAATGAAATGCATGCATAAGGATTATATACGGAATCAAGGATGCATGACAAGCCAATCCTAAGGTTTTGCAATACTCATGGGCTTCACCATCCAATAATGTGTAGTCTTAAGGTTTCCGACATCATTAGGTTGCAAAAGAACCCTTGGCGTTACATAAATTGGGATGCCAAATACCTTAAGATAACACCTTTGGTTCGGGGTAAAAGAAGACCAAGAACGAGTTTCCATGAGAGTGTACATGTGCTCAAACAACACCCTCTAACATTAGAAATCCATTGGGCTTAAATTAAGGTTCAAGCATCCAATACTAAGGTCCAAAATTAGGTCCATAACCACCTAAAAATCCTATTAAGTTAATTCCAACATAACCACACTTGGTTCACCTAGGTATGATGTGGGTAGCATGAGTTATGGGGCTAAATTCATTGGTTTAAATATCCCCTAACTTTTCTAACCTCTAATAATAAAATTGTATGGACCAATGAATACTACATTCCAAGAGCTTTCCAGTGATATGTAGAACTCTAAAATTGGACATACAGATCAAAAGTTATGGTCTTTCAAAAATTTGTAAATTCAATGAAGAATCTACCCAAATTCGGTTGGCTAAATTCTTGACTGGATTTATGACCTGAAATTTAGCATAAACCATGAATTCTATGCTTGAAACTGTATCTTTGGAGTGAGCTCCTTCCCAACCTCTTACAACCTTTCAAACTCATTTCATATGCACAAAAGGAGTCTCCAATACCCACTCCAAACCATCAAATACATTCCCAATAAAAATAAAACCCAAAAGAAATAACAAGTTATTACTACACCCATTTACAAATTTAAATCAAATTAGAATAATGGATAACATAAGCTGAAATTGGGTAATCTAGCATGAGATCCATTACAAGAATCATAAATAGAGAAAAACATGCACATCTTGCCTTAGGTGCTTGCAACACAAATTTATAGAAATCCAAGCTTTACCCACTCAATACCAAGCTCTAAGCAAAAACACCCAAAATGGAACCTCAACTAAGCTCCTACAATGGTGAAAATTGAAGAAAGAACTACAAACTCAACAAGTATTCACTACTAAAAAACCTTTAATCATTGCTTTGAATAATAAGGACTGATTTGGGAAAAGTTTTGCTTACCTATAGAGTAGAATAGAAGAAGAAGAACAAATGAGAGCTTGAAGAAGATGAAACTTGTAGAAAATGGGTTCTTGCTTGAGGAAGATGAAGGAAATCACTCTCAAACCTCTCTATTTGGTGTTTGGTAGCAATGAAAATGATGAATAATGGGTAGGAAATGGAACCCTAGGTGCCTCTTGCTCATGGAGATGGAATGAAATGAAAGAGATGGAGTTTAGGGTTTTAGCTAGCCCTTTATGCCAAGAAGTTCTAGTATTTGAAGGAAAGTCCAAAAATATAATGAAGATTCATAATATAGGGCTTTTGGCTTCTAAATGAGTCTAAATGAGCTCAAATGAGTTGGGTCAAAATATAGAAATTGAAAAATGACTCATGAACTATGAGATGCACCCAAAATTATTGGAAAAACAGAAAACACACATGCAGAACCCAATAAACCCAAAACACTCAATAGTCATAATGCTACCTAGTCAATGGTCAAACCCCATTCTAATCTACCTAATCAAGCCCAAATACATTCAAAACATACATTAGGCATCTAATTAAGATTAATTAGATGCTAAACATGATTAGGGTAGGCTCAAGATATTACATCCTCTTTGGTCCTCCAAATGCAAATAGTACCTCAGATAGGAGATGGGGATATTTCCTCAACACCTGCTCCTCTAGCTCCCACATAGCCTCTTCCAATCTATGGTGCTCCCACAAAATCTTCACCCATCGAATTGTCTGGGTACGTAAAACCTGCTCCTTGACATCTATTACACGCAATGGTCTCTCATCATAGGTCGCATCGGATCTAATCTCCAAAGGCTCATACTCAATGACGTGTGACGGATTCGGAACATATTTCCTTAACATAGACACGTGAAACACATCATGGATAGCTGCAAAATCTGGAGGAAGAATCAATCTGTATGCTAAATCTCCAACTCTACTATGAATCTCAAATGGTCCAACATAATGAGGTGACAACTTGCCCTTCTGTCCGAATCGAATGGTGCCCTTCATTGGGAAAATTTTCAAGAACACCATTTCTCCAACCTGGAACTCAATATCTCTGCGTCGGTTGTTTGCATAGCTCTTCTGCCTACTCAGAGTTGTCTTCAACTTCTCGTACGCAAGCTTGACCTAGGCATTGGTCTCACTGTTGATCGTCGGTCCATGGAAACTTCTAACACCAACTTCTTCCCAACAGATCGGTGTCATGCACCTCCTGCCATATAGAGCCTCGAACGGTGACATCCTGATACCCGCGTGGAACCTGTTGTTATGAGCGAACTCACACAGAGCAAAATCTCATTCCCATTCTACCTTAAAGTCCAACACACATGCTCTAATCATGTCTTCAAGAGTCTGGATCGTCCTCTCTGACTGACCGTCAGTCTATGGATGATACGCTGTACTAAACGTCAACTGCGTACCCATAGCCTGCTAGAACGAACCCCAAAATCGAGATATAAAATGACTATATCTATCTAAAACTATGGAAGCTGGAATTCCATGCAACCTCACGATCTCTTTAATGAACATGCCAGCCATCATATGCATCTTGGTCCTTCTCCTGAAAGGTACAAAGTGTGCAGACTTATCAATCTATCAATAATCACCCAAATGGCATTATTGTGCTTTGACGTCACGAAATCCATCATAATATGCTCCCACTTCCACTTAGGTCTCTTCAAGGGCTTCAACAATCCTGGAGTCTTCTTATGTTCAACTTTCACCTTTTGACAAGTCAAACACCTTGCTACAAAACCCGCAACTTCTTTCTTCATATTGTTCCACCAAAATCGTCCCTGTAAATTTTGGTACATCTTAGTGCCACCAGGATGCATAGAGTATCGCGTATGATATGCCTCTGTCATGATCTGATTCTTGAAATCCCCAACATTAGGCACACACAATCTGTCTCAAAAATATAAAATCCCATCCTCAAGCTTGAAATGTGGCCTATCTGCAACCCTGTCTCGAATTCTAACCAACTCGGGATCTTGAAATTGGTTGTCTTTAATCTGTTGAATCAATTGTGGCTCAAACACTGACATAGCAACCATCATCACCCTGTCACTGACCAACTCAATCTCAACATCCAAGTCTCGAAACTGCTCAACTAACGCCCACTCACCACACATGCTAGCCAAAGTAACTGACTTCCGACTCAACGCATTTGCAACTACATTACCCTTGCCTGGGAAATACCGGATCAGAAAGTCATAATCCGCCATAAACTCCAACCAATGACGCCTCATATTCAAATCCTGCTGCGAGAAGAGGTACTACAAACTCCTATGATCATAATGACCCTCAAACCTTTCTCCATAGAGATAGTGTCTCCAAAGCTTCAAGGCAAAGACTACTGCCGCTAACTCTAAGTCATGAGTGGCATAATTCTTTTCATGATCTCTCAACTGTCTAGACCCATAAGCCACTACCTTCTTGTTCTGCATCAAAACACAACCTCACCCAACCTTGGAAGCATCAGTATAAACCACAAATCCTCCGTTCTCGGTCGGTAAAGTTAACACTGGGGCTGTAGTAAGCTTCTCCTTAAGCAACTGAAAATTATCTTCACATTCTTGTGTCCAAATAAAAGGAATATTCTTCCTCGTCAACTTAGTCAACGGAGATGAAATCTTCGAGAATCCTTCAACAGATCTCCTATAGTAACCTGCCAAACCTAGGAAACTCCTGATTTCTGCTACATTCTTCAAACTCCGCCAATTCACTCGTGCTTCTATCTTAAAAGAATCAACTGCCAAACCCTCCTTGGAAATCACATGCCTAAGAAAAGCAATATGCTCCAACCAAAAATCACACTTATCCAACTTCGCATACAACTGATTTTCTCTCAATAGCTAGAATGAAGTCCTTAAATGTTCAGCATGATCTTCCATAGACTTCGAGTACACCAAGATATCATCAATAAAAACAACTGTGAATTGGTCCAATGGAGCAAAGATCATGTTCATCGAAGACATAAAAACTCCCAGGGCATTAGTCAATCCAAATGGCATCACTAGAAACTCATAATGCCCATATCTCGTCCGAAAAGATGTCTTGGCTACATCTTGCTCTCTAACTCTCAACTGGTGGTATCCAGATCTAAGATCGATCTTTGAGAAATGAGCTAGACCTTGCAATTGATCAAATAGTTCATCAATCCTAGGCAATGGATATTTGTTCTTCATTGTCACTTGATTAAGCTGCCTATAGTCAATACACATCCTTAAGGTGCCATCTTTCTTCTTCACAAACAATATGGGTGCTCCCCAAGGGGAAACACTAAGGCGAATAAAACCCTTGTCAAGCATCTCTTGCAACTGAACCTTCAGTTCTCTTAGCTCTATAGGTGCCATTCTATAAGGAGCTCTATAAGTTGGGGTTGTCCTCGGCATCAACTCTATGGTGAAATTTATCTCTCTAATAGGTGGTAGCCCTGGCACTTCATTTGGAAAAACATTTGGAAACTCATAAGCTACTGGGATGTCTTCTAACTTCTTAGGTTGCTTATCCTCTGTAATAAAAGCTATGAAACCATCACAGCCACTGTGGACTAGCCTCTCCACCTTAAGAGTTGAAACTAATCTGGTATCCAACCTCTTATTAGACCCATCGAAAATCACACTTGCACTAGACTCAACTATCTTGAAGGTCATTGTCTTGTGGAAACAATCCATATAAGCACGATACTTCGCCAACCAATCCATCCCTAATATCACATCAAAATCGTGCATCGCCAACACTATGAGATCTGCAGGCATCACAAGCTCACCTACCTGAACTCTACACTGCGGGTAAAACATATCACACAACACCTTTCTACCTACCGGAGTAGTAACCGCAAGAATTACCTATAACTGCTCGGGTCTACCTCCGATAACAATAGTAAAGAGCGGTGTAATAAATGAGTGTGTGGAACCAAGGTCAAACAATGCTCTAGCCTCATGATCACAAACAATTAACTTACCTTCCACCACAATGCCTGTTGCTTCGGCCTCTTCATGATCCAATGCAAACACACGTCATGCTGCTTGAGGATGTTGTTGTTGCTGCTGCCTCGGTGGACCTTGTCTCTACTGAGCTAGTGCCTGTTGCCTAGGCCTTTGTTGGCCTTGCATCTGTCTTTGTTGCTGCTGAGGGTACTGCACCCTCAGTTGTAAGGACAGTCTTTCACCGCATGCTCCATCGAACCACAACCAAAACAAGTACCAAGTTTTCATTTGCAGTGGCTCGAGTCGTGACTTTTGCCACAGTGAACACACGAGACTGCCTTCTAGGAACTACCTCTAGTCCTGAACTTCTTGCCTTGCGGTTGTTGTTGTGAACCCTTGCTTGAAGGAGTGAAGTTGTTATTAGGCTCATGCAGAAGAATATTCTATTGTTACTGCTCTGCATAGTATGCTCTATCAACCACATCATCGAAAGTAGTAGGCCTCTGACACATGGTAACATCCTGCTGAATAGATGGCCTCAACCCTTCTACAAAGGCTTAACTTTCTTCTCTTCAGTATCAACGGACTCTGGAGCAAACCGAGATAGACGAGTAAACTCGTGGATGTACTCACCCACAGTCATCAACTCTTGCTTCAAGCTAGGAATTCAGCTTTCTTCTGTCTGGTTACATGATCAGGAATAAACTTCCTCCGGAATTGCCTATCAAAAGCCACTGAAGCATCCTCATCTGCCATGACTCGGTAGGGCTATCGAACACTCTTCCACCAAGTGTCCGCAATATCCCTAAACATCAAAACTGCCAATGCCACTTTCTGCCTTCCCGTGCACTCCATAGTCTCATATACATTCTCCGTGTGCACCAACCACTCATATGCCTGTAGGGGATCCTCCAAACCAGTAAAGTAAATAGTACCTCTCTTACTGAACTTCTCATAAAGTGAATTGGGATCACCCTCCCTTTGTGGCCTTTGCATGAGATGCATGATCTGCTCATTTTGTCTTACCAACTATGTGGCCATAGTTTGCAGTATATCCCGGAGTCGTGCTTCTCCTCATGGAGGCGGTGGAGGTGGAGGTGGTAACTCATCCTCTTGGTTATCAACTGGGTCTCCTCCAAGATGTTTGACAAATAGTGGGTCCTCAATTTCTTGTCTACTACCCGAACCATTCCTAGGATTAGGCATCTTTCGTGGAGGCATTTTCTGTAAAGCAATTTCAGGTTAGTACATAAGCAAGTAAATAATCCTAGAAATCCCAAGGATAGCTCACATTCCCAACATCATAACGTATCCTCACAACGTGCCCTAAAGTTCTAAGTCCGTTAAACTTTTAGAACTATTCATGCTCTGATACCAACTTACGTATGTCATGCCTCGAGCCCGCGATTAAGCTCATCTCAAAGCAGATGTATGCCCGTGTGGAAATTCAAACCAACATGAATTTCACAAACAGGTTTTCCCACAGGATATCACGTGTGAGATAAAAAAAAATCCTTAACCTGTATAGTTCAATCATAACTTATCCATATATATAAACATCCATCAAATATATAATCATGATAAAAGAGCATAATCTAGTCCACAAGCATAGTTAAGAGTTTAAGTTTCAAACTAAGCAAGTTAGAAAGAAATACTAAAGTATAGCGGAAGCAAGTATTAATTAGGTTTATAATCCCAAATAAAAATCTAAATCAAGTCTAAGTATATGGCAATCCATGCCATGGTCAAGGGAAATTGTGACGCATGTATACCCAACGCATAGATGTATAAAAGACATCCTCTGGGGCCCACTCTGCTAGCTGTTGAGGAGTCTCCTCCCCAACCTCTGTGGTCTCTTGGGCAATGGCATCGACGTGGTCCTCCCTTGTAACGCCAAGTGCAGCACCATTAGACTACGCTAATCAAGGTAAACAAGAATAAAATATAACAGGCATATCAAACGAGTAAGATTGATGAGATAGATCATATGAGGTCAAGTAAGGAAATCTAGGCATACATAATGCGTGAGTAAGCATGATACGTAAGGAATCAAAGATGACAAGTGTAAGACCCAGGCCCGAGTGACCTCGATTAGTACTAATTAAGTTGTGTTTTAGCTCTAACTGAGATTAGTGGATTTTGATTTAAGTTGGATTTGAAATAGCTTTTAAATAGCTTTAGGGAGTTTTGAGTGCCTTCTTGATTTAGTGGGACCCTTTGGGGATTTTTTTTAGAGACTTTGCGTGTGATTGGAGAATTATTCGAGATTCCAATTATTCGTGTTCCAACCCCGTTTGACTCATCTCGTTAATCCCTATAAGTTTCGTGTTGACTTCATACCTATTCAAGACCCCAAAACCCGACTTTTCCAACATCGAGGGTAAAACAGTCTTTTTACACCAAATCTAGACTCAAAATTCGACGTCTCCAAAACCCTCGAAATATATACTTTTTAGAAATTAGATTTTTCGTTGATCATTTTTCCCTTCTTCGTCGAACTCATCCGAGGTCCCGAGAAACATGTTTCTAGTTCGACAAGAAATGTTAGTAGTGCAGCCCACCTTCACTTTCTATAGAAAGGGAACCCATTCCTTCTTTTCTTCCCCTTCTTCTTTTCCAGCTCAAAGTTGCAGCCAAGCTAGGGTTTAACCCCTCTTCGTCTTCTTCTTCTTGCTCTTCCATCTGCAATCTACACCAATTTTGCACCAATCAAGAAATGAAGGTCATCTTCTTCTTCCCCATCTTGCAAGCTCTCCATTGATACTCTTGGAAGAGAAATCCATCAACTTTGAACTTACTCTTGCCATTAGAGGACCTTCCCAGTAAGCAATCATTTTCATCTTTTAGATTTGTATTCTCGTAGCCCTAGAGGAGCTCCATCTCCATTATTGGAAGCTCTCTCTTTCTATTTCATTGTTTTGGTTATTTAGGGTTTGTAATAAGTTGTATTTGGGGGTTTTGTGTAGCTTGGTGATTTTGGGCTTAAGAGAGTGATTAGAAGATTGATTTGCTAGCTTGGACCCAAGGCAAGTGGATGAATGGATAAGTTTTGAATGTTTATATGTTTTATGAAAATGAATCTTGATTTACACTAATTATTATTAGTGATTGTATATATGTTTTCATTTATTCTTCTTGCTATGGTTTCCAATGCTCTTAAAAATGCATATTGATGAGTTTATTTCTCCCTTATTTGTACCTTGGAAATGTATGTAACTGTTATGGTGCTTGGGAGAAATTTGAAGTGATGAATGGAAGTGTTGAAGTGATGAAATGGAGGTATTGAATGATGAATTGGAGGAGCTCTTTTAGCTCATTTTATTGCAGTTAAAATGACTTGGAAATAAAGATAACTGTTTTGAGGAAGAAAAAGCTCAAATCCGAGCTCAATGTGAATTTACCGCAGCTGGCGGTTAACCGAACCAGGTTCGGTTACAATTCCAGAGAGCTGTTTTTCCGTTCTGAAGGAGGGGTCAGTAAGCAGTCACCTAGTCGGCTAGCCGGCCAATGACCGCCAGCCAACCGAGCTGAGGCGGTTACAATTCTAGTATGTTGCATCGTGTCAGGCAACCCGCGGTTAGCCTCGCGGTCAGCCAGCGGCTAATCGCCGAACTCATCGGCGGCTAACCGCCAAGTAACCGACCTTCCCTAGGAATCTTTCCTGGAGAATGAAGAGAAACGAAGGGGTTTCTGTCCCAATCGCTTGCGAACCCCCTTTTAGAGATCTATTAATGGCTTTTGATCTACCAATGTGTAAAGGGAGCCCGATATGTCTTCAAACCTCAAGGAGTACCAAGTTTATATTGAACTCAACATATGGAACCCCTTTTCATATTGATTTAATCTTGAAACCAGATGCCCGACCTAGAAGATTTGGAAATCCAATGATGTTTTATTGTTCCAGAATATGTACACTTCCCGAAATTTATACTATATGACTTGTAATTCCCGAAAACACTGAAATTGTATTTTAGCATTTTGCTAGCCCGTCATGAATTGCCCGAAACAAAGTGATAATTGTGCTTTTGTGCACCCCGTGTCGCGACCCCAGACCAGGAATCCGGGATCGGGACACATTGATGGTGATGTGAGTGAGTGGTTAACATGTGGAGTGTGTCATCACAGGGTACACACTTATTTAATTTCCCACAGGTGTCCGTGGTGAGGATATCACAACCATATATGAACATTTCTATTAAGTGCGGAAGCATGTAGAAAATCAAATATTCAATCCATCTCTGGTCATAAAGATAATAACACAAGTATAGTACTGTATCAGAATGAGCAATGATCATTAGCATTTTACCCAAAAGTAAGTTAAAGTTTATACAAAGATCATTTAATTACATTTCCCAAAAATAGAGGCCAACAAAGGCCAATGTAAACAAAATACCAATCCCCAAAAGAATGGTTAAAAGTTTTCCCAAAATGTTATCTCTCCCTAGCAATCCATTGTCTAAATGACATCATCAGCATGCCACTCGACTAGGCGTTGCGGTTCACCGACCGCATTCTCAAGCTCTGTCTCGGGATAGATAATGTTCGAACCTGAGTACCAAAGAGTGGGTCAAACAGGACGGTTTGGCAAATGGGTAAAATACAATGACAGTATAATAATAAATGAAATTACCTTCAAAAGCATTTAAACCCGTTTAAATAACAATTTTTATAAACAAGATAAAACAATTATTCAAATACAAGTAGGCATTGTAAAACATGTAAAGGTGACCAAGGAATCGGGAAACAAGCAAGATGGCAACCACACGAAGCTAAGTCCTCTATCACTAAAGTGATAGAGCAATAACTAGGCACTGATCTCAGTCACTCGGGGTGAGGAGAAACAGTGGATCTTATAAATACATATACATCTACTATACATGACCACGGTAGCAAGCCTGGACCACGGTAGCAACCCGGGCATCGGGAACCACAGTAGCAATCTGCAGACCACGGTAATAACCGGGTAGCGAGATTCAAACTGCACCTGGGGGGACAAGAGAGGGATCTCCAAGTCGGTGGATCAGACCAACAGGGTTATCCAAACTTAGTGGTGCCGACTCATAGGTCAAATGACAAGATTAAAACATGTATGAAATACATTAATTGCAAGTACATAAATAAACGGGACGGGGGTGCTCAAAGGCACAATTGTCACTTCTTGTCGGACAATGCATTTCGAGGCTAGCAATTAATACAAGTACAATTTCAATGCTTTCGGGAATAATAAATCATGTGGTATAAATCTCTGGAATAGTGAAATACAATAAACAATTGAAATTTAGGGTAAAGTATCAGGTTTAAGATTTATTTGAAGTGAATAGGGATCCCGTATGTCGATCTAATAACAATTTGGTACTCTGAGTTTGGGGACATTCCAGGCTCCTTATACACGTTGAATTTTTAAAACTTCAAATGAAATCTTCGTGATGTGGTTTCTTTCTCAAATGGCCTCATACATTGCTTAGTAAATCCCCCTGACATAGAGGGGTTCTCAATGAATAGTCCCAAAACATTTAAACAACTCATCACTGTCCCAAACATAGCCTTTGACCGACAAAACTCATCGCTCGAGCGAACCGGCAAGTACGCTCGAGCAAGGAGCTCTCTGGAATGGTTGTCTGGGTGGGTTCGCTTGAGCGAAGTTGAGGTCGCTCGAGCGAACTCATCCAGTAGGTGGTTGGCTCAAGCGAAGTATGCATTCGCTCGAACTAACCACTCTCTGGAACGAGTTCTGGGATGTTCGCTCGAGTGACCAAGGGGTCCGTTCGAGCGGACTGCCCACTGGAATGCTCCGAACCCTTTTCTGGACACTTCGCTCGAGTGAAGTGTCATGTTCGCTCGAGCGAACTGTCCAGAAACTGATTCCGGGACAGTTCAGCTCCTCTCTATCTCTTCCTTCTACAACCTCTATCTAACCTCTTTTATACATCAAATGAGGAGTCCAAGACTTCATTCAAAACAACATCAATCTCTTACAACATCCATTCCATTCTCCTCCATCAACATCACATTCAATACAAAGAAAGAAAGAAGGAAACCATTTCACATAAGAGTACATTTGGGATAAAACAAGAGAAAATTAAATGCTATGAACCAATACATCTCTATGACCATAAATGGACTATCATGAACATTTATTTCAAATCAATGCAATAAATAGGCATGAGTGGAAAATACTAAAACCATTGAAAATATATAAAAATCAAATCATCCACTTGCCTTGGGTCTTCAAATCAAGAAATCAAACTCTTATACTCTTCCAAGCCAAAGATCTATGCTATAGCAAAAATCCCCAAAGACAAACCCTAAAAGAGTCAAAACATGGAATGGGGAGGAAGAAGCTTCAATAATAGGGATGGAGATTCCCTTAGGCTGGGAGAACACAAATCTAGAAGATGGAGGTGATCACTTACTCGTAAGGTCCTCTAATGGCAAGAGTAATCTCAATGAAAATCTTGGAATGGGAGGTTTTCTCCACAAAAGCTATTAAGAAAAAGCTATCAAGGAGATGAAGAAGATGATGGCCCCAAATCTCCTATTGGTGCAAGTTAGGGAGTGGATTGAGGATGGAAAAGCAAGAAGAAGAAGAAGAAAAGGGAAACCCTAGCTTTGAGCTTGTGCTGGAAAAAGGGAAATGGAAGGGGAGGGTTCTCCTTATATAAGCAAATGGAGAGTGGGCTCCACTACTAACAATCTAATTGGGCTGAAGTCATGGCTTTCGGGACTTCTAATAAATTCAACGAAGAAGAGAAAAGTGATCGTCGAAATATCTGGTTTCCAAAAAGTATATGTTTCGCGGGTTTCGGGAATATCAAATTTTGGGTACAGATTTAGTGCACAATGACTGTTTTGCCCTCAATGCTAGGAAAGTCGGGTTTCGGGGTTTCGAACGGGCACTGGATCAACATAAAAGTCGTAGGGATTAACAATACAAATAAAATGGGATTAAAACAATGAATGCAAGAATCTCCAATAAATCCCCAAGCACATGCAAGGTCATAAAAAGGAACCCCCAAAGGGCCCCACTCATTACTAAGCAATCAAAATTCCCCAAAGCTATATCAAAATCTATTCTATTCCCAATTTAACCAAAATCCACTAAACACACTTAAAACTAAAACACAACTTAATGAATGATAATTGAGGTCACTCGGGACGGGGTCTTACACCCCGTCCCGCCCGTTTATATAATTGCATATATGTATTTTATACATGTCCCAATTTCTGTTATGTGACCTATGAGTCGGCACCACTAAGCTTAGACGACTTTGTCGGCTTGATCCACCGATTTGGAAGTTCCCCTCCCGCCTCGCCAGCTGCAGTTTGGATCCCGATACCCAGTTTTTTACCTTGGTCCTGTCCCGATACCTGGCTTGCTACCGTGGTTCCCGATACCCGGCTCGCTACCGTGGTTCTCGTCCCGTATAATTATATGTATATGTATATTTCGTTGAATCTCATCACCTCGTGTGTTAGAGATCAACGCCCCGATGTGCTCTTATTACTTCTGTGATAGAGGATTTAGCTTTGTGTGATTGTCATCTTGCTAGTTTCTTTTTCCTTGGTACCTTTACACGTTTTATATTGCATATGTGACTTTCAAATAACTTACCCATTGTGTTTCATGAAAATTATTGTTTCAGTAGGTTTTAATGTTTTCCAAAGTACATTTAAATATTTTTATGTTGTTATATCTTTTTACCCACCTGCCAGACCGTCGTGTCTGATCTTTTCTTTGGTACTCAGGTCCAAATGCCAGTTATCCCAAGGCGGAGTTTGAGAAGACGGCCGGAGAGCAGCAATGAATAGGAGAATGGCAAGTCGATGATGTCGCTTAGACATTGGATTGCCTTGAGAAACGAAACATTTTGGGATAATGGCTAACACATTTTTTTGGGAATTATTTTGGGTTGTATTGGCCTTTGTTGGCCTTTAGTTTTTAGAATGTTAATTAACTGATCTTTTGTATAAACATTAACATTTACTTTTGGAAATGTTTTCATGATCATTGATCACTCTAAAATATTATGTTTTATATAGATGGTTATCAATTTTGTTGATGAGATTGAGTTATAGACTTGATTTGCTACACGCTTCCACACTAAAACAAAAATATAATATGTTGTTACGATATCCTCACCGCGGACACCTATGGGAAATTAAATAAATGTGTGCATCTTGTCACCACACTTCGACACATTACCGTCCCAATCTCGGATTAGGTCGCTAACCCGGTCCGGGGTTGCGACAGACTGGTATCAGAGTGAGACGTGTTTCAAGCAATTAAAAGAAACTAGAAATTCCAAGGACATGAAGAGCAAAACGTTACGCTCTTCGTTAGTTAGTATCGTGTGAGCAATGTGTGGCCCTTTATTTAATTATTATGTGCTAACACCTTGTTTTGCAACGTTATGCCACCTCATAAGAGACCAGTAAACGGCAATCCCACCGCAAGCAATAGTGATCATACAGGGCCAGTTGGGGAAGATACTTTTGATAACACCATGCATAATCAGTTTCAACAAATGATACAAGCCATGCTTGATCAGCAGCGTCAGGTCAATGAAAACCAAGCTATGTTACAATAACAAATGGCTAAGAAGGAAGAAGATCATGCGAGGGAGATGGCACAGATGCAGAGGCAAAAACTAGAAGTACTGGAAAGGAGGCTTGAACCGGTTCCAGCTCAACCAGTAGGCCCACAGATTGTTATCAATCAAAAGGAACATGACCCGAATGCTTTGTTTGAATGGTTTCAGAAGAGAGCTCCGAAAGAGTTTGTTGGGACAGAAGATACCTTGGCTACAGACGATTGGCTAGAACACACGGAGAATATCTTTGAAGTCTTCTGATGGACGGGAGGAGAACAAGTGAAACTGGCAGCGTTTCTATTTACCGGTTTAGCAATATATGGTGGAAGACAGTCAGGGAAGAGTACAGGACCATGGCAGATGCAGTGGCTTAGGCTAGTTTCAAAAGGCAGTTTGGGGACAAATATATACCCACTCATGTCAAAAGACAGAAGGCAGTAGAGTTCCAACAGCTGGTACAAGGTGACATGACAGTCCTAGAGTACCTCACTAAGTTTGAAAGATTGTCAAGATATGCCCCAGAGTTAGTAAACACAGTTTAGAAAAAGATTGCTAAGTTCCTTGAAGGACTTAACCCCATCATAGAAAAAGATGCTACGGGGGTTGTACCACTTACAACTTTTGAAAAGGCTGTCAAGAGGGCCTATAAATTTGAGAACTTTCACAACAAAATTCTTAGAGTTCAGGGAAAGGGGCAAACTCATCAGCAAAACTACCAGCAGAAGAATCAACAGCACAAGAGGCATAGGCTAGAGCAAAATGTTCATAACCAAGTAGTCTGTATCCACTATGGGAAGAACCATGAGAGTACCCAATGTCGTACACTTATAAGAGCATGCTTCAGGTGTGGTTCGATGAAGCATCAGATAAGGGATAGTTTAAGACCGAATAGGCAGAATCAGCAACAGTAAGGAGCACAATGTCCAGCACCACCTCAAAACATACCAGTTGTCCAGAATCAAGCAAGGCTACCTCAGCAGCAAGCACCACAGCAAGGCTACCTCAGCAACAAGCACCATAGCAACAGTATAGACCCTAGCAGCAACAGCAACAGGACCGTCAGCAGGGACAAAATCAGAATCACCGTCCCCCATAACAGAATAGGAACGTCCCACAAGGCATGCCACAGCAGGTTCAAAACAGGCCACAGTAACAAGGACAAATCTATGTCGTCAATAGGGCTGATGCAAAGGCGGCGGGCAACGTGGTGGAAGGTACACTCCTCATTTGTGGAATTAAAGCTAAGATTTTATTTGACCCTGACTCTACACACTCATTTCTATCCCCTGAGTTTTCTAAAATGATTGATATGCATGCTAGAGAACTTGAGTTTATTTTGACTGTGGCTACTCCAGTAGGCAAACAAGTTACGTGTAGAACTTTTTATCCTAGTTGTACAATTCAAATAGGAGAAGTGGTATTACCCGTAGATCTCATTTTATTGAAAATGCATGACTTTGATATCATCCTAGGGATGGATTGGTTGGCAAGTTACCATGCCACGATGGATTGTTTCCATAAGACCCTCACTTTCAAATTAGAAGAGACACCGGTAAGAGTATTATTTCAGGGAGAGAGGAGGAATCCTCGTGCAGGGTTTGTTTCAGCATTGAAAGCTGATAGACTTTTAAAAAGTGGATGTGAAGCATATTTGGCATTTATCGCGGAGGATAAACGGTCCCAAGGGGTGGAGGAGATCCCTATTGTTTGGGAATTTCCGGATGTTTTTCCAGAAGAGATCCCAAAATTGCCACCCATAAGAGAAATTGACTTCACCATTGAGTTATTACCAGGGACAGCTCCGATATCTATTGCACCATATAGGATGGCTCCGGCAGAATTGGGAGAATTGAAGATACAATTGCAAGAATTGTTGGACAAAGGTTTTGTTAGACTTAGCATTTCACCGTGGGGAGCTCCAGTTTTGTTTGTCAAGAAGAAAGATGGTTCGATGAGGATGTGCAATGACTACCGAAGATTGAACCAAGTGACTATCAAGAACAAATACCCATTGGCAAGGATAGATAAATTGTTTGATCAGTTACAAGGTGCTTCATATTTTTTGAAGATTGACTTGAGATCCGGTTACAATCAGCTGAGAGTTAGAGAGTCAGATGTACTGAAGACAGCTTTCCGGACAAGATATGGACACTATGAATTCCTAGTGATGACATTTAGGTTGACTAATGCATTGGATGTATTCATGGCATTGATGAACAAGATATTTACACAGTATCTGGATCAGTTTGTAGTAATGTTTATTGATGATTGTTAGATTGTATAGACTCAATCCATCAGTTGATGTAATAAATTGATTAATTTCTTTATTTATCAATGAAATCATGCTTTCCTTTCATGAGATGAATGCTATTTTATTACTTAATGCACATAACCAATACATATGACATAATGGCTCATGAGATGAACCGGGTCCCATTAGTATATTAGATGTGATATATGTATATGGATGAGATCCACATACGGGAGAGATGTGTCACAAATCTTATACTTAAAAATATCTTCACAACCAGGGATGAGACTGTGCATCTCATCTGATAAGGTTGCAACACTTTGATCACTATGAGATAGTGTGATTTGTCTCAATCATCAGAATGTAAGATTCTGGATCAAAGTGCTGGTACATTGGATGTATTGAAGGACCATGAGAAGCACCTTATGAAATATTGTCTTGATTTAAGGACTGCTCTTATAATTCCCTAGCAATAGGCTCTCAATCCTGAGACATTGATGAACTCAAGTTTCTATCTATTCATTTGCTCTGAATCACCAATGAGTGAGGTCAACTGTAGGTCAACACCTCGGTGTCTTGGGTACGTGGTAGTAGGACTGTGGGAACATCCAATAGTCAAGATGGAATCTATCTAAATTATCCCCTTGTGCCAATTAATGGATTTATCATTAGTAAGTGCGCACCCATCTCGATTAAGAGTTAATTGGATGGTACTAATGATCACTGTGATTAATTGGGGCTCAAGGATAATAAGATGTGGATCTCAGATTGGATGGGACAGATTTATTCCAATTGATCCATGGATAATGATGGAGGGGCCTACTTATGGTAATATGGATGTTTAGGGTCTTACATTGTAATTTAATCCTAAGACTGCAGTGCAATTGCATTTATATAGTGGTGTTATTTGCAATTAACTGTAGGCTCGGATTGCACATGAGATGTGGGGTCACGGTGTCCCAGTTGGAGCCAACTTTCTAAGGAATCCTTAAAGGTCCCCACGCTAGCCCAGGTTATTAGAAAGATATTAATCTTACTTGAACTCCCAAAGGAAGGAATTGGAAAATTACTATTTCCATTTAATGGTAATAGTAAGTTACTAATTTGTGTGGAAATGAGACTTCTTATTCAATTAGTAAGAGAGAAAGAATAAGAGGTTGCTTGAGGGCTTTATAAAGGGAAATAACCCCTTGGACGTCCATAACTAGATCCAACGCCCAGCCCTCCTCTAGTGCAAGAGTTGCACGTCTCTTCATTCTCCTCTTTCTCTTCTAGTTCTATTCTAGTTCTTTGAAGTTTTTAGTAGGATTTTCTCTTGGAGATCCCACCCATCTTCTTGAGAAAAGAGTTCTAATAAATGGGTCATAGCGTGGAAGATCAAAAGGTCTTGGAGATTCTTATTTGATACGTAAAAGAGTTTCATCATCAAATAAAGATACAACTAAACAATTAGAGCACAACCGAGCTCCTAATGTATAATCTACTTCCTTGCATATTGTAGATTTTTATGGATGCCTGTTAACTGCTGTTCTATCTTCTAGATAGTTTTATTTACTGATCATGATGGCTGAAATTGAGGACATGGATCCTGGATTGGGTTTTATAGTCTTATGGATAGTTGATCCCCGGGTCAAGTGGGTCAAGAGTTTTGAAAATCTATCCATGAGGCCCACCTACTTCCAACAATTTTAGTGTACTCCAAGACCAAAGAAGAGCATGAAGAACACTTAAGAATAGCACTGCAACTTGTAAGAGACAACCAACTGTTTGTGAAGCTCAGTATGTGTGAATTTTGGCTTGAACAAGTGGCATTTTTGGGGCACATCATCTCCAAAGAAGGGTTGTTAGTGGATCTGTCCAAGATTGAGGCAATTATGAATTGGGAAAGAATGAGAAATGCGTCAGAAATCAGAAGTTTTCTGGGATTGGCAGGTTATTACCGGAGGTTTGTCCAAGGATTTTCGTCGATTCCGTCACCATTGATGAAGTTGACCAGGAAAAATACACCGTATGTATGGACAGACTAGTGTGCGGCTAGTTTCCAAGAGCTGAAAAAGAGATTGACTACAGCACCAGTCCTTACTATACCATCCGGAAGAGGCGGTTTTACTATTTTTACCGATACTTCGAATGTGGGACTTGGTTGTGTGTTGATGCAAGATGGAAAAGTAGTTACTTATGGATCTCGGCAGTTGAAATATCACGAGAAGAATTATGCCACCAATGATCTTGAGTTGGCAGCGGTCGTTTTTGTGTTGAAAATGTGGAGACATTACCTCTATGTAGAGAAGTTCGAAGTACACTCCGATCACCGCAGCTTACAGTACCTGTTTTCTCAGAAAGAATTGAACATAAGACAGAGGAGATGGATAGAATATATTAAAGATTATGACTTTCCAATCAAGTACCACTCGGGGAAAGCAAATGTAGTTGTTGATGCCTTGAGTAGAAAATCAGTTAGATTGGCAAATCTAAGTGGTACTTGTATCTTTGAGCAATTTGAAGAGTTACGGCCACTAAAGAAGGGTGTGATATTAGCCAACATGTCAGTGTCCGAGCCTTCCTTCATTCAAAAGATCAAAGATAGTCAATTACAAGATCCAGAGTTGGCTAGGATTTCAGAACATATAGCAGAATGCCCTGACTCTCGTATTGTCGATGAAGTCTTGTACTATCGTGACCGGTTATGTGTGCCTAACATTGAAGATTTGAGGAATGACATCATGACAGAGGCTCACAGTACGAAGTATTCCATGCATCCAGGCAGTACGAAGATGTATCAGAACTTGAAGGGCGGATTCTGGTGGAACAACATGAAGAGAGGAATTGCAACATTTGTCTCCTGACGTATGACTTGTCAGATGATAAAAGCGGAACACCAGAAGCCTCCAGGATTGTTGCAACTGTTAGAGATCTCGGAATGGAAATGCGAACACATTACCATGGATTTTATTTTGGGACTACCGAGGACCAACAGAGACAACAATGCAATATGAGTCATTGTGGACCGTCTTACCAAGTCAGCTTACTTCATTCTTATGAGGACAGGGAAGAAGATGCACATGTTACCTTTGGCAGAGTTGTTTGTCAACGAAATTGTCAGTCGACATGGACAACCAGTTTCTATCACTTTCGACAGAGACAGCAGATTCGTCTCGAGGTTTTGGAAGATATTACATGAATCTATGGATACGAAGCTACAATTTAGCACGGCTTATCACCCGCAAACAGATGGCCAATTAGAAAGGACAATTCAGACCCTTGAGGATATGCTCCGCGCTTGTGTGTTGGACTTCAAGACTCAATGGGATGAGACTTTACTGTTGTATGAGTTTTCTTACAATAACAGTTACCACTCGAGCATTGGAATGGCGCCTTTCGAGGCTTTGTATGGCAGAAGGTGTAGGACACTTGTGTGTTAGGAAGAAGTTGGCGTTCGCAGCTCCCATGGACTAGCCAAGTGAGTGAAACTAGTGACAAAGTCAAGCTGATCCAAGAACGTTTGAAAGTAGCCCGGAGTAGACAGAAAAGCTATGCAGACTCTCACAGAAGGGATTTATAGTTCAAAGAAGGAGATAAGGTTTTCTTGAAGGTGTCACCTACCAGAGAAACTTTGAGATTTGGGCAGAAAGGCAAGTTATCCAGACGATACATTGGACCTTATGACATTGTGAGCAAGATTGGTGATGTCGCTTACAGATTAGCCTTACCACCCGAGCTATCCGGCGTAGACAACGTCTTCCATGTGTCAATGTTGAAGAAGTACGTCCTCGACCCTTCACATGTACTCCGTCGTGAACCTTTGGAAATCCGAGAAGATACTACATATGTAGAGAATCCTGTTCAGATCATTGATACGAAGGAACAAGAATTGAGGACACGGACTATTCACTGGGTGAAAGTGCTTTGGGAAAACCATGGATCGGAAGAAGCAACGTGGGAACTACGAGATCAAGTCCAGAAGAAGTATCCACACCTACTACCTGAGGTGAGTCGTAATTTCATTTGGAGGACCAAATGTCCAAGGGGTGGAGGATGTAAGACCCCAACCCGAGTGACCTCGATTAGTACTAATTAAGTTGTGTTTTAGCTCTAAGTGAGATTAGTAGATTTTGATTAAAGTTGGGTTTAGAATAGCTTTTAAATAGCTTTGGGGAGTTTTGAGTGCCTTCTTGATTTAATGGAACCTTTTAGGCCTTTTTTTAGTGACTTTGTGTGTGATTGGGGAATTATTCGAGATTCCAAATATTCGTGTTCCAACCCCGTTTGACTCATCTCGTTAATCCCTACAACTTTCGTGTTGACTTCGTTCCTGTTTGAGACCCCGAAACCCGACTTTTCCAACATTGAGGGTAAAATAGTCTTTTTACACCAACTATGGACTCAAAATTCGACTTCTCCAAAACCCTCGAAATATATACTTTTTAGAAACTAGATTTTTCGTTGATCATTTTTCCCTTCATCGTTGAACTCATCCAAGGTCCCGAGAAACATGTTTCTAGCCCGACAAGAAATGTTAGTAGTGGAGCCCACCTTCACTTTCTATAAAGAGGGAACCCATTCCTTCTTTTCCCCTTCTTCTTTTCCAGCTCAAAGTTGCAGCCAAGTTAGGGTTTGCCCCATTTTCTTCTTCTTCTTGCTCTTCCATCTACAATCCACACCAATCTTGCACCAATCAAGAAATGGAGGTCATCTTCTTCTTCTCCATCTTGCAAGCTCTCCATTGATACTCTTGGAAGAGAAATCCAACAACTTTGAGGTCTTCTTTGAGCTAACTCTTGTCATTAGAGGACCTTCCAAGTAAGCAATCATTCCCATATTTTAGATTTGTATTCTTGTAGCCCTAGAGGAGCTCCATCTCCATTATTGGAAGCTCTCTCTTTCTATTTCATTGTTTTGGCTATTTAGGGTTTGTAATGAGTTGTATTTGGGGGTTTTGTGTAGCTTGGTGATTTTGGGCTTAAGAGAGTGATTAAAAGATTGATTTGCTAGCTTTGACCCAAGGCAAGTGGATGAATGGATAAGTTTTGAATGATTATATGTTTTATGAAAAAGAATCTTGATTTACACTAATTATTATTAGTGATTGTATATGTGTTTTCATTTATTCTTCTTGCTATGGTTTCCAATGCTCTTAAAAATGCATATTGATGAGTCTATTTCTCCCTTATTTTTATCTTGGAAATGTATGTAATTGTTGTGGTGCTTGGGAGAAATTTGAAGTGATGAAATGGATGTTGGAAGTAGGTGGGCCTCGTGGATAGGTTTTCAAAACTTTTTGACCCACTTGACTCAGGGATCAACTATCCAGAAGGCCATAAACCATATCCAGGATGCAATCCCTCCATCTCATGAATCAAGTACAGCAATAAAACCTATCTAAAAGATAGCAATCAGCAACTACATGCAACAAAATAATCTACCACAAGAGGATAAACAGATTATACCTTTGGAGCCCGGTAGTGCTCTAATGGAGGAGAAGACAATCAACTTGATCAAGAGCTCTTCTTGAAGCAATTAGAGATCTCCAAGACCTTGTTGTCTTCCACGCTATGACCCTCTATCAGATCTTTTTTCTCAAGAAGATGGGTGGGATCTCCAAGAAAAAACCCTACTAGAAACTCTAAGGAGCTAGAAGGCAACTAGAAGAGAGAAGAAGAGAAGGAGAGTTGTGCAACACTTGCACTAGAAGAGGGCTGGGCATGGGATCCAAGACATGGGCGTCCAAGGGTGTATCCACCCTTATTTATAGCACAAAGACTCCTCCTTTAACTCTCTCACTAATTTGTATTAGAAGTCACACTTCCACACAAATTAGTAGCTTACTATTACCACTATTAGAAGTCCCACTTCAAATAGAAATAGTAACTTTCTAATTCATTCCTTTTAGAGTTCAAGTTAGATTAGTAACTTTCTAATATCTTGGGCTAGCGTGGGGACCACTAGGGATTCCTTAGAAAGCTGGCTCCAACTGGGACACGCGACCCCACATCTCATGTGCAATCCGGGCCCACAGTTAATTGCAAATAACACCACTATATAAATGCAATTGTACTCCAGTCTTAGGAATAAATTACAATGAAGACCCTAAACTTTCCAATTACCACAAGTAGGCCCCTCTATTATTATCCACGGATCAATTGGAATAAATCTGTCTCATCCAATCTTAGATCCACATCTTATTATCCTTGAGCCCCAATTAATCACAGTGATCATCAGTACCATCCAATTAACTCTTAATCGAGATGGGTGCGCACTTACTAATGATAAATCCATTAATTGGCACAAGGGGATAATTTAGATAGATTCCATCTTGACCATTGGATGTTCCCACAGTCATACTACCACATACCCAAGATACCGAGGTGTTGACCTCACTCATTGGTGACTCAAAGCAAATGAATAGATAGAAACTTGGGTTCATCAATGTCTCAGGATTGAGAGCCTATTGGTAGGGAATTATGAGAGCAGTCCTTAAATCGAGACAGTATTTCATAAGGTGCTTCTCATGGTCATTCAATACATTCAATGTACCAGCACTATGATCCAAAATCTTAAATTCTGATGATCGAGACAAATCACACTATCTCATAGTGATCAAAGTGCTGCAACCTTATCAGATGAGATGCCCAGTCTCATCACTGGTTGTGAAGATATTTTTAAGTATAAGATTTGTGACACATCTCTCCCGTATGTGGATCTCATCCATATACATATATCACATCTAATATACTAATGGGACTCGGTTCATCTCATGAACCATCATGTCATATGTATTGGTCATGTGCATTAAGTAATAAAATATCATTCATCTCATGAAAGGAAAGCATAATTTTATTGATAAATAAAGGAATTAATCAATTTATTACATCAACTGATGGATTGAGTTCATACAATCTAACAATGGAAGTGCTGAAGTGATGAAATGGAGGTGTTGAATGATGAATTGGAGGAGCTCTTCTAGCTCATTTTATTGCAGGAAAATGAATGGGAAACGAAGAGAACTATTTTAAGGAAGAAAAGGCTCGAATCTGAGCTCAGTGTGAATTTCCCACAGCTGGGCGGTTAGCTGGCAGTCACATGTCGGTTAGCCGCCTGGTGACTGGTAGCTAACCGAACCAGATTCGGTTACAATTCCAGAGAGCAGTTTTTCTGTTCTGAAGGGGCGGTTAGTTAGCGGTCACCTAGTCGGCAAGCCGACCAGTGACCGCCAGCCATCCGAACTGAGGCGGTTACAATTCCACTATGTTGCATCATGTCAGGCAACCCGCGGTCAGCCGCGCGATCAGCCAGTGGCTAACCGCCAAGTAACCGACCTTCCCCATGAATCTTTCTTGGAGAATGAAGAGAAACGAAGGGGTTTCTATCTCAATCGCTTGCGAACGCCCCTCTAGAGATCTATTAATGGCTTTTGATCTACCAATGTGTAAAGGGAAACCGGTATGTCTTCAAACCTCAGGGAGTACCAAGTTTATATTGAACTCAACATATGAGACCCCTCTTCACATTGATTTAATCTTGAAACCCGTTGCCCGACCAAGAAGATTGGGAAATCCAATGATTTTCTATTGTTCCCAAATTTGTAATATGCACTTCCTGAAATTTATATTATATGACTTGTAATTCCCGAAAACACTAAAATCGTATTTTAGCATTTTGCTAGCCCGTCATGAATTGCCCGAAACAAAGTGATAATTGTGCTTTTGAGCACCCCGTCCCGCTTGTTTATATAATTGCACATATGTATTTTATACATGTCCCGATTTCTGTTATGTGACCTATGAGTGGGCACCACTAAGCTTGGACGACTTTGTTGGTTTGATCCACCGACTTGGAAGTCCCCCTCCCGTCTCGCCAGCTGCGTTTGGATCCCAATAGCCGGTTTATTACCGTAGTCCCGTCCCGATAGCTGGCTTGCTACCATGGTTCCCGATACCCGGCTCGCTATAGTGGTCCTGTCCCGTATAATTATATGTATATGTATATTTCGTTGAATCTCATCATCCCGTGTGTTAGAGATCAACGCCCCAATGTGCTCTTATCACTTTGGTTATAGAGGATTTAGCTTTGTGTGGTTGCCATCTTGCTAGTTTCCTTTTCCTTGGTACCTTTACACGTTTTATATTGCATATGTAACGTTTAAATAACTTATGCATTATGTTTCATGAAAATTACTCTTTTAGCAGGTTTTAATGTTTTTCAAGGTACATTTAAATATTATTATGTTGTTATATCTTTTCACCCACTTGCCAGACCATCGTGTTTGATCTACTCTTTAATAATCAGGTCCAGATGCCGGTTATCCCAAGGCGGAGTTTGAGGAGGCGGCCGGAGAGCCGCAACGAATAGGAGAATGGCAAGCCGATGATGTCGCTTAGACATTCGGCTGCCTTGAAACATTTTGGGATAGTGGCTAACACATTCTTTTGGGAATTATTTTGGGTTGTACTGGCATTTGTTGGCCTTTATTTTTAGGAATGTTAATGAACTGATCTTTTGTATAAACATTAACATTTACTTTTGGAAATGCTTTTATGATCATTGCTCACTCTGATATATTATGTTTTATATAGATGGTTATCAGTCTTGTTGATGAGATTGAGTTATAAACTTGATTTGCTACATGCTTCCGCACTTAAACAAAAATATATTATGTTGTTGTGATATCCTCACCGCGGACACCTGTGGGAAATTAAATAAATGTGTGCATCTTGTCACCACACTTCGACACATTACCATCCTGATCCCGGGTTGGGTAACTAACCTAGTCCGGGGTTACGACAACAAGTGCATAGACATACATATCATAACTAGATGGCAAAACCACATGAGCTATATTCTCCCACATAAATATGCAAATATAGTCACATGAGAGTATGACATAACATAACATAAACATGAGGTACCACTAGGAGGCACAGGGCCCGGATACTCTATCGTGGACCTGAGGTACCGGTCAAACCCCCCCCCCCCCCCCCCCCCATTGAAATACCATCTATAGAGGTCCATAAAAATCAACTAAACCCGCACCCAGCCGGATCCAACTGGGCTAAGGTCGAAGCTAAGTGGTGTCAACTCAAGGGATAGAGTGTACATCAAATATCATATGACATAGCGTGAGCATAAACATATACAAATGTAAACATGGAGAAGTACATGACGATAATCTCATAAGTGCGTAACATGACATATCATATGAACATACATAGACACATAATGCATAATGAAACATATGACGTAAAACAACAAGCGCACATGAGCTAAGCAAATAGACACGAGGTAGTATGTACATATCATGCAAGAGCACTAGAAACGGAAATGAAATGCATGCATAGGATTATATATGGAATCAAGGATGCATGGCAAGCCAATCCTACGGTTTTGGAATACTCGTGGGCTTCACTGTCCAACAATGTGTAGGCTTAAGGTTTCCGACATCATTGGGCTACAAAAGAACCCTTGGCGTTACATAATTTGGGATGCCAAATACCTTAAGATAACACCTTTGGTGCGGGGGAAAAGAAGACCAAGAACGAGTTTCCATGAGAGAGAGTACGTGTGCTCAAACAACACCCTCTAACATTAGAAATCCATTAGGCTTAAATTAAGGTTCGAGCATCCAATACTAAGGTCCAAAACTAGGTCCATAACCACCTAAAAATCCTATTAAGTTAATTCCAACATAACCACACTTGGTTCACCTAGGTATGATGTGGGTAGCATGAGTTATGTGGCTAAATTCATTGGTTTAAATATCCCCTAACTTTCCTAACCACTAATCATATAATTATATGGACCAACGAATTCTACATTCCAAGAGCTTTCCAGTGATATGTAGAACTCTAAAATTGGACATACGGATCAAAAGTTATGGCCTTTCGAAAATTTGTAAATTCAGTGAAGAATTTGCCCAAATTCGGTTGGCCAAATTCTTGACTGAATTTATGACCTGAAATTTGGCATAAACCATGAATTCTATGCTTGAAACTCTATCTTTGGAATGGGCTCCTTCCCAACCTCTTACAACCTTTCAAACTCATTTCATATGCACAAAAGAAGTCTCCAATACCCACTCCAAACCATCAAACACATTCCCAATCAAAATAAAACCCAAAAGAAATAACAAGTTATTACTACACCCATTTACAAATTTAAATCAAATTAGAACAATGGACAACATGAGCTGAAATTGGGTAATCTAACATGAGATCTATTATAAGAATCATAAATAAAGAAAAACATGCACATCTTGCCTTAGGTGCTTGCAACACAAATTTATAGATATCCAAGCTATACCCACTCAATACCAAGCTCTAAGCAAAAACCCCCCAAAATGGAACCTCAACTAAGCTCCTACAATGGTGAAAATTGAAGAAAAAACTACAACATCAACAAGTATTCACTACTAAAAAAACCTTTAATCATTGCTTTGCCCAATAAGGAGTGATTTGGGAAAAGTTTTGCTTACCAATAGAGTAGAATAGAAGAAGAAGAAGAAATGAGAGCTTGAAGAAGATGAAACTTGTAGAAAATGGGTTCTTGCTTGAGGAAGATGAAGGAAAGCACTCTCAAACCTCTCTAGTTGGTGTTTGGTAGCAACGAAAATGATGAAGAATGGGTAGGAAATGGAACCCTATGTGCCTCTTGCTAATGGAGATGGAATGAAATGAAAGAGATGGGGTTTTTAGCTCCCCCCATGTCTCTTTGACTACCCTATCTGACATCTCTTTTAGCTTGGTTTCCTGCAACATGGCAATGTATACCCTGTTCCTTCTCAAAACCTCCTTGCCCACCAGCCTTTTGGAGACACCCCCCGTCCCCCCAAACCACGAATATTCCACGAAAGGATCTTCATTTGGAATCTGACATGGCCCACTAGTTTTTCCTCCCACTCTTGATGCCACCATGCCCCCTTTCCCCCTCCCTTTTCTTACCTCTGTCATAATTAATGGAACAGCATAAGCCATTTAGCTCTCTCTCCCCCTTCCTCTTAGATTTGTTTTCCTTCGTCCCTTCCTTGTTTTGCTTCTGTCTTCCTTGAACGAATTCTATCAAAGAGTCCCACCCCCCTTCTGACTCTTCCAGGGTCATCTCGATAGCCTTTCCACACTCAGTTACTCTTTCTGGCAGCCAGTGTTCTTCTCTCCCTTGGGTTCCTTGTCGAAGTCCACCAAGTTTTCCTCCCCAAGCTGAAAATCCTAATGGCACCTTTCAATTTTACTGTGGTTGTTTTCCTGAAACCCCCAAATCCCCATTAAAAAATGGCCTACCTGGCTTTTTGTCGAATGTCGAAGCTCTTCTCGGTGAAGTCAGTGACAAGCATTCAGTAGACCTCGCTAAACTAACTTGCATGTGGTGACCATGACGAACTTGGTGTGGCGCTGACCGAGAGCACCTTCTCGCTTGATTTTCTGGCCGCCTCTTGAGAACTGAGATCCATCCCAGAGAGTCAGTCGAAGGAGATCTCACCTGACTGCTACATATTCGCACCTTTCCAACTTCCGCAATCGTCGATTTGTTTCTCTCCTGATGCAGGACAATGCAAGGCTAACATATGGAGTTTAATGAGATCAAAAAAATTATTAACAATTACAATCTGAAATATAAAATTAAATTTAGATTCTACCCCTTTATATAAAATTTTAGTTGATGCTAAGATGAATCTAGGCCTTGTCACAATCCCGCAGTACGAACCCCAAATTAGGATCGGAGGTCTCAATGGAAGAGAATCCCTTCTACTAGCTTAGGGATCAGTTAATTTCCAAGTATATTAAGTGAACATGGTTCAGCCAGATTGGTCCAGGCCCAGATGGGTTCAAGTAGGTTCTGTTGGGCCTAGATGGGCTCGAGTGGTATTGGATCTGGTCTGGAAAAGGATTCAGTGGGCAGGTCTGGGTTGGTGTTTAGTTAGGATTGGTTAAAGGACAGAGAATGGTGGTGGCTGTTTGGTAATTAATGGAGGCTAATATAGTGTTGGTAGGTGGGTGGGATGAAGTCAGCACATAGGGAACAGATCTGACAGGGCAGATCTAGGAGTTTGAAGTGTCGGTTGTAAAGTTCCGGTTGGTATTGGTTATGGAAGATGGTATGGTGACAGTTGTATGGGATTTGGTAGAAGAGGGTCAGCCACTTGGTAGTTTGGAAGGAGGGCTTGACACCTATATGCAAGGCCTAATAAATGTCAGATGAACCAGATCTGTGGGCTGGGCACTTCAGTCATTTGGGTAGGAAACAGGGTGGGTGTCGGCTTGTGTGGAATGGTAGGCTACTGGGGACTAAACTGCGAAGTTGGGTTTTGGGTGAAATGGATTGTAGGAGATAAAGTGGAAAAAAATTGAAACCAACAAAACCTTAATCAAAAGGAGGGAAGGGGAAGAAGATACCTGATTGCACCGGATTCCACCGATGGCTTCCACCAAATCCTTTCCAGGAAGAAGAGAGTTTAGGTACTCCAACCAATAATCTTTCATTCATTCATTACCTCCTAAAAATTGTCTCTACATTGCTTAAATAGATAAACCCTAACCATGAACTTGATCTCAACCGTAGAAAACATTCGAAAAGCTGAGATTAAAACAAATACTTAAAACCTATGGACCCACAACTAAAAACCCTAATCTATAATTAAAATATAACAAATGCATAAACAAAAAACAGGGAATGGGCCCCCTCGATCTTGATCCTCTGTCACCAGTCCCTCCCATGTGGCACATCCCAATGTGGGGCCTTCATGAAATTTGCCACATGAGGTCTTCACCTCGATCATGGATCACATGTTAGATCGAGTCGGATCCAACGGTGGATCTTCATCGGGATTAAAAACCAACGGTGGATATGCATTTGATTTGTGATCCAATGATGAATCTTCATCGGATATACGATCTAACAGCAAGAAATAATCATCTAACCACAAAGAGGCCTACCTTTGTAATTTCATATTCTTCCGTTGGTAGACCTTGAACGGAAGAGCTGTGACGTCCTCATCGTCTCCTCCATCCCGATGTCATTCTGTTCTCCACTGCCGCCTCCTATTGTGGATCTTGAACTATTTGGAGTCTACGCGACATGCTCACCTTGGGCTTCCTCACACAGCGAACAAAGAACGACGACGTTGTTCCTTCTCCCCTTCCTTGGGTAGCAGTTAATCAAACTGTCGGTTGATTCCGCCTCGGAAAGTCCTTCCGTCGCCGATTTGATCATCCGCCTTGGATGGCTCCCTGTTTCTCCATCGAAGTCCTTCTTCCTCATCTCCCTTTTCTTATCTCCCTCTTCTTTTTCGAGCATCCCTTTATTACGCCCTAACTTAAGATAAGGTTGTTTGCTGGACTTGGGCCTACCCAACCCGCCTTGGTCCAACCCATCATCGGTAGCTGAGTCCAAGCCCATACAATCAACTGGGCTCCTATCCTTTAATAGGCCTGATTGGAGAAGGGCGGGCTGTTCAAAATTCAAACCCAAGTTGCTGGCGTCATCGTCTTCTACCTCTCTCCCCACGCACGCCTGCAACAGTAACCCCCCTAGCAAGCTTCGTCTCTCACAACCCTTCATCATTCCCATCCCTACTCTCTTGCCTGCTCTTTTCTTCTTCCACAAGTACCATGAATCTCAAGTCCTCCACCCAAACAGGGACCTGCCTGGGCAAAGTCACCGACTTGTCTAACATTATCATAATCCTGCCAGCTTTCAGATTCTCTTTCTTGATCATCCTTTCATCTACCTCCAAAGTCTAGCCTAAGCAGTCCCCTATTAGCCTGAAAGTACCTTCATGCCATGCCTGGAGAGGCAGGCCTTTGACTGTCACCCAGAGAGGTCTCAGAGGTGTACCCAGTATCTCCATCCATCTCTCCAGGAGAGAAAAAGGGGATGGGTAGCCTCTGGTGGCATACATATGGAGAACCTCCTCAGCCTCTCTTTGTGAATGAAATTGCATCCAAATGACCTGCTCTTCCAGTATTTGAACATTGCATACCCTGTTCCCCGAACATCTGTCCAGCCATTTTTCTACCTCCCTGATGCCATCAAACTGTGCTTTCAGGAATCCCACAAGACTGCAGTGTAGGGATTTTTTTTGCTCTCTTATAACCCATGGCGCCACCCTGACCCCCTTTTTAGTGCCATCTGCCACTAACCATCCTGCTACTTGTCAGTACAGCCTTCCTTTGTTGCCCTCTTCTTCTTTGACTTTTACCCTCTCGGGAAAGCACATCGGAGGAGGCTCTTCTTCCTGCCAGAGGGGTGTAGGCATGGCTCTTTTCTCCAGATCCTTTCTTTCATGTCTGATATGATTTTGATTAGCCATATTTGCCTGGATTTTCCTGCCTCCCCAGGACCTCCCTTCTGCTAGCTCTATTGCTTTCTCTGCTTCTTTGAGGGTTTGGAATCTGACAAATGCGAAGCCTCTCCTGCTGTTGCTTCCCTTGTCAATTGGGATGAACACATCTACTATTCTCCCTGCCCTCCAGAGCATAGCTTCCAGCTCATTTTTGCTAATCTGCTGAGGGAGATTGGAGATGTATATTGAGAATGACTTCTCTCTGAGTTTTCTGGTCTGGTTATGGTAGGGGAGTCCTTTGAGTTCCTACAGCTTTCTCCTCCATTCAGTATATTTTCTGATCTATTGTGGTAGGGGAATGTTCCCAGTTGGTCTCTAGTTGCTCCCTTAAGTTGGAGCATAAATATTGTACATGCCCAACTTGGTAATAGTACTGGAAAGACAATTAACTCATTAGAGTTTAGTAAGGAAACCTTAATCTGCACATTCTGGAGCAGCCAATTTGTCAAAATGAAACTTTTTCTTGCACAAAAGGACAACCCACCTCGATATGCTTTGCTCTTTCTTCTTTGACGATATTGCTAGCTACTTGGTTGTCACAAGGAAGACTCATTGGTAAGAGAAAGACAAACCAACTTCTGCAACATTTGAGTGCAAACCATAAAATTCACTTCCAGCAAGATAGAAAACACAATATTCTACTTCTTTTGTAGTTTTGAGAAGAGTAACACATGGTGTGTACTTGGATCAACAGAAATAATAAGCTAAGAAAAACAGTAAGATTCTCAAATTCTCAACCATACATGGGATCATCTTAGGCTGGTCCTTTAATTTTCCATTTACATACCCAAATTTCCTCCTGCTTTCATTAAACAAGAGAGCAGATCACACCGACGCATGTAATTTCTTCCATTCAACAATACTCTGATAATCCTCATACCAGGGTGTCCAGTGTCCACTATTACTTCCCATGGTTATAGAGTTACTTATTTACTACATAAGAGGAATTAATCGATCAAGTCATACTTAATGACATCTAATAAAGAACTCAAATATTAAGAACAACATAAATACTAGACTGGTTGCTCGTTTTATCAATACTGAAACAACTAAGATAATATTCATGCCTTCAGGTGAAAAGAATACGTCATCATCGTCGTCAAAGCCTTGTGCCAACTATGAGGTGAAAAGAATAAGGAGCAGAAATACCAAGAAATCCAAGTCATAAATGTTAAACCAGAAAATAACCGTCTACCCATTACTTAGAAGATGCACAAGGACTGTTCACATAATCATCCATTCAGTTCCCAAAATATTTAGGACCTCTCACATCCCAATTAGAGAGGCTACCAGTGCATCTCAAACCATAGCAGGGACCTGTTAATGGCTTAATGTCCCACCTGGATAGCTTCAAGGACATGGCAACCCATTCAGCAAGGCCTAGAAGGCCTGATCTCTTTGGCATGGCAATGCTTAGCATCTCACCTGGATGACCGTTCGTGGATGGCATTGTAGTTATATACTATGATGCACGGATACTTCAAAATGGGCAATGTATCGTGTCATATCGTATCCGATACTTCACTTTTTACATGTAAAATCCATGTCCCTGCCATGTCTATAGCGTGTCACTACCGTATCCGTGCCGTATCTGGCCATCATAGGTTATATAATTATAGAAGACCTACAAGTTCACAGAAACCAAAAGCTTCGAACCAAAATTTTCCCCAGAACTTTTGTGAGCCAATAAGGATGCCTCAAGCCATTAATAAATAAATAATTAATTAATTAAGAGATATACATAACCTAATCAAGATATTTAAGCAGTGCAGCACTTTCCTATTGTAACTTCCATCTAACCATATAGTCGCCAACATCAGTGCGATGGTCTACTAATATAATTTAGAAACACAGTTTTGCTCAATTTGACTAACCTGCTTTCCTACCAATTTGATTTTCAAAAAAGAAATAAAGTGATTCAGAAAATAAACATGGAGAGAGAGAGAGAGAGAGAGAGAGAGAGAGAGAGCATAATGACAGAATTTACAACATGTGATCCAAACAGGCAGCTCTTTTGCTCACTGTACTGTCAGCAACATCCCACAGCACTGAAGCTGGGACGGTTGATAAAACAGAGACATCATAAAAAAATACCATGGGGATATTCATGTCATAAAATAAATAAATAAAAAGAGATGTCAAGTTAACCCTGCTTGAGGAGTTGCCCATCTGAGTACGAGATTTTCCATTTGGAAACATAACCAGCATTGAACTCAATTCAGTTCAGTGTTAAGGTATGAACCTGAAAATTTGCAAGAATCATTCTCACAGTCACACTGCACTTTTACAGGAGAAATGATTTGAAAATGCAGAAGACTATGGAACTTCTTGCACATGAGCCATCACCACTCTGAAGTGCATAAATGAGCCTCAACCTAACCACTATACACTGATCAGATTCCCCAAATCATCCACATCCAATCAAAGAATACAGTTAAGATAAAAATATAATGGTCGAAATTCAACATAGAAAAATACCCAGTTTTAGAGTCCAATCCATTAAATCTGACTTTCATACTATGTCCTTGGGGGACTAAGATTTAGGCATTTTAGACTGATTTACCTCCATAATGTGTGTGCAATGAACAAATAATTCCTCTGCCAATTTGGATGAAGGAACTGACAACTAACATAGGGTACTTATGGGCTGGGCCAACCCAAGCTGAGCTGTCTATTTTTAAGCCTGTATGCTGTGCCTGGGCCTAGTCTTCTGTCCTAATTATTAAAGCATCCAGGCCTGGGCCTATATGTGATTAAAGTCCATACCAGGCATGTCCCTACATTTTTAACACAAAGGGTGTATGTACTGTGGATATGGGCTGGTCCTGGGCCTGAGTTCAGGATCGAAGGCTGAATCTGAGTAAAATATTAGGCCTAGTAATTAAATGGGACAGGGTTGGAAAGCTTTGGGGTGGCTCAACATCGCCCATGACCACCCCAAGACTAAGGTACATGTGTTCTCTTTGGATAGTGAATGTTTTAAAGTACAAAAACTGCACTTAAGAGAGTTGCTGCATGAAAATGAACAAGCAAGGTGTTGACCCTCCAATTAGACTTAAATATGTACTGCAATAAATACATGAAAAGATGCTGTACAAATATTTCATGGAGATTTCATCTAATACCATACCTCTAATGAACATTTTATGGCATAAACAGCCTTGTTCTGAATCCTTAACAAATAATAAATCATTTATATACTAACATAAATGAGGCTGCCATCCAAAAATTTATGGCAAGATTGATTCCCAACTTACGGTTTGGCATATACAGGCATGGGACTGTAGTATCATTCTAAAGAGGATCCTGCAGATTGTCTTCAGCAAGATCAGACTGCGACCGGCTAGGTATGGTAGATGGGGACCACTGATCTGGGACCAAAATAAAGTAAGCAGACATTGCTTTCCTGAACCGCTTCTTATATTGTACGGGTGAAATCACCGTAGGGGTCGAGTTCTTAGGCCCACCCAGGATTCCAGATGCTTTCACCCATGTCTCAAGGTGCTTATCCCATGTGTATTGCCTCATGAAATCAATAATCCCCAGAACCAGCTCATGCTTCTCCTCGTCCACTCCCACCAGCAGTGAATAATCCATTACATCGATTGACTGCAGCACCATTGTAAACAAAGTTGAGTGAACTTATTTGTTGTTTTTTTAATTAATCTTTGCCTTTTGGGGTTTTATTGTTATGATAAATAAAAAAAGACTGTCTTTTCTTTTCTTACTGTATTCTGTTATATTTTCTTGCAACTTTTATGAGTGTGGTGCACAGTTGATTTCAACAAGGGTGTGGAAATGATTTCACATATCCATTCGCATATAGGTCCAGAGACAGGCACATATACCCCACTTTGGATGGCTTCACCATGGACTCATCCCTGAGCCAACTAGGGCAAGACAGCCCCAAAACAGAGTCCCACAGGCCCACCTAGGCCCAAGTCCCGCTCAGTTACTAAACGGCCCTGCTTTAGAGCCTGGGCATGTTACATTGGGCACATGTCTACACCCACTCCCAGTACAGTGGGCTAAGACAGACCGTACCCAGATCTGGGTCCATTGTGACCCTTACACAGAAGCCCTTAGGTTGTGCGAGATGTGGCCATCATCCGTGGTCCAGACTGTTAACCTAAGAAGCCTATGGAAAAAGGGATGCCCATTAAAAGTTTAGTTTGAATATCATAGCCATCAGAATTTTGAGATTTCACTATTGAAAGTGAAAGATAGCCGCATTTTTTTAGTATCCATTAACTAGAGAACAGTAAGAATTGTCCCATCAATAAGATTTAGTGTTAAACTCTGATTTGTGCAATTGAGCCATCGGATCAACAATACGGATACCAATCATGAAACACAAATGCAGCCCAAAGACATCATATGTATTCCTCAAACTAATGAAAGATCATTAAATTCTGATTTCTTTTCCTTCCGTGATCAACTATAAATTCTTCTTTCTCTAGGGATTTGAATGTTGATAAAACTTATCAGTGACAGTTCCATCATTTCCTACCAACCCTAGTAGCATGAAGATTTTCTGCATTAAATAAGAGTCAAAGGTATACCAACTAAAGTCATGGTGCAATTGATATCCTCATGAGCATCAATAGCATTAGGGATGTTTTTATACTTACCGCAAGAAAAGAAGTGTCGTTCCAGACAGCTCTCTCCAACAATCTTTTCCCCTTATTCCCGACAAAAATTGGAGAAGTTGGCATTGCTTCGATCAGGTTCTGATCTAAAAGAACTTTATTAGATCCACTTGAATCTGGATTATACCGTGATCGGGAAGATCCCTTGAGGTCATAAAGCCGCCTTATGTTTCGTCCAAACAAAAGATTCTCCATAACGAGAAGATTCATCCTCGACTCTTTCCCGCCTTTAAGATGCTTTGATGTAACCTTTTCCAACCACGTCAGCCAGAAGAAAATAAGAAAGTTAAGTTTGATGCAGCAGTGGATATCAAAAAGCGAATGCAAAAAACATTGAGGCTTAGACTGTTATCAATATTCTCACATTGTTAAAGTCCATTTCCTTTTTAATTTTTTTTCTTTTTGAAATCTCTTTGGATGGAGAGGTACAAGTACAACCACCACCAGTACTATTATTTCCAAGGTTATACAAATCAAAACTCAGGGGACAACTTGGTTCACCCTTGAGTCTAGCCAACTCTGCCCAAAAGCTTTTATAAATATGAAAAAATAGCACAAAATATAATAAAATAGAAAATTATTTTTTATGAATCTAGGATATTAATACTTACTATGCCTTAATAATAATAATAAGTAGAACTAGGTACCCATGTTCATATTTCACTCATTCAGATAAATAGTCAACTCCACCATCTTTGAATGCCTAGATCTTCCAAAAAAAAAAAAAATTGGTTTGGATGTCCAGAATCAATGCAAAATGCCCTAAGAACAACTCAAAGCTTCTCCCAACAGAAAATTGGGACATTAGTGAGTTTGTAGTTGAAATGTGATTTAGTGACAAAACTCTAACTGAGCCAAATCAACGAGACCAAGCGCCAGAACAGAGAGCACACTTGGATTTTGATTCCTAAAAAGCTTGATCACAGTCGACACAAGACCAAAAGTATAGATAACATTCAACTAGTGTTAAACTGAAAATTGAAAAAGCAAAAAAAATTTATCCCAGTGAGTTTAGATTAAAACTCAAAAAGTCTAGTTTCAACAATTTTGAGACAATTTACTTTTTTTTTTTTTTAATTCGGTTCAGAGTTATGCCATCCTCTCACTTACAAGATCTCAGGAAACATAATTTACTTTCTGCATTATCAACTTCTAAATTTTATTGTCCAGAAGTAAAATTTAACGTGGACCACATGGTCAATCAGGTTTTTTGCTTTTCATTTTATTGAAAATCTGAAAGAGTGACAATTTGTACCTGATAAATTCCAAGTATCTTAGCCAGGCATGTCGGACTTCTGGTATCAATCGAGTCAGAAAGGTAGTTAAAATATGCTGGAGCAAACTTGACAAAAGATTCCAGCTCAGTCTTTGTGACCTGTTTGATGATAAACCGATCATCCAAGGTTTTTGCAAAAAAGACGTTGCTCTTCCCACCTTGCGCCCCCCATTTCTTACAACGACTAAGAGACCTTACAAAATCAAGCTCAGACGGGCAGGAAGCTCGCCTTAAAGCATCAAAACGCTTAGCATAGTAGCAAGTAACTGTATATTTAACCTTCCCCAGTGGACTATTCTCGTCTGTGAATGAAACTTTGACATGCAAATCTTTTGTATACAAGAGAGGGTCCAAGACCAATGAACTTCTGCTCCCGGACAAAGATAAAATGCTGTCCCCTGTCAACCCCATACTCTTAAAAGATTCAGAGATACTCTCATCAAATGACTGAAAAGAGTGAAAACTACCTATATCAGAAAATGACAAAGAAAATAAAGAATCCATTGAATCCTTTGGTTTCTTCCTCTCATGCAACATCTGACAATGATAGTCTTTCGAAATCAGTGCATGAGAAATAATGCTGGTTGGTTCATCATCATATATAGGCACAACAGTCTCACTGATACCAACTGGCAGCCGCAGGCGTGCCCCACTTTGACATTCTAACTCCCGAAATGACGACACATACACAGGGTTGTACTCGCCAAGGGCCTCGAAAGTCAGAGCACTGCCATGTAAACTCTCATTGGAAGCACAGTAAAAGGTCAGGACTGCAGTCCAGTTTGTGAGGGCACCCACACGGTCACTCCCCTTAATTGGCATGACAGTTACAGAGCTTGCCTCCGCTTCCTCTTTGATATTGCATGAATTTCCTTCAGTATCATGCATCAACGCTTCAGCTTCTGACATGACTGGTGAATTGAATATGGGTGCATTAGAAATCCTTGAGCCATTTTCTAGTCTCACTACATTCCCAGCAAGATTTTTGCCCGTCCAAACTGCATCCAAGGTGTGTGACAAATTCTCCATAGTCGGAAATTGACTGTCTGAAAAGGATCTATGGACAACAGCACCTGATTCAAGAGGTTGAGTGTGATCGCTGGCATTCATGCTAGTAGAAATAGAAGCCCTGCTTTCCAGTTCGTTAATAAGATGTTTCTCAACATTTCCTACCTGAATGACTGAACAATAGATCGCTTTCTGGGATTCATCCAATTTGAAATCAGGAGGAAGAGACTGGGAATTGGAAAAGTTACCATGTGCCTTATAAGAGGAATTACTCTCCACTGGCTTCTCAATAGAATCAGGCTTCCCCTGTTTTGGTATAGAGCTAATTAGTTCCAGGTGAAGGCAATTGTCCAAATCCGCAGCAAGGATCAAGCAACGGTCCCATGCATATGAATTGGCAAGTAACTGCCTCCGTAAACGATTAATCTCAAGAATGTCAATGAGAGGTTGTCCCTTCGTGGCTTCCTTTTTAAGTGCTTTCTGAAGAGACCCCTGAATCACTCAAGATGTCAATTGGAGACGACAACGACGACGATAAGAAGACAAAAAGGTGTTGAATTTGGTGGAAATTGACAAAAAGGGAAAAAAAAAAAAGGAAAATTAGTTGGAGGAAGTTAAAAATAAGGAAAAATGGGTTCATGCACGGTAGCATCTATGCAGTTAGTTAAGTCTTCCAAGTCACTACATACAAAGCCCATGGACTGGTGATACAGACTCTTGATCTGCTAGGTCGATCACAGATGAAAATAAGCCCAAATATTCTAAAATGAGAATATAACCATCCGATATTCAACATTTATCCAGACCATCAATGTCTTTCTATTCTAGTTTGCATTTCTTTAGGCCACTGAAGAGTTTAGCTCTTTCAATCTTGAAGATTTTCAGGACATTATCCACCATATGCCCATTTTATCAACAGTATGGATCATTGCACAACTACCTGCTTGTATGCAACTTGGTACCAAAAAACATAAAGTTCCACACAAAGAAAGCCATGTTGTCACCTCAAATTTTGTTTTCTCCATTTGCAGGACTGTTTCTAGTTCTGCAATGCGACGTCTTGATTCCAACGATTCAATTCTGCCAACTGACCCGGTGCCTAATATCTTCTCTGTGATTTGGCATAATGCATCAACTACTTCGGCAAAAACAAGTTCTGCCTTGTCAGCAACCTGTAATATAGGATTTGCATTAATTAGGCCACAAGTGATGGGAACTTCAAACGTGCAAGAACTTTAGCAACCCAAAGTTTGTCATCAAATCAAACCTCATCTGCTTCTTTCTGTATCCAGTCCTGATACTGGTAGTTGAAATCTAGTTTGGGTGGCGGGAGATAAACTGAGTGAACATCAACAGATGCATACTGAAAGCAAGCGACCATTTTCCCAAATCTGCCCATGTAAGCACAGAAAGATTGAGAGAGAGAGAGAGAGAGAAAGAGAGAGAATAGACGGTATTGCTCGCTTCATTTCCCATGCACTATCAGTAGCTGCCTTCATACATGTGGCACAAGTGTATGAGATGCAAACCATTCATCCAGCATGCACTTCCATGGAAGGACTAAGGCCCAAAAACAAAAAAGAGGAAAGAGAGAAAACCAATTTACTAGAGATAGGAAAAGAGTGGATGGTTGATTAAATAATGGTTCAAGGTCTTTTTTTTTTTTTTTAACTTAGCCATCCTCTCTCCTTCAAAAGACATCCGATGTATGTGCAGGATTGTCTAATTGATATGATTTTAGTTACTAATAATCCAATTTATGTGCATGATTGTTTCAAAACTTCGCTGAGTCCAAGTAAACTTGGCTGAGTTGAGTCAGATTCAACCACCAATGACTAACGAGTCGAGTCCTGAGGGACCTGGATGATTCTTATGGGACCTGGCTGATTCCTTTTGCATATCAGCCAAGCCAGCACTATTGGACTCAGTGGACAGAGGAGCCGTTGAGTTGGCCAAGTCCTATCAGAATTTTGTGCATGATTTGGTTGAAAGGTTGTGGAGGCGCATCTTGCCGATATGGCTCATCCCCTTATCCAAGTTTTAAAACCTTGAGTACATGGATGAGCTTAAAGGGAAAAAACCAACAAATACGGTGTTGCGGAGAGAGAGAGAGAGAGAGAGAGAGAGAGACCCATAGAACCGAAGACAGTCTCGATGTAGTGAATGGCCACAGCTAGCCACCCTGCTTGCAGCGGCATGATCTGAAAAGCTGAGTTCCAAAAATTTACCAAAAGATAGACCCCAAGCAGCATCAGACATCACTACTCTTCTAGTCGCTGGTGGGAAGCCACTTGCCCGAGGACATTGCAGGCACCTATGCCACATCCAGATCTTACCTTCACGCTCCCCTGGCAAGAGAAACTCTGGCAGCATTTTGACAGAGATGGTGAGACTTCCTTGTTGATGAGTATAACAATGAACATGCGCTTCTCCCGGCATCTCACACAATCGGCATCGGAAGCTCTGGCAAAAGCAAGTAAGCAACTAGTGTTATCAACCTTGGGATGATATAGACAATGAAGGCCTCAGGTACTGGTATTAACAGAAGCCAGTCACTGGCCTATGATATATAATAAAGATGAAATTACAGCATCACTCTCAACAAAGGTGAAAATTAAATGGATAAGGTCTCAGTCAAGAAGATTTTTAGGCATTCCGTAATGACCATAGGCCCCATCAGATAAATGGTGGATCCCCACTTGTGTGGAGTGGGTGAATAAGGACCATTAAACTCTTATGAGGGAAAACAAGCAGTAATAAATAATAAATAACCTTACCTGGTCAAATAAAGTATCTCGTAAAAACCGCCCCAAGGGTTTGTCAAAGCTGCCATAGTATTTGATGCGCAATAGATGTGCACGCTCACATACAGTCCCTTTCCACACACATCGGGTGGACAAAGAAACCAGAATGCTCTGATGATCAGAAGGAGATGGAGGAAACTCTTCTTTGCTCAATGCGTGATCATTGCAACAGTTATCTTGATGAAAGGAGCTCATATCAGAAGAATACTGTTGGCCTTCCATCATCTTCCGATCATTTATCTGGTTATAGTTAGCCAAAACTCCTCCATCTGAGGGCACCTGAATACCATAGTCATTATTGAGCGTCCTACAATTGTCTACATAAGGCTCAAAATCAACTCTATTTTGCTTCTCAACTGCGCAATATGGAGATGGCAGGTGAGCACTAAAAAGAGGAGAGACATGATCCAAGCATACCATGTCAGCAGCATGTGGTCTCAGGAACTGGGAGCCATTCTCAGCAGGTAGTTGTTTAAGGTCAACAAATAAAGCACTAGTTTCTGTTAGCTGAGCATGTGGACCATTAGATGTATGTGGTGTTATCGCCACATCCATTTTACTGATGAATGGGTTGATAGGCTGCATTGACAGGTCTGATACACAGACACTGCTGGGACTTTGGATGTCCAATTGTGGCTTGCCTCCAGTAGCTGGAACTGTGAAACCAGGTATTGTAGAGATGGACTTATCGGTACAGGAGGGTTTAATGGGCATTGCAACTGTTATTGGGGATTTCAGGGGAAGTTCTGGAAGAGAGGCACCTTCATCTGCAAGAAAACATGTCTCCAGAGCCAAGTGATAGGCTGCAAAGATCCCATATTGAAGAACATGTTTCACCTTCTTCAGCTCATCACCATTAGCACCCTTGAGCAAAACCTGAGACAGATCCATAAAAAGGATGCGTAAGATACTGATTATAGAAATTTGTTTCCAAGAAGTTGGGTGAACAAATACATGCTGCTCTGAGTCTGACAGAAGATTCACAGGAATGGATGTGATTCCTAAAACAAAGAAGATGGGATAATCGATATAAATTACAGAAGAGGAACCAGGAAATATATAATGATCAATTGAACCATCTGCTTGCCACACAAATTATGCATATGAGGCCCATTTTGGGGATTCAGAAATTTCATACACCCTAAAATGATGGGAGATGGCCTAAAATATTTCCCATGACTGACCGTAACAATCCAAATTTGTATTCATTCAGGGCCTGTTTCTTTTATGTAATTGAATGCCGAGGATTATATTTCTATAAGCGGTTAAAAATGATGAACCAAAGGTGAATATCAAAAAGTGATCACCAAATAACCCCTGCTTTAGTGAAATTGAATCGAGGGAAGATGGGAAATGAAACCAACCATCACCATATTTATTCAATACCTAGTAAAGTTAAATATCCTTCCTTGCTCACCTCATATCCTTCACCCCTTACATCTTTAATAATCCTTCTGTGGAGCTCAATTGACCATGAATTCCTATGTATTCTAAAAAAAAACAAAAAGGCACTAAATGTAAACCCATGGATATTGTTGTCACCCATCAGATACAATAAGAGAGATTTGAGCACAACCCAACTTGTATGGACCCTTGCAAACTAAAAGCTCAGTACGGGATTAAGGGCGGGAACACATGTACCATTGCTGGTAAAAAAAAAAAAAAAAACAAAAACAAAGCAAAATTCCTCAACTAAAATGTGGAGATAATATGGCTTACATATAATAGAACCATGTGTAACCATTTAAATACACAATGCAGATACACTAACCACAATGATCATTAAGATCTTGTAGTCTAAATCCTACGATCAATGCAGCGGAATATGAGGACCACCTAATGGAATATGGGTGCTGCCTGTACTCATTTGATATATTTTTTTCAACTCAAGCAAGATACAAAATAAACCAAGGAAGAAAATGCATGCCAAGTTAATCTATATAGGAGCCAATTATCATTAATTTAGACTCCCGTTGCCATTTATTTACGCAAATTTAAAGAAAAGTCAGACAAGTACTATTGTAGTTTGTATTTGGAATTTAAAAATTGGGCTCTTTTGGCCAAATAGTGGTGGAGAATTCGTAGTCAGGTTTCATCGTCGTCGTCGTCGTCGTCATCATCATCAAAGCCTTGCCCCAACTATGTTGGGGTCGGCTACATAAATTCTATTTCTCCATTCTGATCTATCTTGAGTCAAATCCTTTGATAAGTTGCATTTCTTCAAATTTATTTTTACTACCTCAATCCACGTCCTCTCCGGCCTGTCCCTTCCCCTTGGTGGGTCAACCTGCATAGCCAACTTTTCCTTACCATTGCCCTAGCACAAGTAAAAGGGGAGGGCTGCGTTAGGTAGGTTGACAGCCAGCATAAAATTGTGTCACAGCCCAAACATGAATTATGAGATGAAGTCCTAGTCAGGTTTGTGGGGAAATATTTTGAGGGTTGGGAATTTGTCTTCTGTGGAAAAGGAGGTGGGTGGCGTGGTTGTTTGTTGTTGTGAATTCAAAGTTGGGGAGGGAAGTCTAGTCCGGTTTTGGGTTAATGATTGGGAAGGTGGATGTGTTGTGGATTCAAAGTGTGAGAGCGAATTCATGTGGGTGGGCCTTTTGTCTTTGCCATTTCCAAGGTTGTTCGGGTGCTGGTCAATAAGTGGGCTTCATTTAAAGATTCTTATGTGTGAGAGGGGTATTTTGTATTTTAGGAGTTCTGCATTGGTCTGAGGGTTCTGAGTTTGGGTCCTTGGTGAGTCTTCTCTCTAACGTTTTCATTGTAAGAACGTAGCCGATACTCACATCTAGAAGCTTTATCCTTGTAGGCCATTTTCTTGTAAGTCCTTCTCTAAGGACTTTGAGGTTACGCCAGGAGTCAAAGTCAGTTCTTCATCGGCTTGGCAGGGTTCGTCTCCACCTAGGGTTGAGGCTTTTTCTTCGCCTGCAATCTCAAGGAAAGTTTCTATGGGAGATAATCATATGAGGAGAGGCTTGATTTCAAAGGATATTACAGTGTGTAACGTGTGGGAAAGGAAAGAGAGACAGTTGACCATTTGTTCGTGCATTGCGAGTTTTCTCATTCCTTGTGGTGTAGGCTTCTAGCATGACACAGTATTCCTTCGTGCAGCTCGAGGTCGTTGGTGGGGATGATTCAAGAGTGGAGGTGTTCTAGTTTTTTCAAGTGTGGGTTGGTTCTTTAGAGCATGGTTTAAAAAATAGGCCGAATCCGAGTCGACTCGGATTCGACACATACCGAGTCGGGTAGTATGGGACTCGGACTCGAATCATGTGACTCGGCCGAGTCCTAATGCGACTTGGTTGAGTCCCATGGGACCCATGCAACTCGGCGAGTCGACTCGGACTCAACCATGAAAGAGTCGGTCCCGAGTCCGGTTTTTTAAACCTTGCTTTGGAGACTTATCCCTTTTGTTATTTTATGGCCAATGTAGAAAGAGAGAAATGATAGTGTTAAAAAAATCTTCATCGTTTGTCAATGAATTGTCGCTTTTGGTGGTGGTAAGAATTGCAAAATGGGCCTCCTTCAAGAGTAAATTTAACAACTTAAGAATAGATGGTTTGTTGTATAATTGACAGGCTTCTTTATCTAGTGGGGTTAGGAATGTGAAAAAGTTAGTTTCTTGGGCTCCCCCTACTACAGGTGTATTAAAACGGATGCAGTGCTTAGGGAAAACCCGGTCTGGCCGGGGGGGGGTGGGGGTGTCGTAAGCAACTGTGTTGGTGATGTTCTTGAAGATTGCAGTTTTGTCCAGAGTCTAACAATTCAAATTTTGGTTTCTTCTTTTGAATCAAGGTTAGTGGTTGAAAGCGATTCTCTTAATATTATTTCGTGGGTGTCGTCTTCTACTGTGCTTGCTTGGAGATATCAGTTTAACTTGAATGAGATTTGAGCTCTGTCATCCTTGATTCAAGTGGTTTTTCGTCATGTTGGGCAATTGGCCAATGGATTTGCAGACGCATTAGAAAAACATGGTGACGGGGACATCAATCCCAAGTATTCCAAGGTCTATCAGTGACAGCACCGTAAGAAGAAAGTTGCATATCAAGCTTCTTTGTGGATGGATCAGCCTCTCATAGGCTTTAACCCATCAAGATCACAAAGATCCACCATTAGATATGTTTTCTGAAGAAGATCCGCCGTTTGATCTGAGTTTTTTATTTAGGCCTTTTAAAAGTTGTCAGTTCAAATCTGAAATTGAACCATAATTTGCAAAATTCCCCAAATTATCAACTAGTAATCACTTGAGCCAAGCTACCATCAAATCCGCAAAGGGCACTGCAAATCTACTTGTGTCATGATTCCTAGACAACGTGGAAGTCCTAACCTTCTATTGGATCCATCTTCAATTAATTGAAGATCTCATTGCAGGATTGTGACAAGCCTTGGATCACCGTTAATTGCTTGATGAATTTTACATTGAATGGTGTGCCTGGCTAAAATTTTTGTGATTTAATTATAACTGTTAATTAATTTCTTGATCTCAAAATCACATCGTTTAGGCTAGTCATCCCCATCCTGCATCACAAGGGGTGGATAGGTCCTGCAATTTGGTTGCTTTCACTATAGAATATGTTTTTTTTTTCTTTTTCTTTTTTTTGGCATAACGCTTGTATACAATTGCGGCGCCCCATCTAGTTTTTTGGGGTGAGATTGGTTGTAATCTTTTCTTCCTACTTTAATATAATTCATTTTTACAAATATATATATATGGGGGGTATTCAAGTGAGGGATTCCCTCACCATGTGGTGAGGGACTCCCTTTTTGGGGAGGTTTCAAGTACAAAAGGGTGTACTCCCTTCAAGTACAAAAGCCCTTTTGTACTTGAAACCTCCCCAAAAAGGGGAGTCCCTCACCACACATGGTGAGTGAATCCCTCATTTGAATATTTTCCTATATATATATATATATTGTAGCTGATATAATGTCATGAAAAGAGCTTCAAAAAGGGTCAGTAAAACTACATTTTCATATTTGAACAAACAACCTACAGTCGGCCACTGTGGCCATGTTTATCAAAAACATTGTCAATTATCTGATTTCTAAATGCCAAAACCCCGTCAGTTTGGACCATGGTTTTAAAAACCGGCCGATACCGGTTCATATTGGATACCGAGCCGATATCTCACTGAGATATCGGTCTCGGTTTTTTTCTTCATTATCTCGGCCGAGATGAACTTCATCTCGGATTTTTCAATATCTCGGCCGATATTTTGAAAATATCGGCCGAGATAGCGGTATCATGTGTTTTTTTTTTTTTTTATTTTATAGATGAAGCATAGATGTTTGTCACTTACTCACTTGTGTTGTTTTCTTCATTTAGAAGTTAGATCTACATACTTTCATGCTAGATCTACTCATACACATGATTTTGAACTTTTTTTTCAATTTTTTTTATTTTCGGATTTTTTAATATTTGAATTATAATATATCATTTTTTGGGGATTTCATCATAAATATGTTGTTTTAATGATTCATGATCATTGTATGGTGTGTAAATAATTGATCTACATACTTTTATGTTAGATCTATATATTTAGGATTTTGAAAATGATTTTATTAATTTTTGTTTTCCAAAAAGTAATTGTTGTTACTTGTTAGGATATTTGTGATACCAAAGGCTTAATGGCTTATTAATAGTGTGTAGATGATAGATCTACATCTACTCATAGTCATAAACATGATTTAGATTTTTATTTTTCAATTATAATATATCATTTTTTGGGGGATTTCATCATAAATATCATTTTTCAGGTAAACCATGAACATTTTGATGCCCAAGTGCTTTATGATTTATCTATCTCAGTCACTAACTCACTATCTCATTCACTAATCTTCAGGGTCTTGAATTTCACAACTTTATTTGATGACTAAGTTAGTATTACATGATAATTGATATGTTATCTTTATCTTCTTATATTTGACACTAATAAATTGATCATGAGCATCTATAATGTTTGCATTATATGAAATACTGAAAAAGCCAGTGAACTGCGACACAGATAGGACTCATAACTTAAGGTGACCGAGATTTTGATTTATTGTTGTTATTAATGGAAAAAAATATTGTTTTCCAGCATTTTCTAATATTCTGGATTTTTTGGATATTTTTGTGAATTTTTTTGGATTAAAAAAAAGTTCATACCGCGATGACCGCGACGGACCGATATCCGCGACTGATACCGATATCATATCGGTTTTTCGGCTCGGCCGATACCGCGACCGAGACCGAGATTTTGAACCATGGTTTGGACTGATACACCATATTCAGAAGATTATTTTAATGTTTTAGCACTTTAGGGCCTCAAGAAACCAGGAATATGAAAATATCAAGAGATATGGCATTCAGTATTAATACAAAAAAATTCTTCAAATGTTAAAACGTTAAAAAGATTTTTTTTTTTTTCTAATAAAAATGAAAAATAATTAAAAATAAAAAAGTAGTCCATCCATGTTTCCATTCATAGCAATATAAATACAATGACAAATAAGCCCATCAATTATACCAAGACCATCAAGAAATATATTAATATATAATAACTGACATACGTAAATAGTTAAAAATGCTTAAGGTATCAATATATATTTATTTTTTGTTATATTTAAATAAAAATATAAAAAGTAAAAATAAAAATCCAAACCATCAATCTTACATAGGAGAATATCTCTTAAAGTTAAGAAAGTGTTCGTGAAGGAGAAAAAAAGAAATAAAGACTAAAATAAAACGAATAAGATAGAAACAAGCCTCGTCGAACGCTTTAATCAAATGCATGTTCTTTATTCATCTTTAAAACCTGCCCAAAGCTATAAAAATTCTTAAGAGGTTTCGTTAACTACTAAATAACCTTTTAAAAAGTAAAAATGGTAAAAGAGAGAAAAAAAATAAAAGATTATTAATATTAACTTATTGGTTGTAGCGATTCTTGCTCCACCAAATCATTTGAATCATAAGAATCGATGAAACAAGTATCAAATCATAAGTTTCATACCTAATTCCTAAGATTCATATGTGAATGGAATCCATTGCATAGATACAAATCATTTTACATAGGATTTGGGATACAAATCGTAGGATTCTAATAACTATGCTAATCAGTATCTCAAATAGACAAATTCAGGCACTGGTTTACATCACGCAAAGACATTCACATGATTTTAATCATTTGACAGTGAAGATTTTTGGACACTCCACACAAGATAATCCCAACTACCTATTATACAAATGATTTGGATCGACCAAATGTGGCTCCACGTGTAACTTTATGAGGCATGTGAAACAATATGATTAAACATTGTACATTTTGTCATGGATAGAATCCAGACAAACCACCAGGAAGGACTAAATAGTAAATCCCAAAACAAAAAAATTTAGAGGAAATCAGAAAAGTTATTGAACTTACGGTACAACCCAATGGCTTGGGGCAGCCATCAAAAAACATCATGGTCTTCACCAATTTCTTCCCACCTTGCCCAGCACTTCCGTGCTCTTCAAGAAACTTCTGCACATGGAACATTTCACAATGTCCAAGCTTCTGTGATGACAGATGATCAATTGAAGGGACAATCTGTGCACCCGTACAGCGAGCAATACGCTCCAAAAGTGGGAACTTCATATTAAGAACGAGTGATATGTCTTTTGCAAGCAGGTATTCTTGGGCATGACGAGAGACGGATTTCTCTACCAAAAGGATGTCAGGCTGATGGGCATCTATCTTTGCAACTGCCATCTTAAGATGATCCATCTCCTGAAAGAGATTCCAAATAATTAAACACAGACACAAACAGAGACAGAGACAGAGACAGAGACACAGAAGACAGAGAGAGAGAGAGAGAGAGAGAGAGAGAGACACACACACACAGAGATCAGAAAGGGATCAACAGACCTGCTGGAGTAAAGTATCAAAACTTGATAGGTTATTTGCAACACGCTGGTATTCAAGAGCCCCTCCAAGTATCAGGAAACGGGGGCTTTTTATCATTGATGTCATACGCCTGTGTGCAACGTTCTTCTTGCAAACAACTCCTTTGATCACCATACTAAGAAAAAAGGGGACAACAGATTCTCAGTGGAGGGAAAATTAAAAAAATGCAACTAGAACTAAAGTTGCAATAATAGCTTATGCAAACATAAGGTGGAGATCCAAAGCTTTAATCTAACCATGTAATGTCGACGAGTAATATGTCAAAGCAACAATTAAAATTGTTTGCAATGTACTGCATGATGCTAAATTGGGAGAGATCTTTTGCGGCCAGTAATATATGATTAAGCGAGCCCCAATCAGATAATCAAAACTATATGCCATGTAGCTTACAAAACATAAATTTAATGAGGGCTAAATGAGATAGCAGAATTGTCCAGATCATTAACAAGAAAGCGCTGATTGATAAAGATTCAAGATTTGGATGTTAGGACCACAAATTTAGCTGGAGTTCAAGGTAACTCCATGATAGAGCCCACAAGCTAAGCAGTATGGATAATAAAATGAAGTTGGAATCAGACATACAATAAGGAGGACCAAAAAAATGGATATCATGGGATAATTGGATATTCTCTCCGTACATAAGTCAAGAATTTGAGGAACATTAAAACTAATAACCAAACGTAGATCTTTAAGTACTAACAATAGCAACAACAATCAACAACAATTATAAGGGGTTGTTACTTCTTTAACTCGTTTGGTCATTACTGTTTTAAAGGTCTTTTCCATCAAATTTCCATTTTTGATGGATCTTCATTAGCAAGGGATCATCTCATTTTGCCGGTGTCTCCGTGCGAAACAAAACTTTGAAAGGAAACATAAAAACTCTCGATGAGAGAAAATCAGAAAAACAGCTACCCCCTCTCTGAAAATCAGCAGGGCCCATCAAACCAGGAAACTCAAAAAAAATGAAAAGAAAAAGAAAAACGATAACAGCATTTTCAAAACCTTCAATGACTAAAGGACTCAAAGACAGTTAACCAGACCTGTCACTCCGACACCCACAAGCTAGGCATTTAACTTTCACATAACCACCAGGATCCATCCCTCCTCCTTTACTCATGTCTGGCTTAAGGAGAGTAGCAGCCTCCCATGACAAAGATGTAACTATATCCAACCAACTCTCCTTGTCTCCTTCGCCTGCAAAAAGATTCTCAGCCAGCAAAAGTTGAGAAACCAAAGCCCTAAAATGGCCATCAACCACATGCTTCATGGCCTTTCTATGCTCATCACCTGATCGGTCCCTACTTTGGTACTCCCCAGTACCGAAGCTGCTTGAAGAGCGTAAAGTCTTCCACTCTCCTGCAGCACCGTCATCATCATCATCAAACAGAACAGCATCATGATCGTCCTCCTCATCTTCTGGCTCGGGAGGTAGCCACAAAAGGCCGTTATTTTCAAAATCTACCGGCTCAGTAGCATTTGTACTTTCTACACGATGTATAGGGGAACCATCATCACACTTATCACCATTATCATGTCCTGCTTCTTCCTCTATCTTTTCAGCTTGTACCAAAGCTTGTGAGTCTTGACTCTCAGGTCTTGAATAGGTCAGATCCTTAGCATCAATGCTACCTTCAGAAGGATGCACTTCATGCAATCTATACCTTTGGTCAATATGATCAAACTCAAATGGGCCATAGTAATCAGATGGATGAAATTGCCTGAATTCAGAATCTGAACAATACATATAATATCCATCATCCTCGTCGTCACTCCTGTGACAACAAAAATAAAATCGATAAGTAAAAGAACAAACACCAAATCACTAAAACAACAAGATCATCTCAACAACAAACAATAAAAAGAAAATAACAGAAAATCCAATCATCATGAACATGGGTTGGTGTCAAAAGTGGACAGTACATTAGAAGAGGGAACCCCAAGATGACAACAAACTGATATGTCTGTAAACATACTTTACATGTAGAGCTCAGAAAGATGCACACGTGTGGATGAAGGCCAAATCACAAACCGGTTAAATATTTTTGCAGAAGGGATGGGGGAAGCAATTTGCTGTTTTTCTTCCTTGTCCACCTCAAATCGGTATCATCACATGTCATCCATATTTGAGAGAGAGAGACTATCAAAACAGGCCCCGGCAAATGTGAATGGTCATCCACGTGGATCCCCACATGGTTTGCAAATTGCAAATGTAGATTGCATGTAGGACCCACCTGAGCACATCTGCAAGCCTTGTGTGGCACACCTTTGACCCATCCAACCCTTCACTCACAACACACCACCATCCAACCCTTCACTCACAACACACCACCATCCACCCCACCTATGGATGTATTCACATTCACCCCAATTTGAAACTCATCTAAACTTTATTCACCGTTCAATTGAATCTCAAAACATTAAAAAAAAAAAAAAATTTGCATAGTAAAAGAACTGTTATTCTTATGATGATTTTTTGAAGCCAATTTCTCCGCAATCCCGATCCACGATGATACCTTTACACTCCCCACTCCTCTTCTGATCGGCATGCACTCATGTGGGTCACACAAGGACAGAGCATTAGAAAACTTACGTGCATATAGAAGTTTATTCATGTACAGAATTAGAATGTTCTGTCATACAAAACAAAAGGAAAAAGATGCAATCATACCTGTTAATACAAAACCCAAACTGATTAGGAGATGGTTCTTCCATTTCAGCAACAGAATTCATGTTCCTTACTGATGCTGGAACTTCTTGATTAAGAGAACCGGGTTCCATTTCAGGAGACTGAACCGGACTAAAACAGGAACTGTATTGCACGCGCTGATAAGGCTCACAAAGGGTGCTGATGCCATTACCAGTGACACTAGACTTTGTACTTGCCAAACTCATTGGTGATGATGGTAAAGGACTTAGAACAGGGCTAGACAACTGAATCCCATCATCAATTGGTGCTGCTTTCCCCCGATTCCATTGCTTGAAACAGAAGTTACATACCCGAATCCTATCCCAGTCTTCCCTTTTACAATTTAGATCATCAGAAGGAGCAGGGATTGAATTTGCAGTGCACTTTGCACAGAAAACACGGCCACAAAGACGACAATGGTGCCTGCGGTTGAAGATTGTAAATTGAGAATCACATTCATAACACACCCTGCAGCTGTGATCAGGCATCCAAAAATCTCTGGACACATTCGCTGGCTCAGTCCTCCAAGGGAGCCAGGATTTCACCATGCCAACTAGTTCAGAAAACCTCTTTTCCAGGGTTTCCATCTGCAATGAATTCTCTCATCGCTCGCACTCAAAATTCAATGGCCAATTCCACTCTCCCCACTCACTCAGCCTCTCCACCAATTAAAGTCATAAAAGAGAAACTTGAATTGATTGTATTGGATCCAGGAAGCAAAGATCCTTACACCTATCTTTCGACCACCTAAAATCTAAGAATGAAAAGCCCCAATCAAACAATAGATGACCCTATATCTGCAAGTACTGCAACTTTTCTGCTACTGTAGTGCTAAGTTTCTAGATACCCCTATTCAAATTCAAAGAGAGAGAATAATTTGAAACATTTCATATAGTTCTTCAAGCACTAACATGCACTTTCAGTTTTAGTCCAAAATCCCAATTTGAAGCTCTCATCACTAACTCAATGGAAATGGTACCCAACATATTTAATCATTAAGCACAACAATCAAACAAACAGGTAAAATCTACAAGACCCCAACCCTATAGAGAAACACCCCTCGTTCCCAAAAAAAAAAAAAACCACCTTAAACACATGGCAAAGATAATCAAACTTCAAATTTCCTGCTGCAAAATTCCACCAACATAAAAAAACCCATTTGAATTCCATAAATTTTCATCCAGATAAACCTCAAATAAATCAAAAGCAATCAAAAGTCCAAAACGTATTTCCAGTCAAACCCCTCAAGAACCACACGCACTGACAGCTCGTTCTGAGCCAACAAAACGATATCCGTGAAAGACCCAGAAGAGAAGAGGATTAGAGAAGAAAACCCAGAAAGAGAATCGGGCAGAAAATCACGTGAATCGATTCAGAAGCAATGAATAGGGATTTCCAAGCTTTTGAAATATCGTAAAGGGGAAAAGAGAAGATCTTCGAGATTTTCTAGTAACCAAAACGAAGAAATTTCTCCCCCGATCACGGAAATGGAAATAGTATGGATGTAAAAATCCCAACTTTTCTTATCTAAAGTTTGACTCATGCTCAATCGATCGTTCATTTTTTTTTTTTCTGATTTTCCCAAATTTCTCTAACTCTTTCACTCTGCTGTCTTTCCTTTTCCTTTTCTTTTTCCTTTTCCAGTGGCACGGAAACGAACCTCTTTCCACAACCGACATCTAAAACTACACAAGCCCAACGTCACGACTCACGATGCACTTCAGTACCAGCAAATGAAAAAAAGGATGGGGCCCGCTTGGATTGATGAAATATTAAGCCAACAAATGATCTTGGCCATTCAATCTTAAAAGCGGCCTCATGAAGAATGAAAATAAGATCGAGGCCATCAGGGAGGCCACAGTGAGCTAAGAGCATCCACAACATGGTTTCCTTCACTTCGCTGCTAAATGACGGTATTGACGGTAATCCGCCAATCAAGGGCATGAATTTCGGATATCAAGTCCTTTAATTCAATTCCTTTACACCAACAATTGAACGCCCTTATAAATGATTTTGCCCATTAGGGGCGCATTTGCTCGCATTAAATTATGTAGTCATTCAATGGTTAGGAGCTGTTTGTGCAGGGTTGGTTTCAGGGAAAGGGGCTGCTAGGGAAAGGAATCCTCCATCTTTCCTCTCTAGAAAGGATCCAAAATCCAATTTAACCCTCATCGAAACAAAAGTGGCGTGCACACAAACACACCTTTGCCAAACGTAGCATCCTCGCTGAGGAAAACCGGTTTTCGAGGCTATCCAAAAACACCTTGCTTGTTGTATGTTGAGATCGAGGAAAAGAGAAATTCAAAGTCCCTCTCCAAACACTATTCTCCTAACCACTCCTTCGCGCATGAGATAGACGAAGTACTCGCAAGTGCATAAACATGCTGCTACAGTGACGCGAACCTCATGCAGATCTAACCATCTTTGCCCATAATCTCAATCCGAGCCATTCATCATCTCTAAAAAGGTCAAGAACGTCTAAGGTGTCAAATTTCAACCATTGATTCATAGTGAATATTTAGATATATGCAAAAATTTTAAACCCTTAAATCGACCATTCATGACTTCTATGGGCCCCATCTGCACAATTCGAACCATTCATCTTTTAAAAAGGCCAAAAACAGCTTAGGAGTGAAATTTGGCAACTTGATTCAATATGGATTACCAGAAAATTGCAAATAACTGTAGACAGTTAATTTGCCTGCGAAAAAAGGTATTTCAAGTAGTTCGTGGTCTTCTTCTTGTTTTTTTAGGTTTTAGTATTTAGAAATAGGCGACTGCATTTTCATTTTAATACATTTCGTGTTCCCAAAATCAATAGTGTTTCAACCACCATAGGTTTTTAGAGCTAAATGACATTTTTGCCCATCTCTTTTATCCTAATACGCAGATTTTCAAAAGCTTTGACTCAATTTTTTTATATAAACATGTAACATTAATAATTGCACTTAGTGGAAGAGAATAACCCTACATAAATTCATTTTTTATCAATATAGTGCTCATTTCATTAAATCCAAACTGATCATGACAGCAATCAACTGTTAAATTGTATGGACTCAATCCATCAGTTGATGTAATAAATTGATTAATTTCTTTATTTATCAATGAAATCATGCTTTCCTTTCATGAGATGAATGGTATTTTATTACTTAATGCACATAATTAATACATATGACATAATGATTCATGAGATGAACCGGGTCTCATTAATATATTAGATGTGATATATGCATATGGATGAGATCCACATACGGGAGATATGTGTCACAAGTGTTATATTTAAAAATATCTTCACAACCATTGATGAGACTGGGCATCTCATCTGAAAAGGTTGCAGCACTTTGATCACTATGAGATAGTGTGATTTGTCTTGATCATCAGAATGGAAGATTCTGGATCACAGTGCTGGTATATTGGATGTATTGAAGGACCATGAGAAGCACCTTATGAATACTGTCTCGATTTTAAGGTCTGCTCTCATAATTCCCTAGCAATAGGCTCTCAATCCTGAGACATTGATGAACTCAAGTTTCTATCTATTCATTTGCTTTGAGTCACCAATGAGTGAGGCCAATTGTAGGTCAACACTTCGGTGATTTGGATACGTGGTAGTAGAGCTGTGGGAACATTCAATGATCAAGATGGAATCTATCTTTAATATCCCCTTGTGCCAATTAATGGATTAATCATTGGTAAGTGCGCACTCATTCCAATTAAGAGTTAATTGGATCAATATCAAATGATCATTATAATTAATTGGGACTCAAGGATAATAAGATATGGATCTAATTTGGTGGACAAGTCCAATTGATCCATGGATATAGATGAAGGGGCCTACTTGTAGTAATTGGAAAATTTAGGGTCTTCATTGTAATATATTCCTAAGACTGGAGTTCAATTGCATTTATATGTTGGAGTTATTTACAATTAACTGTGGGCCCGGATTGCACATGAGATGTGGGGTCGCGTGTCCCAGTTGGAGCCAACTTTCTAAGGAATCCCTAGTGGTCCCCACGCTAACCCAAGATATTAGAAAGATACTAATTATAGTAGAACTCTAAAAGGAAATGGAAAGTTACTATTTCTATTTGAAGTAAGACTTCTAATAGTGGTAATAGTTGTTAGGGTTTTTGTAGATTGCAATTTGATGGATGCATTAATCATTCAAGCATCATTTGATTTACACACTTATGCATTGTTTTATAAAAACTTAAAATCTTGTTTTATTCATGCATTGTTTTTTAAGTGTTGTAAAAGTATTGATTTATGTATGATTTGCTTTTAAATCTTGGATGCATTTGTTTTTTAAAAGAGTTTTAGAAATCAAGCAAGCCTTTGGTTTTAATCTATCGAATCATCTTTGGCTTTTTATGTTCATGTTTTAAAAACCCTTAGAATGATTTAAAACATGTTTTCAAGCTTGATTTAATGGCCCAAAAATTCCCAACCAAAATTACTTTAAAAAATACCTTTTTGGGAAAACAGGACTTATACCAGCGGCCAAAACCACTTTTACCGGCGGTCACTGGCCCCCGCTAAAAGCAATTTTTCAAACGGTCATTTTTATAGCCGTTGTATGTTCCCGGTCGACCGAGACCTATTTCTAGGTCGACCGGGGACTAGCCGTTGGGCACTTTTTGCTATAAATATGAGTTCTTTCTTTTGCCAAAAGTTGGGAATTTTAAGGCCCTCCTTGAGGGGTTTTGAGGCATATTCAAAGGAAAATGAACTAAGGGATGAAGGGGATCATTAGGAAAGCTAAAGCTTGGATTAATGAAGTTAAATCACCAAGTAGGCTCTACTTTCCTTAATCATAGGTTTTCATGCTTTGTTTTATTTTTGGTAAATCATTTGTAGCATGAGAAACTATGTTGTGTTGTATCCTTAACATGTTTTATGTTTTGAATTGATTTATTGTTTTGGATACATCACCATTGATTCAATCCAAGTAGTACTTTATCTTTGGTAAATCTAAGTAGATCATGTTAATGGAAACATCTTTGAAATTAGATGTAACATGATCCATATACTTGGTTGAATCTTTGGTTGTTGTTTTCCAACATAAGAAAATCACTTTCAAAACTATCTTATATTTTGGATTCAACTTCTTTACAAATCATATGTTTTCATGTTTTGTTTTATCTTTGATAAATCTTTAGTAGCATGTTAACCTATGATGTGTTGTATCCTTAGCATGTTTTATATTTTGAATTGATCTATTGTTTTGGATGCATCACCATTGATTCAATCCAAGTAGTACTTTATTTGGTAAATTTAAGTAGATCATGTTAATGAAAGAATCTTTGAAACTATATGTAACATGATTCATATACTTGGTTGAATCTTTGGGTGTTGTTTTTCATCATAAGAAAATCTCTTTCAAAATATATCTTATGTTGTGGATTCAACATCTTTACAAATCATATGTGAATTTGTTTTAAAGTTTTACAACTTGCTTTGCATTGATTGGTATATCATATTCAAGTTGTATTTATAATCACATATGATTTGTCCCCTTATTTCAATCAAATCTATTTTTATGTTTTGAGCTACATTGTTGATTTGATTGACATCCCTATGCATCACATGTTTAGAGCTAATTAATTTCATACAACTTGTGAATCTTTGATATCATTAACAAGTTGTTACTTTTAACATGTGACTTGCATTCTTTCCTCAATCATAAATGTTTTCATGAGCTAAAACTTTCAAAAGCCTTAGGCATACTTTATGAGCTTTCATTTTCAAAATGATTGAGGACATCACACACACACATCATGAGCATACATCTTTGCATTCATTAAGTGTTTGTGTGAGTTAGTTTTTCACTTCCATATCCGCCTAATTAAGAGGCATTGTAATGAGCTTAATTGAATCTCCATCAAGTGTATTATAGACACTAACTTAGTGAGATAACCAACCTTGAGGTTGAAGAGGTTATTGCTTAGCCTATAAAAGCATAGTGTATAGGTTGATATTGAGCCTTGAAAAACATCATTGTAAAGGTTATTGCTAAGCCTTGAAAAGCATATTGTAAAGGTTTGCTTAGCCTATTGAAAAGCATAAATAGTGGAAATCCGGTGGGGTGTTGGTTCACAAGCCGGTAGTGGATGTAGGCATTGAGGCCGAACCACTATAAATCCTTGTGTGATGGTGATTGTTTTGTGGTGATTCTTTTGTTAGCTTCCGCATCTTGTATGATTAATCATCACATGTGACTAGTTTGTTTTAAAGAAGTTAAAATTGGTTATAATTGGTCATAAATGAAGCTCACCCTATTCACCCCCCCTCTAGGGTTCGGATCCCCATGACTTACAATAGTAAGTTACTAATTATTAATGGAAGTGGGACTTCTATTTTAATTAGAAAGGAGAAAGTTACTAATCATATTTGAAGTGAGACTTCTAATTGTGATTTAGTAAGCAACTAATTATTATAAAAGTAAGACTTCTATTTCAATAAGTTAGAAGAGGTTGCTTAAGTGGTATAAAATAGAAGAGGAGTGCCTTGGATGTCCCCAATGGTTTTCATTTCTTGGAATTCACGCCCAAGAGCCTTAGTGCAAGAGTTGCACACGCCCATCACTCTTATTTCTCTTCTAGTTTCTCTTCTAGTTTCCTTTAGGATTTTCTCTTGGAGATTCCACCATTTCCTTGAGAAAAGAGAATTTGATATGGGTCATAGCGTGGAAGATCAAAAGGTGTTGGAGATTCTGATTTGATTAGTGAAGGTGTTCATCATCAAAGAAAGAATTCAACTTCTCCATTAGAGCACTACTAAGCTCCAAAGGTATAATCTACATCCTTGTATGTTGTAGATTTCGTGGTTGCATGTTTAGGTGTTGTTTTCTATCTTCTAGATAGGTTATATTGCTGTACATGATTTATGAGTTTGAGGGATTGCATCTTGGATTGGGTTTTTGTTGCCTTCTAGATAGTTGATCCCTGCATCAAGTGGGTTAAAAGTTTTGAAACCTATCTAAAATGCTCACCTACTTCCAACAATTAAAGAGTTTAATTATTATCATATATATGTATATATACACATTTTGTGATTAAGTCCCAAGTAAACAATGTCTTCGGGCACTTTGGTAATAGGTGAGGTGTTGGAAAATAGGTGGGCCTTCCAGACAGGTTTCAAAAACTTTTGACCCACTTGATGCAGGGATCAATTATCTAGAAGGCAACAAACCCAATCCAGGATGCAATCCCTCAAACTCTTAAACCATGTACAGCAATATGCCCTATCTAGAAGATAGAAAACAGTACCTAAACATGCAACCACGAAATCCACAACATACAAGGATGTAGATTATACCTTTGGAGCTTGGTAGTGCTCTAATGGAGGCTTTGAGTTCTTTCTTTGTTGATGAACACCTTCACTAATCAAATCAGAATTTCCAACACCTTTTGATCTTCCATGCTATGACCCGTATCAGATTCTCTTTCCTCAAGAAGATGGTGGAATCTCCAAAAGGAAAATCCTAAAGGAAACTAGAAGAGGGAGAGGAAGAGGAGTGTGCAACACTTGGACAAAAGGGGCTTGGGCTTGAATTCCAAGATGGAATTAATGCATGGGGACGTCCAAGGTACTCCTCTCCCTTTTTTATAGCACTTAAGCAACCACCTCATTCTAATTGAAATAGAAGTCTTACTTCCACAACAATTAGTTGCTTACTAAATCACAATTAAAAGTCTTACTTCAAATATGATTAGTAACTTCCTCTTTTACTAATTAAAGTAGAAGTCTCACTTCCATTAATAATTAGTAACTTACTATTACCACTATTAGAAGTCTCACTTCAAATAGAAATAGTAACTTCCTATTTCCTTTTAGAGTTCTACTATAATTAGTATCTTTCTAATATCTTGGGCTAGCGTGGGGACCACTAGGGATTCCTTAGAATGCTGGCTCCAACTGGGACACGCGACCCCATATCTCATGTGCGATTCGAGCCCACAATTAATTGCAAATAACTCCACTATATAAATGCAATTGAACTCCAGTCTTAGGAATATATTACAATGAAGACCCTAAACTTCCTCAGTACCACAAGTAGGCCCCTCCATCTATATCCATGGATCAATTAGACCTGTCCACCAAACTAGATCCATATCTTATTATCCTTGAG